>OX376060.1:5914388-7239388 GCA_947361185.1 Charanyca ferruginea
TGGCCCAGTGGTTAAGACATCCGCCAATTAAATCAGAGATTAAAATACCTCCAAAGATTGAAGAACCTAAACTACTGTTTTTTTTTTGGGATTTTGTTGCTTTTTCAAAAAGCGATGAATCAAGTTTTATAAAATTTGTATGGGACCATTTCAGCATAAACTCCTTTTTGAAGTCGATTAAAAATAGCAAAAAATTTGCAACTTTATTTGCCGGTCGCGTCTCAGCCACACGACCGTTTTGCAACTTAAGAGCGCCCAACCCGTCATATTTCCCATACAAACGCTCGTACGCGATTACGGCGTAAAAGCAAATTATTTTCCAAATATTTTTGTATGAAGCCAAAAATAAACTTTTTTGAGAAACAAATTCAGTAAACACGTCCGAAAATCAGCTTTTTTGCACAATTTATCTAAATTTTGGCCGGTCATAATGCACTCAATACATTACAAAGTAAAAAAAACAGCTTCATAGAAACCTTGCACATGTAATGGAGATTCTAAATTACAATCATTTTTACCAAAAACTTGTAAGGCTATTTCAAAAACACGTATGACCTGGAACAAGTTTTGTGAAATTTCCGCGCGCCAATTTTCCTGCGATGTTATCGCGTTCTCACTCACTCGTTTGTTTTCGAGCTTTGCGTTGGTTGAAACAAAAAAAAAATCAATCGCGCTCGCGTTGAAGTTCGTTCGATGGTGATGGGCGCTTAAGTTGTCAATGGCGTTCAATAGGTAAATATTATATCTGGAATCGCCGATCCGCTTTAAGCAAGCGAAGTGCATTAATGCACGTGCCTTCTCTGTATGAGAAGAGGCTTTTGCCTTGCAGTGGGGCTAGGTAATAGGCTGGTATTATTATTTATTATTATTATTTTATCCTTATTTAAATTGAATGACAACATTTCTTCAGTCGCTAAATTCCGTATGTAAAATACTAGTAATACTAGTTCATAAGAATATTTTGAAACGATTAAATAAATCCTAAAAACTAAATTAAAAAAAAAAGTTCAGATATACTAAAGAGCATAAAAATGTGACCAAAATAAAACACCATTTGAAATATTGGTTTTCTAACTTGTGAGAAGAGCGGCAACTTGTGGCGTCATAATTTAATATTATTAATGCTCATTAAAAACAATTACACCGAATTGCCAAATCCTACCATGATTATTTTTTGTGCTATTGCCATCCCCACCCTGAATACTCGTAGTTAAAACTGATAGTACTGAAATAGTCCAACATTTTTGTCAAAAAAAAATGCTAATATCGATTAAAAAAAATCCATTCAAAAAGATATCGGATCGCAATGATTATTTCGGATTATATTTGTATAGTAATCGATTTCCCACATAATGCTTGTTCATTAACTATTCAAATTCAAACGTACGACTTGACATATACCTATCTTTGTAGACATAATAAATAGTCTACCTACACTTCGATGAATCAACTTAGAGATTAACACTACGTGCGTATACGCACGATTGTGGGCGCGTTTCTTGATTGTGTGCGTGTTTGGTTCACTTTCACTTTTTTTTTCGTTAATATGCCTTTTGTGTTTTTGGATGATGTTATGTGGTATGAAATCATATTGTTTGAAGATTTTTTTTTCACGGTACAATTGTAAAGTACTTTTTGAATAGTAATTGGGCTGGTCTCATTTTTTTTGTGATTGTTATTTACGTAACCTAATAATTTACTTCAAAGATAAAGTGGTAAGCTTTCAGGCAAATAGTTAAAGTGTAGTAAAAAAAATATGATAGTTATTATCAATTTATTTTTCTTCCTACTTAATTACTTCCTACGAAAAAATCAGCGCATAAATTAAGTTTTTTTTTTAAATGAGTTATTATTTTTTTTTATAACCAATTTAGATTCTAGAATCCACCAGACGTCCGTTTTCAACTTACAAAATGCGCTAAGCAGAACAGAGGGCCGGTGCCAACCGGCGCGCGCGCCGCTTTGCGCAACCCAAGAGTATGTGTGTCAAACGATCGACGAACGACTTATGTCATGAAAGAGAATGTTGCCTTTATTTGTTTTGATTGTGTTACTACTTATTTTTATATTTACAAAAAATTACGCTAAATTTTCGGCACATTTTAAGATTCCCTGATAAAAATACACAACTTTAACCCAGTTTTATGAAATATTAAAGTTCCCAACATCTTAAGGTGTTAGGTAGGTTGACCAGCCATTGCTTGGTTTACGAGCATCGCCTACATCTTACGGGTGCTGAGTAATATCTTATTCGAATTCAAATTAAATTGACTTTGACGTCGTACAAGTATAGTGTCAAAAAGGTGGTGGTTACAATTTATAGATACAATATCGCTTATTTAACTGTTATATAATTAACTAATCTGGCTGTGTAACTTAATAAAACATCAGTCAAAATATTTAAAAAAAAACCGACTTCATTGCCAAAACTAGACTAAAAATGTCATGGTTCAGTTATTGCATAAGTCGTCACTCAGGCGCAGGAGCGCCTGCCATGTTGGAAAGTTTTCGGCAGTGTCCGGGGAAATCGGTGACGCGGCATACACGATTATATTTGTATATGCCTTTATTTAGCGGGGTAGATAGACATCGAAGTTTTTCAATCATTTTATGAACCTTCGAAATTCTATGAGGACAAGGCTCCTTTGGTTGGAGAGGAATCAGTGAAGACTTTATTTGCAAGAAAATAGAATATACACAAAGTGTAATAAAATTATGAAAGTGTGGAAGATAAATTCCAGCAGCCTGATAATGACACTCATGATGACAATCCCTTTAATTTTGATCAACAGTATTCATTGCGTTTTTCACTTTGTAGAGCAGACGAATTTTTCAAACATATGAAGCAATGGATTTTAGTTCCCCTTGAAAATCCATCGGGTTGCGATTGTAAGCGTGTTACACAATTGTTGCTGGTCTTATTGACCGAAGCCATCGAATTTTACGGAGACTGAAACAAACTTAAACGAATTTGAGAATACGATTAAAGACTAAGATTCAATTCTTCCTTCTTATATTGCCAATAAGAAATTTTATGACAACGACATAAGGAAGCATATTCAGCTAACATCAAGAGCTAAATATATTACAATGTTAAAATCAGATGATTCAGAACTAATTATACGTTTGTCGCTTGAATGACCATTTGATATATGATAACATACAGGAAGAACTGATAGTATGGTGTAGTATAAAGTGATTCCTTCACACGCGAATTTTAATGAAATATAGTATCGTAAATATTTTAATTGAACTTAAAAATGACGAAAAACGAGAAATTGTCTCAGTTAGGTACCTAAATTTGATCACGTTGACATAGAAAAGAAAACAATTGAAGAATTGAAACGTATGGGCTCTGTAAGTATATTTCTGGCTGAAGGGTCCAAGACGGCTACTATTTGTATATTTGTTATTGCCTGACATCTTCAGCCAGATCCTTTAAAGTTTCGACCTTTAATAAGTTAGGAAATTTTATATGTTGGTCAAAGTCAAATCATTTACTTATTTCAATTGGACCGTTAAAAGGCACTTTTTAACGTTATATAAGAAAATTTGAATCTGGTTGCCCATTCCAAACGGTAGTTTCGTATAGAGAAGAATGGGCAAGAAAGTCCATACGTACTTTTTTGAGGATAGATAGAAGTCGAAGACTCGAGGACGTTTGTCTGGCGACTTTAGAATACCAGTCCATAACACACAAAATTCTGCACCATTATTAGGCCAACCTTTTTCATTAGGAGTCTATTTCCAGGCCGTGGCAAGTGTAGATGTGGCTGATATAAGTACATATTATTCTACATAATACGTGAATTTATCTCCTTATTCCATGCAGGTTAGAAGAGAGTTCGTAGTACTAACACAATTGACTCCGAGCCCTTTCAAGGCCACTTAATATACAAAAATAGGTCATGAGATTGGATGCGATAGCCTATCAACTGGTCACTTCCCAGTAGGTTACATGCCTTTATTATTGTGATCAGCATGTGCAGTAGGGTCGTTTATATCGTAGTATGTTTCTCGCATATTCGTTTTCTATCAGCTAACATTTTATTTCTTAAATATCTTAAAGGACAGTGTGTGTTGTGTCCTTTACGATTTTCAAGCCCAGTGGTATCAATATGTGTAGTTTGTCACCGTTTCATATTATCTTACTATTAAAAATAACTTAGCATTATGTTCTTTCTTCAATGCTTCTATAAACTTGACCCGAAGGTAGAATTTCACAATATATGGAATAGTAGCTTTTTTTTCGACGTTATGTAAAACTTCGTAAGTCAGCATCTTGTATAACGAGGTAGGTAATTGTAATAAAGTTCTCCCTAAAATGCTGGTTAAGGAATCCTCACAAAAGAAAGTTTGGAAGAAATCGCTCTCCTGGTTCAGGGTTCCATTTTAAGCTATGTTATGAACGTCGTCTACATTTCAATATTTGTAAATACGTAATTTAAGAATACTACATAGTATTCTTAAATTACTAACTACTAGCTAAATTATGTTTATAGATACATATCTATGAACATAATTTAGCTGTCATTTCTTAGTGGTTACACAAGGTACACAAACGTCTATACAAACTATAATAAACAATTTATTTTAAAAGAGGACGTATGGAGTTTATTCGCATTCTTCTTAACACGAAATTACCTTTAAGAAGAGTCAACTAGATTTTATTCTCCTTCTTGCAAATGACGATTGCTTTTGCACGGTGAAAAGCTTTTTATAAAAAAGACAACCGCCTTCAAAAAGTGAAAAAGAACTTTAGCACAGAACACACATTGACTTTAGTTTCGGAAGTCGGTGGCAATACATAACAACAAACAGAACAAAGCCACTGAATTACGAAACTAAAGTCAATGTGTGTTCTGTGCTAAAGTTATTTTTCACTTTTTGAAGGCGGTTGTCTTTTTTATAAAAAGCTTTTTATTTTCCGCTTTTTAGTACCTCGTTCTCATCCAAATCTAATAAGAGATTAAAAGTTAACTACTACAAAGATTGATGAAACTAAAACGTCGTCTATGTAAAATTTTTGGGTATTTGTTGATTTTTTTAAAGTTCTGAATCAATTTCGATAAAATTTATATGGGACCACCCCTAAAGCATACCCTATTCATAAAAAAAGAATTTTTAAAATCGGTTTACGTTTGCCGGAGAAATCGCGTTACAAATCGCGCACATTGTTAATGCAAATTTAAGACTTATACGGTTTTCTCATGGAAAGCTAGTGCTTCCCGTGTGGTTCCATTTTAATTTGGTCCAGTTCTGACAATGGCGTCAGACCTGGACCAAATTAAAATGGGACCACACGGGAAGCACTAGCTTTCAAATAAAAAAAGAATCATCAAAATCGGTTCACCCAGTCCCAAGAAATCAGGTAACAAATATAAAAAAAAAAATTAAAATACAGACGAATTGATAACCTCCTCCTTTTTTGAAGTCGGTTGATGAGTTTGACTTTTAGCAATTCTTCAAGAATATCTGTTGACTGCAGCTTTTTAGTCGCATTCTAGAACAACTACTTATAATCAGGTATATCCTTATGAATAATATCATGGTCTGCCTGTGTGCCGTCGATCCAAATGACTTCATCATAATGCTTGATTGAGTATCCTACATCTAAACATCTTCTTCATAAACATTGGAATATTCCACATCATATCACATCCGCTTTCACATTTATAATATTTGTGGGTATTTCAATTTAACCTACCAAGCTGTACCAATGTCTGGCAAAACTCTCCAAAACACTATAATCAACCTTTCGTCACAGCGCCCAAACAAACATTAAACCATAGTTCAGTCTCGCGAACAGAATCCCGAATCTCAAGAAGGGCCATTTTGCTATTTTTACTTCTGTCTCTCTTTGTCTTTGTACAACCAACCAGCCATCTGTTATTTGCTCGATTTTCAAAATGTCACAACTACCGCCCACCTGTTCGCAAAATTTAATTCAATGTTTGATACCGAGGTTGGTCACGTGATCAAAGTTTTCTTCCCCGAAGTGCTATTGTTCTTCTTCTGGGATAAAAAAGCGGTTGCGTAATGAGGCAATGATGAGCTCCATGTTTAGTTATTTGAAGGATGGAGAGAAGTTATAGGTAAATTATTATTATTTTAAGAAATTATTATATTTATTATTATTATCATTCATTCATTTATTTACATATTTCATTATATTTTTAAATATTAGTAAAAAAAAGAAATATAAACATTTAAAAATATAAAAAAGTCAAGTTATTATATTATTTTTTTTATTTTTTTTTATTTTTAGTTAGTAACCCTGTTAGTTACTCAGCGTTACACCTAGATACGATAAATACGTTTCCAATTTTTGTATTCTTTTGTTTTCTTCTTTCTTTTTACTTTTAACATTGTTGCGTGGTTTTCTGGAATATACATCTATCTATTCTGTCCTACAAATTATTTCATAAACTAATTTAATTGACAACATTTCAAATTTTTAACCTGCATTTATTATTACGTTATATAAAAGTAAATACCAGGGCACCCGTATTTTTGCGTTTTTAGAAATGATGTACTTTTCATTCAAAATTTCGACTTTGAAATCAGTTATATTCTAAAAAGACGTAAGCGCCAAATGACGTCATATTTACGGTGGAATAGCGTTTATCCTTTGCTTCACTCTGACCCGTCAAAAAAACTATTATCATTTATAAATATTACACTTTCATACATATGACATTGACGTGTGTCTTATTTTGACGTAAATGTTTTCATCTAAACCATTGAAATGCTTATGCAATGGTAACTACCTCTTTCCATCGTATATGTGACGTCATCACATGTTTTTTGATTTTATTTGCTTTTCTCAGAAATAAAGAAATTAAAAAAATATATAATATATATATTTGGACTCAGGATACAAAAATAAAGAAATGATATTTTTATTTTATGGTCGTGTCAGTTTTTAAATGTTGTCAATTATAATCTACTCAGTAATTCCATATATTTTGACAATACAACCCGTGCGCATTAACATCGCATCTAAAAATATTTTAGATTTTTGAATATCTACATTTATTTTGCGCTAAGTAGTTTCTCATTACATACTACTTTACGTTGCTTTAAACGTGACAATATGAGGAAGCGGACGGAGGGTTGTTTTTGAGCCAGTTGCCATATTATTTCGCACGGGTTGCAGTTGAAATTACCTAATATACATCTATTCTATGTAGGTATCTTACAAATTATTTCATAAACTGATTTTAATTCCATAATAGATTGCCAGTAACTACATAGATGAAATTACCAAGGTAACTTGCTACTACTATATTATACATTCGAAAGTTTGCTAAGCTGGAGGAATTTTTTTGTTACTCATTAAATGGTTGGACAGAATTTGCTGAAATTTGGCATACATATATATATTAGTCTAGATTAACACCATAGAATCATTTTTATCCCGTTATTGTGACACCGTGGGATATTGGCTGATTTTTAAAGTCTACGCAGACAAATTCACGTGCAGAAGTTAGTCGACAATAAAAAAACATTACTGCTCAAGAAACAAGAATGTCAAACACAAAAATTAACAAAAAACCTTCATAAATCTTTCTAGAAAAACATTAATTAGTGAAATTTCAACAGGAAAACAAAAATGTCGACATTTTTACTTCCAAACTCATTGGTGGGTTTCTCTTTGTTACCCGGAATATAATTGTTTCCCTTTTAGCCACATTTTTTGCAGATTGGAAGTCACGTTGTTTTCGTTGCCTCGTAAGACCACGTTCCCCCAGGGGGTCACATGTTTTCCCTGTAGAAATTCAAAACGGTGGTACACGTTTAAGAAATTTTTGGAGACAATAGAAACTTTTTAATTCTTTTCAAGTTTAGGGAAATATTTAATGTAAAGGTTAACGAAATCTTGAGTAAGCAGGTGTTCATAATATCGTGACATGCTGAGCTAATTCGTATGACAATTGAATCTAACACAACTTTGTGATTTTTTTTTTTTAGTTTTTCCCGTATTTTTTCGTAAAATGATAACGATTATCAACCCCTTCAATGAATGCGTGATTTTAGCCAATATTGGTTTTGTAAGTGATACAATTACCACTTTATTAGAACTGCTCGCATGACTGACTTTCGCTGTATGTAGAGTGATATTGCTACTATATTTATTATATTTATTTTGTATTGCCAATATTTAGTTAGATTTCTTCTAATTTAAAGTATCTTCAGGTTTATGTAAAGTCAAATTATATATCCTCAATCCTTCTTACGATCTTTAATAGACCAAGACTCTCTTCAGCGTTATTTGCTTCGAAAACAATTTGAAAAACTACTACAGTTCTGAGTACACACTCATTCATAGCTAGTTGAGTATTTAGGGCAAGCAGTGATAATAATGACATACATTCGTTATCAAATCACTAAACAAACAAACAAACATATCTGATAGATCGCCGATAGATATTTGGGTTCTGTGAAGTAAAGGTACGTTGCGTATAGAAGGACCAAAGCAAAAGAAATGTTGAAAAATATTCCACTAATTACATAATTAAGTTAAGAAAGAATTTTCAAACTCATAAATAAAAACGTTTTTGGTTTTCATAGTGGTTAGATTATCTTATCAAAAATACAATAAAATGTATAAGATTGATGATGAGGCAGAAAACATAACATTAACTAAAGCCTCGATGAACAAAACTGGAATAAAACCTTTGCTCTTGACGAATGTCATGTACTAGGAGCTCATAACTTCGTAGTAGTGATGTTAAAAAATAGGCTTCTTTTTTGCACGCACTTCTAACAACTTATCTATGATTAATTTCTTCTTTACTATGATACCCTAGTGTTAAGGTAGTAAAGAAATACCTACTTTTTTCTAATTTCTAAATAGTATGGTACCTTAGTACCTTTTTAGGCATTAAAATAAAATTAAACCTGCCATGTTATCGGTTGACATTACTGACAATCAATTGTCTTGTTTGTTAAACGCATTCCATGAGAAAAATGTATTTCTCATTTTCTGAGTGTGTGTCTACAATCTACTTATCTTTGGTAGGTACTTATCTTAAACTATTATTGGCACGAAAACTGGTACCTACGATTCAGTTGTCAAGTGTTCTGTAAAGTATACTGCGAAGATCCTATCTAACTTCGTGATTTTCATTTCTTTTTACATTTTCATTAAATAAATAAATATCTTGGGACAACTTTAGAGCTTCACGATAGCTGAATACAATTTAATGTCCATGGCCCTATTTTTACAAAAAGGGTGGGTACAGCAACGTAGTTAGAAATCCATCAGTGGACGCTGATGTTGGGTGTCTCATAGAAAATATTGCGACAAATGATAATTATTTTATGCTGTTTTTCTATCATTCATCGATAGTCTTATCAATGATGTTAAAGAATTTGTCATTGGAATGGCAGTAGTAGATCAATCACGTGTCAAATGATTTATTAGTGAATCATAGTATTTGTAACGTAGTATTTATGTAGGTAGTCTTTTGTGTGTCATATCAATTTGGCTTGTTGTGATTGAGATTAACCGATATTTTCAAAATCGATAGTCACTGTTTTTAGTTCCCAACTCAACCGTTTTTAATAATCGTTCTGTTCGTATCTTTAGTATCTAAACCTATACATAAAATAGTGCTAGTTACAAATTCAAGTTTATTAGGTAACCAAACTTATTAAACTGCCATTACATAATTTGAGCAGCATACTTCTATTCCCCCAAAACATTGACCTCTCAAATCATAACGTAATTATCAGCCGTGCGTCCGCTTCGACGGCCGCATTTTAAATGACAATCGGCTCGCTTTGAGCGGCGCAGGCGCCGCCGCCGCCATCGCCAGTCCGACGCACTTTCACTGCGAGTTCGTGTGCGTGAGCTACCGTAGTGGGCGTGGCCATGTTTTTTTATTAATTTGGCCCACATTTGGGATTCTGTTACGTCAGCTTGCATCGCACTTGCATTGAACTGGATGTAGGAAGCATCATGCGAATGCGCGTGCAGCCAATGTCATTATTGTATAAGTAACGTAATGTTTTGTAAGAATTGTAGCGTGTAGCGCAGCGTGTTTGTATTTATTTTAAGAAATGCATCGCATGTTAAGCTCCTTTTGTTTATAGTGTCCTAGTGAAATTGCATCTGTCATTAATGTGCAGTAGCTTATCCATCAA
This sequence comes from Charanyca ferruginea, assembly GCA_947361185.1. NCBI lineage: Eukaryota > Metazoa > Arthropoda > Insecta > Lepidoptera > Noctuidae > Charanyca > Charanyca ferruginea. Next base: position 5,924,541 of record OX376060.1, read on the forward strand.
ACCACTATTGATCTTCAGTTCATTAGTACTTCGGTTGGTATGATTACATTCATTTATTTTTCTTCCTGGTTTCCTTTGTGCACGTGGACACTACTTGTCCCTTATTCAATGGTATTTTTCTTTCTTACTTTCTCTCTTTCCTATCCTTCCTTTAAATCCAAATTCAAGTTGGTTCTTTTATTTCCACGTGGTCCTTGAAGCCGCAACTGAGATTGCACATGGCTTAATACCCACTCCATTTGTATTGAAGTTTACCTTATTGTATGTACCATGTTAAAGAGTTGAATGCATCGATATAAAAAAATAAGGCTCGCTTACTTTGTTAGTAGGTAAACATAGTTTATAATCTTTTCGTATTGCGTTTATTTTACGACTGGTTTTATTTTTAAAACCAAAATAGATTTTGTTGTTTTCACTTCTTATCTATATTATTTTTATATGCTATTCTTGAAACGTAAGCAAAACAGATGCTATCGTTTGCTTACCATTCTATTCACTCGAGTTGTGGGAGTAGAATGGCGGAAATGTATGACTATGATGCATGCGATGGTATCAATTCCTGGTCTTCACTTAATTAATGTCTTATATTTCAAATGGTAGTAGGTATATTTTCATCTTTGGCTGCTGAATCTGTCTCAAGGTTGTCTTTATGCACTCCTAGTGCTTCTCCTGTATTCTACTTAACCGCATGTTACTTTGACAGCTTAGTTTTTGATGTTTCTTTGACAGCTTAGTTTTTGACTGTTTAGGAGTATGTGTTCCTGGTACTAATATTTCTGTGCCACAAATGCATTTTTGCTGCTTTTATTATAATGAACTGAATATGGAATTTACATGCCTATCAATTTTTTACGATTGGTACCGGTCAAATGTGGTGTAGGTAGTACTAGGGTCTGTTGAATTCTGCTAACACTACTCGTATAACTGGATAGTCTAGACCTAGATCTAATTTGTGAAAGATCTTTCTTTCAATTGTACTTTATCACTTTGTATTTTCTTTTTGTCAAATTCGTAAACCTAAACCATTTTTCTAAAAATTCCTGTCATCCAGTCTAACCAAATATGTTCAAATATCAGTACCACCTTAATGACGACCTAATTTTATCCATGTGTGTATTATGTCACTCACTACACACACACACACATTGCTCTACTTCACCGAACACAAAAAAAACCTCACAATCTATTTCCGAGGTCACATACGAACGAGTCCCAAGCTAGTATCATAAAAAAATCACACAGTAAGGTCAATGACCTGCCGCCGAAACGCATCGGGTAATGCACTCATGCGCCGACGCGGGATACCACGATAGTACTTGGTACTTTGACTTTTGATTGCTTTAATCTTTTTATGATCGAATTGAACAGTTAGGATCTCTGTGTGCCTGGTACTTTGTTGTGTAGAAGAAGATGGTTCCTTCGTCTGAAGATTAAAAAGAAGTTAGTAAAAAAGCTTTTAGCCTTAGAACGCACGTTTTTTATGCGTTGCTAAAACGAATTTTGGGTTAAAGATTATTTAAAATATGCTTGCTTTGGTAAGTATCGTATCGTTAGGTCCATAAATAATACATTCTATTTCCCTCTAGACTTAGACAGGCTATGGTCAGGCATAGTATGATAAAAAATATGAAGTCTTCCACCATTTACGTGCTAGAGACCAACTGACTGAACTTATTTATTATTTTAGTTCCTAGCTTTCTACCTTTGTAGTTTTTAGCTTTTAAAAATTACTTTACTAAGGCCTATCTGCGCTAAAATTTTAACTCAAAGGTACTTGCTAACATGAAGTATTTCCACGATATCACACATACCATACCGGGCCCTTATTATAAAGTAACTCAGAGTCAATGAGATTACCCTGGTTGGTGCAAGCGGGCGTAAGAGGTTTAGTTACAGAATGGGTTAATAATTATCATGAGAAAATAAAATACTTCTTACATATTTTTCTAAAATTATTGCAGCAGTTTAGTGCATATTTTTCAGGGGTTAAAGTACTTATAAATACGAGCAACTTTTACTACGGAACCAATTCTGAAATATAAAAAATCATCCCGCTGTTCTATACATTTTAATTATGTTCTAGTGCATTTTTTTGTAGGTACCTAACGCAATGCTGGTTATATTATAATATAAAGTAGCATAAAATCTTGAACATAATTCACACAAAATTTCAGCAATCGCTATTGATGTTGTGTTATCATCAGAGGAATTCCAATCCATATCTCTAACATTTTAATCACTTCATGGCATTTCCTCTAAAACTTACCAAATGAATCAGATCATTAAAATTCCAATATATCCATAATGAATAGATTTTAGAAGAACTTAAAGAGAAAACTTAAAAAAAAAACAAAATTAAAGATTCTCTATTGTATTTTCAATATGAACATCATTCTCTCGCGCGCGCTGAATTTTTTTCTGTGTTTTTCACTGTGGCAATCAGCGATTTTGTTGCTTTTCTCAATGCTGCGTCCTAACCGCCGTGTCCGGCGTTTGTGTGTGTACGAAGTACGTAGAACCGTACACATATAAACGCCGGACATGGCGATTGAGTCGCTTTTAGCTTTTAACCCTACACTCCACACTTTCGATATAAAATTTGAACTCGAAAAGTCGCCGAAAAGCGATGTTGGTCATCAATAGGTGCTAAAAGTATTTAGTCTGTTTTTGCTCTTGATTATCAATCATCTCAATATTCACTACAATTTAAGACAGGGTATCTTCAACACACATAGTACAGAAGTTCAGATATTTTCAGCCTCTCTATGTTGTAAAAATCATCCTCGGTAACTTTAGGTGATGTTGTCTTGAGGTGAGCTTGTGGAATTGATTGACAAAAAGCTTACTTTACTAAGGGAGATTAAAACATAAGTGAACAATAGTATTTTTCAGAATTTCATTTTTATGCCAACTATTAGATAATTTTTATAACTTACCTATAACGTTCTTACAGAGTTCTCACGTTTATAAATGTCAGTGTATAGCCTTTTTCTATGACAAAAGCTTCCTCAATGCAAAGTTTATCATCATCCGTTGCCTATTTGAGTAGATTAAGTAACTGGCATTTTATTGCTAGCTACTACTCCTAGGACAGGTGGAACAGCAGAAAAATACTTCTAATTTACCATTTATTGTGATAAACTTTAGTAAGTTAAAAAAACCCAGGAAAAATCTAGGAAGTAAAAAAAACCGCGTCGTCGGTTCTCTTCAGCGCAATATAGACATCTTCACTTCTCTCCAATTTGGTGGAAACTGGGCCTAATTAAATAGCCAGGTTTAAAAAAGACTCAGTTCAGCTATTCAAGACCACTTCAATAAAAGATTTAAACACTGGACCTAAGTGTCGGAAATTAATCATAGTGGTCCTTTTGTCCAACGTTGACGACACTCGAACTAGTATTAAGCTATGTACACCAAAGAGAAGTAAGGAAACCCAGTGGGTCAAATTCTACTCAATAGTGATGTCACAATGTCAAAGATGCATTTTTAACTAAAAAAATAACCCATAACTTGTTGAACTAAAAAAATCCGTGCCAATGTGAATAGACAAATTAGTGTTGACATTTCGCACGTCCTACTTTCTACTAACATTCAACTTCAAAAATTACCGTGACGTAACAATATTACTGGGACATTGGGTCTTGGGGTCTTATGTAAGTTGAATTTGGCGTTGCATAATCTGTGAAAGTCGGTCGGCAAGCTTCCGCAGTGATGTAATGGTTCTCAAGTTCTGGCATACTTGTGTGGACCATGAAACCGTTTTTAAACGATTTGGTTGCGGTCATGTGGAGTTTGAAAGTCGTTTTTAGGTTAGGAGTCGGTAGTTCGATTTAGTTGTTGACATTACGATATTTTTTTTATTTTGTTTTTTTTTTTTATTTATATTTTTTGAATGACTATTGTGTTGTATCCACTGTACCTTTTCCTTAGGACCAGTATATTTATATGTTTTTTTTTTAATTAAGATTTTAATAATTTATTTTTCTTTTTGTTACAGATCAAGTAAAAATCGGCATACCGGAAGCCCGTGTGATACTGTGCATTAACTAAACTTAACAAAGAATGTGACGCCTCTATTTAGTAAGTTTAGTTAGCGGAATTACTATGTGATTTTTACATTACTTTTTTTATAAATATACACTGATAGTTTAGATTTTAAGCTTAGTAACGTAAGATTAGAAGAATACGTAACAAAGCATAGATGCATACGATTGAACCAGTTCTCGTTTTTCGGTTGCGTTACGACGTAATTAAAGCAAATATTTATTAAGTGAGGGCGTTTTCATTTTCGTATAAAGTTTTCAAACATGATGACAATGTTTTTTTAATATAAAAAAACTATTTTTTTATAATCAATGCACAACACTACCGATATTGGAATAGGGTTGTCAGCTTTGATAAATTAAAAACTTCAATTATTTATTCAAGATAATAATAAATCTATGTAATTACGTGTTTTTTATAGTCTTACGTGTAATACCTATCATCTGATGTTACTAGCGAGTCCTAGCCGTAAAGAAGTGATCTCAAACGTAGGCAGGGACGCGCTCAGCAAACATGATCACTGCCATTGTTGTCTCGAAAATGTACTCTAAATTCATAACAACAACGTCTAAGTTTATATAAAGGCTGCATCATAGTTCTACGTCAATTCATTGTCATAATATTCCATAATTTTTCATCGATTTTGTTAATATGACACCCCATTAATCGATGTCGTTCCAAAATGGTTGTAAAAAAGTAAAAGATGTTTGTTAAAATGAAAACTTTTGTAGGTATATAATAATTGTTAATGCTTAAATATTTTATGCATTACCTTGAATTATAAGCGTTTTTATTTTAATCTAAGATGTTTTTTTGTTTTCTTTTCCTTAAATAAACAGTGATCACAGAAAAAAACGTTTTGGGACGGACAAAATTATACAAAACTAGTGTACATATTGCTGTAGAAGTCTGAAAAATTGTCTCATTTTTGTATAAAATCCTTACTTTACCAGCTCATGTTGGTAAATATCAAAATTTACTGAGTGAATGTTGAATTTGAAATGAATTATGATCACAGAAAATTTCGGACTTTTACCATTAAGAGTTGGAAAATCTTAGGATTTAACGTAGTTGGAGCTTTTACAGTAATATATAAATCATAAAAAACGACATCTGGTTTCACGTTGCACTCATACAAAAAACTCATACAAATATGACTGATCAGATATTCTACCATGAAGACAGTAAATAAATGATGTTTTTCTTACTTTTCGTTTTAACAATTATGTTAGAATATTGTAATATATAGAAATAGTATAGTTACTTTAATGTAAATTGGTTGTATATAATTTTGAATCAGTAATCAAGTGTTTAGAATTAATTGTAATTGTTTTCCGTGACTCCTTGAACGTAAAAGGACAGAAAAGGTAAATACTTTGTCTTAGTTTAAATAATCTTTAAAATTATAATGTTTATAATGTATTTGCCTGTTCTGACGTAAGAAATTTTATTGATTGTTGAGAAAAACAACCATATTTTTGTTTTTAAAATATTTAATGTGTACATAATTCTACTTTAGGAGTAGCGCTAAGCGTGTAGTTTTAGTGTTTCATTGGGTTAATATTATTTTGTTGAGTCTAAAATTTTTATTCCTATTAAAGTACCTTTAACTTCTTTTTGTTAGATATTTCTCTTGTCTACTTACTTTAAGTTTAATGATGTTTTAAATGATAAAATCATGATCTATTATGGCGTCGCCAGATGATGTGTACAAGGAGTTATTTATGTTAAAAATACTTACTGATGTAAATGTTATGCGCTACTTAATTTTTTTCTACGGTAGCTACAAGCACGGGTTTTAGGCTGCTTAAAACAGATGTATATTATTTTAATAAAAAAACAAAATGCAAATATTAACTTTGAGTGCCAGCCCTGGTGGCAGTTGTAAAAAAAACAATTATATTTTTGAATGTGGATTTTTGCTAAAATTAGGGATGGCAGTCATTGTAAAACGGGTCTCGAAACAGATAGTTACCAGATTGAATCCTACAATGTAATAATGAATATAAGAGAAATGGCATCTACACACTTATAGAATAAACAAAAAAAATATATTTTACGAAACTGTATTATAAAATAATCATTATTTTATATACACATGTGTATTTTTATAATAAAACTTTTCTGGTGTTTGTAACACATTTTGCACTCAATTTTAAACAGCCGTTTTATACATTATCAATATTAATTTCTAAGCATATTTATTTACACATGCTTATTAAATATTCGTCACAAAAAATTAACATAGGTAGGTACCTAATATATTTTATTTATAAAAATTATATTGTTATTTATAAACTAATATTTTGTGTGTAGACGTCATAATATACTACACTATACTCCGTCCCGTTTTTACCTGCTTTTATTTAAAAATATAATGTTAAAATAAGCCTAAGCACATGAAATATTTTTCAACTATTTGTATAAAAAATATTATAAGAAACTTAAATGTAAAAAAAAACTAAAGAAAAAATTGTTCTGGCTTCAATTTATTAGTACTAAATAGGCTTTTGCAATTTGCTAAAAAATGCAGATTTTGTAAAGTTGTTTTTCGCGTTTTCGCGTGTCTGGGGCCTGAGATTTGATTTATTTTCTTGAGCTTTGATGTTAAACAAAAAAAAGTAGTTTTATTTTTAATTTTTTTTTCTTTCTATGTCGTCCAGATGGTGCTACAAGATCAAATCTTTCTATACTTCTGAGCCAAAGACTATTATTTTTTCCCTAATGTTTTGTTGTTGCGCGAAATTATTAATTTATACATTAACAGATATAAAAAATGTATCAATGCAAAAGATAAGTGCACATACAGAAAAAAATTTTTTTTTGTGTCTGTTAATATTGTAACATATGATTTTTTTTTGCTTTTCGGGAATTATTTTGTTGCATAATTATATATAATTTTGGTACTACTTTGTATACGCTTTAAAAGTCCTATTTGGTAGGAACGAATGAGGCCTTGCTAATTTTCTCTGACAATAATGCTAGTGGTTAACCACGTAACTTCGATGTTATAGGTGCAATTAAATTTAATATATACCTATTTAATAGAAAAAAAAATCTTTTTTGTTTTCTTTTGACAACCCTATGAAACTTCTATTTTTATTTCAACAGGTACATTATTAATGACACTGTAGATGGATCATCATCCACCTAGCCTTGTTCCAACTATGTTGGGGTCCACTTCCAGTCTAATCGGATGCAGCTGAATACCAGTGTTTTACATGGAGCGACTGCCTATCTGACTTCCACAACCCAGTCACTGGATAACACGCCACCTCTTGGTAAGACTTGTTGTCGGATTTGTAGAATTCTGACTACCCGTAGCGACTGCCAAAGATTTACGAATGACAGCCGGGAACAACGGCTTCACGTGCTTTCTGAGGTGCGGGAGTGTCACAACCCCAACTTGAAAACTCCGGGTTCCTACTGAGAAATTTATTTATTTATACAAGGTGACTTCACAACTGACATGTAAGTGTAATATAATAGGGTATTACACCCATTTTTGAAAAGTGTCTCAATGAAATTCTGTGGTGCTAATATGCCACCAAAAAAAACACAAACATTTTATTCAATCGATAAGAGCCATAAAAATGCATCTAAATTTTAAATTTTCAAATTTCGCGCATAGTTTGACGAAAACGCCTCTTACTGGACGCCATATTGTTCAGCGTAAATGACGTCAGTTCGTTTTGTATCAAATGCGCTCATATTAAGTATGATAATTGTATATATCATTTAAAAATAATTAAAAGCATATTTTGTAATAGGTGTAATAATGAAAAAATTACGTTGGTTACGAAAATAATAAAAGTACATAGCCTATATTACGCCAATCGGTTGACTGACAGTTGACAATTTTTTGTTTACACAGCCGTACGGCGTAATAACATGGCCGCTACGATTTCATGGTGTTTTATAACAGATTAAAAATACTGAAAACTTTGAATTGAATTAAAAAAATTGTTTTGTTATTTTATGAACTAAAACTTACATTTTCCGACTGCTTTATGCCTAAACTGTCTCAATAACATATTTATAGATTTTTTATCGTATAGAGTAAAATACCCTATTATACATTTAAATGTTACGCCAATGACGTAGTACACTAATAATTTTAAAAAATTAAAATTAGATTTGCAGAGAGTGACACAATTATTAATGATAAGTATGTTATATTTATTGGAAGTGTGGAATGTTGTGTGGTGTGGTCTGTGACGTGAGGTATTAAAGGGGTCCAATGTTGGGAACTCATGTTGGCAACTCGATAATAACAGCGCCATCTGTGGACGACTACACGTAGCTGACGTCAACAAAGACAGCTGTTGGTTCCGGTTATACCATCGACAGCGGCGCGGCCAGATATTATATAAAGGCTATGCACGAGCAAAGCGGTCTCCTTTCGACTCGGAATTTAGAATAGCCAACATTTTCTGTAACACTACTCTGTAAAATTATTGTCAGAAAATAATAAAAATAATTTAATACTTGTCTCGAGTATATTAATATAGTTTTAAACTAGTACCGTAAATCATTTCCAACACTCATCATTATATAATGCGGGTAGGCGCATAAATGGTGACATTTTTAGGTAATTAGTAGAGGCCGAAGGCACTGAAAATAAAGTGCCATAATCCCCAGACTTAGTAGGCATCATGGTATAGAGTGATGTTATTTGCTTATTTAGTCATAAATGTACACTCAAAATGTCTATTTCTCTCACACACACATGCACACACACACACACACGCACACACACACGCACGCACACACGCACATACACACGCACATACATACACACACCTTAGACTCATACAATAGGGTATTACACCCATTTTTGAAAAGTGTCTCAATGAAATTCTGTAGTGCTAATATGCTACCAAAAAAAACTTAAATTTTTTATTCAATCGATAAGTGCCATAAAAATGCATCTAAATTTTAAATTTTCAAATTTCGCGCGTAGTTTGACAAAAACACCTCGTACTGGACGCCATATTGCTCAGCGTAAATGACGTCAGTTCGTTTTGTATCAAATGTGCTCATATTAAATATGATAATTGTATATCATTTAAAAATAATTAAAAGCATATTTTGTAATAGGTGTAATAATGAAAAAATTACGTTGGTTACGAAAATAATAAAAGTACAAAGCCAATCGGTTGACTGACAGTTGACAATTTTTTGTTTACACAGCCGTATGGCGTAATAACATGGCCGCTACTATTTCACGGTGTTTTATAACAGATTAAAAATACTGAAAACTTTGAATTGAATTTAAAAATTTGTTTTGTTATTTTATGAAGTAAAACTTACATTTTCCGACTGCTTTATGCCTAAACTGTCTCAAGAACATATTTATAGTTTTTTCTCGTATAGAGTAAAATACCCTATTGATCGTGTCTTTTTCCTTTTTTTTTATTTCTTTTTTATATGGGTATTTACACATTTATTATGTAAGGAAAGAGCGGAGCCTTCAACTACAGGCATTTTCTATACCTAAATGGAGACTCCTCGACATGCAATGTAAGCCAAATATGATGAAACAAACTTATTTTATTTCCTTATTTATCTTTATGTTGGGGACCGCAGTAAAGCTGTTAATTACACGGAAGCCGCTGCTACCCGACTTCCAGATTTTCCCTTAGTCGACTTTTGTGACACCCTCGGGATGAAATGGGTGGGTGCTATTCTAGCCCGGAGACCCGACTTCCGTCTCTTTACTCTACGCCTTACGTTGAAACAATAACAAATAGGCCGATATTAAATAGGAAATCACTTAATAAACCCAAACTGTTCAAAGTCTGCATAGTTCAGCAATGAATAAGATCTGTCTGAATGTGTCGAATACCTTGGCATATCCGGTGCCAATTGCATGTTGGGCCAATCCGCCAATAGGTTGAGAAACATTGACGAAAATGTTGGAGGATAGATTTCTAATCTTTATTTGTAAATAAGGGCGTGGTGGCAATACGATAAATATTATCTGAAGATAGGTCGAAGATGAAAATCTCACTTAGAAGATATTTGCACTTAAACATGACTTCACGCTTCTTCCCCAACCAAATAAATAAGCAGTTTTGTAAATGGAACACCAATATTTTCCCAGCAATTTCGAAGCCGGACCCTATTGCTAGAATCCTGCTAAGCAGCTCTCTATCTGTGTCAAATAATAACGAAATCGAAATCTAGATCCAACACTACGGAATCGTATTCGCGTTGCTAAGCAACCAAAACCAAACATCTTTATTTTTTATCTCAGTGTCTCTCACAGAGTACAGTATATAGAGAGGTGTCTCCCGTGCCCAGGTGGGCGTGCAATCGAGTCATCTCAGTCTTATGCAACGTTGGAACAAACGTTGGTCACGCACCTGGCGCCAACTATTGGCAGTGGACAGCTACTAAAATACCCGCATTGTATCCCTGATCACCTTGACAGACATTATATTTATACTGTCAATAAAATTCAGACGTAATTATAGATTGGTAATACTTTCTTCTATGCCGACTAATGCAGCTATTTGGACTGAGTTCCCAGAGCACCAGACAAACGTAATTTTAGCGTAGCTGAAGAGATGGAAAAATATGTCGATAAGCGATATGTTAATAATTATTTATTTATTATTTATTTTCAGCCTATATTGTCCCACTGCAGGGCAAAGGCCTCCCTTTCTTCTTTCCAACCCTCTCTGTCCAGAGCTAGTGTGGACCAATCCCTCCTGTAAGCGTCAAGCTCATCCCGCCATCTTCGCCTAGGTCTACCTGTCTGTTAATAATACATTTCTTAATGTAGAGCTACTTGGAAGTAAAAGTTTATAGAAGAAATAATAATAATAATTAGTTCTACCGTAGAACTGTGAAAGAATTAGTAGAACTAGTGGGAATAAAGAATCCCATTAGTTCTACTATTTTGTAACAAAAAAAGGCCCATTAGTTCTACCGTAGTTTAGTAGAACTAGTGGGAACAAACCTGCGTACTTAGTACAATGCTTGGCCATTATTCAGGTATCTGGTATAAAAGCTACCATTCGCATATACGTTCTAAAAAGGCTTAGCATAAAACTAGCTATAGCCCGAACGAGAGACCGTTCCAGCGATGATAATGACAGTTGTCACAAGTTGACGTATTGAGCTCTTGCGTCACGTCACCACAATATCGCTCCCGCACCGTATAGTTACCTCAGGAACGGTCTCAGTTAAGTAGTCGCGGCTTTAAGTATGCATACCTTCTTATCTCAAAACTTAAGTCGTAGTAAAAAGACAGAGGTAGGTCTGGCGATCTAGAATCTTTGACTATGTTTACCTATAGTATGTGGGTATATTATTTACGTATATATGCAATGACCAGATGTGTGACTATGCGCCATTACTTCATGGTGGGTGTTTGTGAAACTCCTAGCCGGAGTCTGTGGCCGATTTTAAATCCGGTCTATGATCATCATCATCATTATATCAGCCTATTGCCGTCCATTCCTGAACGTAGGCCTCCCCCAGAGATGGCCAATCCGGTCTATAATAAAATAATAATATTATCAGCCTATAATTGTCCCACTGCACACTAAAGGCCTCTTCTCATACAGAGAAGGCACGAGCGTTGACCACCACGCTTGCTTAAAGGCGGATTGGCGATTTCAGACTTCACACATCACTATCACTAAATATTATAAAAAACAAAGTCCCCCTCCGTGTCTGTCTGTCCCTATGTATGTTTAGATCTTTAAAACTACGCAACGGATTTTGGTCCGGGTTTGTAGATAGAGTGATTCAAGAGGAAGGTTTTAGTATATAACTTGCCAAGCGGGCAAAGCCGCGGGCATCAGCTAGTTAATTATAAGCCCAGGTTTCCCCACGATGTTTTCCTTCACCGGTTTTAGTAGTGTTTATGATATACTTCGAAAATATATAAGGAAATGAAAAAACTGAAGTGGTGAAGCTGTCGACTGCCTCGGATATCATGGTCTATCCTGCAGTAGGAGCGCAGGCCGAATGGCACGGCACGTCAGCATTAATGAGATCCTCCGTCGTGCTCTTGCCACCGCCGGGGTGCCTGCTATTTTAGAACCCAATGGCTTGGCACGCGGCGATGGGAAGAGACCAGATGCGATGACCATAATGCCTTGGAAGTTTGGTAGGCCTTTGGTGTGGGACGCAACATGTGTCGACACCCTTGCGCCATCTCATCTTCCTAGCACAACGTGTTGTGCTGGGGCGGCTGCTGCAGGTGCCGAGAACCTCAAACGGCGCAAATATATTAGTCTTCTTGGAAGCTATATATTTGAGCTGTTTGGGGTGAAAACTCTAGGACCATGGGGTCCGAGTGCCCATATTGTTTTTCGTGACATCGCCAAACGGCTGGTCGACTCTTCACGTGACCCAAAGGCTGGTCTATTCTTGGGTCAAAGAATCAGCATTACCATACAACGTGGCAATGCTGCCAGCCTGTTGGGCACGTGTCCCGTTGACAGCGATGTAGACGAATTTTTTGATGTCTTTTGAGCTCCTCTGCCTTTTTCTTGAAATTGTACATAATATTATTATTTAGATATATTGTTTTTTTTTAGAGAAAATATCTTTAAATATTATTAATTGAAAAAGTCACAATTGTACTTCTTGCTCGTGCCCAGTTGCGATCCCACAAACTTGTACATGAGAGGCAGGCGCCTTAACTACATCATTACGACAGCCGGTCTCTTCTGTGAAAATCTCCCTCGGGTAATTTTGGTGGTGAGAGGTCAGGGTTTGAACTTCGGGTCAGACCGGGACCATTTGAAAATGTCCAGTAGCTGCTAGGAGTTTCATACCTCTGCTTAGTGCTACGGCAAGTACCAATGTTATAATATTATGATTGAATAGTTAAATCAGTAAAATCGGTCCGATTTTGACAATAACAATTAATTGTATGTCGTAAGATGACACTACACTTGGTATCAAATTAATTACAAACCCAAAGATTTCTTCGAATTACCTACATCGACGATTTTATAGTGCTTACACCTGTTAGTACTACGTCATAAGTATGTATAAACCAATTGCAATATACAAAGAGGCTTGCCAAGTGAATACGACATTTTTTTTTAATGTTCTTATATAGCAAACCAGCTTGCAGCCCATCTGATGCTAAGTTGTCACCACCGCCTTTGCAATACCAGAAGCCTCTCAGATGCCTTGACATCCAAGAGACAAAGCTCAAATGTCTCATGTACAGAGGCCAGTACATTAAGTTACCCCAATTGGGTTGAAACTCTCGGGTCGTGGGGTCCTAGTGTACTCATCTTCTTTTTAAGGACTTGTCCAAAAGGTTAGTTGACAGTTCCCGTGATCTAAGAGCTGGATTTTGCCTTGGCCAAAGGATAAGCATTGCCATCCAACGTGGTAATGCCGCCAGTCTCTTGGGCACATTCCTTGATGGCGGCGATGTGGAGGAAAGAGTTTTCATTCTCTGCGTCATTTCTCCAACTTTCCACGGGCGATGTTATATATATTTATATTTTTATTTCTACTATGGAGCAGGAGTTTTTTATGTCCAAGATAATAATGCCAGTTTCTAAACTTCATTATTATTTTCCATAATATTTTTCTATCCACTTCCACAACCTTACAACGACATTAGCATCGCGTGACGAGCAAAGGAAAAAACTCAAGTTTCCATTGTTTTAGCAGCATTCAATAATTTATAGGGCGTTATTATAATGAATAAGCAAGGTTGATGGTCTTCCGGGTGCTATGATCAGTCTCCTGTTTCCTGTTTCGTGAGTTACTGTGGTGCGTGGTGTCAGCACTATTCCACTCAATCGATAGGCAAGTTGAATCGTTGCAATCTATCGATAAATCGTCGACAGGTACTAGGAGCACATAAACGCGGAGATGTATAAGTGCGAGGGATACGCAGGGCTGGCCCACAAACGCATCCCACTTTAGAATTTGGGACGATATAAATACGCACTGCACTTGCACCGTCGCGTTTGGTAAGGTTGTCACGGTTTTGTAAAAATACAATGTAGAGTAAAATAACGATATTCAAAAAATAATTATACTGCTTTACTAATACTCGTATAGTGATGTGGTTTTAAATTACGTCTGAATATTATTTTTATATTTTGAATACCTATCATAATGTATTCAGATTGATGTTGGGTTTAGTTCTGCTAAAATGAGCCAACCCACAATCTCCCACTAACTGAATTAATTACGACCAACCTCTACTTTTCGTATCGAAGGTTCATCTATACTATAATATTTCAATTTCAAGTAACAGAGACATCCCAAACATAATATGTTTAGAAAATCTGAAAATTTTGTTAAATGGGGACCGTTTACTTCGTACCGGCAGAAAAAAAATTGTTCAAATTCAAAAATATAATTACGGTTTAACGTGATGTAAATAATTATAATAGATTTAATAATTTGATACTGATTATAAATTCGTTTTTATTTTCTGTTCATGAAATAGAAACATACCTTTTGTCACTCATGTATGAAATTATTTTACCTTCAACAGTCGCACTTGCGAACATTACACCCAAAAATAAACAAAAACTTTTATTTGGTTTGTGCGAAGGTTGATCCCTTAAGTAGCTATTTTTGTAACTAGCATATTATCTTAAAGGTCACTTTAATTAAGTTACTTTTATGGATACATAAGTTGTTCAAAATAAAGCAATTTTATTAAGTTATTCAAAAAACTTCTAAACCTTTTTTTTTTCTCCCTTCCATTGGCCACATTTCACCGAGTGTCAGCCCTACGACCCAGTAGCCGGTCGTTACGCGTGCGGTAACCGTGCCGAACGTAATACTTATAACAACTTCATTATATATTTATTGACATTATATCATATAGTATTTATACGTATTATTAGGTGATTCTGGGTGGCCCAGAAAAGGGGTGACGAGTTGACCTGGACGCGAACCACTGGGGCTGGTTCGGGCTGGTACGGGACAATGGTTCTTGAAAGGACTTGGGGAGGACTTTACCTACCAGGGAGATAGCTTAAACTATATACGGAATACCCAAAACCGGGTAGGTCGGCGTTCTCAGGAGGAGAGGCCTGCAAAAGAATATGTGTAGATATTTATTAACTAATAAAATCTCTACAAATAAAAGTGAATGTTTGTCTTCTATGCGTTCCTGAAACATTGACCCGATTATGATGAAACTTTGGTAGGTGGTTCTGCGTACACCCAAAAAGGTTTCTGACCCGCAAAAAACGTGAACGAAGTAGCGGACAGCAGCTTGTAAAATATAGAATAGTCCAAACAATTTATAATAATTGAAAAAAAGTAAAGACGTGTGACTTTTTTCATTCAAAAATTCATACCATTTCATTAATTACTCTGGATTGGTGGAAAAAGACAATTAAAAATGGATGTTAGAAAAAAATCTTCCATCGAAAAGTGAGGATTCGCGCTCCAGCCATACATTGCATGGAGAATGCACACATCGAGAGCAATATGGCCGACCAACTACTAGATAAATTACCAAATACCCGCAGCACTGACCCGCAAGGTACCAGGAAAACAGAACTGTCGAAGGATTTGAAGGTTCCCCACTTGCCCTCTCATTATGAGGTCATAAACGATGCCCACATTCTACACCCTGAACCGATCAGGGTTAAATATTTGGCAAAAGCGGCGCGCTAACTGAGACGGGAATGTTAGCCGTTATTTTTAACTGGCCCAGTTAAACGACAACGTGCGGTTAGACGGAAACTAACCCGTCTGCATCACTTTCAGTTTCAAGCAAATAAATTAATCTATCAACTGGATTCTGGCTAAATATGTACTCCTGGTAGACAAATCTCACTCCAATAGATTTTCGTTATATTTACCGTTGTATTTATTGTCCATCTGACTGTCCCGTTGGTCTCAATACTACGAACGCGATTGAGCGATCGAGCGTGGAGTCTTGGGTTGGATTCCTAGGTCGCGCAAATTGTTATTAGGGTTTTTTCAGTTGGGGTCCCGAGCATCGATCACTAAGTTCTTTATTAGTGATCGATGGTCCCGAGTTTGGAATTTGATGACACCCCCGTGCCCCGGAAAGCACTTAAAGCTGTTGATCCTGCACCTGATCTCTCCTTGATCATATCGGATTGCCATCACCCTACGCAAATGAGAGAAGAGAGAGTGCACTTGTGTTAGTGCACACATTTCTGCTCTGTAATATCTCCTACGTACTCAGCTAGCCTCCACTGAGATTGGACTCCCGGAGGAGCTCCTTCACAAAGCTCCAAGCTACTACTGAATAATAATGGTTTACTTTTTATTACATTGTATGCAGTTGAGCCATATAGTTCGTCATTGTTGGTAGGATGCCTATGCCGGCTTCACCGTACCGGTGAATTCGCGCTGGTGTGTGAGGAGTCAGAAGTTTTGTTATAAGAGGAAAACAGCAGGAAAAACTTGTATTAAGAAGCAAATGTCACAGCTAAGCGTAACGCTTTCTATCTTCTAATGACTTCTAGAATAATTCAGAGTGTTCAGAAATGTTGTTTTGTTTTTTTCGTATACAACCTTTACGCGGCGTCTACTGTAAAAAAAATTAAAGATATCGCTGAAATTACCTTTTTCGCGATAGAATATCTAGATCGATCACCATAAAATGTTGACAAGCAGCTAACACTGTAATGAGATGCAAGCCCATAAAACAATAAATTTGCAATAAAAATAAAATTTAATCTAGATAAATCGGTTTTTACGCTGGTTGAGAACCGATTCAACAAATCGAATAAGTAGTGATGGCTATAATTATAATAATAAATATACCAGCCTCTTACTGTCCCACTGCAAGGCAAAAACCTCTTCTCATACAGAGAAGGCACGAGCATTAATCACCACGTGCGCTCAAGGCGGATTGGTGATTACAGACTTATATTAATGCCACCCGTCACTTTAACGTACACTTTTTGATACATAGAGACGTTTCTCCTTACCTTTAACCTCCATAGATGTGGCAGAACGAGACCTAAGTATGATAAGTATGGTTGACAGCTTGACATCGTGGGTATAACTTTATAAAACCACTTGTTTTTTAAATGACCAGTGTGCCTGCGACTTTTCCGCGTGCATTGTCTGAAGGATCACTAACTTTTTGATAATACAATATAGCACTCAGGGATAAAATAGCTTCCTATTGGTAAAGGATTTTTTGAAATCGGGTGTTTTTTTCAGAGATTACCCCCAACGTACAAACAAACAATCAAAGGATCATGGCAGAATTTATACAAAAAAAAAATGTTTAGAGAAGTTAAAATTCTAATTATTATACTCTTGGGTATCTAAAGAGCATCTTCAGGCATTTAGAATATTTTTCAAACCCCCGCAATAAAAATGAATATTAAAAGTGAATACTTTAACGAAAAGCTCATTATTTCAGAATATAACGGCGGCTGACAGTAAGAGTGAAACTGACAGCCGCCGCTTTGCATTCACGTTCACGAATGTATGGATCTCGCCATGATTCTTTTACTTCTTTTTAATATTAGTATGGAAGTATGGATATGGATGAATTAATCAACTGCCTACGCTATGTTATGTAAAAACCTACTTTGAAAGCTCAAAAAGTAAAGGAAATACCTGTTCAAGAATGTCTAAGACCATTTTGCTAAATATGTGGGCGGAGCCTAATAGAGGATTTAATTAAGAAATGAAAGTTATCCATAGCTAGTTAATTTGACAAGAATAAGAAATAATTGTTTAGTAGGGCATCACATGGTTAAATGTGGGAAACAGTAAGTGTCAATGGTGCCTCATAACAAGCCCTTTCATTTGATAGGTATATAACACAATAAGGTTTGCCAAACTTTTGTTTTTAATTTCCTAATTTGACCCCCGAAAATGAGCCTTATTTAAAAAATATATTTAATTACTTTATTTACTTTGCACATCTGTGTTTAGGTCATAGGATTACACCATCCTACTAAATTTTACCTGATATGGTCCAGTAGATTCAGAGCAAATTGGCTGTGACAGACGGACGGACAGACAGACGCATTAGTGATCCTATAAGGGTTCCGTTTTTTTGCACGGAATTCTAATTAATATATTAATAACTCTAAATCACCAATCCACCTTGAGCAAGCTTGGCGATAATGCTCGTGCTGTATATAAGATGACTTTTCCCTGCAGTGGGACAATGATAGGCAGGTATTATTATTATTAACTGAACTCTGCAGCTAAAGTGTTGCATAAGATGACGCATTGTTGCCCTTCTAAGATAAATCCATTTAGATGTTATCACTTACATGAGCTTTGATTGTATAATTTACCTTAAAGACTCAGTTATATTTTTTATGTAGGTTAGTTTTTCCCCGTTGGTCTCGTAGTAGTAAGCACGACTGCTGAGCGTGGGGTAATGGGTTCGTTGCCCAGGTCGGGCAAAGTGATCTATAGTTTTATCGTCAGGTATTTTTCAGTCTGGAGTTTGGTAGTTTGAAAAACACGTAAAGCTGTTGATTCGTAGATCTTTGACAGTTTTTATGGGTAGTCAGAAGCCCGAAGCTATCTGGCTAGCTAGTTTAATAACTAGTGTTACCAAAGGTGTATCGTGTTATCCAGTAAGTATTCATTCTAAGAATGTTACCTAAGTAAATATATAACTATCAAATAAGTATAATGGTAATAATAATATATACCTATAATATTTGTAATAATTGTAATAATAAAATAAGTATAAATTGTAATAACCTAAATGTAACAATAGTATTTTAAGAAAATAGATACCCACTTACCAGTAATAGATTTATTTATGTTATTGTTTTTGATGCAAATGTAATTACTATTCAATTTTCATGAATAATTTTATTTTAATTTTAGATAATATAAAAAACAATAATTATGCTGTACCCTCACAGGGTCTACAAAGATTCTAAGCTCTAAGCCTGTTAACTCATCTTGTTAAACTTTGTAGAATGCAAATAAATGAAATATGAAATATAGATTGTAGAGGTCAGACAGCCAGACGATTACAGATCTGTGCAGACGATACATGTAAAACACTGTTTTTTAATATATTCAAATAGGCTTGCGTTTGACCGCAATCCACCCGATCTTAAGTAATGATGCGGCCTAAGGAGAAACACGGTTGCCTAGGATGAACCGGTTCACTCGTGCCTTGAAGATACCCAGATTATACTTATCAGGGAACAGAGAGTCGAGCAGTGAATTCCACAGTCTGGCAGTTCGCACAATAAATGTGGAATCAAAGCGCTTGGTTCGAGAGACCGTGGAACTTAACCATATAGCGGTGACGCTTTAACCGTATCTCTGCTCGTCCGATGTTGGAACGGGGATGGGGGAATTAAATTGTGCAATTCCAAAGCACGCTCCCCGAAATGTACCCGATGAAAGAATAGCGATGTTCAAGGCTCTGGAGCTTAACCCTAACCAGGGAGTCGTTGTTAATGAGCCTCTTGGCACGTCTATCAATAACTTCCAACGCCTCTAGTTGGTATTTTGCTGATCCATCCCAAAGGTGCGAACAGTACTCCATGCACGATCGAACTTGTGCTTGGTATAAGTTGAGCAGCTGTTCCGACGTGAAGTACTTTCGCACCTTTGTGAGGACTTCTAGTTTTTGGGCAGCTAGTTGGGCCTTGGATTCAATGAATGACCCAAAGTTAAGATTCGACGTCAGAGTAACACCAAGAAGAACGAATGGTGTTCAGCTGCATCCGGTAAGACTGGAAGCCGACACTAGCATAGTTGAGAAAAGGCTAGGCATATGATGATAGCAGTTAGTAGCAAGTCCTAGGATAAGTTAGAAACAAAATTTAGGGTTACTAGTGAAACAACAACAAAAGAAAACACATTTTCTTGCAGATTTATTTAAATAGCTATAAAGAATACAACCGAGCCCACAGTACGTACACAGTAATCCTAGATAAACGCACACATACAAACTGTTTACTCCAAATTTAACGCACACACTGACGCGCTTGAATGCATACTAATGCATTGCTGGTATAAAGCTCGCGGCCCACGCACGCAGACATGGAAGAAAGTGTGAATGTGTGCGTAAGTGGGTCACAGAGATAGGAGGGACACGTGTTAGAGGGCCGGTCCTTTTTTAGTGTGCTATTTAGTATATTTCATAGTTTTGATGTTGTTTTGAGGAACCATCTATATATTGGTTTCAATGTTTTTTTCATAAACCTCTTAGTTTATAATATAACATATCAATATTGTCATGTAGGCTTATCTGCATTAAAATAAAAAAAATATCTTATTTTATTCTATTTTATTCATAAATTGTACATTTCATAATACATAATTTTACTTCCTCTACAGATGTGTACTTTATAATTTAATGTATGTCTTTAATCGCCAATCTGCCTTGAGCAAGCGTGGTGATTAATACTTATGCCTTCTCTGTATGAGAAGAGGCTTTTACCCTGCAGTGGGACAATTAGAAGCTGGAATTATAATTGCGTCAGATTATCTGTCTTAACATACTGAGAATGTATTTATTAAATTTTTTCCTTGAACGATTATGTCTACTTCAAAACAACAATAAAATAACAATGATGGTCTATTTTTGCTAGTTTATGATTAATCTTACTTCCTTCTACTTGGTCTTTTCCATTCTAATCGTCTTTCTAAATTGACATATTTTATCCACATCGAGACTAAAAGCTGTCATTTTTGTGTTTTTTTGCGTAAATATTAGCTCTTCTTATAACTAGGTATCTATATAACCATAAGAGCTCAACTGTCTAATTAGAAGACACAATAGTTAAACAATGACAAACGATCAATATTTGGCTTCTGAACATTAAAAGGACAGACGAAAACACGTGAATAAATTATTATTTTTGTCAGTATGAATAAAACTACATTCAAAATGTTATTCTTTATTTTTTTGTTTAAAAACGCACGCACCATTTTGTATTTGGTGAAATAAAAAAAACAATGCACGTCGCTCGCCCTTCGTGCACACTAATAAAGGCCATTGCGCGCGCGCACCGCGGATGATAGCGTCGAATGGAGAGCGTTCACCCGCCGCTGCCCTGCCCCGCACTGCCGCCGCCGGAAAATTGAGTTTTCTCATAGGAACATTATATAATTTTAACTTACGCAGGAAGAGGACAAAATGTTCATAGATAAAAATTATGTCAAACGTCGAAAGATACGCATGCGGAACACAAATGTCTTTACAATGGTCTTGTGCTATCGAAAAATATTTAAATTATTATTTTCTGACCTTTATTATAACAAAGTTTTTTTAGATCTTATCCTTCACCGACTGAGTTTTCCAATAGAGGCTAAGCAGGGGACTGCCAACTTATAATTCTCAATATTTCTCTTATAATAGTAATGTGAATGAAAATGTGAATTGTTGAACTTTGTAGCTGAGGTAACCAATAAGGGCTATTATAGCATTGACCTAACACTGATGATGTCATTCTGAATCAACCTACCAGTCCAGCTTGGTTTATAGCATTATCGTCCTACGATTGTTTATAAGTAGAATATGCATGGGAACTGAGCAAAGCTTTGTATATAGTACCTATATGACTTTTCTGAAATAAACCTTTCACGTCAAACGTTGCATGTTTCACAGAAAGATTTTATTCAAACTAAATTAAATCTCAAATCTATATTGCAATCCAAAATGTAAACATACAGGTGTTAGTATTATTAAACAGAAACAATTATAGACCCAGTCGAAAAAAATCGAAAACGTCTGATAACCAGTAACCAGTCTTAACAAGAGGTATCGTGTAACCCAGTAACTGGGTTGTGGAGGCCATAGAGGCAGTCGCTCCTTCTAAAACACGTATATTCAGCTGCATCCGATTAGACTGGAATCCGAATTTAACATAGTTGGGAACAGGCTAGGCAGATGATGCTGACTGCTAGACAATTATGGACCCTGTCTGTGTGAATTTAGGTAAAAGAGACTAAGGAAGACCGTTTCTTACTTACCTTTTTCTACTTCAATGATAAGACATACATTGAGAGACAGTTAGTCATCAACGGCAACAGCCAACTTGGCTCGAAATTGATCCATCGAACGGGATTCCAAGAAAAGGAGATAAAATTCAAAGTATGGAATTTTATCATATTAGGTACAGTCATCAAAGTTTTCAGGTAATAAGTATTATTGCATTTACTGTTTTGCTAGCTCGTGGATGGAAATAAGTAGCCATTATGAATCATAGTGCAACTAACAACCGGTATCTTAAAATTTATGCATTTCGCGATCGTATCTATGTACCTACTTATTGCCTATTTATGAATGTAACTATGGACACCATAAAAGCTGCAGACTCGTTTTAGAAATGGCGCTTTGAAACACCCAAACATTAAAATTTGTAAAAATTAAAATTCAAATAACGACCCACAAGAAACATTATATTTCTTTTCTTCCCATAAAAACTAAATTACCATTTTTTATGTAAATAAACTGGCAAGCCACAGACGAACGACATTTTTTTTGTGCATACTAAGTGAAACAGAGTACTAGGCGAACAGAAAACGAAGGTACTGTACAATGGAAAGCGGCGTGAAGGCCGCCGGGTACGGGTTAACGCCGAATTTCACTGCGGACAACGCCCTCTGTCGAATTTCTTGACTCCTAGTGACGTAGCCAGTTTGGTTGACTTGCAGTTAAATTTTAACTGTCGGACTACATCTTACGGCTGTTTAATATATGGTTTTAGATGTTTTTCTTTTTATAATGTAATCTCGAAACTTGGCGGGTATCAAAGGTTTTTTATTTAACAAAACTATTTATTTCTATTATTAATTATTTATTACTAACAAGCGTAATAAAGCCAAGTTATCAACATATCAGCGTAACATTTTTTCTTTACATATATACCTTTTCAGTAATTTTTGAAGGCGCTAAAATCAGATTAAAAGCTGCGTTTACTACGAAAATTCCGATAAAATACGAAACAAAAATTGTGTAAAGCTGCAGTTGCATTAAAATAATAATTATTAATATAAAATTACACAAAAAAAGAACAGCTCTATATTTTAAAACTTAATACTAAAACAAAAAAGAAAAAAAAATACATTATCACTAAAACATTGTTTTTTTTATCGATTAGACAAAAAAAAAACTGTGATTATTACATAACGAACAACAATTAAAAAATGTATCAGACGCACACGCGCATAACAATTATTGTTATAGCACAACTATTGCGCAACATCGCTCACCCACTGACATAGTAGCACAACATTAATTTTAATTGTTATTTTGTTACGAAGTATATATCTCTATTCGAATCACCTTTTATTTAAACAATACTAGATTATGATCCAGAAAGAGTAAGAGAAGGCAGTCAGTGATAGTTTGCCCCTAGTAGTGTTGGGTCCTATCAGAATATTATCAGCGCTGTGACGTTTTTTTATTATTACAGCACCATGCTGAGATTGGAGCCTTTTGGCCCGTATAGGACCAATTTTCGTTAAATTTTTTAATGTTATTTTTTTGTCCTTGGGGGCGAATAAATGCCTTTTCTTTTTTTCTTTCTTTTAGGTAACATGATATTTGTCAGAACAGAATGGCAGGATTTAAACGCAAAAGGTCTAATTCTCAAAATGGCAACAGTGTCGATTAATATTATCAGCGCTGTGACGTTTTTTTATTATTACAGCACCATGCTGAGATTGGAGCCTTTTGGCCCGTATAGGACCAATTTTCGTTAAATTTTTTAATGTTATTTTTTTGTCCTTGGGGGCGAATAAATGCCTTTTCTTTTTTTCTTTCTTTTAGGTAACATGATATTTGTCAGAACAGAATGGCAGGATTTAAACGCAAAAGGCCTAATTCTCAAAATGGCAACAGTGTCGATTGCACAGACCCAAAGTAACACGGGAGAAAGACCGGGAAGGTGATGACTAGTTTTTGCCTGTGACGAATTTTTTTAGGAATCCCTATTTTTTATATAATAAAATAGTTTATAATTATAGTAGTGTGTGTGTGTAGTGTATATTAGTGAAAGAATTGGCAGAATTGGCCCAGCAGTTTCGGAGATTAGTTAGCCCGAACGAACACAAATTCAACTTTAATTTACAATATGTCGTGATAGTGATATGGTTTCAGACTAATATTAAATATTTTCAGGCTTCCTCACGATGTTTTCCTTCGCCGATGTCAGTCAACATATAGAAACTAGCTTTCGTCCGCGTGAATGCCAGTTAACGCGAATGCAGACGAAGTCACTGATTAAAAAGTAGCCTATGACCTTCCACAGGGTTCGCCTTTTTCATACCAGATTCCATCAAAATTGGTTTAGCCATTTCATCGTGAAAGCGTAACAGATAGAGTTACTTTCGCATATTATAAGTATGGAAGTATGGATATTGATAAGTAATAAGTAAGAAAGTATGAAATGAAAAAATCACATTTGTACTTGCTCGAACCTACAACCTCGTACGCACGGCTACACATTAAGCTATACATTTCTAGTTTAAGCTGATCTCTCACTGTATGGATATTCTATACAAGGCGAAATCAATTTATACTGGAAATGTATAGCTTAATGTGTAGCCGTATGTACAGTACGCAAAAGAGATAAGTATCCATGTCGTTGGGAATAGTTGAAGATTTCTTAGAAACCAATGGGGGCTTTCAAATGAAATTTTATGAAATCATTGAACTGTTTATTCTCTATAAATTGTATTTTATTTTATTCATAAAACCTATCGGTTTCTAAGTAAACTTCAACTGTTTCCGGCGACATGGATACTTATCTCCTTTGGTGACCGTACATGAGAGTGTATGAGAACCACTGGACCATCACAGTATCAAAACAAAAACAAAAAGAAACGAAAAGCAGCGATTATCACGTAACACAGAGGAGTAATTAAAAACTGTAACACAATTATTACACAACACAACCTCACCTACTAACACACTAGTTTGTATCACTTCCCCCGAATCATTGATCTTAAGATCTTATGCAATACGTGGAACAAACAATTTATTTTGTTTATGTAACTTCTTTTCGTTGTTCACATGAAAAAAAAAAACATTTTAGTTCAATGGCTTTTGGAATGTTTTCCTTTTATTTAAGACTAGGTTTGAGTTCAACTGAAAACTAGTTTTTGAACTAAATTTTTGCTAAGTTACAGTGTCAGCTTGTTACTCGGGGTATGTATTTATGTACCATGATAATTAGTTTATTAAAAAGTTAGCTTTTGCCGCATAAATAAAATAAAAATAAAAATTAATTAATTCCTTGCTTCTAACAATTTAAACTTAATTTCTAGAAGGATTGTGTTAGTGGGTTAGTTTGTTTTATTAAATGTAGTTGTTAAATTTGTTAGTTATTTATTTCAATTATTTACATTTGCAAGGACCCCAGTTTGGGTAAAGGCCTCCTCCAAAGCTGCCCATGTACCTCTGTCTTTTGCTATTTTGCTCCAATCTGAGCCGGCTGTTCTTCTAATCTCGTCCTCCCACCGTGCCAGTGGTCTGCCTCTACTTCTTTTCCCTTGCGGGCCCTTCCATAAGGTTGCTCTTAGGGTCCATCATTGGTCTGAAAGCCTCGCAAGGTGACCTGCCCACTTCCACTTTAACCTTTGTGCATAGGTCAAGGCTTGGGCCGCATATGGATCCTTAATTTTCTTTCGCTAGCACTCAGAGATAATGTAGCTTCCTATTAACGGCGCTAACAAGCGACTTTTGCAGATTTTAAACTGACAATCACGTCAAAATGTAATAATAATAATAATAATATGTGGGGACATTTCACACACGGCCATCTGACCCCAAACTAGGGAGACCCTGTACTATGGGTGTCAGACAGCTGATATACATACACAAGTACATTTTTTTTTGTAAATACATACATATATAGATAAACAACACCCAGACACAAGGCAAACACAAGTGCTCATCACACAAATGTTTATTTACCCTGGACGGGAATCGAACCCGCAACACGCTGCGCAGCAGTCGATCGCTCAGCCACTGCGCCAACCGTGTAGTCAAATTAAACGTGTAGTAAATAAAATGTGTACCTAGTGTAAATGATTTAAAAACATATATGTAAAACTAGAACATTCTCTTAATAATTTAGTATGTGAATATTTTTGATTAAGTTCATATATATAGTTTAATTAAATCGTGAAGTTGTGTCTGACGCGGACAAAACATTGATAATCACACAAAATCTACCAGTAATATTTAAATGAAACTTTTATTATCTTACAGATAATTTTATTATCTATCTTTTAGTATACGCCTTTTTTAAGTTAAAGAATACTATATTTTATTTAATTTTTTCGACTAAACTTTGAGAGTTTTGGACGCAGCGCATACGATTCTCTGGTCGCTCAAGGTCCCCGGCGTATATCGTCGCCTTAAAGAAAGAATTTTCAGAACGGCACCAGTAGTTTCGGCCATTATTACTTTCAAACAATATAGGAAAAAATCTCTAAAGCTTTATAATATAACGGTCATATTCATAAAAATGTATAGAAAAGAAGAAGATACAGCAAAATAAGACTTCTTTTTTGTATAGAAGTATAGATATAGATAGATGTGTATTTTATAAAGCCGCGAAAACTTTGTTTTACCTTTCACTGTTGTAATAATTTGCATATTAGTAAAATAGTAATTATCTTTCAAAGGAATTTTACTTCTATTTCGATAGCAAAATCACACTGAACAAAAAGATATTCAACATTTAGGTCTACTTCTGCGGCAGATCGTCGTCGTCATCGTGTCAACCTTTAGACGCCCACTGCTGGGCATAGGCCTCCCCAAGAGGGGTTCAGCCGTAATCGCCGTGATTGGCCGATACATGTTGGCGATCGCAGTAGGTGTTATGGTAGGTACTCAGAAGGACGCTGCTGCCCATCCTCTAGTCAATATCCCTCTGTCGTCTTCTACGACACTGGGTGGTGCTATTCACGGCCGGCACTACACGGAACGGCATGGGACGGCGGCCGCGACAGATCACTAAGTAGAATTTATTATATTAACTAGCGACCCGCCCCGGCTTCGCACGGGTGCATAGTGATACTAAATATACTACAGAATGTCTTTATATACAACGTTCACAGTTTTTTTGTCATTAGACAACACAAACATGTTTTCTTTAAAATTACTCTTGAAAGAGCGACACATAATTGGCCATGTGAAAAACACTCAACGCTCAAATCTAAGTGCCAGCCGCTCTACCCCCGCTTTTTAACACTGTGATATCTTCTAATATATTGATTTTAATGATATGCTGTAAAGGGCATTTTCATTTTGATCTACATGAAATGCACAACGTATCTAAGACATTTAATTCGGTAAAGAATAAAACTGTTGTTTAAAATAGCTTGGTAAGTAACCTATATCTTATTTGTAATATGTAAAAGATAAAAATGGTTGCTGTGGGTTATCCTTTAGAGATAAACATATACCATTGCGAACTTTTTAATCGATCTTTTTAAGATATACAATTCCGTAGTACATTAATTTGATATAACTCGTAAGGTTTAGCCAGCGTTTGCAATGTAAGCGCACCAAAATACGTTTATTACGACCTCACATTACTCTTGGAATTTCTCGGTTTTCTTCTACTATAATATGCATGTATTATACCTATAAACCTTTCTTTTGAATCACTCTATCTATTAAATAAACCCGCATCAAAATCCGTTGCATAGTTTTAAAGATCTAAGCATACATAGGGACAGACGCGGCGGGGGACTTTGTTTTATAATATGTAGTGATGATAGTGATAGCACTAAAAATGACCATCCATTTTGCACCGAGACCGAGAGGCATGGACCCCCGTACCTCGGTAAACACGTAAAAAGCAGTTGTCCCAACTGTCACTCGTAGATCTTTAACATTCGTTATGAGTAGTCAGAAACCAGAAAGTTTGTTAACCAATGTTACCAAGGGGTGTCGTGTTACCCAGTAACTGGGTTGTAGAGGTCAGATAGGCAGTCGGTCCATATAAAACACTGGTATTCATTTGCATCAGGTTAGACTGGAAGTAGACCTAACATAGTTGGAAAAAGGCTAGGCAGATGTTGAGTAAAAATAATGAAAATATGGTCCTATCCAATGGTGTCAACTTTGTTCGTTTAAAAATGTCTGTGTTTAAAAGTAACGCAACGTGAGTTAATTGTATTTTTGTATGCATAATAGTAATATCAGGAACTAAAGCAGTACCTAATCAATTATTAAAAAAATAAAAATATGACAAGCGTTTTTATCGACCTAAAAACACCTCTCTCTTTTACTTCAACGATCTCCTGCTTATAAATTCCGATTTTATGCATAATGTGAGTATTATGCATGAAATTGCAATAATTAAACTACCTTTTAACAAATTCTGCGAACAAAATGAGTGCACAGCATCACGATTTAGCTTGAAATTGCCGCAAATAGGAGGGGAACAAAGACTTTGGCGCAACCTACATACATCCCCTCTTTCGATCTCAAGATTGTCCGAGGATCGCAGAAGCGAAAGTCGGTAGAATATTAACTCAGTTGAGGACCGTACAACTAATTCTGTATTATTGTGAAGCCCTAGTACGCCACATGAAATGATTACAAAGTAACAGGTACTAGGAGGAATTCGCCGACGGTGTAGTTAGCTCTTCTATTTTATGTTGCCCTAGTACTTTTCGTGACGCAACAATATGGACATTGTTGTTGCTGTACGTAATATCGTCACTCTTAAAATTGTCGATTGAGTTAGTACGTTCATTCAAAGATTTTGTCTAAATAAAATGGCCGTATTCATTAAATTGTTACCTATTACCATGTGCTATTACTGTAGGAATTTCACTGAACTCTTTTTTATATTTAATTTATTCCGTCTGCTCCCAAGGTTTATTTTTGTAGTTAGAATTTCCTAATCGTTCCAAAACAATTTCCACCACGTAATTTTCATGATTTATCAATAATTTCTTTAACAACGTAATTAGAGATAATAAAATAATTAGTTGCATAAGACAGATACTGCACGAACCACTTATCACTGCGCAATGGTCTACAAAATACGTGTCATTTACTAAGCTATAGATAGGACCAAATTTTCGGAATCATTTGCATTCTTGAATTATTATTTTTTACCAAACAGTAGTCAAATTGCCTTGTTAAAAATGACCCACAAGTTATATAGTATATTCAAAGACCAATAGCGAGTATTACGACGACCCGACCCCGTCATCTCGTTCCTGTGACAACTGGACTCCTGCAACTCGCCCAGGATGCCCACTTTGTCGCCCCCGAAAGCTTTAAATACTTTTTATGGCATTTGACTTTGCTGGAACAATAAAAGGAAATGCGCAAAATCTTATGAAATCATCATCACTGACCTATTATTATATATCTTGAAATAGTAAAAAAAAAAAAAACATTTTGAATATTGAGTACCATTTGTACGCGATTTCATTTTTGTGTTACCTATAATTACCTATCTACTATATTTCAGCATCATCATCGTTAAACAGTTTTGAACATTTCGCGATTCATCAGGGAATGATATTTTGCATTTATATTGTAGATAACTTATAAGTACAGAAGACACCAAAATCGCCTTCTGCTCTACAAAACTACTAAATAATAATACCCACCACGCTTGCGGATTGGTGATTCTATACTTAAATTTTTCAGAGCATACTGCCAGTCTTTTTACACGTGCAGTCTGTGGGTCAGGTATACGCTGAGGGCATATAACGCCCTGCGTGTCCAGTACAACAATGTATTTAGGATGCTGTTGGGTCTACCACTCTTTTGTAGCGCTTCCGGGATGTTCACCGAAGCCAGGGTGGATGGTTTTCATGCAATCATACGGAAACGGTAGATCTGTTTTCGATAGATTGCGTGCTAGCTTCCACAGCATTCTGAGTACATTGTGTGATACGTGGGACAGCCCCATGCTGGCGCACTGGATACGGCTGCACACGTAGGTGTCAGTCATTTCTGTTTTGAATAAAGTCAGTGTATAAAGTGTCGTTTTACTAACATTTAGGTTAAGACTTTAATGGATATTGTAATCTGAATTAAATAAATTATTTTTATTATTAATTTTAAGTGTACGATTTTTTCCATCACCGATGTCTTCAAATTTCGCGGAAAAGTCAGAAATACTAACCAGTTTCCCGTCATCAAAGATTAGTCGCGTCTACGCCATGTCTTGGGCCTGGTGCAAGAGCTTCATCTCGCCTAAGCTAGCTTATGCAACCTTTCACTATTGCACAACTGACTGACCGACATTCAGCCATTTGAGAGACGTTATGTAATACAATATTGTCTTTTTATGCCACCCCCTTTGATTGAAGGAAATTGTTCAGTGTTTTAAAAATAAGTTGTCAATTGTTTTTTTAGGGATTGACAGTTAAGCCCGACACAGACGTAGCTATAATATATATTAATATACGTCAGACGTAAGGCAAATTACGATCAGCTATAATATATATTTTTACTACGTCACCAAAATATGTGGACAGATATAGCAAGGCATATTAATTTAAATTCCAAAAATGTGAAACAAACAACGATCGCAAACGTAATAAGGGCGAAAATATATTATTATATATTATAGCTACCGTATGTGGTGTGGTGGCTAACTATATTATAGTAAAAATATATATTATAGCTGATCGTAATATGCCTTGATTATAGCTACGTCTGACGTATATTAATATATGTTATAGCTACATCTGACGTATATTAATATATATTATAGCTACGTCTGTGATGGGCTTTATCCTTTTTACATAATCTATCTAAAGTCTATCACAAACTTAAAAATAAAAATACACACACACTTTCAGTCATTTGAGAGACGTTATGTAATACAATATTGTCTTTTTATGCCACCCCCTCTGCTGGAAAGAAGTAGTTTAGCATTTTGAAAATAAGTTGTCAATTGTTTTTTTTTTGTGATAGACTGTAATCCTATTTACATAATCTGTCTAAAATATATCACAAACTTAAAAAAAAAAAATACTACAAAAAAAGAGGGGCAACTCATAGGGTCAACGGGACACGTGCCCAACAGGCTGGCACACTGCGTGGCAACTGGCCACGTTGTATGGTAATGCTGATTCGTTGACCGCAGAATAGGTCATGGATAGTAAACCTTTTAATTTTGGTAAGAAAGAGAATCAAACTAAGGTTTTCGATGCCCAATTCTACTACTATTATAGAGGACGGATGGATGAATAGAAGGATGTTTGTTATTGTTTAATGTTGTCTTTCACGCTGAACGTATGAACGGAACTATACATTTAGCATACAACATATAGGTAGATACTGATCTAGCTTAACACATAGGAAATTTTTATCCCGTTTTTGCGCTACCGTGGGATAATATATGGGATATTATCACTTTCCCTGCGACTTCGTTCGCATGATGTTACTTACGAATTCTTAATATTTTGTTAATAAAATATAGCCTACTAGCTTTTGCCCGCGACTTCATCCGCGGAACGTCGGTTTTCGCGGATGCAGACGAAGTCGCGGATTAAAAAGTCTATGGCTCTCGTTCCTTAGGGTTCAAGCACGGATATCTATGATACCGACCCTTCATTCAGCCGTTTCATCGTGAAAGCGTAACAGACGGAGTTACGTTGGCATTTATAATATTATTATGAACTCCAACTATTGGAAAAGTAAAGAAATCCCCCTAATACTAAAATCCTTTCGACAAATTCAAAATTTTGTAAATCCGATTGTGCAGTATCCCAGAATTCCCCTTTTTAACTTTGCCTATGAAGCCTTAGGTTTTATTTCAAAAATTGTTTTTAATATTGGAATATCCAAAAAATCCCTGACAGCGAACTCGACCTTCAATGCGGTGGTAGGCGAAATTAGTGATAACGTGATAAGTTTCCAATTGGAGAAGGAATTTTCAAAATCGAACGAGTAGATTAGAAGATTAGCGCAAACAAACAAACAAACTCTTCAGCTTTATTATATTATATATATTATAAGTACTAACTGAGCTGGCAAACTTTGCTAAGACTGAACCGGATTTTTTTTTATACTCAAAAAAATCCGGTTCAGTCCTGCCGAATATACTTACACATAAAATTTCATAAAAACCGGTCAAGTCTTTACGGAGGAACTCGATAACAAACACTGTGATACGAGATTTTTATATATCAGAAGATAGATATAATAATAATAACATTGACATAAACGAAGTCGTGTGCGGAGTACGTAAGTTACATAACAGATGTCTATAGGTACCGGAAAATGTCGCTAAAAATATTAAAATCGACTATGGGAGATCCCAAAAAAGTGCGATGCGGTATTTTGCCGGATGAAACAAGAAGGATGGACATTGAGACACGGAACTTGAGATCCCTCGGGTGTCAGCAGCTTGTTTAGGACCTTAGAGTGTAGAGTGCTTTGGCTAAGCATTATCCCTATCACTGTTGCACAGCTGTAAAACTACAAGTGGGAGATAGAGACGGGAACATAGCTAAGGCAAAGTGCGGGCAGTCATGTTTATTTAAGGCGCTAACAAGCGACTTTTGCAGATTTTGAACTGACAATCACGTCAAAATGTATAGTGTAAATGATTTGAAAAAAATATATGTTAAACTAGAACATACTCTTAATCATTTAGTATGTGAATATTTTTGATTAAGTTCATATTAAATAGTTTTAGTGGTGTCTGACGCGGAAAAAACATTGATAATCACACAAAATCTACAGAGAATATTTAAACGAAACTTTTACTATCTTACAGACAATTTTATTATCTATCTTTTAGTACGCTTTTTTTTTAAGTTAAAGAATACTATCTTTAATTTAATTTTTTCGACTAAACTTTGAGAGTTTTGGACGCAGCGCATACGATTCTCTGGTTGCTAAAGGTCGCCGGCGTATATCGTCGCCTTAAGTCAACGTTATTGCACAAAATTACATACAACTTTGGGTTCTTTCATTTTCCGCGTTTGCGTCTGTTGCAGCGAAGGAGTGTTCTGGGTCCTGTCTTCCGTTCCGTTCTGGTCCGAATTCTGTTCTTCTTTTGTCTTCTTCGTAATTTGTGTTTTTTTTTTTAATATTTAACGCTAACTTATTTAAAATCTATTCTAGGCATGAATTTGAGACGTATTGCTACTGCTGGATGGTAATGTAACACATTTGACATTTAATTCGTTGACGTCATTAATTAAATTATTGAGAGATTGTGCGTTGCAGTAAGAAGAGAAAGAGCCCATTGCCCTACGATGGGACAATAATAGACTGGTATTATTAAACTACTGACAGGCACATTTGAATTACCAAGGAATCGGTTAGTTAGTCCGAAAAGTTGAAGCTAGTTGCTCGTTCCCAAACGTACGTAGGTCTCTATGGAGAAGAACGAGCAAGAATCTCCACAGACACTCTTTTCAATCAAAGAAGTCGAGTCATAATATGTAACAATAGTATCAATTTACCGCTACAAACACACAATGCGTGTCAAGGTAAAAGTATGAACATTCAAACGAAAGCAAGAGTGTGAGAGATCCTGAATCCGCCATGATACATCCGCGAAACGGCGCGTACGCATAATGGATACATGTCACACCGAAGCTAGTCGAGACTAGGCCGAAGTTAGTCGAGACTAATAAGAACTACCTTTTTTATGGTTACCAGTTGGCGCCACTGTCGAGTAAGGTCCCAAAGTTTGTTATTACGAGCGAGAAAATATATCGTGAAAACGCAAAAAA
Organism: Charanyca ferruginea; assembly: GCA_947361185.1. Taxonomy (NCBI): domain Eukaryota; kingdom Metazoa; phylum Arthropoda; class Insecta; order Lepidoptera; family Noctuidae; genus Charanyca; species Charanyca ferruginea. Next base: position 5,958,219 of record OX376060.1, read on the forward strand.
TCACATTAATTCCTTAAAATCGTACCAGAAAAATATCGAACAGCCGTAGTGTTTCGTAGTCCCGTTTTATGCGAAAAAAAGGAGGACTTAATTAAGTTTCGGAAAGATGAAACTGTCTCAAAGCAGTGACATTCATTCACCCATAATAAATCTCAGGTTACTCTAATTCGACATAAACCCGCTTAGCCCACCCACAAACAGTGACATTTGACATTTCAGAGACCTCACATTACACTAGCACCTCTAGCGGCGAATTCATACGCGATAGCCTACATTCGACATTAGACGAGACTAGTCCAAAGCTAGGCGACACTAGTACGAAGCTAGTCGAGACTAATTCGAAACTGCATAGTATAAAACTGCAAAGTATGGGTAAAGATTATTGTAATACATATTATTATTTACTCGCTGGACTACACTTGTTTTCATGGACGACATGACACTCTTACATGAGACAAATCTTTACATACTTCTTCGTAGAATTCGAGCGATAAGTTATATTAGTAAGGTTGAATCGATGTTTGTCATATACATTTGGTGTTACACATCGGTGTGATAGGTGCCTAAGTCATAACGGGTTTTTTTCTGAGTCACCCTCAAACTGTAAGTGGGACATCTTTGGTTTCCGTTTTAAAATTAACTTTAAATGCATATCGACTGACACCATTTTGATAAATATTTATCCTTTGAAGATCCTGGAACTCTTTTGAGTTATAAACTAGCACTTCGCTCGCGTCTTCGCCCTTGTGAATTTCCTTCGGATTCTTATATTTTTAAAATTATACATATAACATAGTCTATATAGTACTCAGGGAGAATATAGCTTTCTATTGGTGAAAAGCTGTTTAATAAAAAATCGATAAAGTATTCTTTGAGTTTATCCAACAAACATATAAAAAATCAAAACTTTTCTATTGTGTGCAGAAACAGATTAATGTTGATTCAAAAACCAATTCACTTTAAAAGTAAAACTATTTTTATAAAAAGACGTATTTTCTTGGAGCTACTCCTAGGTACCTAGACTACATAATATAACTTGATCACGATATGACGAACTAGATTCTTCAGTAATAAAGTTTAAGAAAGGAATCAGCCGGTCTTTAGATTAGACCGCTATAGTTTCTTTCTTATTTTTTAGCATCTTTGAATGTATAATTATGGAATGCGCTCAATAGACTGCGCACCCAGGTAGGCCGCTGCAAACAGAACCTAGCAAAATGGGATATTATAGATCCCACCGATACCGAGTGTGAGTGCGGTGATCCTGACCAGACAAGGGCCCACTTACTACAATGGCCCAAAGTGCCCTACATCTGCACCTTAGAGGATATTCAACGCGTCACTAATGCTGCGATAAATATGGCTACCTACTGGGCCCAAGTAGTCTAACAAGAAGGAAAACCATCTATTCGAAAAGAAGAAGAAGAAGCGTCTTTGAAACAAAAGAAATTATATTTTAAACATTTTCTTCGTAGTAGGAACATTAAAATAGCAGTGCAAGACCTTAATTGTAAAAAAATTGTTTAGAGAAAAAAATAACACAAAGTTCGTGTCAATTCTATTTCATAACACAAAACGTGGATCCGTCAAAGGCTCTGAATATCGGAACTCGCGCATCTGTTTGGCAAAACATCTTAAAAGCATCTCCATACCGTTGGAAAACCGACCTAAAAGTAACCCAGCAAGAATTACAATTTCACTGAAATTAGAATCATCACTTTCGACTTTTGTCATTTGAATTCCCTGTTGCAACGGAGTTCCAAATACCAACCCAGGTACAGATTGAAACCTACTGTATATAAAAGATTATAAAGTTGATTTTACATCACAGTGTAGATAACTTTAACAACTGTGTCAAAGTAAAACGTTTGCCCTACAAATGAAAGTGAAAGTTTGTCCGCGCAAGCGCGTAGTAGTGGGGATGTAGCGCACGCGTCGCATGTAAATGCGGATTTAGGCGTTTGATGAAGCACCGCACGTAGTGAAGCCAGCCACTCATATTTATGTACTATTTTTGGACACTCAGATGAAAGTATCAAGATTACTTAGACACATATTCATGGCTTACAACCTTTGTATCCCAGAAAAATACATGTTCTTATTGTGTACTCTAAATGAGGTGAGGGCTTTGTTCATTATTCCTCAAAAGATCAAGAGAAATCACAGGCTTAAATTTTACTAAACAAGAATCCTGCTTCTTACAACTATACCTACTACTGCCCTTTCAATGCTTCCTGCTGCTATCGTAAACGCGGAAGTATGTGAGAATAGAAAGATAGATGTTTGTTACTCTGACTTCTCGCTTTAACGTTCGAACGGTATTAGCTAAAATGGCACACATAGCCATTGATTAAATATAGCTACATGGAATAATGTTTATCCCGTTTCCTGCCCCATCAGAATAAAAAAAAACCGCCATTTAAGACTTTGTATTCTGAATTCTTTGTCATTTGAATTCTGATGTACACGAAGGAACCTTCAATCAGGCGCGACTCCCAAACAAAAGCAGCTGTTTAGAACATACATTTCGAGGATCTAATAAGACCAACTAACCAACTTGGGACCAAAGCTAAATCTCACTTTTATCAGAGGGCCTTGCGATTAAAAGACGAAATAATACTAGAGTATTTTTCTATCATGAGTCAGTAGCTGGCTTAAGGACTTACAAGTTACACCCTATTACGAAATACTTACGGGACAAGCCCGCCACATTTCCCGACCACTGCAATTCCTGGAATTCAGAATCAACCAAAAATGCGCCGGGCCAATGAGGCTTGACGAGTCCCGGAGAAACGATTCAACTGTCTTGAATCCTGCAACGAAGCAGAAGTAAGAAATATCACCGGTGTTCAGCAGAAAGGCTGACTTCTCTAGTCCCTGACCACGTTCATAAATTTTCCCCTGGAGTAGTCGTTAGTTAGAAAATGATTAAAAATCCCTACATATAAATACCTAACTGAAACAAAACATTTACAAGAATGTTCATATTTTTTAATCAAATTGTCCGAAACGGTGATGATGATGATTGATCATCAATCAATCATCACTGACCCCTTAATAATATCAATAAAGTCAATCACAAGTACCAGGGCTTCATAGCGTTCGAAGAGCTCGTGCATCTCGAATTCTCGATACGTAGGCGATTTTACTTATCTAATGGCTTTCAGAGAGGCTTAGCCTTTAGGGAAATAACTAAATGGGGCTAACCCACTTCTTAGATCCGATCTGGTTTTCCATTTAACTACTTAATTTTGACTAAGAAACTGAATTTATAAACTCTCTTGGTAGTTTAAAGTTTACATTTGAAAACACTTTAATCGACTGACTATCTATCTGTCCTAAGGTGAAATGCAATCATTTTGTGTCTAATAAGTAGTTTTTGTCTACCTTGTCAGTACATTTGTGTAACACCCAGGCAATTAACTGTCCTCGTTTACACAATGCGCAAGATTTATTGTTGAAAAAATATGCTGCGGACAAGAATGATCGGATGATCCGATTATTTATGAGATTTTGGCAAGATTTTTTTAAGTGTCGTTCTTTAGTTCTCATGGCCTATATATTGGAATACATTATTGTCCATCGATTTAGTCATTATATCCATCGAAGTAGGCCAATTTGCCCATTAATATAATAATTCAATCAATAGTGAACTAGCTATGACGTCTTTATTTACCAAAACCACAAGGGCGATTATTGCACATAAGCTTGTAACAAACAGCGAGTACTAGGCAAACATAATCGAATAGAAGTAACTAGTATAAAATTCTATTACAATTATCTTCTGGGAACTATCCCACGAGATCGGCATAGAGGCGATAGTATTGGGCAATACGGTTGTGTTCAACATCAAAATGAACCTAAGCTACTCAAGTTAAGGATTGAAATGGTTTAAGAACTATTTTTTTCACATTTTAATGGAATTGGATCGCTTGTGAAGGATAGGTCAAAGAGTGTAAAAAGTACAAATCTAAAAAAAAATACAATCGGTATTTGATGGCTTGTCCGTGTGAGAGATATTTAAAATGAGGTCAATTATCAGAAATTCCATAGCAACTTGGCCCTATCAATGCAAACTTTCAGTAATTATTCAAAACACACTGTTCTTTAGTATTTATATCCGTAAATAACCAGTAGTAAATAAGATTACGTGATAACTATTAAAACAATGAATTAATTCAATCTGACGCGTCACTGGGTAAGGAAGAACATTGTTAGTAATTAGATAATTAGGATTCCTTAAGAAATTGTTCTAAGTTCATCACTACATTGTATAAAGTTAGCGAAGCGTTGCCACCTCCGTGTCCACCTGTTTGGTGGTGGCAATGTCAGAAATAGCTGAACGTATTTTAATAGTAGGTATTGATCACTAATCGACGCAAGAAAAAAAAGGCGAAATTTTGAAATGTTTAAAAGTGATTCGTCATAATCTTGTGACAAAAATATTATAAAGGTGAACAGAACGATTGATAATTATTTCTCTAAAAGGAAGCAACGTTATCCCTAAGCGTTATTAGTCTTATTTTGCTATCGAAAAATTAAGAATCGGTAACATTTTTTTTAATTCGTGTACCGTGTTAATTCGTGTACGTGTACCGAAGTCCTGTTCAAAAGTTATCATAAATCCTATAATCCTAAAAGATGTTACAGAATTGGGCCAGCAGTTCCGGAGATTTGCCTTCAAACGAACACAAACTTTAATAAATAATAATAATGTAGTGATGATTTACAGGAGCAGCTACTCCGAGAAAGTACCTTCACATCAAGTAATTTTACCTCCAACCAGCATTGTTGTGTACCGCTTTGTAGGTTATGAGTGCCTGGTATAAATTATTAATACATGAAATATTTTACCTTCGTTTCTGGTATTGCCGTCCATAAACAGCAGAGACATCAGCCGGTATCTATACTTAAACAGAAAATTTGTATCCTACAGAACCCAATAAGAACATAATTTATATTGCTCTCTACCATAATCCATCAATTAGTGACATAATTAGAATTATCTAGAAAATCATCAGAACCTTGAACGTCCATCACGATCAAAACCGTGATGAAACTGTTATCATCACGATGACATTTGTATTGCAAATTTCATCATTTTTCCGTGTTCTTAAGTATCTACCATTTGCATATTGTCATCGGAAAGGGAAATAGGAAAATATCTCTCAGCTCCGTACTATCTATACTATAATTATAAAGCCTAAGTTTTTGTTTGTTTTTGTAGTTTGAACGCGGTAATCTTAGAAATTACTGGTTTGAATCTGAAAATTGTTTCGCTAATATGAAGTTACGTTATCCTTGACTGATAAACGCTACATTTTATTATTCAAAGACTATACCATGTTCACAATAAGATTAGACATTTATAAAAACCTTTTTTACAGTCCGTTCAACCGATTTTGACTCATATTGCGTTGGTAGTATGACAAATGGCAACTGCAGTAAACAGTTGTTATTGTAACCACTTTTTTGCCTCTAATGTCATCCTTAAGCCTACGGAATAGAAGTCAAAATCGGTTGGAGGAACTGTAAAAAAGGTTTTTGTAAATGTCTAATCTTATTGTGAACTCATCTTATAGCCAAGTGCGAGTCGGATTCGCGCACGAGGGGCTCCGTGCCATTATTTATACAACACTAGCGGACCTGGCAGACGTTCTCCTGCCCTTAAAATAAAAGAGTCCTACAACTTGACTGTAGCGCCACCTACCGAGTCCAATTGTGAATCTAAACCATTCTCGAATCCACTGGACCACACACAAACAAATTCAGCAAAATCGATCCAGCCGTTTAGGAGGAATTCACTTTCATACACACGCACAGAAGATTTTTATATTTAAGATTAGACACTATATTTAACTTAAGATTAAACATTTAGTTTGTTGTATGTGAGCCACCCTTAAATATTTATTTTATTCTGTTTTTAGTATTTGTTGTTTTACAACAGAAGAACATTATCTGTGAAAATTTCACCCGTCTTGCTATCACGGTTCATGAGATACAGACTGGTGACAGACAGCCAGACGGACAGTAGAGCCTTAGTAAGGATGTTACCAGACCAATCGATTGATCGTCGATCGACGGCATCGATCGATGGTAGAATGGATTAGTCGACGTCGATCGATAGTTTCTACCAGACCAATCGATTGATCGTCGATCGACGGCATCGATCGATGGTAGAATGGATTAGTCGACGTCGATCGATAGTTTCTACCAGACCAATCGATTGATCGTCGATCGATGGCATCGATCGATGGTAAAATGGATTAGTCGACGGCGATCGAGCTGCTTGATTATTATTAGTGATTGATTATGGCCGGACTTAATCGATCAACGTCGACCGATGCCATCGACCGGCAATCGATCGATAAGTTAGTCGGACGGTATCCGTCGATCAGCCAAAGGTACCACACCAATCGATCGACGTCGTCGATCGATTGGTGTAGTAACACCCTAATAGGGTTCCGTTTTTACCCTTTGGGTGCGGAACCCAAAATGTTAAAGAATCCATAGGTAACAAAATTCTTGCGGACGAATTAGCCGGTAAAAGCTAGTAATAATGAACAGTCTGTCTATTCTCTTACAATCTCCCTCGGTGAACACCTATACTCCATTTACAATAGCATTAGAAAAAAGAGGCTCATAGAAGCAGGAATACAAAACATTTTATTTCAAAGATAAGTTCAAACAATTTTAATTAAACTTATTTTAGCATAATTTTGTTAAATAGATCTAAGATAGTAAGTGGTGGTGCGTGGGTGGTGGGTAGTGGTGGTAAGTGGTAGTAGTAGTGTATGGGCGTATAATAATATAAACAGAATAAAAGTATTTTAAAGATTAAGTAACATTTTAAATTTGGCAGAATTACAGTGAAACGAATAACGTTCCGGGTATTGTTCATCCCTGCTTCTGTTAGGTTTTTAGCATTGACGTTGTAATTTTAAATTTGAATTAATTATACAGTTAAATGAAAGCCACATATTATTAGAAGACAAATTATTAAAATGGTTACAAATACACGCTACAGCTTCTGTAAAAATAGATTATAATAAATTCGGTGTATATCGTAACTTTAACATGTTTATTTATTACTTTTGTTACAAAGTGTGCATTAAAAAGAACCTTTTTTAACTTCTGTCTAATGCTATTGTAAATGGAGTATAGGTGATCATCTGTCATCCGTCCGTCTGCTTTGTCAATCCCTAGCATCGGGACAGATGATAGCTCACTTCACCTAGGTGTTCACCGAGGGAGATTGTAACAGAATAGCACTGCAGGTTGACTTATAATTTAAATACGTACAACTTTTATTACCAGGAGTATGAAGACAAAAACAGCTGTTTCGTAAAAAAAACTGCTGTTTCGTATTTTTTTTTTTCATATTCATTGCTGTTTGCTAGGTATACAAATGTGGTTAAAATTATTACAGAAATGATTACAGATTTATTATAATTATTACAGCGATGAATATGAAAAAAAAACCGCTGTTAAAAAAAATGCAACACATTTACACGCGGTGTAAATGCAATACAGCCGTTTTGCATTTTTATACGAAACAGCAATATTTTTTTCATATTCATCGCTGTTTGCTAGGTATACAAATGTGATTAAATCGCCCTTAACATTTTTAGTACGGGACTTAATATTATTTAAGTACGTGTCAATCTCATCTAAATGAACTAAGCTTTAAAAACATTAATTTAAACCTACAACCACACAGTAGTTGAACAGATCAAGTATCGACGTTTTTGATCTTGAATAACTTAATCTCTTGAACAATGACTCAACGACTGATGACAAGCGATTGAAAGGTCGTGAATTCATATCTAGGCAATCTAGATTGTCGTAAATCTAGCTCCAGCGTAAGCTAAACAGCGAACGACATAACTTGTTATTTGACTTAACTTAGCATTTGTTTTTCAACGCAATATTGATGTGTGTTCGCCGTGTGGTGCCGCGAGTAGCACCACCTCATTTCTACCCGTGGGTGTCGTAAAAGGCGGACAGAGGGATATTGGACCAGAGGCTGGGTAGTAGCGTCCTTCTGAGTACCTTAACACTTACTGCGATCACCAACATGCATCAGCCAAGCGTGGCAATTACGGCTGAAACCTCCCCTTAGGGAGATCTATGCGCAGCAGTGGGCGTCTAAAGGTTGACATGGTTTAAAACGGGTTTTAAACCACGGATTTTGGTTTAAAAAGGTTTATTTACAACAATATCTTTACCCAAAGGGTCCAAACTCCAAACGGAGCCCTACTTACTGCTGTCGCTCATCCATCCGTCCGTTTGTCTGTCCCTCTGTCAAAAAGCTGTATGTTCAAAACCGTAATAGGTACATCTATACTAATATTATAAAGAGGTAAAATTTGTTTGTAAGTTTGTATGTAGGTGGTAATCTCCGAAACTACTCATCCGATTTCAAAAATTCTTGCACCAATAGGAAGCTATGTTATCCCTGAATGCTGTAGGCTATATAATATTATCAAAAAAATAAAGATCCTCCAGAACATTCACGCAAACGAAGTCGCGGTCTATCTGGTCTCCTGGTACAGACAGCGTCATCAACTACTAACCCCCTTTCCGAAGAAATTTCAATGCGTAGGGGGGGGGGGGGGGTTAGCAGTTGATGACGCTGTCTGTACAAAGGTGGCCCTATGTACCAGGAGACCAGAAAATAAGAGGTACAATTTGTTTGTTAGTTTGTAAGTTCGTAAAAATTTATGCGGACGAAGTCGCGGGCAAAGTGCTAGTAATTAATATTTTCAAAGTGTGTATTATAATTGGCCGTTATAAAAACAAAGAATAAAAACTGTATCAGCCAAGCATGGTAATTACGGCTATACTCCCCTTGGGGGAAAACTATGTGCAGCAGTGGGCATATAAAGGTTGACATGATGGTGATGATTGATGTTCTGACCGACCCTGACGATGCTATTACTCTCCTCCAGGAGAGCAATAAAGCCACCAGTACAGTTAAGAAACACAGACACAGACCGCCGTCATTCCGTCCTCGCCGCCGAGGCCCGCCGCGACGACCCCGTACGTCCCCTCCCCGACCCTTGCTCGTGCCAGCCCGCACCGGTGAGCCTGTAGTTTTAAATTAGTCCCTAAATAATGGAAATCCGATCCGGCCTGTCCCTTTGCTGTCCTCTCCCAGCGACGCCCTAAGCCGAGGCTCGTACCCCACAGGGGGTGCGCTTAGCGTGTAGTCGCTTAGTTTGTAAGCTTTTTGCCCTGGCTGGAGGCCCTAAAAATAATATTTTTTAAGGCACCACAGGAAAGTCCGGTTAAGCAGCCGACAACCTCCTAGGTTGACCTGCGAAATGCCAATCAGAAAAAAAAAAAGATGATTGATGTGAAAAAATCACTGTATTTTCATACTCAAATATAGTGGTCTTTCTGGTTGTGAAGCTCACAAAGACAGTCTTTTCATGTAAAACACTAATATTCAACTGAATCCGGTTAGATTGGAAACCCACCTCACCAAAGTTGGAATAAGGCTAGGTAGATGATGAGGATAATTGAAAGAAATAATTTGACTTTGACTCTGTCAACCTGCTGTGGTAGGTTGTTGATAATTTGGTCAACCAAATACAATCGACGTGCGCTTTACTTTCTTCTTCTTCCTGCCCTTATCCCATGTTACTTGGAACATGTTTTCTTCTTACATTCCGTCCTGTCCAACGTCAGATTTCACTGACTTCCTTTTCATTCATATCATTCTTCACACAATCCATCCATCTTTTATTTGACCTTCCTCTCCCTCTCCATCCATCCAAATTAATATTCAAAACTCTTTTGGTCACATGCGTTTCATCCCTTTTCTTCACATACCCTTATGAAGACAAACGATTTCCTTTCAACTTTTCTGTCACTGGCGCCACTTTCAAACTTCCTCTAATATATTCATTTCTTACCTTATCTATTCTGGTCACTCCACACATCCATCTCAACATTCTCATCTCTGCTACGTGCAATCTTTTTTCCATCCATCTTCTTCACGGACCAACACTCCGATCCATACAGTACGACAGGTATTATCACGGACTTCTAAATTTTCCCCTTTAACTTGAGGAACTTTAACCGACGTGGGCTTGACCATTTGTCATTTTCATACTTACTTAGTTTTCACATTAAGTTTAGTTTTCCCTAATTTAAATCTATAACAACATCAAGTCACAAAGCGACTATTGTAGTTTTTTATGGCTTGTTTTCTACCAAATGCCCTGAAGGCGTTGCACTCCCCCCCCTCTCCTGGCAAGGGGACGGAGAGGGGGGATGCGTAAGCACCGCAGAGCATTCCACTATCGCTTTCCAAGCTTTCTTCCGCCTCTAGCAGCCTTGAAAATTTGGCGCAGGGCTGACTATGGAGTTTTGTATTAGAAATAATATAATTTAGTCAGGAGTGAGTGTTGAACGACAGCATCGAATTGAAATTACCTACCTAAATGAAATATAAATTATGTACCTTTAATTTTTTGTTTTGAAATTGGTTAATATTTATAGTCTTATTACTTTTTATAACTAAAATTGTTAAATATATTATTGCGATTTTGTGCATAATTTATTTGATTATGTACCAATACCTGTTACAATAATACGGCAGAACCCACTTAACGTATATCGCAAAGAAAATAATTTCAGTATTAAAGACAAAACAAAAATACAAACAATAAGTTAGCCTAGCGACTCCATTACCCTGTTCCTCCCAGAGTGAATGAACTAAATAAGCGAGATGGTCTAAAGTCGTACTTTCACCGAGGTTAAGGGCCTGCTCTGAGGCCCTTGGCCCTTAGGCCGATGCACTTATCTGCAGTAGAAAAAAAACAAGTATTTTTTGGTACTTACTATCACTGACGCACATGTTTTGGAAGAGTTTAATGCATTTTCGCGTCTTCACCTGCTACAATGGATTACTGGCCAAACGTGGGTTTACTATAATAATAATACCAGAGTATTACTGTCCCACTGCTGGGATAAAGCCTCTTCTCATACAAAGAAGCCGCAAGCATTGATCACCACGTGCGCTCAAGGCGTATTGGCGATTTCAGACTTACATTCATTACTAGCGACCCGACCCAGCTTCGCATGGGTCTATAGCCTTCCTCGATAAATGAACTTTCCAACACAAAAAGAATTAATCAATTCGAACCAGTACATCCTGAGATTAGCGCGTTCAACCAAACAAACAAACTCTTCAGCTTTATAATATTAGTATAGATAAATCCACCTAAGTTTCGTATGACCTACAGGTAGTTTTTCCGGTTCTGGCTGTTTATTTATGTGACTTTATATGTTTGTACAGGCACCCACGATACAGGAGGAATTAATAGTGTGGGGCAACGCAATTTTAAAAATGGTTGCTGTCGGGGGACCCCCGTAAGGAACGAAGTTCCTTATATAAAAATGTAAATATAGAAAAAAAGCATATACATATATATTTATATAAATAATAATAAATATGTATACACGATCATTGAGTTCATCACGCTCATTTGTTTGTAGTAGGCTCGATACACGCACTTAAACACACACGCATTTCGTTACGTGACGATTTCTACTAATTCGCAATACCCGTAAACCGCGTTATGGAAATTTGTTTCAAAAAGTGAAGTCTTGATTTCCTCACAATGTTTTCCTTCACAGATGTCAGTAAATTCTAAGATAAACTTAGAAAAGTACATATTATTAATTGAAAAACTCACATTGGTACTTGCTCGGATTCGAACCCACAAAGTCATGCATGAAAAGCGGGTACCTTAACCAGTAGGCTATCTCATTCTCTATGGAGTCTAATAGAGGTAAACCTCAATGGCTTTGGTCTTGATCAAGAAGCTTATAGATAAAATTGGAGGCAACACTCTGAACATCTAAGTGAAACCAACTGTGGGCAGACGCTCTCTTTCTGAATGCATACATAATATAAAGAAAACACATATCACTGTCTCGTTTTTATGTATGCATTCAGAAAGAGAGCATCTGCCCACAGTAGGTTTCACTTAGGTATTTAGAGTGTTGCCTCCACTTTTACTTATAAGTTTCTTGGTCTTGATGCCGGGTGTGTGTGAAGACTCCTAACCACACTTGATTGAAACACAGAATTTTATGACTTTTTAGGGTAGGTATACGGAAAACCCGTGCTCACTACTCACGGAAGCTTTTAGAGACGTTCTTGGTTGGAATGGCCTTCTGGAACAAAGTAGATGACACCACTAAATTATTGACATACTTTTTATGGGCTGTCAAAACGCTATTCCCCGTAGACTTTTTATGTAAAACTTATGAGGTCACTTCGAGATGGTGTCCTCTACCCACTCCGCGTGAGTGTCTGAATAAAAAAATTATTATTAATCTTTTCGATCAGGTTGCGTTTGCATACATTCTTTACAGTGCACTTCTGCCTAACCAAGGTCACGACAAAAAACCGTTCTTTACAGAAAAATGTGATATTATGATGAGCAATTAAATAAACTAAAAGTAAATGAGCTAGTTTGTTAGTACACAGTTTACGCACATCGTGACCTACTTTTCTTATGTATATATGAAGAGAAAGATAAGCAAATAAATTAATGCATTTTATTCTTACACTCCTGTACCAGGCATCAAGGTAACTAAAGGAGTTGGATTATTTTCTAGGCTTGCCATAACCTGTCGCCCAATCAGTAAAAAGTTTTTATAACGCTATGCTGCAAATCACAACCATAGAGCAACGCGGAAAAATCAAAACTCCTTGGAAATTAACTGTGTAAATGGGAACATTAGTATTTCTTTTACAAGTAACAACATTAATATTATAATGTGTTGACGTAATATATTGCACTTCAAAGTGTTATTGCAATTGCATCTCCTGTGACTCTTGAGAGCCTGGTATTGATTTTCCATGAATGATTACAAAAACGTTTTCTTTTAAATAAATAAATGCAGGTTTCAAACACTTGTAAAAAAAAAAAAATATTTAGCCATCCTCTCAAACTGTATAATACCTTACCCCTTTCCCCAAATATCCAGCGATACTAGGATACCATTACTATAAAGGAACTAGGGGAAGGTAAAGTGCACGCAGTGTGTTGTTACCAAAACTGCATAGACTAGTGTCAACGCTCCGGTCGTTGTACGACGCGCCGGTACAACCGCAGGTCATTGTTGCTTGCTGCATGATTTTTTTATATTCATTAATGATTTTACAATTTTCCTAATATAAGTAAGTACTTTTTTAGTATAATGACATGGCTTAGAAAAACAACAATTTATGTGTTACAAATAAATACTAAACTGATAACCTTACTGCTTTGTGCACAAAATTCACAAAAAAAAACCTTGAGAGGTGTCAAGGGACACCCGGATGGAACGAAGTTCCTTTCGATTAATTAGTGAAGGAATTTTATTACAATTTTATTACAATTCCTTCACTAATTAATGTGATGCGTTAAAGTGAATTTAAGGGGCTTTAAGCCAGGGCAAAAAAAAAGCGAGGAATGAAAAGTTATTATGGCTGCTTACATTGTAAGTAAGTAATTTTAAAGATTAACATTTTCTAACATGTTAGTACAATGCGTAGTTTTTTAGATAGAAAGACCAATAAATTATTTCTGCGCCATCTATTGGCCGTTCGTAATTCGATCTCGAAGAGCACAGTTGCGCCAATAACGTTAATAGATGGCTCTTAAATCAAATGAATGACGAAATGTCAAATGTCGTGACAACTTTTCGTAAGAATTTTTTCCGTCTAGCCCCCTTTCACAACGCGCGATAAGGAACTTCGTTCCAAAATACATTGGTGCGTATGTTATTCATAACTTTATTCAGCAAGAAGTTTTTAAAATGATTTGATCCGTGACATTCACATACATACATACTTACCAACTTAGTGTGGAAGTAGTATCATTATATTGGTACCTATATTTACAAATAATTAAATAGGTATGATTGAATTGATAGTTTTATTGCAACCTCTAACAGATAAATTATGTGGAATAAAATCAACTATGTTTTGATAAGCAATTAAATTTACGAAAATCAGAAAATAAGAGCTAAATGATTTTTTGGAAACTGTTAGATATGAAGGTATAGATTTTTTTATATTGTCACCTAAGCTAGTTGGTAGATTTATTTGTTTTAGTGGTCGCCCAGACATCAAAATTCATTCGTATTTTTTTATTTTATTTTAGTTTTCTGCACTTTTTCTTCATATCAACTTTCAGTATGCCAAATGTCAGACACCTTCGTTTACGTATTAATATAACGTAATAAATTCGAACAATATCTTTTAAGGGCTTAGTACATTACCGCCACGATCCACTATTTCTTGCCGCTGTACCGTCGCACGTGCAAGGCCGCCGCGCGACGGGTCGCCGACCCACTCCCGCGCAGCCTCCAATACACTCCCGAGGAAAACCAACGTGCTGTTAGAAAACTTTAGCCGAATTATTATAATCACAGCACGGAAATCAATGAATTATACGCTAATTGTTAGTAGCTATATTGATTAAATTACTGAGATCCAAAAATCATACAACAAAAACTCAAGAATTTCTACTTTAAAAAACTAGCTTTATAACGAAACATAGTTTGACCCGTTTGACCTTCTAATAAGTACGTATTTCATGAATACATACTAGCTTTTGCATGCGATTTTGTGCGCGTGAAAGTAACCTTATGACCTTCCACGGGGTTCCTATCTTCATACGAAATCTCATCAAAATTGATTCAGCATTTTCGTCATGAAAACGTGACAGACAGAATTCCTTTGCCTAATATATTAATTAGTATGGATTTTGTTTACTAGGTATGAGATTATAATATGGTTATGAGGAATATGGGTATGTTTGGTTGTGTTTGAGTGGTCCTAAAAGTCGAGTTTTCTAATAATGTTACTGATATTTTTGTCAACTTAAATAAAAACTATATTTCGTGTTAACATAAAATGGATGGGTAAATAAATAAACTCAGAAAAATACAAGGAAGTTCTTCAGTCATGATATTCATATCCGGCGTTTCCTGTAAGCCAATCAGGGTACCATAATTTATATGGATAACATGCAAATATTCCCATATCATATTGCGTTATGATAATTTACAAGACCACCACGAAATTTCACCCCGAACTTCTAACTAAATCAACCCAGGTGCCCAATGACTAATTTATAAAGAAAACAATCGAATAATGACATTAATTGGAATCTTTAATTACCAAGAATAATAACAATTGTTCTTTTAGTCAGCAAGGTGGTACAGCATTTTGCTGGTGCAGCGATTACTTTGATATATGAGCGGTTCATTCATACAATGTAATTTAAAACTGTATTATGTAGGTACTTGTAGGTTGTTGTTTAAAATAAAATTCTCCCAACCGAATTTCAATGAATACTAGCTAAATAAGGCACTATTCCCTTACGACAGCAATCTGACAAGACCGGGAAGAGATAAGGATTGTGATTTCCGAAGCACGAAAATTTCACTCCAACTACTTCAAAACAACAAGTTGCTACTGATGAACACTTTGGACACATCGGATTATTGGTTTATCATTATTACACCATGTCTCAGATCCACGCATAATAATATGATTGGTCGACTCCTGCATGTCCGCTCTCTGCTCGTGTCTGCCTAGGTGGACTGTCACTTTTATAGCCTAGTTTATTCTGAGCACCATCTGACTACTGTCTCCTGAGTTTCATCGATGACTGCTAAAAAACATTGACAAGAAACAGCTGATCATTTTCTGCTGCATACCAGGGTAGCATAAACTTAAAGTGTTTACAATAGACCAGCACTGAGCGAGCACTGATTGAGAAAGGCCTCCTCGCAGTCTCACCTATTCACCTTACGGAAAAAAGAACGACTTTGACCTACAAGTTCGAGTAACAGCTGATCATAATTTCTGCAAGGTACTCGGGTAGCATAAACTTAAGAGGTTTCCAATAGACCATCGCCGCGCTGCCATTGATGGACGGCACTTCCCCTTCTCAATTTGTACTACGAAATATCAACAGCCTACAAAGAAACAGCTGATCATTATTTCTGCTAGCTACTAGGACCCCATAAACTCGAGGCGGTTCCAATAGACCACAGACCAAATTAGTTGTAGATGGCGTTATACAAATAAAAGTGTCTAGCGGTTGCTACAGGGTGTTACATAACACGGCAACTCGCCGACAACTGGGCAAGTAGACCGGAACGGTGTAATATACAGAATGATCATTTTTATTCAGAAATTGTACATAATATTTTATTTTTATAAGTTTTCCCACGGTTTGTAAAAGTAACGATTTTTTTATTGGCATTTTGATTTTTTGCTTTTTTTTTTCATTGTTTACAAAATGATGAGGGGTCAGATCAAGTCACTAAAGTTCACTAGACCAATTTGAAAATAGATCAAGTATGTAGGTCAAGTATGTACTAGACCCATACTAGACCTAATTTTTATTGACATTTTAAACACTGGCTCTTAAGTCTAAAATCTTTGCAAAGAAGAATACGAAGTGCGTGCACAAGAGATACAGATTACAAGTAACTTGAGAATAAAATAAAACATTATCTTGCTGATTTGTAAACTACCTAGTACCTACTAATAGTGTAGATCACCACCAATCAATTGTCATAACTTTTATAAGCTGTCAAATCACGATTGCCTCATAGATTGTTGACGTCACTTCTAGTTACTGATGTGCCAACAAAACAAAAAATAGATTTTTAGTTGCTGTTTTTGATTTTAAAGCAGCTAAAATTCTATTTTTACAGTAAATTACAAATTATTCGGGTTTTTAGAGCTAAAATCAAATGTCTCTTTAGAGAAGTTCTGTCTTGGATTATTGGTGTCATATACCCAATTATCTGACATAACACGTACTTACAACGCAGTAAGTACATACATCAAAACCTGCCCCTCTCTCATAAACTTACATTCTCCATAAAAACACCATCCTATAGAGTAAAATCTCAAAGTTGCACTGAGGTTGACGCAACGGCGTGCAAAATGAGAAGAACCGACTATTGTGATCGCTTCCTAGTATTATATCATACTAACCTAGATTTATTATAAAAATATAACATCAAATTATGCTCTCGAGATCGCGAATTGTTTAGTGGTCTGTGAAAAGGTAATGGTTCAGTGGGTTAAGTGCGGTAAGTTGAGTGAGAGGTTGTGAGTTCAAACTCTGTTTGACGTGAAAGACCTTCTAGCTCAAGCATGCTTCATTCGAAAATCAGTTAGTCACTGATTTTATTCATCCATATTAATTTTTCGTAACAAATCGTAACAAACAATGAAAAGTTTTTTCAAAAAAAAAGAAAACCGTTGTTATGTATTGCCACCGACTACCGAAAGTAACTTTACCTTGGTCTATCGTTCTGTATGACTTTTACTAAGCTTCGAGCACCTACACATGGTCATATTATTATGGTGTTTATTATCTTCCTTATCATTCTGGAGCACTTGATGATTATCTTGACTAGACAGGAGTTAGTCATATTTTGTATAAAAGTAAATGCATTTTATAGATTAACATTGGGTCACCTTCAAGTAATGACCGGTGAATAATATCGATTGATGCTCTACGCAGGATTATAATAATATGATAAGGATTTACAGAGTATAGGTTTTGTTATTGTTGGTTTGTAAAGTCAGTTCAGTAAAGTCACTGTATTTATCACTAGCTTTTGCCCGCAACTTCGTCCACGTGAATGTCCTACATTAGGGTGTTAAGCTACCTTCATACCATATTTCGTTCAGAATCAGTTCAGTCGTTAAGTTCTGAAAACGTAACAGACAGAGTTACTTTCGCATATAATATTAAAGTATGGAAGTTTGGATAATACAAGCGTGCAGCCCCGGTTTCGCACGGGAGCATAATAATCTACATAGCTCCTTGTCGCCATGATTTATTTCGCCACCTTCAATAATGATGGTTCATATTTCAAACAATTTACACAACTCCTTAACAAGTTATAATCTTAAACCTTCCTCTTGAATCACTCTGTCTATTAGTGAAACAATTTTGTATATCGGCCCTTAAGTGCCGGTTTTAAAGGGTAACTCGGGCCGAAACCAAGTGCTACCCTAAAAATACTTTTCTTTTTTTTTGTTCCTGGGTGGAAAATTCTTATGGATGTCCTCGCCCTGGGGCGGACAGAGGGGTCTGTCAGACTCTTACTGACTAAAAACCACTCCAGTTTTCCATCTCACACCTACGTCGGGATCACAGGAACTAGAGATATTTCGGCAACCCCCGACTAGTGACTCAGGACCCTGAAAATACTAACCTAAGTGGTAGATGTGTGTGAGAATGTGAGTAGATTTTGCGTTGATTTATTAGGTACTAGCAGCCCGCCCCGGCTTCGCACGGCTAATAAACAAAAATTACATAAGTTACTTATAATTTTTTACACACACACACACACTCCCCCATACATACTTTCTCGTTTTTGCGTGGGGTCATTAAAAAAGAGTAAAATAGAAAAAAATCGAAAATGAAGTTATACTTTCTTTGTATTTTTTTTTTATTATTATTAAAAAAAAAAATATTTTACTTTTTTGTAAAAACGGTTTAGGGGGTAAGGGTTTTGTAGGGGGGTTTTACTTTACTTTCTCTGCTCCTGAAAATAATTTTATTGAGTCAGAGCTTCCCTGTAAACGTTCTTTGATGTTAATTTATTTTGTGGCAGCATAATAAATTGATTTTCAGGACCTCCGACCCGCGATAGACCAACATACAGTTGGCCATGAGCAAAATATTCTTTTCGTAGGTCAATCCTTACTAATTCGAAAGTTTGGCCTTGGGACTTGTTGATAGTTACGGCGAAAGATGTTTTCACCGGAAATTGAAGCCGTTTAAATGGGATTGGCAGATCACTTGGGATCATCGGAATCCTCGGTATATGAGCTAGTTGACCAGCTGCTGGGCCGGTGATAATGGTTGCTACAATTAAGCAGCCTCGTCCGGGCGTGAGCGGCGACCATGCGACATTTTTCAAATAACTTACATTTTTAAACTTCTGATAATTATCTTTCGAATGGAATGTCCAAATAGAATAATTCAAAAAGTCATATAATGGTATTGAAGCAGACTTAAATATGAAGTTTATTTTGATAAGGATTAATTCCAAAGTATACATAAAAGAGTTTTTTATAGCGGTGGCATTTATATATATTTTTTTAAATGAAAAAGCACTTATTGTGACATAACTATAATAGTAAGACATATGCTGCCCCAATTTTTTTTGTAGATAATTATATGTTCTGCAAATACGTAGTACATTATACTGTTCTATAATCAATAGTTTTCGCAGCGCACGCGATGTAAGAAAGTTTTTTGGTAATTTTTTCACACCTTGGGTTACATTATTGGAGTTTTAGTATGGATCCCTAACTTTTAAAAAAAAATTAATATAGCCTATGTTCACCGGAGATAGTGTAGCTTTCGAACAGTTAAAGAATTTTTCAAATCGGTCAAGTACTTTCGGAGCCTATTTAATGCAAACAAACAATAAAAAAAAACAGTCAAATCTTTCCTCTTTATAATATTAGTGTAGATCTACATTAATCTACACTAATATTATAAAGAAACAAGCTGACCCGACAGACGTTGTCCTGTCAATTGATTTTTAATTTACTGTATAAACCTTCCCTAGACTTTCACGAATATTTCAAGACCAAAATTAGCCAAATCGGTCCAGTCGTTCTCGAATTTTAGCGAGACTAACGAACAACGATTCATTTTTATTATATAGAAGACTAGCTGACCCGACAGACGTTGTCCTGTCAATAGATTTTTCAATATTTTTACCATTTAAACCTTCCCTGCATTTCCGCAAATATTTCAAGACCAAAATTAGCCAAATCGGTCCAGCCAATCTCGAGTTTTATCGAGACTAACGAACAACGATTCATTGTGCGAAAGTAACTCTGTCTGTTGTTACGTTTTCACGATGAAACGGCTAAATCGATATTAATGAAATGTGGTATGAAAATAGTTTGAACCCTGGGGAAGGACATAGGCTACTTTTTAATATGCGACTTCGTTTGCATCCGCGATAACCGACATTCACACGAACGAAGTCGCGGGAAAATCTTGTTAGATTATAAAACCTCAACACTGACATACCTTCAACACAACGAATTTTTAGTCATGTAATACCGGCCTATAGTGCCCTATTCACGGCTGAGCATGCGTTGTCAAATTCATCTAAGTACTAGGCTCACATGACTAACAACATGTCTCTGGCAAATAACATAGTGTAAAGACGAAATCAATTCCATACGACCCACGCGCGCGCCACCTACTAGGAATATAATTACGTAGGAGTTGATCATTTTTCGCGAAAGTCAATCTCGGTGACAGAATACACGTAATGATTTTGCGACATCATGATTGATTCAAATTAATGTTAGGTAGGTATCGAGTTATTAAATAAATAGGAATTTCGTAATGGGGCTGACTACACAAAGAAGGCGATATTTTATCCTATTTAAATAAACTTAAAGACTGCAATGGGAAGGTAGTAATTTGAATTTTTGAGACTAATTATTGACCAATTGGTCTTGTTTCAAAATTAGCGTTCTTTATAATAGACTGACCTAAGGGTTCCGGACCATTATCTAACTTTTTAAGTATTTATTTTATTCTGTTTTTAGTATATTATGTTCTTATAGCGGCAACAGAAATACATCATCGGTGAAAATTTCAACTGTTTAGCTGTCACGGTTCATGAGATACAGCCTGGTGACAGACAGCCAGACAGACGGAGAGTGGAGTCTTAGTAATAGGGTCCCGATTTTACCCTTTGGGTACGGAACCCTAATAAGACATGACTCCTCAAACAAAAAAGCTAAAAAAACTATTAAGATAAATATTTTATGTTCACGAAAGTTTCAAGAAATTACAGTATGACCGACGTTTCTTGGAGCACCCGCACTGCCCACTGTGCGCCGTGGAACATCGCTACGTTATGCCACGCGTTGCGTATTTGTTTTTTGGGACAAGCCCCAAACACCCTAAATACTAAGTAATTCCTAAACCATTGCAACTCCTGTAAGCCCGAATCAACAGTGGTAACCATCAGATTAGCGCCGAAGCTATGAAGCTCGACGCTGTCTTGGATCCTGCAACGAAATTAATCAGAAAAGAACAGCGGAGGTGTAAGAAAACGAGATATTCTCATTATCCGCACCGCATGTATGTGTGTCGGCCCTCAATTAGCTTTTGAAGTCTACACATAGTCGTGATATGTATCGATGCAAGATCATAATACAACAAAACCTTAAAAAAATAGGAAATAAAAAAACAAAGACAACACCCGCAAAATTACTCTGTAGATTTTATTGTTGTAGGTAATATTTACTTTTAAAAAAGTAGAATAACGCTAAACTTTGAAATAATTATTAAAAATAATAGAAACACATTTCCGCTTTTTTCCATGTTTAAATAGTTATAGTTAACATAATGCCACGCTTGTATTCCCCGAAAGGTAAGGCAGATGTAACTTATAGTACACCCACATTTTGTCTGAATTTACTTGTGTTTTAGCTAACATATATTTACACATGTTTGTCACTGAACATACAATAGGCCGTAAAATAACACTATTACTTACACCGTTAATGACCTCAAAGATTAGTTCAAGTTAACTTGAACTCGTTAACTCTAAACTCTTATTCCACACTTGTTCCACCAGCTCATCATTATCAGCCATCCTGCTATATGGTGCTTCCTTACACTCCATGAAGTATTTCCCTCGCACGCTCTCCACTTCTTCAGAAACACACAGATGTATCGTCGTCTGAGCTCCTTCCTTAGGAGTTCTGAATAAGAAGATACCACATATTATATGAAACGGCCTCTTTATGAAAACAGGCAAAGTTTTAAATATATCAGTTTTAACAATTCCAGGATGTAGACTATTGACTGTTACCTCTTTTGGTAATCTCTTAGTTAGTGCCTTCATCCAGAGAAGATCACATAATTTACTATTTCCGTAATTCACAAGTTGGGCTATTGCTCCAGTGTATCCTGAATTATGTAAGTCGTCGACACGTAATCTTGCGAAATAGTGAAAATAGGATGACACTATCACAATCCTGCTGGGTTTGGCGGCGATCAGTTTATCTAACAGCAGGTTGGTGAGGAGGAAGTGCCCGAAGTAGTTGACTTGCATCACTATTTCTATTCCATCTTCAGTGACCTTGGGATAACCGCCGCAGCCAGCGTTGTTAACCAAAATATCGAGACGGTCATAGGAGTTGTTAAAGTCTTCAGCGAATGTCCGTACACTTTTAAATGTTGATAGATCCAGAGGTTTAAATTCGACGTGTGTGTTTCCTGTGGTGGCTGCTATGTCGGAGATAGCTTCTGCAGCTTTGTTGGCGTTCCGGCAGGCGATGATCACTTTCGCTCCTCTGGTTGCGAGGTCCCGAGCTATCTCCAGCCCGATGCCTTGGTTCCCGCCTGTCACGAGCACGATCTTTCCATTAAGTTTCCTTTTAGATGTACATGCTCTTCGCTCAGGTTCAAGCTTTACTTTTGCAAATATTGCTGCCGATACCAAGAGTAGGATAAAAAATAGATAAAGTACGACTACAGTTACGATCATGGTTATGATCAAAGAGCAAACTATTACGAGAATCATGTTGACTTGGTGGAAACAGTCGTGTTACTGAGCTTATACGCATGCGGTAATAGTATGAGATGCATAAATTATTATACGTCCGGTTCATATCATGGCATTCGTTTACATAACTGAGTTAAGAATTATATTCACAATGGCAAGTTAGGCAAAACGTTAACGAAAACAATAATATGCAACTTTCTGCATGACTTTGAACCAAATAGAATTAGAAGGTTCAGGTTACCTACATCTCACCGTAAACTAAGTAACTTAGAGCAAAAATCATTTCTAGTAAAAGGAGTTTTGTTATTGGAGTAATAAGTAAACTAACTACTCAGCACTAATCGCGCTATGTAATGCACACAAAACATTGTGCTTACGGGTGGATAAAACAGTACGGAAGGTCTATTCTACTAATCAAAAACCGGACAAGTGCGAGTCGGACTCGCTCACCGAGGGTTCCGTACAAGTTTGTAGGTACATATCCATATTCATACTAATATTATTATTCAATTCAATTCAAATTATTTATTTCAGATAAAATATACATCACATAAGTCAAATATAATTATCCATAATTGGGTGAAATTCATTTATTAATAAATAACATTCATAAAACATACAATTAATTATTGAAGTAACTCTGTCTGTTACGGTTCCACGATGAAACGGCGGAACCGATTTTGATGAAATTTGGAATGAAAATAGCTTGAACCCTAGGAAAGCACATAGAGTACTTTTTAATCTGGGACTTCGTAGGACCAAATCGCGGACAAAAGCTCGTTATAAATAAAGAATAGGGAAACAGGGAAAAGTAATGTTTATAGTAGGATACAATATTACTGGCCAAACATAGTTCTAGGTCAACGGAAAGTACCCGACAAATTTTGATTCCCTTGAGTGTCGAAATGTATCTACGTTTTTTGCGACATAAACGGCCGTATGTTTTTTCACGTTAACTTAGAAGTTTGATTTTTTCACAGCTTCAAGGGACCGTAGACCTAAGTATATAATTTTAATTTCAACTCGATACCTCTACATGTTCCCAAGATAAAGGGTTTTGACAGATAGACGGACAGACAGACAGACAGACGAACAACAAAGAGATCCTATAAGGGTTCCGTTTTTTCCTTTTGAGGTACGGAACCCTAAAAACAGCTTTTTGGGAAATCGCAAAAAAATTTTTGCCAAGCATGACTTGCCTGAAGTACCTAATGGTTTATCTATGGTTAAGGTTGTCTATAGGAACAAGATATAGAAAAAATCCTAGATAAGAAGATAGATGACGTTTAAACGTTAATATTTAGCCCATACTGTCCCACTGTAGGGCCAAGATGTCCCTCTATTCCTTCTATCGGTCTGGACTATTCGATATGTCCTGCCAATTCTAAAGGATGCCGTCCAAGTCGTTCCGCTATCTCTTTCCTGGTCTACCGCGGCACCGTACGCTGTTTCAGGGCACCAATTTTAGGATTTACGGGCCCATAGGTTGTTCGGCAGACAATCATATCCAGTCCAGTCCCATTTAAGCTGGGCAGCCTTTTGAGCCATATAAACGGTCATATCATTCAACGGCCATATCAACGGTATTTTGGAGCGCAGTGTGGAGTTTCCAACGCGGTTGGTTAAAGTTAACACCATAGCAAAAGCAACCCCGACCAAAAGTGCGTTTTTCTTCGTTATTCAGGGGCTATTAACTCATTAATCGAGAGAAACAAACTACATGTAAAAGCATATTATTAATGTTCAATATCCTATCATCACATTTCACGTTCAATATTTTTTTATGTACCATATTTACACCTAAATCTCCCTGTAAAAAAATGACTAGAATAATTTAAATTGAATTGTTTTGCTAAAGTTGACGTGCTATTATTTTGAGGATTACACTAATAGATAACATTGACGATTTATAACAAAAAAATTAAAACAAACGATTCTGCGGCTAAGAGTAAATGTATGTTCAAGGTTATTTGCTCAGGGAAGCGCCTTAAGTTTGGACTCTTGGACGATAGTCATGTACCAATTCGCTGCTAGTTACATAATACTTAATAAAGTAAGTGCAATAAAATAAACTTAAAAATAAAATAGAAACACAAACACCTAACAACTTCAGGTCACCGACCTTTAGAGATAACCCACTGCATTTTTTTATCAGACATTGCAGTTTTTTATCGTGCAACGATCCTAGTGCGCAGTTTTTTTCCTGAAAACGCATATGCTTTGATAACTCATGTTGGCTTAGTTAAACAAACAATACTTAACAGCCTAGGCTCTGTGAACAGCTAAGAAAATATCAACATATTCGATAATTTTGATGCAAAAACATGGATAAAACATTTTTTAAGTTGCAGTACTAACGTGGCAGTCGAAACATTACTAATAATTATAATAGGGTATTACACCCATTTTTGAAAAGTGTCTCAATGAAATTCTGTAGTGCTAATATGCCACCAAAAAAAACACAAAATTTTGATTCAATCGATAAGTGCCATAAAAATGCATCTTAATTATAAATTTTCAAATTTCGCGCGTAGTTTGACGAAAACGCCTCTTACTGGACGCCATATTGCTCAGCGTAAATGACGTCAGTTCGTTTTGTATCAAATGAGCTCATATTAAATATGACAATTGTATATCATTTAAAAATAATTAAAAGCATATTTTGTAGTAGGTGTAATAATGAAAAAATTACGTTGGTTACGAAAATAATAAAAGTACAAAGCCTATATTACGCCAATCGGTTGACTGACAGTTGACAATTTTTTGTTTATACAGCCTTATGGCGTAATAACATGGCCGCTACGATTTCATGGTGTTTTAGAACAGATTAAAAATACTGAAAACTTTGAATTGAATTTAAAAACTTGTTTTGTTATTTTATGAACTAAAACTTACATTTTCCGACTGCTTTATGCCTAAACTGTCTCAATAACATATTTATAGATTTTTTCTCGTTTAGAGTAAAATACCCTATTGGGTCTCAGATTATGAAACCGTGTGGTGCCGGACGTAAAGAATAGCACCAACCCATATCTTCCCGTGGGTGTCGTAAGAGGCGACTAAGGGACTTACCAGAGAATGGGCAGCAGCGTTCTCTGTGCCTTTGTAACAGCCATACTGCGATCGCCAACCCGCCTGCCAAGCGTGGCGATTATGGCAAAACCCCCCATTTTGGGGGAGGCCTATGTCCAGCAGTGGACGTCTTTCGGCTGAAATGATGATGATGGTTATGAAACAAAAGGCAGATAGACCGTGCCGAACACTGCGAGTGAAGCCACAAAAGCAAATACAAATCCAATAACGAATACCTACAATCTCGTGATTGTATTCGCTTTTGAATTTTTATTTGTATTAGTATTAGTTTTTTCTAACAATGCTTCGCTTCGTGTGACTCGTGTCAGTACAGCGCGAAGCGAATTGTAGGTATTCGTTTTTGAATTTGTATTTGCTTTTGTGGCTTCACTCTCAGTGTCGCACGGATTATCTGCCTTTTGTTTCATAATCTGAGAATTGGGTAAAGTTTGTTTGTTTTCATGCTTTTTGTTTGTGACAAAAATTCTTTCACTAATAGAAAACTTCAATTTTATATCGTAAAATTTATCTGCTATGGAACTCGTCAATTGACGAGTTTCATAGGATAAGTTTTACGATAAGTATAACTAATAGACTTCGGACGGAGTCACGGACTGAAATTAGTCTTTCCTAAAGAGGTAAAGGCCCAGGAGGGCATGGTGAGATGATCTGAACTCCTTTGACAAAAACTGGTCCCAAACAGCCATTAACAGAGAGAGTTGGGAGGAGAATGGACAGGCTTTTGCCCTGAAAATTCAGGCTGAAAAAAGGTAGCATTTTTTGTTCATTTGTGTGTATTTATCTACTTTTAAAAACATCATTGTATAACACATCAATTGGATGGTTGGATGCCCCCCATAGCACAGGATTTTCCTAGCATGGGGGACATTAATCTATCTAAGAAGATAGATCAAGAGATCTTTGTTTTTATAAGTACTATGTCTGTGTTTACATTACTCATGTATGTACTATATGATGACAATTAAAAAACTTATTATTAATTACTCATAATAATATGTACTATATGATGACAAATATAAAACTTATTATTATTATTATGTCTGGAATTCCAGGTGGTAGATGCACTACTGCAAGTGTTGCTAACGTAGTCTAAAAATAATGTACAAACGCCAGCACATGAAGTCAAACCAAACTGTCAAATTTTCCCAATTGAATACGAACCTTATTATTTTGTGTTAAAGTTGAAAATCTATCAAAGAAATTTGAAATATGATTGTACCTTGATGTGCTTACCTCTGTACCTGTACCTAGAGCGAATTGGGCATCAAAACATTAATGCGCGTCGCTGTCAATGGTATGTATGTATACCCTGTTCACAATAAGATTAGACATTTACTCAAACCTTTTTTACAGTCCGTTCAACCGATTTTGACATCTATTGCGTTGGTAGCATGACAAATGGCAACTGCAGTAAACAGTTGTATTGTAACCACTTTTTTTGCCTCTAATGTCATCCTTAAGCCTACGGAATAGAAGTCAAAATCGGTTGAAGGGACTGTAAAAAAGGTTTGTGTTTATGTCTAATCTTATTGTGAACAGGATATAAATGTGCTCAAAAGGCACAACTTACTACGTTGTATGGCAATACTGATTCTATAGCGGGAAGAGTCGACCAACCACCATTAAATAATTTAGATAAGGTCTAATATTGTACACTATTGTTTTTTTTCTAAGGAATAAATAAAGGGTAACGTTCTTGAGTGTGTTTCCTAATAACAGTTGTGTAACTGTGTTAATCAAACCACTGAATTTTTTTTGAGCTAAGTATTATTGCATCCTGTTTATTTTAAATTGTTTTGATGCTAACTTGACTTCTTTACTTTTAGTTTATTACACGTAGCAGCTCCTTCACCAATATATTGTTAATGTTATGTACACTTTTAATTGTTGTATATATAAAAAGTAATACATTACTTTAGGGTTTATGTACTATTGCATGCCAATATTTAATATATAAATGCTGTTGATTTTAGCAATGAAAAATAATAAATACTTCCTATTAAAACAGAATTGAATAATGTTACTTGTTTACAAAATTGCTATTCATTTTCTTTAGGCGCTTCAAGTTTTATGACTTTTACTATAAGAATAAGACCTTTTTTTTTATTACTTCTTAGTACGATTTCTATAAAATAAAATAATGCTCTTCTTACCTAATCGGTGTTTGGATATAATACCGATACGACCTGAATATTGGGGTACAAGCACTATCTTGGAGTTTGTTAAAAACATCCAACCGTATGGGGTCCAAAATTGAATTATTCAACCATTCCAAAAGATTAAAGCAGTTGTCAGGATTAGTAGAACAAAAATGGTTATTTCAGTTTCACATGCAATATTAAACTTATAGCGACATCTAGCGGTGAGTAGCGTAACTACTACGACTTCTTCATTTCATTGAACTATGACTATTCGCTACTAGATGGCGCTTATTCAAGTTTTCATATGAAAAATATGAAATTAGATTTGGTAAATAACAATGCATTATATGCTTAAATCCTATGTAAATAAGTTTAATTTATTATTAGAATTGCGAAAAGCAAAAAAAAATAAAATTTGGCATACTGTGCCCGTCGTCGTAAACGGATGTATGTTACCTTTCATTACAAGTTCAAGAATATAATATGACAAGAATTATCTCGCAAAATTAAAAAAAAAAAAAAAAAAGTACCACCAGGTACCTACAAAAATACCAAAAAGCTATGTTTCCGCCCGGGATCGAACCGGGGGCCTTCTGCGTGTTAGGCAGATGTGATAACCGCTACACCACGGAAACCATTGAAGAGACCTTTGAAAATACGTAACTTATTCAAACTATAACAGCGTTAGTATATTCGTGACGTCCTGGTACTTTTTTGCTGTTGAGCGGCATCGAATCACAAAAACAATAACATTGTAGACATTTTTTATCATTGCCATTGGGTATGTATGACACATCAACAACACAAAATATATTTAGTGACACACTCCCTTACTTATAATGTATTATTGATGGCGCCGATAAACCCCAAATAGGTTAGTTCTGCCGAATAGGTATGTTCCCTTAATAATATATTAATTTGTGTTTTACTACATAGTTCAATATTATGCCAATAGTACCTACCCATACTGCGATCGCCAACCCGCCTGCCAAGCGTGGCGATTATGGCAAAACCCCCCCATTTCCTGGGGGAGGCCTATGTCCAGCAGTGGACGTCTTTCAGCTGAAAAAAATGATGAGTTCGACAAATGGAAGAAACCTTTACGAGAGCGCGAACCCATTATGGTACTCTTGTAAATAGGCCCCCACGTCTCGCTGTGTTACGGGCAAAAGCTAGTAATATTTAGTGTAGAAATGGAAGACCATTTCTACACTAAATATTACTAGCTTTTGCCCGTGACTTCGTCCGTGTGAATATCGGTTATCGCGGATGCAGACGACATCGCGAATCAAAAAGTAGCCCATGTCCTTCACCAGGGTTGAAGCTATCTTCATACCAAAAGTCAATAAAAATGGGTCCAGCCGTTTCATCGTGAAAACGTAACAGACAGGGTTACTTTCGTATAAACCTTCCTCTTAAGGCGCCTCCCTGACCAAATAACCTTGACCATACATTTCCTCTTTGCCGCAGAATGGAAATGCACAAAATTTTTGGGGTTTTTTTGTTATAAAACAAGAGAAAGGATCTTTTAAAATAAAATTAAACTTGAATTATAAATATAAAGATTTTGTAGTTACCTATCTATTAATCCTCAAATTAATAGCACGTCAACTTTAGCAAAAAATGCATGTTTTCAATTATTTTAGTCATTTTTTTACAGAGAGATTTAGGTGTCTATAGGGTACATCAAAAAATAAGAACATTAATAATAAATGCTTTTAGATGTAGTTTGTTTATCTTAATTAATGAGTTGATAGCCCCTGAATAATAAAGAAAAAAGCACTTTTGGTCCGGATAGCGCCTTAAATCACTCTATCTATAAATTGATGAAAACTACATTAGAATTCGTTGCGTAGTTTAAAAGTTGTAAGCGTACATACAGCGTCGCTCCGACTTTGTTTTATACAATGTATAATATGTAAAGTACTATACCCTGTGTATGGCTCAGAGGTAGCCTTTGTTACTTACAGTTGAGTTGTTGGATGTGAGTTGACGAAAACCACAGACTTCACGATAGTTCAGTTTATTCGTAAAAGTTACACGAAAGTTCAGTTGGATGCTAATCCGCGGTTATAGCGCTACGGCAGCTATTGGTCAAGTAATTATAATTATTAATTAAAGTAAATAAAACGAGCGGCGAAAAGTAGGTCGCGGCGTTAGCAATTTGCCTGTACGTGAACCGTACATGCTCCCGAGGGAAAAGTGGGATGAGCATCCATTACAAAGCAAATAATAATATAATAAAAGTGTAAAGTAAATAATTAAAGTTGAATAGTAAACACTAGTAAATATGTAAAAGCCTAAATGTAAACACGCGCGGCGTATAACACTTAATTTAATTCATCAAAGTGAAATGCTTTCTTCGGCTGTCTTGCTTCGCTGTAAACGGGCTCCGCTGCTGTCGAATGTGTTTCTTGTAGCTCGATGTCCCCTCCTAAGTTATCTCTTCCTCTAGTTGTCACTCCTGTTTTGGCAGAGAGTGTTTTGTTGACGCCTTTCCTTGTTTTGCACCATCGTTTAATGAGAATATAGATAGCAAGCGCAGCGATTCCTCCCAACAACAAAGAAGTAACTGAGTAGAGATAGATGTCGTGACTTGATATGTCAGATGCCTTCGGTAACATTTCTCTGCTCTTCTGGAATTTCAACTGTTGGTCTATCTTACTAATTTCCTCTGCAGTTGGCGTTTCTTGTTCTGTTATACTTAATATTCTTCCAGCCGAGATCAAAGATGTTGTTGATTATTGAGTTTATTGTTGGTATTTCTATCTCTGGTTTCATGTTAATGCTACTTCCCAGCTGATTGTGTGTAAATATTGTGGCGTCCTTTTTCTGCAACTACTTTGATTTCAACACAATAAGATTAGACATAAACACAAACAATTTTTACAGTCCCTTCAACCGATTTTGACTTCTATTCCAAAAGTGGTTACAATTACAACTGTTTACTGCAGTTGCCATTTGTCATGCTACCAACGCAATATGAGTCAAAATCGGTTGAACGGACTGTAAAAAAGGTTTTTGTAAATGTCTAATCTTATTGTGAACAGGTTATAGGGAAGTACGGGTTATTAAGAGGTAAAGTCTGTCAGTTGAGGTGTAACATGTAAACTCCTAAGGCGTTGTCCTAGGTGAGCGACCGAACGCGACACGACGCCACGCGACGCGAACCTATCAATGCATCTATCAATATCCAAATGTCAAAAACCTATTTCTATTGAGGAGAGGTTGTTATTGACTTTACTAAAAAACACTGGTACCTACTTATAATAGTAAATACTTAATTATTAATAGACTATTGTGTCGCGTCTCGTCGCGCAAAAAGCAAATCCGCGCTTGCCGCGTTGGGTCGCACATTGATTATGGCGACCACGTAGGCCACAAGTACAGACAACGACTATTTGACATTTACGCGTCGCGTCGCATTATCGCGTTTGTCGTTCACGTAGGACAACGGGTCAAGTACAGATCCGAATTCAAAAAATATTTCACAAAAGGAAGAACGTTATTACCTGAGTGATGTAGGCTATATTTTATTATATACTAGCTGGCCCGACAGACGTTATCCTGACAATTATTATTTTTTTCAATTTTCTTACCGCAAAAATCTTCCCTGGACTTCCACAAATATTTCAAGACCAAAATTAGCCAAATCGGTCCAGCCGTTCTGGACTTTTAGCGAGACTAACGAACAACGATTTTTATTATATACCTAGATAAGTTTGAGATCGTAAGAAATCGCTTAAAAAGCTACTTACTTTTAATTAAAATAAATAGCCTTTATTTCCTATAACTACACTTCATTTACTGTACAATACTCATATTATGAATCTTATAACTATTTAGGAATTTATTTTTAGCCTGTATTGTTCCACTGCAGTGTAAAGGCCTCCATTTTTCCTTTCCAACCTTCACCGTCTAGGGCTAGTGTAGACTTATCCCACCATTGTATCCCACCAAACTAATCCCACCATCTTCACCTGGGCATTATTCGTGACCTAAGTGTGCCAGGATGCCATGATGTCGCTGGACCTTTTTCAGGATACAAATGGTGGTTGTTTTAGCCAATGATCAGTTCGACATGTGGTAACTCGACGAGTCCCGGAGAAACATTACAACTGTCTTGGATCCTGCAACAAAATCAAGCAGGGGACAGAACTATAGGTCTATAGGTACAAAGGGACGTTTGCAACTGGGGGAAGCCCTGTTGCTAAGCACCACGGATTACAATTAAGAGCGTGTATTCGATTCGAGACGAAAACTTCATGTTTTCGCGTTTTGCCCAAAGCAATATCGTAATGATGTGAGCAGATTATTTAAAGACAATTACAGTTTTAAAAAGATTAAATATTGCTTTAGGGAACTACAGAGTAAAAGTATAATTTTTAATTATGGTTTTTAAAGCGAAGACAATCCTTTCATAGCGTTTTACAAAAATAGACGTCAGAGTTACCACAGAGGAAGAATAAAATCATTACGGTATGCCAAATTATTATGTTTTAGGCGTTTTTCCAACGTGTATTGTAAAAAATTACGAAAATATTACGGTTAGATATTAAAAACACAGTATTAAAAAAGTACAAAATCGGTTCACTTCAACAATTTTTTTTCACCAGTATTCGAAGAATAACATAGCTGATATATTTATTTTATGAAAATAAAGGTTATGGTCAATATACACAATTTTTTTCAGTTTATTGTACGAACTCATTTATTATAGACAATTATTTTAAAAAGCACTGTAAAACCGCGCGCTCTGTCGTTTGCCGATCAATTTCAATGATTCGTGATCTTATATTCAAACTTGAAACGTCCACAAACTTGCTATTAGCAACTAGGTCAGGTTGTCTTGTGACAGAAAGACTCCCATTTCTTAGTAAGGCCTTATTAATGGCTACGGTACATATTAGCCATAATAACGGGCCATCGACTAACGTTCATTCTTTCCGGCTTGTCCTGTTGTACAAACTGTACGGAAACACGACGGGATAAAATAAAACCGTTGAAACCACTATTAAACCATAATCCTGTATTCATTCCTTTGACTTTATCGTGACGCGTCAGCCCGAAAGGAATAACAATCTTATGATCACCATACACACAAACCTGTCATTTTGTATCTTGTCAGTCAAATCAGAGGATAGCATGTCAGTGGATGGTTATAAATCTGTTGTTTGATGAAGATTGTTGTCATGTAGAGGGAATACTCGTCATTTTGTGTTTTCTTTAAGGAATACTTTCATTTTGAATAAGCCAACATGTCTACCCGTGAGCAAAAGATTGCTATTGCTCTAAGTTTTTTTGCTAGTGAATACATATTTAAACCTAAAAGAAGACATAGACTTTGGGTAAAAAAGTGGTTATTAGAAAAGGAGAAATATACTGATTTAAAACTTATAAAAGAACTTCCTGATTTCTGGGAATTTTGAATCTACAAAATGTTTATTTAAAACATTGAACAATATGATATTTAAATACCTTTTTAAGCAATAAAAATATTACTAAGTATAAGAAATAACTTTTTTTATTTACCTATAATTTACTAGCTTTTGCCCACATTTTAGTTGAAAATTGTATAGGACTCTGCGAGAACTACTTCATGGCTATAATAGATAACCTATGTGTTAATTCAGTGCCTCATCTATCTACCTACCAAATCCGTTCAGCCGCTTAAGGGAAAAAGCAGAACAAACAAACATTCATACTTTCACATTTATAATATTACGGTCTAGTAAGATTTAAGAAATGGGTCAGTGGGTATTCTTAGGGGCGCAGGACTTAGTCAGATTTTGGAAGAGTTTTTTTTTTGTGGAATTCGACCGTTTTTGTTGCTGTACCTTATTAACCATGTCCATGGAAACCATTTAGGATCTGAGAAGCATGGCCCTACCACGCACCGTTTCCGAGATATAGACCTTCAAATTATGAAGAAGAAGAATTTGAAGATATAAATCGTTTTATATAAAATAAAAAAAAAGTTAAAGGCCCATAACTCGGAAACGGTGCGTCGTAGGGCCATACTTCTCAGTTCCTAAATGGTTGCTACAGACACGGTCAACCCGATACTGCAAAAAAAACTGAAAGTTTCGGGAAAAATAAAAAAAAAACGAAAATTTTTCGAAGTCCTTGCTCCATAGCGCCCCTAAGGCTACACTCCAACCGATCTTTCCGCGAAAACAAGACACCACAAAATGATAACAAGACGAGACTCAAACTTACCGGAAAGTAAACTTGTACAAACGTGTTTAGTTATCGCGTCGCTCTTTAACGACGAGAGGGATGACAGGTTTTTAATACTGTCATTCTTTCTCGCTCCACAAATCGACTACCGTTCAATCCGTACAGATTATACATTCCGGCAGGAATGAACGTTAGTCGATGGCCCGCTATTATCTCCTTTCTTTCATCTCGGCGCGTACGTCATTCGTGTCGTCAACAATCGCAGTGCTATTGATACACGATCACGCACTGTTGAGACTGAACAGCAGTCATTACTAAAGAATTATAGGGTAGGATACCAAAGGTGTGTCGTTTCTTGTACTGATACTAGTTATAAATGTAAAAAGATTTAGGCCGAAACGTTGAGACACGGCCTCGACAGACCACGAAGGAGAGGGTGGGACGACTCGGATGGCTTAAGGTTGGCAACACGTAGCGCAAAATCGAGACCAAAGAAAGGAATGGAAAGAGGTCTGAACCCGGCAGTGGTCTCAAAATCTTATAGGGGAAATTAGTTTAATTAATAGATTAATAAGATGATCTTGAATTTCGTACGAGCTAAATAAAATAATAATGTCAGGTCAGAGATTGTATCAAAATTAAAAGCATAATGGCAAGCCCAACTTAAAAAAAAAACATTAAAAAAGATAATCATAGTCGCGCCTAATATTTACCGTTACATTACACGCTGATGCAGTCGTCAATCAATTCCATCAATCACGAATTACGGTTGACTGATAGATTGGTATTAATTTTATCACTGATTTCAAGCTGTTGGATTATTTAATAAAATAAAAGAATACTTGAGCAACGACGTGGTTTAATTTGAGATGACAGATAGAGGAAGTAAGCATAGACAATGTGTCTTTCACATGAATAGAGATGTTTATTACTACAATAATCGGCTAAGAAGGGACTAAAAGTTATAATTACAACACACGCTCATTCTGATTGACGTCAGTCATACCCAATATTTCATGGAGAATACACGTGTTTATTCAAACTAGTTGGATATACATAGGAGAAAAGCCTGTATAGCAATTCTGATTGCAGAATTAAGCGCTGGGTTATAGATTGGTTATTCAAAATGGATTTTTATACCCATACTAGCTGACCCGACAGACGTTGTCCTGTCCCGATCTACCTACTTACCTGCCTATTTACTACAACTACCCTACACCTACCCTACACCTACCCTACACCTACCCCACACCTACCCTACACCTACCCTACACCTACCCTACACCTACCCTACACCTACCCTACACCTACCCTACACCTACCCTACACCTACCCTACACCTACCCTACACCTACCCTACACCTACCCTACACCTACCCTACACCTACCCTACACCTACCCTACACCTACCCTACACCTACCCTACACCTACCCTACACCTACCCTACACCTACCCTACACCTACCCTACACCTACCCTACACCTACCCTACACCTACCCTACACCTACCCTACACCTACCCTACACCTACCCTACACCTACCCTACACCTACCCTACACCTACCCTACACCTACCCTACACCTACCCTACACCTACCCTACACCTACCCTACACCTACCCTACACCTACCCTACACCTACCCTACACCTACCCTACACCTACCCTACACCTACCCTACACCTACCCTACACCTACCCTACACCTACCCTACACCTACCCTACACCTACCCTACACCTACCCTACACCTACCCTACACCTACCCTACACCTACCCTACACCTACCCTACACCTACCCTACACCTACCCTACACCTACCCTACACCTACCCTACACCTACCCTACACCTACCCTACACCTACCCTACACCTACCCTACACCTACCCTACACCTACCCTACACCTACCCTACACCTACCCTACACCTACCCTACACCTACCCTACACCTACCCTACACCTACCCTACACCTACCCTACACCTACCCTACACCTACCCTACACCTACCCTACACCTACCCTACACCTACCCTACACCTACCCTACACCTACCCTACACCTACCCTACACCTACCCTACACCTACCCTACACCTACCCTACACCTACCCTACACCTACCCTACACCTACCCTACACCTACCCTACACCTACCCTACACCTACCCTACACCTACCCTACACCTACCCTACACCTACCCTACACCTACCCTACACCTACCCTACACCTACCCTACACCTACCCTACACCTACCCTACACCTACCCTACACCTACCCTACACCTACCCTACACCTACCCTACACCTACCCTACACCTACCCTACACCTACCCTACACCTACCCTACACCTACCCTACACCTACCCTACACCTACCCTACACCTACCCTACACCTACCCTACACCTACCCTACACCTACCCTACACCTACCCTACACCTACCCTACACCTACCCTACACCTACCCTACACCTACCCTACACCTACCCTACACCTACCCTACACCTACCCTACACCTACCCTACACCTACCCTACACCTACCCTACACCTACCCTACACCTACCCTACACCTACCCTACACCTACCCTACACCTACCCTACACCTACCCTACACCTACCCTACACCTACCCTACACCTACCCTACACCTACCCTACACCTACCCTACACCTACCCTACACCTACCCTACACCTACCCTACACCTACCCTACACCTACCCTACACCTACCCTACACCTACCCTACACCTACCCTACACCTACCCTACACCTACCCTACACCTAC
The DNA here is from genome assembly GCA_947361185.1 of Charanyca ferruginea. NCBI lineage: Eukaryota > Metazoa > Arthropoda > Insecta > Lepidoptera > Noctuidae > Charanyca > Charanyca ferruginea. Next base: position 5,995,015 of record OX376060.1, read on the forward strand.
CCTACACCTACCCTACACCTACCCTACACCTACCCTACACCTACCCTACACCTACCCTACACCTACCCTACACCTACCCTACACCTACCCTACACCTACCCTACACCAAGTCCAGGAGGCTTCAGATCCACGACAGCATCTCTCACGCGGTAGTGGCGGTGTCCAGGCATACAGCCAGTTGCGTCTACTACACCGACGACGCCGATGACGCCACAGGCCGATTTGCGAAGAGAGCGATGGATGCGCCGACTAAAACGGTCGTCGACTACAACCTAAAGACGGCCATGCAGCACCGAGACGCAGCTGTTGTGGAAGCTTTGCTCAGGCTAGCGAAGTCCCTGGTCAGCAAACCTTAACACACCTGACCTACCCGTACTAACCCAATCCCCATCCAAACTCCCTCACACCATAATTGACAAACCCAAATCTGTGCGAAAATGTAAAACTGCATGGCAGGGTGAGTCTGTCATACTCACGTAAACGTCCCTCCGGTGGCGGCGGTGCATATCCGGCCGTTAAGTTCCCTAAAATATGGTTGAGCTAAACAGCGCGGATGTGTACGTCACGTCCGAGAACGGATGCCGTCGGTGGGGGCTGGTCGGCTCACTCTGCCATGTAGTTAAACGGAATAAACATTGCATGTAACAATTTAAAATAACACCAACACCACGACACGACAATAACATAATATACGTAAAAAAAAAAAAAAAAAAAAAAACAATGGACTCACTTAGACTTAAGTTAGTTATTTAAGCTACTAACGTTAGTCCAGTAGGAACACGATAAACTGTAATACCGATAAGAAAAAATGTAAACAATTATAACACTTTAAACAACAGCACGGGCATTCCTTGCCTGTGGATATTTTGTAAGGCAGGAGTGTGGTTTTAGCCGGTAAGAGTCCGGCACTACCCAGACTGGCTCACCTGTGTGGCAGCCTGGGTGTCCATGAGGATTTCCCACTCCTGCCAAAAAAAAAAAAAAAAAAAAAATACCCTACACCTACCCTACACCTACCCTACACCTACCCTACACCTACCCTACACCTACCCTACACCTACCCTACACCTACCCTACACCTACCCTACACCTACCCTACACCTACCCTACACCTACCCTACACCTACCCTACACCTACCCTACACCTACCCTACACCTACCCTACACCTACCCTACACCTACCCTACACCTACCCTACACCTACCCTACACCTACCCTACACCTACCCTACACCTACCCTACACCTACCCTACACCTACCCTACACCTACCCTACACCTACCCTACACCTACCCTACACCTACCCTACACCTACCCTACACCTACCCTACACCTACCCTACACCTACCCTACACCTACCCTACACCTACCCTACACCTACCCTACACCTACCCTACACCTACCCTACACCTACCCTACACCTACCCTACACCTACCCTACACCTACCCTACACCTACCCTACACCTACCCTACACCTACCCTACACCTACCCTACACCTACCCTACACCTACCCTACACCTACCCTACACCTACCCTACACCTACACTACACCTACACTACACCTACCCTACACCTACCCTACACCTACCCTACACCTACCGTACACCTACCCTACACCTACCCTACACCTACCCTACACCTACCACTACCTCTACCTACCTTCCTTGACTCTTTGACGTTAGGAACATACCTACATTGTTTAAACAACAGTGACTGCTTGTAATTATGAACTTTATACAATAGCAATAAAGCTCGTTTTAGTTAGAAAACGTTTGTATGGGAAAAAGAAGAGGGCTCTTTTTAGGGTTTTTCCGGCAATTATTCGAATTTTTCTCACCGTAAAAACCATCTTTGAACTTCAACGAACATTTTAAAAAAAGAATTGGCCAAATTGGTCCAGGCGTTGTTGAGTTATGCGCTTACCAACACATTTTGCGATTCATTTTTATATTATAGATAAACTTATTGGCTACGGGATTCAAAAGAGGACAAGAAGATATTATAATTATTTCCGCATGAAAGATGCATGTTTTGATCACCTTTTGGTTTTAGTAACACCATGTTTTAAAAAAACAAGATACCTCTATGCGAAAAGCAATAACTCCCGAAGAAAAACTTGCAGCTACTTTATGTTATCTTGCAACTGGTAGAAGTATTGAAGACATCAAGTTTGCAGTACTTATGTCAACAGGTGCTATTACTGCAGCCATTATGAGCACATGTAAGTAGGACACTATTGATATTCTACAAAATTAAGGTTAGTAAAAAAATTAAACAACGTTTTAAGTCATCTAGATCTTTAATCTTATATTGTTTACCTTGGGGACGAGCTGCAGACATCGAAACTATTTTTACTCTGCAGAACCCCAACATAAATATCTTCGTACCAAAGCTCATCAAAATCGATGGCCATTTTTGCGTGAATCGCGAACATTCTGCCCTTGTTCCATGTTACTTGGGGTCGGCGCAACATGTCTTCTTCTTCCATTCCGTCTAGTCATCTGTCATGCTTTCACTAACTCCTTGGTCATTCATATTATAATTTTTCATCAATCTTTTCCTTTCATTGCGTGAAACGCGAACAAATAGAAAAAAAGAACAGTTTTTTTTAATAATAGCACTTTATAATAATAGCCCACAACCGACTTCGTCCTCCTGAATTTTCTGCTCTCCTGGTACATACGGCCACGTGTACCAGGAGACCAGTAGTATGATTCTCTAAGTAATCCAGCCTCAAGATCGCGGCTGCGAGCAGCGACGAGTTGCAAATTTGATTCATTAACATTTGCTTACGCAGCGCTAGCGCCACGTGAATGGCTTTTGGTGAAACTACTCAAGGTTGAAATATTTGGCACTTTTGACAGTTCACGAAAAACGACACTCGCTAAGCAAAACCAGCCTGACCTTTGTCGATCGCCAGCGACCTCAGCCACGACTTTACTTGTCAAAATCAAAAGCTTATATTTTGCAGACGAAACGCCAAAGAATTTAATTATAATAAAATAATAATATAATGGCTGCCCGTGTGTTGTGCATAATTAATTTATTAAAAGAAGCCAAAAAGTCGGACGACTTACAAAAGCGTCGTCAAGCTCGCGAATTCCGAGAATTTAGAACAATTTCTCGCGATGCCGAATGCATTGGTAAAATAGGCTTTCTGAAGATTTGATAAGTGTTCTAATTGAAGACCTTTAAAGATATTTGCTTGGATGTAGAAGATGTAGTGGATTATCCATCAAATGTAACAATACGAGGATTCCTGCTCCATCTATCTCTCGACTCCATGTGAAAGTATGGAAGAACAAGCTTTGATCCAGACGTAAGGAAGAGATACCAATGCTTCACAAGACCAGCTGGCAAATGGAAGAGCATGCAGGGAGTTACTGATGATCACATTTGGCGTGCTCGGACATGCCATACTTGATTTATCAATAGAATATTACGTTTTGTTACAAATACAAAAAGTAAACATTTTTCACCGGTAAGCAAGAGGGTTTTAGTCAAGATAATAATGCTTGGAAGTTTGCACACTATTTCATTATTTGTAGAAATATGAGGAGTGTACAGTTTAAATATATGTATACTTTGTATGTATAGTAAGTATACAGTAGGTACTACATACCTACTTAAGTATAGTTTATTGCCCATTATTTTCTATACAAAACAACCTTTTGGAACAGCCAAGTTTCAATTTTTCATGTAAATGAAGTTTGAAAATGCCTTATTTATGGTCTATAAAATAAAATAAATAATTATTGTATTAACTGAATTGTATTGTATTAATTTGACTTTGACTTTGAGGAATAAATTTCTTAAACCTTATGCGTGTATGAAAGTGAACTCCTAAACGGGTGTACCGATTTTGCTGAATTTGTTTGTGTGTGTTCCAATGGATTCGAGAATGGATTTACAATTGGACCCAACAGGTGGCGCTATAGTCGGGTTGCAGGACAACGTCAGCCAGGCCCGCTAGTAATAAATAAAATAATACTAATGTTTTTATTTTTAAAAAGTAATACACACAAAAACACACAAAAAATCTTTTCCAATGTGAAGAATACATTACCAGGAGTAGATTGATATATTTAGCATATTTTTAAACCCCCGCATAATTAAAATATTACGAAATGAAAATAACACTTTTTCGTTTCATCTCGATGCCCATTTTGTGTTTATAAAAAAATTAACGGATCTATAAAATTGGCAGACAAGTGATATGACAAGTGTGTGGAAAAAAATAATCATTATTTTGTGATATTATTTCCCATAAAACGATGCAATTTCAATGTAAGAGCTGCGAAACGGCGGCTGTCAGTGTCACTGTTACTGTCAGTCGGAATTTCGTACTCAAATAATGAGCTTTTCGTTAAATTATTAACTTTTTTTTGCGGGATTTTAAAAATATTCTAAATGCCTGAAGATACTCCTGAGGTACCCAAGAATATAAAACTTTGAATTTCAACTTCTCTAAACATCTTATTTCTTTTTGTACAAATCTCGCCATAATTCTTTCTGTCTATTAGTAGTCGACCAATCTGTTGAAATCTGTTCAGTCAGAGCTTGCAAAGCTTCGACCAGGGTCTCTATACTTCGTGCACGCATCATCTCAAGTCCACTCTGTTTTCTTCAATGGCGATGAACCTTTCGGTCAAACTAGCAATTTGAGAATTACGCTGAGCTTGGGGGTGTACGCAGCGAATGTTTTATTTCCGTTCACTGGGTGTACGTTGTAATAATCGCCGCCGCTCTTGTTTGTATCCAGCGAGTAGCTCAAAATACAATCAAATACATGAAACATTATTACGATATTGATAAAATAGCAGTCTCAGCTGTCTGGTTAATTGCCGGTGGTGCAGTATCGGCCAGCAATGAGTAACATTTATTTATCAATGTAATCAGCAAAATATATTATGTGTAAATAATTCAGAGTTGACTTTTTAGATGTACGATTTACTTTTAATCTGTGGAAACTCCAAAGAGTTTCCAGTCATACGATAGGTGTATTATAATCAAATGTCATAATCGAAGACAATATAAAAAAACGGGACAAGTGCGAGTCGGACTCGCCCACCGAGGGTTCCGTAGGTACATATTTGTAGGTAGGTACATATCCATTCTATACTTCCATACTAATCCATACTTTAATAGGTATTATAAATGTGAAAGTAACGCTGTCTGTTACGGTTTCACGTTGAAACAGCTGAACCGATTTTGATGAAATTTGATACGAAAATAGCTTAAACCCGGGAGAAAGACATAGCTCTACTTTTAAATCCGCGATTTCGGCTGCATTTACGGACGTTATCGTGGGCAAAAGTTAGTTATAAATAGAGACTATATTTTTTTTATAATTTAATTGCAAATGTAAAGTTTTCATACTTTTCCCTGAATTTGTAGTGACGATATTATTAGATCGATGGCCATTTTTGCGTGAAACGCGAACATTCTGCCCTTGTTCCATGTTACTTGGGGGCGGCGCAATATGTCTTCTTCTTCCATTCCGTCTGTCTGTCATGCTTTCACTGACTCCTTGGTCACTCATATTATAATTTTTCATCAATCTTTTCCTTTCATTGCGTGAAACGCGAACAAATAGAAAAAAGTACGTACAGTATTTTTATAATAATAGCACTTTGCCCACGACCGACTTCGTCCGCCTGAATTTTCTGTTCTCCTGGTACATACGGCCACGTGTACCAGGAGAACAGATTTCCCGCGACTTCGTCCGCGTGAATTATCTCAAGGATCTCTGGATGGGTATCGTAGCTTCGAATTTTTGAAATCGGATGGGGAGTTTCGGAGATTACCCTCCATACAAACTTACAAACAACCTTTACCTCTTTATGATATTATTCATTGTAGTATAGAAGTATAGAAAAGAAGAAGATAATAAGTATACTTGTTCTGTTGGCTCCGATTCTTGTTGAAGCGGCACTGGTTGTTCCAGTTGTCTTAGAAAATGTAGGTATTGGAAATACACACTTTAGGTTTGTAAATTTCTTGTGTCCCAGCACCAGATCTTTTAGATTCAACAATTTTTTTCAGCTCTCTCCGGTAATTTGATCTAATGAAATTCATTTTTGTTTTTGACATCATCTAAATTAGCATTTGGTTTTATCTTTTTTAAAATTGGTAACTTTTTTGCCAAATTTTCGTGAAAGTGATACTGGTAGGCTCTGGTAGGTTGTCTCTTGATGTTAATGAGAGATTATTCCGGCAGGGTTAAAAGAAGGTCGAACCAGGATTTTGAATCTTCAGCCAAGCCTAGCTCCTCAGGAAATCTCTCATTAAAAAAAAACTTTTATATACAAAAAGTTTTTTCAAAAAAAAAAGGAAACCGCCTTCAAAAACTAAAAAGTGATAAATAACTTTAGCACAGAACACACATATCTTTACTTTCGGAAGTCGGTGTATTTGTATTGCCACCGACTTCCGAAAGCAAAGTAATGTGTGTTCTGTGCTAAAGTTATTTATCACTTTTTAGTTTTTGAAGGCGGTTTCCTTTTTTTTTGATAAAACTTTTTATTTTTAGCTTTTTAGTACCTATTGCCTTAACAGATCCATTAAGAAACGGCGACATACTTAAAAGAAATTGTAAGTCCTCCAAAGATTGAAGAAACTAAAACGTCATCAAAGTATTTTTTTGGGATTTTGTTGAATTTTTCAAAAAGGGCTGGATCAATTTTGGTAAAATTTATATGGGACCATTCTGGAATAAACCCCTTTCGAACAAAGAATTTTGCGAATCCGTCTATATATGACAGAGTTATGCCCGAACATAAATACAAAAAAAAATAGAATCATCCGAATTGATAACCTCCTCCTTTTTGAAGTCGGTTAAAAATAGACAACCGCCTTCAAAGCTTTGGTTTTGTTTGTTGTTTTGTATTGCCACCGACATGCGAATTAAAAGTTATTTTTTACTTTTTGCCTACTTCTTATCATATAAATTAATTACAAAATGATGACACAAAAAAAAATTGTCATCCCTTAATTTTCTACCCTTAGGAGTGGAATATTATCTTTGAAAGTTATATGAGACCAACTTTGAGGAATACACTATCAAGAAAAAAAATAATATTCGAAATCGGACTACACTGATGGAAGTAATGCGTGGTCAAACATAGAATAAAAGTAGTGTCCAATTTATTGAGAATTTCCTTCTTCCTTGAAGTCTGTCGAAAAGGCTACCTTTTTGTATTTATTAGTTAAAAAAAAAGTAGTGTACAATTTATTGAGAACCTCCTTTCTTGAAGACTGTTGAAAATAATAAAAATCAAACATTGGTTACCTACCTTTTGTATTTATTCGTATATACATGATGTTTAATATTCCATAGCTGCGGGAGAGTCTCGAACGTTAAAATGAATTCCTTTACCGGATTACTCCTATCAAACAGGATGGACGGTGATGGGCTGCGTTGGTCCGCTGGTTCCTCTTTAATTAATATTTTCCGCGTCCGACGCCATCTTTATCCGCGCCCTGACTGATGAGTGATCGACGAAATGCCATTACACGTTCACTCAAAAGTCATGATTGATGGTTTCATGATGCACAAATCATCAATCAATCATGCAACCATCAATCACTATATTAGACGATAAGTTTTCCGTCAATCATGATTTAGATTGCTGTAAAACTGACGGAAAACCTACCATGTAATAGGCACAAAGGTCATAATGTTTTTTTTTATAGCAGTGTCAAATGTAGAAACGCATACATAATTTTATTAGTCACCCCTCGGATATCTATGGTCACCCCTTTTTCTAAGTTAGTAGGGTGTCTAGTAGAGTGTATATTGATAGTGGGTAAGGAAGTGGGTCAAATTAATATACCTACCTACGTATGTACTGTGAAGCATAATGCGGATTCACGGTACCAGTCATACTTTTTTATGTGCGCTGGTGTGTGGGGATTCAGAAAGATTATAATTCATTGAAAGAGGAAAACTGCAAATCAAACTAATATTCTGAGTGAAACGTAATTGATTTGTTTTTTGTTGCCGGCAGCAACATTTAGTGAAATGTGTTCGACCAAATTGCATTCCGCATTTTAGAACCTTTACAGTACCATACTGAGGTTTTTTTGGCCCTGCCGTCTGCAATTAAATGCACCGCAAACTTACAGTCAGAACAAACACAGCAGAACAACCCAAATACTATTTAGATAGACCTTTGCACCTCTAAATTAATACCTACATCTACCTACACTTTGTCAAAATTATTTGACTACTTTTTTCATAATAAATACGAGATTTTTTTCTTCTATTTATCTCAATACCCAGTCTGCGCGTGCGTCACTAATGTCGTAAGCAATCGTCAAGGTGTGGACGCACGATCACGCTCTGTTGACAGCCATCATTTTAAGAGTCAAATGGACCAGGGGGCAAGAAGTAATAGGAGGTTAGACATAGAATGAGAATTCAACAAATTTATGAATGAAAGGAATTTAGGAACTACCTCTGTCATTTGTATTTATCTTGCAATCCGATACCGTCTGGAGATTTCACGATACCGTCATTGTACGTCAAGTTGACAGCTTGATGGATAGTTTCCGTCGACGTTCGTCAATGGAATACAGATTTCTCGTTTTTTGTACCGTTTGTTTTTAAATTGTGGTATCGTATTACGTTGGCTCGAGTTTATGCGTTCGATTTAGTATTCAAATGTAATTTACATTTGAATACTAAATCGAACGCATTGTAAAGAACATGCGACTTTGAGCAGAAGGACTATTTGCATAAAGAAATCCATTTTATTTTTAACCGACTTGATAAAGAAGGAGGTTCTCAATTCGATTGGTATTTTTTTTATGTATGTACACCGATTACGCTGAGATTTATAATACGATTTACGTGATTCTTCTTTAGTTTGATGCGAAATAGTTGCCATTTGGTCCCATAAAAATTTATCATAGTTTGGTCTTGTAGTTTTCATTTTATGAACCTGTTTTTTTATGTTGACCACGCATTAGTTTTTTCAGTGTAGTCTGATTTCGATGATTCTTTTTTTAATTGATAGTGTATACCTCATGTTTCCCATTTAAGTCATATAAATTTCAAGAAAATATTCCACCCTAAAGGGTAGAAAATTAAGGGATGACTGATTTTTGTTTGGTGTCACCGTTTCATAATTAATTTGTATAAGAAGTAGGCACTAAAAAGCGAAAAGAAACTTTTTAACAAAAAAGACAACCGCCTTCAAAAAGTAAAAAATCACTTTCAATTCGCAAGTCGTTGGCAATACAAAATAACAAGCAAAACCAAAGCCGACTTGCGAATTGAAAGTTATTTTTTACTTTTTGGAGGCGGTTGTCTTTTTTGTTAAAACGTTTTTTTTTTCGTCCTTTTTTCTTCTTTTCTGCCGACCGAATTCCGGTCACGACATTATGGAGACCAAGTACGCAGTATATCTTACAGTGCACAAGTAGATGCGCAAACACAGGTGCACTTCCTGTTTCCTCATTCTTATAGTAGGAAGAGACAGTAATGCGACACGATTGAGGAGAGATCAGCAGTGCTATTCTGTTACAATGTCCCTCGGTGAACACCTAAGTGAAGTGAGTAGTCATCCGTTCGTCTGTTTTGTCAATCCTTAGTATCGGGACGGATGACAACTCCACTTCATTTGATAAACCCAATAACACTTTGCCCGGCCTAAATCGGTACCAGGGCCCCATGTTCAGCAGTCGCGCTTGCAAAATATGATTGTGCTATAGGAATTATTATTGTGGTACCCTTAGCCATTCATACTCCCCTAGTTATGTGTGTAGTTACGTCGTTCCAACAGGGAGTCGACTTCTCTCTTAAGTGGGAGTGGGCCATAAACAAACACGCGGGCCCAGCGTGGGTTTGTTGTGTACACACCACTCATAAACTCCTGACTATACCTAAGTATAATTGTATAATCAACCTTTTTCCTCATATAATACCTGTGTACACAATAGTCCAGCGCAATAGGACAACTACGACCTACGTCCCAATTAGAAACAATTTGCTCTCTCTATTAACTAATCGATGTGTGCGGAACTATTCACTGCCAGCTGACGTATGTGCTCCTGGTGATGTTCGTCACGTGTTCTGCATGTATCTTCAAGCTTGTGTCTTCAGTGAAGACTGCTAACAATAAAATGTAGCTACTACCACTGACTTATGAGCTCCTAGTAAAATTTTAACAAGTGAACTCACACTGGTTAAAATAAGTTTTATTTTCGCTTTGTGTTGAGTAGGTTAGGAACACGGCTAGGAAGTTTAAAATAATAATATTACATTTCCAGTTACTTTATGTGCTCCTGGTAAATTCTGATTTCCGACTGTCACAAAACGATCAGTGGCCATTGAGACATAAAGTGAATTATTAAATTTAATGTGGATAATGAAACACTTTTTAAACAATTTCGTTTTAGGCACCACTAACCTGCCATTTAGTCATTTTTCTGATAACAAATGTCATTATTACTCCTCATAATTAATTATCCACAGCCGGTCTTTACCCACTGCTGGTCTTTACACACTCTCTTTGTATGTGCCAATCTCAACGTTCATATGCCAGCTTCATCCAGATTCCACCCACAATGGCAATAATGTCGTCTGCCCATCTAGTGATCTGCGTAATGCGCATATTTCGGAGTATTTCTCCAACATTAGTGTTATCCAGAAGTATGTCATTTTCGTTCACGCGTGTGTAATATCAACCAATAGATATAGATGCACGCATGATTGGCGACTGCAAAGGTCTTGCACGCTCTGTCGCGCATCTATAGGTATGCACCTACCTACTTATAGTAGCCTAGTAGGTATGTCGCATGTAGCAATCCACAATTTGCCTGTAAGTTGCGTTGTCTTTTTAAAAGTACGAGGACTTTCCCAACAATGTGATCCAGACAAAAGTAGTCCTGTAAACTTGCAAATCCGAATAATAAATTATTTGATTAATTTATCAATTATACACACCTATGCCATGTACTCGTATGTAGATAGGTACATCTTCTTTATTTTTATCGAATTCGTGCCTCATAATGTTTATCTACTTACACGAAACGGATGTACTTTTCTTTACATAAACCGAATATTGCTAAACAATACAATATTTAAATTAATTTGCAAAGCAAATACTGTTTTTTGTTTGTGTAATTTTATTTTCCTTCAATATATTTTCTGAAGTTTAAAATGTGATGCAAAACTTAATGACGAGGGTTCCGTAGTCATTAAATAATATCCTATAGTTGTCCTGTTCATTTGTACACATGGCTACACTTCAAGCTATACATTTCCAATATAAGCTGATCTCGCATTGTACGGAAATCCTATACAACGCAAGATCAGCATTAAATGGAAATGTATAGCTTGATGTGTAGCCGTGTGTACCAGCTCAGCCAGCGATCTATATGATCATAATCTCTATTTCTTGTAGCAGTTCCAAGTCTGCAAGGTTTCTGGTATTGCAGTTGTCTATGAGCTCAACTGTCAATTAGGACACACAATAGTTAAAAAATGACCAGCGACCAATATTTGGGTTCTGGACAGACGATGGGCTTAGGCGGCGGTGACCATTCAACATCCAGCGGCTTTCCGCGGCTTGAACCAGGTCGTCGATCCACTTTGTAGGAGCCGACACTTCGTCTGCCGACTCGTGGCCGCCACTGGCGAATTATCAACATCTTGTCAACCTTTAGTCGCCTACTTTTGGGTATAGGTCTCCCCAAAGGGAGGTTCAGCCGTAATCGCCATGCTTGGCCGATGCATGTTGGAAATCGCAGTAGGTGTTCTGGTAGTCAGAAAGACGCTGCTGCCTATCCTCTGGTCAACATCCCTCTGTCGCCTTCTACGACACCCACGGGTAGAAATGGGGTGATGCTATTCGCGACCGGTACCACAGGGCTAATACACTGGCGAATGTCTACAACTTATATTATTTATTTGTTCTATTTCTGTCAAACTCTTCAGCGAATACTAGCATGATGGTGCGTTTAATTAGGTACCAATGAAAGTAACAATATTAATTATACGATATCACTTTCACCACCTGAGGTTCACAATTCGCCCCGTATGTTTTTTTTTGCCATTATAACAGCGTTACCAGAAATACCACAAACATAAATAATGCCATTATTAAAACCAAAATGTCTTACCGTTATTAATGTACATATTTTGTTTGACGTTTGGTTTTTGTTTGAAAGCCACGGAACTCTAATAAAACTTCATCCATCAAAATGTCACCGCTACTTATATAAATAATCACTTAACAAAATGGAGTTCTTTGTACATAACGGGAGGTATAATTATGATAATATAGCCAGTCAAACATAACAACAATATTGATCATTATCATCATTATAGTACTTCTACTAATATTATAAATGCGAAAGTATTAGGATATAATTATGTTTGTTACTTTTTCATGTGTTAACGGCAGAATAGAGTTAGCTGAAATTTGGCACATATAGGTATTGCTCTAGTTTAACATACAGGATAAAAACCGTTTCAGTTATTGGATGGCAAACAAATCGATCGCCCACTTGTTTTTATTTTAGTAGTCTTGTATGCTTGCATTTGGTGATGGTGCGCATGGCCGGATTTAAAGTTGCGGGGGCCCTGGGCCAAGCATTAAGTGGGAGCTCCAAATTTTTCTCTCTTTGATGGACACAAAAAAGTACCTATACTTTTCTTATTTAAAAAAATGTGGAGCCCCTTTCTTTGTGGGGGCCCAGGGGCCAGAGTCCCTGTTGCCCTGTCCTAAATCCGGCCCTGATGGTGCGGCTTCAGGTGGAGCACGTTTGTCTAGGATAATCCGGCTCACGTGCCTTGAAGACTCCCAGATTATTATGTGTCGGGGAATAGAGAGGCGGGCAGTGAATTCTACAGTCGGGCAGTTCGCACAATAAATGTGGCAGCAAAGCGCAAGCGCAAGGGTCGAGACCGTGAAACTTCAACCGTACATCGGTGACGCTTCGCCGTATCTCTGCTCGTCCGATGATGGAATGGGGATGGGGAATTAAGTTGAGCAACTCCTAAGTACACTCTACAAAATGTACTTGATAAAAGACCGATACTTGTTCTTAAATGGTTAACGCTGCCTATTAGTCATCTGCAATACCAGTAAAACCCCGCCTTTGGGGGACCTATGACTAGCAGTGGACGTGTAAAGGTTGACATGATGAATACCAGCGGTCATGCTGACGTTTTCCCAGTCGTTTTTAATCTACCAATTCCTTACACAACAATGACAACAAATAGTTCTGTGATATTTATCTACATATGAGGTAGATACTACTCATTTATGACGATAGCACATTACACAAATATTTTCGTTTATTTAGATTATAGATGTACGTAGATACATTTGGAATGATCGATCGATTTGACGATGCGGGAAAACAAAATTAACTTTTTAAAGATAAATCATGACGTCTGTTTGTGTCGAAAATTCGTCACGATATGCCTATCATCAATAGAGGAACGTGGTAAAAAAATATATAGGAACACTTTCGGTAAGACCCGCAATGGACGAATGAGCGCCCTCAGTTTCCAACTGACGCAGGTGCTGATTGGACATGGCTGCTTTGGTAAGTACCTGCGGTGCATAGGCCGGCAACGGACGCCCGGTTGCCATCATTGTGTGGTCTACCCCGAGGACATGGTGCATCATACACTGGAGATTCCTCCAGTGCATTGCTGTGTATTGTGTTTGCTGGGTATTCACCCAGCCTAGGATAAGCAACATTGTGACATCGTAATTATGTACCTACGTAAATACTCGATCAGTTTATAGTAATTAATTTAAATATATCTTTATCTGAAATAGAGTTCAAAATTGCATAAATGGATGTATCAATTAACGAATTAAAACTGCTCGAGCATAATTGATTTTCTGCGTTGATCCTTATGGTGTGGCTTCGTCTGTCCGTCTGTTTGTATTATATATATTTTCTATTGCATGTGGTTTAGTAAGCTATTATAAGTACGGTGGACAATGATGCAGGCTTGCTCAAATTCAAAACAATTGGTTTCAAATAACCCATTTACAGCTTAAAGCAACGCGGAACACCGGCTGGTCGGTATACCGCGTTGCTCTATGATTTACAGACGCTCTAATTGTTAAGGTGTCAATCAGTCAGAAAGTTGAAGCTAGTTCCTGGTTCTAAACAGTAGGTTTCTATGGAAAAGAACGAGCAGGAAACTTTTTCACTCTTCTTAAATCAATAAAATATTATAAACAAGCTTTTGCCCGCGACTTCGTCCGCGTGAATGTCCGTCTGAAAAAGTAGCCTATATCTATAAATGTATGCCCCGGGATTCAAGCTATTTTCATACCAAATTTCATCAAAATCGGTTCAGCCGTTTTATCGTGAAAGTGTTACAGACAGTTACTTTCGCATTTATAATATTAGTATGGATATAGATATAACCTACATCATTTGTATTGAATCGACGGGCACAGTGTGAGAGAAATGTAACAAGTCGTGCAGAAAAAGAAGAATGATGTATTACACTCCTTAGTAGTACGCACAATAAATGTGTTGATGGAACATCAAGTATTTTCTACCATACATTTATCGATGGCGTATCGTACGTCTGGTCTGCTCGTAATGTGCCTAGTAGACTAATAATAGCAACAGTTGATAAACAAACCAATCAATAGCAATAAAATGTTGTAAATCATAATCGTATTATTTCAAATATGCGGTACATTATCAACATCTGTTTTGTGTCAAAGACTTGAGTAAGTATTGTAAGAGTTCCGCCCGTGTCTTACGGTACCGTACCGTGGTGGTTTGTTTTGTTTTCTGGTGAGTTATGGTGTACTGGGAGTCGGAGGGACGATTAAATAAAAAAGTGCTGAATCAATTTCGATAAAATTTATATGGGACCACCTCTGAGGCTCTGTCTCTTTTTTGTATGAATAGGGTATCTATTCATACAAAAAAAGAATTTTCAAAATCGATTCACATTTAGCGGAGAACTGGCGTAACAAATATACAAAAAGAAACAAAAAGAAAACAACAACATACAGTCGAAATGAGAACCACCTTCTTTTTTAAAGTCGATTGAAAAGGGCAAACCAAGAGAATACTACTAAATTGAATAAATAGCACTACGGTTTCTGACGGTGCCAGGCTAAACAATACCTTCATATACAAAAAAGCCTAACGCTTCTAAATTCAAAATACTTTCTAGAACAAAATCTAGAGTGTTTAGACGAAACATTTAGTCACAAAGTATGTAAGGCTGCGGCGCGCCCGAGCAGAGAAATCACTCAGAACAAACCGCCATTTTTGTCACGCACACATTGACATTAGATATAGGCATTCTCAAGCAGTTTCAAGTAGTCTCGACTGTCACGTGTTGTCTAAATGAATAAATGAGAGACATTGACATTTCATGACGAACAGGAAATTTTTGTTATAAAAAAAATGCAAAGAGTTCTAACCAGTGCCAATAAAATTACATATTATTATGAATAAAACCTACAGAGTCAATACAGTAACAGCCCTAGTGAGTTTGGCAAGTTTAGGTAATTATTTTTGAAGATGGCGGGAGCGGTCCTTCTGTAATCTCTATATTTTGTGATTTAGTCAAATGGTTTCGACCAGCTTGCCATATGCATGCAACTATTACAGTGTGTATGTAACATACAGACTATCCTTCGCACATTGTAAATCTCTACCTCATTGAGGTTTGCTGGATTTTGGGATCATTCCATTCACCAACCAGTCTATTACACTACGGCCCTACAGGGTAATTTAAGGGAATCTCTGGAGTTGTGTTGTAATATGGTTGAAATAATGAACGCAGGTTTTGTACACAATTATAACTTTAATTAGCTTTGCACAATGCATGCACTACAGAAACAGAACCGCCATGCTAATTTTATTAACAGAGAGAAGACCATAGATTGAAAACTTTATCTAGACTTTTTAACCTATACCTTATATTTAATCAGTGTTGCCAATACCCAATTTGCTTACACTAAGAATAAATCTACATTAATATTTTACATTGTTTTCAACACCCCTTCTCAATGTAACATATTATCTCACAAAAGAAAACAACAAAGATGTAACCTTATCACTTAACATAACCCACACTTATTAGAAAACTTAATTAACAAATCTTTGTTTAAAGGCTTGGTAAACATATCAGCTGTTTGTTCCTCAGTTTTTAAGTAAATTAATTGTAGTTTACCATTTCTGATTAATTCTTTAACAAAATGAAATCTTATGTCTACATGTTTAAGTCTTTTTATGTTATCAGTATTTGCAACTGCTATAGCTGATTGACTGTCACAGAAAATTGGAACTGGACACACATTGGTTACATTAAATTCTTTTAATAATTGAATAATCCAACAAGCTTCACTCGATGCCATACTGAGTGCAATATATTCTGATTCACAAGAAGATAAGCTTACAGAGCACTGTTTTTTTGAACACCAAGAAATTAAGCAATCTGCAAACTTAAAACAATATCCAGTTGTAGATTTCCTATCCTTTAGGTCTCCTGCCCAATTAGCATCACAATAGCCACATAATAATTCAGTATTACATTTAAAAAACAATTTATAATCTATAGTGTATTTAACATATCTCAATATTCTTTTCAAAGCCGTTAGTGATACATTATTTGCTTTATTTTGATATCTACTTAAAATAGATATAGCTACACACAGATCTGGTCTTGTACCTGAAACTGCATACATAAGGCATCCTATAATCTGTCTACATATATTTTCAATGTCTTTATTCGCTTTACAATCATCATAACTGTC
The DNA here is from genome assembly GCA_947361185.1 of Charanyca ferruginea. Lineage (NCBI taxonomy): Eukaryota > Metazoa > Arthropoda > Insecta > Lepidoptera > Noctuidae > Charanyca > Charanyca ferruginea. Next base: position 6,011,782 of record OX376060.1, read on the forward strand.
AAATATTTTTAAATTTAAATTTTGATCCATAGGGGTTGATATTGGTTTACAATTCTCCATTTTAAACCTTTTCAAAACATTTTCAAGATAGTGTTTTTGATTTAACTCTGTTACCCCACTATTCAAGTTTTGTTTTACATGGATACCTAAAAAATTTGATATTAAGCCTAAATCTTTCATTTTAAATTCTTTATTTAAATACAACTTAAAATCACACATCTCTTTTTCATTAGATCCGAACATAATAAGATCGTCTACATATATTAAAACATACATCTTATTGTTGTTATAACATTTAGAATACAAACAGGGGTCATTTAATGATCTAACAAAACCTCTTTTAGTTATTACACTATTAAACTTGTCATTCCAGTATTTAGGAGATTTTTTTAAGTCCATACAATGACTTATTTAATTTTACAACTCTTTTATTTTTACTATAAGCCTCTTTTGGCAACTCTAAAAACACATTTTCATGAATATCTCCATAAAGAAAAGCTCCTGTAACATCCATTTAATAAATGGGCAACTTCAACAAAGTAGCTACTGACACAAATAACCTAAAAGTTGTCAATTTTGCTACAGGTGCATAAATTTCACACATATCTAACTTATCATTTTGTTGGAAGCCTCTAGCTACCAACCTGGCTTTATATTGTACTGTGTCATTAGAACTTTTAATCTTAAAAACCCACTTACTACTTACAGTCTTTTCCGTAACAGGCACATCACAAACTGTCCATGTATTATTTTCATTTAAAGTTTGAAGTTCTTGGTCTACTGCTTCTTGCCATTTACTTGCTTCTTCACTTTGCATAGCTTCGCTGTAAGTTTTTGGTTCATCATTTTCTGTATAGGTCAAATGACATTTATAGAATGATGTTTGCTTCCTGGTACGTATGCTTCTCTCTCGAGGTTGTATATCTCCTTCATACTCCTCATTCGAACCCTCATCACTCAGCACAAAGGTAGGATCGTCATCAGCATCAATAAAGGAATCCTCTTCTCGGTTTACACTTGCCTCATTTTCTCCGGGCTGTTCTTCAATCTCACCCTGAGGATAACTTTGTGCCACTGATGGTTCTAGGTCTAATTTTTCAGTTACATTTTCATCCATACTGCTTAATTGCTCATCTATATCTAGCTTAATGACCTCTTCCTTATCATTACATTTTGGTTCTTCAACAAATACTACATCCCTCTTTAATAAGACATTGTTCTTTTCTGGAAAATATATTCTATAACCTTTACAATCTTCACCATAGCCAACCATAATACCTCTTTCACCTTTTGAATCCCACTTCCTTCTTTTCTCTTTTGGTATATGTACTACTACTGGTGTACCAAAAATCTGTAAGGTATTTATGTCAAAACTTCTTTTTGTCCAAATCTCATATGGAGTTTTGTCTTTTTGACTACTTTTTCCTGTTCTGTTTAACACATACGCTGCGGTATTGACAGCCTCTGCCCACAATTTCTTAGGTAGGGCTTTTGCGCACAGCATTGTTCTAGCAGCTTCGATAAGTGTTCTGTTCTCTCGTTCTGCTTTGCCATTTTGCTCAGGTGAGTATGGCACTGTGGTTTGATGGACAATACCGAACTTAGAAAACATCTCTTGCATTTCTTTATTTATAAATTCAAGCCCATTATCACTTCTAAAATATTTTATTTTATATCCAGTTATGTTCTCTGCTTTCTTAACGAAATCATAAACACAATTCTTGATTTCGTACTTGGTCTTTACAAAGTACACCGATCTGTAATTTGAATATGCATCTTTTAGTATCACGAAATATCTCGATTCACCCACTGACAATGTTTCCATAGGTCCACAAGTATCATCAACTATCAACTCACATGGCCTTGAAGTTTTATTTTCACTAGCTGTAAACGGTAAACGATGTATTTTACCGTCTAAATAACCTTCGCATTTTACATCACAATCGTCTTTTACACTAATGTTTTTGTTTTTCAAAAAGGTTTTCACATATTGATTGTTTTGATGAGCGAGTCTTTGATGCCACGAACTTAAGTCCGAATGTAACTGTGCTGCATTCACTAAACTGTATTTATAGCGAACGTCCATGAAATACAATTTTCCACTTCGTTTAGCAACTGCACACACTTTATTTTGTGTTTTATTTAGAATTTTACAAGTGTGTTCATCTGTCATCATGACATAACCTCTATCTGTCACACAGTTTACCGCGAATAAATTTGTCTTTAGATCGGGCACGTATAGAACATTGTCCATGGTAGTATTTATCCACTCATTCCCGTTATAGACCTGCAACGCCACCTGTCCACAGCCTTCTGCACTAATTGCAGTTCCGTTCCCAACAATCACTGATTTTGGTGATAGTTTATTAAAAGTTGAGAATAGTTCCCGATTATGACACATGTGTTCGCTCGCTCCTGTATCCACTAACCACTGCGATTGTTCATAATGTTCATTATATGACTGTACCATGAATGCATTACTTTCTTTATTTTTCTTAAACCTACATTCACTTTTTATATGCCCAACTTTATTACAATAGAAACACTTCTTCACTTGTTTATTCATACCATCGCGATTATTTTGTTTGTTTACATTGTTTGTGCACTCATTCTGGAAATGTCCCATTTTATTGCACTTATAACACTTCACATTTCGTTTATCTGTCTTTTTAGCAACAAATGCCGATGTTGATTGTGTAACGGAGCCCTTTTCTTTAATTCTCTCTTCCTCCACTAACAACCTAGCAATCAGATTGTCTAATGTCTGTTTATCGTCTGGCGCAGACTCCCATGCAGATATAAAATGTCTAAAACTTTCTGGCAACGACATCAAGACTTTCGTGATCACTAACTTGTCTGAAATATCTTCACCCATTTGTTTGAGTTGATTTTGTAATTCTTGTATTTTAGACAGGAATACTGACATCTCTGTGCCTTCCTCGAATTTAAATTGAAAAAAGCGCTGTTGTACAATGTGAATACTTGTCTCAGTTTTCTGTTCATACACACTAATTAATTTCCTCCACATTTCATATGAAGTATTGCATGTTAAAATATGTATCATAACATTCTCAGACATTCTGGTTACTAATATTGTTTGAGCCATTGCATCCTTTGCTTCCCAAGTTGCGAGAGCTGCTGGTGGTACTGGTTCTGGCTTAACAATATCTCCGTTAACCATATTCATCAAACCTTTACCTCGCAGTAAAACCATGGTTTGAAATTTCCATACATTCCAATTTTTGGAACCTTCCAGTTTAATACTTGACGAGTTGTTAGCCTCATCCATCCTGCCTGCTTTCTTGCTCGTTTTCCTTCCTCACACGACAGTTTCTTGTCTAGTAAGTATTTTCTCGGCGTGGCGTCTATCTAACCTCAAATAGCACGCGACCGCTAACGACGAAGCAGTAATAATTTCCCTGCTTATTCAACCACTGAACCCTGAATGTTATGTGTCTGGGCCCATAACCTGTTGTAATATGGTTGAAATAATGAACGCAGGTTTTGTACACAATTATAACTTTAATTAGCTTTGCACAATGCATGCACTACAGAAACAGAACCGCCATGCTAATTTTATTAACAGAGAGAAGACCATAGATTGAAAACTTTATCTAGACTTTTTAACCTATACCTTATATTTAATCAGTGTTGCCAATACCCAATTTGCTTACACTAAGAATAAATCTACATTAATATTTTACATTGTTTTCAACAAGTTGTTTCGGTGTGTTGGTTCCAGTTGTCATTCGGAGATCCAAGATAGTCGAGGTAGTCAAAAGCCCAAAAGTCTGACAACCAGTCTTACCACGGGGTACCATGTTACCCAGTAACTGGAGGTCAGATAGACAGTTGTTTCATCTAATCATCATCATGAGCCGAAAGACTTCACTGCTGAACATAGACCTCCTCCATAAAATGTCACACCTAGCGGCTACCTGCCGCTTGCATCCGCCGATTACCCGCGACCTTGACGATGTCGTCGGTCAATCTGGTGGGAGGTCTACCAACGCTGCGTCTTCCAGTTCGTGGTCGCCACTCGAGCACCTTTCTTCCCCATCGGTTATCGGTACTTCGAGCGAAATGGCCTGCCCATTCACACACATGCATATTCTGAGAGCTATAATATGTCGTCGGTCCATCTGGTGGGAGGTCTACTAACTCTGCGTCTTCCGGTTCGTGGTCGCCACTCGAAAACCTTTCTTCCCCATCGTTTATATGTTCTTCGAACGCTGTGGCCTGCCCATTGCCACTTGAGAGCTATGTCGGTGACCCTAGTTCTTCGGCGAATTTCATCGTTCCGGGTTCTATAGCGCAAAGAAACTCGGAGCATAGCTTTCTCCATGGCTCGCTGCGTGACTGAGTTTCTCTAAGAGGCCAGCATCTGGAAAGTTTCATCTAAAACTCTGATATTCAGCATTCAGTTGAACTTGAAGTCGACTCCAGCATAGTTGGGAAAAGGCTAGGCAGATGATGAGATCTTTGAGGTTATTGCGTAACACACTTACTTTCTTATTTTGAAAGATTTTGGCGGGTATAAATAATAGATTGCTTTATATGTTTGAAAAAGGTTGTCTGTTCGATGACGTGAATAAGGGCGGGTTGCTTCAACTAACCATTACTGACCGGTAATAGTCAAAAATAGCGCTAACTATCGTCAAATCAAGAAAATGGGTTGTTTCACAAAATCATACGTCAAAAAGTTACTATTACCATAACCGACCAGTCATCGTAATTTAGAATTGTCAAACAGCTACTTCAAACATCAAAATATTATGGAATCTCTTTTTGAATAACTTTAACTGACGGATTTTTATGTCATGAATCAACCCGTTACATTTAACGTACGTTAAATATCGCACGTCTTAGGGCGGGTTGCTTCAACTAACCATTACTGACCGGTAATAGTAAAAAATGGCGCTAACTGTCGGCAAAAAAAAAAATGGGTTGTTTCACAAAATCATACGTCATAAAGTTACTATTACCATAACCGATCAGTCATCGTAATTTTGAGTTGTCAAACAGCTACTTCAAACATCAAAATATTATGGAATCTCTTTTTGAATAACTTTAACTGACGGATTTTTATGTCATGAAACAACCCGTTACATTTAACGTACGTTAAATATCGCACGTCATAGTAACTTTTTAACCGTACGTATGTAACGTTAACCAACTGTTTGAAACAACCCGCCCTAAGTCAATGAATAAGTATTCATTGTCAAAATGAAAGGCATTGACTTTAACATAATAAGGCTGCTGATGCAATGGTTGCAGGCTTTATGCGGTGCCTATACGCAATCGTTATAATATTATTTTAGTATTGGACAACCCTAAAATCATATAGCTACTTGTTTCAACCGATTTGAACGATTTATTTTTACCAGCAATAAACAAGTGATTCCAAAAAAATTAATGATCCAAAATAGATAATGAATAAAAAACAATAGAAAAACGAATCGAATCGTCTACATGTCAGTCAAATTGTTTTTCTACCGACCGAAATTCGGTCATAGCACAAAATATAAAGGGTACAGAAGGACCGCTCCTAATGATATATTAAAAACTTAGATGCATTACCTGCGCTCAATTATGGCAATATTAAAGCAAGGCAATTGCCGAGGTTTCACTTAGTCACGTACCACCCACTGTCGCGACTATACGTCAGTATCGCTCGTAATTCACACATAACTGCCATAACAAAATATGCATGTTTATCTTTTTCTAACAGGTATACGCTGTATGCTTCTGTCCTTTTCTTTGCACTATTTAATTGTATGTGCCCATGTAGGTAATAAAAGTTTGCGCTGTTTTAAAGTGCACTAATGTTCGTGTATGACGCGTCTATTTATAATACGTCATTGACCGCTCCAGCCATCTTCGGAAATAATTACCTAAACTTGCCAGACTCACTAGGGCTACTACTACTATTACTTGCTTATACTATTGACTCTGTAGGATTTATTTTGTGACAAATGGAATTTTACTGACACTGGTTGAAACTCTTTGCAAGTTGTTTAAAACAACATTTTCCCGTTTGTCATGAAATGTCAATTACATTATATTGGTAATTCATTTTGACAACACGTGTCGCCAGTCGAGACTGAAGTCTGCTTGACACTGCTTGAGAATGCCTGTAAACGTAACGTCAATGTGTGCGTGCTAATAATGGCGGTTTGTTCTAAGTGGTCTCTCTACTCGGGCGCGACGCAGTCTTACGTACTTTGTGGCCATAGTGACCAATCTTAATGGTCATGTACGCAGGAGATAATATTATAGTGTACAAGTATGTGCGGAAAAACACGGAAAAAAAACGGTGCAACTCTCTCTTCTCCTTCTCTCATAGTCCAATGGGACGGCAATTCGACACGATCAGGGAGAGTGCAGTCGCAGGACCAACGGCTTTATGTGCTTTCCGAGGCACAAGAAAGGCTGCATACGAGAACACAACTTGTGTTCGACCAAATTATTTGGGTCGTCTGAATGGGTCTTTATAAAACAAGACATTTAATATTTTTTGCGCTTTTATAAAATGTTTACTTATATGTATATCTTATGATTATTTAATCTTTCTTGCCTTATAATTAATTTAAATATTCGATGATAGTGGGTCGAATTATACCGTCTTCGTAAGGGTTCTTCATTCAACTTTCTTATTCTACTTCCTATGCTATCCTAGTACTAATTTAAATTCGAAAGCTTGTGAGGATGAATGGATGAATCATCATCATCACCATCATCATAATATCAGCCTATTGCCGTCAACAGTAGGCCTCCCCCAGAAATGGCCAAACAACCGATGGATGGATGCATGGATGTTATCTTAACAATTAGCTAATACCTAATTTCACATCCATCTATTATAAATTCTACACACTTATATCAATCCATGCTCAATATTATAAATGCGAAAGTAACTCTGTCTGTTTGTCTGTTAGATTTCAAGACAAAATGGCTGAATCGATTTTGATAAATTTAATATCAAGATAGCTTTAACCCTGGGATGGATTAAAATATGCTATTTAATTCGCAACTTCGACCGAAAACATCTGAAATCCACGACAACGAAATCGCGGGCATCAGCTAGTTTTAAATACGAGTGTTGTAGTTTTAAATGTGTTTTATCGATTTCTCACATATTGGAAGTAACCAAAATTTTCCCACATTTCAAAATCATCAGCGTAGACCATAAAGTAATCAGTGCTCGTATTTGGCACAAGAACAAGACATAAATAATTCAATTCGAAGAACATGGACCCTCAGTAGGAACTCTGCAATTGCTTTCGAGCCACTAAATTATGCTCAAACATCCGTATAGAGCTGGTTTGTTTGCTCACATAACTGCCGTATGACCTGTTTGTGGTACGTCTGGGAACTATAAACTCCTATTTTCGTATGAGCTCCTGGTAATCAAACTTCGTCTATAATTGGCTTGTTTTGAAATTTATATAATATTTTCCTACTAGCTTTTGCCTGCGTCTTTGCTCGCGTTAATTTAGAATTTGACAATTAATTTGGGGTTAACAATATAATTCAATCATGATTCGAAATAAAAGTGGCACCATCTATTATATATAAAAACGTTATTGTTGTTTTTCTCGGGAAGAGTACTTTTTGAAGTAAAACTTCTTTACGCACGCTTGACTTGGGGAAACTTGGGGAATAAGCCGGTGAATGCGTGACGAAAGCGTTAGGAAGAGTGTGATCGGGCGAGGGGAACGGAAGTTGAGAGGGAGATATAAGTTAGTGAAGATAGAAAGAGCTCTCTCTCAGTTACGTTTCGTATATTACTGTAGGGGCAAGAGAGAGGTGCGAGCACACATTTTCTTTCTTTCTCTCATAGCCAGTTGCAAACGGATACATACATACATATAGATGGAGCTAAAGAAGTTTTACTTCAGTCGTGTGGTCTAAAGCACACTCGTATTTTTTTCGATATGCAAGGTACCCTGTCCGTTTCTGTACACCTGACAACGTATATGAAATAACAAACAAACAAACTTACTTTAGCATTTATAATATTAGTTAAAATCTGTATTATTTGGATTTTGGATGCAATGTTTTGACTCTTAACGTTTTTTTTATCTTGGTAATTTTTTATTGATTCCAGTTTGTTATTTTCTTGACCAACCTGGGCTTGTAGACAAAATCCCTTTTTTGTTAGCGCTAACGCCAACGGAAAAATTAAATTGTATGCAATTGACATATATATTTGCATCACGTGATATCTGGTAAGCAAACGTCAACTCCATACAATTTGATGATACCGTTGGCGTTAACGCTAACAGAAAAGGATTTTGTGTACAGGCCCTGATCATTGTTAATTATAATCTGACGATACCTATTTGTACCAGCAATAGTGATTGGTTGCACATAAAATGAGGCCAGCCAATCAAAACATGACATTGAGACACGACAAACTCTTGAAATTGCAGATGTCATTTCTGTGTTTTTACTAAAATATAGCACCATAAATTAACAGTTATAAAACAAATACAATATGGGTAGTAAAAATACATTTTATTATTTTATTTATTAGCACTAAACTTATTTATTTGTTCAAAACAAAGTGCAATTTTATTTATTGTGTTGTTACTGTCAATGTTATTGTTTTCGTTTTAAATAAACAAAACTATAAATGTGTCAGTGCAAACATGATTACTTCGTACAAATATTTATAAAAGTACATACATAAAACATACTAACAAAAGTTTGGAAGTTGACTGTAATTCGTAGATCTTTGGCAGTCATCACGGGTTGTCAGAGGTCATAAAGCCTGACAACCAGTCTTACCAAAAGGTATCGTGTTGCCCAACATGCAATGTGAATGTCAGGCAGGCATTAGGCAGTCGCTTCATGTAAAACACTGGTATTCAGCTGCTTCCTGTTGGATTAAAAACTGGCCCCTACTTCTGAGAAAAAGGCTAGACAGAATAATAATAATAATAATATGTGGGGACATTTTCACACACGGCCATCTGACCCCAAACTAGGGAGACCCTGTACTATGGGTGTCAGACAGCTGATATACATACACAAATACATTTTTTTTTTGTAAATACATACATATATAGATAAACAACACCCAGACACAAGGCAAACACAAGTGGTCATCACACAAATGTTTACCCTGGGCGGGAATCGAACCCGCAACACGCTGCGCAGCAGTCGATCGCTCAGCCACTGCGCCAACCGTGTCGTCAAGATGAATATAAAGTAGTAATATAGCAATAGTATATTACCATGTTTTTCATTCATTGATCAAAGAACAAAGTAGACCAATCTCTTTGATGTCAGACTCTTACTGACTAAAACCTTAAAGTGTTTTTCAACTGCTTCTGACCGGGCCCTGTAAAATTTGTGCAATTCGCGCTTCCCTGGCAAGATATTGGCCTGCCTGACTTACAGAGAAACACTGTCACCCTCTGCGACAGACACCCTACGACTGCAGTTCTTCTTGAGAGACGCACGCAGAACTTTGTGCTTGTAGGTCTTTATGGAGAAGAACGAGCAAGAAACTTAACGATTTAGCAATTAGATTCTCTCTCTCTCTCTCTCTGTGGTCAGTCCCTCATGTCTGAGGATCGTGGTCAGCATTGGAATTGCATCTGGAGCGGATGATCTGCCTCCACCAGTTTCTGTCGTGTGATGACGAGCAATTATACAAGGAGCGCTTCATACCATATCATAAAAAGTTAATAAAAATAATTTATTACAGAGATTAGCAGCAATCGAACTACAAGCAAATAACATTAAACAGATAATTCATAATAACTAATCACCTATGATATTAAACAGCGCCATAAACTAAACTAGTTTTAATCTATAAATACGTTAGTACGTTAATATCTACTCGAAAACAGGTCTAAATCTTGATTTGAAAGCGCCACTACGTAAGGGCTGGGTCCTATTGTAAGCGTGATGGATTTATTTATTGATTTGGTATATTGCTGTGGCTGGAGACTCGGGTTTGACAAGGTCTATGTAATAATACCGACTGCAGTGTGTGTGAGATTATATTTATAAACAAATATGCGATCGTGATAGTCAACGTCCTTTCCGAATAAGTAGATAATTGACAACGATTTGTTTAAAATTATAAATAAGTAATTACCTATTATTTGTTTTACAAAATAGTAACCACTGCTTTTTATATTTAGTTTGGTCGAAATGTATCATCATCATTACTTGCTCATTTCATAATACTTCGTAATAAAGTCATATTTAAGCCGTGTGACGCATGCAAAGTTGACGTCACTAAACCGCAAAGTCGTACGTCTGTGGTGGATGTTATCAAGGCTGATAATTAACTAGGGTTTCCCCGTGGATGTATAGCTGGATTTAAAAATTGAATGTTGATTTATATTACAAAATTATATTTTTTTATATAATATAAAAATAATAATAATAGTCATTTCTATATAAAACTCACCGATATTTATTTTCGTAAGAAGTATTCTCTTAATTCTGAGCATAGTGTTCGGTGAACACGTTGACGTACTTACATACGTGGGTTCGTTTTGGGAAAACTAAACAAAACTAATCAACTAAACACTGAGGTCAGCATTTCTCATTCAACAATTCTAGATCATGGTGTAATCCGTGGTTAAAAACCATCAGCCACTAAGATGCAGTTTGCGATTAGTTAACAAAAATAGTTTTCAATTAGTGTCACCGCTGTCACTCGCACCACAACCTTATAAGATTGCTTCTGATATGACAGAATGTACTATTGAAACTCTACTAGTTTTCACTTTCATTTTACTAATGCGTTATGGCTGCAAACATTCACATTAAAAGGCTTTTTGAAAAAAGTATTCTATTACATATTATTACTACAATGAATCGCCTATCTACTGTTAAGTCATCATCATCAGCTGGATAAAGTCCACTGTTGAACAAAGGACTTCCCCCAAAGGGAAGGGGGCTATAATCCCCACGATTGGCAGGCGTCTTGGGGGTCGCAGTGAAGCTGTTAATTACACGAAACTGCTGCTGCCGGCTTCCGGATTTTCCCTTAATCGCCTGGACACTCACGGGGTCTTCTAGCCTGATGGCAACAAGCCACCTCTGCCTATAGACACCTGCCATACCAGAGGCCTTGCAGATCAGCGTTGCTATCCCAGAAACAAATAAGAAATGTCTCATGTACCTGTAATTACACATAAAAGAAAGAAGCGCTCTCATCAGCAACGGTCTGAGATTCAGATACGAGCTTTAGCGTTAACTTACGCTTCGATCCTCCGATCGATCAAAATAATCATAAAATGCATTGATTTAGACCTAAGAAGGTTTATCATTAGGCCAGGTTTAAACCATTGAGCCATTTTTTTGTATTTCGAACCTCATTCTGACTCTGATAAAGTTTTTAATTTAAAAACCGGCTCGTTTGATTACAAAAGAAGGTTTATCATTAGGCCAGGTTTAAACCATTGAGGTATTTTTTGTATTTCGGACCTTATTCTGACTGACAAAGTTTTTAATATAAAAACAGGCTCGTTGGTTTAAACCTGGTTTAAAGATAAACCTTCTTTTGTAATAAGACTGCTATGGTATAAATAAATAAGTCCATTTTAATTGTTAGTTTTTATAGAATTCTATCAATAAAAGTTTGGGCGATTGATAGTTTATTTACGAGATCTAGTTTTAACCAAAACCACCCCAGCTATCTTTCCTCTTTCACTCCCGTGACATGTCAAACCTCGAACCGTTGCATTTAAACAATAAAAGTAAAAAAGTAAAGTTTATTTATTTGCATAGATTGTACGAGTAGGTACATGATATAAGGTATTAAATAAACAATAAAATTGTGATTCTTGTACAATCTACCTATTAGGCATGCAAACATTAATGAATGGCGAACTAGTGTCAAAATACACAATTATGAATTACAGGTCAAAAAGAATATGTCGTTAAATTGCTAAGTATTAGAATTATTTTATAGATAAAAATCTTCTGTGCGTGTGTATGAAAGTGAACTCCTCCTAAACGGCTGTATCGATTTTGATGAAATTTTTTGTGTGTGTTCCTGTGGATTCGAGAATGGTTTAGATTCAATTACAATTACAGACAATTGGATCCGGTAGGTGGCGCTGCAGTCGATTTGTAGGACTTCTTAGGTGTATGTCACCCTGGTACTAGGAGCGCATAACTTAGTAGATATCTATGTCACCCTGGTACCTCTCCACTGCGAAGAGCTAAATTGCTGTGTCGAGTGGACACAAGATATGTAGGTAGTTAGGTAGGGTAGGTAAGTAGGTAGCTAGGTGGGGTAGGGTAGGCTGGATCTGGATTTTTGTAAGAATTATTGAAATGTTAGGTTGACAGGGTAGGTAGGTAGGTTGGTAGGGTAGGTATGTACGAGTAGGACAGGTAAATTAGGTATGTGGGGCAGGGTAGACTGGACCTGGATTTTTGTACCGATTTTCAGGGCAGGACAACGTCTGCCGGGCCCGCTAGTATTGAATAAGAATTTACATTAGGATAAATTTATAAATCAATGTCATTTAGAAAATCGTTAATCGAGTAGTAACATTTTTCAATCAATAATGCTGTTAACTTCTTTTTAAAATTACATATTGTGTCATCTTTAATTATGTCACGTCAACAATGGGATGCGTTCGCGTCAATAGTGCATTTAAAATGAAATTTTGACAAATTGAAGTCGAAGTTTAGTTAAGTTTCTCATCATGACAACCTTTCGACGTCCACTGCTGGGCATAGGCTTTCCCAAGCGAGACTTAGCCTTAATCGCTGATGCATGTTGGTGATCGCAGTAGGTATCATAGTTCTCAGAAGGACGCTCCTACCTATCCTCTGGTCATCCCTCTGTCGCCTTCTATGACACCCAGGTAGAAATGGGGTGGTGTTATCACGGCCGGCACCACACGGCTTCTGAATTTTAGGTTAAGTGAAATCAAACTTACTGTGTAGATAATCTTTGTACCATTATGCCGTGAATTTATTGTCCTTGCATAGCTCGTGAGAAGTATCACTAACCGGAGCCCCAAATAAACATAGTAGGTATAATAAATACTAAATGATAAATAAATACTTTCACTCAATCGAGCATAGATAATGTTTATGTAAATAAATGACGTGAGTTTAAAATGAGAATGAAAAATAGTACTCGTTCAGTCCACTCTACCGATATAACACTGCTAAATAAAAACTGCTTACAATTGCTATTGTCTTTATCAAACACTAGGCTTACACGCGTGGTCGGGTTACCGCCCCTGGTCAGTCTGAATGTACCGACAAAGTTTAGTATGATTTGAACAGTTCGAAACACAGACGTGTGTTACTAAAGTAACAAAATTTAACATAAAAGATGTCGTAATAATTATTTGTTGAAAGAAAATTTACTTTCGTTGTGAGATTTTAAAGATACATTCTTTAAAAAAAAATATTTTAGTTCTCTATAATTATTATAATTTTAATTTTAAAATAAATTATTAACATAATTTATTTTGCACTTTAAATTTTCCTATTAAATTAGAACAATATGAACTTTATGATGTGCTAATTTTATATTAATAAATCCGGTACTGTCATAGACATAAAACACGTATAATAAATAATACCGAAAAGCAGATCCAATAAATTAAAAACAACAAAAAAATAACAAGTCTCATAAATACTTAACAAAAAATACTAGCCCTGCGAAAAATGTCGAGTTCGAGTTTGGGGGAACTCGGAATCAGTTCCAATCTCGTAAAAGTGATTAAAATAGTGAGGTGACAATGACGTGGACCAAAGAGTTGGACGAGGCCGCGATCCTGGCCACCAAGACAGGCCACTGGCACGTAGTGTTGTTCTATTTATTATGTGGACTGGCGGCTATACCTACTTCGTTCCTGGTATTTTCTCAGGTAAGGAACCTTAAACCTACTTCAGTCCTGGTATTTTCTCAGGTAAGGAACCTTCAACCTACTTCATTCCTGGTATTTTCTTAGGAAGGTAAGGAACCTTCAAAAAACATGACTCAAAAAGCAGCCGATCTTAAGTGGGACTCGGCCGGCCACGTCTTCCGCATGTCGAACGGATCATGGGCTAAATTAACCACAATGTGGGTCCCGGAAAAGTTCAGCGACAACGTGGTAGTCCCAGGCAAAGGTGGCAGGATGAGCAAGATGCTAACAGGAGGGATTAGTCCACAATAGCTCTAGACACAGTGTTGGAAAGGAGAAAAAAGGGCCTTTGCCCTGTTAAGTGGAACAATACAGGCTGAAAATAAAAATAATAATAAAAATCCTTCATTATTTATATTTTTCAACCGACTTCAAAAAAGGAGGAGGTTATCAATTCGTCTGTACTTTTTTTTTATTTTTTTCATGTTTGTTACCTGATTTCTTGGTACTGGGTGGAAGCTAGTGCTTCCCGTGTGGTCCCATTTTTATTTGGTCCAGTTCTGACAATGGCATCCATGAGAAAACCGTATAAGTCTTAAATTTGCATTAAGTATGTGCGCGATTTGTTACGCGATTTCTCCGGCAAACGTAAACCGATTTTGAAAATTCTTTTTTTTATGGATAGTGTATGCTTCAGGGGTGGTCCTATATAAATTTTATGGAAATTGATTCTGCACTTTTTGAATAATCAACAAATACTCAAAAAGTTTACATAGATGACGTTTTAGTTTCATCAATCTTTGTAGTAGTTAACTTTCAATCTCATCTTAACAGATTTGGATGAGAAGAAGGTACTAAAAAGCGGAAAATAAAAAGCTTTTTACAAAAAAGACAACCGCCTTCAAAAAGTGAAAAATAACTTTAGCACAGAACACACATTGACTTTAGTTTCGGAAGTCGGTGGCAATACAAAACAGCAAACAGAACAAAGCCACTGAATTTCGAAACTAAAGTCAATGTGTGTTCTGTGCTAAAGTTATTAACCCCCGACGAAAAAGAGGGGTGTGGGGGCTGTGTGTCTGTGTGTCTGTGTGTCTGTCTGTGGCACTGTAGCTCTTTAACGGGTGAACCGATTTGAATGCGGTTTTTTTTATTTGAAAGCAGATTCTCTAGCGATGGTTCTTAGACGTGTTTCATCAAAATCGGTTCAGCAGTTTTAAAGTTATCAGCTCTTTTGTTAGCTGCGGTAGGGATCTTAGGGAATTACATTCTATTTTCTCAACTCCCTCAATATATGGGTATCAAATGAAAGGCCTTGACTAGTAGAATAATGTATACTATATTGCAAGGGAATGAGGAATGAGTAACGAAATGAAAACTAAAAATTTGTAAATTATTTTTGTAAACTCTTAAAACCAAACTAAATTACGTTTAAAAAATTTAAAATAAAAATTAAATTTTAAATTAAAAAAAACCCCCAACGCAAAACATAAAAGCGATTATGTAAAAAGTCAAAAATAATACCTTTTGTTGAGCCATCAAATGTTTGTTCGTTGAAATGGCGCTATAATGTCGCGGCGGGGTACCGCTAAGTTTAAAACAATAACTAAATAGCTAAAATAGCGAACTGATGGTAACTAGATTTGCAACAAGATTAACAACTAGGTTAGCAACAAAAATTTGATAATATCGAAGCAAATTGGTCGGAAATGCTGGTAAATTAATAGACAGTGAATGAAATTAAGGGACTGACTTACTTAAGCGGTGCCCCGCCGCGACATTATAGCGCCATTTCGACGAACAAACATTTGATGGCTCAACAAAAGGTATTATTTTTGACTTTTTACATAATCGCTTTTATGTTTTGCGTTGGGGGTTTTTTTTAATTTTAAATTTAATTTTTTTTCACTTTTTGAAGGCGGTTGTCTTTTTTGTAAAAAGCTTTTTTACATTGGGTAGACTAGTATCCAAACTTTTTATGTTGATAGATCACTAGCTAAGTTATTCGATTACCTAATATAGTTTTTGTGAATACCTAATATCAATTTCAAATATCATTTTTGACAGCTCGTATATAATATTGCTATTACAATAGATACCTATTTTTTTTTCTAACTGTAATAAATTGTAAAGTCAGCTAAAAGGTTTACCGCAAATTCCATTATCGTGGACCATTCATTAGAAGCCAAAATTAACGATATAACCCACTTAAAATATATTTACAATGTTGATCACGTTTCCATCACACGAAGTCCATTTTTTAGGGTTCCGTACCTCAAAAGGAACAAACGGAACCTTTATAGGATCACTTTGTTGTCCGTCTGTCTGTCTGTCTGTCTGTCAAAACCCTCTATCTCGGGAACGCGTAGAGGTATCGAGACTGGAGTTTATTTGTACTGGTACTAGTGATATTGATGCTAGGGATTGTCACCTTAAGAGACGACGACCTAAGAGAAGACGACACCTTAAGTTCAGTTCACTTACATTCGCCAAGCCAGATATTTACAGAGGACAGCAGGCTAGCTAGGCTTCTTATGTTAGAGAAGGTGCAAAAAGCTTACCTAAGGTATATGTACAGTCAACAGCAAAAGTAGATGATCAAAATCAGAAATTCAATACTAATGAACGGAGTTCGCGTCAGAACTGTGTGGCGTTGAAGTGATTCAAAAGTAATTGTGTGACAATGACATACTTTTAATAAATAAATTAGTAATAAATTATATAAATTAATGTTAGTAAATTAGTACTGAATTTCTGATTTTGATCATCTACTTTTGCTGTTGACTGTACAAACGCATATAGGTATGGATACTATCCGTTTATGTACCCTAAGAACTTTCTTTGAGGCTGTTTAGGAAAAATTACCAAATAGTTAATTTGTGCAAAATGATGCGTGGAAAAATGGATGCTTTCGAACTGCATGTCGAACTTGTCCAATTGTTTGCCCCTGTTAAATACCACCGTAATAGGAGGCATAAATTGTTTACCATCCCTGTTAGGCGTACAGTCGCCCGTGCCCAGTCGCCCATCCCACTTCTGTCTTCACTTGATGCTCTCTTGGACGCCAAGCCTCACTATTGTGTGTGTGGGACGAATAGAAGGCGATCTTGTCATTATGCTTGGAGTATTGTCAGATGAGCGGGTGAATGTCGTTAAGTATATAATTAAATAAGCCTTTAACACTTTCAGCGGAGCAACCGGGTATTCAAATGTTTGTTGTGTGGCACACTAATTTCTCGTACAAAATAAATGACGATTAGTGACGTTCTGCTTTTCATACAAGCAAATATAATACGAAATCAACCAAATTTTACGTCTTAAGTAAAAAACAAATATGTAAATAAAATAAATAAATAATTATTATTATGTGAGGTCTTTTCACACTTGGCCATCTAACCCTAAACTAGGGAGACCCTGTACTATGGGTGTCAGACAGATGATATACATACACAAATACTTTTTGAAAATACTACTAGCACTTAGCCCGCGACTTCGTCCGTGTGAATTTTTTCAAGGATCCCACCTTTTTTTTTAACAATGGTTTTAGCCTATATCAGGTACTCAGGGATAACGAAGCGTCATATTGGTGAAAATCGGATGGGTAGTGTCGGAGATTACTCCCTACATACAAACTTACAAACAAAGAACCATGTTCAGTGAGTTCGCTTTATGTGGATGATGCACAAGCAAATGGAAAATAATTTACTTGTTCATCACTCCCACAAAACGTCTCAGAATAGGAGAGTAAATGTTCTCCGCCACCGTCTTTGTTTTACCCAGGCGTATCGTGTTCAGTAACTGAGTTGTAAAGGTCTGACAAGCGTCAGTAGCTGGAACTAAAACACTGGTACCTATTCAGCTGCATCCGGCTAGATTGGAAGGTGACCCCAATAGTCCCAAATAGACCCTATATTTGGGATCAAGACTAAGCCTAAATCTGAAGAAAGGAATCTCTGTAAAAGTTGACTTAATGATGATGTATTCAGCCGTAATCGCCATGTTTGGCCGATGCATGTTGGCGATCGCAGTAGTAGACGGTGATGCCCATCCTCTTGTCAATATGATTAGGATGTCGTTGAAGACGATAGAGGGCTGTAGTCTTCTGCGACATCCATGGGTAGAAATGGGTACTTGGGTAGTGCTATTCGCAGCCGGCATTACACGGCTTCACATGGTACCACGGCAATACCTATTCATACATAAATGCCAGGTTCACATATCCATGGCGCCATTAAATACACAGCATAACCTGTTAAACAACATTTGAAACACAATATTTACTTTGGTTTCATTTTCATGTTTGTTTGTAACACAACAAATATCTAGTAAAAGTTCGGTGACATTATCTCTTATTTCCGTTAAAGAACATGTTTTTTTGATGTCAAGTTTATTAGGTTTATTCTTATCATTGTCATTCATATTATTTACGTTTCTAGTACGTGTAATAAATAATAAGAAAACCAGCTTATAATTATCGTACTGCAGGGCGAAGGCTTTTCTCTGCATGAGAAGACCCTTCGCCGGGGCATTAATGATCACGCTTGTTCAAAGCAAATTGGCAATTTCAGGCTTTTATTTTGTTACATAAAGTGACAACCTATATCTATACTAATATTATAAAGAGGTAAAATTTGTTTGTAAGTTTGTAAGTTTGTATGTAGGGGGTAATCTCCGAAAATACTCATCCGATTTCAAAAAATCTTTTACCAATAGGAAGCTACGTTACTCCTGAATGCTATAGGCTATATTACATTACCAAAAAAATAGAGATCCTTGAGAAAATTCACTCGGACGTAGTCGCGGGCAATCTTGTACATCATACATAGGGTCACCTATTACCAGGAGACCAGAAAATAAGAGATACCATTTGTTAGTTTGTAAGTTTGTAAAAATTCAGGCGGACGAAGTCGCGGGCAAAGTGCTAGTAGTACAATAAAGGATCATGACAGGATTTGGTATTTCGGTGTAATTGTTTTTTAACCGACTTCAAAAAGGAGGAGGTTATCAATCGGATGTTTATATATATTTTTATGTATGTTTGGGCGTAACTCTGTCATATTAGACAGATTTGCAAATTTCTTTTTTGTTCGAAAGGGGTTTATTTCGAATTTATAGTCCCTTAAAATTTTTACCAAAATTGATCCAGCCCTTTTTGAGAAAATCAACAAAATCCCAAAAAAATATACTTAGGTGACGTTTTAGTTTCTTCATTCTTTGGAGGACTTACAATCTCTTTTAAGTGTGTCGCCGTTTCTTAATGGATTTCGATGTTAAGACAATACTAAAAAGCGAAAAATAAAAAGTTTTTTCAAAAAAAAGAAAACCGCCTTCAAAAACTAAAAAGTGATAAATAACTTTAGCACAGAACACACATTACTTTACTTCGAAAGTCGGTGGCAATACAAAACTTATTTATCACTTTTTAGTTTTTGAAGGCGGTTTTCTTTTTATATACTATCCTGCAATCGATATACCCCCGGGCGGATAGCCCGCTAGTGTGGGCGCTAACTAATCGCACCCGTTCTTCTCTTGTTAATAAGTACTAACATAGGCAAAGTTATATTGTTACTAACACAGTGGACCTTTGTAGTCTGTTATATGAATAAATAATTTAATTAAAGTAATACTTAATATTAAATTATAACGCCAAACGTTGCCGCTCTTCTCACAGGTAACTAAATCAATATTTTAAATGGTGTTCTATTTGGTTTACATTTATATGCTCTTTTGTATGATGCTCTTATGTTTGATTTTTGTTTTTAATTTCGGTGGCAGGATTTATTTGATAGGTTTAAAACGTACTTATGAACTAGTATTACCAGTATTTTTGTTTTTTGGCGAATCGTCGTCCCTCCTTGTGCAAGTCCAGCCCCCCTAGTCATTTTACCTAAATTGACAATCTACAATCGATAACGCTAACACTAAACTAATCAAATGTATGGGACTGACGTCATCTTAACGATAAGTCACGTGATCGAAAAACAAAAATGTATAACGACGAAGCGTAAATTATTGTAGAAAGAGAAACTATACGAAATGTTTGTAACTTGGCTAGGTCCTTTCCTTACGATGTTTTCTTTCACCTATGTCTGTGATGTCCAAAACAAACTACATTACGAGTATCATCATCAGCTGAAAGACGTCCTCAGTTGAACAAAGGCCTCCCCCATATAACGCCACAACAAGCGGCAACCTGCCGCTTACATTTACCAGTTACTCACGAACTTCACGATGTCGTCGGTCCATCAGGTGGGAGGCCTACCAACGCTGCATCTTCCGGTTCGTAGTCGCCACTCGAGAACCTTTCTTCCCCATCGGCTATCGGTTCTTCGAGCGATGTGGTCTGCTCATTACCACTTCAACTAAAAGCAGATAAAATTAGAAAGTACATAATTAAAATAGTCAAATTGATTTCTCGCGTGGCCGCTTGCGAACTCACAATGTCGTGATTAACATGTAGTCGCCTCGTAATACGTTGGTATATTGTATTTGAAGTTTTAGAGGTTATGAACTTGGAGATCTGACACACAGGTCCGTATCTAAGTATTGAGTTTAGCTCTCATAAAGGTTATACTGATAAATGTTATTTGATGCTATTTATAAACAAAACTGTATCTTTTTGAGAGAAATAAATACAATTTCAAATGTGGCATTGGCATTCCAAAAAAAAACCGGACAGGTGCGAGTCGGACTTGCCCACCGAGGGTTCCGTACATATTTGTAGGTACATATCCATACTTCTATACTAATCCATACTTACTATCCATACTTTAATCTACTTAATTTTATAAATGCGTTTTTTGCGACATAATCGGCCATATCTTTTTTTCACGTTAACATAGAGGGTTGACTTTTTTACAGCATCAAGGGACCGTAGACTTAAATATATGGTTTTAATTTCAACTCGATACGTCCACGCGTTCTCGAGATAAAGGGTCTTGTCAGACAGACAGACAGACAGACAGACGGACAACAAAGTGATCCTATAAGGGTTCCGTATTTTCCTTTTGAGGTACGGAACCCTAAAAATAATGAAATGGACCTTAGTTTTCTCGTGCGTTGAGTTTTTCAATGCATTTCCTAGTTAGGGGCTAAACGCACTTATTTAGCTCAATTCAGCTTTTGTCTATAGAAAACATCAGTTTTGTATCTCATCCATTCAGACGCGAAAAGCTGAACAAACGCGTACGCATTTCCATTACTAATCTGGTGTTTTCTATGAACAAAAGTTGAATTGAGCCGAATAAGTGTAGTTAGTCCCTTATACGTATTTACTAGCTAGGTATTTTCCGCGATTTCGTCCACGCGAATTTTCTTGGATCTCAATCCAAAATAAAAACATATTATATAGTCTACACGAGGAGTGTGAGGGACGGTCAAAACAGCATCCTGAAAACTGTTGCTGAGAGCTTCGGCTCTCCGATTATACAGCAATTTGTGCGGAGGTTGATTTTTACTAACACTAGGTGATAAGTATTTCTATGATACTAACGCTATAGATTTTTGGTGTCTGAAATAAAGGTTTATTATTATTATTATTACATCACTCAGGGAGAACGTAGCTTCTTCTTAGCGAAAGATATTGTTAGAATCGGACTTGGTAGTCCGATTCTAACAATATCTTTCCGTTCCTGAGATTAGTGAATTCAAAAACACAACCAAACAAACAGAGAGGAGAGGAGCTCGTGGCTAAGTAAAAACCGTATGTATCGATCGGTCAAGGTTAAGCTACGCTTACCGCGGTCAGTCTGTGGATGGTTGACCATCTATTCCATCACGTAAAGCCGTTGGCCCCGGCTGTCAGTCGTAGATCTTTGGCAGTCGTTATGGGTTGTCAGAAGACAGAAAGTCTGACTACCAGTCTTACCAAAAGGTATCGTATGGGTACGTTAGTATTATAATCATCTGTGGCATGGACCAGTAATTAGGTTATGGAGGTCAAATAGGCAGTCGCTCTTTGTAAAACACTGGTATTTAGCTGGATCCGGTTATACTGGAAGCCGACGACTCATCATAGTTAGGAAAAGGCTAAGCAGATGATGAAACAAACGGACTTTAACTTCTATCTTCTTCTTCTTAGGGTACTGCGTAACCTAGACGTGAACAAGGCTAGTGGCCCCGACGGGATTCCAGCAATTGTACAGAAGACTTGTGCGCCTGAGTTGTCTCCGATCTTGACACGCCTATATCGTCTGTCGTTTGAGACCGGGAAAGTGCCGATGGCTTGGAAGCAAGCTAACGTGCAGCCCGTGCCCAAAAAGGGTAGTCGGGCTGACCCGTCGAATTATAGACCCATTTCAGTAACGTCCATACTTTGTAAAAGTATGGAACGGGTGCAGCAGTGCAATTCTGTAAGAATTCACTCGCGAATTCGAATCCTATCTCATTTCCGATTTCACTTACTTGAAGTGAAAGTATTTGGTATTCGCTTAAATAGTGATGAAATAATAGTTCGCTTCACCTATGCCAGCACTTAGTAGCGCTAGCGTAGTTTTCATCGAGTTACAGACTACCTAAAACAGTTTTCACTGCGGAATCAGAAGTGAGAACTGGAGTGAGTTCTTACAGAATAACATAGCTGAATCTCCTGGCATACCTAGAAGCGAATGATATCCTCAGTGACCGACAATACGGCTTCCGCCGAAATCGATCAACTGGGGATCTACTAGCGTATGCCATTCACATCTGGAGTGAGGCCATCGAGAAGCACGGGGAGGCACTAACGTTCTCCCTTAACATCTCGAAAATAAGCTTCCTTACTTCGGTCTGCCTGCCGGATTGTGTGATTGGATTGCAGATTTCGTGAGGGTCTATTCGAGTGGTCATAGATGGCTGCTCGTCCGGACTGCTGGATATTAATGCCCGGGTTCCTCAGGGGTCGGTGCTCTCAGCAACATTGTTCCTGCTGCATATTAATGATCTGCTAAAACCCGGTACCTTTGGATTTGCAGACGACAGCACTGTTGCTGAGAGATACGTGTCCGATGCACGAGCTGGTGGGTCGCAGATCCGGTCTCTTCAGGAGGCAATGGTTGAGCGCTTGAACTTGTCCTTACAGGCTATCTCTGAATGGGGCGATGCCAATCTGGTCAAGTTCAATGCAGCTAAGACCCAAGCGTGTCTCTTTTCCGCTAAAAAGAGTCAATTCCATCCAGCTCCATCACCCGTGCCGATAACCGACCGATTTGAACTTTTTGGTGTTACGTTAATATCTACCCTCAATTTTGACCCTTTTGTAGTGGCAAAGGCTCAAGTGGCTGCCAAAAAGTTGGGGATCCTAGCAAAGGCGAGACGGTACTTCACGCCAGAACAGCTACTTAAACTTTATCAAGCGCAAGTTCGATCGTGTATGGAGTACTGCTCTCACCTTTGGGACGGATCTGCTAGATACCAGCTTGATACCCTTGAGTCAATTGAGAAACGAGCCAAGAGGATCATTGGCAATGATAGGCTCGTCGAGTCAAAGCTCCAAAGTCTTGAGCATCGACGCCGAGTTGCTGGCCTGTCGGTTTTCTATCAGTTGCATTTTGGGGAGTGTGCGACGGAATTGCATAATTTAATTCCGCCGAGCCCGTTCTATCATCGTCGATGTGCCACCGGTACATGGTGGACATCCCACCCACACGCACAAAACGTTTTGGGAACACATTCATTGTGCGTACTGCTAAGGAGTGGAATTCCCTGCCTGAGTCTGTGTTTGCTGATAGCTACAACCCGGGAGTCTTTAAGTCTAGAGTGAATAGGTTACTACTAGGCAAGTGTGATCCATCTTAAACCGCATCATCGCTTCCCATCAGGTGAGATAGTGGTCAAACGTATGCCTATTAAATGATAAAAAAAACCATACTTTCCATACTTTGATATTATAAATGTGAAAATAACTCTGTCTGTTACGTTTTCACGATGAAACGGCTGAGCCGATTTTGATGAAAGTTGGTATCAAGATTATAGCTTATACCCTGTGAAAGGACATAGGTTATTTTCAAATCCGCGACTTCGTCTAAATCCACGATAACCGACATTCACGCGGACTAAGTCGCGGGCAAAAGCTAGTCTAATATATATAAAATTCTCGTGTCACTGCGTTTGTAACAAAACTCCTCCGAAACGGCTTGATTAATTCTTATGTATACCCCCGTTATTAAAATATTACGAAATGTCCTTTGTTTGTATATTCAGTAGGTCTGAGAATAGGTCGCTATTTTTTTTAAACGTAAATGACAAAACAACGTTTGTTTGGTCAGGTAGTATTATTATAGATTTACATCTGTTTGGATTGTAAAGGTATGCTCATTAGCATTTTTTTACTGGTCACAGATGTAGACCATATTAGTTGCTCGTCACGTTGCGAAAGTAGTGAAAGTGATTCCAAGAAAAGATTATTGTGCTTCTATGGATCAGATAAGTTATGACTTGAAACATTGGAACGTATACAGAAATGTCAATTTGTCCTACACATGGTTTTTTTCCTGTATCGTGGGCCCCCGCCGCCGCCGCCGCCACTGCTTCACCGCTGTCCTTTTCTAATTAATTTCGTTGCGGGATCCTAGACAGTTGAACCGTTTCTCCGGGACTCGTCGGGCTTCGTTGCTTTGGCGCTTATCAGGTGCAGCGAGAGACGTCTTTACGTGCTTTCCGAGGCACGGGGGTGTTACATCATCAACTTCCAAACTCCGGGCTAAGATATAAAAAAATCATAATGGAAATACCCAATGACACTTTGCCGTTGGCTGGGTATCGAACCCCACGTTCAGCAATCACTCTTGCGACCATGAGACTAACGAAGGCAGTCAGAATTAAATAAAACCAGGGACTCAAATGTATGAACAAAGTCAACCGCAGAATGACACCCGTACCACTCCAGAATCGCAACAGTACGGCCCCAAACGCATGCATTGAAAGTGCCATCATCATTTGTCCTTGACCCATGTTACTTAGGTTCAGCGCAACACGTTTTCTTCTTCCATTTCGTCCTGCCAATCGTTATGCTATCACTGATTTCATTTTTTATTATCTTAATGCGGCTATATGGTGTCACTGTGACCAGGGTTGATCTATTGTGATCGCCGCTTGTGTTAGTTACAAATCGCCACCAAACCCTGCAGCTGTGATGAACTGCAGGATCTGCTTTGGGGCAATCTCTTTTATTTCATCCGGGCTTAATAGGTGTTTGCTCAGATGGTTGTGGCGCTTCTGAATTAGTGCTCCTTTTCATCAGCCTCTTAACAGCGTCTGCAAGTTCGCATATCACTTAGCTCCAGGTTGGACATGTGCTTGTTTAAGCAGAAGTGTCCCGTAGTGGCTCTTGTCACAATGCGCAAGTTGTTTCTACTAAGTGCTAGGACTTGGTCACTAAGCCTTCTTTCATAGGCTTTGATGAGTGCTTTCGAGTGTAACATGCCCGGTGAGTCCTTCCTTAATTTTATGGAAGTTTCGAAGCATGATTGAATGAAGGTGCTCTGAGCTAGGCTTTTAGGTAGGTATGCCACAGAAGAGCTCAAGTCCCTACTGCGTGCTGTCTAACTGACTTCCTTATCTTTTATATCAGTCTCCACACAATCCATCTTCTTTTTGGTCTTCCTCTCCATCTCCATGCTCCATATTTATATTCATAACCCTTTTTTTCTCGCATACATTTTATCCCTTCTTTTCACATGCGCATTGTGATCCAAACGATTCCCTTTCCTCTTTTCTGCCACTAGCGCCATTGAAAGAGTTCAAAACAATAAATCGAAGTTGGATATTACAACCACTAAAGACAATGACTTATTTCAAATACCAGTAAATCCCTCCAAATGAGACAATTATAGTAAATACAAGTACTTAACAATATGTGTAGCGATAAGATAAGCGCGCCTCCTAGGCGGTAACACTGACACATTTAGTAAACATGTCATAAATTATTATCGTACCTACAGACTGTTTCAGAGATAAGAGCTACTACAACAACTTGCTAATTGAGCTTATTTCTAGCATATCTTCATGTCAACCTTTAGACGCCCATTACTGGCCGTAGTCTCCCCCAAGGGGGGTTCAGCCGTAATCGTCATGCTTGGCCGATGCATGTTAGCGTACGGAGGTGTTATGGCACTTAGAAGGAAGCTAATGCTCATCCTCTGGTCAGTTCCACCATAGCGAAACAAAAAAATCTACCATTTTTCGAAGCATTTGTATTTATCAATTTTTTATATTTTCTTCTTTTTCAATCGGTTCCTCATTACTGAGGATCGTGGTCAGCGTTTAGTCATAAGTTTGTACGTTTGAAAACGCACCCTCGATACAAGAGAAATTCTTTATGTGGAGAAAAGATAAAAAAAAAACAATAAGAATATAATATACCTTATTTCATCACCAATTCATTGCGAATGTCATATTTCAGTTTTTTGTGAAACTAATTACAAGACACGTAATTAGGTATAGGTAGATAAATAATCCAATTCAATAAATACTCTTTATCAGCAACAATTAATACAAATACGGAATTAATAGCAAACACTACTGATAGTGTTATCAATATACCTACTGTATTAGCCAAAATAATGCTAAGCTCTATAAAGACAGTGCACACTTAACAAAATAGTAATTGCGCGTTGTAGTACAAATATTTGTTTCGTGTTGGAATCGAAGCAGCTACCCCTTTCGCAGATTGCTCAACCACTGCGCTTACTGTGTCGTCGAAATACGGGTCAATTTACGAGCTAACATTCCAGGTCCTGGGGAGTCAGCCTAGGCCCAGACATTATTTTGTTGCGAGAGTAACCGCCATCATTGATTATTCATCATCATCATCATCATCATGTCAACCTTTAAACGCCCACTGTTGGGTATATATGTCTCCCCGATTCAGTCGTGATTGCCATGCTTGGCCGATGCATGTGGTGATGCATGGTGATCGCTGTAGGTGTTAATACTCAGAAGGACGCTGCTGCCCACACTTTGGTTAATATCCCTTTATCGCCTTCTACGACACCCACGGGTAGAAATAGGGTGGTGTTATTCGCGGCCACACGATGTTGACATTGATTATTATTTTAGCCATAATCTGTCTAATAAGACTCCGGTTTGTCCACAACCTTAGTACGAAATTTATGAAAAGATTCCCTTTTCCTTTATATTCCGTGCCTCGGAAACTGCGTAAAATTGTTATATTAGTCTCTGCTGTCATTCGTAGATCTTTGACAATTGTTATAGGTAGTCAGAAGCAAGAAAAACTGACTACCAGTCTTACCAAGGGGGAAAGTGTTACCCGCAGCAATTGCGCTGTGGAGGTCAGATAGGCAGTTGCTCTGTGTAAATTACTGGTATTCAGTTGCATCAGGTAAGACAGCAAGCTCTCTCTCTCTCGCTTTCTCCGGGACTAGTGGAGCTTCATTGCTTCGGCACTTTTCTTGTGGTCGCCACTTTTCTGGCTTACAGGAACTGCAGTGGCTTGGGATTAGTATGGCGGGCATGTCCCAAGATTCTGACTGATAAGTCTTGGCACCGATCTATCTACAGCCTTAGTAGGAAATTAAAAAGATATTCCGTAATTCTTTCAATTGGGATTGCCCCAATACATTACAATCTATAAAAAAGTGTTAGGTACAAGATAAAAGTAAAACTGCCCCGATGGTCTTGTAGTCGAAAGCGCGACTGCCAAGCAGAGTCCTAGGATCTAGAAAAAATGTTGTTGAGTTTTTTCTTTAGGATTTCTCAGTAGCAGTCTGGATAACACCGTATCTCGGAAAGCACTTAAAGCCGCTGGTCCTGCGCTTGATCTCTCTCCGGTCGTCTCGGATTGACATTCATTCGGACTATGAGAATGAGAGAAGAGACCCATAAAATATATACCTTTTAGAATAACATCATCATTTCAGCCTAAAGACGTCCACTGCTGAACATAGGCCTCCCCAAAGGGGGGTTTTGCCATAATCGCCACGCTTATTGGCGATCGCAGTATGGTTGTTACAAAGGCACAGAACGCCGTTGGGGTATTGTCTTGTTTTCCATAAAATCATTTGTACTATTATTGTTTTCCATAATCGTCCCCCGTCATAATATTTACTTGCACTATCATTTATACTAATAACGTTTGTCAACTTATTAGTCATAACTTTCATTTGCCATAAAATTTGTTGCCATAATAACATATGTTATAATCATTAGTTTCTATAAGTAACACATTACATAATCGTTATTTGACATAAGCAACATTTAATGTAATTTAGAAACGTTTATTGTTTTGTACAAAAAATAATATCATTAAGGCCACCCACTAACCAAATGGTTTATTATAGTAATCAATCTTTAGACAATAAAAAGTTAGTAAAAATCGAAACGGGTAGATTAGGTTAGGTGGTGACCACGCAACACGCGAAGGCGAGTGAGCGTAGCGAGCGTGCCGCGGCAGCGGCCGCCTAGCGCCAGATGTCCTCAATTGCGTAGCAAATAATATTTAGACATTTGTTTTGGCATGAATTAAATTCGCATAATGTTACTAGGCATAATGTGCAAATCTATTGAGCCACGCTAAAGTATTGTCTTAAAAAAACAATAAGTTGTGCTACAAAAGTTAGTGACAGGAACGAATCGCTGCAAAACCGACTCCACGTAAGAGTGTAATCTAAGCCCGCGTAGGCGCGGAGGGGTGAGGCGGCCCGCGAGCTGAGGAGCAGGTGGTTTTAACGCTCGCCACCGTGGCTGAGGCTGAAGCTTCGGCACCAAGTCGAAGCTTCGGTGGTGAGCGTAAAACACATCTGCGACGATAAGCTCGCGTGGGACCGCCGGAGCCCCGCAGCGCCGGAGCCGTGACAGAAACCATGCCTGCTGCATGTTGCATGCTTGCTTGCATGCTGCATGCTTGCTTACATGCTGCATGCTTGCTGCATGCTTGCTTGCATTCTGCATGCTTGCTTGCTGCTTGCATGGTGTATGCTTGTTTACATGTTTGCGTGGTTACTGCATGCATAGTAAAAATATGTTTTACTATCATTATGCGTAAATTAATTTATGCTTTAGAATGGTAAGCCTAATCATTATTATGATTAGAAAAATTATACGTAAGCTGTTATACGTAAATAATGTTATTGCGAAATATAATTAGGAAGAAACAAATGTATGCTAAGTTATTTTAGGTCTTAAAATTTTATGCAAATGGATAGAGAAGGTTTATTTCTAGGTTTCCTTGTGATTAAAAATTCTGTATCTCTTATCATGGTCATAACATTAACATTGCAGGCGATTGTACTGAACTAGCATTGTTGTACTGGTATGGGCAATGGTGAATAAATGTTATGGAAAACGAAATTATTGAAAATAAAAATTATAGCAAATAAATTTATGGATTAAGATTATTATGACACTTGATCGATTATGACCAATGAAATTAGTGAAAATGATTTTATGTCATTTAACGATTATAGCAACTGAAGCATTATTTCTAATGAAATTATGGCAAATAAAAGTATGGCATATAAAATTATGGCATTTTAAATTATGGCAAACATTAGTAAACCCGCTGTTGGAATTGAATAAAATGGATAGCATAACATACATAACTATATTACATTACGTGTTAGTATAGTAACTTATGCCTATGTTAGTTACTTCACTTCACAGTACGATCGTGTGGCACTTGTCCGCGGAAGCGGCGGAACACCACGCCCTTCGGCCAAAAGTCCTCCATCATGACAAGCTGTAGATAACACGTTGGTAACCGCACCACAAATGCCCTGAAGTTAACGTTGCGATGCGAGTCCAACAGCTGCACTCTCGGCGTGTAGTGGGTCTTTCGGCGCACGTACTCGACGATGTCCTCCGCCGTAGTGGTGTAGTGGAGGCGGGAGATGTACATGTTCGGCATCGCGGCACGTATGGTATTGGGCTCCACGGGAGCCGTGTCGCAGCGGTTCTTGAAGGTTCACTTTAATATCTCCTTCGTGGTTCGCAAGTCTCTATTGAAGTAATACGCCGTGATTAAAATTCGGTTGGGAGAATATTATTATAAAGATTTAT
The DNA here is from genome assembly GCA_947361185.1 of Charanyca ferruginea. Classification (NCBI taxonomy): domain Eukaryota; kingdom Metazoa; phylum Arthropoda; class Insecta; order Lepidoptera; family Noctuidae; genus Charanyca; species Charanyca ferruginea. The sequence continues at coordinate 6,041,625 of OX376060.1, forward strand.
TACGTCCAAGACCAATTTATTACAACGGTATTTAAAAACCGAAATAACGCGAATTTGAAACTAAGTATTATTCGATATTTATTATGCATATAAAACACATTATAAGGATGTAGGTGTTTTAAGAGCTAGTTTTAAGTTACGTAACTTCAAGAAACGAAATTCCTATGGCATGATATCATTAGTAAATATTTTATTAATTAACGATCAGATGAGATTAGCCCAGATGAAGATAACAGGATGAGCTTAGAGACTGGACTGGTCCACACTAGATCAAGGTCTCTACCTTGATCTGGAAAAAAGATCTGGAAATGGAGGCGTTTGCCATGCACTAGGACGAAACCGGCTAAAAAAAGCGATTAGGCAGGTCTCATCAACTACATGCACAGTGACCTCTAGAGAAAAGTCTCCATTCAAAGATGGACAGTGCCGCCGAGCCTGACCCAGAAAGAAGTGGCGAGATGACCTAGATACGCCCTGCGAGGGCTGGTTCGTGTTCTTTGTGGCACAAAAAAAGAAAATCTGATGTCTCCCCTTTTAGAGGTGGGCGCTGTAATGACTGCAACACGGTTTTTCAACCATATACTGGTTAAAAAACCGCTGCTAATGAACACTAAAATTTGCACACTTGTTTTTTGTTACAATAAAAAATTTTATTAACTCATACTAGGAATTTATCCTGTGCCTCGTGGTCATATGTGTGGCAACCACGAATCGTAAGCGTTGGAAGACGTCCCACCAAATGGACCGACGATATCGTTAAGGTCGCGGGTAACCGGTGGATGTAAGCGGCAGGTTTCCGCTCGTTGTGGCGTTCTATGGGGGAGGCATTTGTTCAACTGAGGACGTCTTACGGCTGACGATGATGATACAAAAAGCTATGGAAGCCTTCATACATTACTGCAACTTTTATTCGGCATATTCATTTACCTAGCGCCTGCTATTTGGCAGTAGAGTGTGAAAAGAGGCATTGCTTACCATTCACATAGCCATTGCTCATGTACTTCAACGTTTCAGCTATTACCTCACCGCGCATGCGCACGACTCCTTTACACTTAAATAGTAAAACTAATCGCAATATATTATTGTATGACAGTATGACACGATCTTGTCTTCAACTACCTATTGTTATACAAATTATTTTACGTAATGCTCCAAGTATTTTGTATGAATCGTAAATAAATCGTCGTAAATCTGTCTGAAAAGATGACACACTTTAAAGTATTTCTTTGTTTAATTGTTTTGTAGGATTTGCTTTTGGTTTTTTTCTCTACATTAACACTTTCTCTGTCTGCGAAGCCAACACAATGAACGTGTATCGTATAATATGTGACTCATGGTACAGGGAAATGGTTAAAACTTAATAGTATAAGAGATAGCCGTCCTTTTGGTAACTATCGCCAGGAAGGCTGACACAGTATTTGCTGGGTGTAGATGCACTTCACACTGGTGTGACAGGTTATGGTCGGTCCAACTAACCGAGTCCTTGACAATAGGGTATTACACCCATTTTTGAAAAATGTCTCAATTAAATTCCGTAGTGCTATCAAGCCACTAACAAAAACACAACATTTTTAATCAATCGATAAGTGGCATAAAAAGGCTTCTGAATTTCTCATGATACGCTGATATTTTGTTTGATTATTGTATATAATTTAAAAATAATTAAAATCATATTTTGTAATAGGTGTAATAATCAAAAAAATACGTTGGTTATGAAAATAATAAAAGTACAAAGCCTTTATACGCCAATTGGTTGACTGACAGTTGACACTTTTTTGTTCACGCTGCGGTACGACGTAATACCATGGCAGCTACTATTTCATGGTGTTATAAACATATTAAAAAAACTGAAATCTATGAATTCAATTTAAAAAAATATTTTGTTATTTTATGAACGAAAACTAACATATTCCGACTGATTTTTGCCTAAATTATGTCAATAATATATTTATAGTTTTTTTCTCATAAATAGAGTAAAATACCCTATTCTAAAGTGTGTAATGTATTGTGAGTCCTATAGCGGAATCACGGTACCATTTTATGTGCACTTAGTTGAGACGACTCGAAGGAATTCTAATTAAAACAGGGAAACCGCAAACAAAAATAAGCATAACTATTCTATTTACAAAATACTGTAATGATTCAGAGTGTTAGTAAGAAACATTTTAATGACATATTTAATACCGTTGAATTTTGTGCCTATCTATACCTTTGGTGCCTGATTAATACCTGAAAAAGTACATACATATTGCATTATCTGTTCTGATTGCATTACTACAATGACCTAGGTCTGGCCACTCTGGGCTCTACGACGTGCAGTCTACATTTTTTGTGCTTGAATTTAGATAAAAACACATCAGTGTTTTTCACGAAACAATTGAAAGCCGTTTTATTAGTTTCGTTTAACACAAATTGCTTTCAATTGATTTGATTGAGTTAAAATTGAACTCTATCAATCAATCAATCGATATGAATGTTTTGAGAGTTTTGGCAATGGGCCAAAAGTTCTGTAGTATGAAAAAACTAATTTGAAAACTGCCGGTCTATTCTTCGTGAATTTAGGCGAAGTGACCTGCCATCCCGCCGATGCTACCATTTTGACAGCTCATCCCTGAGTTCAATTCATCCAGAGAACACCACAGAATAGTACTAACTGATTTAGATTTTACCTTTTTTATTTATTTTGCAGGTCTTCACAAACGCAACTCCAGAACATTGGTGCGCCCCGCCTTCAGAACTAGACAACCTAGGCCTTCCAGATGACCTGCTACGTTCATTGACAGTACCAGGAGAGCAAGGAACTTACGAGTCATGTCAAGCATACGACATTGACCCCAAGGAGTTACGTGACGCGCTGAGAGATTACGTTGAAGAAAGGTAAGTTTGATTTATGTGCGCCTGGTAGTTTTACTTATTTTGGTATTGAGCGTCAGGGTATATGTTCTCTACTACCGAAACAAACGGGTTGTCACAGACGTCTTGCCTTAAATATGTTTTGCAAATTAGGCTGTCTGCATTTTAGTCATTAAGCCTTGTAGACGTATTGCTTTAAAGACTTTTTGCAAGTTAGACTATCTGCATTTTAGTCATTATGCATTGTAGACGTATTGCTTTAAAGACGTTTTGCAAGTTAGACTGTCTGCATTTTAGTCATTATGCATTGTAGACGTATTGCTTTAAAGACGTTTTGCAAGTTAGACTGTCTGCATTTTAGTCATTATGCATTGTAGACGTATTGCTTTAAAGACGTTTTGCAAGTTACTACTTGTGCCTGCTTTTTTACCCCCTTCCTTAGGATTACAATAAACTAAACCTATAATTGTCCCACTGCATGTCAATAGCCTTTTATCAATAAAGTTAGAAAGCACAGTAATCTTACGTATTACGACAGCAGTTAAAAGGTAAAATTTGTAACTCTGACACAATTCAATATAATATTGAAATGTAAAACTTGAATATCATTTAAAAGGACTGCACGTTTTTTTTTCTACTTCAGAAAATAACGCCACTTACATGGATGTTTCTTATTTTTTTACATTTTAAAACAAAAAACATATAAACATGTAGTACCTATTACGTGTGTAATCACTAATCGTATTTATGCACGTTACAGATTGATTTTGGACGTATTGCTTTAAAGATGTTTTGCAAGTTAGAGTTTCTGATCATAATTGTTAATTACTAGCTTCTGCCCGCGACTTCGTCCGACTTTGTAGATTTCAGAATTAAGTAAAGTCCTTCATTGTCCCACGGGAAAGCAAAAACGAAATAAATGGTACATCTTGTGTGTTAAACTGCATTTATACAATGTGTGCCAAATTCCAGCTAATTCTATTCAGAAGAATAACAAATATTCAAATATCCTAACAAAGTTTTGCATATATAATATTCGTAGGATAATCTTGTAGTATGAACCAATATATTAACATTGACAAATTATCAGCGACAGTTCAGTGTTCCAGGCCTGTGTCAGTTGGCAAACTATTTCAAAGTTAATTAGATTCTTTATTTAGGCCAAGTATTTTAGTCTTTTACTGACAGTAATACATCGATCATCGATCGTGCGAAATGGGTATTTTCAATTTAATAATCGATCGTATTTATGTTACGTCACAGATAATCTATTGGTTACGTATACTTTGCGCGCCGGTGCAATAGTACCTACATCTATCATCGATCGTGCAAAGTTAATATTTTCAATAAAAATAAAATCGTTTGTATTTATTTTTAACCGACTTCAAAAAGGAGGAGGTTCTCAATTCGGTTGGTTTTTTTTTATATTACAAATACTTTGCGCGCCGGAGCAATAGCCTCAGTAATATAATCTTCTTCTTCTTCGTAACGATGTTTTTTAGGGTTCCGTAGCCAAATGTCAAAAAACGGAACCCTTATAGATTCGTCATGTCTGTCTGTATGTCTGTCCGTCCGTAGGTCACAGCCACTTTTTTCCGAAACTATACGAACTATACTGTTGAAACTTGGTAAGTAGATTTATTCTGTGAACCGCATTAAAATTTTTACACAAAAATAGAAAAAAAACAATAAGTTTTGGTGGTTCCCCATACTTAGAACTGAAACTCAAAAAATTTTTTCAACAAACCCATACGTGTGGGGTATTTATGGATAGGTCTTCAAAAATGATATTGAGGTTTCTAATATAATTTTTTTCTAAACTGAATAGTTTGCGCGAGAGACACTTCCAAAGTGGTAAAATGTGTGGACCCCTGTAACTTCTAAAATAAGAGAATGATAAAACTAAAAAAAATATATGATGTACATTACCATGTAAACTTCCACCGAAAATTGGTTTGAACGAAATCTAGTACTTAAGTAGATTTTTTTTAATACGTCATAAATCGTAAACCGCAATTTACCTTTCATTCAGTTAACTCAAATATAAAAATAAAAAAGTTTTATACATATTATTATGTTACTTGCCCTTCATGGGCGAGTCCGACTCGCACTTGGCCGCTTTTTTTTATGTTTGGCCCAAAACACAGCCACTTCCATATCGTCGTCGGTGGCAGCGCATAATTCACCCCGATCGCATGTTTAGGGGCACAAAGGACATGACAGGAGGTGGGGCATGATTTGCAACTCGGCGTCACATGCACACACTGCTGCGGCTCTGACGATAACCTTCTGTGGTCCATCTGGAAGTCCCTCAGCCGCCTAAAGTAATAGAATTAAAGCAACCAACTGATTGCTGGCAACAGAAACATGTGAACATGTTGTACATATGTAAATTACGGCTATATTTAGGTTTAATTCTACTTGAAAGTAGAAACTCCAATGTCGACTGCGTACTTGATACTCGTGCACCTTCGTACAGGATTAAAACCTATACAAGTATAGAAGTGTGTATGGCTAACCGTATTTGGAGTACCGTAGTTATTATACAAAATCCCTGCGTATATAAATGGAGAATTTTTATAGCGCGTTCTGTACATCAATCACTGCTCAAAACCAGCGCATAGTCGTATATTTATGAATAACTGACTGCTTAGGTTGTGTACGGGTACTTATGTCTTAAATTTTGGCCACATTAGTGGACAATGATGTGGGACATGGGAACATTCGCGGGCGTTCGCAGAATAATCCACCAAAGTTTCATTACAATAGGGTCAATAGATTAGGAACGCACTGAGGACAAATGTCGTTTATATAAACATACGAATTGATGACTGTTGGATTGTTATACGAATGCGCGCGAATGTTCCTATGTAGCCCAAAAAAAACAGTCCCTTATATATAACTAAAATAAAGATTGCTATTCCACCAGCAAATTAAGACGAGGCTGAGTCGGATAACTGATTTTGCGTCCGCTCAATCAATCGCCTTGCACGCTGTGCACATCAATACAGTTATATTATCAACATTTCAATTATTGACTATTAACACCACTTTTACTACTACTATTTACCGACAGACAATACAAAAAAAAAAAACAATAAGAACACAAAAAATCAAAAATTACAAAAATTATAATAATTCAATTCACTCCAAAGTGAACTGAATTATTATAATTTTTGTAATTTTTCATTCTTGCCTTGTCTCACCACGACCCACCAGTGGAAAATTGCCTTAAATAATAAGCTTAATGAATAAAAAAAAAAAAAAAAGAATATGTAGCTCTCTTTTGAACTTTGTATTATACCTTTAAACTTAAAAAATACAACCTTGTGATATACATCCTCGGTATATCACAAAGATAGATAGATAGGAAGATAAAACATGTATTTGCACACATAAGACCCGGTGAGGTCTTGTGTGTGTAAATAAATGTTGCTAAGACCTCAAGACTCTCAAGAGTCTCTGGATTGCACCAAATGGGAATACAGGTCAGAATATTGCGTCAGGCAAAAATACCTTATGCTGATATTCTGCTGAATCCCAGCAGTGACACGTGGACGCTAAGCAGATGAGATAGAGTAAAGGCTGTATTTTTTAGCAGGATTTCAGACGGACGGACTGACAGACAGATAGCGGAATCATAGAGTCAGAAGTAGGGTCCCGTCTGGCACCTTTTGTGTACGGAACCCTAATAGCTTGCTCTGTCAACTCGTGGCAAAGATTGTCACGCAAATGGCGCTATGTGAACGAAAATATATGACTTGTTTTGTTTTAATGCATTTTTTGCTAAGATTTTTTGTCACACTCGACAATTTAAGATATCAATCTTCGTTTTAACCACACCCGTAGGTAGAATTCTGTCAACTCGTCAATAAACTCACAAAAAACGCAATTAAACATGCTTGTCACTACTAAATTAAAACATATTGTAACTAATTGTATATTTACACGTTCATTTGTATTAATCATTATAATTTTATCGCTCTAACGAGCCGTGTCATCCATCCAAGTCATCCATCAAAATGTTGACAAAAAACGTCAAACACGTGGTTTTTAATTGAAGAAGCAGACATCTTGTTATTCAAGAATTTATGTTCACTGAATTTTTGTACAAAAAATCTTGGCGTATTTGGCGTGAGTTATGTCTGTATTATGACGACGATATAATATAATTTTCAACACACTTGGTCATAAAATGGCTCTAATTTCACCGCAATTAGGCACATAATGACACCTGTAATCAAACTGTGACTTTTTCATTGCTATTATTCACAAGTGAGTTATAGGGTTTTTTTTTATTTTATTGGTTGGGTTGCTCTGTTCTTAAAAAAGTTTCGATACAAAAAAGATCGTGTTCAATACTACAAATAAATTAATGTACCTATAGCTTGCTCATTTCATGCAACTTCGTATTTGAATAGATAATTTTAACTTGTACGTTTTTAATAAATAAAACTTTCACTCAAATATAACTTTTGTTTTCTCTGTAATAAAGAAAACTTTGAATTCCCCATTTTGTAAGCTATCCGCGAAAAGCCAAAAAAAAAACCTCATTCTTTTAGTCTTTGGCCGATCGCCATTATTTGATACGCGCGCATAGGGAAACTGATTAATTTTTCCAGCCATAACGAAAAATTTTTCACAACTCGTTTTCACTGTTGAAATTATTTTTTTAGTATTATTTTCTTCACAAGTGTGTTGAAAAACGTCGTATAATACACGTGTGTATTGATGATTACCGTCCTCGGCTCTCTTAAGACCCTCACCTAACGGCTCGGGTCTCAATGGCGCCTCAGCGGTAATCACCAACATTACACACTTGTACCATAATGTACTATTACTAGCTGACCCGACAGACGTAGTCCTGTCAATAGATTTTTTAATTTTCTTACCGTTTGAACCTTCCCAGGACTTCCATAAATATTTCAAGACCAAATTTACCGAAATCAGTCCAGCCGTTCTCGAGACAAATAAACAATTCGAGCTCTTCATCACCACAACCCAGTTACAAGGTAACACGATATGTACTCATTTGTTAAAACTGGTTGTCTGACTTTCTGACTTCTGTTTACCTATAACGACTGTCAATGATCTACGAATGACAGCCGGGACCAATGGCTTTACGTGCTTTCCGAGGTATGGAGAGCAAGAATTGAATGGTCACCCATCCACGGAGTGACTGCGGCAAGCGTAGCTTAATCATGACCGATCACACCGTATGTCTTTTACTTAGCTACAAGCCCCTCATAATTACTTTAAATGCAATTTTCGATTTCAACCACTCCAGATTATTAAAATAATAAGAGTAACAACATCGTAATTAAATAATACTTTGTCATCACTTGGAATAATGTAGGACTGACGACTGATCGGTTGATGGTCTCCCACGAGTGTTGTAATTAAGTAATTACGTACCTACATGAGTAATTAACTAATAGGGCTCAAGAACTTTTAGCATATTGCATTTCTTGACTTTCCATTCATCAGAAATAAACACACCCATGACGAAATGGTATTATGAAAATTGACAATAGTGAGTCTCTTCAGTCTGTATGTTATCCTGGTAATTATAAAGCTTACATTATTTAGATGATTCCTTTTTGTCGAAATTAAGCGGCTTCGTGGTTAAATAAGATAGTTACCGTGTACGTCCAAATGAAATAACGGCACCCTATGGGATCACTCGTGTCTGTCTGTTCGTCTGTCACAACCAACCATTGGTACACGTTGTGGTATGAATTTCTGTAATTCAAACACGGAAGTGTAACGTACCTAAATGAATTTTGAATGTGAAATGACCATTTAAATAGTAGATTGTTATACAAGGAGCTAAAATTACCCATTATATACGAGGTAGTTTTACTCCCGAGCTTTAGCGAGGGAGTAAATAGAAACCGAGTTTTAATGGGTTTTAGCGCCGTGTGTTACACTATTAATACTTTTCACTACAATTGCGAGAAAATAAAACAATCCAATACAATATGAAATATTTTTGTTGTTTCTTCTGTAGCCGCAACACATTGCATGCATTCTACCAGAGATCGGCGATTTTAGTTCCATTTTCAAAATTAAAATGAGGTTCTTTTTTTATGAAACAGTAATAAGTCGAGTCTTTATCCATGATTATTCTACTTATGACTAAAGACTTTTTCGTTTTTGTAGGCTCATTGTCATATTTGACACACAAAAATTAAAAAAAGAAAAACTTTTTCCCCTAGAGGATGAAATGCTATTTTATCCCTGCTCTGGTATGCTACAATGACGGCCTTCTTGAGCAAGAGAAATGAAAAATAATGTATAAACATTTAGGTATTACATAGACATAAACACACAACATACAAAAAAAACACACATTTACACACACTGACATTATAGCGAAAAAAAAGACATGCAAACTGTACTGTATGACATATTGTTTTTAAAAAAGGGCTTGTTGTGAGGGTATCAAATGTTTTATTAATTTAAAATAAACAGTTTGAAATTTATTGAAGAAAATTGATAAAAATTGACCATGATTCCCTATCTAGTTCTAGTTCGAAAATACAGAGATGTTTTTGCTTCTATGGCGCCGATTCCCCTGTTCACAAACTAAACTAAAATTAGTTGGCATCTCTTACTGCCAGGCAGCTGAAGAAAAGGATGGCGACAGATAATAACTAAGTTAGAGATGACAAATAAGTTTTTTTTAACTTCGCCGTGTTTTCAATCAATACGTTTTGAAATGACAACTTTAATGGTGTGAACCTTTTAGATCAAATTAAATGGACAGGTCATATTAATGTCTGTCTCTTTACTGTTTTATTTGAAAGAGAGAGAGAGATATAAATAGCTTAAAATAAGTTTAGGCACTAATGTTAAGTTTTTTGTTTTTTTTTTATCTCTACACAAGTTCATCTTGCACTTGTATTAAAAGCGGATTGGAGATGTGATTAAAACAATTTGGTTTCTAATTTTATTATTTCATTGTTCACAGAAAGGTGACAATCAAAGAAGGCACCGCGTTTCATACTGTGAAAATATATCAGCAGGTGACAGTCACCGACGAACTGCAGAAAGAATTGGTGAGTACTTTTTTTAAATTCAGGCTTGTGTAAGGTAGAGCTTGCCTAGGATAAACCGGTTCATTCGTACCTTGAAGATATGCAGATTATGCTTATCGGGGATCAGATAGGCGTTGAATTCCGGAAATTCTCACAATAAATGTAGAAGCAAAGCGATTGGTTCGAGACCGTGGAACTTTTACCGCGGTGACGCTTCCCCGTATCTCTGCTCGTCCGACGATGGAATGGAGATATGGGGGAATTAAGTTGTGCAATGCACACTCTCCGAAATATACCCGATAAAAGCATGTACTTTGCAATGCTATCCTCCATGTCAGCTCAGAAGGCGAATTCCAGTTTTTTTTTAAATCTAGTCTTAGTCTCATTTCAGCTACAATTAATGTCAAAAATCAGGTTATTTACTACAGGTGAAGTAGATAAAATGTATTATTTTTTTGATTATATTCTTGTAATAAACAAAAAAGCAATACAAGACTAATATATTTCACAAACCAACCCATAAAAATCGATTAAGCAATTGATTTTAAATCGATTTAGGCGTAGGTTTTGCTGTTAAAAACTGCATATAGTATATTTGACAGTTACAATAATTTTTAAAGTATATTCTTACCGATTTCCAGATATCAAATATAACGAATGCTGTGCTCTCAGTGAGGAGGAACACCACGTCGCCATGTACCAATGGCTGGCGGTTCAGTACGGAGCAGTATCAGGACACACTGGTTACAGATGTAAGTGTAATTTGAGTGAGATACTGATTTGAAATTGGCGCCAATTACACAAAAGAGTTATGAATATTAATGTGGATAGAGGGAGAGGTATGGGAGGGTCAAAGAAAAGATAAATAATAATAATAATATTTATGAGGACACGCGGCTATCTGACACTAGGAAGCCCTGTACTATGGGTGTCAGCTGATATACATACACATGTATATAAACAGCAACCAGATACAAGATGGATGGATTATGTAAATAATGATATATGAAAGAGATAGGAGTCAGTAATATCACGACGGTTGACAGGATAGAATAGAAAAAGAAAACGTGTTGCGCCGATTCAATGTAAGAAGGAATAAGGGCAAGAAAATGATGATTGATTTGCATCGCTACTTATTCTGCAAAAATCTTCCCCAGTAGAAAGTGAAATGAGCTTGAGGAGAGCTATCATCCCATTTGATACTTTGGATTGACAGCTCATCTCTATATCACTTCACCTAAATAATAAAAAAAAAAGTTAATTCACCAAAAAAAGAGATAATAATTATACAGAAGAGAACAATGATGAACATTTTAACGTTTGTTGCAAAATCTGTACAATATTGTGTTAGCCTGCCTCTCAAACTAGGGTCACCTGTATCTTGAGAGACAGTGTTTGGCCAAGTTATATAAGAATATAATTTAGTGCAACAAGTGAACGGTGTTTGTGCTGCATCAACTTAATTTCTTGGTGAGTAGTGAAAGTGTATACGTGTGTGGGCTGTGGGGGTGTGTATATGTGTGAGTATGTACTGTGAGATATGTGGTGTAGTTGGTGTTTGTGAGTGATATGTAGTCATGTAAATGTGCAAGTGCGCATTGTGTATGGTAAAACCTATAAAGTGTATGCGAGGTAGTATGAATTTGATAGGCGATGAATGTGAGTAAATACTCATCAGTAAATATCGAGGTAGATTTTGCAGAATCGACCAAGTGCTTGACTGTGGATACGAGGCTAGTTTCTAATAGAGACCTATAAGCTAAACTATAGCTCTTACTTTTTCTATCTGCAGAAAAAATGAAACAAAAATGATCATGTCAACTTCAGTAATATATTCAGGTGTAGAATAAATAAATAATAAACACAGGATAAGTAAATTCTTTCTTCACATTTTTTAACAGAAAAGGTTGTGTTTACAAACATTTATAAAGTTACATACATGAACAACCCGTAACAATTACCTGTAGGCCATACTTGAAGTAGTATTCCGTATGGGAATCGAACCTACGATACGCAGCGCAGCGGCCAATTACTTAGCCACTGCATTTTTTATTTTCAGTTTTCCTTGGTGTGCGACATGGACTGGCTACCTAGAATGTGCAACACTCTCTTCTGGGTCGGCTCTATATTCGGCAACCTCTTCTTTGGATGGATGTCTGACAGGTAAATATTCTGTTCCTATCATTTTAGTGTGGTCATTAAGTTTCTCAATTATTAATGTTAGTAAACAAACCGATGCCCGTTCGCTGTCTCGTTTAAGACAAAGTTCAAAATGTCTCCCATTCAAAAGGTATTGTCATAACAGTCACACTGGCCACAAGTTACTTCGCGCGAAGACATGGACAAATATCGTTCACTGGACGCCTGAGGGAGGATATTGTCGTCGACGATCAGAAAACTTATCAACAACAGAATTATCAATAACTTTAACATTTTATTTATCATGCCCGCAGATACGGCCGCCGTCCCACAATTCTTCTGATGGTCTTCCTAGAAGTTCCCCTAGCTATAGCGTCATCATTCGCCAAATCTTTTTGGACTTACGTTGGGTTACGAGTGGCTGGTGGACTGTTTTTCCCAGCATTGTATCAGTTGCCTTTTATATTGGCGTTGGAGCTGATGCCGCCTGGGCATCGGAATCATACGGGTAAGAAAAATGCTTTGTGGTTCGGTGTACTTGTGATTGCCTTGTGTCTGGGTGTTGTTTATCTATATATGTATGTATTTAAAAATGTATTTGTTTATGTATATCGGCTGTCAGACGCTCATAGTACAGGGTCTCCCTAGTTTGGGGTCAGATGGCCGTGTGTGAAATGTGCCCACATATTATTATTATTTTTAATATTGGAACAGAGCTCATATCTTTATTTTACGGTAGTATATTTGCTGAGTTTAAAACCGCGAATTGAGCAAGCGTGGTGGTCAATGCTCATGCCTTCTCTGGAGCCTTAGCAATTATTTTGTGAATAACCAGACTTTCGGTTACTGCTTAAAATGATCTTATGAAAAAGATAATTAATACAGTCGAGTTAAGATATGACTAATTCGATTCTGGGTGCACGATGCAAATAGAGAACCCACCTACAGACATACTAATTATTATGTAGATATTAAGAATCTCGGATGCTGCTGAAAATTCTCTTACGTAAAATGAATTAAGGGACGTCAAGTATAATAAAAAACCAAAAACAAGCAAACTCACCTCTTTGAAATAATTAAGTATAGAGATATTCATTCATTCATATCAGCCTATTGACGTCCACTGCTGAACGTAAACTTCCACTAGAGATCATCAACCAACTCTGTCTAGAGTTCTAAACTATAGTGATCTACAATTGTTTTTTTATTTTTATTTCAGGTATTGTTGTCGGAATGTTATTTGCAGGCGGCATGTGTCTGTTATCTATGCTGGCTTATGCTGTGCAAGACTGGTATCATCTGTCCTTAGTCACTACATTTCCTTTTATACTGTTGTATGGGTAAGTTAACCAGCTGTATTTTGTTTTTCTTATTAATATTGTAAAAAGTACTTAGTTCTATCGACGGACGCGTGCCTAAATAAAAACCGTACGGAACGATCAGTCATGGTTAAACTACGCTTGCCGTGGTCAGTTCATGGATGGATCGTGGTATAAAATGACCATACATTTTATACCACGACCCCTTCGTACCTCGAAAACAACGTAAAATCGTTGGTCCCGGCTGTCATTTGTCATCTTTACCAGTCATTATGGGTAGTCAGAAACCCGAAAGACTAATAACCAGTCTTACTAAGGAATGTTGTGTTGCCCAGTGACGTGGTTGTGGAGGTCAGATAGGCAGTCGCTCCATGTAAAACACTGGTATTCTGCTGCATCTGGTTAGACTGGAAACCGACCTTCACATAGCCATAGGCAAAAGCCTAGGCGATTTGTTTGCAAAAAGTTGTTTTATTTGTAAGTTCAGAGTACATCATATCAATATAATTAATTACTATAAAGTACAGAGGCCAACACATCAAGCCACTACAATCTGTCAAATTTTTTTGATAGATTTTCAACTTTATTACAAAAGCATTAGGTTCATATTTAATTGGGAAAATTTGACAGTTAGGTATGGCTTGATGTGCTGGCGTCTGTACATTTTTTTGGCAAAGTACTGCATTAAAGTTACAAATAAAATAACTTGTGATTTATTTCTAAAACACAAAGGTACCAGCAGCTTTTAATTAAAAGGCCTCTAACCACGGGTCATTTGAGCTTATTCCTATTTGTGGTTTTTAATTTCTACCACAATAGTAACCTACAGGCCAATTTTCTAATAAAAATCGTTCAAAATCTAGTCACAATCTTATTTTAGCGACAATCAATGTATAAAAAGTAAGCAAAAAGAAGCCTTAACAGTTAGTGCAATTAACCCCCTGATCTGCGACAACGTATAATAGTCCTTGTCAGTGAAGTATTATAAGATAATAGATTCTAATAACCCAATTTCTTTTACAGATATTACTGGCTTATACCAGAATCTCCAAGGTGGTTGGTTGGCAGAGGGCGAATAGCAGAAGCTGAAAAAGTTTTTAGGAATCTCGCAAAAAAGAATGGTTTATACCTTGAAAGAGGCTTTTTATTAGACCTGCATGTAAGTATAGTTATAGGGAACTAAGATTTGAATGCAATCTTTTCTAAACTTTACTAGAACTTTCTCCCTGTCAAGCGATGATACGACTGACGGTGTAGAAAAAATGATATACCTAGACTCGGTAGAAAAAAATGATATACCTGGATAGAGATTTCTTATTTGACCTGCATTACAGAAATTCCTAATAGAAGCATGCTTACAGCGTAATCATGCCATCAAATTCCAAAAAAAGTCAAAATTAAAATAGGAAACCAGTATTCACGATTGTATCTCAGATTTTTTATTTGCTTTTGCAGAAGAAAATGAAAGAAGAAGAAGAAGCAACATTAGAAGAATTAGCAACATTAGAAGAATTAGCAACGATATCAAACATGAACGGCCATGTAGCAGAATACACAGAACTGCCAGAAAAAGAGGAGAATCTAGACAGAAGAATAAGCAACATGCTAACATTCAAGCCAGACCTGTCAAAAATATCTGAAACAGAAGAAACTAATAAAAACTTAGAAAAAATAATAGCTTTAGAAGTAGCAGAAATCGTTAACAAAAAATCTAGGCTGAAAAAAGTAGAGAAAGAGGAAGAAAAAGAACAGAATATTACAGAAGCAACAAATCTAAATGCTGAACATCAGCAAAAGGCAACACAAACTGAGTATTCTAAATCACCAGCGAGTACATTTAGGAGAAAGTCTTTACAATTAGTAAGTAAAATATTTATTCACGAAGACGGAGAAGAAGATATTGTGGAGAATAAAAGAATGGACGATCAGAATTCAGAAGGAGATTGTAAAGCTTCTCCATTGGATGTGTTTAGATATCCGAATATAAGGAAGAAGTTCTTCATTTTGACGTTTGATTGGGTTGCTCTGGGAGTTGTGTATAACAGTATGAGTTATAATACTCCTAATTTGGGTGTCAATGATTATTTAGCGTTTTTTATTGGTGAGTAATTTATAGTTTACACTTGTTCATTTTATCATCTCTGGTATTCCGATTTCAACGTCGTTATGATTGGTTAAAGGTACAGTCACAAAATATGTCACAGTTAAATTTGCGGCTTTTTCAATATAGGTAAAGTAAAACTTGATGTTATGAATGATACTCGTTCTTATAATGTATGGGTAACAAAGTAATTAGGATTATGGTTTTTCGATTTCGTATGTAGACGTTCATACATAGATATTTGAGGCATGACAATGAGAAATGCCTAATCGGACTTCTTAAATTGTCACGAGATTAGATTGCAGTACGGAACGCCTTCCCACCCCCAAAAATATGCACAAAAGAGACAGATTAATAATATAAGAAAGGTGGTTAAAACCTACCGTTCTACTCGAAGCGCTTATAATCCCTTAATTTACATTCCAGCGGTCGACAAGACAAAAGTCATTTATATAAGCTACTTTAAATTCACACTTACATAAAAACCATTTTCTACTTACATAACAGTGTCCTCTCATTTCATTTTCAGGTGGTGCCGTAGAAATACCTTCGTACTTCATAGCGTGGCGCTGCATGGAGCGATTCGGCCGTCGCTGGGTGCTCTGTGTCTTTATGTGCGTTGGAGGAGTCGCCTGCATCAGCTGTATTCTTGTTCCTGAATGTAAGTAGCGTACTGAGTTGTTTTTCTTTGATACTATTTAGTCGAACAATTAATTTACATCTACAAGCTCCTTGAAGCATTACACTCACATACAGGCGCTGATCTCTGTTTATTATCAAAGTACCAATGATTTCTAAGCATCAATTGAATACAAGTTATTAAAATCTACAATTTCTTCTACAGCGTGGCCATGGATAACAGTATCACTCTCAATGCTGGGACGGTTGTTCGCTGCTTCATCATTTGCAGTATTCTATGTACTGATTGGAGAATTGTTACCAACTGTATTGAGGGCACAAGCTATGGGAGCTGCTTCGTTTATATCTGGACTGGGGCTTTTAGCTGTGCCGTATATAGTGCATCTGGTAAGATTATTTAAGGCCTTATCATTTACGAATAAGTTCAGGTTAAAGTTTCTGGAAAACGTTTTTATACTAATTCAGTTGTATGTTTGAACTTTTTTGGTATATTGTACCCTAGGTCTTTTTTATAGCATCTTGTGCCCTATTGAATCTAGTTTCGTTGCTAACATATTGAGTATTTAAACTTCCACGAAATCATAATTCATCATCATATCAGCCTATTGCCGTCCACTGCTGAGCGTAGGCCTGCCCAAGGCATCGCCAAATAACCCGGTTTTAGACAGCCTGCACCCATGCCAATCACTTTTTCCAAATTGTCAGTCCATTATGTCGCAGGGCGTCCCTCACTACGCTTGCCCAAACGCGGTCTCCATTCTAAAACTTGTCTGCTTCATCTACCGTCTGTCCGTCTGGCAGACATGGCCGGCGCACTTCCACTTCAGTGTGTATCAGTGACTTTAGTTTTCTGGTGCCGTCATAAATATTTTTATTCATTCAAATGTTTTAATATAGTGATATTCTTTACTTTCAGGCTATCTACTCCAGAGCTTTACCATTGATTATAATGGGCGTGCTGAGTGTGATGGGTGGCATTACTTCCCTCTTTCTGCCTGAAACTCTGAACCAGCCATTACCACAGACCCTGGATGATGGAGAGACCTTTGGCAGAGACTTTAAAATATTAAGCTGTGTTGAGAGACCAAGTGATAAGTGAATATACCGTAACAAAGTGTAATTGTATGAATCTGTGAATAAGTATATAGTGTAAGCAAAAGCTTTGGCTAATATGCCATACGGATCGTTCAAGGTTAAGCTATGCTTGTCGCGGATCTGTACGATGTGTGATCCGTAGATATGTCTATCCATTTCATAACGAGACTCTCCATGCCTCGGAAAGCACATAAAACCATTGGTCCCGGCGGTCATGTGTAGATATGTGACAGTCGATATGGGTAGTCAGAAACCAGAAGGTCTAACAACCACTGACAACCAGTATTACCAAGGAGTATCGTGTTACCCAGTAACTGGGTAGTCTATTCCAAACTATGTAGACTACACAGATAAAGATTTGAAAGTGCCAGGTTTAAGAAGAAGATATTAATAAGAAAAATTATAAATAAGGTACACAATTTCTCATAATTATAAGATTTTGCGTCACAAATTAAAAGTAAGTTAAAACTAAAATAAAAGTCAGTTTATTGTAATTCGTGTTCTTTGTATTTTTTGTGAATTAGATAATAACACTTTTTGTTATAACATAAAGTACAAAAATATGTGTAAATAACACAACAACTTTGTAAATATTAAACTTTAATATTTTATTTGTAATTTTGTCTATTTTTTTGATGCTCCTATGCTTTACCTGAATAACTAATTTATATAAGTAATAAGTAAGCCGTGTGGTGCTGGCTGCAAATAGTACCACCCTATTTCTAACCATGGGTCTCGTAGAAGGTGACAGGGGAATATTCAACCAGAGGATGTCCAGCAGCGTCGCGCGTCGTTCTGAGTACCATAACACCTACTGCGATCTTCAACATGCATCGGTGAAGCATGGCGATTACGGCTGAACCCACAAACACTAAAAGTTGACATAATGAAGATGAAAAAGTAAAGTAATCATCATTCATGTAAAGGAAAATCATTTATTCAGATATTATGACAAAAAGAGATAATTATATAATACTAGTAACCCGACCTGCGCGCTTACTCTTCATTTTAATACCGACCGATTGACATTGGAATTTTGACGTTTTGACGTATTTCGTACTCTCGAGGTCGCCGCTAGCGCCAAATTATTATTAAATTACGTATCCATTTTGGGGAACTAATTGGAATCAGGATCGGGTTTAAACGCTACTCTTGAGTTTATTTTGACAGCGCCCATGTTGCGTTGTGGTTGTAATTTTCCAATGACAAAAGTGCAACTTTTTAGAAATTGTTTTGCGTTTTGGGCGGTTTTCAGTAAATAATAAGAGTATAATATGGTACGATTAGCAGTAATATAGTATTTTACATAATTCCCATGAAAAAACATTTGCAATAAAGACGATATGAGCTTCGGAGGATGTGTCATACGGTCTTCATTCATTCATAGAATACGCAAAGCGGTTTCTTTGAATAAAGGCGAATTTAAAGCAAAGCATGGATTCGTTTGAGAAAATATGTACAACTTAATACAATGTTTTGCCCGCTACTTCGTCCGCGTGAATGTCGGTTATCGCGGGTGCAGACGAAGTCGCGGATTAAAAAGTAGCCTATGTCCTTTCTTGGAGTTCAAGCTATCTTCACAGAATTCAGATATTTTATAACTAATTATTAGTGTCTATTCAGTTTTTAAGAATATGTTTCACTTGTTATTTTATTCATATTTTATAATAAAACTGAAGTGCAATAAAAGAAAAGCAAATTTTTGGTCTCAAATGTTCGTATCGTTATAATTACGTAACTAGAAAATGTGTTTTTTTGTGTGTGTAAATATTAAGGTAATTTTGGTTATATAGGGTACGATTATGTATAAAAACGTCAGTATAGAAGGTTTGAAGTCGATAGGACAATCCGTTCGAAAGATAGAAGGAAAATTGTAAAGGTAAAATTGTGAAATCATAAAATTGCGGCTCGTAACGTAGCTAACTTCACGTGTAATCAAATAATCGTGGGGGCAATCACAAATTCAATCCAATGTTGTTTCAAGAGTACCGAATCACGTGACTGCATAGTTGACATTGGAATCATATTGTGATTACATTGAATTTAAAATTAATTTGAAGGGTAAGCCTCCAGCGCGCTTACTCTTCATTTTAATACCGACCGATTGACATTGGAATTTTGACGTTTTGACGTATTTCGTACTCTCGAGGTCGCCGCTAGCGCCAAATTATTATTAAATTACGTATCCATTTTGGGGAACTAATTAGAATCAGGATCGGGTTTAAACGCTACTCTTGAGTTTTTTTTGACAGCTGTGTATTGCGCCCATGTTGCGTTGTGGTTGTAATTTTCCAATGACAAAAGTGCAACTTTTCAGAAATTGTTTTGCGTTTTAGGCGGTTTTCAGTAAGTAATAAGAGTATAATATGGTACGATTAGCAGTAATATAGTATTTTACATAATTCCCATGAAAAAACATTTGAAATAAAGACGATATGAGCTTCGGAGGATGTGTCATACGGTCTTCATTCATTCATAGAATACGCAAAGCGGTTTCTTTGAATAAAGGCGAATTTAAAGCAAAGCATGGATTCGTTTGAGAAAATATGTACAACCTAATACAATGTTTTGCCCGCTACTTCGTCCGCGTGAATGTCGGTTACCGCGGGTGCAGACGAAGTCGCGGATTAAAAAGTAGCCTATGTCCTTTCTTGGAGTTCAAGCTATCTTCACAGAATTAAGACATTTTATACCTAATTATTAGTGTCTATTCAGTTTTTAAGAATATGTTTCACTTGTTATTTTATTCATATTTTATAATTTTTTTTTTTTTTCAAATTT
Organism: Charanyca ferruginea; assembly: GCA_947361185.1. NCBI lineage: Eukaryota > Metazoa > Arthropoda > Insecta > Lepidoptera > Noctuidae > Charanyca > Charanyca ferruginea. The sequence continues at coordinate 6,061,592 of OX376060.1, forward strand.
TTGTCTCAAATGTTTGTATCGTTATAATTATGTAACTAGAAAATGTGTTTTTTTGTGTGTGTAAATATTAAGGTAATTTTGGTTATATAGGGTAGGATTATGTATAAAAACGTCAATACAGAAGGTTTGAAGTCGATAGGACAATCCGTTCGAAAGTTATATGGAAAATTGTAAAGGTAAAATTGTGAAATCATAAAATTGCGGCCCGTAACGTAGCTAACTTCACGTATAATCAAATAATCGTGGGGGCAATCCCAAATTCAATCCAATGTGGTTTCAAGAGTACCGAATCACGTGACTGCATAGTTGACATTGGAATCATAATTGTGATTACATTGAATTTAAAATTAATTTGAAGGGTAAGCCTCCTGGCTGGCGCACGAGAAGCACTAATAAATTATAGCCTTCTAGCTTTTGCTCGCGACTTTGTCCACGTGAATGTCGGTTATCACGGATGCAGACGAAGTCGCAAATTAAAAAGTAGTAATCCAATATTATAACATAACGCCTGTATTCCCCGAAGGGTTAGGCACAGGTGCATCTATGGAACACCCGAACACCTATGGATAGAGGGCGAGCCTATTGCCATCTACCGGGCACAAATCCAAACTCCAACAAAAAAAAACACTATCTAGTTGTTTTACATTCTCTCATGTGTGCCATCATTTGGAGTAAAAATCATTTAAACATCATTTAACTAGACACCTGTGTTCATTTTGAATAGAGTAACTAGAATACATTCATCGCTTTAGCCTGAATGGAAGAACCGTTCAGATGTGAGATTCCTGATTAGATGTATCGTTTTGAATAGAGATTCCTGAATAGAGAGTAATTTGAATGGAAGAACCGTTCAGAATAAAGATTCTTGAAAATATGTAACGTTTTGAACAGAGACTTTTGAATAGAAATATTTTGATAAGAGAGTATAATGGGGGGTATGGATCTAGTATGATCCAGATCCCCACTCTCCTACTACCTTAAGCAGTCAGTATCGACTGCTTCAAGCTGCGACTGTATAGTAATCTATAGTTTTCTACGTACACACATACACGGAACCTCTCGAGCAGTTGCGACTGCTTCGGGCGGTCAGCAGCACGGTGAAATTTCATCGTGCAGTCAAGCAGTTGCCATGCATATACTGACTGCTCGAGCAGTCTCTACGCCCGCGCTCTATATTTTACGTCACGCGCGCCTCCCGCCCACATGCTTTTGTTTTGCTTGTTCAGTCTGCAGTTCATACCAACTGCTCGAGCAGTTATCAATGGCAGCTTCAAGCGGTTGATTATGACTGCTCGAGCGGTCCGTGTATGTTGATCAACGCCTAACTGCTCGAGCAGTCCATGTATGGCCGGCCTAAGAGAACATGGTTCCAACGTTCTTTCAAAATTTAAAGGAAAAAGGACTGCAGCATCACAATAATGTAGTTGGTAAGAAGTGCCATCAGATGTAACGGTAATGTCGCGTCGATGTAGAACAAGCCACACGCGCTCATCTTGCTGAAAGAAGCTCGGTTTACTTGTATCACGTTACTGCAGAGATTTTCTTCGTCATCTGTGGAAGAAGAATAGATCACACAGTGTTGAAAAGACAAATCACAATGCTATTGACTACGCATATACTGCCCATAGTACTTTGTAGCATTGAGCAAACATTATTACTGGGGAAAACGTTTTTGGTGTCAAAAGTCAAGTTATTAGCGCGGTATATAACGCACAATGGCACCGATTTCCTTGTTCACAAACTGAACTAAAGTTAGTCAAATGCATCTCTTACTGCCAGGCAGCTGAAGAAAAGGATGGCGAAAGATAAGAACTGAGTTGTGACTTACACGACTCAGTTCTTTCAAAAAGAAAGAAGAAGAAAGAAATAAGTTTTTTCTTGAACTTCGCCGTGTTTTAAACCACCACGTTCTGACATTACAACTATAATTGTATGAACATTTTATGTCAACTTAAAATGACAGCTCTTATTAATATCTGTTCTTTCTTGTTTTATTGGAGAAATAGAGATATAATTAGCTTAAAATAAGTTCTTGAAATTGGCACCATTGTCAATGTTACGCTTCTACGAGTATATAGAAAAAAGTTTTTGTTCCTTGTTAAAACATCCTCCTGGATGTCCTCCGTCCAGGGGCGGGCGTAGGGGTCTGCAAGACTCCTACTGGCTAAAAACCACGCCGGCGTTCCATCTCGGTTGCTGGAGATACTTGCGCAACCCCCGACTGGTGCCGGTCCGCTTCCGCGGGCCTCCTCAGGCCAGGGGGGAAGTGAGGTGATGGACTCGCGAATTACACAGAAACGGCGTACGGTGAAGACGCAGCGCAGGCGCAGAGCAGGCGTGGAACAGATAAGGCACGGACGCGATTTAAATTTTATCAAAGAGGCGAAGAGACGCCGCACCTAGTCATTATACAGGCTGATTTTATCGTGATATCATGTCTTCCTCTTCAGACGACGAAGATGCGCTTGCTTTGCTGCAACTCATTAATGTGCAGAGACACCGAAGATATTCGGTGCACCCTGTGTGGAAAATGTCACAAGAGCATAGATATTTTAAAATAATGGAAAAATTATGCGAATACCCTGATCGTTTTCCTACAGTGTATAAAATGTCACTAAGACTGAATAAAACTGGGCTAAGATTTGACAATCAGGAGCATTTGTTTGCTATCAATCATTGTGTAATGTAAATTCAGATACAATTTTCGTGTTAATGAATAAATGACTAATGACTAATGATTACCGCAAAAAAAAAAGAATTAAACTCCCCATATTTTATCTTGTACAATTTTATTACTGTTCTCCGGCTTAGTATGGTCGTAAAAAGCTAGACATTGTTCAATTATCTCGCAGAACTCTAAATTAAATTCACTATCGTTACGCATTTTTCTGCTCCTACTGTATAACAAACTTCGTGCTGCTTGCGCGCCTCTCCAGTCGCGACTGCTAGCGATGCGTAACAGGCGACGAAGCGACGTGCCTGCGCCACGCCGCTTGAGTATAATTCACAACGTGTCGCCTACCTACATTTTGTATTGAAACGTTTTAAGCGGCAAGATGCCTGCGTCGCGCCTTCACCTTACGCCGTTTAGGTTTACGCCTAAGAGGGGCGCGCGTAGAACACCACGCGCCGCCCCGTCGGGTCCTGATGTGTGGGGGGCGACAGACGTCCCCGAGTCTGTCGAAGAAGGCCAACGGAGCAGCTAACCGCAAATTCATCGTGAACTGTGTTTTGGATTCGTATTTTTAATATAAATAAGTAGCACTACTATAGCTCTCAGGGATAACGTAGCTTCTTATTAGCGAAATAATTTACAGAAATGGATTAGTAGTTCTGGAGATTAGCTCGAGTGACAAAAAAAAACCATCGACACTTTTAACTCTTTTTTTTTATTTTTTTTTAACGTAGGGAAATCCTCATGGACTGTCCTCCATCTGGAGAAGACGGGGGAGGGGGGTGCCGGACTCTTACCGGCTAAAACCATCACAGTGTTCCTCGACTGACCTATGGGCGGGGGTACGGGATTCGCTGGCGCATGCACCGCGCCCCCGCCAGGCAGTGGCAGGCGAGGCAGTGGCTTACCTCACCCTCTCTGCCGCCTTTTATGCGTGCATGACATGCTCGCAAAAAGAGGCAACAGCCTCCCACGCACTCTCGCTCTGGACCATCGAAAAGACGAAGTTCGGGAGCGAGAGGCCACCTTCTGCTGCGGAGAGTTCACGGCGCTGCTCTGCCCAAGCTGGGCACTTTGCCAGCGTATGCTGCGCCGTGTCCTCCAGGCAATCTCCGCAGTGGTGACAACCGGGCGATTGTTCGCGGCCTATACGACACAGATACTTCCCGAAACAGCCATGTCTCATCAGTATCTGTGTCAGCCGGAACGTGAAGGCGCCGTGTCGGCGCCCTAACCAATCCTCCATGACGGGTCTTACCGCCGAAATTACGGCGTGCCCTGCGCTGGGGTTGACGAGTCGTCCCTCCCATTCCGCCGTTAGGATCGCGCGGAGCTCGGAACGGCGCCGCGTGTACTCTCGCGGCACCGGTCGTATGTCCCGCTTCAAGATCCCACGGCGGAGATCCAGCTAGGAGGCTCGCTGTCTCATAGGAGATCGTGCGGTATCTCCGAACCACTCTGACGGCCATCGCTTGCTGCGGACGTCTGAGCACTACGATATTACGGGCCGCCAGGTTCTCCGCCCATACTGGCGCCCCGTAGAGCGCCATAGACCGCACAATCCCCATATAGAGCCTCCAATAGGAGGCGTTGGGTCCACCTAGGTTGGGCAGCAAGCGGGCAAGTGCCCCCGCCGCACCCATGAGCTTGGGTGCCAGCCACTGAAAGTGCTGCCCAAAGTTCCATCGGCCGTCGAGGACGAGTCCTAAGTACTTCGTCGTCGACTCGACGCTGATGCGGACGCCTCCCACCACGATATGAGAGCCCGGAGGTGGTCCACGCCGGGGCCCATGAAAGAACAGGGCCTCGGACTTGTTGAGGGCCACCTCTAGGCCCAATCGCCAGATCCTTCCCACGACCTGGGCAACCCCAGCGGTTGCCAAAACCGTCGCCTGCTGGTGCGTCTTCCCACGCGCTACAACGAGCGTGACGTCGGCGTAACATATGACCCCGACGCCGCGGAGAAGCGTACCACGCAGCACCCAGTCGTAACCGATGGTCCACAGGGGCGGTCCTAAGACGGAACACCGCACGACACCTCTAGCCCACCCCAGCCATCCTGACCCTGGTAGATGACGGCCCTGTCCGTCAAGTAGGCCCCAATGATGCGGCGGGGGTAGTTCGGCACTCTGTGATAGACGAGTGCCTCCCTAATGCAACTCCAGGGCATGGTGTTGAAAGCGTTGGCGATCTCGAGTGACACCGCCAGCACCACCTCGCCCTGGGAAGCTGCATCCTCCGCCAGGGCTCTCAAGCGCATAATAGCATCGATCGTGGAGCGACCACGGCGGAAGCCAAATTGGCTGTCCTCAGCAGGACCAGTTTTCCTGTCTGGCGTGGAAACTGGCCCCGCTCCAGACATGCGCTGAAGAGCCCCATCAGGCGGGGCCCGAGAGCCTGCAGGGCCAGGACCCATGCACGGCCAGGTATGCCGTCTGGTCCTGGGGTGGTGTTTTTGGCCTGAAGCCGTAGCACCGCCACTCTCATTTCTGCCGGGGTCATCTCGGGAATGTCATCGTCGTCGTCGTCATCCGCGTCGGGCAACGCCGAGAGCAGAACCATCGGCGGTGGCGTGTGCTCCTGCCTCAATGGAAATGCGACCAGCTGAGGCTGGGGGGGGAGACATCGAAACGAATGTATCGGTGATCCGATAGCGTCTCCACCCCCGGCATTACACGCCATCCCCTGACACGGCGCGCTACAGCAGGGCTAGCAAACGAGATGTCTACTATTGAACCGTCCCGCTGACGCACGCACGTGTGAACCGAACCTCGGTTGAGAAGGACTAGGCCGGTTTCAATAGCCCAGTCCTCGAGAACTTCTCCCCGTGCAGTTGTCGTTGGGGAACCCCAAGCCACAGATTTGTCTTTGAAGTCCCCAAGGATGAGCACGGGCAGGGGACGGCAGCGTGCGACGGCGACGCCCAAATCCCCGAGTAATCCCTCAAAGTCGGCGAGAGTCCCATTGGGTGAGGAGTAAACTCCTGCGACCACCATATCACCCAGCCTGGCCGCCACGAATCCCCGACCACGCGTGACGCCCTCAAAAGAGGGGGAGTCAGTGGCGGCCCGCAAAATGAGGACCACCGAGCCGGACAAGTCGTCCACCCAGTCATCTCTAGGTGGCACATAGTACGGCTCGGCGACCGCGGCGATGTTGATCTACCACTGCGCCATGCTCTGGAGCAGCAAGTCCTGAGCCCTGGCGCAGTGGTTGATATTCGCCTGGAGGAGGCGGAGATATGTAGCTGTTATTGACAATCTATACTCCCCCCTCCCCTACATCCTGGCCCGGCCTCGATGGGGCCATAGGCGCTTTTGCGGCCGGTTTACCCGACCCCTTCTTACTGTTATAGTTTCCCAATGCTAAGGAAAACCCTTAATAATCAATAATAATCGATTACATAGACTTCCTTGAAAATGTCTTATCGTCATTTTTGGCCAGACTGCCTCGCCGCTCCCGCAGCTCGTCAGTCGAGTCCCATCCGCCGAACCTCTACCATATCCGTTTATCGTTGTGTCTGCCAGTTTGACTTAGTGTTAACCGAAAAGTCCCAAAATTGTAACAAGGTCAAACTCCGAATTAAAACTAGTTCTTTTCGTGAATCAAAGTGTTTTTTTTAAAACCTTGTTTACGTGGGCTCGCGTAACATTGGAGGCAGCTTAAGGGATTTTAAAAATCCTCGGATCGCCTCATTTCTGTGAAAAAATAAATAAATAGAAAAACCATACTCACTTGTGTTGTGATTGTGACAGTGAAAAGTGCTAAATTTAATCTTACCTCTGTATCCTGTCGCTGTATCCTGTCTCTGAGCCTTTCTGCTCAGTGCCGCTGTATCCCGCTGGTCTTATTAGGCCCTCACGTGCCGTGCTGGTGTAACCCCAAATATCTATCACTTACCTTTAGTGATCTCGCCTGGCTACGAAATGATTTGTATTGCCTTCGCCGTCGCAGTGTTCCTGTAAGTACATTCATCCTACATCGAAACAATTTGTGTTGTGAAAATAGTGTTGGTGATTTAAACTACATAATTTCATCGTATAGTTCTAATTTAATTCGAGTTTCAAAGTGCTAGACTTAGTAACATTTAATTAATCAATTGTCCCTATGTATTATTTTATCGCTCAGTTCTGAGAATAGTGCAACATCCTTTTCTTATCGCAGCTCCGTACCTCGCGCGTTATCTTTGTTTAGACTAAACTTTCATGCCTAAAGACGAGCCTAATACCATGTCGAAAGAAACAAAAGAAATCGACATAACTTTATAAGCAAATTCATTAACAAATTCAACGGTAATCGCGAAAAACTTAATGCGTTTTTAAATAATTGTAGAAATGCAATAAGTCTTGCGTCACTATCTCAACAAGACACAATATTAAAATATATTTTAAGCCAACTTGAAGGCCGTGCCGAAAGCGCGTGCTCTATTAGAGAATTCGAAAACTGGCAACAATTAGAAGAATTTCTTAAAAACCAATTTGGCGAGAAAAAACATTACGCTGCACTACTCTCAGATCTCCAAGATTGCTGTCAAAGTAATAGCGAAACAGTCAACCAGTTTGCACTACGCGTAGAGACATGCCTAGCCAAACTATTGACTGAAATCAACATTTCTATACCCACGAAAAAGAAAGGTGAACTGACTGGCCGTGTCGCTGCAATGCAAGATTTAGCATTGCACACATTTATCAGTGGCTTAAATTCTCGATTATCAACTGTAGTCAGATGTCGTGACCCTGAAACCTTAAATGAAGCCATTGGCTTTGCAGTGTCTGAAGAAAAAATATTACAGACGACCCCTAAGCGTAACCCATCAGCAATCAATAACAATTCGTCCAATCAAGGGCGTTGGTCTCAGCGTCGATTCCAGCAAAACCGAAACCCTACACAGCAAGGTGTTTCGAATGAGCCCCATAATCAAAAACCATCTACTTCAGGTCCTCCGGTGTGTCGTTATTGCAAAAACGTGGGCCACACTATTGAGGAACGTAGAAAACGGGAATTTAACAATAACCGCTTTAGAGATCAAAATAATCAAGGACTACCTAGGCGTCAAAACAATCAAGTTCAAGTTCACGCGGTAAATAGTCACGAAGGCGATTACCACGTGGAAGAAACTCAATATAAACCAAATGATGATTTAAACGAATAAAGGGCTCACGGTGGTGTCTCGTGAGACCCAAACCTCAAATTCCAAAACATTTCTATATCAAAGACACCAATGCTATGTACACTGTATCCTCTGCATCCGCTGTACCCTCTAAATCCGCTGTATCCTCTGTATCCCCTTACAATAGGAACTCGCGAATAAACCGCAACACTGTATCCTCTGAATCCGCTGTATCCTCTGTATCCCCTGAGAATAGGGACTTGCAAATAAACCGCAACACAATTCCCTCTGTAGCCACTGCATCCGCTGAAAGTAAAATAAACCATTCTGCGCATGTCAAATCCACTTTAGACTCAATCGTCTCTCGTTCAATCCCTGAAACAAAAATTTATGAGATTAATATTAATCCATTTAAAAGACGTTTACCTCACATCCTTGTCCATACCCAAGTATCAAACACTTCCATATCTCTCCTCGTAGACTCTGGTGCAACTGTAAGCCTTTTAAAACAATCTTCCATACAAACGCCAGTTGTAATTCTCTTGAAAGGCATTGACCCTATTGATGAAGCTTCACCAACAGTAGGACATTTCCCGCTTAACCTAAAAATAGATGATAAAAATAGTATCACACATAGATTCCATATAATACCCCGAATACACTTACCTTATGATGGTGTTATTGGCACAGATATGCTAATCAATTTTGGCTGCACCATTGACTACACTCGCGAAATCTTAAAAATAGGTAAACACGAAATAAAATTACGTTTCAATGCACCTACTTATGTAATCCCTCCTAGGACTGAAACCATCATAGAGTGCTCCGTCTCCAACCCTGAAGTGAAAGAAGGACTTGTACTAGACCAATGTTTTCATGAAGACTTACTGATTGCCAATTGCCTAGTAGCAGTTAAAGAAAACAAAAGAATTAATTTATCAATAATCAATACTTCTGAAAGTCCTATAACCCAAAAGTCAAATTTAGATATCACACTCATTCCCTTGAGTTCATTAACCGAACCTTTCGAGTCAGTAACCGCTCACACAGCTTGTCATTTTGAAAACAATAACTCTTACCTCCGATCACAAGAAGTATTAAACCTCCTTAGAATCGTTCACCTCAATTCTGAGGAAGCAAATGCCCTTCACGATATTTGCTCCGAATACTCGGACATATTCCATATCCCTGGTGACAAACTTTCCCATACAAATGCACTTAAACATAATATAACGACGAGCGCTCAAAACCCTATAAACGTGAAATTTTATCGGTTCCCAAAGGTACACAAGCAAGAAGTCAATAAACAAATTGACCAGATGCTTGATCAAGGGATTATAAAACATTCAGAGTCTCCATGGTCTTCACCAATATGGATTGTCCCAAAAAAAATCGATGCATCCGGACAACAAAAGTGGCGTATAGTTATCGATTACCGAAAACTAAACGACATCACTATTGGAGATAGCTACCCTATACCGCAAATATCCGAGATTTTAGATCAGCTGGCGACCCCCGACGTAGGTGTGAGATGGAACACCGGGGTGGTTTTTAGTCAGTAAGAGTCTGACAGACCCCTCCGCCCGCCCCAGGGCGGAGGACATCCATGAGGATTTTCCACCCCGTACCAAAAAAAAAAAAAAAAAAAAGAGTAAATATTTTTCGACCCTTGACCTTGCATCAGGTTTCCACCAAATCTTAATTAATGAAGAGGACGCTCCTAAAACAGCGTTTAGTGTACCACAAGGACATTACCAGTTCACAAGGATGCCATTTGGCTTAAAGAACGCGCCTGCTACTTTCCAACGGTTAATGAATACCGCTCTCACGGGCCTCCAAGGTATACGGTGTTTTGTATACCTAGATGACATAGTTATATATTCACATGATTTAAATTCTCACATTGATAACCTCTCGTTAGTATTTCAAAGGCTTCGAAATTATAATCTAAAACTCCAACCTGACAAGTGCGAGTTTCTCCAACGTGAAGTCGCATACCTTGGCCATCAGATAACCAAAGAGGGTGTAACCGAACCCTGAAAAGATAAAAGCAGTAACCAAGTTTCCTATTCCTAAATCCCCAAAGGACATCAAGTCCTTCCTCGGACTTGTATCCTACTATCGCCGTTTCATTTCCAACTTCTCCAAGATTGCTAAACCTTTAACTCAACTTTTGAAGAAGGATGTCCCCTTCATATGGGAAAATCATCAACAAGTCGCGTTTGACGAACTCAAACACAAACTTACCTCTGCTCCTATCCTCATTTATCCAGATTTTTCTGCGCCATTCATTCTAACGTGTGACGCCTCTAACTATGCTATCGGTGCCGTACTCAGCCAAGGTCCAATTGGTAAAGATAGGCCAATAGCCTTTGCCTCTCGGACCCTCAATAAGAGCGAATCTAACTATAATACCACTGAAAAAGAACTCCTCGCTATTTTGTACGGTTGCAAAACCTTTCGTCCATATCTCTATGGACGGAAATTCCTGATCATCACTGATCATAGGCCACTAAAATGCTTGTTTAATCATAAAGATCGTAGTAGCAAATTACAGAGATGGCGCCTAAAACTAATGGAATACGAGTACGAAATTGGTTATCAGAAAGGAGAACTGAATGCCGCTGCCGACGCCTTGTCCCGATATCCTGTAAACCCAATTCAACCATCAGACTGTGATCCCGTTCCATCCACATCTAACCAAAATGCAGATAATCCCACACCTCAATTCAGCCCTCTAACTCTTGAGGATCTGGATATCCAATTACCTCCTGGTTCCCTAGATTTTGATGACAAACTACCATCTGTAGACCTCTTAGACAATGATGATTCACCACCAGAAATCAACGATCCTATCACACCAACCACACTTAACAATTCTCCGAACCTCACAACGAACCCTTCGAGTGACGATAACTATAGTAAATTCCTGAAAATAATAAATAGTAAAGATTTTAATAGCAACGCTGAAGTCATAGAACACAACGAGAGCATCCTGAAAACGAACTGCAAAATCATGGTTATACCTACTTCCATCGATCTTGATGAGTCCAACCCTCACGTTGAAGAAATCTTGACTAACCTCGAAAATTCAAAAGAACTTCTAGAGAAAGAAAGAACTCTTTACTCCTTTATCTCATTCAATTACAAAGGAAAGACAATATATTTCCTATTCACTAAAGTATATCACTTTGATAACAACTCTTAAGAGGACATTTATAAAAGTATACAAAATCTTCGATCTGATATAATACATAATTCTACTGATAGCGACCTACATTTAGCTTTAGCCATTACTGACTTTCAAAATCCTTTTGACAAACATATCTGGGTTAAAATATACAACATGTTCTGTTACATCTTTAATAATACTCAAGTATCAGTTCATATTTATCACAATACTATAATTTTCCCTACACCCTCAGAAATACCTAGAATACTCCGCGAAAACCATGATATTCCTATTGCCGGACATTTAGGATCTACGCGAATGTTTAATCGAGTAAAAGAAAGGTATTTCTGGAAAAATATGCGAACAGATATCGAAACATACGTAAGAAATTGCTCCCCAATGCCAAAGTAACAAAGCCCTAAGACAGATTAATAAATCACCAATGCAAATAACTACCACTTCTACTAAACCATTTGTACGGCTCAGCCTTGACCTCTTAGGTCCCCTTCCATAAGCTGGTCTGACTAAGCTCAAATTCATTGTTACACTACAAGACGACCTTACCAAATATTCCCTCGCTTATCCTATTGCTAGTGCGACTGCGGAAGAAACATGTGAACTAGTGCACTTCATTTCTGTTTTCGGTATCCCGAAGTCTATCTTAACTGATCAAGGCACAAACTTCACCGCAGAGCTATTTAAAAAGACCTGCGACTTTCTGAAAATTAAACAAATCTGGTCTTCCCCATACCATCCTCAAACTCAAGGTGCACTTGAACGCAGTCACTCCACACTTAAAGAATACCTTAAATCTTATGTCAACGAAAATCATTCTGATTGGCATAGATATGTCTACACTGCTATGTTGGCGTATAACACATCTACTCATTCCACTACTAACTTTACGCCGTATGAGCTCCTCTTCGGCCAGAAACCTTTTATTCCTGACTCTGTCTACGAATTGCAATCAGACCTTACATATCCAGAATATCTTAAATCCTTACATCACCGTCTAAAGCTTTCACGTGAAAAAGCCATCGAAAACATACTATGATCCAAGGAAAGATCTAAACAGTATTACGACGCCCGCTCGCGACCTGCTCAATATAAAGTCGGAGACTACGTATATCTCAAAAATCATGTACGTTTACGTAAAGCCCTTTCGCCAATTTGGAAAGGACCGTATAAGGTCGTATAAATCAACGGTAGAAACACCTTGACCTTACTCGTAAACAGACGTCATGTGACACATCACTACAACGAAGTCAAACTAGCTCCTAGATCTGAAACGTAACCCTAGTTGTATACTTAATACTAATTTTAATTATATTCTATTACAGTAACTCAACGCTGGGTCAGGAATTCATTACGCCCTTGACGAACAGTCCTGGCATCTACTTCGACCCCTTAGGTTCTTTAAGCTTAATTGATAGTCACCTTAGTATAGTTATTCCTTATGATGTATCATTTATTAATCCGCATATTCTAAACCTCCGCCTTATTCTCAACAAATCCAAACAAATATGTGACAACGGTAAAGTTTTTAATTATTTAGAATGTAATAACCCTTACCTCTCTCTCTCTGGTTCTCTTTGAACCATTGAATACCCGCTATAATGATATAGCTCATGACAACGAAGCCATTTTTCACCTTACATCTCGCCAGTCGAGAAGATCTGCCCTTCTAGGATTCGTAGGCACAGTATCAAAAAAAATATTTGGCACAATGGATGAAGACGATGCCATTAGATACGATAATGCCATTAAAGAAGTAGAAACAGAAAAAACTAGCCCTTCTGATGAAGGAAAATATATTAGTCACTACTTCCTTGCTCAGATCTTTCAATGAAACTCTGCATATAATAAAACTAAATGAAAAACATCTGAAAGATGCAATTGATGAATTATCTCAAGATGTCCTAAATCTGACTTATGTTTCAAAAGAATTAGGTATTAGGTCTCGCATGCTGGAATTAACTTCCATGATTGAAAATAGTCTCTTAGCCTTGTCCTTCAAAGTTGAAGACATAATTAACTCTATTATGTTCAGTAAATCTAATGTCCTGTACCCTACCATCCTAACACCTAAAGAACTTTACACCGAATTGGTAGACAATTACAGATTCTTACCTGAATCTAAACAACTTCCAGTATCTTTAAGCTTTGATAACATGCATACTATTTTAAACATATCAGAAATATCTAGTTACTTCAATAAAGAAAAAGTAGTGTTTACAGTAAAAAATCCTTTCATTAACCCTATGCACTTAAATGTATATCATAACTTACCTTCGCTGGTTCCTCATGATAAAAATAATCCAAGGTCATATTCGACCATCATTCCCTCCTCCAAATATATTGGTATAAGCAGAGACAGGTTCGGGAGGCTGTTATAGTTTCCCAATGCTAAGGAAAACCCTTAATAATCAATAATAATCGATTACATAGACTTCCTTGAAAATGTCTTATCATCATTTTTGGCCAGACTGCCTCGCCGCTCCCGCAGCTCGTCAGTCGAGTCCCATCCGCCGAACCTCTACCATATCCGTTTATCGTTGTGTCTGCCAGTTTGACTTAGTGTTAAACGAAAAGTCCCAAAATTGTAACAAGGTCAAACTCCGAATTAAAACTAGTTCTTTTCGTGAATCAAAGTGTTTTTTTTAAAACCTTGTTTACGTGGGCTCGCGTAACATTACGTTTAGGCGCGGCGCAGGATCTGGTGCCCATCCTGTGCTCCGCTGGCTTACCAGCCGCCGCACACAGGGTGCAATGCGGTTCGGCTTTGCAAGATGCGGCCTTGTGACCGGGCCGACCGCAGCGGAAACATAGCCCGCTGCGATCCACCCTGGAGGTGCATCGTGCACTGACGTGCCCGTTTACTAACTACACTAACACTTGCCAATAAGTTTTTCTATGTTACTAACTAGGTATTTTTGTGTTCGAAATAAAGCTATTATTATTATTAACACTTTTAACTCTCACCAACCTTGATAGTGTTTATTCTTCAAACGCTGTATACAAGTCGTCTCAACTTCCTCTATGGTCATATAAAACTTCTCGCAATGCAGGCACTGTATTATAACCAGGAATATATCCTTTAGCAGCCATATAGCTACCAGACAGATGGCGATTAAATACTGTTGCGCCTGCTGAAACATTTGAGTCAAGAATGAAAAACGATTTATGTGAAAGAAAGGAGAGTAAGATATTGATACAAATAAGTGTTACAATTGTTGTGTTTGTCCAGGATTTTGAAAAAACCTGATTCGAAAGCGTGTCCGTGGATTTTTTTTGACTTGTCAAGGAGAATCCCAAATAAACTGGAATATAATCTAAACGATGACGAGTGTTACCTAGTTTTATTTATACTTACTTCTTCAGTATGACTATCTGATATCGTCATGATCTGCAATATTACACTAAAATAGCATAAACTTCGGAAAAATGTATCAGCAGTATGGAATAATATCTGTGGAATTTTAAAGGATGATTAATTAAAAGCTAAGAAATTGCAACAGAAAAATAAACAGTAATTAAATAGTAACATTGTTTGAAGAAATGAAGACTCAAAACACAAATACTTGTAAATATTTCAAAGTCTATTTTAAAAGCATTAGGTAATGTTATTAATATAATTTCGATAAAATCTTACCAGTAATTGAAAAATGGTTTTATATAAGCTATAAGCTTCCAAAATATTTCGGTACACGCCAAAGAAATGTACAGAAAATGTGTCATGACCATCGCTAACTGCGAGAACATCAGTAATCCATTTCTCGAGATACTTCCTCAACAATATAATAACAAGAATGGCATAAACTAAATGAATATCAAATGTAATGAACATAACATCGAGAATAATGTCAATCGAATTGAATTGGTTAAAACCTCCGCAATACAACAACTCCAGAAAGATGTCGATACTGACAGCACTTAATATCGAGATCCAGTTCCAAAGAGTGACTTTCTTGAGACTGCCACTGAAATCTAAGCCTCTGTAGATTTTTTGAATTAACAAAATAGTTGTGATGTTGATATCACTGTGAACGATGCTAAGAACAAAGATGATTGTGAATCCGATACAGTAGAAAACGAAGAAGAATAAAAAGAAGATAGTAACGATATCGTTATTGTTGGTTCCAATAGAGTCTTCTAATTCACTGAAAAATACACGATTGATACCCATTCCATACACAAAAGCCACGACGAAAATCGTCAACACTTTAAACATTTTTCCTTTTGGTGTAACATAATCATCTTTTATTGTATATTTCGATAACAGGAAGAGTGAGAGCATGAAATGTATTGGATACATCATCTTTTGTACGTCTTTGTCCAGTCTATTATCAAGTAATATCTCAGGAAGTATCTTTGTACACTTAGGCTTCATTTTTTTATTTATTGAAATCATTTTTCTGTAGACGACTTTTGCTGTCTTTATTCAGACCATGAATGAGTTAAATTAACAAAATGGTGAAAGGAAATAATATCTCACTCCTATGTAGGGTATCATTATGGTAATCAATATTATAATGACCGTTTTCAATGAACTAATACATTTGAATTACAGTGAAAACAAATAGGCAAAATTGCTCGAAGGCATTATTGATACATTATTCATGATACAGTAGAAAATATTAAAAAATATAAACGTATTAATTATTTATACCGGGCCGTGTGGTGCCGGCCGCGAATAGCACCATCCCATTTCTACCCGTGGGTGTCGTAGAATGCGACAGAGAGATATTGACCAGAGGATGGGCAGCAGCGTCCTTTTGAGTACCATAACACCACTGTGATCGCTAACATGCATAGGCCAAGCATGGCGATTATGGCTGAACCCCCCCTCCGGGGGAAACCTATGCTCAGCAGTGGGCGTCTAAAGGTTGAAATGGCCCCACGTTGGGCGCCATTGTCACGTTTATTTTTATAAATATAGGTAATAAAAATAAAACGATCGCAATTTAGATAAACAATAAAATATATATATTGTAAAAAAAATATTCGTTAAAGACGAAAAGATTAAAATAAACTGAGAGGGTGTGAAGTTAGACCAGGTCAAAAGGCCGGACCACATAGGAGGTCGTTAATACCGCACTCTCCTGTTTTGGAGCTAGCCGGTGACGTCGGCGATAGCCTCGGCGTTAGTCTCCCAGCGGAGCTTAGTTATTATTCAGCCTGTCAGCTGCGCAGATCTTCAGCCGCATGGAATTTCCTGGAACCCCCATTCCAAAATTGTATTAACAACTTAAATTGTTAAGTCACAGTTGCAAGCCTTCACCTTACAAAAAGAGGGTGGCATCTGCTAGAAGGCTAGTCTAGGTCTGACAGGCAATACAAAGAGGTACTATTGAAGTGACTAATTAAGGATAATAACTTATTACTAATAGAAAAGAAAATAAAAAGTTGAACTAAAAGGATTGGTGTCCGCGATAGTTTACATTTATAATTATTATTTACAGATGTAGGTATCTTAAAACTATCGCTTTAACACTAACCATTATAAATGGCCCAACAAAGCAAGCATACAACAGTTTAGCATAACAAGAAGTGTGAAACAACGGCGTTCTCTATAAGCTACAGAAAGCAGCGGCGACTACGTACTATAATACTTATAGCTAAAAAACAATTATTAAAATTGTACAACTTACCCAGTATGGGAATACACTAAGCACTTACTTATTTACTTGAATGATCAAGTATTTAGATATTTAGTTTTTTAAGGATTAGATTAGGTTACCTATTAGATTTTAGATTTATGTTAACGAATACGAGGGTGTACGCGGCAGAGATTAGGTACAGAACACTAGTACGTGTTGTGCCTCGATAGTTATTCGCTAGTGACTGGCGCCTCCCGCGGCGATGAATGAATGCGCCAGCGCTCGACATCGAAGAGTGAATGGGAGGGATATCATGACAGTACCCCCCTTCCGAGATAAGGATTTTACCTGTATAAAATCCTTTAACTGCTATCATAATCACGATTTTAAATCTTTGATATGCCAGGCTCCTAAGTCGCGACCTGACATATCCTCTAATCTATAAACTAAGGGTGAGCGCTTATCCTTTACTCGACATTTTTGAAACTTCGGAGCGAGTTTTTTACTGAAATGGGCGTCCTTGTCGCTTTGAAAGTAACACCTTTTCCAGACTATGTCGCCAATATTAAATTCAGCATACTTGCGACGCAAATTGTGCGTATTTTTTAAATGACTACGCCATAAAGCAGTCTGCACGTCATCGAAGATTTTACGAAGATGACCCAAGTTAGCAGCATATTTATCTCGTGGTGCAAAAATGAAGTCCTTGGGTGCAGTATTTTCTATATAGTGTGAGCCACAAGTTACGAGTTCCCGACCATGGACTAAAAATGCGGGTGTAAACCCGGTAGTTTCGTTGACAGAGTTGTTCATTGCAAATTGGATTTTTGACAAGTTGAGGTCCCATGTTCTGTGGTCTTCTTCGACAAAAGTAGAAATTGCTGTAACAGCAGTCTTGTTGTACCTCTCCACTGTGTTAATTTGTGGAGTGTACTTTGGCGTAAAATGTACACATGGGACCTTGTATTTAGAGAAAAGTCTATCTAGCTCGCGGCTAATAAATTGGCATCCATTGTCTAGTATGACTGTTTGCGGAATGCCATGTACTAGAAATACGTTGTCTTCTAAATTTTTAGAGACCCAGTCTGCAGTAGCTCTGCGAAGGGGAAATAAAAGACAATATTTGGACCCACTAAGTCTATAGACAGTACTTGAAATGGTCTAGAGCAGTCCTTGGGTCTACCCATTAACCCCAAAGTGTTGGAAGTTTGTATGCCAAACAAGTTTCGCAATTGGCAATGAAGTTAATTACATCTTGGCGCATACCTGGTCAGTAAAATCGAAGTGCAAGTCTTTTATATGTCTTGAGCACGCCGAAGTGACCAGATATAGGATCATTATGGTTTTTGGATATGACTTCAATACGCGCCTCGCATGGAACTACCTCTTTCCAATCGAACTCTGATAAGAGTGAATTATTGTTTTTCATAAATCTATACAAGGTATGGCCCTCTACACGATAATTTGGAAAACTACTTGGGTTTTCAAGACAACCCTTGTAAATTTTTAAGTACCATTCATCTTTAGTGTTAGGCGTGGGAGATGTATCTGTTGTAATATGTGCTAATGGTATTGTCCTAGATAATGCATCAGGTACTATGTTGTCTTTCCCACGTCTATGTTTTTTAATAAAGTTGAATGAAGATAGTCTCACACCCCATCTAGCGAGACGACCTGTTGGATTTGAAAGAGACAGTAACCACTTCAGTGCAGCATGGTCTGTATATACAGTTATAGTTTGACCGTTCTCCACATAACAACGCCAGTGTTCAAGAGCCGAAAGTACTGCCAATGCTTCTCATTCAGTAACACTGTAGTTTCTTTCTGGTCCAGTGAGTGACCTACTCATATATGCAATAGGGTGTTCATCGCCATCTATCTGATGAGCAAGCATAGCACCTACACCATAGTTACTTGCGTCAGTATGTACCTCAAAAGGAATACTGAAATTAGGGCAAGCTAACACAGGGGCATTAACAAGACAGTCTTTCAATTGCTGGAAGGCAGCGTCCGCTTCCGGAGACCAAAAAAAAGGCGGTGCGTTTTTCTTAGTGGATGTCAATTTGTTTAAAGGTGCAGCAATTGTACTAAAGTTTTTTATAAACCGCCTATACCAAGAAGCCGTTCCAAGAAATCTTTTGACTTCCTTTTTTGAGTTCGGTTTTGGATAGTTTAATATAGACTCAGTTTTCGCTGGGTCTGTATGGAGACCGTGTGAATCCACAACATAACCAAGGTAGCTGAGTTCGTGTCTAAAGAATTTGCTTTTTTCCAAGTTAATAGTTAAGTTTGCACGTTTCAATTTTTCTAGAATCCTAGTAAGAAGTGTCACGTGCTCTGAGAATGTGTTACTAATAATGATGACGTCATCAAGATAGGCAAAGACCTTCAATTCAAACTCTGGTCCAAACAATTCATCAACTAGGCGCTGTTGCGTTGCAGGAGCATTCGTCAATCCAAAAGCTGTTACTTTAAATCTAAATGTGCCTCTTCCAGAAACGTAAAAGGCTGTCTTGTCCCTATCCTGTTCGTGTATAGGTATTTGCCAAAATGCTTTAGAGAGGTCTATACTAGAAAGAAATTTAGCGTCTCTTAGGTTATCTAAGATTTCTGAGACAAAGGGCAGACTGTAGGCGTCTTTCCGGGTAACGGAGTTTAGCTTTCGGCTATCGAGACAAAACCGAGCTTTGCCGTCTTTTTTACCCACCACTAGTACTGGGGAGGACCAAGGACTCTCACAGGGTTCGACTACATCTAGCGATATCATTTCGTCTAACTGTTCAGCGATGATTCGTTTTTTTTCTGGTGATAATCGGTAGCAACGTTGTTTGATTGGCTCAGCGTCACCAGTATCGATTCTGTGTTCAATAAGAGTAGTTCTGCCAAGCCCCTTATGCTCAAAGGAAATGCTTGTGAACTGACTAATTATATCATCGGCTGTAGCTTTTCGTTCTTCGGATAATGTTTCGTAGGAATTTAAAAAATCCTTTTGTCAATAACGACGAGCTTAATATCATTAGCAAACATAATCGCCGTGGTTAAGTGTTTGGAACATATATTACACATGCTCCAGAAGTCAATTCCTAATATTAGTGGAGAATCTATTTCAGGAATAACGTGCGCTTTAATAGTATCTAGCACGTTTTCGAAAACGATTGGTAACTGTATATACCCAATAGAAGTAATTTTTTGACCACCCGCAGCAGTAACTGTAATTATGTTATCAGTATTAAAGACAAGATCGGATTCTATTATGGGTAAATGAGAATTATTACCAAGGATACTAATAACAGAGCCGGAGTCTAACAAACCGTACATATTATAATTACTTTTCGTATTTAACCCAATCTTTACATAAGGACGTGGGTCATTACTCGGCTTAGTATTAAAAATCGAAGCAACCTTATAGGAGTTGAAAAAATGTTTTATGGTTAATAGCCAATTATTCCAATCCAAGTTATCGAAACGTTCAACTATTTGGTTACTTCGATTTTCATTTATTAGTTTTTTGACTCGGCTGGCTGTTTTGGGTTGCACTTTGGGCACTCAGGTATGCGGACGTCTTT
Organism: Charanyca ferruginea; assembly: GCA_947361185.1. Taxonomy (NCBI): domain Eukaryota; kingdom Metazoa; phylum Arthropoda; class Insecta; order Lepidoptera; family Noctuidae; genus Charanyca; species Charanyca ferruginea. The sequence goes on from OX376060.1 coordinate 6,081,714, forward strand.
CATTCCACACTTAAAACAAAATATAGTACGCTCTGCTGTACATTCTTTCATAGAATGTGTATCCACTCGGCAGCGTTTACAATATTTTTTGTTTTGTGGTGCTATAGCATAAGTTTTGTTATTAGTTTCATTTACAGTATTATTAGTTTTGGCGCTAGAATAATATGGGTGTTTTGGATTATTTTTCGCATCCTTAGTATTTTGGTATGCAAATTCTGGGGCTAACGAACTTAAATTTGCGTTTGGTGGCTCCCTAAAATTATCGCATCGAACTTAACACACATGGCACTTTGGGGTTAATGGGTAGACCCAAGGACTGCTCTAGACCATTTCAAGTACTGTCTATAGACTTAGTGGGTCCTTTACCCAACACTAGGAAACATCATTCTTATATATTCGTGGCAACATGTTGCCATGTTGTTGTCCTTTTGAGTACCATAACACCACTGTGATCGCTAACATGCATAGGCCAAGCATGGCGATTATGGCTGAACCCCCCCTCCGGGGGAAACCTATGCTCATCAGTGGGCGTCTAAAGGTTGAAATGATGATAATTTAACTACTAAAGATAGAAAATATCTAATACAAAACTGAAAGGTATGCTTCTATATAAAAATATAAAAGCTGCAAGAGGTTTTGATCGCTATCTTTGCAGCGTCGGCATTTCTTCTTTGAGCAAGTCAAACATATATGTAGTTCTTTTTTTTGTGATGGCATAAATAACAATATTTTCTCTTATGCCTGGGAAGTTCTGTTCTGATAAATATTTGATGGTATAGCACTGCTTGACTGACCGATCTCTTGGTAATCGTCACTCCTACTTTCATTGCCAAGTTCTTGTTGGAGCCAGGAATTTAGAATCCAGTCTGCACAGTTGTTGTAAACATTAAGTGATATTGGGTGACGCGCCATTTTAAAATTCAACAACAAAAATTAAACATACTTAATTTACTAATACCTAATAATAATGATATATTAGACAACTGACCATCTAAATAAATTATCAAAATCATAACACAAATAACTAGTAGGAGTCCCTGGAACTCACTAGGATTAATTACTCACCAAATACGAGAAGCACGCGCACATTCGCTTGGCTCCGTGTCGCTCTTCGCAACAGGAAGGTACTGAGACGGGGGGGAAACTACACACTACACTACGAAATATGGACACTTGAACTTTTGATGTGAGTCCCTGGGACTCAGGAAGTGAATTAAAGGCTAGGCAATCGTGCTTGCGACGAGAGCATCGAAAAATGAATAAAGTAATATGAGAAGGTATGAATTGCTAACTTGAATTATAGACCCTATTTCAGGTATCTCCACCAAAGAAACAAACACGAGTCACTTACAGCAGCTGTGGTAGCTGGTTTTTTATATGTTTTACAGGGTGTTGCTGCAAACCAATATAGTTTATTGCCAGACACTTTTTATGGGCCATAACTTCAGCTAAAAAAAAAATCACTTCAAACAAAAGAATATCAGCTATAGTACGAATTGTTATAAAATACTAGTTCAGAATTAATTTACTACTATTACTGTACAGTCGGTGATAGCTGTTAACTGACCCACTAAAAGTTAGACGAATTTTAACCTTATGCAATTAGCAGTAGATGAGTGTTATTTGATACGTACGAACTAGAACGACTTGTTCAAGGTAGGCAAATATTAAAGAATATAGTTATGCCAATTTTATCTTTAACACGTACCGATAAGGTAGATAATATAGTGTCTACTGTTTTGTCACATGATGGAGTTGTTAATTTCAACGATTTCAATTAAGTGTATTTGGTCTGGTGGTTGAACTAGTGGAAACAAGTGAGTTACATGGTTGTGAGTTCGAAACTTACCTTCTACTTCTTGTAGTTTTTCAATATATTCATTTATGTTTTTTGAATTGAAAATACTATTTCTATTAGATTAAAAAAGTAGATTTAAATTAATAATAATATATAAATACAAATAACCACAGAAAATAAAAACAATAATGATAATGATAAAGATTTAATTCAAAATAAATAAAAAATAATTACTTACTACATTTTAAAAGAAGTTAGAATACTAAACTACTTATGCTATGCGTGAATTTTTTGTTTAAGCTGCTAACGCGACAGCAAAACAGTTTTAATAGTGCCCCTAAAATACCCATTTTTATTATTTTTTAAGTAGGTAAGTAATCTGTTACATGCTTTACAAAGTGTTGAATGTAGTGAATCAACATGTTATATGTTTAGAAATATACCTATAATATTTCTATTTTATAACAATAACATCACCACATTAACTAACTGTCATACATACCTACCTACCTACCTACTTATAAAATATTAGTGAAAAAAACAGCACTAAATACTTTGATGTTTATGACAAGTGGAGTTTAAGGGCACGTCAACAATGCAAGAAAAAAAAAACTCTTTATCTCTCAAAATACAGTTCTATGTGGTGAATCCTGAGTGATACTATTACCTACTTTTTAGATTTTTTTAAGTATTTTTAGTTTTAAATATGGTTATGATCGTTTTGTATGAAACACTTGCAAAGCAATTATATGAACCTGCAAAATTGTATGAAACACTTCCTTATGAATTATGATAACAACCGATTATTTAACACACACACTGACGTAAGTATTGTTGACTGCAGGCGGTGATCAGCGAAGTGGAGCATCATCTCTTTCTATAATTTGTTGTAAGCGGCTTCACATACTGCACACCATGTTCCAGCAGGCATCACTTCCTCTCATGAGTTTCCACGTTGAAGTCACAAGTTGCGCCAAATTTTCTTTTGTCCTGACTTCTGATGAATCTCAGTTTAAAATCATTTGACCCCACAAGTTTTCTATTGGATTCAGATCAGGACTTTTAGATGGCCAACTTATTGTTTTGACACCTTCTTGACTGGTTAGCCAATTTTGCACCACAGCATCTCTGTGTATGGCGCAATTATCTTGCACGAAGTAAATATCCGTGTTTGGCTAAGCAACACGCACAGTCGGCAACATTACATCACGTAACATTTCCAAATATTAGCGACTATTAAATCGGCCTCCAATTTCCACAAGTTCTTAGTCGTTGGTCCTGAAGGATCCTTTTGAACATTTCCTGTTTATTTAAAACGCCTTAACCACAATCTCACAGTAGTTTCTGAAACAATGAAATTAAACGGTGTCACTTTACGTTTCAGTATATAAAAATATGTTTGTTTACGTCACGGGCTCGCGGCACAAGGAATAGCTAGATGTGAAAAGTGGTTTAAAATTAGAAAAATACACTTACTGCTATATTAAGTCTCCTTGCAATCTCTCTGATGCCAATATTCTCCTCGTGCAAATAGATTATTTTGTATTTTAAATAATCACTCAATTGAGACGTGTTAGCTACAAAGGTTATATTTAAAAATTTGAAAAAGGCATGGTTATTCGCAATTTAGAAAGGCAACATAGATAATGTTCGCGCGTAGTCATTGCAATTGTGCGTAGACTGGCTTTAGTTATAGTCACAGTATTTTTTTATTTTCCTACCCATATCCTTAGTAACATTTGAATACCAGTTTTACAATGAATACGCATTTGTCTTTCAACTACCCACTTATTACAAGTTAGGTTAAAATGACACTAATTATATTACAATACTGTGATAAACTTTAAGTCTTAGCGTATAAAAATCAAAATTGCATAACAAGTAGTTATAAATATTCTAATGCTAACGTTTTAAAGATCAATTTTGCTTGTCTGTTTTATTATTGTATTTGTTTATCGAGTAGCGCTAGTCAGATGAACTCGGGATGAATAAGGGTTATTCAATTTGTATAAATTGAATAACCCTTATTATTACAGACGGAGGGTTTAAATTCGTTTGTTTTTAGGGTGGGTCAGATAACAGCTATCACCCACTGTACATTATCCCCCGGGAACACATAACTGGGATATGTGTGATATAGCCATTTATGTGTAAAAGAGTAACAAACATCATGCACCCCTGTGATGTACTCTCACAAACTTTCATTGTATATAATAGTAGCAGAAAGTAGGATTACAATTAAGGTTCTACGGCTTCTTTTATCAGTGTTCTGTCTCATGGTTTCATTTCACTAAAGTAATAACACAATCAATCAACATTGAAAGAATTAGTATAAAAATAAAATAAACAAAATTGATTTTCCAAGTCTTATCTTATCAATATAATAATTATATTACAACATCGGACATTTGTCATTAAACAACAGACAGGTGAAGATGATAAAAATGTTCCAAAAACGTAAAAATACTTCAAAAAATCCTAAAATTACTCCAAAGCCTACATTCCATGTGCTACCCAATAATCGGCTCGAAGAAAAATTTCAAAATCTTGTGAATTCTTTTAATATTGCACTTCATTTGTTTTTGTCATCAAAGTTTTATTTACGAAATAATTATGTTTATCCAAGCGGAAACAAGTATTTATTCTGGTCATTCAGTTTTGTCGTATTTATGAATACGTTGTGTTTCTATGTAGGGCTAACTATAGGCGCCCGAGATAACGAATTTATTTCATTTTTTGGTGCTCTATTTCACTTCATTCAAGCAATTTGTTTCACAATTTTATTCATTCTGGATGTCGTGCACAAGCACAACAACGTATCTCTGATTTTGAAGATCCAAGCTATTCATAAGAGCATTAATTTTAGTAAGAGCATTCGGACATACATCATTTGGAACTGGATCTTCATGTTAATTTGTATTTGTATTGACATTTTTTTTAATTTTTATTATTTCATTTTTCATTACGACTTCACTTTTGTGGAAATTATGCTTCAATTAATTTGCGATATAATGTTTATATCATTCAATGTCAATTATGTAGTTGCTGTCCGACTTATAATATTAATAAAAATATATCTTGATGAATGGATAAAAGAAATCCTGATATTGAATGACAATCAAGAAAATAGTGATCATTGTCAGAAATTGTTTGAGATATATCAACATATTTTAAAAGCTTACAATCTGTATAAAAGAATCTACCAGGCAATGGTAAGTTCACCATTTGTATACTTGTAACTTTACTAAACTCAAACACCCATTGCATTTACTAACCTTTATCGTGTACTTCGTCATTAAAAATATTTAAATGTTAATTTTATCTATATAACTAAGCAGCATGTACTGTCCTACTGTTGGGCAAATCCGCTACATTTTTCTCATATTTCGGGCCAATCATTCAGTAGTCAAGCCTGTCCATCGTCCCACTTGGCCCCCTTCCAGTTCATCTTGCATATCCTTTCCTGCCACGTCCTCCTGTCTCATTTTTACTGGGTACTACTGACTTTGTATTATTTGGGCCAATGGTTTAAAAGATAAAAGCGTGCGACGGATTGGAAGAATAAAACGGGTTGCGCCGACTCCAAGTAACATGGAACAAGGGCAGAAAGAAGATTATCTGCAGTAGTCGCGCACCTAAAAGTAACGGGAGTGGTCGCATGGGCTACATACGTAGTCCATTTTCAAATTAAAATAAATAAACTCATAAGCATAAACGGTTTATTAGACGTATAAAAATTTAATCAGTACAGTTTTCTTAACTAAATATGATTAAAATAACCTAATCACAGCCTTTGTGTTACAAAAAATCAACAAAAATAAAAAACCTCTCTAAATTGGCATACAAATCACGGGATTTGCTCTAATGGAGATCACAATAAAATAAAATACTAGAAACTAATTTCTAACTTCTATTTTCTGCACAGGACATACACATAACCTTCGAATGATCCCCACATACGAACTTGTTACACGCGGTGCACATCTTTCTGGTGCTTTTACTGCGCGCTCTTCCAAAGTCATGGCAACGGCGCACAACATTACTCGATGTCGCTGCCGAGGGAGTTGGTTGGGTTTCTGTTAATCATAAAGAAATCCTCTATTCAGAGGAACCGTTTTTAACCACAATGTACTGTCACCTCCGGTATGTGTAAATGCGCGCGCGTTGCTGAGGCGGTTCATCATCTTCAGCCATGCCTCAATCGGTGCACCTCGTATATTATCCATTTTTATGCTAAAAAATAAAAAGTTACTTATGTTAAATCAATCCGAAACTAATAAACAAAGTTTAAATAACGAATTTAAGTTAATTATCATAAAATTAATAATAACATAAAAGTTTGACATGATAAAAATACTTACGCAATAGGTCGCGCGGGCTACAATTGAAGTCTACGCACTTCGCTGAAGTCCTGTGATACAACCGTTTGCGACTGACGCTTGCCCTACACTTAGCGTGTCTCTCGTACATTTGTTCGAAAGTACCTGGGGGCGCAGAAACCTAACGCTTACCGATTCTGAGAAATTCTCGATTTTGTACGAGTGGGCTACTTATGTAGCCCACGCGACTACTCCTGGGTTAATCACATTTTTCCTAGCTACTGTATTTTTTTACAAGTTAGAGGGAGAATAAAGCAATTTCTTGATAATTACTTCTGAAGAGAAACACTGATATTAACAAACTATAAACATTTTTTCTTTGGTTTCCACAGACCTTAAGCCACGTATTAGTAAAATTTCTGCACGTTATGTGTTCATATTACTTTATAATTTGGGAGATTAAAATAAATCGACTGGAGGGAAAGAAAGTAAGTATGAAAACATTGTTTTGTTCTTTATGGTATTAGATGGTTAACAAGCCGATTGCCTACCAAATGTTAAATGGTCACTGGTGGCCCAGTAACAATGTGGAAATATCTTTTGTGTCTGTGGTGCTCATGGGAATCCAAACCATCTAAACCGGAATACGTGAACCTTTATTTGCTACAGCAATAGATATGGTGGTAAGTAGTACTTTACCGGACAAGCTTCTTCACAAAAGCTCTCATATTATAATCCATTTATAATAGCATTAGAAAAAAGAGGCTCGTAGAAGCTGGAATGAAAACAATTTTATTTCAAAGATATTAATAGTTATTAATTAACAATAAAAAAAGATAAATTTTTATTTATTGTTATTTTTTACATTAATTTAATAAATACATCTAAGATTGTATTATATATAGACGTATAATAATATAAACAAATTAAAAGTATTTTTAAGATTAGCTTTATTTTTAAGGTTCACTGTAATTCTACCAAATTTAAAATGTTAAATTTGGTAGAATTACAGTAAACCGAATCACGTTCCCGGTATTGTTCACCCTTGTTTCTTTTAGGTTTTTAGCGTTGACACCTGTAATTAAATAATACAACTAAATTAAAGCCGCATAGTTGTATAAGATAAATTATCAAAATGGTTACAATTATGTGCGACAACGGTTGTACAAATAAATTACAATAAATTTGGCGTCTATCTTTTGTTACAAAGTGTGCATTAAAAAATTTTTTTTTTACTTCTGTCTAATGCTATTGTAAATAGAGTATACTACTACATAATGGTCTAGTTGACTCAGTCAGTTTTTCACTTTTTATATATTGTAAACTTAGGTTTCTGACAATATCTGAATACACAGATAGAAGAATATTCAGATTTAATTATTTACTGAAGTTATATCATAATTTTATTTTTCTTTTTCCAGCCGGCGTTCATTGGTTTGGATTCAGTATTTTTTCTTTCGAAGTATATAATACTCATAGTATTACATAGCATATATTGCGAGAGGTTTTATGTAACTGTTGACGAAGCTGAGATGGCGTGTGTACAGCTTCTGAATAACAGTAACTGTTCAAGTAAGAATATTTTCTAAATACATTCAGACACACATACATTAGCGCACTGTATACTTTTTACCCAAAATTCTTGTACGTGAATCCTATATTTAACGAATAAATGATTTATGATTATATAGCAATGTGCTTCCTAGTCAATATAAGGTTTAGGCAATACTTGGCATAGACGTTTTGATTTCTAGTCAGCATGATCATAAAGGGATACAACAATGTAAAGTTGAATTAGTCTCTACAGGTAGGTACAGTCAACAGCAAAAGTAGATGATCAAAATCAGAAATTCAATACTAATGAACGGAGTTCGCGTCAGAACTGTGTGGCGTCGAAGTGATTCAAAAGAATGTGATTGTCACACAAATACTTTTGAATCACTGAAATTATATTAATATTATTTTTCTTACAGAGAATCAAAAATATCTGTATAAGAATGTGATGCTGACAAATCGATCGTTCAGTAAGATGAGCGCATGCGGCCTGTTCTATGTAGATGCGACACTACCGATATGTTTGTTTGGAGTTATCATTAATTATGCTTTTGTACTGTGGCAGTTCACTTTCATGTAAAGTTAATGTAAAGGAATAAATATTATTGATTTAAGACAATTCGTAAAGGAGTTTTATTTTAAATACCCATACTGAAGAAGAAAGTCTTGAAATTAATTACCATTTGTATTTTTGTGATCATAGTTTAGTTCAGGATACTGCTGCTTAGCCTCTTGACGTCTGACGTCGACTTCAGAATTAAGCCGAACTCAATTATCCCACAGGAACACAGAAAAGTGAGACAAATATCCTATGTGTTACGCTGTAGTTAGCCGTCTTTGGTATATTGGTATTGGTTTGAGTTGGTATTGGTATTACAGATGCCTTTCTTGTATATTGACGTTTTTTTATTATCTCGTTCTGTCCCACGTCTGGACAAAAGCCTTCAGTGCTTTATCTTTTGAAACATTAGCAAGTTGAAAAGTAAATAAAAAACTGGGTGAAAACCATATTTTATAAATAAATAAATAAAAATAAAATTCATTTTCTTGTTCAGATAATAAAATTCACACAGGCTATTTAAAAAAATTAAAATACAAATAACACTATATTACCCGTTTAATTAAGGATATCTGCTACAGTCTTCAGAATTCCGTTGCAGCTGCCACGCATTCTGCAGATCAGGGATACCCTGTTTTATTGCGGATGATGGCATGAAAGCCGATATAGCGCAAACATCCCCGATGCACTACAGAAGCGAGGCAGCCCCTACATCAACCTGAAGATGTTGTTATACTGGACGCGCAGGACATCCAGCGATCTTTTGGTGTGACTGACCCACAAATTCCCCGTATAAAACTTTGACAATTCGCCTTAAATAATCTTATTTTAACTTGTTCAGAGCAGCGGGCGAATCTGCGGGCCAGCATGCTCTGACCGCTAAAACCCTGCGCTCCCTCTCAATATCTAGATCGTCTTTAAGACCTTCGTTAATTAAATGCCCCAGGTATTTACATTTCGTGACACGATTAATGCACAAGCCATTTAGGGTAATATTATGTGAATACTCGGGGCCCTAAATACCATATATTCTGCTTTCTGGACATTATATACAAGACCATGTGCACCAGCATAGGCCTCACATGCTCTTAACAACTCTTCGAGACCTCTCATCGTCGGGCTCAGCAACACCATGTCGTCTGCGTAGCGAATGTTGTTGACGTAGTGAACTGTATGTACTATCTGCATAGTTATACTTTTATTATAATGTGTGCGCCGCGCTGCGTGGTGCGTGTATATGCAGTATTAAACTAGCTAACGAGCGAGACGGTTGTTTTATTTCCTACCGACACACCATTTGGCGACGAGAGGGAGGACGCGATCATCGCACGTGTTTTTGAGAAAATGTCGAATTTCATGGGAAATTTAAGTGTTTTTGATCATAAAATCCACGAATGGGACGTGTTTCACAGTAGATTGATACAGTTTATCAAGCTAAATAAAATTTCTGACGATAATCAAAGTGCAGTGCTTTTAACTTATTTGTCGGACGAATCCTACCGTCTGGTTCGGAACTTATTGCATCCGAAAAAGCTCGAGGGAACCGCCTTTAGTGAGCTAGTGAACGTACTCAACAAACATTTCACGCCAAAAAGATCAACGTTCGCCGATAGGGCGAAGTTCTATGAAGCGATCAAATCCGACGGTGAAAGCATCGAGGAGTGGGCTGCGCGGCTGCGAGGGCTAGCCGTGTACTGCGATTTTGGCTCGGAGTTGGACATGCTTTTGCGTGACCGCTTTGTGCTTGGCTTCAAAACGGGACCGGAGCGTGATAGATTGTTTGAGTGTGACTCCAAAAGCCTGACTTTTGGACAGGCGCTGGAGGTCGCCCAGAAAGCGGCGTGTGCGCGGCAAGCGCGCGCCGAGCTGGTTGTCAAGGAGGAGCCGGTGTTCCACGTGCATGCTGGCGGCCGCCGCCACGCGCGGGGCCCCGCTGCCGCCGGCGGCGCGGGCCGTCGCGGTTCCGGCGACGGCGACAGCGAACAAGTGCGTTGCACAGTGTGCGGTTTAAAAAACCATAGTGCGGCTCAGTGTAGATTTAAGAACTACAAGTGTCTTATTTGTGGGCAAAAAGGCCATCTAAAGAAGTTATGCGCAGTTAGGAAGTCAAATCTTAATAATATCGGTGCGGAGGATACGGAGACGGTTCAAGGAAGTGACTGCAAAGAGTGTGAACTATATAACATGAGGTATGTTGACCATAATCCTATAAAAATTAACGTAAATGTAAATAAAATTGATTTGTGTATGGAGTTAGATACGGGTTCGGGAACCACTGTGATTTCGGAGAAATTGTATCGGCTTCATTTTTCTAGTTTAAGTTTGGATAAAAGTGATTTAACAATGTGTCTGTACAACGGTCATAAAATCACGCCTATGGGATATTTTGTTGCTAAAATAACTTATGATAACATAAGTAAAGATATTAAAATGTATGTCATAGCAAACGGCGGTCCACCTTTACTGGGACGTGATTTCATGACAAAATTTAGTATGTATTTTGCGACACATAATAACAACCTAGTTTGCGAGAATAAAAACATTCTCGAAGTACAACGGTTGTTGAATGAATATCCAGATGTTTGGAAGGATGGACTAGGTTGTTTTAATAAGTTCGAAGTCGAATTGCAATTAAAAGACAATGCCACACCAAAATTTTTTAAGCCGCGTCCCGTTCCTTTTGCTTTGAAAGACAAAGTCAGCGCAGAACTTGATAGGTTAGTGAGTTTAGGTATACTTGTACCGGTTAATTATTCTGAATATGCCACACCAATAGTACCGGTATTGAAAGAAAATGGCAAGTTAAAGATAGCAGGTGATTTTTCATGTACACTAAATAAAGATCTAAAAATAGACAAGTACCCCCTACCTCGTATAGAGGAAGTATTTTCAAAGTTGTGGGGTGGGGAACATTATACGAAATTAGACTTGAGCAATGCTTATAATCAGTTTAAATTAAGCAAATCATCGCAGAAGTTAACTACAATAAATACACAAAAAGGGTTATTTTCTTACAGCCGGCTCGTCTACGGATTAGCAAACGCTCCAGCTATATTCCAAAAAGCAATGGAAACTTTGTTGTCAGGCTTAGAAGGAGTTAGTATATGGCTTGATGATATCTGTATAACCGGATCAACAAAAGAAATACACTTGTCAAGACTTCGCGAGGTTTTATGTAGGTTGCAAGATGCCGGATTGCGCCTGCAAAAGGAAAAATGTGTGTTTTTCGAAAGTAAGGTTACCTACTTAGGGTACGTAATAGACAAGAACGGGTTAAGGACTTGTCCAACAAAAGTCGAGGCTATCCTAGGTGCACCTACTCCCACCAATGTATCAGGGGTTAAAAGGTTTATAGGTGTAGTTAATTACTACAGGAATTTTATTCCGAGCGCATCCGCTGTGCTGAGTCCGCTACATGAACTACTACGCGCGGGCGTGCAATGGCAGTGGGGTGAGCGACAGCAAGCGGCATTCGAGAGCGTGAAGCGCGAGCTGGCCAGTGAACGCGTACTGGCACATTTTGATCCGGAGGCGCCGCTGGTACTAACAGTGGACGCGGGACCGTGCGGGCTCGGCGCCGTGCTCGCGCATGGCCCCGCGAGCGGCCCGGGCCATGAGAGACCGATAGCTTTCGCCTCAAGGTCGCTGACGGTTAGTGAAAAGAATTATAGCCAAATTCAGAAAGAGGCAACGGCTATTATCTTTGGTGTAAAACATTTCCACCAATACTTATATGGTCGTCAAACCCCCTTTATCTTGAAAACTGATCACAGGCCTCTGTTGTCAATTTTTGGTAAAGGGAATGGTATTTCTGTTACGGCCGCCCTACGTCTACAAAGATATGCAATAATTTTATCCGCATACAACTATACGGTACAATACGTAAACGGTAAAAATAATGAGGTCGCAGACTATTTTTCTCGATCACCGTTATCGGTCGCAGTCAGCGATAAGGAACATGAAAATAGTTCCAAGTATTTTCTGTTTTTAGAGGCTAACGTAAAACCGGTTTTGTTCGACGATATCAAGCGAGCGGTCGCCGCCGACAGTGTGCTGAAAACTGTTACTAAGTATATGTGTACGACGATAGTCTATACACTTTGTTCAAGCATACGATGATTGATCTGTACACTTGTAATGATGGAAAACCCGGGGATGATGAATTAAACCGCCCGTGTTGAGTGTGGTAAAATCACTGATTTATTTTACTTAGCCAGTTCGCTAAATGATCGCGCGTATGCAAACGTTGATGTAGCTTAACCTACTTAATGTTATGAAATGTGCGTGTTCACCGTACATACTGCCAACTCTAAAGGAGAAGACGAGGGAATATGTTTAAATTAGATGAAACCTAGTGAGTCTAAATGCAATAAAAATGATGACTTAGGATAAATGATACAATGTTTTCGTTGAAAGCTGTTACAAGGTGATTTCAACAATATCTACTCTAAGTACTGTATATCTAACACTAAATTGTCTGATTTTGTTCTAGTTAATATTTCATCATAGGAGAGGTCCCTTTATTTACACTTTCCGTTGTTTTACTTATATCACTGAACTCACTGATCACTGGCACTGGCACTGTTTCACGCGCGCACTCAGTAGATCCCGGTCCTGTGAGGTCAGCTTGCGCCTCCGCCCGCGGGGCTCGCTCGCCCGCCAGTACACGTACCTCCAACGTCTCAGGCTGCTGCGGCGCAGATGTGACTTGGCACTTACTTCTTATAATTAAATATAAGCATATGCCGCCTAAGACGAGAACCAAGGCCAAGGTAACGTACACGACGGAATAATGGTGGATGTCGTGGACGTTTAGTTGTGTAGAAGATTGTTCCTTTATATTGGTTATTTGGTCTCTAAGCTGATTCCACATAAGGGTGTGGTTTTCTGGTACGTAGATATCGTTGGGCAAGGTTGTGTTTATTAAAGAGTTCAATATGGAAACCTCTGGGACTTCGATATTTGATCGCATGTTTAAATAACGTAAGTAGTTGTTGTGTGTGTGAATACTGTACGAATCCGATTTCAGTGTGCATCCATAACCTAGGTCAAAGATACCACTACCTCGTATTTCTGTTGTTGTTGTGTCAGCAATGCAGGAAATACGGAGTTCACATGACTCACAACAGGTGTAAAGCCAGGAGTTTAAATTGTGTAACTTGACCCAATAATTGTGGCACGTGGATACGTCTTGTTTACAAGCGCTCCTCATATTACTTACGGTCTGGATATCGCATAACGACTGTTTTATTCCCAGATTGTAAACATCTAATGGCTGGCCTAGGAAAATAAAATGTAAATCTATAGTGCCATATTTTCAATGCAAATCGGATTTAGAATTAATCGATGGTTGTTTGTTTCGCGGCCATAGGGTAGTAATTCCGCCCGTCTACAGAGATAGGATGCTGGAAGAATTGCATTCGGCTCATTTTGGCGTCGTAAAAACAAAAAGTGCCGCACGTAGTAGAATGTGGTGGCCTGGAATTGACAGAGATATATTACGGTGGGTAGGAGCATGCAGCGCGTGCGCTGCGCTGCGAGCCGCGCCGCCGCGAGCGGCCCCCGCGCCCTGGCCGCGGCCGCCGGGCCCGTGGCACCGCATTCACATAGACTACATGTCCATAGGTCAGGTGGTATATCTTGTCGTCGTAGACGCGTATTCTAAATGGCTGGAATGTGTTCAAATGGACCGTGGTACTTCGAGTAATGCGCTTATTCAAACATTAAAGGTTATGTTTTGTAGGTTCGGTGTGCCTAATGTTATTGTATCGGACAATGATGTGAAAATTAGTTCATCAGAATTTCATAACTTTTGCCAAGTAAATGGTATTGAATACCTTAACTCGCCTATTTATCACCCAGCCAGCAACGGGCAGGCGGAAAACTCAGTAAAAACATGTAAAAAGATGATTAAATGTATATTAGCAGAGGGTAGATGTCAAAAAGATATCCATGAGAAACTACAGAGTTTTTTATTTAATTTTAGGAACACGGTTCACTGCGCCACTGGCGTCACCCCGGCGATGTTAATGTTTGGTCGTAATTTAAGATGCAGATTAGACTTAATTCTACCACAGGCTAAATCTATTGATAAGGACACCGAACAATCGGTATTAAAATGTAACAGATGTTTTCAAATAGGTGAGACTGTATGGGCTAAGTGGTTTATTGCAAGGAAAAGTATTTGGAGTATAGGTATTGTAAAAAACATTATAGGTACAAGAATGTTTGAAATTTATTTTAAGGATTACGGAACTAGTAGTAATAGACACATAGATCAGATGAGGAAGTATACTAATTCGAGCAAAGATACTGATGTAGATATTAGTGGAAGCACGTCCGGCGTCGACAGTTCGGTATTTTGCGACCGAGTGCCGGCGCTGGACGCACCGCCGCCGCCGCAGCCCCCGCAGCCCCCGCTCCCTACGACAGAACCCGATGTACAATCCCCCGCGAGGCCGGCGCCACAGGCACCTTTTTCGCTTCCGTCAGCTAGTGCTGAGGAGGAGAGAGAGTTGCGGCCCGCGTCTGGCTCCGTAGAATATGGCCATGATAAAGTAAGGGAACAGAGGGATACCGACAATGACGAGTGGGCGGAGGCTAGCGAGGTGATGAATGAAGAGACTCAACCGGTTGAACAATGTTCTGTTTCAAATGAGCATACTAAGCCAAGTAGTGTAAACACTCCCCCGGTTGAGCGCTCTAAGAGACTCCGAAAACCTGTTTGTTATAGAAAATATTTTTAGGTAATTAAGCTAATGAGTGTTTTAGTATGGTAAATAATTGTATTATGTATTGAGGAAGATTTTGGTATTGTTACAGGTTCCCAAATTAATGTTGGAGGGATGAACTGTATGTACTATCTGCATAGTTATACTTTTATTATAATGTGTGCGCCGCGCTGCGTGGTGCGTGTATATGCAGTATTAAACTAGCTAACGAGCGAGACGGTTGTTTTATTTCCTACCGACACACCACGTAGACGCCATCTATCGAACAACCGACACGCTTGCTACTGAGCTCGACGATGAGGTCATTAATGTAGAAGTTGAAAAGCGTGGGCGACGTCAAGCCTTGCCACGCATATACCGGTGTCCTGCGGTCCACATAGTATTGGACAGTACGCTCGAGACTTACGATGACTTATAAAAATAAAAATATTACTGAACTACAAAGTGAGTATAATAAAAGTCAATCAACTGACTATCGTATCTTTCCTTCTCTACGTTTAAGGTTCCGAATCAAGGTGAGAGGAACTAATATTAGTAGCACCAATCTTCTCTCAATCAGCCACCAATGCGATGTTTGATTATGACGATTTTTAAATGTAATAATGATTTTAAAAAGAGTTGTGTGATACACACCTTCCTAACTTAATTGATTCCTTAATTTTTTTTTATTTAATTCCATAAGTTTCGGCCAAGTTCGGCTTCAGTTAGGCTAGTTTTTTTGAAATACAACAAACACATACTTTTGACAACAATAATAACATTCTCGAGACCGAGACGGTCACGGCTGGTAATTTTTGTGGATACTAGCCAAATACGCAGAAAGTATTCTAATGCAAAAGTGTGTGGGCAAACACAGCTGTACACCCTCTTCTTTCACTGTCATAGTCCGATGGGACGGCAATACGACACGACACAAGAAAGATCAGGAACAGGACCTACGGCTATACGTGTTTTTCGAGGCACGGGGCTGTTACACTGCCAACTTTCTAACTCCGGGTTGCTACTAAGAAATTCCTAATGAAAAACCTAATAATTATCACTTTGCCCGACCTGAGAAACAAACCCAGGACCTCACATCAATGGACCCACAAGACGAGTAGTTAACTGTTGACAACATTCTAGTACGGTACCTTGATAAAAATTAAGCTCCACTTACTTAATTGCTTTGGTTTGCCAAGGTCCGCTCAATAACTAAATAAAAGTGTTTTTATTTTACTAATACAATCAAAAAATTATTACACATTGATACAATCAGTTGCTAGTTTATAAATAAATCCAGACGTAGACAATTGATTTCTTCGATACTACGGTAACATTTAAACATCAAACATAAGACATTGAACACAAAAGAAAAAAGATGATGAAAATATTACAAAAATGTAAAATTACCTCAAAGCGCCCATCCCTAGTGCTTCTGAATAACCGACTCGATACAGTGGTTCAAAAACTTGTGCATTCTTTTAATTTTGCACTGCATTTGTTTTTTTCTTCAAAATTCTATATACTAAACAATTACGTATATCCGAGAGGAAACAAGTATTTGTTCTTGTCATTCTGCTCCAAGCTGTTTATGAATGCGTTTTGTATTTATCGAATATTCACAGTAGATATAGAAGATAAAAACATGAAACGTTATGAAAACACCGCTGCTGCGATCTTTTGTATTTTTTATTACATCTTTCATATCATGGGTTTTACGACGTTGTTCATTTTAGACGTTGTCCATAAGTATAACAACGTCTTTCTCATTCTGAAGATTCAAACCATCTATGAGAGCGTCGACTTCAATAACAGTATCCGAAGTTACATTACTTGGAACTGGTTATTTTCCTTAACTACTATCGTTATTGATTTTTATATATTCCTTGTTTGTTACATGTTCTATGAAAACGCTGGATACATACACACTATCGTAGACTTTGTGATTGATTATATGTCTACTGTATTTGATGTAAATTATATCATTGCTATTCGAATTATAATATTGTTAAAAAACTATCTCGATGTATGGATTAAAGAAATTCTGATATTTAATGAAGGAATCGAAAACAATCAACAATGTATGAAACTGCTCGGAGTATACAAAAATATTATACAAGCTTACAATTTGTATAAAAGAATTTTCCAGGTGTTGGTAAGTTCAGATTTATTTAACAGATTTATTTAAAACAATCATTGTATTGATGCTTGTGCTTGCCAACCATAATGATGTTGATAAACAGTCCCCGTTCCGCACACAAATTTCTTTAGTATTATTTTTTTTTCATATCATACAATGATATTACAAGTAAAAGAAAATGCAGATAAGTAATTTAAATACGAGAAAAATAATGGCAGCTCAGAATAAATATTTATTATTGACAGATGTCATCGAAATATGTAGTATTTTAGTTATCAAAAAGTATGTATGTATTCACCACATATCTCTTATCTTTTTCAGACATTATGCCATGTAATGGATGGATTTTCACGTACTATACTTTTTTACTTCTTTTTCATCTTCTCCTTGAAACGAAATGACTTATCAGGAAACAATGTAAGCTAAATAAGACTTATTCATAATTTGATTAACCTTTGCCCATCTAGCTTCTAGTCTAACAGGATGCAGCAGAATACCGGTGTGTTACATGGAACGACTGCCTGGCTGACTTGCATAACCCAGTTACTGAGTAACTTGATACCCCGTGGTAAAGCTGGTCGTCAGATTTTCGGGCTTCTGATTGTCAAAAATCTACGAATGTAAATATCGCTGTAGAATATATTTAACGCTAATTGATTATAACTTTGAAAAATGGGGGAAATGATAATTATGTATTGGATATTTTTGGCATAATTAAATCTAATTAAATAATTGGTTAACATTATCAATAAACAATTATTATTATTTTCTTTTTTTCCAGATCCCGATTTTCTTTGACTTTAATTTAATATTTTTTCCATCAAAAAATGTATTGCTTGTAATTATACATAGTGTATACTGCGAGAAGTTCTATATATCTGTTGAGAAAGCTGAGACGGCGTGTATACTACTGATGAAGAACAGGAATTGTCCAAGTAAGAATTTTTGGACAACATAGGTATATTGGTCACTAGGTAGGTAGGTACATTGGAGTACATAGTATAAAGAAGGTTTGAATACACTCAGGAGGACTTGATTATAATTTCACATAATATGAATGAGAGTACACAATAGAACACAAATAAAAATACACAAAAGAAGCTCCAAGTAACTAAGGCTGCGGTGCACCCGAGCAGAGAGACCACACAGAACAAACCGCCATTTTTCGCACGCACACATTGACATTATGTTTACAGGCATTCTCAGGTAGTTTCAAGCAGACTTCAGTCTCGACTAGCGACACGTGCTGTCAAAATGAATGCATGAAAAAAATTATTAGCATTTCATGTCAAACAGGAAAATTTTGTTATAAATAGCGTTGCTAAAGCAAAGAGTTTCAACCAGTGTCCATAAAATTGTCCATAAAATGTCACAAATAAAACCTACAGAGTCAATACTGTAGCAGTCCTAATGAGTCTGGCAAGTTTAAGTAATTATTTTCGAGTTTGGCGGGAGCGGTCCTTCTGTAAACTTTTTACTAACGGACTTAAAACAGGAGGAGGTTCCCAATTCGTCGGAATCTTTTTTTTTGTAATGGAAGGGACACCGTGTATTCGTCAAACAAACACGTACATGATTGGTTGATTGATTTTAATTTGTTTTGACCGCCTTATTTGTCACGTGGTCGCATTCGCGACTGCTGAACGTGGGGTATATGGTTTGATTCCCAGGTCGGGCAGTGTTATTGGGTTTTTCTGTAAAGAATTTCTTAATACCAGACCGAAGTTTAGAAGTTAGCGGTGTATCGCCCCCGTGCCTCGGAAAGCACGTTAAGTCTTTGGTCCTGCTCCTGATCTCTCTCTGGTCGTGTCTCATTGCCGTCTCATCGAACTATGAGAGTGAAGGAAGAGAGAGACTATAATCTCATGCTTACTTGGCTGGTCTGGAGACCAGCCAAGATTAAGATTGGTCACTATGACCGAATTTATATTCGGAATTCGCTGCCCGCCTCTCTGTTCCCTGATAAGTATAATCTAGGTATCTTCAAGGCACGAGTGAACCGGTTCATCCTAGGCAAGCGTGTTCTGACATAGGCTAGGTGATTATCAGGAATAAAGGCTAAGATCAGGTGAATTGCGGTCAAAGGCAAGCCTATTTGTTAATAAAAAAATAATAATAATATGATTTGACCATTTGGCAATACTTTTGTTTAGAACAGCTATTGGGTCTAGAATGATGTACTCTACGCCAGCACATGGAGCTGTCCCAAACTGTCAAATTTTCCAAATTGAACATCAACCTTATCCTTTCGGAATAAAGTTGAAAAAATTATCAAAAAAATTTGACAGATTGGGTAGCTTGATCTGCTTGCCTTCAGTGGGTACAAATTACTGAATCCCTTATTCCATATCCCATATCTCTTCCATATTTTTTTTCATAAAATTCCATATCCCTTCTACCGTGTATAAAACATACAATTGTAAACACTACACTGTTTTTCATTACAGAGAGTCAAAAACATCTTTACAAGAACGTGCTGCAGATGAATCGAACTTTTTGTAAGATGACTGCGTGTGGCCTGTTTTATGTAGACGTTACGCTTACAATATGCTTGATTGGAGCTATCACGAATTACATTGTCGTACTATGGCAGTTTACTTTATGCAAAGGTTAAAAAGAATAAACACATTATTTGAAGGCAGTATTTGAAGCATAGTTTGTGAGTGTATGTATAGTATTTATCAAAATAAAGATTGTGCTGATACATACTTTATTCGTTCAATTCATCACCAGCCTAGCGTTTTCTCTATGTTGGCGTCGGCTTCCAGTCTAACCGGGTGCAGCTGAATACCAGTGTTTTACATGGAGTGACTGCCTATCTGACTCCCACAACCCAGTTATTGGGCTACACGATATCCCTTGGTAAGACTGATTGGTCAGATTTTAGGGTTTTTGAATACTCATAACGACTTTTTTTTTGGGGACACTATTCGCAAGCCAGCCAGAATCAACAGTGACGACCACCAGAAAAGCGCCAAAGCAATGAAGCTCGTCGAGTCCCAGAGAAACGGTTCAACTGTCTTGGATTCGGCGACGAAGTTAATCAGAAAACAGTGGAGGAGTAAGAAAAACATATTTTCCACTTCCCTCCAAATCAAGCAGAAGACAGAACAGAACTAGGCCAATAGGCCCAAAGGGACGTTTATAACTGGGAGAAGCCCAGTTGCCAAGCACCACGGGTTATAATTTTATTGACATAATTAATGGGCCCTAAAAAGTGAGCTGTTACATTAAATTTGATTACAATAATAGGTATGGCAAAACCGCTTGAACGCACGGAAATTAGTTTTAGTTTCTACAAGGTCCACACAATAAACTGCTCCGGATGTTGCCACTTGTTGTTGTTGTTTGTTGTTGTTGTTGTACACTATACAACAAAATATTGCGTTATTTATGCCAAAAAATACACTTCCATTAGTTACAATGTGAGGATTGTTCGTATTTACAGTCAGATGTAGAACATTGACACAAAGGCGAGGCAACAAGCTTGAAAGAAAATAATTTAATCTTAAAGTTGCCATGACCTGTTAGAAATTGGGCAACACAGTGGTCCACCTCCAGCCTTGTCCTGGCCAGCCGCTCACAAACGGATGGAAAGAACTGATGAAGGTGTCGGCCCTTGCTGGAATCATCCCACCTACACTGCCACTCGGATAAAAGTTCCTCACAGACGTCAGACTGCGGTTTAAATAATCTAGAGATCTTCAACACGGTCACGTTGAGTTAAAAAGTTTGCGTCCATGGTCTCTCGCGCGGAATAGTACATTGCAGCACGTCGTTGCACTTCAAGATCTACTGGAAGCACACGTGCTAGTACCGGAAGGGCTTCAGTACTAACCCTAGATAGATAACATACGTCGAATCGACGTAATTCATTTTGAAAAATCGATATATCTCGTTTGTTTTTCGCGTTACTAAACTTGCTGTTCCTGTCAACTCATTTGACCCTCGAAACTTGCAGGATACAGCCGTATCGCTCCGGTAAGTGCATTACTTTGGCCAATATTTGCCTACCGTACGTCGAAGTGACCTAAATGTGCTTTAGTGATTTTTTGAGAATTAATGTGCATATTTTAATTAGCTTTTTTGTAATTATGTTAGAATACGATAAAAAAAAATCAAAATAACGTCACAAAACTGTGCAAACGATGCATAAATCACTCTATTGTTGCATGAAACTAGCGATAAAGAAATTCAGGGGTCGGACAGTGAAAGCACGAGGCAAGCGTGGGGTGCAAGTGGGGGCACAGTTCATCCTACGACAGGAAATCCAAATATGATTCATTTTTATAATGAAACAAATGGTTAAGTCGACAATTTCGACCAAATGTGCTCGTCAATGTCGTGCAGCCGCAAAACAAACAGATGGCCCATGACTATGTTTTGTTTGTTTTTGTAGTAGTGTTATGAGCCGGTACGACTTCGGGTCATCCGGGGGCTGACCCGAACTCATAATGACTGTCAAAAATCTACGAATGACAACGGGAACTACGGCTTTTCGTGCTATCCGAGGCACGATATGAGTCTCGATGTGTAATGGATGATCATCGCTCTACCAATAGTAGCACCGGCCATGTTATATCTCCACTAACTTTGGTTGACTGGTAGATAATGACAGGCATGAAAACCAGCATTTGTACTTTTGTTGCTTAAAGTTTTTATAGCAAATAAATTTACAACAAACATAACACTTGCACGATTATCATAATGTATTATAATTATGAACACTTACACAATATGCATGCTGGCCCTCACCTGCTGCTAGCTTGTGTAAGAGAGACTGTGTGGCCTATAAACGGTAGGCACTTGGCCCGCTGCACAGTACATGCCTGTGTCAGATGTAGACGCATACAAGATAAACCATTAACGGCGTCACACGAGTCGCAGACGTGGAAACTACCAGAGGCTGCTTCAGGATGCGTCTCACTCGGATCTGCATCTTGACTACCTCTTCGCCGGACGACGACTGAGGAAGTTGAAAGGAGTCTTTCAACAGGGGGGAAAATGTTTTAGCCAGACTTTCCTACGCCTGATGCTTTTCTAATTGCAATAAGTTGTGCATTCAAGTGATGCTACTCGTGTAATAAAACTCGTAACTTTTTCTTCTCACACCCGCACATTTTTAATATCAATATTTTTATGTAATTTTGTACACGGTTGCGTCGAGTGAAAGGCTGTTCCTTTTTTATTGTAAATTATTTCAAAACGTGAAGATTAAAGCTGTTTTGTAAAGAAACTGAGGTTTCATTGAAACTTCCAAATGTCCACTATTAGACAGAGGGTATGGGTGATGGTGTAATTACAGGCACATGAGACATAGAGCTCACAAGGCCTCTGGTATTGCAGATGTCTAAGACAAAGGTGACCACTCAATATCAGGTGGATCGCAGGTTTGTATGCTATCTCATCATCTGCCTAGCCTTTTCCAAACTACAATTGGGGATCTCTAACCGGATGCAGCTGTATACCAGTGTTTTACATGGACCGACTGCCTATCGGACCTCCACAACCCAGTTACTGCCTTACTGGATAACACGATACGCTTTGGTAAGACTGGTTGTCAGACCTTCTGGCTTCTGACTACCTATAACGACTGCCAAAGATCTAAGAATGATAGCCGGGATAGCTTTGACCCATCGATCTGTATGACTTTTACTTATCCATGAGTGTCTGACGTGCTATCTAATGATATACAAGTGTATATAAAATTGGGACTTCGTTAGAGGTAGACGCAGTTCATAAATAAAAATAATAATACCTATGTTATTATAAAAACACATTAAACATGTCGGTAAAACAAAGATGCTTGTCATGCTATTTCACTCGTACAGAATAGTGACCGAGAGAGAACGCCGCCATATAATATTGTTTTTATTTCCTAATGCAATCAAACAATCATAAATCATTGATACAATCACTTCCTAGATTATAAATAAATCTAGCCGTAGGTGATTGATTTCTTCGACACTACGGTAACATTTCAACATCAAACATAAGACATCGAACACGAAAGAAAAAAGATGATGAAAATATTACAAAAACGTAAAATTACCTCAAAGCACCCATCCCAAGTGCTTAACAATAACCGACTCGAAAAAGTAGTTCAAAGGCTTGTACATTCTTTTAATTTCGCACTGCATTTGTTTTTTTGTTCAAAATATTGTATTCGAAACAATTATGTATATCCGAGGGGAAACAAGTATTTGTTCTTGTCATTCTTCTTCAAGATGTTTATAAATGGATCGTGTATTTATCGAATATATACCGTAGATGTAGAAGATAAAAACATGAAACATTATGAAAACACCGCCGCTACTATTTTTTGTGTCCTTTATTACATCTTTCGTATCTTGGATTTTACAACGTTGTTAATTTTGGATGATGTCCACAAGTATAACAACGTCTTTCTTATTCTGAAGATTCAAAGCATCTATGAAAGCATCAACTTCAATAACAGTATCCGAAGTTATATCACTTGGAACTGGTTATTTTCTTTAACTACTATCGTTATTGATTTTTATATATTCCTTGTTTGTTACATGTTCTATGAAAACTCTGGCTACTTTAATTCTGTCGTAGACTTTGTGATTGATTATATGTCTACTGTCTTTGATGTAAATTATATCATTGCTATTCGAATCATAATATTGTTAAAAAACTATCTCGATGAATGGATTAAAGAAATCCTGATACTGAATGACGGAATCGAAAACAATGAACAATGTATAAAATTGCTAGGAGTATACAAAAATATTATAAAAGCTTACAATTTGTATAAAAGGATTTTCCAGGTGTTGGTAAGTTCAGATTCATTTACCAGATTTATTTTAAAAAATCATTGTATTGATGCCTGTGCTTGTCCACGATGATGATGTTGATGAGAAACAATAAACTCAATCAAAATTTTTTTTAGTATGAAGATTTTTTTCATATTACAAGTAAAAAAAAGTAGATAAGTAACCTAAATACGAGAAAAATCATGGCATCTTAGAAGAAGTATTTATTATTGGAATAGATTTTATAATAAGTTTTTTAATTATCAAAAAGTATGTATGTGCAGTTCACATTACAGATCTAATTCTTTTTCCAGACGTTATGCCACGTAATGGAAGGATTTTTACGTACAATACTTTTTTACTACTTTCTCATCTTCTCCTTCAAAAGAAATGAGTTATCTGGAAACTATGTAAGCTAAAGAATATTTATTCATAATTTGCTTAGCCTTTGTCCATGTTAAGGTCAGCTTCTCGTCTAACCGGATGCAGCTGAATACCAGTATTTTACATGGAGAAACTGCTTGTCAGAACTGCATTAACCCTGCATAACCCCTACTGGGTGGTCAGACTGTCGGGCTTCTGACTACCTGTTACAACTATCAAAGATCTACGAATGTAAATATAGCTGATGAATAATATTATATTTAACTCTGATTGATTATAGTTTCTTAAAATGGGGGAAATGATAATTAAACTGTCTTTTTTTTGTTATTACAATGAGAATTAATTATTTCTATTTTCCAGGTCCCGATATTCTTTGATTTTAATTTAATATTTTTTCCATCAAAGAATGTATTACTTGTAATTATACATAGTATATACTGCGAGAAGTTCTACATATCTGTTGAGAAAGCTGAGACGGCGTGTATACAACTGATGAAGAACTGGAACTGTCCAAGTAAGATTTTTTAGACAACATAGGTACCATACATTCTATATTAAGGTCAATATGTAGCGCCAACAGTTGGGACTGGTCATCTCTTAGCAGCCTTGGTTATTTATTTTGATATCTTCATAATGATTTTCTCTAGAACTCTGTAAACGGGTACGACTTGTTACATTAATCTCACTTTGTACCCGTAGATGCACCATGAATGATGTAACCTACTTTGTACCTAATTAAACGTAATTTGTAATAATTTATTGATTTTAAAAATTGTTCATGGAGTTTCTTGTTCGTTCTTCTCCATAGAAACGTACTGTTTGAAACGAGCAACTAACTGGAACTTTCTGCCTGACTGGGTCCTTGATAATTGAAAAGTCTGTGAATGGTTAATTTGAAGAAAATTATTTGGGGTTTGTGTTTGAGTTTAGACAACTAATTAAAAGGTTTGAATTTAAAAGGACTTGATTGTAAATTTACAAGAAACGAATTAAAATACATGTTGGAAGGGACACCGTGAATTCGTCAAACAAACCGTTACCATAGACTTAGTTCATGATTTTTTAACTGATTATCATTTGTTTTAACTATGTCGTTAGTCGCGTGGTCGCAAGCGCAACAGCTTAGCTTGGGGTCCTGGGTTCGATTCCCAGATCGGGCAAACTGTTATTGGGTTTTTTTTATTAGAAATTTCTCAGTAGCAGCCCGGAGTTTAAAAGTTGGCGGTGTGCGATCGTACGCCTGGGGTGTGATTCTGTATGACCTCATTCTAAACTTTGAATCTGAATCCGCTGTGAGTTTCTTGATTGGCATTCTAAAAACGCGGTTGATAATTCGAATTTACACTAGCGCCACCCTTGCGAGCGTGTCAGCGAGTTGAACTAAATTGACAGGGAGATTTTGACATTTAAAGTATAACATGACGTAAGAAGTGGCATTCTGTAAGGTAATTTCCCCGTCACTTTGACGCTCACTTCGCACTCGAACCCGATTCAAAGGTGTCAAATATATAAAAGTAATTTTGAACCTTATGCGAAGTAAAAGTGAATAGCGATGTGTGCTAGTTGTTGTTGTTTGAATTTTACAGAATCGACCCACAGATCACTCTCGTCGTAGTCGTATCGTATCGGATTACCGTCCCATCGTATCCCATATCATATCTTCTGCGTGATTTGCTAATCTCTTTTGATTCAGGAGAAGAATTACTTGAAATAATTTGACCATGTGACAATACAATTTTCTTTAGATCAGCTATCGGGTTTAGAATTATGTACACACAGCTCGAGAGAAGTCTCACCCTCTCCGGCTGAGATTTCTCTGGAGCTGTGTGTAGAGACGCTAACACATCAGACCATACCAAACCGTCAAGTTTTCACAATTGAACATGAATCTTATACTTTTGTAATAAAGTCGAGAAATTTTACAGATTGTTGCAGCTTTATGTGCTGGTTTCTATACCTACTGCGTCCATAGTAAAAACACACGATATCACTTCTACTGTGTATAAAAAAATATATATATACTGCACTATTTTTCCTTACAGAAAGTCAAAAACATCTTTACAAGAACGTACTACAGACTAATCGGTTGTTCAGTAAGATGTCCGCGTGTGGCTTGTTCTATGTAGACGCTACGCTAACAATAGTCTTCATGGGAGTAATCACTAATTACGTTGTTGTACTGTGTCAGTTCACTTTAAGCAAATGATCAAATTAATAATTACATTGTTTTAAGACAGTAGTGAAGTAAGCACAAAAATAATATTAAAATGTAACAAAATAAATATTATGATTGACAATACATACTTTATTTTATATTCTTTTAATTCATCATCTGTATAACATTTTCCCAACTGATGATATGGGAGTCAGTAAAAGCATAACGGTTGACAGGACGGAATGGAAGAATAAAACATGTTGTGTCCCGAATAACATGGGATAAGGGCAGGAAGATGATGATGATGATGATGATATCATTTTCCCAATTATGTTGTCGTCAGCTTCTAACCTAACCAGATGCAGCTGAATACTGGTGTTTTACATGGAGAGACTGCCTTTTTTTTTGTTCTGGGGTGGAATGAATGGATGTCCTTCACCCTGGGGCGGGCGGAGGGGTCTGGCAGACTCTTACTGACTAAAAACCACCCCGGTGTTCCATATCACACCTAAGTCGGAAGTATCTACAGTTCCCACTGTAGATACTTCCGCAACACACCTGATTGCTGGCAGGGGCACCTAGGGTTGTGGTGTTCCTCTCTCTTTCTGCAGCCTAATTGTGCGACATGACAGTTTCGCAGAAGGAAATCACCGCATCCCAGGACTCTGCGTCGTCGACCATCGACATGGAGCGACAAGACGCCTCTGGTAACCCAGGTACTGAGCAACACGACATCCCTTGGTAAGACTGGTTGTCAGACTTACAAGCTTCTGAATACTCATAACGAGTGTCAAAGATCTACGAATGAGAGCCGGTACTAATGACTTTGGAAATGTATGGTCACCCTTCCACGGACCATGACCCGCCATGACCGCCATGACCGCCATGACAAATCGATCCGTACGGCTTTTACCTAGCCACGAGTTCCTCATATTTTTCATATTCTTTCGATTGATGCCTAATAGATAATAATTAGCTTATGGTTTGAAACCTAAATAAAAGATGTTAAAATAAATTCTTGAAAAGTTGAGATTTCTTTGACGCCGAGTGGCATTGGCTTACGATGAAGTACTTAAAATAATGTATGTCTTAATGTTACACGTTCACGCAATAGACTCTTCGGCCATGTTACCTCTCCAGCATCTTTGGTTAGCTGGTAGAGAATGCCTGAGGTATTAAGAGCGTTACTCCAGAGCGGCGCGTCTCGATGAGGCCTCGGCCGACACTGAGCGGTGGTGCGATTTCGCGCCGATTATATTAGTACTAAATAAATCATAGTAAAATAAATGTATAAGTTATATAAAAAATATGTATACCATGTTTTCATTTACTAGGCCTAAAAAAAACATAAAATTATCACTGATTTCATCCCAAACTAATACGTTTAATAACTCTAAAAGTTTCTAAAAATTGCACTTTTGAGTATACTTTTCTTGTATGAAAACACAGTAATATTGACTTTTTTTCAACCATACACTAATCAGTGTTATTGCTTTTTTAATAGTAATATTGTTATAAGTTTGTCGTATATGGTTTTACTATTATCTAGTATACGCGTAGAACATCGAGCGCTAGTTTAAAAAAAGGCTTAAATAAAAACTGTTCTTATGACAAAACACGAACATTTGAAAATATTTTTTAGCCATGCACTAGATTATGAAATTCTCAATAATTTGACGTCAATATCTTTTATCATTTTATTGGCCGTCGGAAATCATGAAGTTTGACTCCAGCATGGTTCTAACGGATGAACGCTCTTAAACCGCCTTTGTACCTTTGTACTTACCAAATAAAGTTTTTGTAGTATTAAAATGTATCAACTTCTAAAGTATTCACCAATTAATAGATATACATAACATTTACAAATATAGAACAGTACCTGATAATAAACAAAACTAAAAGTAAAATTAACATTAGAAATAAGTGAAGAGCATCATGAACATGCTGAGGAGTAATTGAAGTCCTTATCATCAGCCTTAGTTTTAAAACCAAAGCTCGATTGGTCAGAGCACTAGTTTTCCTGATTATCCATTATGGAGTCGAGACGTGGACAATCTGAGCAAGCGAAAGAGAGAGGATAGACGCATCGAAATGTCGTGGTGGAGGGGGATACTCCATTTGCAATGGAAAGCCATACGCACAAGTGTGTTCGCACTTTCCTAACTCGATATCAAGACCGATACTCACAATTTGGTTACATCATATTTTGTGACCTGTTATTTCAGCAGCATAATGCGAAGAGGAGATAGCAGCTCCGAAAACCTGGTCATTGTTGAGGAGAGCAGCTTCGAAAACCTGGTCATTGTTGGCAATACCAATAATAATAACAATAATTATTAATTTATTTTTAAACATGCTCATTTAGTGGTAACCACTGACCTTTAAATATGTTTTATATGCGGATACAGCAACATTACTACAAAAAGTTTATTATCCTTACGTATTATTTATGTTGTAGTTGTTTATTATCCCTTAATAAATAAAATTAAATACCGAGAAGAAGAGAACAAGAGACCGGTCGCCAACACGATGGTCTGACCATCTGACACACAGTAAAAGAAGCTATGTCCTTAAGCAAATTTCAGCAGGAGTCAACTTTGAATCCAGTGGACCGTGGTCACCGTGGACTGACGATCACGATCCTCAGTAATGAAGAAGAAGAGATTATCAGCCTACGGAATCTGTCCAAATACTCGCCATACTCACACTACTAAGCATTTTGTAAATACATTTTCTCCACTTTTATCATCATCGTCTTACTGGGCTTGTTACATGACATTTAGGCTCAGCGCAACACGTCTTCTTTTATTTTGTCCTATCAACCGTCATGCTATCACAAATGCCCATTTCATTCAAATATATACCTTCCTTCACACAATCCATCAATGCTTTTCTATCCCTCTTCTTCAATATTTATATTCATTACTTTTGAGTCACATTATCACTCCAATTATATCGATACTTAATAAGAATGAATAAATGAAACACAACCACCTTTATCTTAAATTTTAAATAGTCGACTCATGGAAAAAGGGGAAGGCATAAAATAAGTACAATAACATGAAACTTACACACAAATTATTTAATGGCATTTGATTACAGAAACGT
This sequence comes from Charanyca ferruginea, assembly GCA_947361185.1. Taxonomy (NCBI): domain Eukaryota; kingdom Metazoa; phylum Arthropoda; class Insecta; order Lepidoptera; family Noctuidae; genus Charanyca; species Charanyca ferruginea. The sequence continues at coordinate 6,111,217 of OX376060.1, forward strand.
GAACTTCAGCAACACAACGGTGTAGTTGTGTGTAGTGACAAGTGCCGCCAGGTGCAGTAAGAGACACACATCTACGTAGAACAGTCGACAGGCGCGCATCTTACTGAACGACGCGCGGTACACGCGGCGGACATTCTTGCATAACTTCTTATCTTCATCTGAAACATAACAATAATATATTAGGGTATGTTTAGAGGAAATCAATTAATAGGTGAATATTATTTCTTCTGTTGCAGAAAAAAGTAAAGTTCGCATATTAAATAGTATTTTAAAGTCTACATTTCTTGAGGATACAGATATCGTTTAATCATTAGCTGTTTGAAAATGGTATGACAGTTCGTATGCTGACTAGCTTTTATTTGGGAGTAAAAGTACTTAAAAATATGAAGGCCAATTATATTCTCGTGTTTAAAAACGTTTCAAATCTAATTGCAATCTCATCTCAGCGATAATAGTAAAAGCTTTATTAAATATCCTCACACTTCATAAGTACAACAGATTTGATATAATAATAAAATTACAAATAGCTGATAATAAAGATATTAAAATTAGCAAAATGCAAAAAGATACAATTAATAAATTACATTATAATCGAAATTACAAATAGAAATTGCAATCTAAGTTGCCATGAAATATAAAATAAAAACAAAATTCATTTCCATTCAGTTCAAAATTGGATAAAATTTAAATTTTCATAAAAATAAAAACGAATACAATTAAAATTAGAGTTCGGCTATAAATGAGGTTTTAGTTTAAAATAAAATCAAAAACAACTCAATAAAATTAGAACGAAAGAAACAAAACTAAAAATTAACGAAGAGAATTAGAATATAAATCAAAATTAGAGATTATCATTAGAATAAGTAGTAATAATTTCCATTAATAATTAAATTTTTAGTAATATAACTATACATTTATTGATTTATTTATTATTGATCGTTTTTTCCTTTTGTAAACAAATATTTAGGTTAGTTCTGTTAGTAATTTACCTTATGCATTATAGTTAATTAATTACGTTCGGCTGCCGTCGAGGGTGCAAAAGAAACCGATACAATTTACTTATAACAAGCTTTTTACAAAAAAGACAACCGCCTTCAAAAAGTGATAAATAACTTTAACACAGAACACACATTTTTTTTTCCGCTTTTTAGTACCTCCTTCTCATTCAAATCTATTAAGAAGAGATTGAAAGTTAACTACTACAAAGATTGATGAAACTAAAACGTCGTCTATGTAAAATTTTTGGGTATTTGTTGATTTTTCAAAAAGTGCTGAATCAATTTCGATAAAATTTATATGGGACCACCCTTGAAGCATACCCTATCCATAATAAAAAGAATTTTCAAAATCGGTTTACGTTTGCCGGAGAAATCGCGTAACAAATCGCGCACATACTTAATGCAAATTTAAGACTTATACGGTTTTCTCATGGATGCCATTGTCAGAACTGGACCAAAATAAAATGGGACCACACGGGAAGCACTAGCTTCCAAATAAAAAAAGAATCATCAAAATCGGTTCACCCAGTCCCGAGAAATCAGGTAACAAACATAAAAAACCTCCTCCTTTTTTGAAGTCGGTTGAAAAGTATTTAATTAATGCAATTATTACAATTAGGTTGCTAAAAACTAATACGCGTGACAAATGTTCGATGTGAGAAACAAGAGTGATTCACTGATACACTAAATTAATATTATTCGCTGGTGTTACACAATTTTCGGTCTCACGATGAGAATTGCTGAGGCAGCGAATCTCAAGGAGAAGAGCGCACCGCGCTGTTAGCCATTGTCTCAGGAATTTAGGGTTCCGCAAGTAATGACATAACATCTCCCTCCGCGAGATCGGCAACTATTTGAAAACTCTTGTCGAAAATAGTGTCGATGGCAAAGCTGGATCAATCTCAGTGTTGCAGGCTTCCTTATCCTCAGACTTAATGTCGATTTCATCAAGTTTTTTTTTTTGTAGTTTGTTCAATCTACGACGACGAAGTATAATGGTGATAGTCAGAACACATGCACCGGATAGTAGAATGTGTAGCGGTATAGTATTGTGGTATATAGCTTCGGTGTTCGACGACTGTAGCGTTCTGTTAGCAGGATCTTGTAGAACGATTTCAGAGTTGGCTGAATGCAAACTGCCAAGGTCAATGGTATCTAGATTTATAATTTTCATACCAATAATAAAGGAAAATTCGTATGATGTACGGTCACCAAAGGAGATAAGTATCCATGTCGCCGGAAACAGTTGAAGTTTACTTAGAAATCGATAGGTTTTTATGAATAAAATAAAATACAATTTATAGAGAATAAACAGTTCAATGATTTCATAAAATTTCATTTGAAAGCCCCCATTGGTTTCTAAGAAATCTTCAACTATTCCCGACGACATGGATACTTATCTCTTTTGCGTACTGTACATACGAATTTTCCTTTATTATTGGTAAGTCCTTAATTTTCAATATCTTTTCCTTAATTTGATGACATGACGATTGCTCGCAGTGAATGCTGTAGTTCTTAACACGCAGCCTTTAGGTATGATAGATAAGTAGCTTCCTTTCAGCATTGTACAGTTGTCTTCGGAACAAATTAAGCGAACTTTCGTAGGTTTAGGAAAGCTCACAATGAAGTGTTGGTCGTCTAGCTGCTCCATAGCTTCAGAAGACAGGATAACTGATGTAAATTGACAGGACTCATTTATTTTCTGATGTAATATAAGATGCTGGATACAATCGGAATGTCTGCCATGATGATGACTTAAATTATCCTCGCAAAGGTGACCGTGGCTATACTTCGGACATTCAGTCTCCATGTACAATAGATCTTTTTCGTGAACCGCTATGAAAGGATAAGTTGGAATCAGGGCCTTATTGTGGCGATTAGGAGCCAGGGATAATTTATATAGGATAAAGTTAGTAGAATAAAGAATTGGAAATTTCATAACTATTACTTTTTCATTCCCATTGTAATAATAACCTAGTCTAATTATGTCAAAATATTCTCTGAAACTAATATCTAGGAATTGATCCTTATTATATAATGTATCTAATCTATTCATCATTTCCTTAAACATAGAATAGTTAAATATAGAATTATGAATACTTTTAGCCCTAATAAATGCTAATAAATTTTGCAATTTGTAGAGTTCTTTAGACAGATCATCTATGTTATCACCTAATATCATTAGTTATTGTGCCAAATGAGCATATTTAATGGTGTCTGTTTCATGTCTAACATTGCTAGCTAAAATAGAATTAACAATTTTCTCGATTTTAACTTGGTTCTCTACTATTTTATCTGTAACGTTTGAACTGCGCGAAACCCACTGCTTATTTAAACTTATTTGGTGATTCATTTCAGCAACTAAATTATTTTCATTCTGTTTTAAGATTGCAATGGCATTATTGTATTTTAATGCATCAGTATAATCCAAATTACCTGAAATGCTTTTTATAACTGAACCAAGACCATCTATGAGACCTCTTTTAGCACGCTTTACCTCAAGTGTTTCTAACTGTTCCGATATTTCTTCTAATTTAGTACTTAGATAATTAACGTGGAGTTCACAGAGAGATTGTGACGCTTTATACAATTGTAGAGTAAGGTTCTGCAATTGCTCGTTAACCGTTTCTAAACTATTGCGCATATTCTCAAGGTTTATAATTTGGAGAAAGGAGTGGAAGTGCGAGATGATTCTTGTGGGTCCCAGGTTGAAGGGTAAAATACCTACCTGGTCCATCGTTAAGACTGTCTAGCTTTATCTCGTCCGCTCGGGCTAGGGCCAGGGTCAGGACTAGTAGTATTTTCAGAGTCCTGTAACAAAGGAGCACTATTAGGTACCCGTTTTAGGCGTGATTTAGGGACGGTGCCTCTTTTCTTTTTGGTGTAAATGTGAATAGGCAAATCCGCTAATACCGTATCATGAGTATATCGAGCTGCTAACTTTTGTCTATGACATAAAGGATTCCTAATAAAAACTTGCTGCTCTGGTTCGTAATGTTTTTCAGTTTCGCGATTCTTATTAATGTTTTCAGTAATTTCAGTGCGACGATGAAGTACTTTTGACATTCGTGTACGGTGTTCCTGGATATATTGTTGTTAGAGATGCTCTGTTAGATTCATATCTAAAGGATCCCTAGGATCGAAATGACCGGTAATTATATCGATAGGCCTACATTTCGTAAAACTATGTATTGAGCTATTATATGCCAATACAGCATAAGTTATAAGGTTAGTAATTGGTTCGCCTTTCTGTTCTAATTTTAGTATACGCAAATGTTCTAACAGTGTAGAATTTAGCCTTTCTACCATTCCATTTTCATTGGGTGTGTTAGGACAAGTTTTATTATGTTGAATTTTATGCAATCTAGTAAATTCAGAAAATATTTGATTATTGAATTCCGGACCATTATCCGTTACAATAGTAAAAGGCACTCCGTGATGACTAATAAACTTTAATAAAGCTTGTACGACACTAATAGCTGTAACATCTCTCAGGAAGTATGCTTGACCATACTTAGAGAATGCATCTACTATTATAAGATACTTATTCATTTCAATACTAAGCAGGTCTAAATGTACTATCTCAAAAGGCTTTGTAGGTGGAGGTACAATTTGTAACCTTGGTCTAACTGGGTTGCGATCATATTTAGCTTGCCCGCATATTTGACATTCATTGATATACTTCGCTACATGATCTTTCATATTTGGCCAATAGCATTTGCGCGACAATGCTAGATAACACTCGTTAATGCCTCTATGATTGGTTTTGCCTTCATGATACTTTTTTATTATTTCCTGCTGCTAGAAATAATCCTTTACATTATTTACCTCGGTTTTGGTAAGTACTAATTTCATTGCTGAATTTTTAAAATACTGTTGAATTATGGGTATTATAGAATACATTTCTAACGTGGGGTTAATTAAAATACCTGTCTTTACTTTTGGATTAACGTATTCTTTAATTGCGCTAATAACATCTTGCTCTAAATTGGATTTGAAATTTGTATGACCGTTTTAGTATGTGTTTCAAATGGTTTAGAAACACTAGGCTTACTTTTAATATCTCCTACAACATTAATATATAATTGCTTATTAAACTTATTAAGGGGGTCGTCGGAAATAGGAATTTCTAATATGGGACTTTCTAAATTGCTATGGGCGCTTAAAGTCCGAGAATCCGCGGTTTCAGTTCTAGATTCTGAGTCTGAAGGTGCACCTTGTGAGGTGTTAACTACTATGGAACTAGCTTCTTCATGATGAATTTCTATTCGTGACAAAGCATCTGCATTAGTGTTTTGTTTTCCCTGCTTATAGATAACTGTGAATTCAAATTCGCTTAGTCGTAATCTCCAACGGGTTAAACGGGAATTTGGTTCTTTAATACTCATCACCCATTGTAAAGGGCGATGGTCAGTCACTATTTTAAATTTTCGTCCGAATAAATATGGCCTGAAATATTTGGTTGCCCAGACTATAGCCAATAATTCTTTTTCAATAGTGCTATAGTTTATCTCACTAGAATTGAGCGTACGTGAAGCATAAGCTATTGGTTTATCAGATCCAATAGACCCTTGTGAAAGTACTGCTCCAATTGCCAAATTTGAAACGTCCGTAGTAAGTATAAATTCTTTTTTAAAGTCAGGGTATTGAAGAATTGGATCATTGACCAGAACGGTCTTACATTTTTCAAAGCATTCGACATAATTTTTATCAAGTGTAATTTTAGAGCCTTTCTTTAAGCTTTGAGTCAAAGGTTTGGTTATTTCAGCAAAATCGGGGATGAATTTTCTATAATAACCTAGAAGTCCTAAAAATCTTTTAATTTCGGTAGGGGTTTTAGGTAAGGGGTACTTTTGTATTGCTGAGATTTTACCCGGGTTAGGCTTTGTTCCATCTTTACCTATAATATGTCCTAGATAAGCTGTTTCTAATTTAAGGAACTCAGATTTGTCCATTTGTTTTTCAAAGTTAGATTCGCGTAATCACTTAAAAAAAATTCTAAATTAACTATGTGCTCTTGCAATGATGTACTAAAAACTATGATGTCATCTAGGTATACTAGACAAATAGTATTCTGGAGTTCTCGCAACACGTTGTCCATGACTCTTTGAAAGGTAGATGGGCTATTTTTAAGTCCCATGGGCATTCTTAGAAATTCAAAATGCCCATGTTCTACATTGAAGGCTGTTTTTGTAATATCTTGGGGGTCCATTTCAACTTGATAAAAGCCACTAGCTAGGTCTAGTGTAGTGAAATATTGGCAGTTACCTAATTTATCTAAGACATCAGCTATATTGGGGATAGGGTATTTGTCATCTATGGTTTATTTGTTAAGTTTTCTAAAATCTACTACAATACGCCACTTTGCTTTTCCTGATGCGTCAGGTTTCTTAGCTACTACCCAAATAGCTCCACGCTCCAAGCAGAATTTGAAGGTCTAATTATTCCTTGTTCTAACATTTTACCTATCTGTTCTTGTACTTCCTGTCTATAAATATATGGATATCTATAACTCTTTGTATAAACCGGAACCTCATCTGTAGTTTTAATTGAATGTTTAATTTTATTTGTGAAAGTTAACTGTTCACCTTCAATATAAAAAACGTCTGCATATTGCAAGCACAATGATTCTAGATTAATGCGTTCCTCTTCATTTAAATGATTAGTGCGAAGGCGTGATAGCACGTCTTTTATGCGATTTTCTTGCTGTTTAGTGCGCGTGCACTCGACATTATGTACTTCTGCAGGCATTGCGTGATCCATTGAAAAGATGACATCGTTTCTACTTGGATTCTGTACTTCTAATATACCCCTATTCTGTCTAACCGTAGTAAGGCATTCACGTATAGTGCAGTTTGAAATAGATTGTTCAGGAATATAAGCGTCTCCGTCGCGTACGTTAATTGGAATATTCAGTAACTTAGATGAACCTGCTGGAATAATATTCTCATATAAATTAGTATTACGTGAATCATAGATTCTAATAGGGTTTGAAGCAAACTTAGTTGTTAATAATTTATTTTTATAATCAATTGTAGCTTCCCATTTTTCTAACAGATCGGTACCAATAAGTCCATCAAAATAATCGTGGAATTTATAGATATCAAATGAAACTGCACCTGAATCGTTAAATTCGTTAAAAATAGGTAAAGTGATCGAATAATCGTTTCTAGTTTTAGTATGAACACTATGCACTTCAAATGGGGAATAATTTAATGGAAAATTGCTAAAATATTTTTCAATAGCATTAGGGCATAAGAATGACTGGTTCGCACCTGTATCTATTAAAAGTTTAAGAGGAGGCGACGCAATTTGAACGTATGGGAGGTACCGTTGAGTTTGTAGATTTATTTCTATTTTAATTTGTCGGATATCGGAGTTTTCTGAAAATCCTGCTCCTTAGATTCCTTGGCGTCCTCTTTTATGATTTCGGGTTGCTGGGGATATTCTAAACATTCCTGAGGGGATGGTTGATATTCATAGTACAAAGTATCTGGGTACTCATAGTAATCGTAATGAGTTTCATCATAATTAGTAAAATATTCATTAAACGAAGGATCATTTAAACAATCACTAAAATGCATTTCTCTGGTTTTAAAATAATTATTTGGTGGGATTTCCTGATTTGCTCCAATCATGCCTAGAAACAACGTTAGTAGGTGGTAGTTGCCTGCTTACGAAATGGCTAACACCATTCATTGGACGTGGTTGCGCTGGTCCACTAGACTGGTTAGGAGGATAATTCTGCTGGACTACTTGAAACGGGTTATTCTGACGGCTGTAGTTTGGTGGGGGTGCCCTGAACACTTGCTGAGTTCGTGTCGGACCAAACTGCCGAGGTTGGAAATAATTAGGTTTCCACTGTGGTGGTGGTTGAGCCGGAAATTGGAATCGTGATGGTCCTGGCATGCTATAATTAGGCCTAGGATCAATATTAAACGGTTGAGAGGGCATTTTCAAATGGTTACCGAGTTGGTTACTACTGTTAACTCTTTTATCAGGTAAACGATCGTTACTACTTTGCAGATACATGGTATTAGTCTCCTCGTGAACAAATTCTAATGCCTGTTCTATACTTTGAGGGCGCATACAACGCACACGTGATCCTAAAGGATCTTTTAATCCGCACACAAATGCCTGGAGCGTTAATTTCTTATATAAATCCCTTTTAGCGTCTATAGTAGTCTTTACGATGTCATGTAAGGAAACATACATCATTATTGTACTAAAAAGATTTTGACAACGTTCATAGAACTCTTGCGGAGTGTTTGAGCCCTGTGTTAAAAGAGATAAATCGCTATAAAGAGCGGTCTCGTCCCTTTGGTCAGCAAAATTACCTATTAATGCTCTACGAATGCCATTCCAATCACTTGCTACACCGTTCGAGTTTATTAAGCGAGCGGCGTAACCCACAATTTTATTTAAAATACCATTAATAAGTGCAGAGTTAATTAATTCAGAACCACCTTGAACATTATAATATTCTTTAACCAGATGGTCACACAATTGAATAAACCTAGTCAGCACATTCGGGTTCCCGTCAAACTCGGGTACCAATCGTAATGCTTTAAATACGGTATCTAAATCCAAAGACATTTTCTCAGAAAACGATTCTGAGCCCTCGTATAACGTATCTAAATTAATATTTCTTCTAGAGTCTATCACTAATTCTCTACTATCTCTAACTACCCTAGTATTCCTAGATTTTCGTGGAAAGAAAATTTTGGAAAGTTATATTAGTACAGGCTAGGAGTAAGCGGTCACTAGAAATAATCTAATGTACTTACATGAACATTATATCAGCCCCTTTGCGTAATCAATGTCTGGATTCCTCGATACAGCACGACGTGTAGATTCGGGATGCTCTGGAGCGACTAGATAGACGCACGGGCGGCTCAACGATTACGAAAATCTTCGTTATTTTACGCGAAACCGACCGCGAGCATCCTACCGACTGCGCCAATTACGTTCGGCTGCCGTCGAGGGTGCAAAAGAAACCGATACAATTTACTTAAAAGTATTTAATTAATGCAATTATTACAATTAGGTTGCTAAAAACTAATACGCGTGACAAATGTTCGATGTGAGAAACAAGAGTGATTCACTGATACACTAAATTAATATTATTCACTGTTGTTACACAATTTTCGGTCTCACGATGCCGAATTGCTGAGGCAGCGAATCTCAAGGTGAAGAGCGCACCGCGCTGTTAGCCATTGTCTCAGGAATTTAGGGTTCCGCAAGTAACGACATAACAAATTCGGTTAATGTTTATATTTATTATTTTTTTTTTTTATTCTACCTCTTGTGTTGTGTAAGGGCCGCCTGTAGCGGTGAAAGCCTCCTCCAAAGCCATCCACATTTTCCTGTCCTGTGCTGGTCTAGTCCATAATTTGCCAGCAATTTCCACTATGTCGTCGTTCCATCTTTTTTGTGGTCGACCTACTTTTCTTTTGCAATCTATGGGGTGCCAATTTGTTGTAGTTTTTGTCCATCTTTCATCTTTTGTTCGTTGTATATGTCCTGCCCATTTCCATTTTATGCTTAATATGTGTTTTACAACATCCCTTGCTTTTGTTTTCTTCCTTATTTTAGAGCATCTAATACGATCCTGTATTTTAATTCCTAAGAAGCTTCTTTCTATCCCTCGTTGGCAAACTCTTGCTTTATTTAAAGTTTTCTTCATTAGCTGCCAGGTTTGACAGCCGTACGTCAAAGGTAATAAGCACGTTTCCATGGCCTTTGTTTTTAATTTAGTCGGGAGATTACTTTTAAAGACTTCGTTCATTGACCAGTATTTATTCCATGTTAGTTTAGTTCTTCTATCTATTTCTTTAGTCATGTTTGTTTTGAAGGAGATAAGTTGTCCCAAGTGACTGCCTATCGGACCTCCACAACCCAGTTACTGGGTAACACGATACGCGTTGGTGAGACTGGTTGACAGACTTTCTGGCTTCTGACTACACATAACGACTGCCAAAGATCTATATGAATGACAGCCGGGACCAACGGTTTTAATGTGCTCTGAGGCACGAAGGGAACTCGGTTTGAAATGGATGGTGACTGGCAAGCGTAGCTTAACCCTTGACCGATCGATCTGTATGACTTTTACATAGCCATGAGCTCCTCTAATGTGTCTAACGTGCTATTTAATGACATAAAAGTGTATGTAAAATTGGGGCTTCGTTAGAGGTAGACGCAGTTCACAAATAAAAATAATAATACCTATGTTATTATAAAAACACATTAAACATGTCGGTCAAACAAAGATACTTGTCATGCTATTTCCCTCGTACAGAACAGTGACCAAGAGAGAACGCCGCCATATAATATTGTTTTTTTTACAATCATAAATCATTGATACAATCATTTGTTAATTTATAAATAAATCCAGCCGTAAGTAATTGATTTCTTCGACACTACGATAACATTTCTACATAAAACATACAACATCGAACACGAAAAAAAAAGATGATGAAAATATTACAAAAATGTAAAATTACCTCAAAGCGCCCATCCCAAGTGCTTAACAATAACCGACTCGAAAAAGTAGTTCAAAGACTTGTACATTCTTTTAATTTTGCACTGCATTTGTTTTTTTCTTCAAAATATTGTATTCTAAGCAATTATGTATCTCCGAGGGGAAACAAGTATTTGTTCTTGTCATTCTTCTTCAAGATGTTTATGAATGTATTGTGTATTTATCGGATATATACCGTGGATGTAGAAGATGTAAACATGAAATATTATGAAAACACCACCGCTGCTATTTTAAGTGTCCTTTATTACATCTTTCATATTTTGGATTTTACAACGTTGTTAATTTTGGATGTTGTCCACAAGTATAACAACGTCTTTCTTATTCTGAAGATTCAAAGCATCTATGAAAGCATCAACTTCAATAACAGTATCCGAAGTTATATCACTTGGAACTGGTTATTTTCGTTAACCACTATCGTTATCGATTGTTATATATTCCTTGTTTGTTACATGTTCTATGAAAACTCTAGCTTCTTTCATTCTGTCATAGACTTTGTGATTGATTATATGTCTACTGTCTTTGATGTGAATTATATCATTGCTATTCGAATTATAATATTGTTAAAAAACTATCTCGATGAATGGATTAAAGAAATTCTGAATGACGGAATCGGAAACAATGAACAATGTATAAAATTGCTCAGAGTATACAAACATATTATAAAAGCTTACAATTTGTATAAAAGGATTTTCCAGGTGTTGGTAAGTTCAGATTCATTTACCAGATTTATTTAAAACAATCATTGTATTGATGCTTGTGCTTGCCCACGATGATGGTGTTGATGAGAAACATTTTTTTCATATCAAAAAATTAAAAAAAAAATGTGTGTGTGTAATGTAGTAAAAAAATGTAGATAAGTAACTTAGGTTACTATTACTACATTTTTTTACTTGTACTTGTATACGAGAAAAATCATGGCATTTTAGGCGAAATATTTATTATTGAAATAGCTTTTTAAAAAGCTTTTTTATTATCAAAAAGTATGTATGTGTTCACATTACAGATCTTATTCTTTTTCCAGACGTTATGCCACGTAATGGAGGGATTTTTACGTACTATAGTTTTTTATTACTTTCTCATCTTCTCCTTGAAAAGAAATGAGTTATCAGGAAACAATGTAAGCCAAATAATACTTATTCATAATTTGCCTAGCCTTTACCTATGTTAAGGTCAACTTCTAGTGAAACCGGGTGCAGCTGAATACCAGTGGTTTACATGGAACCACTGCCACCTGCATAACCCCTACTGGGTGGTCAGACTGTCGGGCTTCTGACTGTAACAACTGTCAAAGTAAATATCGCTGAGGAATAATTATGTTTAAGGGCGCGTATTCGATTTAGCGCAACTCAAAATCTAAACGATTGCTAGAACGGCGTAGCAGCATTGACACATACTAGTACAATACAATGGTCTGTTTGTGTACATCAGAAAATAAATATGCACGAAATCAGCACGAATCATTGAAATTCAAACGACAGCACGCGATGTTTTACAGTGCTTTTTAAAATAATTGTCTAAAATAAATGAGCTCGTATAACGGGCTGAAAAATATTCTGCATATTTGGCATAACATTTACTTTCATAAAATAAATATATCTGTTATATTTTTATTCAAATACCGATGAAAAGAAATTGTCAAAGTGAACTGATTTTCTACTTTTACAAAATTGTTTTTTAATACATAAAAGTAATGTTTTCGTAATTTTGGCTCTGTAGCTGTCTTTATGTCTGTATATACTGTTGGAGAAACGCATAAAACAAAATATTTTGGCATATTGTAATGGTTGTATTCGTCCTAAAAGTTAACTCTGACGTCTGTTTTCGTAAAACGATATGAAAGAATTGCCTTCGCTTCAAAGAACCATAATTAAAAATTATACTTTTACTCTGTAGCTGCCTAAATCAAGACTTAATCTTTTCGAAAACTGTAATTGTCTTTAAATAATCTGCTCACTTAATTACGATATTGCTCTGGGCAAAACGCAAAAACAAGAAGTTTTCGTCACGAATCGAATACACGCTCTTAACTCTAATTGATTATAACTTCGAAAAATGGTTATAATACAAAAAGAACTCTTTTTGTCATAACGACACCTCTGGGTAGTTAAACCACTATCTGGTAAAATCTGTATCCGTCTACTCTCCGTCCATTCCTAGCCCAAGTGGCTACCGGCGGATGTAGCGGTACAAGTCAGCAGACTGGGATGAGATGCGCTGTTTTTTCGCGTCTTAACCTTGGCGGCCGGTCTGTTTTTCTTCTGGTGATCCCTCTACATGCGCGGATGCCGTGACAGAAGTGCTGCGTCAAGCTATGGATTTTTTTTTACCCCTATTTCGACGTACCGCTGTCCGGCAAAGCTCGCCCTTGGTTTAGTTCTCAATGTAGACACGCAGAAGCGCAGAAGCATGAGGCTTACCCAGCCTGGGTTGACGCTCGTCACCGTAAAGCAAGGGATTTACGCCAGTAGAAGACAGCCTTTAATAGAGCTGCCAAGTACCGCAAGAAGGTTCTACAGAGGGCTCGACAAGACCACATTAGTCGAATAGGAAACAAACTAGCCTCGTACCCTGCGGGTAGTAAAGCTTTTTGGCTAAATCGGTCGAGTCAAACTTCTGTCGTCCCTCACTGCCTCCACTGCTGAAACCTGATGGTTCTCTGGCTCACACTGCAGAAGAGAAAGCAAACCTATTTGCTTCTCTATTTGCAGAATCTTCGCATCTTGATGCAGGTGACGCGACTCCCCCTACTTTACCTGGCAATACGACTACAATGTCTGATATTCGCATTCACCAAAAGGAGGTACGTCAAGCGTTACGCAATCTTGATGTGAACGAGGCCAATGGACCAGTTGGTATCCCAGCTATAGTTCTGAGGACCTGTGCACCTGAATTGTCTCCTGTACTGACACGCCTCTTTCGGCTCTCTCTCGAGACTGGATTAGTGCCGAAGTCATGGAAGCTTGCCAACGTGCAGCCCGTGCCCAAAAAAGGTAGTCATGCCGATCCTACCAACTACAGGCCCATCTCGGTCACGTTAATTATCTGCAAGACAATGGAACGTGTCCTTAATAACAGGCTCCTGGGGTACCTTGAAGCTAATGGCCTCCTCAGTGATCGTCAGTATGGCTTTCGTCGAAATCGGTCCACTAGGGATCTTCTCGCGTTCGCCTCTCACATCTGGAGTGAGGCCATCGAGAAATACGGGGAAGCACTTGCCGTATCTCCGGACATCTCGAAGGCCTTTGATAGGGTATGGCATGACGGCCTTATTAGCAAGCTTCCAGTATATGGCTTGCCCGCTGGTTTCTGTGCATGGATATCAGATTTCCTGAGTGATCGGTCAATTCGAGTAGTCATCGATGGCTGCTCGTCAGATCAAATCGCAATAAATGCCGGGGATCCTCAGGGCTCAGTACTCTCTGCAACCCTTTTTTTGCTGCATATCAACGATTTGCTGAAACCCGGTACCTTTGGGTACGCAGATGACAGCACGGTTGTTTGTAGAGAGTAACACATCCAGCGCATGTGCCAGTGCTGCTGAAATCCAGTCGTCCAGAGAATCCATGAACGCGCTTGAACTTGTCCCTCAAGGCAGTCTCCGATTGGGGCGATGCGAATCTGGTCAGATTCAATGCAGCTAAGACCCAGGCTTGTCTTTTCTTTGCGAAGAAGAGGCCTTTCCATCTGGCCCCTACTTTCCGACATGTATCCGTTCCGATCACTGGCCATCTTGAGCTTCTTGGCGTTACTTTGACGTCGAATCTTAACTTTGGGTCATTCATTGAATCCAAGGCCCAACTAGCTGCCAAAAAGCTGGGAGTCCTCGCAAAGGTGCAAAAGTACTTCACGTCGGAACAGCTGCTCAACTTATACCAAGCACACGTTCGATCGTGCATGGAGTACTGTTTGCACCTTTGGGATGGATCAGGAAAATACCAACTGAAGGCGTTGGAAGTTATTGATAGACGTGCCAAGAGGCTTATTAACAATGACTCCCTGGTTAGGGCTAAGCTCCAGACCCTTGATCATCGCCGCACCGTTGCCAGCCTATCGGTCTTTTATCGGGTACATTTCGGAGAGCGTGCTTTGAAATTGCACAATTTAATTCCCCCATCCCCATTCCATCATCGGACGAGCAGAGATACGGCGAAGTGTCACCGCTATATGGTTGAAGTTCCACGGTCTCGAACTAAGCGCTTTGATTCCACATTTATTGTGCGAACTGCCAGACTGTGGAATTCGCTGCCTGCCTCTCTGTTCCCTGATAAGTATAATCTGGGTATCTTCGAGGCACGAGTGTACCAGTTCGTCGTAGGCAAGCGTGTTCCAACTTAGGCCGCATCATCACTTAAGATCAGAATTGCAGTCAAACGCAAGCCTATTAATTAATAAAAAAAAAAAAATGAAACCCAATTCTAAAGTTGGTTAACATTTATTTATTCTTTATAAATTAATTATTTTCTTTTTTCTAGGTCCCCATATTCTTTGATTTTAATTTAATATTTTTTCCATCTAAGAATGTATTACTTATAATTATACATAGTATATACTGCGAGAAGTTCTATATATCTGTTGAGGAAGCTGAGACGGCGTGTATACAGCTGATGAAGAACAGGAACTGTCCAAGTAAGAATTTTCAGAAAACATAGGAATACTCGTATATATTCTATAATAAGGTCAATATGTGGCGCCATCGGTTGGGACTGGTCATCTCTCGCCTCTGGCCTCGGTTATTTATTTTGATATTTTTATAATGATTTTCTCTAGATCTCTGTAAACGTGTACGACTTGTTACATTATTCTCACATTTTGCCCGTAGATTTAACATGAATGATGTAACCTACGAGTACATTTGTAATAACTTACTGATTTTATCTGAGTGTTCATGGAGTTTCTATTTTTTCTATAAAAACCTTTTGTTTGGAACAAAGATCAGCTATCGGATTTAGAATGATGTACAGACGCCAGCATGTCAAGCCATACCGTACTGTCAAATTTTACCAATAGAATATGAACCTTTTTCTTTTGTAGTAAAGTTGAAAATCTATCAAAGAAATTTTGCAGATTGTTGTAGGTTGTTGTGCTGGCCTCTGTACCTACTGCATCCATGGTAAAATATTCACGATATCTCTTCTACCGTGTATAAAAAAAGCATTTATAAACACTGCACTGTTTTCTCTTACAGAGAGTCAAAAACACCTTTACAAGAACGTGCTACAGACAAATCGTTCGTTCAGTAAGATGTCCGCGTGTGGCTTGTTCTATGTAGACGCTACGCTAACAATAGGCTTGATGGGAGTTATCACTAATTACGTTGTTGTACTGTGTCAGTTCACTTTAAGCAAATGTTAAAATTAATAATCACATTGTTTGAAGACAGTAGTGAAGCACACACAAAATAAATATTATGATTAACAATACATACTTTATTTTATATTCTTTTAATTTATCACCTGTATAACATTTTCCCATTTGATGATATGGGAGTCAGAGAAAGTAGAACGGTTGACTGGACGGAATGGAAGAATAAAACATGTTGTGTCCCAAGTAACATGGTTAAAGGCAGGAAGATGATGATTGCATTTTCCCAATTACGTTGTCGTCGGCTTCTAATCTAACCAGATGCAGCTGAATACTAGTGTTTTACATGGAGAGACTGCCTTTTTTTTTGTTCTGGGGTGGAATGAATGGATGTCCTTCACCCATGGGCGGGCGGAGGGGTCTGTCAGACTCTTACTGACTAAAAACCACCCCGGTGTTTCATCTCACACCTAAGTCGGGGGTCGTGGGAACTGTAGTGTGTGTTTCTCTCTTTCCGCAGCCTAATTCTGCGACATGACAGTTTCGCAGAAGGAAATCACCACATTCCAGGACTCTGTGCCGTCGACGGCACATGTCGGAGCGACATGGCGCCTCTGATAACCCAGGTACTGAGCAACATGATAACCGTTGGTGAGACTGGTGGTCAGACTTTTGGGCTTCTGAATGCTCATAAGGACTGTTAAAGATCTACGAATGAGATCCGGAACTAATGACTTTGGATGGTCACCCATCCACGGACCACAGCGGGAAGTGAAGTGTACATTCTTGAAAAGTTGAGATTTCTTTGACACCGAATGGCATTGGCTTACGATGAAGTACTTAAAATAATGTATGTCTTAATGTTACACGCTCACACAATGTACTCTTCGGCCATGTGTCTGACGACACGGTTGGCGCAGTGGCTGAGCGATCGACTGCTGCGCAGCGTGTTGCGGGTTCGATTCCCGCCCAGGGTAAACATTTGTGTGATGAGCACTTGTGTTTGCCTTGTGTCTGGGTGTTGTTTATCTATATATGTATGTAATTACAAAAAAAAATATGTATTTGTGTATGTATATCAGCTGTCTGACACCCATAGTACAGGGTCTCCCTAGTTTGGGGTCAGATGGCCGTGTGTGAAAATGTCCCCACATATTATTATTATTATTATGTTACCTCTCCAGCATCTTTGGTTAGCTGGTAGAGAATACCTAAGGCATTAAGAGCGTTACTCCAGAGCGGCGCGTCTCGATGGGGCCTCGACCGACACTGAGCGGTGGTGCGATTTCGCACCGATTATAGTAGTTGTCGGGGTACGTAGGTAGCGAGTTGTCGGTGTTGTTGAGGAGAAACAAAGTTAATGTTGAACACTATTTATTGACTCACTCTCAAACTGTCACTTAATAAATTAATGTTATTATTTATTAAGTAACAGTTTGAGAGTGAGTCAATAAATAGTGTTAAATTAATGTTAAAATGTTAAATGAAATGTTATAAAATGTTAGAATACACCTGGCTAACGCGGTAGACCAAAGTGCACTAAATCTAATGTCAAGTTAATATAAGTAATAAGTTACTTTAGCAAGAAATCAATTTAGGTCAATGCGTCACGCCGATATTGCTAACTAAGGTGCTCGGTGAAAACACCGAACATACTCCTGGCCACGAAAGATAGGGATGCTGTGATGAAACAAATTGATGTTAGTAAAATAATGTAATGGTCATGATAAAAATGTTTTACAAGGTGAAGACAAGACAACTTATGATTAAAATGTTAGTAGAACAAAAGTACAATTTATTTTAAATAAAACTAAGACCTTATTGTTCCTAAAGGATTCCTAGGGACGCGAGGGCACGCCCTATTCTAAATTATACTGTTCACTTCACTATGTGTCGCACTAGAATTACATTCACTTGTTCTATCGCGCACTAGCACTAACACTGTTAACATTCACATCACTAACACTTCTGGTGGGTTGAAGTTCCATGCCCGCCGTGATGTGAGCGCGACGCGCTCGCGTCCGCAGCCATCTGTACAGCAGCGCTCCCGCCGCCAGCGCCAGCGCGCCGACCAGCATGTAGCTCACGATATACTGATGGATGTCATGAGGGGATATTGTCTGACCGATTTCTACTTGGCTGTTTTTCATGTCATCGATTCGTTGATGTAGTGTATGTTACGTCTACGTCTTGTGTTTTTTGGAGTGGCATAGTGCTGTTGATGATTAAGTTTAACTGATCAATATCCGGTATAAAAAGGTCTGGGCTCATATCTATTCTGTTTTTGTTTTGATTCTGAATGTTCAGAGTGAAGTCCTGACCCTTCAGCAGGCAACCTGGTTCTATGTAAATGATACCAGCTCTGCTCAGTTGTATTTTGTATAAGTGTTCGCCGCAGATTACTTTAACGGAATGTCGGTTGCAAGCATGGTACAGGAATAGTGACGTGTTTGTAAGCGATGTCCATTGGTTTTTACACTTAGTTCTCCGTATTTTGCACGTATCTGTGTCTCGGTCGAGGTCACAAAAGTTGTTTTCGGTGCCGAGATGGTATATCGGCTTTTTCCAATCGCACATAAACATATCATCTTCTTGTTTGCATAATGAAAGTTCTTCCGGCGTAATAGTGAGGTTTATGTCTCTTTTGAGATCCGTAGCGAGGTATTCTGAAGACGGAATGAGTTCTAACATACTGTTGTTCGTCTGGTGTGGTACAGGATATATTCTGTACAACTTGAATCGGGCTCTACTGATAAGCGGGAATTTTATTCGGAAGAGAAAGTATTTATCAGTTATTCGTGCTTTAATACTCATCAGAGAATACAGTTTTCGAATATCGTGCGGTTCAATAGGCAGTGTTAAATCGTCGGATAAATGCCCAGAGATAATGTTAAGCTCCTTTTGAAGCTGTTCAGGGGTAAGCAAATGAATGTTAAACTGTCCATGGTGGACATTGGTTAGAATATCAAGTAAAATATCTTGAGTTCTTTTTAGGTTATGCAGTAAATTACTGGCTGTTAAGGCTGTCATGGTAAATTCTTGAAGAAGCGATATGTTGTTTATCTCTTTTTGTAATTGGTTTGAGATGTTATCCAACGTATTTAGGTGTTTGTTAATTATTTTGTGTTGTTTTGCCATGATTCATTCTGTTCTTTTCAAGAGATTGTACTCCTGTTCGACAATCGACGTCTGATTCTTCCATAAACTAGCTAAGTGTTTTTCATTTTATTGTATCGTGTTAATGTCTCGGCTGTATTTTTCCGCGAATTGTTCGTCTAATACGCCGAATAGGGAATTTGCAATGTTTCCAACTGCATTGATAAGTCCTCGCCGCCGTCTGGAGTGTCCGCTTACGTGTTGCGTCATCAGAAGTTCATTGTAGTATTTCAGTTCGTTACTCTCATGGATCAGCTGAGGGACTATCATGTTACATTGTTCGCTGCCTGTTGTTTTGCATGTTTTGTCGAGATATGTTGTTACTTTTTCAAACGCCTGCATTCCTTCCCAATATGGAGACATGTTATAGAATACCACTAGGACCCAACTGTCTTGAACGAAACTTATCCTGGATATTGGGTCAAAGTAGAAAGATTGGTTATCGTTTAATGTAAATAGCTGCAATTTGCAATACTGCAGATTGACATAAAAAAAGCTTTTTACAAAAAAGACAACCGCCTTCAAAAACTAAAAAGTGAAAAATAACTTTAGCACAGAACACACATTGACTTTAGTTTCGAAATTCAGTGGCTTTGTTCTGTTTGTTGTCTTATATTGCCACCGACTTCCGAAACTAAAGTCAATGTGTGTTCTGTGCTAAAGTTATTTTTCACTTTTTAGTTTTTGAAGGCGGTTGTCTTTTTTGTAAAAAGCTTTTTATTTTCCGCTTTTTTTAGTACCTCCTTCTCATCCAAATCTATTAAGAGGAGATTGAAAGTTAACTACTACAAAGATTGATGAAACTAAAACGTCGTCTACAGGATGTAAGGGACAGCCCTCCACAAACTGATAGGGTGCAATCAGCTCCTTATTTTGAATCATATTCCACAGGAATATTTCACAGGATGTTTTTTTTTTACCGTTTTTTCAGTTAATTTTTCTTTCTTTCAATGTAAAATTACATTCCTTGTACGCAGTACTTCATTTTTATAAATAATACAGCTAAAATCAAAAAACCAGCAATGAATATTGAAATAATCGAAGCTGTTCACTTTCTGCCTAGCTACGGAATTCATCGAACTCACCGTATAAGAAGGGGTTGTAGCCCTTCCAACCAGTAACAGACGTCGGCGTTTGCACAACATTACAGTATTGCCAACTTAGTGGTCCTCAATTTGTGTGCAAAATGTTAGAACTAACTTTTGACGCACCCCTGTATGCACCATTCGGATTTTTGTAGTCCCGAACTCCCGACGCGCCAGGCTCCTCTGGGACGACGTCATCCCGGAATTCCACGGTTGACTTAAAGTCTTATAATGCTGTAGTTTACGGTTTAAACCTAAGACCTCCTTTATTGATAAATGCGAATCTTTTCGTACACTTAATTTTTATCCAATCAAATCGCTTTCGACGACAAGTGACGTCATAACAATAGCTTTTTAATTGTGTCTGTAATTACGGTAGCTACTCAAATAATTAAAGGGAAATTCTCCACAAAAAATAACAGATAATTTTTAGTAGGTACATTTACTAAAGATTAAAATTTTAGTAGTAATTACCATTTTGCACAGTTTCGTGCAAAAAAATTCGTTTAATTGACAACACTTTTCCTTAATCCCGTGAATTCCCGTGCAAAGCAGGGCACGTGCCAGGGTTGCCATTTTTAGCAGGATCCTGCTTTTTAGCATTTTTAAGAGTAAAAATGAGTAAAATTTAAGCTACAGCAAAATGTTTAGCATTGTTTACCGGAGCGAATGCGAACAAAATCTTTTGTTTTCCACTTGGTTATCGCGTCATAAGGGTGACGATAAGGAGATTTAGCAGGTTTAGCAGGATTTACCCAAAAAAATGGCAGGAACAGCGAAAAGGTAACCCTGGCACGTGCGCTGGCGCCAGTCGGGCTGTTTGATGTTAGCCGCGTGCAAGTGTGGGTATGGATCGCTCGCGCAGTCGCATCGTGAAGTTACGTTACGTCGCGTCTTCGTTGTGTACCTAGTTTTGGACTTATTTTTTATTGTGTTGTGTTGTGGTTAAGTAAGAAATGGCTACATTTAGTGCTCGTGATTATGGAGAAATGATAATGTGTTACGGGGAAGCTCGGGGAAATGCTAGGGAAGCGCTCAGAATCTACATTGGTAGGTATCCTGACCGTCGGCATCCATCAGACTCCCGGATAATTACTAATGCCGATCAACGCGTGCTAGAAAACCAGCCATTGTTCCCCATTAGGAAGGCGCCGGAAGACCGCTTCGCGGCGAAACTCGAGGCAGGATTTTAGACTTGGTCCGTCAAAATCCACGCCTAGGCACACGCACTGTAGCTCATTTATTGCGGCGGAACCATGGAGCCCGCGTCTCTCACTGGTCCGTGCATAAAACGCTGCGAAGGGATCGGCAACGTTCATACGTGATACACAAGGTCCAAGCCCTATTACCTCGTGATCGTGGTTATCGAGTGGCGTACTGCCGGTGGTTGCGGGCTGAACAGGCTCAAAATCCAAATTTTATCTCCCATGTCATATGGACTGACGAGTCGACTTTTACGCGGAACGGTATGTGGAATCGTCGAAATGCTCATCACTGGTCACGTACTAACAGCTTCGAGATCCAAGAGTCCGGACATTAAACGCGTTGGTCGGTAAACGTCTGGGCAGGAATTTATGGAGATAAAATCCTAGGGCCTGTGTTTCTTCCCGCGCGCATGAACGGACAGCGCTATCTCGATTTTCTCTGTGATGACCTGACATTTAGAGAACCTCCGTAACGACCTGTACGAGGAATGGGAAGCCCTGGATGAAGTACCACTTGCGCACTTGCCAATGATTTGGTTCCAGCACGACGGCGCTCCTCCACACATAACGCTCCCAGTGCGTTCCCACTTAGACGCTACCTTTCCGCAACGCTGGCTAGGCAGATTTGGACCGAAACCGTGGCCAGCACGATCGCCAGATCTGACACCTTTGGACTTTTTTTTATGGGGCTACGTAAAGGAAAAAGTGTATGTCAGTGCATGTACGAGTGAGGAAGAAATGTGGGACCGCATCACGAACACGTTCCAGCAGCTGCGCTCCAGCTGCAACGAAGATCCCTCATTAATGCCCCGCTTACACGCGGAGACCCTGCGCCGTGCCGTGTGCGAACGCCTCGGTGGAGGCCACTTCGAGCCGTATCTCATACGACCGGAGCGGGTTTAAGTTAGGACAAATTTTCTCTACCTTTTTTTATCTGTAGACGTGTTGCAACGTGTTACGGTACGTCACACGGTTGTCTACTTGGTCGCTCTCACTCGCTTTAATGTGACGTAATACGTGACGTAGCGCGAGCGCGCTTGGCGGAAGGGCCCCGTCGCGGGGAGGGCAGCCGAAGGCTAGCTGCGCTTGCCGATCGCTATGCGATTGCCACGGTCACGATACATTGCGTATGAGGTTTTAAAACAAATCAGTTTTATTGGATTTCCATAACGTTCCTGAAACAATTTCATGTACCAGCCTTCTTAGTATGATATACTGTACTCACCCCATCAGTCTGAGGAGGGCTGTCCCTTACACCCTGTATGTAAACTTTTTGGTTATTTGTTGATTATTCAAAAAGTGCTGAATCAATTTCGTTAAAATTTATATGGGACCACCCCTGAAGCATAACCTATCCATAAAAAAAAGAATTTTCAAAATCGGTTTACGTTTGCCGGAGAAATCGCGTAACAAATCGCGCACATACTTAATGCAAATTTAAGATATATACGGTTTTCTCATGGCTACCATTGTCAGAACTGGACCAAATTAAAATGGAACCATACGGGAAGCACTAGCTTTCAAATAAAAAAAGAATCATCAAAGTTGATTCACCCAGTCCAAAGAAATCAGGTAACAAACAAAAAGAAAATAAAAAATACAGACGAATTGATAACCTCCTCCTTTTTTGAAGTCGGTTGAAAAGGGTCAATGCCATGGCGACATACGATAACGTGCCAGGTGTCGCTTTCCTTGTGCGTGTTTTGTTCTTCCGGGTCCCGGTGTCCTATTCAGCTGGACTGTCTGTTTCATTTGAACTAGTTTGTTTGTTGTCTGTTCTGATTTCTACTGGCAATAAAGAAAGTTTGACTACTGGCCGCTTTATAATGCCATTTTTCGTTTTCAATGACACCACTCTGACATAGCCATCATTACCGGGATGCAGATCTATCACTCGGCCCATGATCCACCGTCCAGCTGGAATGTTATCCTCATGCACTACCACCATGTTGCCTATTTTTAAGTTTTCCTGAGGTTTAGCCCATTTTTCCCTCGCTGTAAATTGGCTCAAATATTAATGCTTCCATTTTTGCCAAATCTGTTTAAAAATGTTCGTTGTTAAATGCCATCTTGTTCTGGCATCTTCCTTCGTCTCAATCACTGTTAAGTCGGATCTTCCCGTTAAAAAATGAGCCGGTGATAAATTATCCAGATCCTCAATGTTTTCTGTAAGCGAACATAACGGCCTCGAGTTCAGACACGCTTCCAGTTGCGTTAGTACAGTGGTGAACTCTTCGAACGTTAGTCTTTGTTCACCAATCACTCTTTTCAGGTGGAATTTCAGACTCCGAACGGGTCTTTCCCACAACCCGCCAGCGCTCGGCCAAGACGGAGCGTTGAAATGCCAATGTATGTTCATTTCAGCAATAACTGCCTGGCAGCTATCGCCGAAAACTTGGTCTTATTGGTTGTCCTCTTCTTGCAGCAATCTATTTGCTCCGATAAAATTTGTCCCTTGGTCACTATACAAGTGATGTGGTGTTCCTCTCCTGGCCGCCATTCTCTTAAGTGCTGCTAAGAATGCGGAGCTGGTATGGTCAGACACCAGTTCCAAATGAACGGCTTTCGTGACCATGCATATAAACACTGCCACGTAGCCTTTCAGTGTTCTCACCCCTCTCCCCTTGTTTGCCTTAATGTTCACAAAGCCTGTGTAGTCCACC
Organism: Charanyca ferruginea; assembly: GCA_947361185.1. Taxonomy (NCBI): domain Eukaryota; kingdom Metazoa; phylum Arthropoda; class Insecta; order Lepidoptera; family Noctuidae; genus Charanyca; species Charanyca ferruginea. The sequence goes on from OX376060.1 coordinate 6,135,166, forward strand.
CCAGTATGGTAGAGGTTGGTTCTAGCTGCTGGAAGGTCACCCATTAATTGATGTTGTTTCCTTGCTTCATACTTCCGGCAAGTTACACAATTCCTTAACTGTTTTTTGGTCGTGCTGTATCGCTTGTTATCCAGTATTGTTGCCTAAGAACAGCTAAGGTCAATCGAGGACCCCCATGGAATGTTAACTGATGAGCTTCGTCTATGAGTAACTCCGCTAATCGACTTTTGTTAGGGATTATCTTCGGATGTTTAATTTCGTCGCTCATAGTCGCGTTCTTTAAACGTCCTCCCACTCGGAGAAAGCCGCTTTTATCGACGAAAGGGTTTAAATTCAATAGTTTGCTCTTTGTTGCCACATTTCCGTTTTTGTTTAACATTTCAATATCTGACGTAAATGCTGTACTTTGCACTCGTTTTATAATAGCTGATTTGGCTTTTCGCAGTTCTAGTAATGTTAGGTACTTCGGTCAATGTTTACGTTGCGACTTTGGGGTCAATGCCCTTAGTACCCATGCCAATACGCGAGTTATTTTTATAAACGAATTATGTTGAAATAATAAATTGTCTATTATACTATTACTGTTAACGTCTTGAACGGGTACACTACATAAATACGAAAAACTTTATTCCGAAAGTCAGAAATACGAATTTCAAAATACCGATTTTCATAATTCCGAATAGTTCAAAATTCCTAATATGGCAACTCCGATTTATCATTCATCCTATTTTTATAATACTAAAATTTCGAAATTCCGAACGATTATAATTACTATTCTCAAAATACCGAGTTTCAAAAGATCGAATAACAAAAAGTCCGACATATTGAAAATTCCGAACATCAAAAATACGAATTCCGATTATTAAAATTCCGATTATCTTTATCGTTATCGTGCAATCGTTTATCGTGCAAGCAAGCATGCAGCATGCAAGCAAGCATGCAGCGTGCAAGCAAGCATGCATCATGCAAGCGAGCATGCAAGCGAACATGCAACATGCAGCAGGCATGGTTTCTGTCACGGCTACGGCGTTGCGGGGCTCCGGCGGTACCACGCGAGCTTATCGTCGCAGATGGTATTCACGCTCACCACCGCAGCTTCGGCTTACTGGCCGGCTTCGCCGGCCAGCCTCAGCCGCGCCGGCGGGCGTTAAAACCACCTGCTCCTCAGCTCGCTGGACGCCTCGCCCCTCCGCGCCTACGCGAATTTAAATTACACTCTAGGCGTAGGGCAGACAAGACTACGTAGAGTCGGTTTCACAGCAATTCATTTCTGTCATTAACTTTTGTAGCACAACATATTGACTTTTTAAGATTATTTTTGTTATTGTCTTTCTTTTTATATCTATATATTTTTGTTGAAATAAATTCCATAGAAAAATACACCGAATAAACAATATTTGTTAAAAAGTAATTCTACTGTTTGATAAGTTTATTAAACAAAAAAATTTGATTAAAAATTCTTTGAATTGTGTTTCTGTGAAATATGTTTCATTCAAGTAAATAGTCTTTGAAACAATAATAGTCGAAATAAAAATACAAGAACCAAATATTATATGAAACATTTTCTAGGAGACGAAATTCTATGAAATTTCTGTCTGCGAAACAAGGGGACCATTTTGAATATATATGCGTAGCTGAATTGAATCAGAATCCTAATTTTAACAGTTTATTCGAAATATTGAAATTCGGAATTTCGTTTTTCGGACCGAGAACTCATCGAGCATTTGATTCTTCGAACATATGAAAATCGGAAAACAAACAAATCGGATTTACGACATTCGGTAAAATAACTTTCGTGATTTTAAATAAAATAAATAAAATAATTTTTAGGTATTATGAAATTCGGACTTTTGAAAATCGGAATATCAAAATTCGGAATAAAATATTTCGGAATATTTGGGTGTTCCCGTCTTGAACAATGTTTACCAATTTTATCCTTTTTATCTCTTCGTCTGTTCGGTAGATAGGCTGTTTTTGATCTTTTTCTACGTCATAGGAGGCTAGCCATTCGGGTCCCTTCCACCATATAGGATGTTGTAGTAGTTGGGGCGCTGTTAAACCTCGGCTGGCACAGTCGGCCGGGTTGTCTCCCGATTTCACATATTACTTGATACTTCATTACTTGTTTTATTGCGTTGACTCTATTAGCTACGAAAGGTTTCCAACGTGCTGAGTCACCTTGTAGCCACCCTATGACCACCATGGAATCACACCATCCATAGATTTCTAACTGACAACTTATACTCTGTTTGATTTTGTTTATCAGCTTAGATAATAGGTGGGCCCCGCAAAGCTCCATCCGTGGCAATGTTACGCTCTTTTTACTTGGCACAAGTTTTGATTTTGCGGCAACTATTACTGTTTAATGTTGATGTTTACGCATGCATAAGCTTCGATGGACGCGTCGCAATAGCCATACAGTTTGATGACTTTATTCTCGTTGCATAATATCCATCGAGGAATCTTACAATGTTTAATATTATCAATTTCCGTAGTCAACTTGATCCATGCATTATGTATGTCATCTGACACTTTATCATCCCACTGTAGGTCCTGTTTCCATAACTTTTGAAATAATAAGTTTTAGTTTCGTGAATAGGGGTGTTAGCCAACCGAGAGGGTCATATAATTTGGATATTTCGGATAGTAAGCTCCTTTTGGTTGGTTTAGAGATGTTGTTTGTGAGAAGTCGCAACGGAACGTAAATTGATCTCCTTTTGGGCTCCAGCACAAACCTAAGGTTTTTAACATGTCATAATTTTTGAAGCTATAAACGATTTGATCTTGATTTGTTATGTTCCCCAATAATTCCTGGCTGTTGGATGACCACTTTCGGAGATTAAAGCCTCCTGATTTCAAGAGTTGAATCAAATCGTTTATCGATGTTTTACCCTGTTCTATGTTGTAGCAGCCGTGTAACAAGTCATCCATGTAAAAACTGTTTTCCAGGACAGCAGCAGCTTCTGGAAAGTTGCATCGCTCATCCGCCGCCAACTGTTTTAGTGTCATAATAGCTAAAAACGGTGCGGCCTTTGTCCCATATGTTACCGTGTTTAATTAACAGACTGGAGGTTGGAGGCTGGAGGTTCAACACACGGCCATTGCCCTGATCCAAGAGCCGTGGATTAGGGCCGGCCGCATACAAGGACTCTCCAATCTTGGCGGTAAGCTCCTAGTTACTACAGACCATGATCACCCTAGAACGTGCATCTACGTGACAGGTAACCTCAAAGCACAGCCACTAAACGATTTCTGTTGCAGAGACCTCTCTGCAGCAAGGCTGCTGACACAGCAAGGCGCCGAAAATACAGCGGTGGTTTTTGCCTCGGCTTATATGCCTGAGGCGGAGAACCCGCCCCCTCACGACCTCACCCGCCTCGTGAACGACTGCGAGAGGAAGGGGCTAGAGATTGTGTTTGGGGCCGACGCCAACGCCCATCACCCGCTGTGGGGTATGGACTCACCAAACGAAAGGGGTAAGGCCTTAGTGGACAGGCTCAATAAGCAATGATAGAATGCTACCAAGCTGCATGCCCATTGATCACGGCGCCCAAGACGCCAGGGAAACAACCCTGGTGGGGAGCCGAACTGGAGCGTAAGCGCAGCAAGGTAAGGAAAGCCCTGAACAGGGCTATGAACACTTGTGCTGATGATGACTGGGACGCCTACCACGCGGCCAAATCCAGCTACAAAAAATGCATCAGATTCAGAAGAACCACGGGATGGCGTAAATTCTGTGGTAACATAGAATCTTGTCAACAAGCAAACAGGGTAAGGAAAATACTGGCACAGCAGAACACACCAGAGGTAGCCACTCTCCGCAAGCACGACAACACACTCACAACATCACCAGACGAAGCGAGGCGGGTTCTGATTGAAACCCACTTCCCCGGATGTGTCTTTACACAGACGGTAGACTGGTCAGATGCAACCCATACACCTTCAGACAACGACTGGCTCTATGCACACAGGATGATTAGTTTGGAAAAACTCCAATGGGCCATTCAGTCCTTCCATCCCTTCAAGGCAGCAGGCCCAGACGGGGTGTTCCCCGCCTTACTACAGTGGGGTGGTGCCTCGGTCACAGACAGATTGCTGCCTTTAATGAGAGCGTGTCTGGCTTTCCGATACGTTCCCATAGGATGGAGGGAAGTGAGGGTTATATTCATCCCTAAACCAGGTAAGAGTGACTATACAAATGCCAAATCCTACCGACCGATCAGTCTGACCTCCTTCTTGCTGAAGACATTGGAAAGACTAGGCGAGAGGGAGTTAAGGGATGGGCCATTAAGAAACATACCCCTACACGGTAATCAACACGCCTACAGCTCAGGTAAGTCGACAGAATCTGCTCTCCACATGGTGGTTAGTAGGATTGAGGAGGACATACACCAAAAAGGTTCTTGCCTGGGGACCTTTATAGACATCGAAGGGGCCTTCGACAAAACTAGCTTCTCCAGCATCAGCGCCGCCCTATCCAAACATGGAGTAGAACAGGTACTAATTGACTGGATTACCAATATGCTAAGTAAACGTGTAGTGCGGCTTGAAGACGATCAGCAAGCGGCCATGATTGCCAGAGGCTGCCCCCAGGGTGGGGTATTATCCCCTCTCCTGTGGAACCTGGTGATCAACACCCTAATCAACAAACTCAATGCCGAACGTTACTACACTATAGGCTACGCAGACGACCTCGCCATCCTTGTGTCAGGGAAGGTGACCGGGACCATCTGCAACCTCACACAGCGGGCGCTACGCATCGTGGAGCAATGGTGCGGGGAATTTGATTTATCAGTTAATCCCACTAAGACCGAACTAGTCATGTTCACCCACAAACGTGCACTAGGACCCTACCGCCTGCCTAAACTGTTCAACACCGAGCTCCAGCTGGCCAATGAAGTAAAATACCTCGGGGTCATCTTAGACAGTAAGTTAAACTGGAGCAACCACCTAGATAACAAAATAAACAGGGCCTGCATCACCTTTTGGCAATGCAGAAAAATGATAGGTAAGAAGTGGGGCCTATCCCCTAAGATAATACTATGGCTGTATAGCGCGGTAATCCGCCCCATGATTGCTTATGGGTCGGTGGTATGGTGGCCGAGGACCAAGCTAATTACAGCTGCCAACAAACTTCAGCGTATGCAAAGACTGGCTTGCATGGCGATCACGGGCTGCATGAGGACCACTCCGACGGCAGCACTGGAGGCCATGTTAGGGCTGCCGCCGCTTCACTTATTCATACAACAAGAAGCGACAACAGCAGCATTACGCTTAAAAACACTAAATCTCTGGAGCAAGAGTAGCACTCAACACACCGCGTTATTAGAGGAACTTGGTAAGGAGTTTCCGATAATTAAGGCTATTAACGACAGGATACCTAAACAATTTATCTTTGATAAAAAATACAAAATCCAACTGTATGACGATCGGCGGTGTGAGGGCCTTCGCCCCACAGAGCTGCGGATCTTCACGGATGGTTCTAAAACAGGCACCGGCACAGGGGCCGGGGTTTTCTCGGAAGACCTCAACATACATATAGCAACACCACTAGGTGCCAACAACACTGTGTTCCAGGCCGAGTGCATGGGCATCTCCCTGGCAGCCTCAGCTATAATAAACAGGCAGGTAGTAGGACAACCAATTCGCATACTGTCGGACAGCATGGCTGTACTACAAGCTCTAAACAGCTACACGGTCAACTCCGGGCTAATATACGAATGTCACCAAAAACTGAACAAGGTGGGTATTCTCAATGATTTAACCATTCAATGGATCAAAGGTCATAGTGGCTCGCGTGGTAACGATGCTGCAGACGAGCTCGCTAGAAGGGGGTCGAGTACAAGCGCGGTGGGTCCGGAACCCATAGTGCCACTCCCCTTCGGTCACCTACGCATCATGGTAAGAAAACGTACCAAGGATCTACACCAAAGACTGTGGACCGATCTTGGCGAGTGCAGGCAGGCCAAGGAGGCAATTCCTGCTATTGAGGGCCGCTTCACGAGCCAAGCCCTACGACTGTCCAAGCAACAGCTACGTGTGGTCACAGCCGCCATAACTGGCCATGGTTCTTTCAATAAACATCTTTCTGTCATAGGAGTAACAGACAGCCCTCTGTGCAGAGCCTGCATGGGGGCGGACGAGACAGCGGCCCATGTGCTTCTGAACTGCCTTGAGGTCGCTCCATACAGGGCAAAGTACTTAGGTCAGCCAGGGAACCTGCGGGAGATCGTCAGCGACGTCAAGGCGCTGCTGGCCTTCCTCGAGGAGCTCGGGTGGATCGAATGATCTACTCCCACCTGTACGCAAAATACGCGCTGAGACGTGGAGTTGCGGACACCAGCCCGTCATACTACTACTACTACTACTACCGTGTTTAATTGATACACTTGAATAGGTTGTGTTGATGATTCACGCCAAACTATTTTTTGTAGATGTTGATCAATGGGGTTAACTATTATTTGACGGTACATCATCTCGATATCCGCTGTGAAGGCAAAGGGGTATTGTCTCCATTGAAGTAATTACGTCTGTAGATCTTTTTGTAGATTGGGCCCTTTGAGCATGACGTCATTCAAGCTGTATTTGATAGGTTTTAAGGTTCTGAAATCTCCTCAACTTCCCAAAATTTCTGAATCTGTTCAATGTTATTTAGTACCACGTTACATTGATTTGTTTTTACGTTACCGCACAGTAACCATCCCAGCTGTGTTTGTTGAGCCATCGGCTGTTGGGCATGTTCTCCTCTTATTATTCCACCTAGCATCTAATATATAAAATTCTCGTGTCACAGTTTTCGTTCCCGTACTCCTCCGAAACGGCTTGACCGATTCTGATGAAATTTTTTGTGCATATTGGGTAGGTCTGAGAATAGGCCAACATCTATTTTTCATCCCCTTTTTTCACCCCTTTTTCATCCCCAGTAGGTAGATCGGGACAGGACAACGTCTGTCGGGTCAGCTAGTAATCTATATATATAAAAGGCAAAGGTGACTGACTGATGTATCAACGCACAGCCTAAACCGCTGATCGTAGAGACCTGAAACTTGAAGGATGTGTTCTTTGTATGACGTAGGCATCCACTAAGAAAGGATTTTCCGAAATTCTACCCCTAAGGGTGTGAAAAACGGGGGCAAAGTTTGTATGGGACAACGTGATTCCTTGGTCCAATCTACTTCAAATTTCGCATAAACATTCTTTAACAGAATTGATGGAAGATGGGTTTCGTATTTTATTGAAATTCACCACATAACGGAGTTAAAAATGGGTAGAAAGTTATTTTGAGGGTGATTTGCATCGAAGTTGATATCAATGCTCCTTAGTGCTTTTGATTTAAATACATTTTATTTTGACACATGTCATGTTTGAAAACTCAACTCAAAATAAATATTATTACCATATCTTCGAATAATAACGCACATATTATGTTACTCTGTGATTATTACATGATACTGCAGAAGAATTACATATAATATAAAGAGAAACACTTTCAAAAATTTTCGAAAATTCCCAATCGTCAGAGACATTTGTTTGTTTTGTGGAATTGCAAACCCAGCACTTTTGTAGGAGAAATATCGGCATTATCTGTCCGAAGACTTCTTGCGAGTTTTGAGATCAACTACTAAAGGTGGCATTGAGTACAATGAGAAACGTATTCTTAACAATTCTTACTTCTCTTCAAAACGTCGTCGTTTACATCGGCGTCATTCCTGTGGTCAAGTTTGGGTTACCGGCCCCGCAATCATTGGCACATTAAAATCGTGGAATACACTGCCGAAACCAATTACGATCCAGGTGCAATGAGTACTATCGTAAATAACCACGTCAGCGTGTTCAAACCAAGACATGATGGGTAGGGTCACAGTTCTGTTTAGTGGCGATTTCCGGCAGACGCTGCCTGTGGTGATGCGAGGAACCCTAGCCTACGCCCTAGCTGACGAGGTAAATGCATCGTTGAAACGATCAACGGTCACGAGTTTATAAATCCCGCTTGACCATCAATACGCGTGCTCAGCTTGGAGGCAATTCACGTGTTCAAGAATTCTCCGATGTTCATTTCAAAGTTGGTGATAGCTCTCTACCAGAGGAGAGAGGGCAGGTGGATCTAACAGAGACTCTTGGTATTGTAGTATCTACAATAGAACAACTGATTCATGTTTTGTACAGCGACACCAGTCAAATACCGCATCAACAGATTTTGGGTGTGTGAACAGGCTATTATAACACCCAAAATTGATCAAGCTGCAGCGATCAATAAAAGCATTTTGTTTCTCTCAAATTGAAGGGAGAGAAGTAGTATACATCTCAATGAACACTGTAGTCGAGCAAGATGACGCCATACGTTACGCCGTAGAATTTGGAATAGAATTCGCTTACGGCAAGTGGACTTCTAGCGCACATCATCCAGCTGAAGGTCGGTGTACCTATTATTTTGTGTAACAGAAATCGGCTTGAAGTCGTCTGTCTGCAGAGAAATATCATTGAAGCTGAAATTAACAGGTTGTGGCGTTGGCGAGACTGTTTATACCACGTATACCACTGATTCCCCACAATTACCCCTTCCAATTCAAGCGTGCGCAATTCCCTGTGAGCGTGTGCTTTGGCATGACTATAAACAAGTCTCAGGTCGGTCGGTGTTTGTCACACTGAAGGCTGCGGTTGTCGATCTCAGGACCAGCTGCTTTGCCTACGGCCAACAATACGTCGCTTGCTCTCGCGGAGTCTCGCGTCACCAGTCCTGACTTTCTGTACATTTTCACTAACGGCAAAACTACGAATATAGTTTACAGAGAGCTTTTATAAATATATAGCTAAGGTTACTTAATGTGTTTTCTTCTTTTCAAACATATTTGAGTTTGGAGTTTCAACATTTGTTGTGTACGTATGTGTAATAAAATAAAATCTATATATATAAAAGCGAAAGGTCATTCAGTCACTCATCACGAAATATCGAAAACCGCTTGACATATTAAGATGAAATTTGGCAGAGAGGTAGTACATAGTTAGTAGACGTCCGCTAAGAACGGATTTTGCTACAGGGCCGGTTTAAGGAGGTCTAATGGGTCTCGCAAGTTTGTATGAAAGTCCTTCATTTTTTGCACTACAAACTTGATTATCGGCAGAGAGGTAGGTAATTAGTAGTAGACGTCCGCTTACAACGGATTTTACGACAGGGCTGGATTAAGGAAGTCTAATGGTTCTCGCAACTTCGTATGAAAGTTTTGATTAATTTTTGAACTATCGACCTGGAATTTAGCAAGTCTAGAGTTTATGAGTAGGAGACATTTGCTAAGAAATAATTTTGTGACAGCCTGAACTTGCTCTCGCAAGATTATATATATATAAATCCTTGGCTTTTTGCATTTGTAAATTGGTAAAGAGATAGAATATAGTTAAGTTATGTCACGTAGAAACCGATTTTACGACAGGGCCAGTTTAAGGGAATATAACCTAACTCTATGTGTTCAACAAACATTTATTGATGATTAATACAACAAATAGAAAATACAACTTAATGAAATTCAGACGAACCAAGGTCTTAATATTTTTTGTTATAACATTCGTAATAAATATTTCTTTGTTTTTCCCCTGGGTACTACTGTGACGCTTTTTTGTAGTTAAAAGTAGACTTTTTTGTAGTAGAACCTGGTATTCACATATTACCATATTAATTACCAAATTCCAGACAATATTTTATACATCTTTGTTTTTCCCACATTGACCATCGTTTTCTGTAAAACTATAGATTTAATTTTAGAATGCTCACATTTAAACAGTTTCGAGTAGACTTAAGAGTCGGAAAAGTTTTCCCCGCAGCACACAGGCCATCCAGGACCGACCACGTACGGTCAGACGTAAGTTGTGGGAATATCACCCACCGCCACTGAACTTCTTTCAACCCAGGAACACTTGGCACTCGGAAGTGATTTGCAGTGGCCTAAATGGAAAGCAGTCAATAGAGTGTGCTCCCAAAAAGGCCGCTGTAAACACAAACTAACACAAACTAAAAAACTAGATTATAGATCCCATTGATACCTAGTTAGAGTGCGGTGCTCCTGACCTGACAATGGCCCACTTACTACAGTGCCCAAAGTGACCCGTCACCTGCACCTTAGAGGATATTAAAAACGCCACTATTGCTGTGATTAATGCAGCTCCTACTGGGTCCAAGCAGTCTAACCACGGATATGAGTCTATCACAAAAAAAAAGAACACAAACATCGATTCGAAACGAAGAAGACCACTGTATCATAATCACAAATGCCATCTCTTTAAATATTATAATGAATTGAAATAAACTGCAGCCTGAAAATTAAACCATAAATGAGGTGTATAGGTAGGTTGTAGGGTTTACGTAAATAACAACATCTATTTTTTTTTTTATTGGGGCCTTAAAATAGGCATTTTCTGTTGACTGAAATATAAAAATAGTTTCCGTTCTATATCATTAAACTTCATATCTTCATAACCACGCGGACGAAGTCGCGGGCAACAGCTAGTGTTAGCATAAATGTCCGCCCCAAACAGCAAGTCAACTGGTCGGCTTTTGTAAAATTCCGGATCAGCTAGATTAATGTTTTTTTATGTAAGTCCAATTTGGTTTAGTGAATGTTTGGTTTGGCAGATTTTTAATGAGTTCGTTCATAATGAGCACATCAGATTCGAATTCAAAGTTGTTGTACATCGAAGTACATTCAATGTTTATTATCCGTTTCGAATTGTTTTCTTTTTGTCCCACTTCAAAGATGACTCCTTTGCATCGCTGTCTCTTGATCCCTAACATCTGAGCCGCTTTCTCAGTTATTAAGGATATTTGGGACCCTTGATCGATCAAGGCGCTCGTGGTTTGGTAAATTCCATCCGCACTTTTGACCTTTATCAAAGCAGTCGCTAGCAATATCTCCTTTTCATCTTGAGATGCATTCACGATGCTCGTTACGGGTTCATTGCACTTTGCGTTTTGTTTCTCAACGTTGTTGCCGGTTGACGACAGCGTTGATGCATTTGCTAGTTTCGCAAATGCGTCATGCAATAGGGTATTATGTTGATCTTGGCATTTTCGGCATGTTAAGTTGAAAGTGCATTGATTTCCGAAATGGCTAAATAAACAATTTTTGCAGTGTTTTAATTTGGTTGCAGTTTTTATCCTTTGGTCATCTGTCATTTTTAAATATGTTTTGCAATTATATATGCCATGTTGGTTATTGCAAAGAGGGCATTTTATGTTTGATGCATGCATCGATTTCACAACTGGTCTATTTCCGTCGCTTTTGTTGTTCGGATTGTAGAAATTATTTTTCTTATTGTTCGATGTTTAATTTGGATGATTGTTTTGATGAGGTGAACTTTTCGGCGAACTGTTTCTAGGGATGTAAATTTGTTTCTAAGGAGTCTAAGAACTCGGTGAGAACCGGTAGTTCTTTCGAATTCTCCAGCGATTCTATGTAGTCCGTGCATATTTCTGTATCTAGTTTTTGACCTAGAACATGCACTATCATTGGATCCTAGGATGCGGTGTCGATTCCCAGGTTTTTTATGGCGTTAAGACATTCCAGCGTGGTGTCATGCATTCGTTTAATCTGCTGTAGCGATTGCTGTTGTATGTTTGGCAGGCCTAACAGAATGTTCATATGGGACGAGAATATTAGTTTTTTGTTGTCATACCGATGGGTGAGAATATTCCAGCACACGGAGTAGTTATCAGTACTTATCGGTAGATGTTGTATAAGTTTCTCTGCTTCTCCACGAACCTTACCCTTTAAATACTGCATCTTTTGGCCGCTCGATAATGAGGGGTTGTTGTGTATTACTTCTGTAAATAAATCTCTAAACAATACCCATTGGTTGTAATTTCCATTGAAGTTCGGAATCTCAAGTTGAGGTGTTGATTTTTCCCTGTGTGCTACTGACCACATTTTCGTGTTAATAGCTCTTTTTAGGTTGTTGAATTTTTTCTCATACTTATCGTACATGTTGCTGTATTGTTCGTTCTCTCCCTCCAATTCGATCTCGATGTCCCAATGTAGTATGTCGATAGCTGTCCATCTAGCCTGTAGTGACCTCAAGACATCCTCGAATTCCCACTTATCAGATATAGAGTCTACATCTATGTTTGCGGTTGTACGCACAAAAGCTTTAAAATTGGCATACTGTTTTTTCAAAAAATCGTCTAACTTGCTGTTTGGCTCCTTGTTCGACTTCTGAGCTGGTTGGTTGCTCAGTTGCCTTGAGAAACTTGGTCCCGCCTCCTCACCTGTTGTCCCTTCTGCACGCATACTTGACGCCGATGGTGATCGGTCTCGAGCTATTGTTTGCTCACCTGTTGCAAGACTTCCTGTTTTCATGAGTCGCTGATATTGTTGGTTAATCAACGCCTTGGTTGACTCATACACCGTACTTGTTTTTTCGTACTCGCGACCGGTAAAATAAGGATCAGTTTTACTTACCTCCCCCTCAATTCACTCATGATTAATTTGATAATCATTCCAATGGCTCTCTAAAGAGCTAAGCTTCCGCTTAAAGTAGTCTACTGTTTTCCTATCAGTACTATCCTTCTTCAAGTTAATACCAAGTTTTATTAAGCTATCATAGATCATTAACTGCATTCCGATGAGTTCGGCCATTGTTATAGGATGTTAAAAATCAGCCCTTACTGACTATAAATAAGGAAATTTATTACTTGTATTCTCCGCTGTCAGTACTCAGCCTCTGCTGCTACTGCACTGTTCTGCTCCAATGTTCGCTCCGACAGCCCCACGACGTACACACACTGTTGTTTGTTACGATAGTTCAGACCTCGCACACCGAAATTCCGAATTTCCGAAATTACGCGACGCGTGGAACTCTTGGGCTCGAAGGACCAAAATATTATGTCGGGGTACGTAGCGAGGTGTCGGTGTTGTTGAGGAGAAACAAAGTTAATGTTGAACACTATTTATTGACTCACTCTCAAACTGTTACTTAATAAACTTAATGTTAAATGAAATGTTATGAAATGTTATAAAATGTTGGAAATGTTATAAAATGTAAGAATACACCCGGCTAACGCGGTAGACCAAAGTGCACTAAATCTTATGTCAAGTTATAAGTAATAAGTTACTTTAGCAAGAAATCAATTTAGGTCAATGCGTCAAGCCGATATTGCTAACTAAGGTGTTCGGTGAAAACACCGAACAGTAGTACTAAATAATGCGTAGTAAAATAAATGTATAAGTAATCCAAAAAATATGTGCCATGTTTTAGAAAGTAAATGTTTTCATTTACTAGGCCTAAAAAAACATAAAACATCACTGATTTCATCCCAAACTAACACGTTTAATAACTCGAAAAGTGGCTAAAAATGGCACTTTTGAGTATACTTTTCTTGTATGAAAACTTACAGTTATATTGACTTTTTTTCAGCCATGCACTAGTAAATGCTATTGCTTTTTTAACAGTAATATTGTTATAAGTTTGTCGTATATGGTTTTACTATTATCTAGCATCCGCGTGGACCGCGATCGGGCGCTAGTTTTAAAAAAAGCTTAAATAAAAACTGTTCTTATGACAAAACAATACGAACATTTAAAAATATTTTTCAGCCATGCACTAGATTATGAAATTCTCAATAATTTGATTTCAATATCTTATCTACGAATTAAACACATTATCGTTTTATTGGCCGTCGGAAATCATCAATTTTGACTCCATCATGACATCATCATCATCATCATGTCAACCTTTAGACGCCCACTGCTGGGCATAGGTCTCCCCCATGGAGGGGTTCAGCCGTAATCGCCATGCTTGGCCGATGCATGTTGGCGATCGCAATAGGTGTTATGGTACTCAGAAGGACGCTGCTGCCCATCCTCTGGTCAATATCCCTCTGTCGCCTTCTACGACACCCATGGGTAGAAATGGGGTGGTGCTATTCGCGGCCGGCGCCACACGGCTGCACCACCATTTGACCATTTTGACTCCAGCATGGTTCTAATGGATGAACGCTCTGAAATCCGCCTTTGTACCTTTGTACCTACCAAATAAAGTTTTTGTAGTAATAAAATGTATCAACTTCAAAAGTATGCACCAAATAAAGATATACATATAACATTTACAAATATAGAACAGTACCTGATAATAAACTAAACTAAAAGTAAAATTAACATTAGAAATAAGTGTAGAGCATCATGAACATGCTGAGGAGTAATTAGAGTCCTTATCATCAGCCTCAGTTTTAAAACCAAAGCTCGATTGCTCTGACGAGTGCTCTGAGGCACTAGTTCACCCGATTATCCATTATGGAGTCGAGACGTGGACAATCTGAGCTAGCGAAAGAGAGAGGATAGACGCATCGAAATGTGGTGATGGATGGAGCTTTCCTAACTCGATATCAAGACTGATACTTTAAATTTGCTTACAGCATATTTTGTGACCTATTATTTTGGTCACATAATGCGAAGAGGAGATAGCAGCTTCTAAAACCTGGTCATTGTTGGCAATACCAATATTAATAATTATTAATTTATTTTAAAACATTTGTCAAAGTTGGTAATACTCATTTAGTGGTACCTAACCACTGACCTTTAAATATGTTTTATATGTAGATAATGCAGTCAGTGGACAGCAACATTACCACTAAAAGTTTGTTAACCTTATGTATTATTTATGTTGTTGTTGTTTATTATCCCTTAATAAATAAAATTAAATACCGAGAAGAAGAGAACAAGAGACCGGTCGCCAACACGATGGTCTGACCATCTGACACACAGTAAAAGAAGCTATGTCCTTAAGCAAATTTCAGCAGGAGTCAACTTTGAATCCAGTGGACCGTGGTCACCGTGGACTGACGATCACGATCCTCAGTAATGAAGAAGAAGAGATTATCAGCCTACGGAATCTGTCCAAATACTCGCCATACTCACACTACTAAGCATTTTGTAAATACATTTTCTCCACTTTTATCATCATCGTCTTACTGGGCTTGTTACATGACATTTAGGCTCAGCGCAACACGTCTTCTTTTATTTTGTCCTATCAACCGTCATGCTATCACAAATGCCCATTTCATTCAAATATATACCTTCCTTCACACAATCCATCAATGCTTTTCTATCCCTCTTCTTCAATATTTATATTCATTACTTTTGAGTCACATTATCACTCCAATTATATCGATACTTAATAAGAATGAATAAATGAAACACAACCACCTTTATCTTAAATTTTAAAGAGTCGACTCATGGAAAAAGGGGAAGGCATAAAATAAGTACAATAACATGAAACTTACACACAAATTATTTAATGGCATTTGATTACAGAAACGTGAACTTCAGCAACACAACGGTGTAGTTAGTGACAAGTGCCGCCAGGTGCAGTAAGAGACACACGTCTACGTAGAACAGTCGACAGGCGCGCATCTTACTGAACGACGCGCGGTACACGCGACAGACATTCTTGCATAACTTCTTATCTTCATCTATAACATAACAATAATTTAGGGTATGTTTAGAGGAAATCAATTAATAGGTGAACATTATTTCTTCTGTTGCAGAAAAAAGTAAAGTTCGAATATTAAATAGTAATTTAACGTCTACATTTCTTGAGGATACAGATATCGTTTATTCATTAGCTGTTTGAAAACGGTATGACAGTTCGTATGCAGACTAGCTTTTATTTGGGAGTAAAAGTACTTCAAAATATGAAGGCCAATTTTATTCTCGTGTTTAAAAACGTTTCAAATCTAATTGCAATCTCATCTCAGCGATAATAATAAAAGCTTTATTAAATATCCTCACACTTCATAAGTACAACAGATTTGATATAATAATAAAATTACAAATAGCTGATAATAAAGATATTAAAATTAGCAAAATGCAAAAAGATACAATTAATAAATTACATTAAAATCGAAATTACAAATAGAAATTGCAATCTAAGTTGCCATGAAATATAAAATAAAAACAAAATTCATTTCTATTCTGTTCAAAATTGGATAAAATTTAAATTTTCATAAAAATAAAAACGAATACAATTAAAATTAGAGTTCGGCTATAAATTAGGTTTTAGTTTAAAATAAAATCAAAAACAACTCAATAAAATTAGAACGAAAGAAACAAACATAAAAAAGACAATGCTCATTTCCTAGAACAATCCTGGCCTACAGTGGCCACTTAGAAATAGTTTATGGAATTATAGTATACATTGTTATGAACACTTCCTAGAACTTGTCAGTTTAGAAAATAAGTCTCCATTTGGAAATACAAGAGTTTTTGTGTCTTCGTATGATAGTTTTAAAAGAGCTCTAGTTTTTTCTTACAAGTGGTGGCTGAACAGTCTCAAGACGTAGAATTTACTAATTTTATTGTAGGTGTATCACGGTATATACAATAAAAATAAATGTAACCTTGAATGACTAATCTGACCGGGTTATAGGTGCAGTTGAGTTATTATTATAGTAGTACTAGCTGACCCAATAGACGTCCTGTACACATTATTTATCTACCCTACCTACCTGCCTACCCTACCTACCTGCCTACCCTACCTACCTACCCTACCTACCTACCCTATCTACCTACCCTATCTACCTACCCTACCTGCCTACTCTACCTACCTACCCTACCTACCTACCCTATCTACCTACCCTACCTACCTACCCTACCTACCTACCTACCCACCTACCCTACCCACCTACCTACCCTACCTACCTACCCTACCTACCTACCTACCTACCCTACCTGCCTACCTACCCTACCTACTCCCAGCACATATCTCTTATCTTTTTCAGACATTATGCCATGTAATGGATGGATTTTCACGTACTATACTTTTTTACTTCTTTTTCATCTTCTCCTTGAAACGAAATGACTTATCAGGAAACAATGTAAGCTAAATAAGACTTATTCATAATTTGATTAACCTTTGCCCATCTAGCTTCTAGTCTAACAGGATGCAGCAGAATACCGGTGTGTTACATGGAACGACTGCCTGGCTGACTTGCATAACCCAGTTACTGAGTAACTTGATACCCCGTGGTAAAGCTGGTCGCCAGACTTTCGGGCTTCTGATTGTCAAAAATCTACGAATGTAAATATCGCTGTAGAATATATTTAACGCTAATTGATTATAACTTTGAAAAATGGGGGAAATGATAATTATGTATTGGATCTTTTTGGCATAATTAAATCTAATTAAATAATTGGTTAACATTATCAATAAACAATTATTATTATTTTCTTTTTTTCCAGATCCCGATTTTCTTTGACTTTAATTTAATATTTTTTCCATCAAAAAATGTATTGCTTGTAATTATACATAGTGTATACTGCGAGAAGTTCTATATATCTGTTGAGAAAGCTGAGACGGCGTGTATACTACTGATGAAGAACAGGAATTGTCCAAGTAAGAATTTTTGGACAACATAGGTATATTGGTCACTAGGTAGGTAGGTGAGTACATTGGAGTACATAGTATAAAGAAGGTTTGAATACACTCAGGAGGACTTGATTATAATTTCACATAATATGAATGAGAGTACACAATAGAACACAAATAAAAATACACAAAAGAAGCTCCAAGTAACTAAGGCTGCGGTGCACCCGAGCAGAGAGACCACACAGAACAAACCGCCATTTTTCGCACGCACACATTGACATTATGTTTACAGGCATTCTCAGGTAGTTTCAAGCAGACTTCAGTCTCGACTAGCGACACGTGCTGTCAAAATGAATGCATGAAAAAAATTATTAGCATTTCATGTCAAACAGGAAAATTTCTGTTATAAATAGCGTTGCTAAAGCAAAGAGTTTCAACCAGTGTCCATAAAATTGTCCATAAAATGTCACAAATAAAACCTACAGAGTCAATACTGTAGCAGTCCTAATGAGTCTGGCAAGTTTAAGTAATTATTTTCGAGTTTGGCGGGAGCGGTCCTTCTGTAAACTTTTTACTAACGGACTTAAAACAGGAGGAGGTTCTCAATTCGTCGGAATCTTTTTTTTTGTAATGGAAGGGACACCGTGTATTCGTCAAACAAACACGTACATGATTGGTTGATTGATTTTAATTTGTTTTGACCGCCTTATTTGTCACGTGGTCGCATTCGCGACTGCTGAACGTGGGGTATATGGTTTGATTCCCAGGTCGGGCAGTGTTATTGGGTTTTTCTGTAAAGAATTTCTTAATACCAGACCGAAGTTTAGAAGTTAGCGGTGTATCGCCCCCGTGCCTCGGAAAGCACGTTAAGTCTTTGGTCCTGCTCCTGATCTCTCTCTGGTCGTGTCTCATTGCCGTCTCATAGAACTATGAGAGTGAAGGAAGAGAGAGACTATAATCTCATGCTTACTTGGCTGGTCTGGAGACCAGCCAAGATTAAGATTGGTCACTATGACCGAATTTATATTCGGAATTCGCTGCCCGCCTCTCTGTTCCCTGATAAGTATAATCTAGGTATCTTCAAGGCACGAGTGAACCGGTTCATCCTAGGCAAGCGTGTTCTGACATAGGCTAGAAGATTATCAGGAATAAAGGCTAAGATCAGGTGAATTGCGGTCAAAGGCAAGCCTATTTGTTAATAAAAAAATAATAATAATATGATTTGACCATTTGGCAATACTTTTGTTTAGAACAGCTATTGGGTCTAGAATGATGTACTCTACGCCAGCACATGGAGCTGTCCCAAACTGTCAAATTTTCCAAATTGAACATCAACCTTATCCTTTCGGAATAAAGTTGAAAAAATTATCAAAAAAATTTGACAGATTGGGTAGCTTGATCTGCTTGCCTTCAGTGGGTACAAATTACTGAATCCCTTATTCCATATCCCATATCTCTTCCATATTTTTTTTCATAAAATTCCATATCCCTTCTACCGTGTATAAAACATACAATTGTAAACACTACACTGTTTTTCATTACAGAGAGTCAAAAACATCTTTACAAGAACGTGCTGCAGATGAATCGAACTTTTTGTAAGATGACTGCGTGTGGCCTGTTTTATGTAGACGTTACGCTTACAATATGCTTGATTGGAGCTATCACGAATTACATTGTCGTACTATGGCAGTTTACTTTATGCAAAGGTTAAAAAGAATAAACACATTATTTGAAGGCAGTATTTGAAGCATAGTTTGTGAGTGTATGTATAGTATTTATCAAAATAAAGATTGTGCTGATACATACTTTATTCGTTCAATTCATCACCAGCCTAGCGTTTTCTCTATGTTGGCGTCGGCTTCCAGTCTAACCGGGTGCAGCTGAATACCAGTGTTTTACATGGAGTGACTGCCTATCTGACTCCCACAACCCAGTTATTGGGCTACACGATATCCCTTGGTAAGACTGATTGGTCAGATTTTAGGGTTTTTGAATACTCATAACGACTTTTTTTTTGGGGACACTATTCGCAAGCCAGCCAGAATCAACAGTGACGACCACCAGAAAAGCGCCAAAGCAATGAAGCTCGTCGAGTCCCAGAGAAACGGTTCAACTGTCTTGGATTCGGCGACGAAGTTAATCAGAAAACAGTGGAGGAGTAAGAAAAACATATTTTCCACTTCCCTCCAAATCAAGCAGAAGACAGAACAGAACTAGGCCAATAGGCCCAAAGGGACGTTTATAACTGGGAGAAGCCCAGTTGCCAAGCACCACGGGTTATAATTTTATTGACATAATTAATGGGCCCTAAAAAGTGAGCGAGTGACATTAAATTTGATTACAATAATAGGTATGGCAAAACCGCTTGAACGCACGGAAATTAGTTTTAGTTTCTACAAGGTCCACACAATAAACTGCTCCGGATGTTGCCACTTGTTGTTGTTGTTTGTTGTTGTTGTTGTACACTATACAACAAAATATTGCGTTATTTATGCCAAAAAATACACTTCCATTAGTTACAATGTGAGGATTGTTCGTATTTACAGTCAGATGTAGAACATTGACACAAAGGCGAGGCAACAAGCTTGAAAGAAAATAATTTAATCTTAAAGTTGCCATGACCTGTTAGAAATTGGGCAACACAGTGGTCCACCTCCAGCCTTGTCCTGGCCAGCCGCTCACAAACGGATGGAAAGAACTGATGAAGGTGTCGGCCCTTGCTGGAATCATCCCACCTACACTGCCACTCGGATAAAAGTTCCTCACAGACGTCAGACTGCGGTTTAAATAATCTAGAGATCTTCAACACGGTCACGTTGAGTTAAAAAGTTTGCGTCCATGGTCTCTCGCGCGGAATAGTACATTGCAGCACGTCGTTGCACTTCAAGATCTACTGGAAGCACACGTGCTAGTACCGGAAGGGCTTCAGTACTAACCCTAGATAGATAACATACGTCGAATCGACGTAATTCATTTTGAAAAATCGATATATCTCGTTTGTTTTTCGCGTTACTAAACTTGCTGTTCCTGTCAACTCATTTGACCCTCGAAACTTGCAGGATACAGCCGTATCGCTCCGGTAAGTGCATTACTTTGGCCAATATTTGCCTACCGTACGTCGAAGTGACCTAAATGTGCTTTAGTGATTTTTTGAGAATTAATGTGCATATTTTAATTAGCTTTTTTGTAATTATGTTAGAATACGATAAAAAAAAATCAAAATAACGTCACAAAACTGTGCAAACGATGCATAAATCACTCTATTGTTGCATGAAACTAGCGATAAAGAAATTCAGGGGTCGGACAGTGAAAGCACGAGGCAAGTGTGGGGTGCAAGTGGGGGCACAGTTCATCCTACGACAGGAAATCCAAATATGATTCATTTTTATAATGAAACAAATGGTTAAGTCGACAATTTCGACCAAATGTGCTCGTCAATGTCGTGCAGCCGCAAAACAAACAGATGGCCCATGACTATGTTTTGTTTGTCTTTGTAGTAGTGTTATGAGCCGGTACGACTTCGGGTCATCCGGGGGCTGACCCGAACTCATAATGACTGTCAAAAATCTACGAATGACAACGGGAACTACGGCTTTTCGTGCTATCCGAGGCACGATATGAGTCTCGATGTGTAATGGATGATCATCGCTCTACCAATAGTAGCACCGGCCATGTTATATCTCCACTAACTTTGGTTGACTGGTAGATAATGACAGGCATGAAAACCAGCATTTGTACTTTTGTTGCTTAAAGTTTTTATAGCAAATAAATTTACAACAAACATAACACTTGCACGATTATCATAATGTATTATAATTATGAACACTTACACAATATGCATGCTGGCCCGCACCTGCTGCTAGCTTGTGTAAGAGAGACTGTGTGGCCTATAAACGGTAGGCACTTGGCCCGCTGCACAGTACATGCCTGTGTCAGATGTAGACGCATACAAGATAAACCATTAACGGCGTCACACGAGTCGCAGACGTGGAAACTACCAGAGGCTGCTTCAGGATGCGTCTCACTCGGATCTGCATCTTGACTACCTCTTCGCCGGACGACGACTGAGGAAGTTGAAAGGAGTCTTTCAACAGGGGGGAAAATGTTTTAGCCAGACTTTCCTACGCCTGATGCTTTTCTAATTGCAATAAGTTGTGCATTCAAGTGATGCTACTCGTGTAATAAAACTCGTAACTTTTTCTTCTCACACCCGCACATTTTTAATATCAATATTTTTATGTAATTTTGTACACGGTTGCGTCGAGTGAAAGGCTGTTCCTTTTTTATTGTAAATTATTTCAAAACGTGAAGCTGTTTTGTGAAGAAACTGAGGTTTCATTGAAACTTCCAAATGTCCACTATTAGACAGAGGGTATGGGTGATGGTGTAATTACAGGCACATGAGACATAGAGCTCACAAGGCCTCTGGTATTGCAGATGTCTAAGACAAAGGTGACCACTCAACATTAGGTGGATCGCAAATTTGTGTGCTATCTCATCATCTGCCTAGCCTTTTCCAAACTACAATTGGGGATCTCTTACCGGATGCAGCTGAATACCAGTGTTTTACATGGACCGACTGCCTATCGAACCTCCACAACCCAGTTACTGGGTAACACGATACGCTTTGGTAAGACTGGTTGTCAGACCTTCTGGCTTCTGACTACCTATAACGACTGCCAAAGATCTAAGAATGATAGCCGGGATAGCTTTGACCCATCGATCTGTATGACTTTTACTTATCCATGAGTGTCTGACGTGCTATCTAATGATATACAAGTGTATATAAAATTGGGACTTCGTTAGAGGTAGACGCAGTTCATAAATAAAAATAATAATACCTATGTTATTATAAAAACACATTAAACATGTCGGTAAAACAAAGATGCTTGTCATGCTATTTCACTCGTACAGAATAGTGACCGAGAGAGAACGCCGCCATATAATATTGTTTTTATTTCCTAATGCAATCAAACAATCATAAATCATTGATACAATCACTTCCTAGATTATAAATAAATCTAGCCGTAGGTGATTGATTTCTTCGACACTACGGTAACATTTCAACATCAAACATAAGACATCGAACACGAAAGAAAAAAGATGATGAAAATATTACAAAAACGTAAAATTACCTCAAAGCACCCATCCCAAGTGCTTAACAATAACCGACTCGAAAAAGTAGTTCAAAGGCTTGTACATTCTTTTAATTTCGCACTGCATTTGTTTTTTTGTTCAAAATATTGTATTCGAAACAATTATGTATATCCGAGGGGAAACAAGTATTTGTTCTCGTCATTCTTCTTCAAGATGTTTATAAATGGATCGTGTATTTATCGAATATATACCGTAGATGTAGAAGATAAAAACATGAAACATTATGAAAACACCGCCGCTACTATTTTTTGTGTCCTTTATTACATCTTTCGTATCTTGGATTTTACAACGTTGTTAATTTTGGATGTTGTCCACAAGTATAACAACGTCTTTCTTATTCTGAAGATTCAAAGCATTAATGAAAGCATCAACTTCAATAACAGTATCCGAAGTTATATCACTTGGAACTGGTTATTTTCTTTAACTACTATAGTTATTGATTTTTATATATTCCTTGTTTGTTACATGTTCTATGAAAACTCTGGCTACTTTAATTCTGTCGTAGACTTTGTGATTGATTATAATGTCTACTGTCTTTGATGTAAATTATATCATTGCTATTCGAATCATAATATTGTTAAAAAACTATCTCGATGAATGGATTAAAGAAATCCTGATACTGAATGACGGAATCGAAAACAATGAACAATGTATAAAATTGCTAGGAGTATACAAAAATATTATAAAAGCTTACAATTTGTATAAAAGGATTTTCCAGTTGTTGGTAAGTTCAGATTCATTTACCAGATTTATTTTAAAAAATCATTGTATTGATGCCTGTGCTTGTCCACGATGATGATGTTGATGAGAAACAATAAACTCAATCAAAATTTTTTTTAGTATGAAGATTTTTTTCATATTACAAGTAAAAAACAGTAGATAAGTAACCTAAATACGAGAAAAATCATGGCATCTTAGAAGAAGTATTTATTATTGGAATAGATTTTATAATAAGTTTTTTAATTATCAAAAAGTATGTATGTGCAGTTCACATTACAGATCTAATTCTTTTTCCAGACGTTATGCCACGTAATGGAAGGATTTTTACGTACAATACTTTTTTACTACTTTCTCATCTTCTCCTTCAAAAGAAATGAGTTATCTGGAAATTATGTAAGCTAAAGAATATTTATTCATAATTTGCCTAGCCTTTGTCCATGTTAAGGTCAGCTTCTCGTCTAACCGGATGCAGCTGAATACCAGTATTTTACATGGAGAAACTGCTTGTCAGAACTGCATTAACCCTGCATAACCCCTACTGGGTGGTCAGACTGTCGGGCTTCTGACTACCTGTTACAACTATCAAAGATCTACGAATGTAAATATAGCTGATGAATAATATTATGTTTAACTCTGATTGATTATAGTTTCTTAAAATGGGGGAAATGATAATTAAACTGTCTTTTTTTTGTTATTACAATGAGAATTAATTATTTCTATTTTCCAGGTCCCGATATTCTTTGATTTTAATTTAATATTTTTTCCATCAAAGAATGTATTACTTGTAATTATACATAGTATATACTGCGAGAAGTTCTACATATCTGTTGAGAAAGCTGAGACGGCGTGTATACAACTGATGAAGAACTGGAACTGTCCAAGTAAGATTTTTTAGACAACATAGGTACCATACATTCTATATTAAGGTCAATATGTAGCGCCAATAGTTGGGACTGGTCATCTCTTAGCGGCCTTGGTTATTTATTTTGATATCTTCATAATGATTTTCTCTAGAACTCTGTGAACGTGTACGACTTGTTACATTATTCTCACATTGTACCAGTAGATTCAACATGAATGATGTAACCTACATTTGTAATAATTTATTGATTTTAAAAATTGTTCATGGAGTTTCTTGTTCGTTCTTCTCCATAGAAACCTACAGTTTGAAACGAGCAACTAACTGGAACTTTCTGACTGACTGACTCCTTGATAATTGAAAAGTCTGTGAATGGTTAATTTGAAGAAAATTATTTGGGGTTTGAGTTTAGACAACTAATTAAAAGGTTTGAATTTAAAAGGACTTGATTATAATTTTACAAGAAACGAATTAAAATACATGTTGGAAGGGACACCGTGAATTCGTCACACAAACCGTTACCATAGACTTAGTTCATGATTTTTTAACTGATTATCATTTGTTTTAACTATGTCGTTAGTCGCATGGTCGCAAGCGCAAGCGCAACAGCTGAGCTTGGGGTCCTGGGTTCGATTCCCAGATCGGGCAAAGTGTTATTGGGTTTTTTTATTAGAAATTTCTCAGTAGCAGCCCGGAGTTAAAAAGTTGGCGGTGTAAGATCCTACGCCTGGGGTGTGATTCTGTATGAATCACAACTCACAGCGGATTCAGATTCAAAGTTTAGAATGAGGATTCTAAACTTTGAATCTGAATCCGCTGTGAGTTTCTTGATTGGCATTCTAAAACGCGGTTGATAATTCGAATTTACACTAGCGCCACCCTTGCGAGCGTGTCAGCGAGTTGAACTAAATTGACAGGGAGATTTTGACAGTTAAAGTATAACATGTCGTAAGAAGTGGTATTCTGTAAGGTAATTTCCCCGTCACTTTGACGCTCACTTCGCACTCGAACCCGATTCAAAGGTGTCAAATATATAAAAGTTATTTTGAACCATAAGCGAAGTAAAAGTGAATAGCGATGTGTGCTAGTTGTTGTTGTTTGAATTTTAAAGAATCGACCCACAGATCACTCTCGTCGTAGTCGTATCGTATCGGATTACCGTCCCATCGTATCCCATATCATATCTTCTGCGTGATTTGCTAATCTCTTTTGATTCAGGAGAAGAATTACTTGAAATAATTTGACCATGTGACAATACAATTTTTTTTAGATCAGCTATCGGGTTTAGAATTATGTACACACAGCTCGAGAGAAATCTCACCCTCTCCGGCTGAGATTTCTCTGGAGCTGTGTGTAGAGACGCTAACACATCAGACCATACCAAACCGTCAAGTTTTCACAATTGAACATGAATCTTATACTTTTGTAATAAAGTCGAGAAATTTTACAGATTGTTGCAGCTTTATGTGCTGGTTTCTATACCTACTGCGTCCATAGTAAAAACACACGATATCACTTCTACTGTGTATAAAAAAATATATATATACTGCACTATTTTTCCTTACAGAAAGTCAAAAACATCTTTACAAGAACGTACTACAGACTAATCGGTTGTTCAGTAAGATGTCCGCGTGTGGCTTGTTCTATGTAGACGCTACGCTAACAATAGTCTTCATGGGAGTTATCACTAATTACGTTGTTGTACTGTGTCAGTTCACTTTAAGCAAATGATCAAATTAATAATTACATTGTTTGAAGACAGTAGTGAAGTAAGCACAAAAATAATATTAAAATGTAACAAAATAAATATTATGATTGACAATACATACTTTATTTTATATTCTTTTATTAATCATCTCTGTTTATCATCATTAATCATCATCTGTATAACATTTTCCCAACTAATGATATGGGAGTCAGTAAAAGCATAACGGTTGACAGGACGGAATGGAAGAATAAAACATGTTGTGTCCCGAATAACATGGGATAAGGGCAGGAAGATGATGATGATGATGATGATATCATTTTCCCAATTATGTTGTCGTCAGCTTCTAACCTAACCAGATGCAGCTGAATACTGGTGTTTTACATGGAGAGACTGCCTTTTTTTTTGTTCTGGGGTGGAATGAATGGATGTCCTTCACCCTGGGGCGGGCGGAGGGGTCTGTCAGACTCTTACTGACTAAAAACCACCACGGTGTTCCATCTAACACCTAAGTCCGGGGTCGTGAGAACTGTAGATACTTCCGCAACCCACCTGCTTGCTGGCAGGGGCACCTAGGGTTGTGGTGTTCCTCTCTCTTTCTGCAGCCTAATTGTGCGACATGACAGTTTCGCAGAAGGAAATCACCGCATCCCAGGACTCTGCGTCCAGAGTCCAGTCTCTGGGTTACCAGAGGCGTCTTGTCGCTCCATGTATCGACATGGAGCGACAAGACGCCTCTGGTAACCCAGGTACTGAGCAACACGACATCCCTTGGTAAGACTGGTTGGCAGACTTACAAGCTTCTGAATACTCATAACGAGTGTCAAAGATCTACGAATGAGAGCCGGTACTAATGACTTTGGAAATGTATGGTCACCCTTCCACGGACCATGACCCGCCATGACCGCCATGACAAATCGATCCGTACGGCTTTTACCTAGCCACGAGCCCCTCATATTTTTCATATTCTTTCGATTGATGCCTAATAGATAATAATTAGCTTATGGTTTGAAACCTAAATAAAAGATGTTAAAATAAATTCTTGAAAAGTTGAGATTTCTTTGACGCCGAGTGGCATTGGCTTACGATGAAGTACTTAAAATAATGTATGTCTTAATGTTACACGTTCACGCAATAGACTCTTCGGCCATGTTACCTCTCCAGCATCTTTGGTTAGCTGGTAGAGAATGCCTGAGGTATTAAGAGCGTTACTCCAGAGCGGCGCGTCTCGATGAGGCCTCGGCCGACACTGAGCGGTGGTGCGATTTCGCGCCGATTATATTAGTACTAAATAAATCATAGTAAAATAAATGTATAAGTTATATAAAAAATATGTATACCATGTTTTCATTTACTAGGCCTAAAAAAAACATAAAATATCACTGATTTCATCCCAAACTAATACGTTTAATAACTCTAAAAGTTTCTAAAAATTGCACTTTTGAGTATACTTTTCTTGTATGAAAACTTACAGTAATATTGACTTTTTTTCAACCATACACTAATCAGTGTTATTGCTTTTTTAATAGTAATATTGTTATAAGTTTGTCGTATATGGTTTTACTATTATCTAGTATACGCGTAGAACATCGAGCGCTAGTTTAAAAAAAGGCTTAAAGAAAAACTGTTCTTATGACAAAACACGAACATTTGAAAATATTTTTTAGCCATGCACTAGATTATGAAATTCTCAATAATTTGACGTCAATATCTTTTATCATTTTATTGGCCGTCGGAAATCATGAAGTTTGACTCCAGCATGGTTCTAACGGATGAACGCTCTTAAACCGCCTTTGTACCTTTGTACTTACCAAATAAAGTTTTTGTAGTATTAAAATGTATCAACTTCTAAAGTATTCACCAATTAATAGATATACATAACATTTACAAATATAGATCAGTACCTGATAATAAACAAAACTAAAAGTAAAATTAACATTAGAAATAAGTGAAGAGCATCATGAACATGCTGAGGAGTAATTGAAGTCCTTATCATCAGCCTCAGTTTTAAAACCAAAGCTCGATTGGTCAGAGCACTAGTTTTCCCGATTATCCATTATGGAGTCGAGACGTGGACAATCTGAGCAAGCGAAAGAGAGAGGATAGACGCATCGAAATGTCGTGGTGGAGGGGTTACTCCATATGCAATGGAAAGCCATACGCACAAGTGTGTTCGCACTTTCCTAACTCGATATCAAGACCGATACTCACAATTTGGTTACATCATATTTTGTGACCTGTTATTTCAGCAGCATAATGCGAAGAGGAGATAGCAGCTCCGAAAACCTGGTCATTGTTGAGGAGAGCAGCTTCGAAAACCTGGTCATTGTTGGCAATACCAATAATAATAACAATAATTATTAATTTATTTTTAAACATGCTCATTTAGTGGTAACCACTGACCTTTAAATATGTTTTATATGCGGATACAGCAACATTACTACAAAAAGTTTATTATCCTTACGTATTATTTATGTTGTAGTTGTTTATTATCCCTTAATAAATAAAATTAAATACCGAGAAGAAGAGAACAAGAGACCGGTCGCCAACACGATGGTCTGACCATCTGACACACAGTAAAAGAAGCTATGTCCTTAAGCAAATTTCAGCAGGTGTCAACTTTGAATCCAGTGACCGTGGTCACCGTGGACTGACGATCACGATCCTCAGTAATGAAGAAGAAGAGATTATCAGCCTACGGAATCTGTCCAACTACTCGCCATACTCACACTACTAAGCATTTTGTAAATACATTTTCTCCACTTTTATCATCATCGTCTTACTGGGCTTGTTACATGACATTTAGGCTCAGCGCAACACGTCTTCTTTTATTTTGTCCTATCAACCGTCATGCTATCACAAATGCCCATTTCATTCAAATATATACCTTCCTTCACACAATCCATCAATGCTTTTCTATCCCTCTTCTTCAATATTTATATTCATTACTTTTGAGTCCAATTATATCGATACTTAATAAGAATGAATAAATGAAACACAACCACCTTTATCTTAAATTTTAAATAGTCGACTCATGGAAAAAGGGGAAGGCATAAAATAAGTACAATAACATGAAACTTACACACAAATTATTTAATGGCATTTGATTACAGAAACGTGAACTTCAGCAACACAACGGTGTAGTTGTGTGTAGTGACAAGTGCCGCCAGGTGCAGTAAGAGACACACATCTACGTAGAACAGTCGACAGGCGCGCATCTTACTGAACGACGCGCGGTACACGCGGCGGACATTCTTGCATAACTTCTTATCTTCATCTGAAACATAACAATAATATATTAGGGTATGTTTAGAGGAAATCAATTAATAGGTGAATATTATTTCTTCTGTTGCAGAAAAAAGTAAAGTTCGCATATTAAATAGTATTTTAAAGTCTACATTTCTTGAGGATACAGATATCGTTTAATCATTAGCTGTTTGAAAATGGTATGACAGTTCGTATGCTGACTAGCTTTTATTTGGGAGTAAAAGTACTTAAAAATATGAAGGCCAATTATATTCTCGTGTTTAAAAACGTTTCAAATCTAATTGCAATCTCATCTCAGCGATAATAGTAAAAGCTTTATTAAATATCCTCACACTTCATAAGTACAACAGATTTGATATAATAATAAAATTACAAATAGCTGATAATAAAGATATTAAAATTAGCAAAATGCAAAAAGATACAATTAATAAATTACATTATAATCGAAATTACAAATAGAAATTGCAATCTAAGTTGCCATGAAATATAAAATAAAAACAAAATTCATTTCCATTCAGTTCAAAATTGGATAAAATTTAAATTTTCATAAAAATAAAAACGAATACAATTAAAATTAGAGTTCGGCTATAAATGAGGTTTTAGTTTAAAATAAAATCAAAAACAACTCAATAAAATTAGAACGAAAGAAACAAAACTAAAAATTAACGAAGAGAATTAGAATATAAATCAAAATTAGAGATTATCATTAGAATAAGTAGTAATAATTTCCATTAATAATTAAATTTTTAGTAATATAACTATACATTTATTGATTTATTTATTATTGATCGTTTTTTCCTTTTGTAAACAAATATTTAGGTTAGTTCTGTTAGTAATTTACCTTATGCATTATAGTTAATTAATTACGTTCGGCTGCCGTCGAGGGTGCAAAAGAAACCGATACAATTTACTTATAACAAGCTTTTTACAAAAAAGACAACCGCCTTCAAAAAGTGATAAATAACTTTAACACAGAACACACATTTTTTTTTCCGCTTTTTAGTACCTCCTTCTCATTCAAATCTATTAAGAAGAGATTGAAAGTTAACTACTACAAAGATTGATGAAACTAAAACGTCGTCTATGTAAAATTTTTGGGTATTTGTTGATTTTTCAAAAAGTGCTGAATCAATTTCGATAAAATTTATATGGGACCACCCTTGAAGCATACCCTATCCATAATAAAAAGAATTTTCAAAATCGGTTTACGTTTGCCGGAGAAATCGCGTAACAAATCGCGCACATACTTAATGCAAATTTAAGACTTATACGGTTTTCTCATGGATGCCATTGTCAGAACTGGACCAAAATAAAATGGGACCACACGGGAAGCACTAGCTTCCAAATAAAAAAAGAATCATCAAAATCGGTTCACCCAGTCCCGAGAAATCAGGTAACAAACATAAAAAACCTCCTCCTTTTTTGAAGTCGGTTGAAAAGTATTTAATTAATGCAATTATTACAATTAGGTTGCTAAAAACTAATACGCGTGACAAATGTTCGATGTGAGAAACAAGAGTGATTCACTGATACACTAAATTAATATTATTCGCTGGTGTTACACAATTTTCGGTCTCACGATGAGAATTGCTGAGGCAGCGAATCTCAAGGAGAAGAGCGCACCGCGCTGTTAGCCATTGTCTCAGGAATTTAGGGTTCCGCAAGTAATGACATAACATCTCCCTCCGCGAGATCGGCAACTATTTGAAAACTCTTGTCGAAAATAGTGTCGATGGCAAAGCTGGATCAATCTCAGTGTTGCAGGCTTCCTTATCCTCAGACTTAATGTCGATTTCATCAAGTTTTTTTTTTTGTAGTTTGTTCAATCTACGACGACGAAGTATAATGGTGATAGTCAGAACACATGCACCGGATAGTAGAATGTGTAGCGGTATAGTATTGTGGTATATAGCTTCGGTGTTCGACGACTGTAGCGTTCTGTTAGCAGGATCTTGTAGAACGATTTCAGAGTTGGCTGAATGCAAACTGCCAAGGTCAATGGTATCTAGATTTATAATTTTCATACCAATAATAAAGGAAAATTCGTATGATGTACGGTCACCAAAGGAGATAAGTATCCATGTCGCCGGAAACAGTTGAAGTTTACTTAGAAATCGATAGGTTTTTATGAATAAAATAAAATACAATTTATAGAGAATAAACAGTTCAATGATTTCATAAAATTTCATTTGAAAGCCCCCATTGGTTTCTAAGAAATCTTCAACTATTCCCGACGACATGGATACTTATCTCTTTTGCGTACTGTACATACGAATTTTCCTTTATTATTGGTAAGTCCTTAATTTTCAATATCTTTTCCTTAATTTGATGACATGACGATTGCTCGCAGTGAATGCTGTAGTTCTTAACACGCAGCCTTTAGGTATGATAGATAAGTAGCTTCCTTTCAGCATTGTACAGTTGTCTTCGGAACAAATTAAGCGAACTTTCGTAGGTTTAGGAAAGCTCACAATGAAGTGTTGGTCGTCTAGCTGCTCCATAGCTTCAGAAGACAGGATAACTGATGTAAATTGACAGGACTCATTTATTTTCTGATGTAATATAAGATGCTGGATACAATCGGAATGTCTGCCATGATGATGACTTAAATTATCCTCGCAAAGGTGACCGTGGCTATACTTCGGACATTCAGTCTCCATGTACAATAGATCTTTTTCGTGAACCGCTATGAAAGGATAAGTTGGAATCAGGGCCTTATTGTGGCGATTAGGAGCCAGGGATAATTTATATAGGATAAAGTTAGTAGAATAAAGAATTGGAAATTTCATAACTATTACTTTTTCATTCCCATTGTAATAATAACCTAGTCTAATTATGTCAAAATATTCTCTGAAACTAATATCTAGGAATTGATCCTTATTATATAATGTATCTAATCTATTCATCATTTCCTTAAACATAGAATAGTTAAATATAGAATTATGAATACTTTTAGCCCTAATAAATGCTAATAAATTTTGCAATTTGTAGAGTTCTTTAGACAGATCATCTATGTTATCACCTAATATCATTAGTTATTGTGCCAAATGAGCATATTTAATGGTGTCTGTTTCATGTCTAACATTGCTAGCTAAAATAGAATTAACAATTTTCTCGATTTTAACTTGGTTCTCTACTATTTTATCTGTAACGTTTGAACTGCGCGAAACCCACTGCTTATTTAAACTTATTTGGTGATTCATTTCAGCAACTAAATTATTTTCATTCTGTTTTAAGATTGCAATGGCATTATTGTATTTTAATGCATCAGTATAATCCAAATTACCTGAAATGCTTTTTATAACTGAACCAAGACCATCTATGAGACCTCTTTTAGCACGCTTTACCTCAAGTGTTTCTAACTGTTCCGATATTTCTTCTAATTTAGTACTTAGATAATTAACGTGGAGTTCACAGAGAGATTGTGACGCTTTATACAATTGTAGAGTAAGGTTCTGCAATTGCTCGTTAACCGTTTCTAAACTATTGCGCATATTCTCAAGGTTTATAATTTGGAGAAAGGAGTGGAAGTGCGAGATGATTCTTGTGGGTCCCAGGTTGAAGGGTAAAATACCTACCTGGTCCATCGTTAAGACTGTCTAGCTTTATCTCGTCCGCTCGGGCTAGGGCCAGGGTCAGGACTAGTAGTATTTTCAGAGTCCTGTAACAAAGGAGCACTATTAGGTACCCGTTTTAGGCGTGATTTAGGGACGGTGCCTCTTTTCTTTTTGGTGTAAATGTGAATAGGCAAATCCGCTAATACCGTATCATGAGTATATCGAGCTGCTAACTTTTGTCTATGACATAAAGGATTCCTAATAAAAACTTGCTGCTCTGGTTCGTAATGTTTTTCAGTTTCGCGATTCTTATTAATGTTTTCAGTAATTTCAGTGCGACGATGAAGTACTTTTGACATTCGTGTAC
Source organism: Charanyca ferruginea (assembly GCA_947361185.1). Lineage (NCBI taxonomy): Eukaryota > Metazoa > Arthropoda > Insecta > Lepidoptera > Noctuidae > Charanyca > Charanyca ferruginea. Next base: position 6,168,147 of record OX376060.1, read on the forward strand.
GGTGTTCCTGGATATATTGTTGTTAGAGATGCTCTGTTAGATTCATATCTAAAGGATCCCTAGGATCGAAATGACCGGTAATTATATCGATAGGCCTACATTTCGTAAAACTATGTATTGAGCTATTATATGCCAATACAGCATAAGTTATAAGGTTAGTAATTGGTTCGCCTTTCTGTTCTAATTTTAGTATACGCAAATGTTCTAACAGTGTAGAATTTAGCCTTTCTACCATTCCATTTTCATTGGGTGTGTTAGGACAAGTTTTATTATGTTGAATTTTATGCAATCTAGTAAATTCAGAAAATATTTGATTATTGAATTCCGGACCATTATCCGTTACAATAGTAAAAGGCACTCCGTGATGACTAATAAACTTTAATAAAGCTTGTACGACACTAATAGCTGTAACATCTCTCAGGAAGTATGCTTGACCATACTTAGAGAATGCATCTACTATTATAAGATACTTATTCATTTCAATACTAAGCAGGTCTAAATGTACTATCTCAAAAGGCTTTGTAGGTGGAGGTACAATTTGTAACCTTGGTCTAACTGGGTTGCGATCATATTTAGCTTGCCCGCATATTTGACATTCATTGATATACTTCGCTACATGATCTTTCATATTTGGCCAATAGCATTTGCGCGACAATGCTAGATAACACTCGTTAATGCCTCTATGATTGGTTTTGCCTTCATGATACTTTTTTATTATTTCCTGCTGCTAGAAATAATCCTTTACATTATTTACCTCGGTTTTGGTAAGTACTAATTTCATTGCTGAATTTTTAAAATACTGTTGAATTATGGGTATTATAGAATACATTTCTAACGTGGGGTTAATTAAAATACCTGTCTTTACTTTTGGATTAACGTATTCTTTAATTGCGCTAATAACATCTTGCTCTAAATTGGATTTGAAATTTGTATGACCGTTTTAGTATGTGTTTCAAATGGTTTAGAAACACTAGGCTTACTTTTAATATCTCCTACAACATTAATATATAATTGCTTATTAAACTTATTAAGGGGGTCGTCGGAAATAGGAATTTCTAATATGGGACTTTCTAAATTGCTATGGGCGCTTAAAGTCCGAGAATCCGCGGTTTCAGTTCTAGATTCTGAGTCTGAAGGTGCACCTTGTGAGGTGTTAACTACTATGGAACTAGCTTCTTCATGATGAATTTCTATTCGTGACAAAGCATCTGCATTAGTGTTTTGTTTTCCCTGCTTATAGATAACTGTGAATTCAAATTCGCTTAGTCGTAATCTCCAACGGGTTAAACGGGAATTTGGTTCTTTAATACTCATCACCCATTGTAAAGGGCGATGGTCAGTCACTATTTTAAATTTTCGTCCGAATAAATATGGCCTGAAATATTTGGTTGCCCAGACTATAGCCAATAATTCTTTTTCAATAGTGCTATAGTTTATCTCACTAGAATTGAGCGTACGTGAAGCATAAGCTATTGGTTTATCAGATCCAATAGACCCTTGTGAAAGTACTGCTCCAATTGCCAAATTTGAAACGTCCGTAGTAAGTATAAATTCTTTTTTAAAGTCAGGGTATTGAAGAATTGGATCATTGACCAGAACGGTCTTACATTTTTCAAAGCATTCGACATAATTTTTATCAAGTGTAATTTTAGAGCCTTTCTTTAAGCTTTGAGTCAAAGGTTTGGTTATTTCAGCAAAATCGGGGATGAATTTTCTATAATAACCTAGAAGTCCTAAAAATCTTTTAATTTCGGTAGGGGTTTTAGGTAAGGGGTACTTTTGTATTGCTGAGATTTTACCCGGGTTAGGCTTTGTTCCATCTTTACCTATAATATGTCCTAGATAAGCTGTTTCTAATTTAAGGAACTCAGATTTGTCCATTTGTTTTTCAAAGTTAGATTCGCGTAATCACTTAAAAAAAATTCTAAATTAACTATGTGCTCTTGCAATGATGTACTAAAAACTATGATGTCATCTAGGTATACTAGACAAATAGTATTCTGGAGTTCTCGCAACACGTTGTCCATGACTCTTTGAAAGGTAGATGGGCTATTTTTAAGTCCCATGGGCATTCTTAGAAATTCAAAATGCCCATGTTCTACATTGAAGGCTGTTTTTGTAATATCTTGGGGGTCCATTTCAACTTGATAAAAGCCACTAGCTAGGTCTAGTGTAGTGAAATATTGGCAGTTACCTAATTTATCTAAGACATCAGCTATATTGGGGATAGGGTATTTGTCATCTATGGTTTATTTGTTAAGTTTTCTAAAATCTACTACAATACGCCACTTTGCTTTTCCTGATGCGTCAGGTTTCTTAGCTACTACCCAAATAGCTCCACGCTCCAAGCAGAATTTGAAGGTCTAATTATTCCTTGTTCTAACATTTTACCTATCTGTTCTTGTACTTCCTGTCTATAAATATATGGATATCTATAACTCTTTGTATAAACCGGAACCTCATCTGTAGTTTTAATTGAATGTTTAATTTTATTTGTGAAAGTTAACTGTTCACCTTCAATATAAAAAACGTCTGCATATTGCAAGCACAATGATTCTAGATTAATGCGTTCCTCTTCATTTAAATGATTAGTGCGAAGGCGTGATAGCACGTCTTTTATGCGATTTTCTTGCTGTTTAGTGCGCGTGCACTCGACATTATGTACTTCTGCAGGCATTGCGTGATCCATTGAAAAGATGACATCGTTTCTACTTGGATTCTGTACTTCTAATATACCCCTATTCTGTCTAACCGTAGTAAGGCATTCACGTATAGTGCAGTTTGAAATAGATTGTTCAGGAATATAAGCGTCTCCGTCGCGTACGTTAATTGGAATATTCAGTAACTTAGATGAACCTGCTGGAATAATATTCTCATATAAATTAGTATTACGTGAATCATAGATTCTAATAGGGTTTGAAGCAAACTTAGTTGTTAATAATTTATTTTTATAATCAATTGTAGCTTCCCATTTTTCTAACAGATCGGTACCAATAAGTCCATCAAAATAATCGTGGAATTTATAGATATCAAATGAAACTGCACCTGAATCGTTAAATTCGTTAAAAATAGGTAAAGTGATCGAATAATCGTTTCTAGTTTTAGTATGAACACTATGCACTTCAAATGGGGAATAATTTAATGGAAAATTGCTAAAATATTTTTCAATAGCATTAGGGCATAAGAATGACTGGTTCGCACCTGTATCTATTAAAAGTTTAAGAGGAGGCGACGCAATTTGAACGTATGGGAGGTACCGTTGAGTTTGTAGATTTATTTCTATTTTAATTTGTCGGATATCGGAGTTTTCTGAAAATCCTGCTCCTTAGATTCCTTGGCGTCCTCTTTTATGATTTCGGGTTGCTGGGGATATTCTAAACATTCCTGAGGGGATGGTTGATATTCATAGTACAAAGTATCTGGGTACTCATAGTAATCGTAATGAGTTTCATCATAATTAGTAAAATATTCATTAAACGAAGGATCATTTAAACAATCACTAAAATGCATTTCTCTGGTTTTAAAATAATTATTTGGTGGGATTTCCTGATTTGCTCCAATCATGCCTAGAAACAACGTTAGTAGGTGGTAGTTGCCTGCTTACGAAATGGCTAACACCATTCATTGGACGTGGTTGCGCTGGTCCACTAGACTGGTTAGGAGGATAATTCTGCTGGACTACTTGAAACGGGTTATTCTGACGGCTGTAGTTTGGTGGGGGTGCCCTGAACACTTGCTGAGTTCGTGTCGGACCAAACTGCCGAGGTTGGAAATAATTAGGTTTCCACTGTGGTGGTGGTTGAGCCGGAAATTGGAATCGTGATGGTCCTGGCATGCTATAATTAGGCCTAGGATCAATATTAAACGGTTGAGAGGGCATTTTCAAATGGTTACCGAGTTGGTTACTACTGTTAACTCTTTTATCAGGTAAACGATCGTTACTACTTTGCAGATACATGGTATTAGTCTCCTCGTGAACAAATTCTAATGCCTGTTCTATACTTTGAGGGCGCATACAACGCACACGTGATCCTAAAGGATCTTTTAATCCGCACACAAATGCCTGGAGCGTTAATTTCTTATATAAATCCCTTTTAGCGTCTATAGTAGTCTTTACGATGTCATGTAAGGAAACATACATCATTATTGTACTAAAAAGATTTTGACAACGTTCATAGAACTCTTGCGGAGTGTTTGAGCCCTGTGTTAAAAGAGATAAATCGCTATAAAGAGCGGTCTCGTCCCTTTGGTCAGCAAAATTACCTATTAATGCTCTACGAATGCCATTCCAATCACTTGCTACACCGTTCGAGTTTATTAAGCGAGCGGCGTAACCCACAATTTTATTTAAAATACCATTAATAAGTGCAGAGTTAATTAATTCAGAACCACCTTGAACATTATAATATTCTTTAACCAGATGGTCACACAATTGAATAAACCTAGTCAGCACATTCGGGTTCCCGTCAAACTCGGGTACCAATCGTAATGCTTTAAATACGGTATCTAAATCCAAAGACATTTTCTCAGAAAACGATTCTGAGCCCTCGTATAACGTATCTAAATTAATATTTCTTCTAGAGTCTATCACTAATTCTCTACTATCTCTAACTACCCTAGTATTCCTAGATTTTCGTGGAAAGAAAATTTTGGAAAGTTATATTAGTACAGGCTAGGAGTAAGCGGTCACTAGAAATAATCTAATGTACTTACATGAACATTATATCAGCCCCTTTGCGTAATCAATGTCTGGATTCCTCGATACAGCACGACGTGTAGATTCGGGATGCTCTGGAGCGACTAGATAGACGCACGGGCGGCTCAACGATTACGAAAATCTTCGTTATTTTACGCGAAACCGACCGCGAGCATCCTACCGACTGCGCCAATTACGTTCGGCTGCCGTCGAGGGTGCAAAAGAAACCGATACAATTTACTTAAAAGTATTTAATTAATGCAATTATTACAATTAGGTTGCTAAAAACTAATACGCGTGACAAATGTTCGATGTGAGAAACAAGAGTGATTCACTGATACACTAAATTAATATTATTCACTGTTGTTACACAATTTTCGGTCTCACGATGCCGAATTGCTGAGGCAGCGAATCTCAAGGTGAAGAGCGCACCGCGCTGTTAGCCATTGTCTCAGGAATTTAGGGTTCCGCAAGTAACGACATAACAAATTCGGTTAATGTTTATATTTATTATTTTTATTTTTTTATTCTACATCTTGTGTTGTGTAAGGGCCGCCTGTAGCGGTGAAAGCCTCCTCCAAAGCCATCCACATTTTCCTGTCCTGTGCTGGTCTAGTCCATAATTTGCCAGCAATTTCCACTATGTCGTCGTTCCATCTTTTTTGTGGTCGACCTACTTTTCTTTTGCAATCTATGGGGTGCCAATTTGTTGTAGTTTTTGTCCATCTTTCATCTTTTGTTCGTTGTATATGTCCTGCCCATTTCCATTTTATGCTTAATATGTGTTTTACAACATCCCTTGCTTTTGTTTTCTTCCTTATTTTAGAGCATCTAATACGATCCTGTATTTTAATTCCTAAGAAGCTTCTTTCTATCCCTCGTTGGCAAACTCTTGCTTTATTTAAAGTTTTCTTCATTAGCTGCCAGGTTTGACAGCCGTACGTCAAAGGTAATAAGCACGTTTCCATGGCCTTTGTTTTTAATTTAGTCGGGAGATTACTTTTAAAGACTTCGTTCATTGACCAGTATTTATTCCATGTTAGTTTAGTTCTTCTATCTATTTCTTTAGTCATGTTTGTTTTGAAGGAGATAAGTTGTCCCAAGTGACTGCCTATCGGACCTCCACAACCCAGTTACTGGGTAACACGATACGCGTTGGTGAGACTGGTTGACAGACTTTCTGGCTTCTGACTACACATAACGACTGCCAAAGATCTATATGAATGACAGCCGGGACCAACGGTTTTAATGTGCTCTGAGGCACGAAGGGAACTCGGTTTGAAATGGATGGTGACTGGCAAGCGTAGCTTAACCCTTGACCGATCGATCTGTATGACTTTTACATAGCCATGAGCTCCTCTAATGTGTCTAACGTGCTATTTAATGACATAAAAGTATATGTAAAATTGGGGCTTCGTTAGAGGTAGACGCAGTTCACAAATAAAAATAATAATACCTATGTTATTATAAAAACACATTAAACATGTCGGTCAAACAAAGATACTTGTCATGCTATTTCCCTCGTACAGAACAGTGACCAAGAGAGAACGCCGCCATATAATATTGTTTTTTTTACAATCATAAATCATTGATACAATCATTTGTTAATTTATAAATAAATCCAGCCGTAAGTAATTGATTTCTTCGACACTACGATAACATTTCTACATAAAACATACAACATCGAACACGAAAAAAAAAGATGATGAAAATATTACAAAAATGTAAAATTACCTCAAAGCGCCCATCCCAAGTGCTTAACAATAACCGACTCGAAAAAGTAGTTCAAAGACTTGTACATTCTTTTAATTTTGCACTGCATTTGTTTTTTTCTTCAAAATATTGTATTCTAAGCAATTATGTATCTCCGAGGGGAAACAAGTATTTGTTCTTGTCATTCTTCTTCAAGATGTTTATGAATGTATTGTGTATTTATCGGATATATACCGTGGATGTAGAAGATGTAAACATGAAATATTATGAAAACACCACCGCTGCTATTTTAAGTGTCCTTTATTACATCTTTCATATTTTGGATTTTACAACGTTGTTAATTTTGGATGTTGTCCACAAGTATAACAACGTCTTTCTTATTCTGAAGATTCAAAGCATCTATGAAAGCATCAACTTCAATAACAGTATCCGAAGTTATATCACTTGGAACTGGTTATTTTCGTTAACCACTATCGTTATCGATTGTTATATATTCCTTGTTTGTTACATGTTCTATGAAAACTCTAGCTTCTTTCATTCTGTCATAGACTTTGTGATTGATTATATGTCTACTGTCTTTGATGTGAATTATATCATTGCTATTCGAATTATAATATTGTTAAAAAACTATCTCGATGAATGGATTAAAGAAATTCTGAATGACGGAATCGGAAACAATGAACAATGTATAAAATTGCTCAGAGTATACAAACATATTATAAAAGCTTACAATTTGTATAAAAGGATTTTCCAGGTGTTGGTAAGTTCAGATTCATTTACCAGATTTATTTAAAACAATCATTGTATTGATGCTTGTGCTTGCCCACGATGATGGTGTTGATGAGAAACATTTTTTTCATATCAAAAAATTAAAAAAAAAATGTGTGTGTGTAATGTAGTAAAAAAATGTAGATAAGTAACTTAGGTTACTATTACTACATTTTTTTACTTGTACTTGTATACGAGAAAAATCATGGCATTTTAGGCGAAATATTTATTATTGAAATAGCTTTTTAAAAAGCTTTTTTATTATCAAAAAGTATGTATGTGTTCACATTACAGATCTTATTCTTTTTCCAGACGTTATGCCACGTAATGGAGGGATTTTTACGTACTATAGTTTTTTATTACTTTCTCATCTTCTCCTTGAAAAGAAATGAGTTATCAGGAAACAATGTAAGCCAAATAATACTTATTCATAATTTGCCTAGCCTTTACCTATGTTAAGGTCAACTTCTAGTGAAACCGGGTGCAGCTGAATACCAGTGGTTTACATGGAACCACTGCCACCTGCATAACCACTACTGGGTGGTCAGACTGTCGGGCTTCTGACTGTAACAACTGTCAAAGTAAATATCGCTGAGGAATAATTATGTTTAAGGGCGCGTATTCGATTTAGCGCAACTCAAAATCTAAACGATTGCTAGAACGGCGTAGCAGCATTGACACATACTAGTACAATACAATGGTCTGTTTGTGTACATCAGAAAATAAATATGCACGAAATCAGCACGAATCATTGAAATTCAAACGACAGCACGCGATGTTTTACAGTGCTTTTTAAAATAATTGTCTAAAATAAATGAGCTCGTATAACGGGCTGAAAAATATTCTGCATATTTGGCATAACATTTACTTTCATAAAATAAATATATCTGTTATATTTTTATTCAAATACCGATGAAAAGAAATTGTCAAAGTGAACTGATTTTCTACTTTTACAAAATTGTTTTTTAATACATAAAAGTAATGTTTTCGTAATTTTGGCTCTGTAGCTGTCTTTATGTCTGTATATACTGTTGGAGAAACGCATAAAACAAAATATTTTGGCATATTGTAATGGTTGTATTCGTCCTAAAAGTTAACTCTGACGTCTGTTTTCGTAAAACGATATGAAAGAATTGCCTTCGCTTCAAAGAACCATAATTAAAAATTATACTTTTACTCTGTAGCTGCCTAAATCAAGACTTAATCTTTTCGAAAACTGTAATTGTCTTTAAATAATCTGCTCACTTAATTACGATATTGCTCTGGGCAAAACGCAAAAACAAGAAGTTTTCGTCACGAATCGAATACACGCTCTTAACTCTAATTGATTATAACTTCGAAAAATGGTTATAATACAAAAAGAACTCTTTTTGTCATAACGACACCTCTGGGTAGTTAAACCACTATCTGGTAAAATCTGTATCCGTCTACTCTCCGTCCATTCCTAGCCCAAGTGGCTACCGGCGGATGTAGCGGTACAAGTCAGCAGACTGGGATGAGATGCGCTGTTTTTTCGCGTCTTAACCTTGGCGGCCGGTCTGTTTTTCTTCTGGTGATCCCTCTACATGCGCGGATGCCGTGACAGAAGTGCTGCGTCAAGCTATGGATTTTTTTTTACCCCTATTTCGACGTACCGCTGTCCGGCAAAGCTCGCCCTTGGTTTAGTTCTCAATGTAGACACGCAGAAGCGCAGAAGCATGAGGCTTACCCAGCCTGGGTTGACGCTCGTCACCGTAAAGCAAGGGATTTACGCCAGTAGAAGACAGCCTTTAATAGAGCTGCCAAGTACCGCAAGAAGGTTCTACAGAGGGCTCGACAAGACCACATTAGTCGAATAGGAAACAAACTAGCCTCGTACCCTGCGGGTAGTAAAGCTTTTTGGCTAAATCGGTCGAGTCAAACTTCTGTCGTCCCTCACTGCCTCCACTGCTGAAACCTGATGGTTCTCTGGCTCACACTGCAGAAGAGAAAGCAAACCTATTTGCTTCTCTATTTGCAGAATCTTCGCATCTTGATGCAGGTGACGCGACTCCCCCTACTTTACCTGGCAATACGACTACAATGTCTGATATTCGCATTCACCAAAAGGAGGTACGTCAAGCGTTACGCAATCTTGATGTGAACGAGGCCAATGGACCAGTTGGTATCCCAGCTATAGTTCTGAGGACCTGTGCACCTGAATTGTCTCCTGTACTGACACGCCTCTTTCGGCTCTCTCTCGAGACTGGATTAGTGCCGAAGTCATGGAAGCTTGCCAACGTGCAGCCCGTGCCCAAAAAAGGTAGTCATGCCGATCCTACCAACTACAGGCCCATCTCGGTCACGTTAATTATCTGCAAGACAATGGAACGTGTCCTTAATAACAGGCTCCTGGGGTACCTTGAAGCTAATGGCCTCCTCAGTGATCGTCAGTATGGCTTTCGTCGAAATCGGTCCACTAGGGATCTTCTCGCGTTCGCCTCTCACATCTGGAGTGAGGCCATCGAGAAATACGGGGAAGCACTTGCCGTATCTCCGGACATCTCGAAGGCCTTTGATAGGGTATGGCATGACGGCCTTATTAGCAAGCTTCCAGTATATGGCTTGCCCGCTGGTTTCTGTGCATGGATATCAGATTTCCTGAGTGATCGGTCAATTCGAGTAGTCATCGATGGCTGCTCGTCAGATCAAATCGCAATAAATGCCGGGGATCCTCAGGGCTCAGTACTCTCTGCAACCCTTTTTTTGCTGCATATCAACGATTTGCTGAAACCCGGTACCTTTGGGTACGCAGATGACAGCACGGTTGTTTGTAGAGAGTAACACATCCAGCGCATGTGCCAGTGCTGCTGAAATCCAGTCGTCCAGAGAATCCATGAACGCGCTTGAACTTGTCCCTCAAGGCAGTCTCCGATTGGGGCGATGCGAATCTGGTCAGATTCAATGCAGCTAAGACCCAGGCTTGTCTTTTCTTTGCGAAGAAGAGGCCTTTCCATCTGGCCCCTACTTTCCGACATGTATCCGTTCCGATCACTGGCCATCTTGAGCTTCTTGGCGTTACTTTGACGTCGAATCTTAACTTTGGGTCATTCATTGAATCCAAGGCCCAACTAGCTGCCAAAAAGCTGGGAGTCCTCGCAAAGGTGCAAAAGTACTTCACGTCGGAACAGCTGCTCAACTTATACCAAGCACACGTTCGATCGTGCATGGAGTACTGTTTGCACCTTTGGGATGGATCAGGAAAATACCAACTGAAGGCGTTGGAAGTTATTGATAGACGTGCCAAGAGGCTTATTAACAATGACTCCCTGGTTAGGGCTAAGCTCCAGACCCTTGATCATCGCCGCACCGTTGCCAGCCTATCGGTCTTTTATCGGGTACATTTCGGAGAGCGTGCTTTGAAATTGCACAATTTAATTCCCCCATCCCCATTCCATCATCGGACGAGCAGAGATACGGCGAAGTGTCACCGCTATATGGTTGAAGTTCCACGGTCTCGAACTAAGCGCTTTGATTCCACATTTATTGTGCGAACTGCCAGACTGTGGAATTCGCTGCCTGCCTCTCTGTTCCCTGATAAGTATAATCTGGGTATCTTCGAGGCACGAGTGTACCAGTTCGTCGTAGGCAAGCGTGTTCCAACTTAGGCCGCATCATCACTTAAGATCAGAATTGCAGTCAAACGCAAGCCTATTAATTAATAAAAAAAAAAAAATGAAACCCAATTCTAAAGTTGGTTAACATTTATTTATTCTTTATAAATTAATTATTTTCTTTTTTCTAGGTCCCCATATTCTTTGATTTTAATTTAATATTTTTTCCATCTAAGAATGTATTACTTATAATTATACATAGTATATACTGCGAGAAGTTCTATATATCTGTTGAGGAAGCTGAGACGGCGTGTATACAGCTGATGAAGAACAGGAACTGTCCAAGTAAGAATTTTCAGAAAACATAGGAATACTCGTATATATTCTATAATAAGGTCAATATGTGGCGCCATCGGTTGGGACTGGTCATCTCTCGCCTCTGGCCTCGGTTATTTATTTTGATATTTTTATAATGATTTTCTCTAGATCTCTGTAAACGTGTACGACTTGTTACATTATTCTCACATTTTGCCCGTAGATTTAACATGAATGATGTAACCTACGAGTACATTTGTAATAACTTACTGATTTTATCTGAGTGTTCATGGAGTTTCTATTTTTTCTATAAAAACCTTTTGTTTGGAACAAAGATCAGCTATCGGATTTAGAATGATGTACAGACGCCAGCATGTCAAGCCATACCGTACTGTCAAATTTTACCAATAGAATATGAACCTTTTTCTTTTGTAGTAAAGTTGAAAATCTATCAAAGAAATTTTGCAGATTGTTGTAGGTTGTTGTGCTGGCCTCTGTACCTACTGCATCCATGGTAAAATATTCACGATATCTCTTCTACCGTGTATAAAAAAAGCATTTATAAACACTGCACTGTTTTCTCTTACAGAGAGTCAAAAACACCTTTACAAGAACGTGCTACAGACAAATCGTTCGTTCAGTAAGATGTCCGCGTGTGGCTTGTTCTATGTAGACGCTACGCTAACAATAGGCTTGATGGGAGTTATCACTAATTACGTTGTTGTACTGTGTCAGTTCACTTTAAGCAAATGTTAAAATTAATAATCACATTGTTTGAAGACAGTAGTGAAGCACACACAAAATAAATATTATGATTAACAATACATACTTTATTTTATATTCTTTTAATTTATCACCTGTATAACATTTTCCCATTTGATGATATGGGAGTCAGAGAAAGTAGAACGGTTGACTGGACGGAATGGAAGAATAAAACATGTTGTGTCCCAAGTAACATGGTTAAAGGCAGGAAGATGATGATTGCATTTTCCCAATTACGTTGTCGTCGGCTTCTAATCTAACCAGATGCAGCTGAATACTAGTGTTTTACATGGAGAGACTGCCTTTTTTTTTGTTCTGGGGTGGAATGAATGGATGTCCTTCACCCTTGGGCGGGCGGAGGGGTCTGTCAGACTCTTACTGACTAAAAACCACCCCGGTGTTTCATCTCACACCTAAGTCGGGGGTCGTGGGAACTGTAGTGTGTGTTTCTCTCTTTCCGCAGCCTAATTCTGCGACATGACAGTTTCGCAGAAGGAAATCACCACATTCCAGGACTCTGTGCCGTCGACGGCACATGTCGGAGCGACATGGCGCCTCTGATAACCCAGGTACTGAGCAACATGATAACCGTTGGTGAGACTGGTGGTCAGACTTTTGGGCTTCTGAATGCTCATAAGGACTGTTAAAGATCTACGAATGAGATCCGGAACTAATGACTTTGGATGGTCACCCATCCACGGACCACAGCGGGAAGTGAAGTGTACATTCTTGAAAAGTTGAGATTTCTTTGACACCGAATGGCATTGGCTTACGATGAAGTACTTAAAATAATGTATGTCTTAATGTTACACGCTCACACAATGTACTCTTCGGCCATGTGTCTGACGACACGGTTGGCGCAGTGGCTGAGCGATCGACTGCTGCGCAGCGTGTTGCGGGTTCGATTCCCGCCCAGGGTAAACATTTGTGTGATGAGCACTTGTGTTTGCCTTGTGTCTGGGTGTTGTTTATCTATATATGTATGTAATTACAAAAAAAAATATGTATTTGTGTATGTATATCAGCTGTCTGACACCCATAGTACAGGGTCTCCCTAGTTTGGGGTCAGATGGCCGTGTGTGAAAATGTCCCCACATATTATTATTATTATTATGTTACCTCTCCAGCATCTTTGGTTAGCTGGTAGAGAATACCTAAGGCATTAAGAGCGTTACTCCAGAGCGGCGCGTCTCGATGGGGCCTCGACCGACACTGAGCGGTGGTGCGATTTCGCACCGATTATAGTAGTTGTCGGGGTACGTAGGTAGCGAGTTGTCGGTGTTGTTGAGGAGAAACAAAGTTAATGTTGAACACTATTTATTGACTCACTCTCAAACTGTCACTTAATAAATTAATGTTATTATTTATTAAGTAACAGTTTGAGAGTGAGTCAATAAATAGTGTTAAATTAATGTTAAAATGTTAAATGAAATGTTATAAAATGTTAGAATACACCTGGCTAACGCGGTAGACCAAAGTGCACTAAATCTAATGTCAAGTTAATATAAGTAATAAGTTACTTTAGCAAGAAATCAATTTAGGTCAATGCGTCACGCCGATATTGCTAACTAAGGTGCTCGGTGAAAACACCGAACATACTCCTGGCCACGAAAGATAGGGATGCTGTGATGAAACAAATTGATGTTAGTAAAATAATGTAATGGTCATGATAAAAATGTTTTACAAGGTGAAGACAAGACAACTTATGATTAAAATGTTAGTAGAACAAAAGTACAATTTATTTTAAATAAAACTAAGACCTTATTGTTCCTAAAGGATTCCTAGGGACGCGAGGGCACGCCCTATTCTAAATTATACTGTTCACTTCACTATGTGTCGCACTAGAATTACATTCACTTGTTTTATCGCGCACTATCACTAACACTGTTAACATTCACATCACTAACACTTCTGGTGGGTTGAAGTTCCATGCCCGCCGTGATGTGAGCGCGACGCGCTCGCATCCGCAGCCATCTGTACAGCAGCGCTCCCGCCGCCAGCGCCAGCGCGCCGACCAGCATGTAGCTCACGATATACTGATGGATGTCATGAGGGGATATTGTCTGACCGATTTCTACTTGGCTGTTTTTCATGTCATCGATTCGTTGATGTAGTGTATGTTACGTCTACGTCTTGTGTTTTTTGGAGTGGCATAGTGCTGTTGATGATTAAGTTTAACTGATCAATATCCGGTATAAAAAGGTCTGGGCTCATATCTATTCTGTTTTTGTTTTGATTCTGAATGTTCAGAGTGAAGTCCTGACCCTTCAGCAGGCAACCTGGTTCTATGTAAATGATACCAGCTCTGCTCAGTTGTATTTTGTATAAGTGTTCGCCGCAGATTACTTTAACGGAATGTCGGTTGCAAGCATGGTACAGGAATAGTGACGTGTTTGTAAGCGATGTCCATTGGTTTTCACACTTAGTTCTCCGTATTTTGCACGTATCTGTGTCTCGGTCGAGGTCACAAAAGTTGTTTTCGGTGCCGAGATGGTATATCGGCTTTTTCCAATCGCACATAAACATATCATCTTCTTGTTTGCATAATGAAAGTTCTTCCGGCGTAATAGTGAGGTTTATGTCTCTTTTGAGATCCGTAGCGAGGTATTCTGAAGACGGAATGAGTTCTAACATACTGTTGTTCGTCTGGTGTGGTACAGGATATATTCTGTACAACTTGAATCGGGCTCTACTGATAAGCGGGAATTTTATTCGGAAGAGAAAGTATTTATCAGTTATTCGTGCTTTAATACTCATCAGAGAATACAGTTTTCGAATATCGTGCGGTTCAATAGGCAGTGTTAAATCGTCGGATAAATGCCCAGAGATAATGTTAAGCTCCTTTTGAAGCTGTTCAGGGGTAAGCAAATGAATGTTAAACTGTCCATGGTGGACATTGGTTAGAATATCAAGTAAAATGACGACACGGTTGGCGCAGTGGCTGAGCGATCGACTGCTGCGCAGCGTGTTGCGGGTTCGATTCCCGCCCAGGGTAAACATTTGTGTGATGAGCACTTGTGTTTGCCTTGTGTCTGGGTGTGTTGTTTATCTATATATGTATGTATTTACAAAAAAAAAAAATATGTATTTGTGTATGTATATCAGCTGTCTGACACCCATAGTACAGGGTCTCCCTAGTTTGGGGTCAGATGGCCGTGTGTGAAAATGTCCCCACATATTATTATTATATTATTAAAATATCTTGAGTTCTTTTTAGGTTATGCAGTAAATTACTGGCTGTTAAGGCTGTCATGGTAAATTCTTGAAGAAGCGATATGTTGTTTATCTCTTTTTGTAATTGGTTTGAGATGTTATCCAACGTATTTAGGTGTTTGTTAATTATTTTGTGTTGTTTTGCCATGATTCCTTCTGTTCTTTTCAAGAGATTGTACTCCTGTTCGACAATCGACGTCTGATTCTTCCATAAACTAGCTAAGTGTTTTTCATTTTATTGTATCGTGTTAATGTCTCGGCTGTATTTTTCCGCGAATTGTTCGTCTAATACGCCGAATAGGGAATTTGCAATGTTTCCAACTGCATTGATAAGTCCTCGCCGCCGTCTGGAGTGTCCGCTTACGTGTTGCGTCATCAGAAGTTCATTGTAGTATTTCAGTTCGTTACTCTCATGGATCAGCTGAGGGACTATCATGTTACATTGTTCGCTGCCTGTTGTTTTGCATGTTTTGTCGAGATATGTTGTTACTTTTTCAAACGCCTGCATTCCTTCCCAATATGGAGACATGTTATAGAATACCACTAGGACCCAACTGTCTTGAACGAAACTTATCCTGGATATTGGGTCAAAGTAGAAAGATTGGTTATCGTTTAATGTAAATAGCTGCAATTTGCAATACTGCAGATTGACATAAAAAAAGCTTTTTACAAAAAAGACAACCGCCTTCAAAAACTAAAAAGTGAAAAATAACTTTAGCACAGAACACACATTGACTTTAGTTTCGAAATTCAGTAGCTTTGTTCTATTTGTTGTCTTATATTGCCACCGACTTCCGAAACTAAAGTCAATGTGTGTTCTGTGCTAAAGTTATTTTTTACTTTTTAGTTTTTGAAGGCGGTTGTCTTTTTTGTAAAAAGCTTTTTATTTTCCGCTTTTTTTAGTACCTCCTTCTCATCCAAATCTATTAAGAAGTGATTGAAAGTTAACTACTACAAAGATTGATGAAACTAAAACGTCGTCTACAGGATGTAAGGGACAGCCCTCCACAAACTGATAGGGTGCAATCAGCTCCTTATTTTGAATCATATTCCACTGGAATTTTTCACAGGATGTTTTTTTTTTACCGTTTTTTCAGTTAATTATTCTTTCTTTCAATGTAAAATTACATTCCTTGTACGCTTCATTTTTATAAATAATACAGCTAAAATCAAAAAACCAGCAATGAATGTTGAAATAATCGAAACGACGCGCGAAATTAAGCTGTTCACTTTCTGCCTAGCTACGGAATTCATCGAACTCACCGTATACTGGTTGGAAAGGGTTGTAGCCCTTCCAACCAGTAACAGACGTCGGCGTTTGCACAACATTACAGTATTGCCAACTTAGTGGTCCTCAATTTGTGTGCAAAATGTTAGAACTAACTTTTGACGCACCCCTGTATGCACCATTCGGATTTTTGTAGTCCCGAACTCCCGACGCGCCAGGCTCCTCTGGGACGACGTCATCCCGGAATTCCACGGTTGACTTAAAGTCTTATAATGCTGTAGTTTACGGTTTAAACCTAAGACCTCCTTTATTGATAAATGCGAATCTTTTCGTACACTTAATTTTTATCCAATCAAATCGCTTTCGACGACAAGTGACGTCATAACAATAGCTTTTTAATTGTGTCTGTAATTACGGTAGGTACTCAAATAATTAAAGGGAAATTCTCCACAAAAAATAACAGATAATTTTTAGTAGGTACATTTAGTAAAGATTAAAATTTTAGTAGTAATTACCATTTTGCACAGTTTCGTGCAAAAAAAATCGTTTAATTGACAACACTTTTCCTTAATCCCGTGAATTCCCGTGCAAAGCAGGGCACGTGCCAGGGTTGCCATTTTTAGCAGGATCCTGCTTTTTAGCATTTTTAAGAGTAAAAATGAGTAAAATTTAAGCTACAGCAGAATGTTTAGCATTGTTTACCGGAGCGAATGCGAACAAAATCCTTTGTTTTCCACTTGGTTATCGCGTCATAAGGGTGACGATAAGGAGATTTAGCAGGTTTAGCAGGATTTACCCAAAAAAATGGCAGGAACAGCGAAAAGGTAACCCTGGCACGTGCGCTGGCGCCAGTCGGGCTGTTTGATGTTAGCCGCGTGCAAGTGTGGGTATGGATCGCTCGCGCAGTCGCATCGTGAAGTTACGTTACGTCGCGTCTTCGTTGTGTACCTAGTTTTGGACTTATTTTTTATTGTGTTGTGTTGTGGTTAAGTAAGAAATGGCTACAATTAGTGCTCGTGATTATGGAGAAATGATAATGTGTTACGGGGAAGCTCGGGGAAATGCTAGGGAAGCGCTCAGAATCTACATTGGTAGGTATCCTGACCGTCGGCATCCACCAGACTCCCGGATAATTACTAATGCCGATCAACGCGTGCTAGAAAACCAGCCCATTGTTCCCCATCAGGAAGGCGCCGGAAGACCGCTTCGCGGCGAAACTCAAGGCAGGATTTTAGACTTGGTCCGTCAAAATCCACGCCTAGGCACACGCACTGTAGCTCATTTATTGCGGCGGAACCATGGAGCCCGCGTCTCACACTGGTCCGTGCATAAAACGCTGCGAAGGGATCGGCAACGTTCATACGTGATACACAAGGTCCAAGCCCTATTACCTCGTGATCGTGGTTATTGAGTGGCGTACTGCCGGTGGTTGCGGGCTGAACAGGCTCAAAATCCAAATTTTATCTCCCATGTCATATGGACTGACGAGTCGACTTTTACGCGGAACGGTATGTGGAATCGTCGAAATGCTCATCACTGGTCACGTACTAACAGCTTCGAGATCCAAGAGTCCGGACATCAAACGCGTTGGTCGGTAAACGTCTGGGCAGGAATTTATGGAGATAAAATCCTAGGGCCTGTGTTTCTTCCCGCGCGCATGAACGGACAGCGCTATCTCGATTTTCTCTGTGATGACCTGACATTTAGAGAACCTCCGTAACGACCTGTACGAGGAATGGGAAGCCCTGGATGAAGTACCACTTGCGCACTTGCCAATGATTTGGTTCCAGCACGACGGCGCTCCTCCACACATAACGCTCCCAGTGCGTTCCCACTTAGACGCTACCTTTCCGCAACGCTGGCTAGGCAGATTTAGACCGAAACCGTGGCCAGCACGATCGCCAGATCTGACACCTTTGGACTTTTTTTTATGGGGCTACGTAAAGGAAAAAGTGTATGTCAGTGCATGTACGAGCGAGGAAGAAATGTGGGACCGCATCACGAACACGTTCCAGCAGCTGCGCTCCAGCTGCAACGAAGATCCCTCATTAATGCCCGCTTACACGCGGAAACCCTGCGCCGTGCCGATGTGTGCGAACGCCTCGGTGGAGACCACTTCGAGCCGTATCTCATACGACCGGAGCGGTTCTAAGGTAGGACCAATTTTCTCTTCCTTTTTTTATCTGTAGACGTGTTGCAACGTGTTACGGTACGTCACACGGTTGTCTACTTGGTCGCTCTCACTCGCTTAAATGTGACGTAATACGTGACGTAGCGCGAGCGCGCTTAGCGGAAGGGCCCCGTTGCGGGGAGGGCAGCCGAAGGCTAGCTGCGCTTGCCGATCGCTATGCGATTGCCACGGTCATGATACATTGCGTATGAGGTTTTAAAACAAATCAGTTTTATTGGATTTCCATAACGTTCCTGAAACAATTTTATGTACCAGTCTTCTTAGTATGGTATACTGTACTCACCCCAGCAGTCTGAGGAGGGCTGTCCCTTACACCCTGTATGTAAACTTTTTGGTTATATGTTGATTTTTCAAAAAGTGCTAAATCAATCTCGATAAAATTTATATGGGACCACCCCTGAACCATACCCTATCCATAAAAAAAAAGAATTTTCAAAATCGGTTTACGTTTGCCGGAGAATTTAACAAATCGCGCACATACTTAATGAAAATTTAAGACTTATACGGTTTTCTCATGGATGCCATTGTCAGAACTGGACCAAATAAAGGGGACCACACGGGAAGCTTTCAAATAAAAAAATAATCATTAAAATCGATTCACCCAGTCCAAAGAAATCAGGTAATAAACAAAAAAAAATACAGACGAATTGATAACCTCCTCCTTTTTTGAAGTCGGTTGAAAAGGGTCAATGCCATGGCGACATACGATAACGTGCCAGGTGTCGCTTTCCTTGTGCGTGTTTTGTTCTTCCGGGTCTCGGTGTCCTATTCAGCTGGACTGTCTGTTTCATTTGAACTAGTTTGTTTTTTGTCTGTTCTGATTTCTACTGGCAATAAAGAAAGTTTGACTACTGGCCGCTTTATAATGCCATTTTTCGTTTTCAATGACACCACTCTGACATAGCCATCATTACCGGGATGCAGATCTATCACTCGGCCCAAGATCCACCGTCCAGCTGGAATGTTATCCTCATGCACTACCACCATGTTGCCTATTTTTAAGTTTTCCTGAGGTTTAGCCCATTTTTCCCTCGCTGTAAATTGGCTCAAATATTAATGCTTCCATTTTTGCCAAATCTGTTTAAAAATGTTCGTTGTTAAATGCCATCTTGTTCTGGCATCTTCCTTCGTCTCAATCACTGTTAAGTCGGATCTTCCCGTTAAAAAATGAGCCGGTGATAAATTATCCAGATCCTCAATGTTTTCTGTAAGCGAACATAACGGCCTCGAGTTCAGACACGCTTCCAGTTGTGTTAGTACAGTGGTGAACTCTTCGAACGTTAGTCTTTGTTCACCAATCACTCTTTTCAGGTGGAATTTCAGACTCCGAACGGGTCTTTCCCACAACCCGCCAGCGCTCGGCCAAGACGGAGCGTTGAAATGCCAATGTATGTTCATTTCAGCAATAACTGCCTGGCAGCTATCGCCGAAAACTTGGTCTTATTGGTTGTCCTCTTCTTGCAGCAATCTATTTGCTCCGATAAAATTGGTCCCTTGGTCACTATACAAGTGATGTGGTGTTCCTCTCCTGGCCGCCATTCTCTTAAGTGCTGCTAAGAATGCGGAGCTGGTAAGGTCAGACACCAGTTCCAAATGAACGGCTTTCGTGACCATGCATATAAACACTGCCACGTAGCCTTTCAGTGTTCTCACCCCTCTCCCCTTGTTTGCCTTAATGTTCACAAAGCCTGTGTAGTCCACCCCAGTATGGTAGAATGGAGGAGCGGGGTTGGTTCTAGCTGCTGGAAGGTCACCCATTAATTGATGTTGTTTCCTTGCTTCATACTTCCGGCAAGTTACACAATTCCTTAACTGTTTTTTGGTCGTGCTATATCGCTTGTTATCCAGTATTGTTGCCTAAGGACAGCTAAGGTCAATCGAGGACCCCCATGGAATGTTAACTGATGAGCTTCGTCAATGAGTAACTCCGCTAATCGACTTTTGTTAGGGATTATCTTCGGATGTTTCATTTCGTCGCTCATAGTCGCGTTCTTTAAACGTCCTCCCACTCGGAGAAAACCGCTTTTATCGACGAATGGGTTTAAATTCAATAGTTTGCTCTTTGTTGCCACATTTCCGTTTTTGTTTTACATTTCAATATCTGACGTAAATGCTGTACTTTGCACTCGTTTTATAATAACTGATTTGGCTTTTCGCAGTTCTAGTAATGTTAGGTACTTCGGTAAATGTTTACGTTGCGACTTTGGGGTCAATGCCCTCAGTACCCATGCCAATACGCGAGTTATTTTTATAAACGAATTATGTTGAAATAATAAATTGTCTATAATACTATTACCGTTAACGTCTTGAACAATGTTTACCAAATTTATCCTTTTTATCTCTTTGTCTGTTCGGTAGATAGGCGGTTTTTGATCTTTTTCTACGTCATAGGAGGCTAGCCATTCGGGTCCCTTCCACCATATAGGATGTTGTAGTGGTTGGGGCGCTGTTAAACCTCGGCTGGCACAGTCGGCCGGGTTGTCTACCGATTTCACATATTACTTGATACAGCATTACTTGTTTCATTGCGTTGACTCTATTAGCAACGAAAGGTTTCCAACATGCTGAGTCACCTTGTAGCCACCCTATGACCACCATGGAATCACACCATCCATAGATTTCTAACTGACAACTTATACTCTGTTTGATTTTGTTTATCAGCTTAGCTAATAGGTGGGCCCCGCAAAGCTCCATCCGTGGCAATGTTACGCTCTTTTTACTTGGCACAAGTTTTGATTTTGTGGCAACTATTACTGTTTGATGTTGATGTTTTGTTCGTGCGTATACCATGCATGCATAAGCTTCGATGGACGCGTCGCAATAGCCATACAGTTCGATGACGTCATTCTCGTTATCCATCGAGGAATCTTACAATGTTTAATATTATTAATTTCCGTAGTCAACTTGATCCATGCATTATGTATGTTATCTGACACTTTATCATCCCACTGTAGGTCCTGTTTCCATAACTTTTGAAATAATAATTTTAGTTTCGTGAATAGGGGTGTCAGCCAACCGAGAGGGTCATATAATTTGGATATTACGGATAGTAAGTTCCTTTTGGTTGGTTTAGATGTTGTTTGTGAGAAGTCGCAACGGAACGTAAATTGATCTCCTTTTGGGTTCCAGCACAAACCTAGGGTTTTTAACATGTCATAATTTTTGAAGCTATAAACGATTTGATCTTGATTTGTTATGTTCCCCAATAATTCCTGGCTGTTGGATGACCACTTGCCTCCTGATTTCAAGAGTTGAATCAAATCGTTTATCGATGTTTTACCCTGTTCTATGTTGTAGCAGCCGTGTAACAAGTCATCCATATAAAAACTGTTTTCCAGGACAGCAGCAGCTTCTGGAAAGTTGCATCGCTCATCCGCCGCCAACTGTTTTAGTGTCATAATAGCTAAAAACGGTGCGGCCTTTGTCCCATATGTTACCGTGTTCAATTGATACACTTGAATAGGTTGTGTTGATGATTCACGCCAAACTATTTTTTGTAGATGTTGATCAATGGGGTTAACTAATATTTGACGGTACATTATCTCGATATCCGCTGTGAAGGCAAAGGGGTTTTCTCTCTATTGAAGTAATAACGTCTGTAGATCTTTTTGTAGATTGGGCCCTTTGAGCATGACGTCATTCAAGCTGTATTTGGTGGATGTTTTGGCGGATGCGTTGAAGACCACACGAAGCTTTGTTGTTGACGATTCTTCTCTCTGCACGCCGTGGTGAGGCAGGAAGCATTCGAGAGTTATTTTATTGGTTTTCTGTTCCGGTTTCATGTGATTCAACGCAGCATATTCATTCATGAAATCCTTGTATTTTTCGGCTAATGTTGGTTGTTTCTGTAAGCGGCGTTCCAAATTCTTTAGCTGAGCAATAGCCATTGGTTTGGAAGACCCCAGATGCTGTTTTAGTTCTTCTTTCAGTGGTACTCTGACTTCATAGCGACCCTGACTGTTTCTTGTTGTGGTTTTTGTGTAGAAGTCCATGCAATTCTGATCTTCTACAGATAGGTTTGAAGGTTCTGAAATATCCTCAACTTCCCAAAATTTCTGAATCTGTTCAATGTTATTTAGTACCACGTTACATTGATATGTTTTTACGTTACCGCACAGTAACCATCCTAGCTGTGTTTGTTGAGCCATCGGCTGTTGGGCATGTTCTCCTTTTATTATTCCACCTAGCATAATGTTAGCATAAATGTCCGCCCCAAACAGCAAGTCAACTGGTCGGCTAGTGTATAATTCCGTATCAGCTAGATTAATGTTTTTTTATGTAAGTCCAATTTGGTTTAGTGAATGTTTGGTTTGGCAGACTTTTAATGAGTTCGTTCATAATGAGCACATCAGATTCGAATTCAAAGTTGTTGTACATCGAAGTACATTCAATGTTTATTATCCGTTTCGAATTGTTTTCTTTTTGTCCCACTTCAAAGAAGACTCCTTTGCATCGCCGTCTCTTGATCCCTAACATCTGAGCCGCTTTCTCAGTTATTAAGGATATTTGGGACCCTTGATCGATCAAGGCGCGCATGGTTTGGTAAGTTCCATCCGTACTTTTGACCTTTATCAAAGCAGTCGCTAGCAATATCTCCTTTTCATCTTGAGATGCATTCACGATGCTCGTTACGGGTTCATTGCACTTTGCGTTTTGTTTCTCAACGTTGTTGCCGGTTGAAGACAGCGTTGATGCATTTGCTAGTTTTGCAAATGCGTCATGCAATAGGGTATTATGTTGATCTTGGCATTTTCGGCATGTTAAGTTGGAAGTGCATTGATTTCCGAAATGGCTAAATAAACAATTTTTGCAAAGTTTTAATTTGGTTGCAGTTTTTAGCCTTTGGTCATCTGTCATTTTTAAATATGTTTTGCAATTATAAATGCCATGTTGGTTATTGCAAAGAGGGCATTTTATGTTTGATGCATGCATCGATTTCACAACTGGTCTATTTCCGCCGCTTTTGTTGTTCGGATTGTAGAAATTATTTTTCTTATTGTTCGATGTTGAATTTGGATGATTGTTTTGATGAGATGAACTTTTCGGCGAACTGTTTCCAGGGATGTTAATTTGTTTCTAAGGAGTCTAAGAACTCGGCGAGAATCGGTAGTTCTTTCGAATTCTCCAGCAATTCTATGTAGTCCGTGCATGTTTCTGTATCTAGTTTTTGACCTAGAACATGCACGATCATTGGATCCCAGGATGCGGTGTCGATTCCCAGGTTTTTTATGGCGTTAAGACATTCCAGCGTGGTGTCATGCATTCGTTTAATCTGCTGTAGCAATTGCTGTTGTATGTTTGGCAGGCCTAACAAAATGTTCATATGGAACGAGAATATTAGTTTTTTGTTGTCATACCGATGGGTGAGAATATTCCAGCACACGGAGTAGTTATCAGTACTTATCGGTAGATGTTGTATACGTTTCTCTGCTTCTCCACGAACCTTACCCTTTAAATACTGCATCTTTTGGCCGCTCGATAATGAGGGGTTGAAGTGTATTACTTCTGTAAATAAGTCTCTAAACAATACCCATTGGTTGTAATTTCCATTGAAGTTCGGAATCTCAAGTTGAGGTGTTGATTTTTCCCTGTGTGCTACTGACCACATTTTCGTGTTAATAGCCCTTTTCAGGTTGTTGAATTTTTTCTCATACTCATCGTACATGTTGCTGTATTGTTCGTTCTCTCCCTCTAATTCGATCTCGATGTCCCAATGTAGTATGTCGATAGCGGTCCATCTAGCCTGTAGTGACCTCAAGATATCCTCGAGTTCCCACTTATCAGATATAGAGTCTACATCTATGTTTGCGGTTGTACGCACAAAAACTTTAAAATTGGCATACTGTTTTTTCAACAAATCGTCTAACTTGCTGTTTGGCTCCTTGTTCGACTTCTGAGCTGGTTGGATGCTCAGCTGCCTTGAGAAACTTGGTCCCGCCTCCTCACCTGTTGTCCCTTTTGCACGCATACTTGACGCCGATGGTGATCGGTCTCGAGCTATTGTTTGCTCAGCTGTTGCAAGACTTCCTGTTTTCATGAGTCACTGATATTGTTGGTTGATCAACGCCTTGGTTGACTCATACACCGTACTTGTTTTTTCGTACTCGCGACCGGTAAAATAAGGATCAGTTTTACTTACCTCTCCCTCAATTCGCTCATGATTAATTTGATAATCATTCCAATAGCTCTCTAAAGTGCTAAGCATCCGCTTAAAGTAGTCTACTTTTTTCCTATCAGTACTATCCTTCTTCAAGTTAATACCAAGTTTTATGATTCTATCATAGATCATTGATTGCGTTCCGATGAGTTCGGCCATTGTTATAGGATGTTAAAAATCAGCCCTTACTTACTATAAATAAGGAAATTTATTACTTGTATTCTTCGCTGTCAGTACTCAGCCTCTGCTGCTACTGCACTGTTCTGCTCCAATGTTCGCTCCGACAGCCCCACGACGTACACACACTGTTTATTTGTTACGATAGTTCAGACCTCGCACACCGAAATTCCGAATTTCCGAAATTACGCGACGCGTGGAACTCGTGGGCTCAAAGGACCAAAATATTATGTCGGGGTACGTAGCGAGGTGTCGGTGTTGTTGAGGAGAAACAAAGTTAATGTTCAACACTATTTATTGACTCACTCTCAAACTGTTACTTAATAAACTTAATGTTAAAATGTTAAATGAAATGTTATAAAATGTTGGAAATGTTATAAAATGTTACAATACACCCGGCTAATGCGGTAGACCAAAGTGCACTAAATCTAATGTCAAGTTATAAGTAATAAGTTACTTTAGCAAGGATTCAATTTAGGTCAATGCGTCACGCCGATATTGCTAACTAAGGTGTTCGGTGAAAACACCGAACAGTAGTACTAAATAATGCGTAGTAAAATAAATGTATAAGTTATTTAAAAAATATGTGCCATGTTTTAGAACGTAAATGTTTTCATTTACTAGGCCTAAAAAAACATAAAATATCACTGATTTCATCCCAAACTAACATGTTTAATAACTCGAAAAGTAGCTAAAAGTGGCACTTTTGAGTATACTTTTCTTGTATGAAAACTTACAGTAATATTGACTTTTCTTCAGCCATGCACTAGTAAATTCTATTGCTTTTTTAACAGTAATATTGTTATAAGTTTGTCGTATATGGTTTTACTATTATCTAGCATCCGCGTAGACCGCGATCGGGCGCTAGTTTAAAAAAAAGCTTAAATAAAAACTGTTCTTATGACAAAACAATACGAACATTTAAAAATATTTTTCAGCCATGCACTAGATTATGAAATTCTCAATAATTTGATTTCAATATCTTATCTACGAATTAAACACATTATCGTTTTATTGGCCGTCGGAAATCATCAATTTTGACTCCAGCATGGTTCTAATGGATGAACGCTCTGAAATCCGCCTTTGTACCTTTGTACCTACCAAATAAAGTTTTTGTAGTAATAAAATGTATCAACTTCAAAAGTATGCACCAAATAAAGATATACATATAACATTTACAAATATAGAACAGTACCTGATAACAAACTAAACTAAAAGTAAAATTAACATTAGAAATAAGTGTAGAGCATCATGAACATGCTGAGGAGTAATTAGAGTCCTTATCATCAGCCTCAGTTTTAAAACCAAAGCTCGATTGCTCTGACGAGTGCTCTGAAGCACTAGTTTACCCGATTATCCATTATGGAGTCGAGACGTGGACAATCTGAGCTAGCGAAAGAGAGAGGATAGACGCATCGAAATGTGGTGATGGATGGAGCTTTCCTAACTCGATATCAAGACTGATACTTTAAATTTGCTTACAGCATATTTTGTGACCTATTATTTTGGTCACATAATGCGAAGAGAAGATAGCAGCTTCTAAAACCTGGTCATTGTTGGCAATACCAATAATAATAATTATTAATTTATTTTAAAACATTTGTCAAAGTTGGTAATACTCATTTAGTGGTACCTAACCCAGTGGTTAGGTACCACTAAATGAGTATTGAGCATTTTGCCTTTAAATATGTTTTATATGTAGATAATGCAGTCAGTGGACAGCAACATTACCACTAAAAGTTTGTTAACCTTATTTATTTATTTATGTTGTTGTTGTTTATTATCCCTTAATAAATTAAATTAAATACCGAGGAGATGAGAACAAGAGGCCGGTCGCCAACACGATGGTCTGACCATCTGACACACAGTAAAAAAAGCTACGTCCTTAAGCAAATTTCAGCAGATGTCAACTTTGAATCCAGTGACCGTGGTCACCGTGGGCTGAGGATCAGGATCCTTTGTAATGAGGAACCGATTGAAGAAGAAGAGGTTATCAGCCTACGGAATACTCGCCATACTCACGCTACTAAGCGTTTTGGAAATACATTTTCTCCACTTTTATCATCATCGTCTTACTGGCCTTGTTCCATGACATTTAGGCCCGGCGCAACACGTTGTCTTCTTCTATTTCGTCCTGTCAACCGTCATGCTATCACTAATGCCCATTTCACTCGAATATATCTTTCTTCACACAATCCATCAATGTTTTTCTATCTCTCTTCTTTAACATTTATATTTAATTCATTCATTCACTTTTTCACTTCAATTGTATCGATACTTAATATGAATGTAGAAATGAAACACAACCACCTTTATCTTAAATTTTAAATAGTCGACTCATGGAAAAAGGGGAAGGCATAAAATAAGTACAGTAACATGAAACTTACACACAAATTATTTAACGGTATTTGATTACAGAAATGCAAACTGCAGCAACACAACAGTGTAGTTAGTGACGAGTGCCGCTAGGTGCAGTAAAAGACACACATCTACGTAGAACAGACGACAGGCGCGCATCTTACTGAACGACGAGCGGTACACGCGCCGAACATTCTTGCATAACTTCTTATCTTTATCTATAACGTAACAATAATATATTAGGGTATGTTTGGAGGAAATCAATTAATAGGTAAATATTATTTCTTCTGTTGCAGAAAAAAATAAAGTTCGAATATCAAGTAGTATTTTAACGTCTACTAATTTCATTGAGGATACAGATATCATGTCATCATTAGCTGTTTAAAAATGGTATGACAGTTCGTATGCAGACTAGCTTTTGTTTCCCTGTGGATCTTTTGGGAGTAAAAGTCCTTAAAAATATGAAGGCCAATTTTATTCTCGTGTTTAAAAACGTTCGAAATCTAAATGCAATCTCATCTCAGCGACAGTCAATGTTAAATATGAAGGGTTAATAGAAGCGTGGAACACCTGCCGCTGGGTAGTGATACGCAGTGGCCTATATTGAAACCGCTCAATAGACTGCGCTCCCACGTAGGCCACTACGAACATAAAGAAATGGGCGATCATAGATCCCACCGATATCCAGTATGAGTGCAGTGATCCTGATCAGACAATGGCCCACTTTCAGTGAACTACACCTGCACCTTAGAGGATATTAAAAACGCCACTGATGCTATGATAAATGTCGCTACTTACGGGGCCCTAGATTCTAACAAAAAAAACCACCATCGATTCAAAAGAAGAAGAAGAAGCGATTTTGACAGATTCAAACCGAGATTTGAATGCAAACATCCCTAAAACTTTGTTAGAATTGCTTCCTCTAACCAGTTTTATTGTGGGACTCGAGAACATTAGATTGTTCTTTCCAAGAACTGGTCCCAGCGTAAAAGATGTTCATATTCATCCATCTTTCATCCCTTAAGAGAGGATTGGTCGACGTGTATATTCTTCCCTCCTCAGATATAGTTCTCAAACATGGTGTTCGACAAATTAGCAAAGGTCCACGCTCGATGTTTGTCAGAGGCCTATGGAACGGAGTATTCTGGGAATAAAAGTGCTAGCCCGAGATAGGGATATCACCATCCGTTCCATCAACAAAATACCAGACGTCATTTTAAAAGCTTTCCCGCTGAACTGGAATTGGATTAGACATACTATTATCTGCCGCATGTCAAGCGAATATTGCCAAACGCACGACCCAATGGGTCCCTCTACAGGACAAGCGACATCGCAGCAGGCCCAAGCAGAGATGGCGGGATGATCTAGACTCCTTCGGCAAAGACTGGCTCCAAATTGCCCACAGTAGAGAGGGTTGAGAGGAGAGTAGAAAGACTTTTACCCTGCAGTAGAAAATTTGTTCGAGCTGATAATAATTCATTAAAACTTTCACTCCTTGAAAGGTAAATTAATAAGTGAGATTATTTTTTATTATTTGTAAGTTACGTTTGTTAAAATCTTCAAGACACGAATTCTCAAGTGCACGTAAGCCGTGTTTAATTGTTCAGTCATTGCAAATTTTTAATATTGTTATTATTTCGAGATATCGGAAAATAAAATCTTTCATAGAGTAGGTACCTGCACAATTTGATCCAAGGATATAAACACATACATCCTGAGAATCCTCCATAGCTATGTAGAACGCTTCGCAATACAGACTCAGTATAGTTTGTAGCATAAAGTTCTTAGACAACCAAAAGCATATCAGCAATGACGATGACAATACTACATTCTGGAAAAATAAGATAACTGCATCATTATGCATTTTAACTATTTCTGCCGCGAATCAGATTTGCTGTGTTCTGGTTTGGAGGTGAGACATAGAGCACACAAGGCCTCTGGTATATCAGGTAGGTCATTGGTTCGTTTGCCATCCAAGACATAAAAGTGTATGAAAAATTGAAACTCCAATTTTTATCATTCATTTTTTGATCATCATCATCAGCTGCCTTTATTAACATCTGCCTAGCCTTTTCCTAACTATGTTGGAGTCGACTTCCAGTCAAACCGGATGCAGTTGAATACCAGTGTTTTATATGAAACGACTCCAGTTCGTTGTTCCTACTACCCAGCAACTGAGTAACACGATACATCTTTGATAAGACTGATTGTCAGACTTTCTGCCTTCTTTTTCTCTTCCTTTCAATAAACAATTAGTAAATGAAATTTGCTAGAGTCGATATGCGCTGACCCTTGTACGTACCGGCTGCTTTGGTCTGTTATGTGTTTCACTCATTTCTATTAACACCTGAACATTTAATAACGTATTTACTAAATTTTGCACCGTGTGGTAAAGGACCTGAAATAAAAATTACTACATAGTAATATATACTACTTTAACGCCTTAATCTCGGGAATACTTTCCCGATTTTGAAAATTATTTTGCCAATATGAAGCGTTATCCCTGACGTTATCCCTGAGTGAAATAGACTATTTCAAGTATTATATTAAATTCACGTGAACGAAATAGAGGGCAAAATCTAGTATCCTAATTATATTTTTTTTATTACGGAAAATGATCATCGTCTTCCTGCCCTTATCTCACGTTACTTGGGATAGGCGCAACGTGTCTTCTTCTTCCGTTAGTCCTGTCAACCATTATAATTACACTGACACCTTTTCTTTTCATATCATTTTTCTTACAATCCATCCATCTATTCTTTAGCGTTGCATTCCTTTCACATTAAAATTATATATTTAAGTGTTTGGTCACATACGTTTTCTACTTCCTCTTCACATGTCCATACTAATACAAACATAAATATTGTTACATTTATACTATTACTATTATTTTTACTATTACTGTTTACGAAAGACATTGTTGGCGCCTACTGCTACAAGCATAGCAACAAGTTCCGTGCGATTTTAAACACAGATTTTAATTTATGTTTATATAATTTATGTTAATATATTATTTTCTGAAGTACTCACATATACATCACTTTTTATTATATTTAATAGTAATTCACAACGATTGCTTGCTCCGTTTTAATATAGTAAAAAAAACTAATTTATACTGAAATACAAGTTCAAAAGTCATTTGAGAATTTAATTATATGTCCAAATCGAGACAGACATGAAGCACAAATAATAACATATTTTCTACTAACCGTTGGTTGAGTTGTATTTTTACAAATACGGAATTTTTTTAATATTTGTTTATAAGCATGAAACAACCTCCTGCAACATGTTTCATTTTCGTTATCATTGAACGAGTGTAAAACCTTATAATTCCATTGAACAACTTTATCCTTTAGCAATTTAATAATCATGATTGCATAAACTATATTTATATCAAAATGAAATAAAATAATGAAAAGAAATGCCATATTTATGTTCATAGCGTAATTGCAAACGAAAAACATAATGAAAGAGCCAAGAATCAAGGTCAGACTTATCCAACTGTTCCTGATAAACCTCTTAAAGTATACAATATCATTGTTGAGAAATCTATGGACTTCTTGAATGGTCAATATGAGATTCACGTTACTCTTCGCTTGAAAAAGATTAATCACGATATTAATGAAAAATCCGGAAAGTATTAAGCAGCAGTCTTGAACTACCCAGCAGAAATGCAGCCATGATGAAGAATGCCGTAAAAAAGCAAATCTGATGTCATAAAGTCGATATACTATTAACGACGTATAGAAAATTGCTCCACAAAATAATAAAACTTTATTAAAGAGACTATTGAAATTTGTAGTTATGACATTGTTTCTGATGCGGTACTTTGGACTTAGCAGAATGGTTTGCAGTAAGGTGAAAGGTAGAAACATAGACTGAACATCTTTAACTACAATATTTTTGGTAAAAACTTCTATTTCTCGACTTAGAACAATAATTTGGTTATCCCTTCTTATGTCAAACATCTTTTCGAAATCACTTCCGGAACACAAATGCCTCTAGTATGAGAACATCAATTATACCTCCAAATCAATCTTTTGATTGATACTTTCTGTGTTTGAAGCATTGACTTGTATCTATGAACAGGCCCTACCTACAAAAAAGCGGCCACAAAATTGCCGGCAACTAGAAGGCGGTTCACATATGATTTGAAATTTAGTATTTGGAAATAAATAGTTTCATGAATGCACAGGACCTAATTTTAATCGATACGATTCGATCGATTGATATTCAAATTTTTGTTTCTACGAAAGTGACAACCGGTTTTCAAAACGGTCTGAATCAATTTCCCTGAGGCATACCATTAGAAAAGATTTTTTTTATTGATCTACATTTGCCGTAGAACCCTCCCTCAGAACATACATACAAAATAAAAACATTCACCCGAATTGAGAACGTCCTTTTTTGAAGTAGGTTAAAACTATTGATATTTATATTTTTCATTTTAAGTTTAGTAGTTAAGGGCATTACCATATGTATATCTCTATGTTTTGAGTTATAAATTATGACTAGTACTTAACGTGATTGAAAAAGTGTGTTTTCAATGACATTAGACCTGTCATTGCCTGAAGAGATGGGCAGGTAGTAAAGGATCATAATCTTCCTGTCCTTGTCCTATGTTACTGTTGTTTGGCGGGACACGTTTTCTTCTTCAACCTGTCACCGTCACGCTATTAGTGACTCTCTTTTTTTTCATATATCATTCTGAACAAATCCACCCATCTTTCTTACAGCATTTCTCTGCCTCTCTATTCGTCCTAATCCAAAACACATCTAACAAAATGGACCAAAAAGTAAAGTATCCGGCCAAAGAAAATTAAAGGTAGAGGTATTATGATAGCACATGAATATCTAAACATTTTTTAATATGACGTCATATCTCTAGTCTGATATCTAAGTCACTACGTAAGGTTCATCATCATCATCATCATCAGCCGAAAGACGTCCACTGTTGAACATAGAACGCGACAATGAGCGGCAAAGCTATGTTGGCGACCTATAGTTCTTCGGTGAATTTTCTCGTTTCAGATTCTATCGCACAAAAAAACTTCGAGCTTCTGCTGCTGCATAGCTGTTTCCATGGCTCGCTGCGCGACTCTGAGCTTCTCTAGGTGGCCAGCAGTTGAGGACCACATTTCTGTGCCATATGTTATCACTGGCAACACGTACTGGTTATAAACCCTTGTCTTTAATCACTGTAAGATTTTGGATGAAAATATATCTCGTAGTTTCCCCACGATGAACCGAGTTGGATTCTTCGAGTGACCTCTTTATCGAAGTTGCACTACCTAATTGGACAGTTTGTCCATGGTGAACACAGTGTTCGACAACTTCGAGAGTATCGTTCCCAACAATTACCGGTACAAGTGGAACATGGACGTTGGACATAATTTTCGACTTGTCCATATTTATTTTAAGACCTACCTGTTCAGAAACATTACTGAGGTCACCGAGCAGAGTGTTAATGGCCTCCATCGAGTTAGCCATGATGACTATATCATGCGTTTGTGAACAGTTTCGGAAAAATTACGTCTCCTTGTCTCACGCCTCTTTGCAACTGGATTGGTTTCCTGCTCTCGTTCTGTAATCTAATCGACATAGCCGGTGGGTGAAAGTTCCTCGCGCGCCGCAGTAATAAGTTTTGGTGGCCTGTTTTCAACAAATTATGAATTTTCAGCAAAAATGTAATCAATTTCAACATGTAGTTTACTTACAAACATTAAGATACTATGTACTGTTTAAGGGCGCGTATTCGATTTAGCGCAACTCAAACTCTAAACGATTGCTAGAACGGCGTAGCAGCATTGACACACACTAGTACAATGCAATGGTCTGTTTGTGTTGTGTGCATCAGAAAAAAAAATATGCACGAAATAAGCACGAATTATTGAAATTGATCGGCAAACCAAAGCGCGCGATGTTTTACAGTGCTTTTTAAAATAATTGTCTAAAATAAATGAGCTCGTATAACGGACTGAAAATTATTCTGTATATTAAGCATAACTTTTTCTTTAATAAAATGAATATATCAGGTATGTTTTTATTCAATTACTGGTGAAAAAAAATTGACAAAGTGAACCGATTTTCTACTTTTTCAACATTGTTTTTCAATACATAATAGTAATATTTTCGTAATTTTCGCTCTGTAGCTGTCTTTATGACTGTATATACTGTTGGAAAAACGCATAAAACAAAATATTTTGGCATATTGTAATGGTTAGTCAGACGTCAGAGAGGACGTCACAGTTAACTTTCAGGATCAATACGATCGTGAAAGTTAACTCTGACGTCTATTTTCGTAAAATGATATGAAAGAATAGTCTTCGCTTTAAAAAACCATAATTAAAAATTATACTTTTACTCTGTAGCTGTCTAAATCAAGACTTAATCTTTCTAAAACAGTAAATTGTCTTTAAATAATCTGCTCACATAATTACGATATTGCTCTGGGCAAAACGCAAAAACATGAAGTTTTTGTCACGAATCGAATACGCGCTATTAATTCTTAAATTCTGTAATTTTTTTCACTAATATTTCTAACGTTCTAACCTTATGTAGTGACTCAGATGTTAGTACTAGAGGAATAACTTGATCATAAAAAAATGTTTAGGTAGTCATGTACTACTTTATAATATGTATATACTTTTCTATGGCCGGCTACTTTGGATTATGGTCCAAAATGTATGAAGCTTGTCAGATATAACTTCTGGCCATACATTGACCTACGTAAGAAGCAAATTGATCCCGTTGACAGGGGCTCTGCGAAATATCGCTAAATGTGTGCCATTCCAACAACGCTATACAATTTATAATACACTCATCAAACCGCACCTAGACTATCTAATACAAGTATGGGGACAGGCGGCTATTTCACATCTTCATAACCTACAAATAACGCAAAACAAAGCAATCAAAACTCTGTTTAATTACGATTACTTAACACCTATGAAAGAACTTTACACTAAAACTAAACTATTTAACCTAAAAACATCATATGGAGGAAGGGTGTACGAAATGATCCCCCTAAGGGAGAATGTTAATAATATAAAGGATATTCAAATCACTCCAGATATAAAAGCGTTTATTGATGGAAAATTTATCTATCTAGCTATTGGTATACTCAAATTAGTGAAATTATTAATGCTTCATTAGAATATTTTACCTTTTTAAAACCCTACCAAAGGATCATCTTGTACACCCCGGTGTCCAAGATGATGATTCGCAGGATCACCTAGCCCTCATTTAGGAAATATTCTGGATTTTCGTGTGATTTAATGACAACAACAACTAGTTAGGGTTTCCAATTATTTATAGAGGTAATCTTAAGTTATTTATTGAACTTCGAGATTAAAATAGTTTTTATTTTATTTTTTCTTACACATGTAGACCTAAACTAAACAAGTCTTCTTAATAATCTTGGTAATTACGCGGCATAGTCTATAACAAAAAAGACAATCGCCTTCAAAAACCAAAATGTGAAAAATAACTTTAAAACAGAACACACATGGCTTTAGTTTCGGAAGTCGGTGGCTTGGCTGTTCTATTTGTTGTTTTGTATTGGCACCGACTTCCGAAATTAAAGTCATATTGTTATGTGTTCTGTTTTAATGTTATTTTTCACTTTTTGGTTTTTGAAGGCGGTTGTCTTTTTTGTAAAAAAGCTTTTTTTATTTTTCGCTTTTTAGTACTACCTTATCATCCAAATCCATAAAGGCAACACAGTCAAAACAGAGATTGAAAGTACAAGGTGAGAACATTACAACATCATCCATGTATATTTTTTTGCTTTCTGTCGATTTTTTCAAAAAGTGCTGAATCAATTTCGATAAAATTTATGTGGGACCACCCTTGAAGTATACACTATCCATAAAAAAAAGATTTTTCAAAATAGCTTTACATTTGCCGGAGAAATCGCGTAACAAATATACAAAAAAAAAACATACAGACGAATTGAGAACCTTCTTCTTTTTGAAGTCGGTTGAAAAGAAGAAAACATTTTGTTTCTTTTTAAGTTTTTAATTATTTTTGATTAAAATCAATTAAGGCTCGACCGAGATCTCGGTCTCGGTCTCGGTCTCGGCATTCTCGGCTACAAATCCAGCCGAGAAATTTGTCTCGGTTCTCGGCTAGTTATAGCCGAGATTCTCGGTCATAGCCGAGATTGTAACTTTGTTCGGATCGGCATTCAAATTTTGCCGCGCACGGCCACGCGCCGCAGCGCGAAGTCGATTGGTGTAAGTGCGTGAGAGAGCTGAATTGTGATTGGTTGAAGTCTCGGTTGCCGAACTGCGGGCGACCGACTTCATTCCGTTCGTGCAGTATTTGAAATAATAATTTGTTGTTTATGTTTACAATAGTAACATGATGAAAGTTTGTTAATGCAGTAAATTAAAATAAGTTCTATTTTAAGGGTTGTGTTGTGCTAGTTGCTGTGATTTCTTGTTGTTGATACTTGTAAATTGATTAATTACACTGGTTTGGTGAAAGCAAGATCATTACTTACCTACTTATAGTTTTGCGGTGGAATATAAATCGGGTAAGTGGTTTTAGGATAAATATACGTAAATTAAATATATATTACAGATTGATAGGGTTTTGTGACTTTATGCGTATGTATTTTGAATGTTGCTAATAATACGTAAGGTACAATTAAGATAACTAAACACAAACAAACATGTTTTGTTTGTCCATAGGTACCTACAGCAATTGCAAAGCTTTTTGCTAAAATCGAATACCTACGTTAGGTACGTAGGTTAAGTAAGTACCTAATTTCTTATTAAAATTAACCGAGAATTTTTTTGATAAAAGTTGACGACCTAAGTACCTATTTCTGTTTAAACAACAAATTTATCAGGTGCTACTTTTTCAGTTAAGATGTTGATCATGTTTCGATTTAATGTGTTTAATGTTTATGTTTACTAAGATGGTATAATATTGTATTGTTGCAGATAAAAACTAAATATGCCAAAAGTAAATCCTATTTGGGAATATTTTGAAAAAAATATTGTATTACATCCATCGAAGGCTATTTGTAAGTCGTGCAGTAAAACGGTGTCATTAGGTAGTCCTCAGCCCAAACATCAGACTATCAAAGGTTTGAAACTGCATCTATCGAAATATCATTCATCCGAATATGAACAATATGAAAATAAATTGGCTCAAATTGCTCACGAAAATAGTTTAAAACCGGCTATTTCAAAGCCCGTGCGCCTTCATATTGATAATGATAATAAACATCAAGCTACGATAGAACAATTAATTTCTCATCCGTCTTCAGTTAAATGGCCGGATGATCACCAGATTGTCAAACGAATTGATAAAGGAATTATGGATTACATAATTGTGGACATGCAACCTTATACTACAGTGTCAGGTGAAGGATTTAAACGTTTGAATTTTGCTGATCCAGCTGGCCCAAAACGTTACAAATTGAAGTCTGAAAAATATTTTCGCAGTCAGTTAATGCCTGAAACGTATGAAAAGGTTCAAGCCAAAGTGGTCTCTCTGTTAATGGAAGCTGATTGGATAAGTTTTACTACTGACATATGGTCAAATCCTACAAAAACTTGTTCGCTTCTGAGTTTTACTGCCCATTTCGTGCGGAAAGAACAGCGCCTTAAAGTAGTGCTGGCTGCGACTGTTCTGGAAGAGGACCACACTGGCGATTATATAGCAGAAAAACTCAAAGAAATTGCCGAAACTTACAACATCGCAACAAAAGTTCACTTGGCTGTACGAGACAACGCTCGCAATATGGTTCGCGCCACTCGAGTAGCTGAATTCACATCGTTGGGTTGTGTTGCTCATACTTTGCAGTTGACAATCTATGATGCCATTTTTTCGGTCGCAGAAGTTGAAACGCTGATAAAAAAATGTCATAAAGTAGTCGGCCATTTTCACAGGAGTGAACAAGCTCGAAGACATTTAAGTACCTTTCAAAAAACCTTAAATTTGCCGGAGCATGCACTTTTCCAAGATGTCGAAACTCGGTGGAATAGCACCTACTTAATGATGGAACGAATGCTTGAGCAAAAAAATGCTTTGAACCTATACCGTATTGAAAAAGGAGGCATCCTAGAAATTAACAGTGATGAATGGAATTTCATGAAAGATATAGTGAACGTTTTGCAATGCTTTTACCAAGCCACGTTGGATATCTCTTCTGACTCGTCCTGTGTTTCAGTGGTAATACCGTTGGTGTCAATGTTAAATGGAAAATTGGCGCCAACACAAAATATTGAAAATAATAACCAGGAAAATGACAATGATAATGAAAATGAAAATCACGCAGAGACGATGAAGGGCAAGCTACTGGATGCACTTAATCAGCGATTTTCATTTGTTAAAAGTTGTTTGCCACTAGTTACTGCAACACTGATCGATCCACGATTTAAAACCAAATACTTAACTGAAAACGAAGTTAACTCAGCGAAGCTTCATATTATCGAGACTCTAACTCTTAATGAAAACGTAGGATCAGGTTCTCGTGAGACGACTTTGGCATCTTCAACTAACTCGTCAAACATGACTGCAACAAATCAATACAACTTATGGGCAGCTCATGATTCCATAGAGTTGGAAGACGAGCCAATGACCAATGACGAATACAGTTCCAGCTCTGTGATCCAAATAGCGCTAGAAAGTTTTCTTAAAGAGCCAAGACTGCAAAGAAATGCAAATATTTTTGAGTATTGGTTTTCGTCACCTTATAAGGTGCTTAGACCTGCAGCAAATAAGTTTTTATCTGCGCCGCCTACTAGCGTAGCTAGTGAACAATTATTTAGCAAAGCTGGACAATTGTATGACGAGAGGCGCCACTCTTTGAAAGGCGAAAATGCCGAGAAATTGCTTTTTTTGTGTTATAATATAATGTTATTTAACTTTGATTATTGATAAATTAAATAGTTAGTGCTGTATTAAAAAGTTAATTTTTTTTTCACGCTTTGTCTATTCTCGGTCTCGGCTCTCGGTCTCGGCCGAGATAGTATTATATTCTCGGTCTCGGTCTCGGTCTCGGCCGAGAACGAAAAACCCATCTCGGTCGAGCCTTAAAATCAATAAAAAGGAGTTAAGGTAAAATAAATGTTAATCAAATACTATTTTGTCCAAATTGTGAGCTATATAGGTATAAGCTTTTAATATAAATAAGTACGTAAGTTAATGTGGATGATTGGTGATGATGATGAAGTCAGATAAAGTAAGTTAATTATAATCTGTATCGATTGATTATGTATGTGCAAGACGATCCCCACGGATCATCTTCTACACCATTAAAAGAATCATCTTGCCCCAAACCCAAGTTTCTAAATCTTTCTTCGATAACGATGCTATAAGCTTTCTACACTGACCACGCCATCAAAAAACTAAATATGTTATTCCTGAAGTCCGCAAATACAAAAGTTATTACAATTAACTGCCTACAGTAAGAGTTACCTTAGCTTGAAGTAAACCTTATTTTAGATCAACACCACACAATTTATAAAACAGAAAATCACTCGCCACGCATAACTATATATATGTCGGATCGTCAGGGACGATCGAGGAGGAGTGCCGAGTGGTATAGTACATCGTCAGGACTATTGCGTTCCCATTATCCCATTAGGGATAAATAAGACCTGTAAAAACCATTACACATTATTAGTAAAGAAAACACAATACAAATGTTAATCAGTAACAGGAATAAAGTAAGTTAAAGGTACAGCAACAATACAGTTAATCGAACAGACCATTAAGGTCCCACAGTTCGTACAGTGGCCAAGCCACCCAATGATAAACGAACAAACCCTTAAGGTTTACAGTTCGTACAGCAGCCTAAGCCACCCAATGATAAACGAACAAACCCTTAAGGTCTATAGTTCGTACAGTAGCATAAGCCACCCAAATACAAAGTGTACCGCTCGCTAGCAGCAAGCCTATACAGCTATGTGAATATACAGCAGCGCTGTACCAGGTAAACCGACAGTATTGTCGGGAGCAGGAACTCTTTACTGAGTCGAATCCGAGGATCGACTGCCCTACTTACGGAGTGCACGCTCTTTTATAAAGCGATGCCCCCCACCTTGCAACCTCTCCATACAAGTCTATCCATTGGCGCACGGAAGTGCGTCACGCGTTTACTTGATACAAAACACTACAATGTACTAAATCTAATAAGATTTAATTATAAAGCAATTAAATACCACACTAATAAATGTCATGAATAAACAATAGTGATTTCATAAAGTAATTCGTTTTACATTCAAAGTAACGTGTCAACAATTGTTTTGAATAAAACCATCGATAACAATTATCGAAATAAAGTAACCACAAATCAGTGTGCACATACAATAAATCATGTTTCGAATTAATAGACAATAATTGATAGTAAAATCACATAAATTAACAATAAGAAACACAAATCATAACAAATTTAGTTACACCCACAATTGTGAATAATAAACCATCTCCGACATATATATATAAGACGACACAGTTGGCGCAGTGGCTGAGCGATCGACTGCTGCGCAGCGTGTTGCGGGTTCGATTCCCGCCCAGGGTAAATATTTGTGTGATGAGCACTTGTGTTTGCCTTGTGTCTGGGTGTTGTTTATCTATATATGTATGTATTTAAAAATGTATTTGTGTATGTATATCAGCTGTCTGACACCCATAGTACAGGGTCTCCCTAGTTTGGGGTCAGATGGCCGTGTGTGAAATGTCCCCACATAAAAAAAAAAAAAAAA
Organism: Charanyca ferruginea; assembly: GCA_947361185.1. Lineage (NCBI taxonomy): Eukaryota > Metazoa > Arthropoda > Insecta > Lepidoptera > Noctuidae > Charanyca > Charanyca ferruginea. The sequence goes on from OX376060.1 coordinate 6,208,022, forward strand.
AACTCCATTGTAAACTAATTACCCCGCCTCTGTGGGAGGGTGTTGGGGGCTACATTTTATCGATAAAAACCACTAGATGGGATTAGTAGTTTCGTCGTAATTGAATAGGATCATCTTACCTCAAAGAATCATCTCGTACACCTTTCCCCTACATACCATACATGCATACTAATCAAGAAAATTTCATTTTCATTCAAACGCAAAACTTACCACTACTTTGCTAGGAATAGGGATAGTATAGAACTGCCTTCATTAAGAACTTTATACGGGAGGAGAACTATTGAGTTTGAGGGAGCGCAGCTTTAAAATAAGTTGCCTAAAGAAATAAGAGACTCGTCATCAATGAACATTTTTAAAATAGGTTAAAGTTGTATTTGGCCAACCAGAAATAAGAAACGACTACCCACTGTATGTACGACAGATCGAACGACAACTATGTTTATTACTTAAGATATAATGTTTTTTTTTTTTCGTTATGTTTCTCATATTTAAGTGAACTATGTATGTTCTTTTTGAAAAATAAACTTCTTTAAACTGAACTTTTTTAGTCACATTTTTTCTCTAATAACGGCATACTTATCATCAATGAAGAAATAAAAAATGACATCTTTTATCTTCTAAAACCTTTAATTAAAAATAGTCAACTCATGGAAAAATTGGAAAGGCATAAAGTGAGTACAATGGCATAACACTAACACACGAAATATTAATTTAATGGTATTCGATTACACAAATGCAAACTGCAGCAAAACAGCGGTGTAGTTAGTGATAAGTGCCGCCAGGTGCAGTAAGAGACACACATCTACGTAGAACAGTCGACAGGCACGCATTTTACTGAACGTCGCGCGGTACACGCGGCGGACATTCTTGCATAACTTCTTATCTTCATCTGTAACAATAGATATTAGGAAAATTGAATGTTTTGAGTAGATTAAATAATGTTGTCAACCGTTACGACAGTTCGTATATATACTAGTTTTTGTGATTTGAAGGCAAACGTTCCTAAAAGTTTGCTAAAATTGCTTACTCAAACTAGTTTATTGTGGAACTCTAGATTTTTCTTTTGAAGAATTAGTCCCATAGTTAGAGCTGTTCATATTCATCAATCCTTTTCTGTACTTTAAGAAAAGATTAGACGACGTGTATATTCTTCCCTTCCTCAGATGTAGTTTTCAAAAATGGTCTTTGACAAATGAGCAAAGGTCCATGCAGGAGGTTTGCCAGGGAACTATGGAACGGAGTATGCTGGGCGTAAAAGTGCAAGACCGGGATAGGCATATCATCATCCGTTCCATCAAAAGAATAGCAGACGTTATTTTAAAAGCTTTCAAGCTGAAATGGAATTGGATTGGACATACTATTATCTGCCGCATGTCAGGCGAATATTGAGCCAAACGCACGACCCAATGGGTTCCTCTAAATGGCAAGCGACATCGCAGTAGGCTTAAGCGGAGATGGTAGGATAATCTAGACTCCTTCGGCTAAGACTGGCTGCAAATTGCCCTCAATAGAAAGGGTTGAGTGGATAGTTGAAAGGCTAGGAAAGCTTGCAAAAGAAGAAAGGTGTTTGCCCTGCAGTAGAACATTTGTTCAGGCTGATAATAATTCATTAAAACTTTCACTCCCTGAAAGGTGCGCAGTAAATAAATAAGTGAGATATTTTTTTATTATTTGTAAGTGACGTTTGTTATAATCTTCTAAACACGATTTCTCAAGTGCATGTAAGCTGTGTTTCATGGTTCAGTCATTGACAATTACTAATATTATTATTTTATCGAGATATCGGACGATAAAGTCATTCTTAATAGGTACCTGTACAATTTGACCCAAGGATATAAACACATGCATCCTGAGAATCCTCCATAGCTATGTAGAAAGCTTCGCAATACAGACTCAGTATAGTTTGTAGCATAAAGTTCTTAGACAACCAAATGTATATCAGGACTGACGATGACAATACTACATTCTGGAAAAATAAGATAACTGCATCATTACATTCCTGCCACAAATCAGAGATGCTGTGTCCCGGTTTGGAGGTAAATGGTGTAATTACATGCATATGAAACATAGAGTACTCAAGGCCTCTGGTATATCAGGTGAATCCTAGGTTCGTTTTCCATCCAAAGACATAAAAGTGTATGAAAAATTGGAACTCCAATTGTTATCATTAATTTTTTGATCATCATCATCATCTGCCTTTATTAATTCTTAACACCTGCCAAGCCTTTTTCTAACTATGTTGGAGTCGACTTCCAGTCAAACCAGATGCAGTTGAATACCAATGTTTTATATGAAACGACGGCCAGTTCGTTTCCTAACACCCAGCTACTGAGTAACACGATATCCTTAGAAAAACTGGTTGTCAGACTTTCTGGCTTCTTTATCTCTTTCTATCACTAAACAACTACCTGGTAAATGAAATTTGCACAAGTGCGCTGTCCCTTGTACTTACCAGCTGGTCTGGTCTGTCATCTGTTTCACTCATTTCTGTTAACACCTGAACATTTAATAATGTGCTTACTAAATTTTGCACCGTATGATAAAGGACCTGAAATAAAAAATACTATATAATATTATATATACGTACTACTTTAGCGCCTTAATCTCGCGAGTACTTGCCCAATTTTGAAAATTATTTCCTCAAAATGAAGCGACGTTATCTCCGTGTCTATAGACTATTTCAACTATTATATTGAATTCACGCGAACAAAATCGAAGGCAAAAGTTAGTTACCTAATAATAATTTTATTTACGGAAAATGATCATTTTTTTCCCGGCCTTGTCTCACGTTACTTGGGATAGGCGCAACGTGTCTTCTTCTTCCGTAAGTCCTGTCAACCATTACGATTTCGCTGACACCCCTCCCTTTCAAATCATTCTTCACACAGTCCATGCATCTATTCTTTGGCCTTGCATTCCTCCACATTAAAATTACATCCCTATCATACCCTTCTCTTCACAAATGTTCATACTAAGACAAACATATTGTTATATTTAAATGTAGGTAATACACAATATTTGTTATTTACGAGAGACATGAAGTGATAATTAGAAATAATAATTATATTTTTTTACTAACCGTTGGTTGAGTTGTATTATTATAAATACGGTAAATTTTTAATATTTGCAGATACGTTTGAAACAACCTCCTACGACATGATTCATTTTCGTTATCATTGAACGAGTTTAAAACCTTATAATTCCACTGAACCACTTTATCCTTTAGCAACTTAATAATTCTGATTGCATAAACTATATTTATGTCAAATTGAAATAAAATAACAAATTTAACAATAATAAGAAACGGCACATTTATGTACATAGCGTAATTGCAAATGAAAAACAAAATGAGGAAGCCAAGAATCAAAGTCAAACTTATCCAACTGTTCCTGATAAACCTCTTAAAGTTTACACCATTGTTGAGAATCTTATGAACTTCTTGAATGGTCAATAAGAGAATCACGTTACTCTTCGCTTGAATCAGATTAATCACGATATTAATGAAAAACCCGGAAAATATTAAGCAGCAGTCTTGAACTACCCAGCAGAAATGCAGCCATGATGAAGAATGCCGCAAAAAAGCAAACGTGATATTATAAAGTCGATATACAATTAACGACGTATATAAAATTGCTCCACAAAGTAATGAAACTTTATTAAAAAGGTCATTGAAATTTGTAGTTATGACATTGTTTCTGATGCGGTACTTTGGACTTAGCAGAATGGTTTGCAGTAAGGTGAAAGGTAGAAACATAGACTGAACATCTTTAACTACAATATTTTTGGTTAAAACTTCTATTTCTGGACTTAGAACAATAATTTGGTTATTCCTTCCTATGTCGAACATCTTTTTGAAAACACTTCCGGAACACAAATACCCCTAGTATGAGAACATCAATCGAACCTCCAAATCAATTTGGTGATTAATACGTTCTGTGTTTGAAGCATTGACTTGTATCTTTGAACAGGCCCTACTAACAAAAAAAGAGGCCAAGTGCGAGTCGGACTCGCCCATGAAGGGTTCCGTAGTAGCAAGTAACATAATATAAAAGTTTTTTTATTTTTATATTTGAATTCATTGAATGAAAGATAAATTGCGGGTTACAATTTATGACGTATTACAAAAAAAACTACTTACTAGATCTCGTTCAAACCAATTTTTGGCAGAAGTTTACAAGTAATGTATGTATATCATATATTTTTTTAGTTTTATCATTCTCTTATTTTAGAAGTTACAGGGGGGGGGACACATTTTATCACTTTGGAAGTGTCTATCGCGCAAACTATTCAGTTGAGAAAAAAAAGATATGAGATACCTACCTCAATATCATTTTTGAAGACCTAGTCATAGATATCCTACACGTATGGTACGAAACGTAAAACGTCGAAACGTAACCGAGCTACAGAACAGATCGTTGACATTAAGCTCCTATATTTTTAATCGTTTTAAATAGTAAAAAGTGTTTGTTTAAACTATTGAGCGACAGTGGTGCATAGCGAGTGAAGTGGTCGTTATATTGGTGAAAACTGTACATCAAAACACCCAAGGACTAAAAAGTTATGGGTAAATAACTTCCAAACTCATTAAAAACGGTTCCAAACCCTGACCTAGCCCAAACCGCGGAGCGCCCGATACTCCTCGCGCGCCCCAAGCCTCACACCCGCCGACGCCAGTGCAGTTTCGATAAAGTGCGTGACTCATCCATCTACAGTGCGTGCGGTCGACACGGTTTCATTACCTTATATGGCCATAAGAGAGCGCAAGTTTGGTGACTAATTACTTCAACCAAGTAACTACAGCGATATTTTGTCACGGTGTCCACAGAGCTTTGTAGCGTTGCGGTAGTAAAGCGCGCTTTGGAAGAGAGAGGTGGCATGCTCAAATCTCCTAGCAGTCATTTTTTGTTTTAGAAATTGAACTTTTTGTGTTTTTTTTTTGTGCATTTTAACTATTTTGTATTATTTTTATTCCTTAAATTGATCAATTTTGAGAACTATTGGTTCGGACCTTCTGTTACTTTCTATCGATATCATGGAGAAGTCTGAAATGGAAAACATTACTTTCCGCAAACCACCGAGGTCGAGTTCAATGGACAGCGTTTTTAACGTTAACTTGAGCACAAACTCCACATTACTAGATACGACGATGATGAGTCTGCCAAATACGTCACTAAATGACAGCGACGCTATTTTACATCTAAAAGACACAATTAATAGGCTTACCATGGAGCTAAAAACTGCACATATAGAAATTGAAAATTTAAATAGCGAAAATTTTCGCCTTAAAATGGATATTGGACAATATCAAAAAGTTATAGAAACTTGTAAGAAAGTAAATATATTGAACTCTAAGAGTTTTTCACCGAGATCTGCAAGTAAAAGAAATAAACTACAAACGAGTGGCTCTTCCACACCGAATAAATTGTATCTATCCCCTGTGGTGACTCACCTACCAGACTCTGTCGTACAAGCTCAAACAACAGGCGATACTGAAGACGACTCTTTCAACTCAGCCTTGTCTATCGGCAGTTCAGAGGCAATAGTACTCACCAAGTCGCCATCGAAAAACGCAAAAAATATTAGCTCATACAAAGCTTTATGTGATCATGACACACAAAATAAGGGGGAATCCATATCTGCCTCGGATACTAAGTTGAAAAATGTAGGTATACAGGCAAATAACGTTATATATGAAGGCCAACCCTTGCCCGAAAACCAACTAGTCTCCCATGCAGCGGACACTTCTAATAATAATAAAAAGGACACTCCCCCGAATTTCCCTCAACAGGCTAAAAATCAACAAAGAAACATACCTGAAAAACGTAAGCTATGTATCTTAAGTAGTAATAAAAATAACAAGATACTATCAACTGCTGAACATTCATTCCCAAATTATGAAATTTGCCACTACTTAACACCTAACTGTGGAATAAAGAAACTAATCAATAACATTGAACAAAAATTAAATAACTATACAATGTATGACTACTGCCTAATCTTGATTGGCGAAGAGGACTTTCGACGAACTAATAACTACGTCGATCTAACAATTTACATACGTGAAACACTTTTAAAAATACAGCACACAAATGTTGTAATTTGTGCACCCACATTCAAATTGAACGACTACTCAACGATGTTCAACGGAAGAATAGAGACATTCAACAGCCTGTTATACCTAGATGCATGTACTCATAATTTTGCATACTTGTTCGATTCTAACTATTATCTTTCTTATGATTTCAAAATGTTTTGGAAAAAGAGTGGATCTGTTAACAATCACGGCATGTTAAATATATTTTTAAATCTTAGTCTAATGATAAATGAATTTATATATTGTGATAATGGAAATATAAACCACTCCATAAACGTGGAAAGTGGAGATTCTCATCTCAATAGTACTTCAGTTCACGCGAATGATTTTTTTCTTTTATAATTACATACATCTCTTACACCAAAACATAGCTGGGCTTCTCAATAAATCGGACTTATTAACTTTACATATCCAAGAATTGTTACAAAAGAAAATAAATGTAGATGTGATTTGTATAACGGAGCATTTTGTAATAGCCGGTCACGAAAACTTAATTAACATACCTAATTTTAAGATAGCTGCGTGTTATGCAAGAAAAACACAAAAACGCGGTGGTTCCTGCATCCTAATTAAGAATAGTTATGAATGCAAAGAATTAAAGAACATATCAAGCTTTTCAGTGACAGGGGTTTTAGAATGCTGTGCGTTAGAACTAATAAAGCAGAAGTTAATAATTATATGCATATATCGTCCGCCCAATATGTCTAACATAAGTCTCTTCTATGATAATCTGGATGCTCTACTAAAGACATTGTGCAATAATTCAAATAAAAAGGTGGTTTTATGTGGGGACTTTAACATTGACATAATTAAAAGAAATAGATTTACTTTGGACTTTGAATCTTTACTTCTCAGTTACAACCTTAAATTGGAGATACATCAACCAACACGACTAATAAGCAAAACTTGCCTGGATAACATAGCTCATAACTCTAAGCAGGAATGCAAAAGCGAAATAATAGACCTAGCTTTATCTGACCATACAGCTCAATTACTGAAAATTCCTGTAAAAAAAACATGTATCATTAGTTCTTGGCGAATTCGAAAACGCAGGATTACAAAAGAAAATTTGATGAAGTTTAAAAATTATCTACAGTGTCTTACTTTCTCAGATGTATTAGGTACTGAAAATGCTAACGAAGCCTATGATAACTTCATAGACATTTTTTGTTTATTGTACAATCTTTGCTTTCCGATGAAATGGGTTATTGCTAAACCAGACAAAAAGATCAAGTGGATTTCTCGGGGTATAAGAATTTGTAGTCGCCAACAAAGAAGCTTACTGTGGAAGTACAGATTATCTCCTACGCGTAAAAATAAAAATATTTTCAAAACTTATTCACAGAGACTCAAAAAAATTATTAGACTTACTCAAAAAGCTCAAAACAACTATATTATAAATAACTCTGAGAATAAGACTAAAGCAGCATGGCAAATTATTAACAACACTACATTCACTAAAGATCCTATCTTACAAATCAACAGACAAAATTCTATAATTAAGGACCCTCAGGAAATTGCTGAATCCTTTAATAACTTCTTTGTAGACCAAGTACAGGATGTATCAAAGGGGAAAACAGAATTGGATAATATCACTAGTATAGCCAATAACCCTAATTCAATGTTCATGCCGCCAGTAGTTCCACAGGATATAGCTAGAGCAATAAAAATGTTAAAAAATAAAAAAAGTCATGGTTATGACGGCGTAACAACTTCTGTGGTTAAATTTGTGGCTGATATAATTGCCGTTCCACTAAGTCATATCATGAACACAAGTATTAGCTCAGGTACCTTTCCCAATAGTCTGAAAAAAGTAATTATAAAACCTCTTCATAAAAAAAATAGCAAAGAAGACATGGCTAATTACAGGCCAGTAGCGTTAATTCCAGTGTTTTCCAAAGTTTTTGAAAAAATTATATCTGAAACAGTGTATAAGTTCTTAGCTAAAAATAAAATCTTATGTGACGAACAAAAGGGTTTCAGAAAACATAAAAATATTAATATGGCAATATACGATCTAATAAATAATGTAATGCCAAGTGTAGACAATAAAATGCCTGTATGTGCTATATATACTGATATGACGAAAGCGTTCGATTATGTAAACCATGACGCCCTCATAAACAAACTTTACACGTACGGCATCAGAGGAAATGTCTTAAATCTAATAAAGTCATACCTTACTAATCGAAAGCAATTTACAGAAATATCAAGGATATGTGTGAAAACAAAACGAGAACATAAATATCTATCCGGCTATAGAGAAGTCAGGTATGGCGTGCCGCAAGGTAGTGTACTTGGACCCCTACTGTTTCTTTTATATATCAACGACTTGCCTCGCCAAATTCAACAGCCTATGGTACTATTTGCTGACGACAGTACGGCAATAGTAAAATGTTGTAACAAAGATAAAAATAATTATGAAGCTGACATTAATAATACACTACAAAGCATAATAAATTGGCTCAATAGAAACAATCTAATTATAAATATTAAAAAAACAAAAGTTATGCATTTTCATCAGCGTCTAGGACCAGAAAATTATAATATTGAATATAATGGACAAAAAGTGGAATCGACTAACGTTACGAAATTCCTTGGAATTATAATTGACAATAAACTGACCTGGAAACCTCATGCAGAAGATGTATGTAAGAGGTTAAGTAAGTCTGCGTACGTACTCTATAACCTGACAAAAAAAGTAAACATCCGCACCGTGCTGGAAGCTTATCACGGTCTAGTTGCGTCAGTTTTAAGATTCGGAGTCATATTCTGGGGTAACAGTACTGAGAGGGAGAGGATATTCAAAGCCCAAAAACGCTGCATAAGATCAATGACTAGTCTTAAAAATACCGACAGTTGTGCACCTGTGTTCAAGTCTCTAAAATTACTCACCCTTCCGTCTTTGTACATACTTGAAGTTGCACTATTTGTTAGAACAAACTTACACCTTTTCACCTTAATGGACGATATTAGAACACGTCCGGGTACGTTTAGGTCTCAATATAAAAATCTAATGTTCACAGGTAGGCACAAAACAGCATTGTTGAGAAAAAGCCTGCTATCAATGGGGCCCGTTATTTATAATAAAATACCGCAGGCTTACAAAGAAGAAACATTTAATATTTTCAAAAAGAGGCTAACATCCTTACTCATAGATAAATGCTACTATTCTGTACAAGATTTTTTAAGTGATAAGAGTTTATAATGTTGCATTAATTTATTGTTTTGTTTCAAATTTTATTAAAATCTTATTACATCCTTGTTTATTATTATTATTGTTAATACTAATGTAAGTTAATCCATTTATTCAATCAACTGCAAAACGTAGAATTAAGATTGTTGTTTTAGATGTTTAGTTTAAGTAGGAAGGTTGTAGAAGTAGATCCACTTGTGTACATATTTTTGTTTATTTGGTGTATGGAAAAATATTTATTTTATTTTATTTTTTACTTTTGCGTGCCGTAAGGTAGAATGTGTTGGAACTATTTTTTTTCAATGTCTACACCTTATTTTGTACCCGCATTCATTGCAAAAAAATAAATGATGATGATGATGATGATGATGATGGGTTTGGTGAAAAAAAATTTTGAGTTTCAGTATAAGTAAGTATGGGAAACCTCCAAATTTTTATTTTTTTTATTTTTGTGTAGAAATCTTAATGCGGTTCGCAGAATACATCTACTTACCAAGTTTCAACAGTATAGTTCTTATAGTTTCGGAAAAAAAGTGGCTGTAACATACGGACGGACAAACAGACATGACGAATCCATAAAGGTTCCGTTTTTTGCCATTTGGCTACGGAACCCTAAAAAGTGGCTACAAATTTGCCGCCAACTATAACGCGGTTCATATTATGAATTGAAATTTTGTATTTGGAAATAAATAGTTCCATAAATGCACCTCATTTTAATTGATAATATTGATATTCAAATTTTTTTTCTACTAAAGGGACAACCGCCTTAAAAAACTAAAAAGTAAAAAATATTATTAGCACAAAACACGCACACGGCTGTGTTCTGTTTGTTGTTTTTTATTGTACAAAACACATAATTACGACTAGTTTCGGAAGTTCCGAAACTGAAATCGTAATTATGTGTTCTGTGCTAAAGTTATTAGTCACATTTTAGTTTTTGAAGGCGGTTGTCTTTTTGGTAAAAAAGGTTTTAGTTTTCCGCTTTTAAGTACCTCCTTATCATCCAACTCCAATAAGAAACGGCAACACAGTTAAAAGATTGAAAGTCCTTATCAAAACTTTTACTGAAGGAAACCACAAACCAAAACGTCATATAGGTATGTATATTTTTGATTTTGTTGTTTTTTTTTTCAAAACGGTCTGAATCCATTTCGGCAAACTTTATAAGAGACCACTTCTGAGGCGTATACCCTTAAACAAAGTTTTTTTATTAATTGATATACATTTGCCGGAGTAGCCGCGTACCATACATACAAAATAAAAACATTCACCCGAATTGAGACCCTCGTTTTTTGAAGTAGGTTAAAACTTCTGATATATTGTTCACACAAGTTAAGGGCATTACCGTAAGTATATCTCTATGTTGTGAGTTATAAATAATGACTGGTACTTAACGTGATTGAAAAAGTTTCAATAACATTACGCCTGTCATTTCCCGAAGAGACGGGCAGAGATACGTCGAATAAAGTATCATACTCTGCCTGTTCTTAATTGTCTCATGTTACCACAAAGTAAGTATTATACTTACTTTGTGCATGTTATTTGTGGTTGGCGGAATATTAATATGTTTTCTTTTTCCATTCCATCCTGTCAACCGTTACGCTATCAGATATTCTCTTCTCCGTTATATCATTCTTAACATAAGCCACTCATATTTCCTATACCATTTCTCTCCCTCTTCATTCATCCACATTCAAATGTATAACTTTTTTAGCCACATTTTCTCTCTAACCGAATGGGTTCTTAACATGAAGAAATAAAACGAAACCACCTTTATCTTCCAAAACCTTTAATTTTAAATAGTCCACTCATGGAAAAATAGGAAACGCATACAGTTAGTACAATGGCATAACACTGGCACACGAAACATTAAATGGTGTTCGATTACAGAAATGCAAACTGCAGCAACACAACGGTGTAGTTAGTGACGAGTTCCGCCAGGTGCAGTAAGAGACACACGTCTACATAGAACAGTCGACAGGCGCGCATCTTACTGAACGTCGCGCGGTACACGCGACGGACATTCTTGCATAACTTCTTGTCTCCATCTGTAATATATGAGGAAATTTTGAGTGTTTAGACTGCTGACTGCTGGCTGATTTATGATTCTTTGTGCCTTTTTAGGAGATAAAAGTAGGCACTCATAAATACAAAGTCCCATTCTCGTAGGTATTTAAAAACGTACAAGATCTAATCGAAATCTCATCTCAGCGACATTCAATATCAAAATCTTGTCAAAGATGTAGACACCCTTGCGCCATCTCATCTTCCTAGCACAACATGTTGTGCTGGGGCGGCTGCTGCAGGTGCCGAAAACCTGAAACGGCGCAAATATAATAGCCTTCTTGGAAGCTATATATTTGAGCCGTTTGGGGTAGAAACTCTAGGGCCATGGGGTCCGAGTGCCCATATTGTTTTTCGTGACATCGCCAAGCGGCTGGTCGACTCTTCACGTGACCCAAAGGCTGGTCTATTCTTGGGTCAAAGAATCAGCATTGCCATACAACGTGGCAATGCTGCCAGCCTGTTGGGCACGTGTCCCGTTGACAGCGATGTAGACGAGTTTTTTGATGCCCTTTGAGCTCCCCTGTCTTTTTCTTGGAATTGTACATAATATTATTAGATTTTTAAGATTTGTATATAACTAAAATTGTAATTTAATATTTAAATAATCCAATAAAAGATGTAGATAAAATGTTAACATTTCTAGAAGTTATTAAATGGCCTCCGAATAACTTTTATTAGAGGACCAATCATAAAATGTTTTTCTATCGCTTCAGCTTTCTAGTTAGTCTCCAATTTCCCACGAGAGTACGAATTCGCCTGGTATCGTAAATTTTAGGAGTACGTGAATGTTAAGGTTGCCTTTAAGTGGGTAAAAAAATTATTAAAAAGATTTTTTAAGAAAATCGCAACAAACACGCTAAATAATTATCCGTTTTCAGGGGCTTTTAAACATTTCTAAATAAAATTTTCAAACTGTCATATTTTTATATCGAAGATGGAATTAATTGAGGTACCTGGGGATATTTTTTTCCATATTTAGGAAAAAGTGTAAAATGTTGGTGTTGCTTTTTTTTTAATTTTCCCTTTTTGCAAGTTATGAGCCGATTTTATCTTGCAGTGTGAGTAGTTGTAGTATGTATCAAATGGACAAGAACACGCAAGCTGTTATTATAAGGAATTGGTTGTTGAAAATTCAGTCAACCAAATACAGTAATTGACAACTTATAACATTATTTTTAAATTTCAGATATCGGGGAAAAAAATTACACATAATACCTGGACAATCCGACCCAAGGATATAAGCGCATGCATCCTGAGAACCCTCCATAGCTATGTAGAACGCTTCGCAATACAGACTCAGTATAGTTTGTAGCAAAAAGTTCTTAGAGAACCAAATGTATATCAGCATTGACGTTGGCAATGCAAACTTCTGGAAAAAATAACATAACTGCATCATTTTAGTTGTAACTCTCAGATTATAAAACTGACAGACCGCGCGGAACACTGAGAGTGAATCTACAAATTCAAAAGCGAATACCTACAACCGCGCTTCGTGCTGTACTGACACAACTCAGTATAGCACGAAGCGCTTAAATCATTAGCTTAAATCATTATCTGCCTAAAGGGCTAGGCAGATGATGATTTAAGGATAAATGATTATGGGGTCGGTTCCCAGTCTAACTGGATGCAGGTAGCTGAGTACTAGTATTTTACATGGAGTAACTGCCAGTCTTCACAAACTAGTGGCTGTAGCAAATCTACTTAATTCTATAAAATAAAAAGCTAAGTAGACTTGCATATGTAAAATTTAATAAATTTAAAGAAAATGAGTCGGGTAAAAACACAGAATAATATAAAAATCTAGCGTAAAACGCACTATTAAAGGACACTCTAGGGTAGGAAGGAAGGTAGCGTCGCCTAGGCTCCACAGCCTGGCCGGCAATCTGGCTCAGTCCGAAGAAGGACTGGCGCGCCGCAGTCAGCTCCAAAACTCTGGAACGGAGGTCCCAGGTGGACCTTGCAGTAGGATCCGCCCTGGGAGCTGCAGGCACGCGACGGCTCGATTGCAGGCTAGACTTTTAAGATAGGTAATTAAGTATATTATGATGTTGCTCTTTCGAAGCCAAATCTCGACTGCCTGAACATCTGTCAGCCCGCCTTCATCTCGTCCGCTCCTTTCAAATTTTCATATTATTTTCTAAATATGATTTTTCTTCTGGAATTTCTGTATCGTCATATAGAGGAGTATATGAAAACCAGCCAGGCATAAATGTAGTCTGCCGGTTATTTTAGACCTTCATAAAATCACGAGTGCGTATAGATATAAATATAGATTAATAAATACAATTAAATATTAATAAAAATAATTTAAGTTATATAAGCCAAAATACTAGTAGCCGAGTCAAGAAAAATAACTAACCATTGACAATGTTGACAACTGACATAGAAGTCATAACAAAATAATAATATAAATATTGATTTACAGCTAATTTAAATTTAAATGCAATTTAAATTGAAAAGTCTTTTAAGAAGCTACAAGGAAACAAGGTACTAATAATTATTGAATTTCCACTAGTTCTATGAAAAACAAGAAGTATAATAATGTAATTGTAAGAAAAACAATTAGAGAATTATGAATTTATGAATGATAAAAGTAAGTAGTATATTTAATACTATATAGCGATAACCTTTTTGTAAGACTAGTTGTCAGTTCTTTTGGCTTCTGACAACCCATAATGTCTGTCAAGAATCCACAACTGTCTTTACGTGCTTTCCGAGACACGGAGGGGTCTTTGATTGAAATGGGTGTTCACGCGGCAAGATCAATCCATACGGCTTTTACTTAATGCTTCATTTTTCAATTGATAATGAACTAAAACGAATCAGCAGTAGAGTTGAACGTTGTATAATTATAAAGCACACAATTTTCTACACTACTGGTGATGTACTCGTATTTTAGTTCACTAATCAATTAATGAAATCTGCCCCAGCTGAGTTTGCGCAGACTATCATTATATACGTACCTGCTTTCCTAGTCCGTCATGTGTTTCAATTAATTCTATTAACGTCTGAACATTTATTAATGTATTCAGTAAATTATTCACCGTTTGGTAAAGGATCTGAAAAGATAAATATGCCTGTTTCACAAAATAATTAATCTCCAGAACTTACTACCTAGTCCGATTCTAAAAATTCTCCTGCTAATAGGTAGCTACGAGCCTTTGTGCTATAGACTAGAATATTTATTATATTAGGTGTTAAATTATGGAATTGCCTATTTATACTCCAAAATGAAAACTCGTTTTTTTTTTAATTGTAACATATTGATTTAACCAAAATATTATTGGAAGTTTATTTATGCCTTTGTGATAGAACTCTGGGGATCTAGATCCGACCAACTGTGTGAAAGCATTAAAATTTTGTACTGTCTTCTGGAAAAAAAAATGTATGCCATCAATTTCCATATCACGATAAAAGTGGTAATCAGTTGGTGCAAGGTCTGGCGAGTACGGAGGAAGATGTATGGTTTCTAACTGCAGCTCCTGTAGAGTTTCAACGGTGTCCCAGTGAAGTGTGAGGTCTTGGGTTATTATGGCGCAATAATGGTGAAGATCGGTTCACGTGTTTGTTTCATTGTCAGTTTCGCCATCATTGTTCAAAGTTGGTCTGGCTGGTCAAGCAATATCAGCAGATGTTTACTGTGCAGACAGCAAACATCTGCTAATATTGCTTGACCAGACCTATGAAAGCTGTAGTGAATAACACCATGAAGAGACCACCAAACAGTTTTCAGTACTTTTTTATTGGTAAGCTTTGCTTTAAGGCACGGTTTCGGCGTTTGATCCGGAGTCAACCATTGCATTTTTCGCTTAAGGTTATCGTGAAGAGTCCACTTTTTGTCATATGTCACAATTCGATCCAATATTCTTTCATTTCTGTACCGATTCAACAAGGCAGCGTAAGTTTAATCACGCGTTTCTTTCTGCAGATCAGTCAAATCATGAGGTACCCATTTTTCTTATTTCCTTATCTTACTAATTTGATTCAAATGAGTCAATATTGTAGGTAAGGTAACGATAAACTAGTTTAAATCGGTTCCCTATCCATTTGCATACAATTTTAAGACCTAATATAACTTAGCCATCTTCTGGTCAATATCCCTCTGTCACTTTCTACGTCACCCATGGGTAGAAAAAGGCTATTCGCGGCCGTCGAGACTCTTATTGTAAGTCTAAATACGATATATATATTTTTTAATCAATAATATTATTTAATGGTTACAGAAACTATAGCAACATGGTTTGATCAGAATTATATTTGGGGCACTACAAGTTCACCACCAGTATTTCCACCCAAAGTCTGGAGTACATAATATCAACTTACAAAAGAAAATATACCTAGAACACAAAATCATGCAGAAGCGTGGCTCAACATTTTGTGAGAACACACCATACTAGATTTTATTTTATGGCAAAAAAAAATTGTTTAAGAAATAAAACATCAAACTATTGAAATACAAAAACTTGACGTCCGAACATCACCAAAACCAAGAAAAAAGAAAAAATACACGGACAAACAGTAGACTTAAAAAAAATATTGATAAAAAAAATGAAAATACTTCGAAACTTGCATATTTACAAGCAATTACTAAAAATATACACCTAAAATAAAAATAAAGAGTTAAGTTAGTTAACTGTTAGTTAAATATATAGTAATTTGGTATATACGCGACTATTATTTGATTAATAATTTGTAATGCATGACAGTTACATAATATTATGTATATTAAATCATTTGCATGAAAATTCAAAATAAATAAGTAACAATAACTCAAATTTGTTTCCGCTATTCTTTGTATGTTTAAATACTATTATGATAATAGTCATTATGCCTAGTAACATTATGTGAAATAAATTTATGCCAAAACAAATATGGCAAAGTATTATTATAATGGTAAAACAAATTATGCCAAAACAGTTATGCTAAAGTATATTAGGAAAAAGAATAATATGCAAAAAGAAGGGATCCCGTTTGACTTATTGATCGGCTTACACCATCTTCAATTCAGCGTTATGCATCTGTGTGTGCGGTCTTACACGTGGTGCGTTCTTCAAGTCGAGGATTCCAAACAAAATCGTTCAAATCAAAAACGCAGCATTGATATTGCGAGCCGTTTCTGCCGCGTTAGGTCCACGTTTGAACTCGTATTACAAAAATATTCGGATTTTTTAAGTTTCTGTATAAGCTGAATAAAACATACAATCGAAATTCTAAAATTGAAAGTTGCACCTTTTTTAAAAGAAAAATCATAGGTATAATGAAAAACTTTTGCACTCGAATATCTCAAAGTATCCATTACTATAAAACGGCAATTTCATACTTTAACCCCTATTATTTTAGTATCTAATAAATATGAGATTTGTAAGAAAAATGGTTTTGCCGCGCCATATGACCTGGCTTATGACCAACAGTAGATCTGTAATGAGTTAAACTGATAATGATGACGATGATGAAATTTCACGCGAACGAAATTGGAAACAGTTAATTATAAAATATTGTTACAGATATGCAGTAATAATTACAAATAATAATAAGTTTCTATACTAACCGCTGGTTGAGTTGTATGTTCATAAATACGGTAAATTTTTAATATTTTTAGAAACGTTTGAAACAACCCCCTGTGACATGTTTCATTTTCGCTATCATTAAACGAATCTATAACCTTATTATTCCATTGAACAACTTTATCCTTTAGCAACTTAATAATCCTGATTGCGTAAACTATATTTACGTCAAATTGAAATAAAATTAGCCATTTAACAACAAAGTAAAACGGAATATTTTTGTGCATAACGTAATTGCAACAGAAAAATGAAATGTAACAGCCAAAAATCAAAGTCAGACTTATCCAACTGTTCCTTATAAACCCCTTAAAGTTTACACCATTGTTGAGAATATTATGGACTTCTTGAATGGTCAATAAGATAATCACGTTACTCTTCGCTTGAAACAGATTGATCACGATATTAATGAAAAATCCGAAAAATATAAAGCAACAGTCTTGAACAACCCAGCAAAAATGTAACAGTAATGAAATATGCCGTATTAGATCAAACCTGGCGTCAAAAAGTCGACATACGATTAAATACGTATATATGATTGTTCCACAAAATAATAAAATTTTATTAAAGAGGTTATTGAAATTTGTAGTTATGACATTGTTTTTGATGCGGTACTTTGGACTTAGCAGAATGGTTTGCAGTAAGGTGAAAGGTAGAAACATAGACTGAACATGTTTTCCAACAATATTTTTGTTTAAAACATCTATTTCTCGACTAAGAACAATAATTTCGTTATTTCTTTCGTTGTGAGACATCTTTTCAAATACACTTTCGGAACACAAATGCCTCCACGCATGAGAACATTAATCAATTCTCCAAATCAATCTTGTGATTGTTTCGTTGAGTGTAAGGCATTGACTTGTATCTAAGGACGGGCAAAGAAGCGGCCTCATAGAAACACAAAATAAATATAAATTAATAAATTTGCCTTCAAATAGAACACGCTTTGACTCGTTTTATAAAGATATTGAAATTTAGAATTTTGAAATTAATGGATAGATGGGATTACCTATAAGCCTTTATTTGAATCGATAACTCATACTCAAAATGCCTTCTATGTTTTATTTTATTTATTTTGAAAGATAGGTTACAGACTAAATTATTTAAATAGCAATATTTTCTAAAAACTTTTGCGACTTCCAAGCTTTAACATTTATATAAAACAATTAGCGTCTAGCGGCAAATATGGTATCTAATATTAAGGTTTGGACTAGAATATCCACCCTAAGTTTTTTTTTAAATTAGGAACAATGTTAATTAAAGAGTAAATAGACTGTGAAGAGCAAAGTAAACTGAGTATTCCTTATTTAGGATATTTCTAATTTACCCTGGTGTTAAACAGATGAATTTTTAGGTGTGATGAACACTCACTATGTAGAAAGAGTTTCCCCTGTAATTAGTAGTTGTCGTTGTAACAGGTAAATATGGTTCATACTAGTTAAGTGCATTACCGATGGTTTATTTCTATGTTGTGAGTTATAAATAATGACTGGTACTTAGCGTTATTGAAAAAGTGTATTTTCAATAACATTACGCCTGTCAATTCCCGAAAAGATCGAGTAAAGTATTGAATAAGTCCTGAGAAAGTTGTCCTTGTCCCATATTACTTGGGGTCGGCGCAACACGTTTTCATCTTCCATTTTGTTCTATCATTATATGAAATATAATGGAGTCCGTGATAGTATGATACTATCATGGACTCCCTTTTCTTTGATATTACATTGTTTTGGTCGCTTGGTCGTTTGCTCGAATTCGACTGCCTATGGAATTCGGACAAACTACAATGTGAAAATAAACGAGGTCAGCTTTCGTTCCAGTGGGATGATCAGTGTAATGAATGCATCGGATGCCTGAATTCGAGAAGTCTTTTGAGCTCCCGAATACGCCGAATACCCGAACAACCAAGTGTAGTTGCGCCCTCTCTTTCCATTCACATGTATATTCATGCCTTCTTTAATAACCTTTTTACTTTAATTGGTCGATACTTAAATATAATATATACAAAGCTTAAAAATAAATATAAACACATAATATGTACAATGTTCACAGGGCATCAAAAAACTCGTCCGCATCGCTCTCAATGGGACAAGTGCCCAAAAGGCTAGCAGCATTACCACGTTGAATGGCAATGCTAATTCTTTGGCCCAAGAAAAGGCCAGCCCTTTGGTCACGTGAAGAGTCGACCAGCCGCTTTGCAATGTCCCTAAAAACAAGGTGAGCACTCGGGCCCCATGGCCCTAATGTTTCGACCCCAAACGGCTCAAACATATAACTTTCAAGAAGGTTGTTATATTTACGCCGTTTGAGGTTTTCCGCACCTGCAGCAGCCGCCCCAGCACAACACGACGTGCTAGGAAGATGGGATAGCGCAAGGGTGTCGACACAAGTTGCATCCCACACCAAAGGCCTACCCAACTTCCACGGCATTATGGTCATTCCATCTGGTCTCTTTCCATCGTCACGTGCCAAGCCAACAGGTTCTAACACAGCTGGCACGACAAGACGAAGAGCACGACGGATGATGTCATTGATGCTGGCGTGCCGTGCTATCCGGCCTGCGCTCTTACAGCAGGAAAGGCCATGGTGACCGAGGCAGTCGACCACTGCACCGCATTGACAGCGATGCGGGGCCCCGCAAGGAGCACCCAGACGTAGGCATGTAGCGAGCCGGAATGTAGAGTCACCAAGCATAGTACCTATGTTAGGTGACGGCAGTGTCTGAAGCCAGAGGCCCGACTCCCACTCACCCACAGCCAGCAAGCGGGCACGCTCAGCAGAATTGGTGAATGTATTAATGAGTTTATTCCGTACCAACCTGCAGAGCGGCTCATCCCACTGTCTCTGGGAAGATGGGTTCACGGGCCGAACCGTATTTGGGCAAGCCACTTTCCAGGTGTTCACCGCATCAGTCAAGCACGGCACTTCAAAGTCAACCAGTGACGAGGATAAGATTTTTGTGGTTAACTTTTTGGTGCTGTGGACGGAGGACAGGAACGCCGGCAAACTAACACTGGAAATTTTGCGGATCCCGAGACCACCAAAACGAATAGGTAGTGTGGCTTGTAGCCACGCTCGGTCATCCAGGGACACATTGAGAATTGAAGTGAGTGTATTTTTAATAATTTGATCAATTTTGTCCAAAAGGTGTGGCTGCTTCCATAAAGGTGAAGAGCGAAGATAATACATAAAATTTGGGCCAAAACAACAATATTTGATGAGGGTAAATGCCGAATGTAGATTAATTTTGGAGAGCCTATCCGAAATATCGTCAAATCGTCTAATTTTTTCGTCAATAAAAGGTGCGAAACTATCTTCTAAAACTGGGGAACCTAGGAGGTGCAGTGAGCTTTTTTCTAAAATGTTGATTTCTGGAGCTATGGCATTAAAATTATCTAAAGCTGTTTGTTTGTTGGTAGAGTCGCAAAGAAAAATTTCACATTTGGAGGGATTCAGGTCTAGGCCAATAGATTGAAATTGCTGTTTCAGGAGTTCAAAATCTTTCAAAACGGTGTCTATATCACCTCCTAGAGTTCCGTCGTCGAAATACCATACGTTAAATTTGGAATTTAGTTTTTGTATTATAGGATGAATTGCCAAACTTAATATTATTAAATAAGAAATAAAAAATCGCATCTTTTATCTTCTAATACCTTTAATTTTAAATAGTCAACTCATGGAAAAATCGCAAAGGCATGAAGTAAGTAGGTACAATAACATAACACTATTAGATGACACGGTTGGCGCAGTGGCTGAGCAATCGACTGCTGCGCAGCGTGTTGCGGGTTCGATTCCCGCCCAGGGTAAACATTTGTGTGATGAGCACTTGTGTTTGCCTTGTGTCTGGGTGTTGTTTATCTATATGTGTATGTATTTACAACAAAAAAAAAATGTATTTGTGTATGTATATCAGCTGTCTGACACCCATAGTACAGGGTCTCCCTAGTTTGGGGTCAGACGGCCGTGTGTGAAAATGTCCCCAAATATTATTATTATTATTATTATTACTTGCAAACGAAATATTTAGTGGTATTTGATTACAGAAATGCAAACTGCAGCAACACAACGGTGTAGTTAGTGACGAGTGCCGCCAGGTACAGTAAGAGACACACGTCGACGTAGAATAGACGACAGGCGCGCATCTTACTGAACGACGTGCGGTACACGCGGCGGACATTCTTGCATAACTCCTTATCTTCATCTGAAACAATAATATTATTTGAAGAAATGTGTATGCTTAGAAGGAATAAATAATTATTAAGACAGCTAGTGTATAGGCTGACTTTTGATTCCCTGTGCATTGTTAGGGGATAAATGTACTCATAAATACGAAGGCTTATTGTCGTAATTAGAAACGTTAATTAGTCACAATCTCATCATCTCAGCGACAATTAATGGCAAAATTTGGTCAAAAATATAGAAAACCGTTTTAATCAGATTAAGACAGATTTAAAAGAGGACGTTCCTAAAAGTTGCTAGAATTGCCTCCTCGAAGAAGTTTTATTTTGGGACCCAGGAACATCAGATTTTTGTTTTCAAGAATTAGTTATATTGTAAAAGTTGTTAATATTCATCAGTACTTACACTCACTGAAAGATGCGCAGTGAATTAACAGAGAGCCAGTGTTTAATTCGTATGTGCATTTTGTTAAAATCTTCAAGATACAAATTGTAAATTGCTTGATTGCACGGTAGTTGAGTATTCAGTTCACCAATCACTGTCATTGACAATTTCTAACAGTATTTTTTTATGCAAGAAACCGATAGCCATACATAGTACCTGCACAATTTGACGCAAGGATATAAGCGCATGCGTCCTGAGAATCCTCCATAGCTATGTAGAACGCTTCGCAATAAAGACTCAGTATAGTTTGTAGAATAAAGTTCTTTGATAACCAAATGTATATCAGCACTGACGATGACAATACTACATTCTGAAAAAATTACATGACTGCATCATTAGTTGCTATGTTCCGGTAGGGAGAGTGGGTGTTGGTGTTACAGGCACATGACTTTGTATTGCAGATTTTCTATAGACTGCGGTGACCACATAACATCAGGTGGTTCTTTGTCTAGACTTGTTTGATAGCTAAAGATATAAAACTGTACGTAAAATTGGGAATTTATTAGACGTTTGTAAAGCACGCAGTTCATAAAAATCAATAATACCTCGTGCTATTAAAGAAATACATCAAAACTGTGGATCAAACAAAGATGCTTGTCATGCCATTTTACTCGCACAGTATAGCGACCGAGAGAGAGCGCCGCCATATTTAATGGCACAACTCACAGTCAGAGCAGAAAGAGAAACAACAATATCTTCGAGCAGTTTCGATTTATTTATCAATTCCTGTCTATATTAATGTTTAAATCTCCATCTGCCTAGCCTTCTCCCAACAATGTTGGAGTCGGCTTCCAGTCAAGTCAAAGCGGATTTAGATAAATAACAGTGGTAAGATTGGATGCCAGATTTTCTGATTTCTCACTACTAATAACGATTGTAAAAGATATACGAATGACAGTTGGGACCAAAGCCTTTCCAGGTCTGTGTTTGAAACAGATGATCACCGCGGCAAGCGTAGCTTAACGATTACCGATCGATACGTACGAACCCTTTATTTATTCATTGATAATCAATTAAAATTTAACACAAATAGAGTTGAAAATTGCAAAATTATTAAGCAATTTTCAACACTATTCGTGGTGTACTCGTATTTTAGTTTAATTATCAATGAATTCATTGAATCTGTTTGAGCTGACCTTTATACATACCTGCTGCCCTGGTCGGCCATGTGTTTCACTCATTTCTATTAACATCTGAACATTTAATAATGTATTCAATAAATTTTGCACCGTATGGTAAAGGACCTGAAATAAAAAATACTCATGAACTATAAATCTGATTTTGAAAAACATTTCGGAACCTACATTACCTCTGGGTATTATAGACTATTTTATCTATTTTAATATCTGAAAAAATTGGGATTTAGGGATTTTGGGAAAGCAAGCTAAATTTAATATATTGTTCACAAAATATTATCATCATCTTCTTGTCCTTGTTCCTAGTTATTTGAGGTCGGCGCATTACGTCTTCTCTTCCATTTAGATTCTGATTTCACTGACTCCCTTCTTTTTCTTAGCATTCTTCACACAATATATCATCATCTTTTCTTTGACTTTCCTCTTCCTCTCTATCCACATTTATATTTATAACTCTTTTGGTCACATGCGTTTCATTCCTCCCCTTCACATGTTCATATCAAGACAATTTTATTTTTATATTTATAGTAACATCATGTTTACGAAAGGTACGAAGTGATAACAACACAAACAAATAATATTTTGTTTCTGCTTACCGTCGGTTGAGTTGTATTTTTATAAATACTATAAATTTTTAATATTTGTAGGTATGTTTGGAGCAACCTCCTACGACATGTTTCATTATCATTATTATTGAACGAGTGTAAAACCTTATAATTCCACTGAACAACTTTATCCTGAAGCAATTTAATAATCCTGATTGCAAAAATTATATTTGTGTCAAATTGAAATAAAATAATTGTTTGAACAATTATATTAAGCGGCATACTTATGTGTAAAGCGTTATTGCAACTGTAAAAGAAAATGTAAGAACAAAGAATCGTAGTCAAACTTATCCAACTGTTCCTGATAAACCTCTTGAAGTTGACCTCACTGTTGAGAAATCTATGAACTTCTTGAATAGTCAATAAGAGTGTCACATTACTCTCCCTTTGAATAAAATTAATCACGATGTTAATGAATAATCCGGAAAATATAAAGCAGCAGTCTTGAACTACCCAGCAGAAATGTAATCGAAATGAAGAAGTTTCTTCCTTTACGTCAGAAAGTCGACAAACAATTAAAGACATGTGTAAGATTGTTCCACAAATAAATAAAATTTTATCGAACAGGTTCTTGAAATTCGTAGTTATGACATTGTTTTTGATACGGTACTTTGGACTTAGTAGAATAGTTTGCAGCAAGGTAAAAGGTAGAAATATAGACTGAACATCTTTTATAACATTATTTTTGCTTAAAACTCCTGTATGTCGACTTAGAACAATAATTTGGTTATTCCTTTCTTCGTTAGACATCTTTTACACAACACTTTCAGAATACAAGTACGTCCACGTATGAAAACATTAATCAATTCTCCAAATCAATCTTGTGATTGATTCGTTGAATGTAAAACATTGACTTAGAGACGGGCCTACCTGCAAAGAAGCGGTCTCATACAGACACAAAATAAATATAAATAAACCAATTTGCCTTCTAATAGAACAAGCTTCGTCGTTTCATAAAAAAATCGTCATCCTATAAACTGTCATACTATCACGGACTCCCTTATCTTTCATATAATTTTTAACACAATACATTCTTTCTATAATTTTGTCTTAAGGCGTTTGGTCGTTTGCTCAAATTCGATTTCCTATGGAATTTGGACCAACTACTATGTGTAAAGGAACGGGATCGAGTACGCCCGTCTTCGTACAATATACTCCAGCTTTCGTTCCAGTGGGATGACTAGTTACTAATAAATGCATCGTGTGCCCGAATTCGAGTAAAGTCTTTCGAGCACCCAAATACGCCGAATATGCGACTACTACCAATTGTAGTTGCGCCCTTACTCTCTCTCCCCATTAAAATGTAACTATATACCTTTTTGAAATAAAACTTCTATACGCACGCTTGACTTGGGGAGTAAGCTGGTAAATGCGTGACGAGAGCATTAGGAAAAGTGTGATCAGGCGAGGCGAACGGAAGTTGAGAGGGAGATATAAGTCAGTGAAGATAAAAAGAGAGAGAGTTACGTTTTAGGGGCAAGAGAGAGAGGTGCACACATTTTCTTCCTCTCTTTCTCACATAGCCAGTTGCAAACGGATACATACGTACATATAGATGGAGCTAAAGAAGTTTTACTTCAGTCGTGTGGTCTACAGCATACTCGTATTTTGAATGACCTTTTTACTTTAATTGGTCGGTACTTAATATGAATGAAGAAATAAAATATGACATCTTTTATCTTCTAAAACCTTTAATTTTAAATAGTCAACTCATGGAAAACTGAGAAAGGCATAAAGTACGTACAATATACACACTTGCACACAAAATATTTAATGGTATTTGATTACAGAAATGCGAACTGCAGCAACACAACGGTGTAGTTAGTGACGAGTGCCGCCAGGTGCAGTAAGAGACACACGTCTACGTAGAACAGTCGACAGGCGCGCATCTTACTGAACATCGCGCGGTACACGCGACGGACATTCTTGCATAACTTCTTGTCTTCATCTGTTACAATAATATAATATGAGGAAACTTTTATATTTAGAGTGAATACACTATTATTATGACAGCTACCTTGTTAGTACTCATAAATACGAAGACCAATTCACGTAATCTAAAACGTTCAAAATTTACTCGCAATCTCA
Source organism: Charanyca ferruginea (assembly GCA_947361185.1). Lineage (NCBI taxonomy): Eukaryota > Metazoa > Arthropoda > Insecta > Lepidoptera > Noctuidae > Charanyca > Charanyca ferruginea. The sequence continues at coordinate 6,233,389 of OX376060.1, forward strand.
TTTCAGCGACAGTTAGTGTCAAAATCTTGTCAGAAATTTAAAGTTAATATAGGCGATTTTACCGATCCTAACTGAGATTTGAATGCAAACGTTGCCAATAGTTGCTAGAATTGTCTCCTTGACGAAGTTTTATTGTGAGACCTTTGAAGAATTGGTTCCATGGTAAAAGTTTTTAGTATTCATCAGTACTTTCGCTCCCTGAAAGTGAATTAACAGAGAGCCAGTATTCAATTCGATTGTGCATTTGTAAGTCACGTTTGTTAAAATGTTCAAGACATAATAAGCTGCTGTAACTGGTCGTAGATAATTCAGTGAACTATTCACTGTTATTGACAGTTTTAAAAATATTTTTTTTTATTCCAAGAAACCGAGGAATATCACCTACTTCTGCACTATAGATGATATAAAAAATGCCACCGCTCGCGCTGCTGGATAAATATGGCTACCCACTGGGCCCTAGACTCCAACAAAAAAATACCATCATCGATTCAAAAAGAAGAAGAAGCGTTTTTCGCAGATTCAGACTGAGATTTGGATACAAACATTCCAAAAAGTTTGCTAGAATTGCCTCCTCAAACCAGTTTTATCGTGGGACTCAAAAAGATCAGATTTTTCTCTTCAAAACTTGGTCCCATAGTAAAAATTGTTCGTATTCATCAATCTGTCATCTCGTCGACGTGTATACTCTTCTCATCCATAGTTATAGTTCTCAAAACCGGTCTTTGAAAAATTCTCTCAATGTGAAAGATTCGCTCAAGGTTTTCCAAAGAGCTATGGAACTTAGTGTTTTGGGTGTAAAAGTACAAGACCGAGATAGGAATATCACCATTCATTCCATAAAAAAATAGCTGACGTCATTTGAAAAGCTTTTCCGCTAAAATGGAATTGGGTTGGACATATCTGCCGCATGATAGGCGAATATTGAGCCAAATGCACGATCCAATGAGTCCCTGTACATGGCAAGCAACATCGCAGCAGATCCAAGCGGCGATGGCGGGATGATCTAGACTCTTTTGGCGAAGACTGGCTACAAATTATTCTCAATGAACAGGGTTGAAAGGAGAGTAGAAAGGCCTTTGCCCTGAGTAGAAAATTTTGCTAACGCTGATAATAATTAATTAGTACCTTCACTCCCTAAATGGTGCGCAATAAATAAATGAGTGAGATTATTTTTAAGTTACGTTTGTCACAAAATCTTCAAGACACGAATTGTCAAGTACACGTAAGCTGTTATTAATTGTTCAGTCATTGGAAATTACTATTATTTTTTTTATTCGCGATATCAGAGAGTAAAATCACTCACAGTACCTGTACAATTTGACCCAAGGATATAAGTGCATGCATCCTGAGAATTCTCCATAGTTATGTAGAAATTTTCGCAATAAAGACTCAGTATAGTTTGCAGGATAAAATTCTTAGACAACCAAATGTATATTACCACTGACGTTGACAATACTACGTTCTGGAAAAATAAAGTAACTGCACCATTATACGTATTTTTAGTACTCGTAATAGCTCGCTTTAAAAATGGCAGTTAAACAAAGAAGCTTGTCATGCCATTTTACTGGCACAGTATAGCAAGTGAGTGAGAACGCCGCCATTTTTAATGCAACAAATTACAATCAGAGCAGAAAGAGTAACAACAATTTATTTCCTCGAGCAGTTTTCATTTATTATTGACCATTATCATCATCTTAAACACATATCTGAATTAATCATAAATAAACATCATCTGGCTAGCAGTTCTCAAACTTTGCTGGGGTCGACCAGTGTTTTATACGAAACATTTGCCTGTCTTACCCCTACAACCCAGCGACTGAGTAAAACGAAACCCCTTTGGTAAAACTGTTTGTTAGACTTTCTGGCTTCTAACTGCCAATAACTACTATCAAACAAAGGTACCATTCGTACAGCTTGATAATTAATTATTTAACGGAAACAGAGTTGAAAATTCAAAAATTCAATTCGGTAGCAAGCACTTGATTTTCAACACTATAATAGGTCACAGAAACAACTTGTGACTCACTTCAAGTTTCAAGCTTTCAAGTTTAAGGGGAAAATCTACAAGTCCGTGATAAGATTAATTTTATTGTATGGATCGGAATGTTGGGATGTAAAAAAGATGGATGAAAACAGATTGCATATAGCAGAGAAATGGATATTGAGATGGATGTGTGGGGTGACCAGAATGGATAAGTCATCAGTCATTTCAATCTTTAGACGCCCACTGCTGGGCATAGATCTCCCCAAAGGGGAGGGGGGGGGTTCAGCCGTAATCGCCATGCTTGGCCGATGCATGTTGGCGATCGCAGTAGGTGTTATGGTACTAGAAGGACGCTGCTGCCCATCCTCTGGTCAATATCTCTTTGTCGCTTTCTACGACACCCACTTGTAGAAATAGGGTGGTGCTATTCGCAGCCGGCACCACACGGCGTATATAGAATTAATAAGGCGTGTAAATATATAATGGATAAGGTGCGAAATAAAGAAGTGGTGCCAGTGACAGAAAAGTTAAATGGTAATCATTTGTCTTAGTACTGGCATGTGAAGAGAGGGATTAAACGCATGTGCCCAAAAGAGTTAGGAATATTAATGTGGATAGATGGAGAGGTAGAGAAAGGCCAAATAAAAGATGGATGGATTGTGTGAAGAAAGATATGAATGAAAAGATAGTCAATGATAGCATGACGGTTAGTAGGATGGAATGTTAGAAGAAAATGTGTTGCGCCGACCCCAAGAAATATAGGAAGGGCTAAAAGAAGATGATGATGATTGTGATGAACTCGTGGTTGATTTCACTGAACAATTAGTAAATGAAATTTGTTCGAGCCGATATTTATTTTCGCTGACTCAACACGTACCTGCTGGTCTCTTCTGTTATGTGTTTCACTCATTTCTATTAACACCTGAACATTTAATAATGTATTCAATAAATTATGCACCGTATAGTAAAGGACCTGAAATGAAAAACACTTCAAAAAAGAAAACTATGTCTTTACCGTATCCCGTATACTGTAAATTATAGCCTCCGGTCTGTTAGGACTGATTCCTATATTGTACTGATCTCTTAATGAACAAATATCAAAATCACCTTTTCCCAAAATTACTGATTTCGTAAATATCTTTGTTTTAGAACGCCGGAAATATAACTGTCAAATTCATGTACAGTCAGTAACACTTTATTTTTAAATCTTATTTAAATAACGAAAATTCTAGTAAGAAACAAAACACTATTATTCTTAAACAACGTCAATAGTAGATTAGTGCATTGTTTTTTTATAGTTGCAATATTTTGTAGAAATTTAATTTCTGTTATATCGCCGGATTGTAACTCATTCAACTGATTTTTGTAGCAGTTATCGAATATAATGTCACGCTTGTGCCTAGCAGCACCGCTAAACAGTTTTTTAATTCGCGCCTTTTTCCTTAGTTTGGAGAAAAATCGCATCAGGGTTGGTTTGTGCGGCATACGTGTGTTTAATTTTCTATGCCAACCCTCTATCGCATTGTTTGTGCGGTGCTTATCATTTGCGCAACTAATGAAAGACGCACACAAAGACAACCACTGTTTATTAAAGTATTCTTGAAATTCGATCATTTCTTAAGTTTGCGGGAAAAGAGCTTGCTAAGAAGACTATACATTAGGAATATTCTTTCTTAGGGAAGTACAGATAAATTAGCACATATCCTTACTAATTCTCTTTCTTCTGTTGTGGTCATAACTTTTAATGTTTTTACCTGCTTCCATACTGCCTTGTTATAATGATAATAACAGCCTCTTACTTTTGTAGACGGAAACATCTTTTTTATGGCATTGATTAAAGCAATTTCATAGTCGCACTTAAAGGTATAAATTCTAAAACTCATTTTTTCATTCAACAACCTAAACATCATGGTGTCTCTTGAGACTTATTAGGCAAAAGCGCATACACAAGAGGCACCACGTTCGTCGATTTATTGTTTCTGCTAATATTATGATGTTTTTTGAAGATTTGATAAAATGGAATGGGGGTTCTTTTAAAAGTGCCATCGCGCCATAATATAATATGTGTTTTTGTTGTCACGACTGAGTACTTTTCTGCCAACTAATGTCGAAAAAACTAGGATCTTCGCATCCTCGCTATCTTCATTAACAAGAAAACTATCCGACAATAGTTTTGGAATTTTTATATCCGCCAATCGGTTAAAAATTCAATATTATTTTGATCCAAAATTTTATGCCTCTAGAAAGAGGCATAAAATTTTAAAGGGAACTTTTTTTTCCTCAAACGTTTTTTACTTAAATATGTTTTTTGATTTAATATCACGAATGTACAAACAGCGTCATCAACGGCTTACGCTTACGCATTAAAATTTCTTCGGAGCAGCTGATGACGCTGTATGTACCTTTTCTGTCAGAAAATACGAGTTTCCGGCGTTCTAAACCAAAGACATTTAGGAAATCAGTCATTCTGGGAAAAGGTGATTTTGATATTTATTCATTATGAGATCAGTACAATATAGGAATCAGTCCTAATTATATACTACTTCAACGCCATAATCTATGTATTTAAATCTATATGAAGGTACGTTACCCCTGAGTGCTATTGACTATTTCAACTGTTATATTAAATTCACGCGAATGAAATCGAGAACAAAAGCTAGTTAATTATATTTTTTTATTGCGGTAGATCATAATCATCTTTCTGTCCTTGTCTCGTCGCAACGTGGCGTTGTACTTAGGATAATTACAACGTGTCTTCTCCTTTCGTTCCGATCTGTCAACTATTATGATTTCACCGACATTGAATGAGACAATGGAATGTTGTAAATAAAATTACCGCGGTTAAACTGCACTTGATTTTTATTGTAAAAAGGATGAGCGTTAGGTACAATGATTGTCGTTAGTTCGCTACACAAATCTGACAGCCCGCCGGAAGACGGAAAGACGTGGTGTGGAGTTGCCACATCAATATGCCTTTAAAGCATTTATAGTTTATGTTTTATACATAATCTGCCGGGGCAGCTTGGTTTAACAGGACTACTTAATTTTAACAAGTTTTTTTTAAAACAATAAACAATAATTACTAATGGATACTAACAGTTACAAAAGTTATACATGTTTTTAATTAGGTATGTTTATATAGATAAGGTTATTCAGTAGGTAAAACTACAATCTTTGATACAGCTCTTAAGTGAAGCTTGCCATCAGAAGTTTGCACCTCAACAACCCTTACATTGCCATCTTTGCCCTGGATTGCTCTTGTGATTCTGCCCATGGGCCACTGAAGAGGTGGAGTGTTGGAACTTATTAATAAAACAATTGTACCTGTTTTAAGATTGGCAACGGTTTTCCTCCACTTCGTTCTTTGATTGAGTGTTGACAAATAATCCTTAGACCAGATTTTCCAAAAATGTTGCCTTACTTGTTCACAACTTCTCCAAAAGCGAAGACGGTTATGAGGTATATCTGATATGTCTGGCTGTGGTGCAGCTGTTAAAGAAGAACCTATTATAAAATGACCCGGAGTCAGACAAAAAAAATCGTCTAAATCCTGATTAGTAACTGTAAACAAAGGGCGAGAATTTAATATACCTTCTATCTCTATCATGACAGTATTGAACTGCTCATATGTAAAAGTTCTACATTCTGAAATCCTTTTTAAGTGGAATTTTGCGGATTTAACAGCCGCTTCCCAGAGACCCCCATGGTTTGGGCTGTACGCTGGAATGAAATGAAATTTTATTTCCCTCTGAAGGGCATAACTATGAACTGCCTCTTGAAATTGTTTACTATTATGTAATTTAAACAAATCTATAAGATGGTTATTTGCACCTTTGAATGTGGTGGCATTGTCACAGTAAACGTCTGATGGAAGTCCCCTTCGAGCCACAAAGCGCTTGAAAGCTGCAAGGAAAGTATCAGTGGACATGTCTGACACAACCTCTATATGAATTGCCTTGGAGGAGAAGCAAACAAACAACGCAACATAGCCTTTGCTAAAAATGCTATTTCGCTTCGAAGATTGCTTTATGTCAAAGGGACCACAGTAGTCTATGCCAACCTTTTGAAACACTCTGGTGGAGTTTACCCTGTCATTAGGAAGTGAACCCATGAGCTGTTTTGAGGCCTCTGCCTTATACCTACGGCATATTTTATGTATTACATTTTTAACCTCTCTTACAGCATTTAAAATATAATACCTTTGAGATAAATGACTTAAAACTAGTTTTATACCGCCATGTAACAAGGTTAAATGTTCTTGTTGTATAATTAGCCTTGTTGCATGACAGTGCTTAGGTAATATTATAGGATGTTTCTTTGAATAATTAACTTTAGCGTTATGTAACCTACCACCTACACGACAAACACCTTTGTCATCAATAAATGGATGAAGAGACTTCAGAGAAGTTTTGATATCTCTCTTCTCTGCAATATGTTTTAACTCTTCGTAGAAATAGTATTGTTGGATACCCTTAATAATGTTGATCAAAGCTTCTCTGTACTCCCCTACTGATATTAAACCTAAACTTATTTTAATTTTCTTACAACATTTAATAAATCTTAATATGTAAACCGTGACACGAACCATTTTACACAGATTAGAATATTTTTCAAATAAGGGATGAATAGCTTCATTATTTGAAATAGTTAAACAAGCAGTTTGCTCGCAAGCATCATGTATTGACAGTGGACTTTCGATATTTGCTAAGTAAAAATTATAGTTTGATGGCTTAGCCTGTAAGTAATCTGGTCCATACTTCCATAGTAAATTATGTTGGATATCCATTGGATCAGCTCCTCTGGATAAGATATCTGCTGGATTTAACAAACCAGGTGTGAAATGCCATGAAAATTCATCAGTGAGTCTTTTTATTTCGCGGATTCGATTTCCTATGTAAGCAGGGACCTTTATGGGCGACAATTGTAACCAGCCGAGTACAATTTTGGAATCACAGAATAGGTGTACATTTTGGATGTTTAAAACTGAAGATACATGAGAAATAAGTTTGGCTAACAGCAGTGAACCATTGAGCTCTAATTTTGGAATAGTTAATTTAGAATTAATACCATTTAACCTAGACCTGGAGCAAAGCAAGTGAATATAATGATTATCACCTTTCACAACCTTTACATAAATGCAGCAGCCGTAACCAGTAGAAGAAGCATCACAATAACCTACCAGCTGGACCTCATCTGCACCATTAGTTTGTAAATATCGTGGCACAATAATCTCTGGCATAGTAATAATGTTTGCATAGAATTGGTTCCAAGCCTTTTCTAAATCAAATGGCAGGGGAGAATCCCAGTCTAAATTGCGCTGCCACAGTTCACGTAGGAAAAGCTTAGCACGCATAGTCAGTGGCCCTACTAACCCTAGTGGATCATAAAGCCTACTTACTGAACTTAATACACTCCTTTTGCTATGTATTTTAGTGGGAGTGATTACACTGCCATTTATTATGAACACATCCTTAGTTGTATCGTAAGAAATACCTAATATCTTAGCTTCAGATCTGTCCCGATCCAAATCTCTGCAAGTAATACCTAATTCATTCTGTGGTACATTTAGGAGTACCTCTTGATTATTGGAAACCCATTTGTGTAAGTTTAAACTAGCATGTCCCATCAGAGATATAAGTTCTTTTTTAAGCTGGTGGACACCTTCTAATGTTTCATGACCAGCTTGAATGTCATCAATATATGAATTATTTATAATTGCGGCGCTGGCCAATGGATATTGAGTTTTGTATTTTCTTGCTAATTCAATAAGACATCTTGTAGCTAGGAAGGCAGATCCAATTAAGCCATAAGTCACAGTTTGCAATTGTAGTATGCTCATGACCCCATTCTCACGCCAAAGAATATTTTGTAGGCACCGGTGATTGGGAGCCACTTCTATTCTTCGGTACATATGACTTATGTCACATTGCAGAGTGTACCTGAATAAACGAAACATAAGAAGTATGTCAAAAAGGGAGTTTTGTACAACAGGGCCAGTGTACATGTAATCATTGAGGCAGAGACTATTTTTGTTTTTTGCACTGCCATCAAATACAACCCTAAGTTTGCTGCTATTTTTTAATGGCCTAATTACTCCATGGTGTGGTAGAAAAAACCGGGGTTCATCTATTGGATCACAGTTCTTCATGTCTAGTATTTTTGCATGTCCTAATTCAATGTATTCATGTATGAAACTTTTGTATAAGTTATAATAATCTGGATCCTTCGAAAATCTTTTTTCTAAATTATATAATCTTTGTAAAGAAATTGCATATGAGTTGGAAGGGTCAATGGCCTGTAATTCAACTTTAAGCGGATAATTGACCTGAAATTTATTGTTATGTAAAGAAACTGACTCTGTAAATACCTTTTCACTATACTCGTTCTCAGGAAGGGACTCATGATAGAACTCTGGTACCTTTTCTGCCTCCCAGAACTGACGGACACAGATATCTGGATTGGGACAAAGTGTTGTATGCATAGCGATGGTTGTATTAGATTCAATTGGGCTGGTAGATGAGATGATATATCCCAGTTCAGTATTTAATAATATGGGGTCAGCTGGGCCACCTTCTACCTTGCCATCCAACATTATCTTGAAAAATATGTCACTGCCAAGCAGTAATGAAATGTCACCTGGAATATAAAATTCCTTGTCAGCTAAAGCAACGTGTGCGGGTATTACGAAATTGCTAAAATCCACTTGTTTTTGTGGTTGTTTGGAAGTTATCTTATTTATTATTGAGCATGTGACATTCATATGGAATGAATTTACTAATGACTCAAAATGTAACTGTATGCCTTTAGTACTATTGTTGTGACAAGTATCACCCAAAGTGGCTATACTCTTTTGTAAATTAAACTGTGGTAACCCTAATCGATTGGCCAAAGCCGTTGTGCAAAATGAAGTCTGACTTCCACAGTCTAATAAAGCTCTAACAACTAACTTTTTATTATTGACTCCAGTAACTAGTACCTTGGCTGTTGGAAGTAAAACATTTTCGAAAATAGGCTGAGCAGTATGTAAAGTTACCTGTTGTGCGTTTTTGCTTTCATCTTGCTTTACTTCAGGTCCGGGCCTTTCATCTTGAGGATGTATTAATGCATTGTGAGCGCTGGAATGACAAATGGAACATTTAAACTTATATCTACATTTTTGAGGGTGTGAAACCAGACAAAGTTGACACAATTTCTGTTTAGTTACAAATTCCATCCTTTTTGGCAGAGATTGTGCCTTAAATGCTTCACATTTGAATAATTTATGACTTTGATTACACAATGGGCACTTGCTACTAACATTATTATTAGGTACGGTGGTAATATTAACTGAAGATTTAGGTTTGCCTGGAGCTTGCTTCTCACCAGGTGAGCTGGCTTCTAATGAAGCTGCCCGCTTCTCCATAAAGGATAATAACTCATCAATGGAGACAACCATTGTGGTATCCCGATCGGCATGAAACAATCTGACAGTCAAAGGATCAATTTTACGTAGTATAATGCGAGAGAGAATTGAATTCCACTGTGTGACTGGTTCACCGAGATTCTGCAATGCAGTGAGATGCTGTCTGACTGCTGCAACAAGCTCTCTAATTAGCTTTGCTGTACTACGCTGTATAACGGGTAAATCAAGCAATTTTGTCACATGACTATCAATTAATAAGGCCTGGTTGTCATACCTGTTTTGGAGAAGTTCCAATGCACTTTCATAAGACTTACCAATGATCGGTAAACTATCAATAATTTGCAAGGGCTCCTCCTGCAAATATTTCTTTAAGAAGCAAAGTCTTTGGACATTTGTAATTCTTGTGTCATGATGTACAACAGCTTTAAACATTTCTATGAATGGTTTGTATGCAGATATGTCCTTGCCATCGAAGTGTGGTATGTCCAACGCAGGTAACTTTGCCATACAGGCAGCGCTGTTCTTTGGGGAATCCTCCTGGTGGTCTTTCGATTTTAAGAGACGCTGTATTTTTGCTAGCAAGTCTAAGTACCGCTCTTCACAGTCGTCGTCGTCTTCATCGTCCGTATCAGATTGGGAATCCTCCAAAACGCTTAAACTTATTGTGACGTCTTTGTAACGCGTGTAATTTTCTGTTAAATTTTGTTTTCTAACCTGTAAATCTTCCACAGAAAGTTCACTATTATCAGTGGCTAAATATTTTTCTAGCCTTGTAAAAGATGCTTTGCATTGGCCCCTCGCGGCCACGAGTTTCCTTTTCTCAGTCTTGGACATCGTATGAACTTTATGTTTAATGCAATTATACTGGTTGAATCACTTTTTTAAGTATTTATGGTTGTAGTGAATGTAGTGTAACTTCAAACTTGTTTTAATTATAATTTTGTAGTTGAATATTGTAATTGTACTGGTGAGCGCGTGCTCATGCGACTCGCAAGCAAGGTTATGTTTTTTGTTCTCTTTGCGCTTGTGCGTTTAACAGTACTCCTCGTTTTGTGAACTTCGCCCGTTCGACCAATAGCGTGCGAGAATAGTCCAGTCGGAGTTGGAATGAGCGATGCGGCTGCGCCGCGCGTCAGCGAGAACAAACTTGTTGTCCTTCTCACACGCGGACCTCTCGTTTTCACCCTGAGGCGTGCGTCGTGTCGCCGAAATAAGATGGCGAAGCCCCAAAACGCCGGTGAAAAGGCACTAAACTCACGATTTGTAATGCACTGCTGAAACAGCTTGATACTTAGAGTTATATACACTGAAAGTTTTCGGCACCATGAATGAGACAATGGAATGTTGTAAATAAAATTACCGCGGTTAAACTGCACTTGATTTTTATTGTAAAAAGGATGAGCGTTAGGTACAATGATTGTCGTTAGTTCGCTACACAAATCTGACAGCCCGCCGGAAGACGGAAAGACGTGGTGTGGAGTTGCCACATCAATATGCCTTTAAAGCATTTATAGTTTATGTTTTATACAGACATCTATCCCTTTCATATCATTCTTCACACAATCCATCCATCTTTTCTTAGGTCTTGAGTTAGTTCCATACATCCAAATTAAAATAATAATGTTTTTGGTCACATGCGTTTCATCCCTCCTCTTTACATGTCCATACCAATACAAACGTATCGTTATATTTATAGTACCAGCTCAACTGACTAATTAGCAGACACAATAGTTAAACAATTGACGCAAGACTCCTGGAGTCTTCTGTACAGATAAAGGGTGTTTACGAAAGACATGAAGTAATAATTACAAATAGGTAATAATATATTTTTCTACTTACCGTTGGTTGAGTTGTATTTTTATAAATACTGTAAATTTTTAATATTTGTAGATACGTTTGAAACAACCTTCTACGACAAGTTTGATTTTCGTTATCATTGATCGAGTGTAAAACCTTATTATTCCATTGAACAACTTTATCCTTTAGCAACTTAATAATCCTGATTGCATAAACTATATTTATGTCAAATTGAAATAAAACAACTAATTTTACAATAACATGAAACGGAATATTTATGTGCATAGCGTAATTGCAACTGTAAAAAAAAATGAAGGAGCCAAGAATCAAAGTCAGGCTTATCCAACTGTTCCTGATAAACTTCTTAAAATTGACAGCATTGTTGAAAAATCTATGGACTTCTTGAATGGTTAATAAGAGAATCACGTTACTCTTCGAATGCACCAGATTAATAGCGATATTAATGAAAAATCCGGAAAATATTAAGCAGTAGTCTTGAACAACCCAGCAGAAATGCAGCCATGATGAAGTATGCCGTAAAAAAGCAAACCTGACGTCATAAAGTCGACATATAATTAAAGACGTATGTAAGATTGCTCCACAAAGTAATAAAACTCTATTAAAAAGGTCATTCAGATTTGTAGTTATGATATTGTTTTTGATGCGGTACTTTGGACTTAGCAGAATGGTTTGTAGTAAGGTGAAAGGTAGAAATATAGACTGAACATCTTTTGCCACAAAATTTTTGCGTAACACTTCTGTTTGTCGACTTAGAACAATAATTTGGTTATTCCTTCCTTTGTCAAACATCTTTTCGAAAACACTTCCGGAACACAAATGCCTCTAGTATGAGAATATTAATCAATCCTCCAAATCAATTTGGTGATTGATAAGTTCTGTGTGTGATCCATTGACTTGTATCTATGAACAGACCCTACCTGCAAAGAAGCGGCTACAAAATTGCTGCCAACTGGAATGCGCTTCATATAATGTATTAAAATTTCGTATTTGGAATTAATTAGTTCCAACCATAAACCTTATTTTAGTCGATAGTATTGATACTCAAACTTTTTACAACAACCGCCTTCAAAAACTAAAAAATGAAAAATATCTTTAGGACAAAACACACACACACGGCTTTGTTCTGTTTGTTAATTTGTATGTTCTGTGCTAAAGTTATTAATCACATTTTAGTTGTTGAAGGTGGTTGTCTTTTTGTTTTAAAATGTTTAAATTTTTCGCTTTTTAATACCTTCTTATCATTCAAATAAATTAAGAAACGGCAACATAGTTAAAACAGAGATTGGAAGTACTCATATAATTTTTTACTGTAGGGAAAACCAAAACGTCATCAATATATATTTTAGGTTTTTGCTGTTTTCAAAACGGCCTGAATCAATTTCGGCATTGTTTATTTGGAGCCAATCCTGAGGCATACCGTATCATAAAAAAATAATAATTGAAAAGTTGATTAACATTTGACGGAGTAGGCCGTCAAATAAATTTACAAATAAACATACACTCGAATTGAGAACCTCATTTTTGATCAGAATCAGTTAACATAGGCGGGGATGCCACGCTCTTACTGATATAGTAAGGGCATTTCCATAAGTATATATCTATGTTGTGAGTTATAAATGAATAGACCTGTAGTTCCCCGAAGAGATGGGCAGAGATACGTCGAGTAAATCATAATCTCCCTGTCCTTGTCCTATGTTACTTTTGTTTGGCGGAACACGTTTTCTTCTTCCATTCCATCCTGTCACCGCGACTCTCTTTTCTTTCAAATATCATTCTGAAAAAATCCACCCATCTTTCCTATAGCATTCCTCTGTCTCTCTATTCATCTACATTCAAATGCATAACTTGTTCTGGTCACAGTTCTCTCTAATCAAATCGGTACCTAACAGGAGTGAAGAAATTAAACGGACCCACCTTTATCTTTTAAAACCTTTAATTTTAAATAGTCGACTCATGGAAAAAGAGGAAAGGCATAAGGTAGGTACGCCACCACATCCAGTCATACCAAACCTACAATAACATAGGTAACAGTAACACACAAACAAATTAATGGTACGTGATTACAGATATGCGAACTGCAGCAACACAACGGTGTAGTTAGTGACGAGTGCCGCCAGGTGCAGTAAGAGACACACGTCTACGTAGAACAGTCGACAGGCGCGCATCTTATTGAACGTCGCGCGGTACACGCGACGGACATTCTTGCATAACTTCTTGTCTTCATCTGTAACAGTAATATCATATGAGGTTTAGATGTTTAGAGTGAATAAACAACTTTTTCTAAGGCAGACTTTTGATTCCTTGTGCCTTTGTCAGGGAATAATGTACTCAAAAATATGAAGGCCAATTTTCATAGTTAAAAACGTTCAAAATCTAGTCACAATTTTATCTCAGAGACAGTGAATATCAAAATCTAGTCAAAAATATAGAAAACAAATAGATTAAGACTGAGTTTTGAAAGCGGACGTTCCAAAAAATTGTATGTGTTGCCTCCTTGATCTAGTTTTGTGGTGGGACCCGAGAACATCAGATTTATCTTTTTAAGAATTGGTTCCATTACAAAAGTTGTTAGTGTTCAACAGTACTTTCACTCCCTTAACGATGCACAGTGAATTAATACTGAGCCAGTATTCAATTGGTTTTCGCATTTGTAAGTAAGTTATATTTGTTAAAATCTTCAAGACACAAATTGTTAACCAAACCATACATAAGCTGGTAAGATTGATTGTTAATAATTCAGTCAACCAATCACAGTCATTGACAATTTTAAACAATATTTTTTATTCGAGATACCGAAGAATAAAATCACACTTAGTACCTGTACAATTTGACCCAAGGATATAAGAGCATGCATCTTGAGAATCCTCCATGGTTATGTAAAACGCTTCGCAATACAGACTCAGTATCGTTTGTAGCATAAAGTTCTTAGACAACCAAACGTATATCAGCACTGACGATGACAATACTACATTCTAGAAAAAACATAACTGCATCATTAAACATTTTAGTAGTACCTAGCTCTTGTGTACAGCTTACTACTGTACCTATTTCTGCCGTAAAATAACGTTGCTGTGTTCAGGTTTCGAGCCATTTTTTTTAATCAGGAGCACAGCGACTACCTTGACCTTGACCTCTGACCTTCTTGCGGGTCAGACAGGCAGTCGCTGCATGACACGATACTCCTTTAGTAAGACTGCCGTCAGACTTTTTAGCTTTGACTACTTATAACGACTGTAAATGATGTCTGATGTCTGTCTGTCTGCCTCAGTCGATATTTGGTACCGATAGCTTACGTCTTTTCGGAGGCACGGATTTCTCTCTGTGTGAAATGGGTGGTCACCAATCCATGGTACGACCTCGGCAAGCGTAGATTAACCATGCCTGATTGATCTGTACATTAGCCACGAGCCCTTCATTTATTTATTCATTGATAATGAACTAACATTTATCAAAAATGAAGTTGGGAATTGCGTAATTATAAAGCATACAATTTTTAACATCATTTGTGATGTAATCGTATTTTATTTCACAATGTCACTGTTTTGTTTAAGCTAATAATAATAATAATTGTCAAGAGGCTTCTCTCTCTGGAGCCCTAACCACCGGTAGCTTGGACTCTGTTCCCGATACCGGTGGGCTACTATTTTGTATATTTTAAATGTTTTTTTTTATTAATATTTAAAAATGTAAATTATGTGTATAAACGATGAATAAATGAGAAAAATAATAATGTTTTATTGACATTAAAATGGGTTACATTACAAAATATATGAATCCCCTGGCCCGTAAACTAGTGTTAACTGTATGATAGGAACCATGTCAAAGAAACAAAAAAAAAAATACAAAACAAAAGATCGAATACTTATGGCTTACATCTGCATTAAAAAAAAAAATAAAAAAAAAAATAAGAACAAACATTGTGGTGTGTGTCTGTGTCATGTGTATAATGGTATGGTGTGAAGTGAGTGGTTGTGTGTCGGGTGTGTACTGTGGGTGTAAATGGTGGTGGTGGTGTTATTAATATATTTATTACCCGTGAATAAAGCTTTCAATTTCGTCATAACTGTAATTTTTAGCCAGTTTGCAAAAAATTGTACACAGTATAGGTTGTGTAGGTACAGTATTTTGATGACATCTTATCAACATCTCAAGTACAAAAAGTTTCCACACCGTCAGTACATCAGCTCTTTCATAGACGTTAGCTGTTGGGTGCCTATGGGGTGCGCGTGATAACCTTTAGCATAGCTCCTTGCGCTCTTTCTACTATAATAAGGTGACTTATGACTGCACTGCCTCAGGCGCTAATGCAGTACCTGACTAAACACTCACACAAGGCGCGGAATGTTTGGATTAGTAGTTGAAATAGCATTAAAAGCTGACCTCTATACGTACCTGCTGTCCTGGTCTGTCATGTGTTTTATTAAATTCTATTAACATCTGGACATTTAATAATGAATTCAGTAAATTATGCACCGTATAGTAAAGAATCTGAAATTGAAATTACTTAAAAAAGATAAATTTGTCTATAACATACATTTAAATACTACTATAACTCGCTAAACTCCGAAACTACTAGTCCGTATCTAAAAAATCTTTAACTTGTGGGTGGGGCTTGTGGGGGGCTACGTTACTGCTGAGTGCTACAGACTATATCATTCATTTCCAACTGACAATTTTTAGTTTACGAAAGATCATCATCACTGTCTTTCCATTCCCATGTTAAAAAAACAGCACAACTTTTAATTCTTCCATTCCGTTCTATCTACAGTCATAATTTCACCAAATATCTTCTCTTTCATAATTATTATTCTTCACACAATCCATCCATCTTTCTTTGGCCTGCGTCTTCCTATCCATCCCTCCACACATTTATATTTATAATACTTTTGACTACATGCGTTTTATACCTCTTATTCACATGCCTATACGAAAACAAACGTACTATTTACGTTTATACAGACATTGTTTTTAAAGGATATTATGTTGTGTTAATTACAGATTTATGTGTGTGTGTGTGTTCCCAGCGATGACATATGGCACAGAAACGTGGCTTTTAATAGCTGGCTTCCTAGACAAGTTCATAGTTACCGAGAGAGCCATGGTGAGAGCTATGCATATTAAAGTGGCAATGGGCAGGCCACATCGCTCGTAGAGCCGATAACCGATGGGGAAGAAAAGTTCTCAAGTGACGACAACGAACCGAAAGAGGCAACATTGGTAGGCCTCTCACCAGATGGACCGACGACATCGTCAAAGCCGCGGTTAGCCAGTGAATGCAAGCGGCAGGTATTCGGTCGTTGTGGCGTTATATGGGGGAGGCCTATGTTCAACCCTACCCCATCTTTCGGCTGATGATGACGATAATGAATTACAAATGATTAATTAATTTCTCTACTAACCGTTGGTTGAGTTGTGTTGTTATAAATACAGTAAATTTTTAATATTTGTAGATACGTTTGGAACAATCTCCTACGACATGTTTGATTTTCGTTATCATTGAACGACTGTAAAACTTTATAATTCCATTGAACAACTTTAGCGTTTAGCAACTTAATAATCCTGATTGCATATACTATATTTGTGTCAAATTGAAATAAAATAATTGAATGAACAATTATATTAAACGGCATGCGTATATGTATAGCGTTATTGCAACTGTAAAAGAAAATGTATGAACAAAGAATCGCAGCCAAACTTAACCAACTGTTCTTGGTAAACCTCTTTAAGTTGACCTCACTGTTGAGAAATCTATGAACTTCTTGAATAGTCAATAAGAGTATCACATTACTCTCCCTTTGAATAAAATTAATCACGATGTTAATGAATAATCCAGAAAATATTAAGAAACACTCTTGAACTACCCAACAGATATGTAGCCGTAATGAAGCATTAACAATATTTATGTCAGAAAATCGACATACAATTAAATACGTATATAAACTTGCTCCACAAAGTAATAAAACTTTATCAAAGAGGTTATTGAAATTTGTAGTTATGACATTGTTTCTGATGCGGTACTTAGGACTTAGCAGAATGGTTTGCAGTAAGGTGAAAGGTAGAAATATGGACTGAATATCTTTTAAAATAATATTTTTGTTTAAAACTTCTTTTTGACGACTTAAAACATTAATTTGGGTGTTCCTTCGTTTGTAAGACATCTTTTCGAAAACACTTTTAGAACACAAATGCCTCCACGAGTCCACGTGTGAGAACATCAATCAATCCTCCAAAGCAATCACATCTTGTGATTAAATCGTTCTGTGTGTGAAGCATTGACTTGTATCTATGGACAGGCCCTACCTAAAATAAAGCGGCCACATAGAGGCACAAAATTGCCTTCAAATAGTACGCACTTCGACTCGATTCATAAGTGAATTAAAATAAGTAGTTCCAATATAAACCTTATTTAAATCGATAACTGATACTCAAAATGTCAGTTACGCCACGTTTTGACAGATAATATTGTGCATGCATGTCGAGGGCATCAATAGTATATCTCTATGTTGTGAGTTATAAAATAATGATTGGTACTTAACTTGATTGATAAAGTGTGTTTTCAATAACATTACGCGGCATGTACAGTCCCATAATTAATAATTATATATGTAGATTGCAAAATTCAAAAAAAATCTAGTGAAATAACGATTTTAATTTATAGATAAAACCTATTTTATAGTCGTTGGGGATCAAAATACCCTTTTCGTAACCCCATAACATTTTAATCAATAGTTTAGAAGAAAATCAGTTTAGAATGAGACCAACTGTTTACATATTTCCGCTTGTGACTGTACGTCTATCATTTTCCGAAAAAGTTTTTCAGAATAACGTCGAATAAAGTACTGTACACCATAACCTCCCTATCCTTGTCCTATGTTACTTGATGTCGCCGCAACATATTTTCTTCTTCCATTTACTCCTGTCAACTGCCGCGCAATCCACCCATATTTCCTTCAGCCTTGCTCTCCCTCTTCATTCATAAACAAAAGCTTTATTAAATTCTTAACGTCTTTTGTCTTTTCTCTTTAATTGTATCGATACTTAACATAAATGAAGAAATAAAACGTGTTCACTTTTATCTTCTAAAGCCTTTAATTTTAAATAGTTGACTCATAGAAAAAGGAAAATGTATAAAGTATGTACGTACAATGACATAACACTTGCACACGAAAACAGAAACGTGAACTGCAGCAATACACCGGTGTACTTTGTGACGAGTGCCGCCAGGTGGAGTAAGAGAACTACGACTACATACTCGTAGAACAGTCGACAGGCGCGGTACACGCGACGGACATTCTTGCCTAACTTTTAGTGTTTCTTCATCTGTAACAATAATATTGTATGATTGTATGTTCGGAATAAATAAACAATTATTAAGACAGCTTGTGTATAGGCTGCCTTTTGATTCTCTGTGCCTTTTTAGGCGATAGGGAAAATAACTCGTTAATACGAAGGTCCAATCTTGTAATTAAAAACGTTTAAAATATAGTCTCTCTCTAGAATTTCAGCAACAATGTCAAAATCTAATAAAGTTATGGGTAATAACAGATTGATAGAATAAAAGATTGAGACTGTGATTTAAAAGCGAACTTTTCTAGAAATTGTTAGAATTCTGTGAAGAAATTTTATTGTGGGACCCGGGAATATCAGATTTTTCTTTTAAGAATTTATTTCATTGTAAAAGTTGTTAGTATTCATCAGTACTTTCACTCCCTAAAAGATGCGCAATGAAATACCACTGAGCTAGTATTCAATTAGTATATGCATTTATAAGTTACGTTTGTTATAATGTTCAAGACACAAATGTCAAGCGCACGTAAGCTGCCAAGATTGGTTGTTGATAATTCAGTCGACCAATCATAGTCATTGACAATTTCTAACATTTATTATTCATTCGAGATACCAGGGAATAAAATCTCACATAATACCTGTACAATTTAAGCCAATGACATAAGCGTTTGCATCCTGAGAATCATCCAAAGCTGTGTAGAACGCTTCGCAAACAGACTCAGTATAGTTTGTAGCAAAAACTTCTTAGACAACCAAAAGTATATCAGCACTGACGATGACAATACTACATTCTGGAAAAAACATAACTAAATCAATAAACATTTTAGTAGTAGTAGCTCATGTGAATCAGTCCTTTCGGGGAAGTACCTACTTCTTACCACCATACCTATTTGTGCCGCAAAACAGCGTAGCTGTGTTCCGGTATCGACCCATTTTTTCAAATCCGGAACACAGCGACTACCTGTCTGACCTTGGTGAGAGTCAAATAGGAAGTCGCTGCGATGATGATAATACATTTGAAGTGCGGAACAAAAGGGTTTCAGATAAAATAAAGGTATAAATACGGCCATTTACGATTTGATAAATGTCATATTGCAAAATTTTGACAAAAAAGTACCAGTTTGCGCAATTTTCACGGACATGACGAAGGCATTTGACTGTGTTAATCAGAGGAAATGTGCTTAATCTCTTAAAATCGTACATTAACAATCGTAAGCAGCACACAGAAATATCTTAAATATGTCTAAAAACTAAGCGCGAAGAAAAATATTTATCTAAGGCCAGAATTATTAGGTACGGCATACCACGGGGCAGTGAACTAGGCCCTTGATTATTTTTGCTTTATATTAATGATCTAACTCGTCATATTGAACATCCTATGACCTTATTCGCTAACAATAGTACTATCTAGATTAAGGGCGGCTTTTACCAAAGCTCTAAATGCGTTTACAAGTTTCGTTTAATACAAAATTGAGTTCAAATCCAAAATATGTCTTTCACCACGACTTAAACGCGTTTAGTGAACTCTTAAAGTTAATTACTCACAATCGGCTATTTAGCGGCGCTAAATACGTTTATGGTGTCACGTGATTATCGTAACTTGTGATCATTTTAAGGTTAATTCAGGTTTTACCAGTTTCTTATGTGTTATAATTTGTGAATAATCAATTATAATCATAAATGGATTTGTGAGATTTATCAGATGACGACGAAGATATTATTGC
Organism: Charanyca ferruginea; assembly: GCA_947361185.1. Classification (NCBI taxonomy): domain Eukaryota; kingdom Metazoa; phylum Arthropoda; class Insecta; order Lepidoptera; family Noctuidae; genus Charanyca; species Charanyca ferruginea. The sequence goes on from OX376060.1 coordinate 6,253,604, forward strand.
CTATTTAAATAGTTCTCGTGCACTGAGGCAAATTGGTCCAAGGACCATGTTTAAAACATTATCTGATACAAAATTTGTTAGAAGATTTCGTCTTACTAAAAAAAATACTCGTTGCTATTACAAGAAATTGAACATTAACAAAATTTTAAAACAAACAAGTAAGTTATTTATTATTATCCAGTTTTTATCAGGATTGGGTAGATAGGGGACGTCTCTGAACCCATAACATCTATACATATAATAAAACAGTAACGAAACTGTGTCTGTACATTGAATATATTAAAAAAATCTAAACATATAATAATACAGTAACAAAACCATGTCTGTACATTGAATATATTAAAAAAAAATATTGAGGGGGGTTTAGGAACAGTAATAGAGCACGAATCCAAAAAAAAAATTCTGTCTGTTTGTCTGTTTGTTTGTATTTGTACACGCTAATCTTCGGAACTACTGGGCGGATTTAAATGATTTTTCTTTTGTTGTATAGGTATTAAGTCTGGGCAACATATAGGCTATAATTTATCTTGGAAACTTGAACACCTGATGCAGAACCGCAACAGACCAGCTAAACTATAAGAGATACAAAAATGGTACCATAGCAAAAATTGTTCCACGTGATGAGCATTTTCTGCTGAGAGAATAAATTTGAAGATCTGGAACACCTGATGTGGAACTCCAAGAGCCCAGCTACACCATGACACATATAGGAATGACGTCTTAGCAAAAGTTGTTCGGTCTGATGGGCATTTCCTGTTGACTTATAAAAATAGAAGATCAGAAACATCTGATGTGAAAATCAAAGCTATCACTAACTTCACTGTATCTTATAAAATAACATAAGCTGGGAGTACCTCCACGCGGTGAAGGCGGTAACAGTTTAGGACTGATTTTTGATGACGATGCTATATCATTGAAAATTTGACTCTACTGGCCAAAATTCCCATTAATTTTTTTATTTTATCGAATATATATGCCTTCGAGCTTATGTTATTTGGGTGTTTAATTTCCCTTTCCATTTATCTTCGTGACACGGTAGCCTACCCGGTAACGCAGGGGAGCAGTCACTTAGATTTTAATTGATCAGGTATCTTCTTTACAATAAAACTATAACCATGCCTAGAAAGAGGTCAAATCTTTCCCAATCTTCCAAAGGAGCTAAAAGATTGAGGATCATAATTAATTTACTCATAATTCTCGAAAGTGTCTATTGCGAAAAATTCTATATAACTGTCGAGCTTATAAGCTGAGGCAGCGTGATACAGCTGATGAAGAACAGGAACTGTCTACGTAAGAATGTATTGAAAATAAAGAATGCACAGTTCGCTCAAATTATGTTTTATAAGAGTTTAAGAGTTAGTAGGATGTTAAGCAGAAAAGTTTCCAAATAGGTTGAAAAAAAAATTCTTTAGTGACAGCTCACTAAAGAATTTTTTTTTGCAGCCTTTGTGGATGTTTGAAATTGTATCATTACTACTGTTAGCAAAAAATTTAGTACTCATCATTCTCGAAGGTGTCTATTGCGAGAGATTCTATATAACTGTAGAGCTTATAAGCTGAGGCAGGCGTGCATACAGCTGATGAAGAACAGGAACTGTCTACGTAAGAATGTATTGAAAATAAAGAATGCACAGTTCGCTCAAATTATGTTTTATAAGAGCTTAAAAGTTAGTAGGAAGTTAAGCAGAAAAGTTTAAGAGATAGTCACACGATCGGAGACGAGACGTCGTTTTAGCAATTTAGTTTAACGAAGATGAATAATTGTGATGTGCGATGATTCTCTCACAACTTTCTTTACTATGGTCGTTCCTGACTGACCTGTGAGCAACTCCTGGGGCGTTTAATTGTTACTCCCCCTGAGTAACAATGAAACGCCCCAGGAGTTGCTCATTTGGGTTACCTATCATAAGGTCGAAAAATATTTGACCGAATTTCATTTCACCTAAAACTTTTCAACTTTTCTCGTTTCGTATTTTTTTACTTCATCGAAGTCACGTCTGCCACTGTATCAGTTGACCTATTATCAATTCAGTTTTTTTCGTTGCGCCGACGTTTTATTCAATCGAAAAACTTTTTACCGAAGTTAGACTTAGCCGAAATAACATTTGCTCGAACATTCGTTATCCACTGTTGTAATTACCATATTTTATCAAACGCTTAGAAGTAAATATGTCTGATATTGAGTCAACGATAACCGGTACTCCACCAGCAAAAAAAAAAATACGTCGTTAAAGAAACGAAAATCAAAAACTTTTGAAAATTTTAGTTATCCTATATAACTAAAAGGCCCGAGTTGCGCTAGTCTATTATACTTTATATCAAATATTCTAAAACGGACGATAATTAATAATATAATTGAACAACAAGAAATTAAATTAAAAGTAGATATTACAAATTGTCAAAGTGTGTCATGGTGTAAAGGTGAGAAGATGTGAGAATGTGATGGTGAGGTGGTGTGTGAGTGAGAGTATTGTGGTTGGGAGCTTGTGAATAATTATGTGAGGAGGACTTGCACAAAAATAATATTATTATCAGGTTAATATTTCCTCGGTTTCATTGTATGACAGAGAGAGGAGCCAACTTTTTGTGACTCTTTTACATGAATAGTTGGTGAGAGCTTTGATTTCACAGTGCTTGTTTGTTTTGTTGTAGATATGTATGTGTGAGTAAGAGGGGCACCTTCTGGCCAGAAGACTGTTTGCGTTAGGGAGAGGAATATGTAGAATACGTTTTGAAAGTAGGCTATGGTAATCAGGTCTGTTTTTTAAGGACTTGTGAGCATGTAGTGTGGCATTGAGGATGAATAGCTGACGTACGCAAAGGACTGGAAAATCATCGTATAGCAGATCAGTCGGGAACCTGAAAGGCTTTTTAAGCATCACTTTGATAACGGCTCTCTGAGCTCTTTCGATTTCGATAAAAGAACTTTTCCCAGCTCCACCCCAGACGGAGATTCCATACTGGAGTACTGATTGACACAGGCCTAGGTATATTGTTCGGAGAATTTGAAACGGTGTGCAATCGCGTAACTTTTTCATGACATATATTAGTTTCCTGACACGGCCCCCATGCAAGTGAATGTGAGGTTTAAATGATAAATTTTCGTCTAATGTAATACCTAGATATCTTAAGGAGGAAGTGCGGTCTATGGAAGTGCATGCACAATTTGAGATTGGTGAATTGTGGTCGTTGTGGCATGTATGGAACTTAAGAGTCAAGTGATGAGGAGGACTAGAAGCTGAGGTTTTATAGAAAGTGATTAGCTTTGTCTTTTTTAAGTTAAGGGTGAGAAGGTTCTTATTGAGAGTCTCTGAAATTGTAAGTAGACCGTTTTCTGCCGGATGATACACCTGCTCCCATGATCTGGCATGGAATAAGATTGCCGTGTCGTCTGCATAAGAAATAATTTCGGAATTGTGGAGAGGTGCGTTAAGTATATCGTTCATGTAGAAAGCGAAGAGAGACGGACCAAGAGTACTGCCCTGAGGAATACCGAAGTTGATTGGCAGTAGACCGCTAGAGCAGTCACCTACTTTTACTAGTTGTTGACGATTTGATTAGTAACTTTGGAACCAATCAAGCGCGTTTCCTCGTATTCCTATTCCCTCTAACTTAGTCAGAAGCAGATCTATCGAAATTGTGTCAAACGCCTTGGCTAGGTCTAAAAATACAGCCATGACGTGTTCCCCCTTTTCGACGTAAGAAGCTATAGAGTTGGTTAATAGTATAGCGGCGTCCTCAGTCGACTTGCCTCTTCTAAAGCCAAATTGTTTTTCAGATATCAACTTATTATCTTCTAGGAAATTTACTAGTCGCTTATTGACAACTTTTTCAAGGAGTTTTGATAGAATGCTCAATAGTGCGATAGGGCGGTAGTTCTCAGGTAATTCTTTAGGACCGCTTTTATGAATAGGTCGGACGCAAGCAATCTTCCAGGCGTCAGGGAAAATACCATTTTTCAAACTCAAGTTGTAAATATGAGTGAGAGGTTTTAATAATGTTTTTTAAGTAAGATAATAAGTCTTGCACTAATATTATCTAATCCGGCGGCGCTATCTATTTTCAGCTGGTCTATAAGTTTTTCGACTTCGTCCTCGTCCGTTGGGTGAAAGAAGAAAGAGTGTAAAGGAGTGCAGTGTGGTTTATATTTGCTCGCTAGGGATGCTTGGGACTCGGATAATCGCATCAGTATAAGGTCGGAAAGATTTTTACCCAGAGAGGTAAAATAAGTGTTGCACCTATTGAGTGAATCAACAGGGTCTTTTTCGTTAGACAATAGCTGGGAAGAATCACTTTTTTCAGTATTTGGGTTATAAATAGATTTGATAGTGTTCCAGAGCTTTTTCGGGTTATCTTGGTTGTTGATGATGGTTTTGTTGTTGTAATCGGTTTTAAGTTTATGAAGTAAGTCATTACAAAAATTTTTGTATCTGGTATACACAAGGCGACGCATATCATCATTCGGGTATGATCTTAAAGCTAGGTGAAGATTATCGCGGTGTTTCATGCACCTTAAGAGTCCTGGGGTTATCCAGGGTTTAATATTGTATTTGCTACGACTGATTGAGACTTTACGCGTGTTTTTTTGCGATTGAATTGGAAATAGTTTCAATAAGTGAGTTGACGGAAAAATTGGGGCAGTCAGTGCTTAAGACATTAGACCAATCAGTACTATTTATCTCCTCGACAACGGCCTTTTCGTCAATTTTCCAGCGCGATCTGGACGCTTTCGTGACAGTGTTTTTTTGTGCAATAGCAGCCATAATTAAATCGTGATCTGTAATAGAAGATTTTCCTATGATACCTACAGTTTTAAAATTTGATTTGACAAAAATGTGGTCGAGACAGTTACGCCCTCTAGTCGGCTTGGTGATAGCTGGCAGAAGTCCGTGCATGGCCATGAGACTTAGGTATTCTGAGTGTGCGATGTTTATTGTGTTATAGATGTCAATGTTAAGGTCTCCGGTTACTATAATAGTCGGGTATTTTTTTAATTGCGTGAGGACCGTATCTAGAGATATCATAAAATTATCGATAACCGGGAAAGAGGGCGAACGGTAAATTCCCAGTATGGCAACTTGGTCGCCTAGCGTTATTAAAAGACTGTCTGCTTCTGCTACTTTCGTTTCTAAAACTGAGATGTTCCAGGAGGTTTTGGTGTAAAAAATGACGCCTCCGTTTTTGTTTAGTTGTGTGTTGGTGCGAAATACGGAGTACCCTGGTAGAGTGTCCAGTACTATCGTGTCGGTTAACCAGCACTCAGTCAGGACTATCACATCGAATTCGGTGTCAAGGCGTTGGAAAGCTGTGTAAAAATCGTCAAAATTGTGCTGGTAACTTCTTATGTTAAATGAGAGTATTTTAAGGTCATTATTAGATTTGTGAAGCAATTTCCTACATTCTTCTAGTTTATCTAAAGAGTGACAATCTATAGTAACATTTTCGTCAATATCCTGAATTATATCAAGTAACGCCATAGATGTATTTGGTGAAAATGTTATTTTTAATAATTAATATAATGAATGTGGTCATTGTTACTAAAAGAAAGTCGTAAACGTCAGGCTGTAGGAAAATATGAGTGCTAAAGTATTGTGGTTGGGGTGCGTTTGTGAGGTATAGTGGGAAATGTGTGTAAGTCTTAATGGTACCGTAAACGTTAGCAAACTTTGTGTGAGTGTAGATATGTTGCGATGATGATGTGTTCAATAGATGCAAAGATAACGCTACCAAATAGTATTTAAAATTAATATAAAATCTAAAAAAATAAAAAATATTATGTAATGAAAAAGAAAAAGTAAAATGAGATCTAAGAATAATAAAAAGTTTGTACTGTTCGTCATCTGGCAAGGTTATCGTTTCATTGTAGGCCTGTTGTCGCAAACACATGTTGTGACAGTCACACTGTAGCCGTAGAACCAAGGTGATATTCCAGATCTTCGGTGTTTCGTATGTGGATGGAGGGGTTACCTTCTTGCTTACGGATGAGAACTGCACCATTTTTAATCCAGCAGAACTTGTATCCGCGTTCGCAGCACCACCGCAGCTTCGGCTTGCTTCAGCCGCAGCGGCGAGCCTTCAAACCGCCTTCTCAGATCGCGGGCCGCCCCACTCCTCCACGCCTACGCGTTTTTAAATAACACTCTAGGCGTAGGGCAGACAAGAATGCGTGAAGTCGGTTTTGCAGCGATTCGTTTTTGTCACTAAATTTTGTAACATGTTGACTTTTTATGACACTATTTTAATTTAATGTTGAAAATGCTACCAAGTAACCGGCTACATATTTGTGATCAAATAATATTCCGTAAAATGTTGTTGAAAATATGGCAAATAAATCATTTGGCAAATGAAAATAGTTCAAAAGAGACTTTGGTCAATAGGAAAAAGTTATTTTGTAAATCAGAGAAACATAGTCCGGTAAAATAATACCTATGGTACATGATACTTCGATGATCTAAAAATATGTCAAATAATGCATATAGCAAAAAATACGACGATCAATAGTTTTCGGTAAAGTGAAATTCGGACAAAAATTATTCGGAAAGGTGATCGGTTCCCGCTCATTTGATTTGCTCTGTTGATCTTATCAGAGGGGAACCAGTTTCAAATGATTTTCTTAAAAAAAAGTTTTAAAGGAAACCGTCTCTCGCTTACAGAACAACATTTGATAAGTTTAGATCTACATCTGCAATAATTTAATATACAATGTATTGCTTACAGAGAGTCAAAAAGATCTTTGCAAGAAAGTGCTACCAGTTGAATCGAACTATCAGTAAGGTGAGAGCGTGTGGTCTGTTCTATGTAGACGTAACCCTAGCATTAAGTGAAAGTGAAGTAAACTTGCATGTTTTATGCTCATATACAAGCACAATAAGGTTCATGACCGTGATTTTGTATTTTACATAATTATAATATTAATAAATAAGTACTTAAACTTAATCCGTGAGAAGGCGCGCCTCAGTTTGTTACACGGAGAGGCGCGCGCGAGCAAATTACTCACACTACTTTAAATGCTCATATTTCTACTTCTATGGTACTTATTAGCATATAGTTGATTTATATGAATAAAACAAGGTCTAATAAGTGCGAAAATAAGTATTTTAATTAAAACTAAGAAACTGAAATGCTACTTCTAAAGCAAATAACAAATCAACTTATTTTTATTTTCTAATTTTGACAGTCTTCACATAAATCACAATAAAAAATCTTACATAACAAAAAACTTAAAAAAATACTCTTCCATGAGATCTAGACGAGTCTGCCTCTCGAAAAACATTGAACATGTATATGTAATATGTTTGGTGCAGAGTAATTGCTTGCACAAAGTGCATGCTTTTTTGGACCGAATATTTTGACGAACTGAACAGAATCCGCTTGGCCAAGGCTGTGTAGTAGGTCTAGGATGATGGATCTATCGCTTTATATGGTGTCAACACGATGTTCTACTGCATCTTCAAGATCCACATCTAATGCTTCATCAGCCAGAATCCTCTTCCAGCCACGAACAAAGTGTTTGACGTCGACCGCGCATTTTACAAGTTGTTGTAGCTACAAACAAGAAATATTGTTATTAAAATATTACTATAGAGTATTTACATAATAATTAACCATTATAATATAAATAAATAAAATAATATATTCTAGAACATACAATAACACTATTTTATTGGAATAATAAACACTTACACGGATGGGCGCGTGATGAGCAAATTACCGCATGATGCTCCTCGGCCTCCAGAAACACTTCGCTGTAGGGTCGCAATGGAACTGACCGGTATAAGAATTACGTCAGGGGGAAGGCGATGAATAGTCAGGAAGCTACCTAGGAGCTGGAGACGTTAGGGCGTCAGCATCACCAAAAGTTTTTCCTTTCAATATTTGTGTGAGCAAATTGCTCACAGCGCGCCTTCTCACGGGTTAAATTTCGTCTAGGCATCCTACCCACATAAAATAGAAAAAAATATTGAAGGCAAAAGTGCTTGACGGTTTGCTTAACACACAGTTGGATAAATATAATTATAAATCTGCACGATAATCAGTTTGGTTTTAGACCTCAATTGTCTATAGTAAGTGCTATACTGTGTCTTAAGCATACCGTCAGGTACTACACGGATCGTCGAACTCCTGTTTTTGCGTGTTTCCTCGACCTGTCCAGGGCCTTCGACCTGGTGGCGTATGATATCCTTTGGGATAAGTTGAATAGTATTAAACTACCGCGTGAACTTGTGACCATATTCAAGTATTGGTACATGCACCAGGTTAACAGCGTTAGATGGGCGGGAGCAATGTCGGAACCGTATCAGTTACAATGTGGAGTGAGGCAGGGCGGACTGACCTCGCCAACCCTTTTTAACCTCTACATGGACGCGCTCATTGTCGCGCTCAGCAGTCGACATGTCGGTTGCCATGTTGACGGTGTTTGCGTCAACAACCTTAGTTATGCTGACGACATGGTGCTGCTGAGCACTTCGATATGTGGTTTAAGGGAGCTTGTCCAGGTCTGTGAGGAGTGTACGTTGAGACATGGGCTAAAATATAATAAGATTTAAGATTTAAGATTTAAGATTTATTTATTGAACAGAAAAATAGTTGTACAGTCAAACACTTACAAACAACACCACACACACCCCATGTTATAATGTTAAGAGTCAATGAATGGTCTTTGGAGCCAGCGGTGCAAAATGCCTAGAGGATGTACCACCTGTTGTTCTCAATGGTATTGCCCTAGACAGAGTGGATCATTTTAAATATTTAGGGCATATAGTCACGGCTGGCCTCGAGGATCATGCTGACATCGAACGGGAGCGGAGGACGTTGTCGAAAAGAGCAAATATGCTTGCCCGCAGGTTTGCACGTTGTTCCAATCAAGTAAAGCTTACCCTTTTTAAGGCATATTGCACCTCACTCTACACGTGCAGCCTGTGGGTTCGCTACACGCAAGCGAGCTACAGCGCCCTCCGCGTCCAGTATAATAACGCGTTCAGGGCGGTGTTGGGGCTGCCCCGCTTCTGCAGCGCCTCGGGCATGTTTGCAGAAGCGCGCACCGACTGTTTTCACGCCACCATGCGCAAGCGGTGCGCGTCCTTAGTGCGCAGGGTGCGAGCCAGCTCCAATACTGTCCTGGTGATGATCGCTGAGCGATTTGACTGCCCCTATATGCGACAATGCTGTAACAGACATTTATAGACACTGACTTAATTTTTGATTGACAATGACATGTTTTCACTATGGGAATGACTTGTGTCTATTGTATTGTCTGTGAAAATTTTAATTTTATTTGTAATTCAGGAATAATTTTGTGATTTGTTTTATTTTTAATTTTTATTGACATTTTATTTTTATTATAATTCTGTGACCGTTTTAATAATAATAACTCTTTTATTTCAGACGAATGTCCATTTGGTTAGTACAATACATAACTTAGAAACTAGTGTTAGCACTTACATCTACCAGGATAATAAAACAATTAAAACTATTATTAAGTATACGCCACAGTGGCATGTAGGCGTATCCAATGCCTCAGTATGGGACTGTCCCACCTGTCCGCTATAGTGCTCAAGATGCTGTTGGGGCTGCCGCGTACCCTGCGCATGATGGAGGCGCATCGCTTGCGCATGATGGCGTGAAAGCCATCTATACCCGCTTCTGTGGACATGCCGGAAGCACTGCAGTAGCGCGGCAACCCCATCAACACCCTGAATGCATTGTTGTATTGAACGCGCAGAGCGTTGTATGCCCGCTGTGTGTAGTTGACCCACAGACTGCATGTGTAGAACGACTGACAGTACGCTGTGTACAGCGTAGCCTTTACTTCAGCCGAACATTTCGCAAATCTGCGAGCCAACATATTGCAGCGGACAGCCAACGCTCTGCGCTCACGCTCTATGTCTTAGCTATCTTGTAGGTCCTCGGAAACCCAGTCGCGCCCCCTCGGAGGCCCAGATACTTAAACGATGTGACCTGGTTTAAGGGGCTTCCGCAAAGTTTTAGCTGTGGTGCAATCGGGTAGGTTTTAGTGCCTGCCTTAAAAACCAGTACTTCACTTTTCTTAACATTGTATCTGAGCCCATGGGTCTCCGCGTACCTTTCACATGTCATGAGCAGACTCATTTAATGGATACGACTTTTGACATTGTTTCCGATTTGTTGTGGCAGAATTGTGTTTTTATTTTTATGTTAACTGATATGGGTCTTGCCTGAATTAAATGATTTTTTTTTAATAGAAGTAGAATTTATTGGTTGATTAATTTAATAAATGCCTTTAAAGTAAATTCGTTAGCCTACCTGCTTCATATTTCCATATAACTACGCTAACTTCTCCAATTTCTCTTTTTATTTCCCATATTTATCTAAGTTTTTGTCTATCCTATTGTTTCTCACACCGTTTCTTTAATTCTACTTTCAGTAACCATATTTGAAACCATGCCTGTGATGACCCGTAAGGCTACTGCTCAGGGTATGGAGCTTAAATTAAGAACGGCCCTCCAAGAATTAAAAGCATCTAATATTCAATGTCAACAGCTGTTGCAAGAGAGAGATGAAAGTGAGGAGGAAGTCAAGAAGATAGTTGACAGGAACTCTAGCTTGAAGCGGGAGCTAGTAGACTTACATCAGCAATACTTGGAGATTGTTGATGAACGGGATAAATTAAGGATGGTCACAGATGGTTTCAACAACTGTAGTAATTTGTATGAGGAGGCTTTGAGCAAAGTTAGGGACTTAGAGGATGAATTAATCCAGGCAAATGTACAAATTTCGAAATTACAAAAGGAAAAGGAACATACTCAGGTCAAAGAAACCAACCATTTATATAATGAATTATTAAACACAAACTGTAACCCATGTTCGTTAATAACCATAGACCTTACAAAAGATTCTTTACTAAAAGATAAGTCTAGTTATAAACTTAGTCAAAATAAATTAAAAAAAATGTCATAAATTCAAAAGTCTCCAAAAAAGCTATTCCAAATATATTCAACTTAGAAAAGAACGTGTTGCTCTTATAAATAAATTGAAAAACTATCAGATAAAATTGGAAGATAGTAAGAACATTTATGAAATAGACACTCAGCGTTTGCAATCAGAAATACAGGTTCTGGATGACTCACTAAAGTCCCTTTATGGTAAATATATAATATCTGAAAACCAAATAAAGGAACATACGCTAACTGCAAATGAGATAGTGGATTTGTGTAATTACAACGCAGACAGAGTGGACTCGCTGACTCTCAGCAACACGCAGTGTACTTGTCAGAGGGAGTCTGACCTTGTGGCCGTCCAGCCTGAGGCAACGGAGTCCCAAGTAGCGTCGCGCGTAGCGAGTAGCGGTCAAACGGTAATATTTATGTTCAAAATGCCTACGACAAAAGTGCAAATACAATTTATACCAATAACAACTGGTAAATGAAATAAATTTAATTAAACTCTAAATAATAAGTTAAATACTCTGGACCATTATAACAACGATGCAAATAAATTGTGTAATGATTTATTTTCTGTGGTCGAAACTGAAATCAATAAAAATTTTGAAAAAAAAAGGCGAAATATATTAGCCCTAAGTTTATATTTAGTGACTGGGCAACTTAGGGTATTAGAAAAAGTAGAGAAAGACTGTTTGAGCTTTACGGCCTTAAGCCTTATATTAACACGGAAACTTTTAACAAGTATGTCGCTACTTATTCTAAAACTTTTAGAAATACTTGCAAGGTAGCGAAAGCGCTATACATTAGTAACAAGATCAAATCGGCAGACGATAAAATAAAGACAGTTTGGAAAGTTATAAATAACGAAACTAGCAAGAAAAAAGTTCGTAACGCGGAATATATATTGGAGACATCACATGGTCCCGTAAGCTCCAACATAGAAGTAGGTCGTGAATTTGTAAATTTCTTTACTAGCCAATCAAAACCACCGAAGCTTTGAATTCCTCACCTGACGACTCAATTGCGTTATTAAAAGCGAACGTTCCAGGCTGCTCGGTAGAATTTCAATTTGAACATAATTATTGACCCCATGACCGTTTTAAAAGCTTTTCAGCAAATCAAAATAAAATTTACTGAAGATCTGTGGGGTATGTCTATTAAAGTTTGTACATCTATAATAGAAACAATAGCACCTTATTTGGCTTTAATATTTAATATGTGCGTAGACCAAGGTGTTTTCCCAGATTTAATGATATTTAGTAAGGTCATACCTCTTTTCAAATTCGGGGGTAGTAAAGATACTAACAATTATAGACCCGTGTCCGTGTTGCCGGCTTTCAGTCAAGTTTTTGAAAAGATTATGCTTAATCAGATGCTTGCTCATTTTAACACAAATGGCATATTACACGATCAACAGTATGGTTTCTCCAAAGGGCGTTGTACGACTGACGCCGGTGTCATTTTATTAAAACACATATTTCCTGCGTGGGAAGAGGCACAAGATGACACAGGAATCTTTTGTGACCTCCCCAAGGCATTTGATTGCGTAAATCACGAGACATTAATTCTGAAACTTGAGCATTACGGACTAGGTAAACTTGCGCTTAGTTTAGTGAAATCTTATTTAAATGAAAGACAGCAGCAAGTTCAAATAAACGGGGTGAATTCACATGGTTTAAAAGTACAAATGGGAGTTCCACTCAATTTTAGGTCCTTTCCTCTTTTTAGTTTATATTAATGATCTTCCCCGGTTATTCAAAAACCAACCACAAATGGTGTTATTTGCCGATGACAAGTCATTAATTTTTAAAATAAATAGACGGGCTCAAAATCTTGACAACGTAAATAACGCCTTACTTGAGGTACAAAAGTGGTTCACGGCTAACAATTTAGTATTAAATGAAAAAAAAACTAAGTGCATCAGATTTGCTTTGCCAAATGTCAAAAATAATGAGTGTGACATAGTATTGAATTAAGAGAAACTGGAATTCGTCGATAAAACCGTTTTTCTGGGAATGACGCTCGACTCAAGACTACAATGGGGTCCTCATTTAACATCTCTCGCAGGACGGCTAAGTTCGGCAGCATATGCTGTCAGAAAGATCCGGCAATTTACTGATGTGGATACCGCGAGACTGGTCTATTTTAGTTACTTTCATAATGTCTTACGGTATTTTATTGTGGGGACGAGCTGCAGACATCGATTCTATTTTTATTCTGCAGGAAAGAGCCATCAGCAAGTAGCAAAATTCTCCTATAATCATTAACTAATAAGACAAAACGTCCTATAGGAATCCAGTAAACGGTTTGCCAAATAATAATAATAATAACTTTATTATCAGGCAACTGTGGCCCATAGATAAAATACACAAAATAATCTTAAACAATAACAAACTAATACATATTAAAACCTTATCAACTATAATTAAATATATCCTATTTCACACGTAATGTTGGCGTCGTGTGTCGCGCGGTGTCAGCAGGTAACCGGCCTCGGAAGCGCCGGAACATAACACCTTTCGGCCAAAATTCCTCCTTCGTGAAGGTCGTCAGATGTGTAGTTGGTACTCTCACCACAAAGGAGTTGAAGTTCACATAATGGCTCGAGGCCAACCGCTCGACCCTCAGAGCAAAATTCGACTTAATATGGATGTACTCTACAACCTCCTCAACCTTTGTAGAGAAAGATCACTCATCCTAATACAGCATCTTATGATGCGATTTGCGCTAGAAGCACTTGTGATTCTATAACGTAATTTTACAAACGTTTGCAGGATCACTTTATAATATTGTAACTAGAGTTGTAGTCCTATAAAAGTGTTTGATAAAACGATTTAGCATAATGTCATTTTTCATCCTATAAACACATTTAATAAGATTGTTTATTCTTTTTAACGTCTTGTTTCATTCCTTTAAAAGACATGAGTACTCCTATGTACGTCTTAGGTATAGCTGCTATAGGTAATATATTACAGAATTAATTGGTCTTAGTCGTGACTTCTAATCACAGAACAATAATACTCTTACCAGAGAAGAATGACAACTTCAAACAAAAAAAAGGAAAACACTTCGTACTAGCGCCATCTATAGTCGGCCTCCTCACATTGATACGCTTTGAGCGCGAGGGCGGGAGATTTGAAATGATTACGGGAATAATAGGTATGGTGCTACCAAAATTTAATGAATTTATTTTGGAACAGGCATTTTTACTTGTAAGAAAACTCTGAGTTGTCTTACTAATAAAAATGCCTGCCTTGAATAATATATTAAATAAAACAAATAAAATAAAATTACTGAAGTCCTTTATTTCACAATAAAACAGTAATCATTTGAATTCTAATCACATCCAAAAACAAAAGTATACACAGAAAACTAAAGCTAATGTTGTTTTACTAGGTGTGAGTTTATTGTTTGCCATTCCATTAAATAAAATAAGTTCCAAAGGGAGTAGGGATACAGTATAAGCTACTGCACTAACAATAAGAGCAAGATCTTGTCCACAACTTAAATTGACATTGATGCAATATGAATATTATAGATTGTTAAGTTACTGCACATTACTTTTTAGGCGATAATAGTGTTTCCCATTTGGAGTAGATGAAATTGTTTATGCCATTTCAATAAATTTATTTAACAAAAACAAACTTGTCTACTGGTTTGTAACTAATCATTGTTGCTAATCTCTTCCTTCGTATTGATACTAGCTATAAATAACATAGGAATTACACAGTACCAATGTGGAAAGACTAGCCAATCAGATCACCAATCATGCTAGTTGGCCAGGATATTAAGATCATCTTAGTTTTCATTTAAATGAAGTGGCTTACAACACAAATGTAGATCAGGATCATACATAGTAATATACATAATATATCAGAATGTAAGAAAATAGCCTCTTAGGGGTTGGCTTTTGCTGACAGGCTATTCTTTCCACTACCAACACGAAAGAAGAACAAAGATAGCATCTTACTTGTACATATAAACATTTCATTTATGCAAAATAATATTCATTTTGCGCCTAAGTGCAGCTGCTGACGCTTCTTCGGTAAATGCGCGATTTTTGAGAACGCAAAATCGTTTCGTGCATATAAAAAAAACTGTTTGCGCAATATTATCAACATTTTCAAATTTATGTTCCATACATGGATTGAGGAAATCAAAATTGATGGTGGTTTTAATTAGATCTATTATATTTTTTTTTATAAAAGTTGTGTGCCCATTTTCTTCCAGGTAGTTATTTATAAGGGAAGCACAGCACTCCACACAAGTAATCATATCAATAGTAACATAATTTAGACTTTTTTTTACTTCGGTGTATTCTTGGAATTGAACAAACAAGTGATGCCTTTCTATTTCTTTCGCATATAAAACATTTCGGCAGGTTTCACAAGTTGTTGGATTTTTTTTTAATATAAACCCACACACATAAGCACATGCCTGAATTTCTGCACTATCTTCATTTGCCTCATTAATTTCGTGTGGAAATTCATTTATTGCGTTTGTTTCTGATTCTGCATTTATGCGTGTGGGTTGTGACACTGATAACATTTTTTCAAAATTATTAATAATTACATTGTTATCAGTTTCACAATTCCCTGTCGTACCAATGTGGGATAAATTGCTCAGAACGGCTGTTTTAAGGCCAGCCACAAATTGACCACAAGTTGGATTAGAATTAGAACCGCAGTTCCCGCGAATACAACCAAAAAGGTTCTCGAGAGCATCTTGCTGCAGTCTTCTTGTAGCCAGACTGGTTATGTTGTGGGACCTTACTAAATTCCTCCACAACCGTTCAATGGCGTTTAAGGTCCATATCCAGCCTTCCTGTGATGGTGGTTTACGTGGGCTTCCAATATATTTCATTGTTGAAAAGAACTTTTTCATTTCCGTAAAGAATTTGAGATGTGGACCGTTGCTTCTTAAATTTGTTGCATGTGGTTTCCCTCTCCGCAAGTCTGAACAATCGCTGTTCAATGTGTCAAATAGTTTGTCCATACTATTTATGACATTTGCAGTGACAGTAGCGTCCATAGTAAGTTCTCCTGTAAATTTTAAAAAGCAAATTTATTTAGTTTATTTTATTTATATTGTTATAATAGTAAAATAATATTGTAGATATATGGAAATCATTCACATCATTTACAAATACAAATGCAAAAAGATTTTTTTAAATCCAACTAGTAGTTCTGGAGATTATTCGTCACATCCAAACTTACAAACAAATTAATCTCTTTATAATATTAGTCACTATAGTATAGATTTATCATTTGTATTATTATAGTATAGATTTATCATAACACACCTGCAGCTACTTTTGCATACATTCCTCCCGACACAGAATGGCTTAACACTTGTGCAGCTAATTTCACTTTCATTTTCTGCTTAGTATTGGGATTAAGGTGATCTTTTTTCAAGGCAGGAGCATAAACAAAATTCGGATTGGCATTGTCTGCTTCATAAAATTCCTTCACATGGGACCATTTAGCAATACCTGTGAAAATATCAAAGTTATATATTTTGTAATAATAACAATAGACTACCCCAAATGTTAGGTTAAAATGCTCTAAAGGAAATTATAACTTAATCTTACCTCTTCCCATCACATCATTAGAGGAAATATTGGTTGAGCAGTCAATATCATATTTCATAAATAAGTTGCGGAAGCATTTCAACAAATGTGGGGGATCAAATAATGTTACAATCTCCTTATTGTCAACCATTATGTATGGGTGCTGTAGAGATGCACCCAAGATTGTCAACGCTCGCCTATTTACACCATCCATGTCACATACAATGGCTGCAATATTTATACCAGCTTCAAAGCAATGATATAAGACCTGAAATTAAAAACAAAATGGTCAGCTTATGAACATTTTTCAGTTAAGTAACATAGAAATAACATAATATTATATTTAACGAAATATAGGCATCGCAAGTGAATGCTAATAGTTTACTAGAGTCAAAAAAAGAAATATTATGTACCTACCTCTTTTATTAGCACTGCAAGCCTATCTGCGGTAGAAAATCCACTGGAAAAGAAATGAGCGATAGGCTGTTTTACTCTTTGCCTTATACCAGTGATCATAAACACTAAGGCGTATGCAGCAATCAAAGGGGACCTTCCTTGTGATGCATGGTCTTGGTATCCTTCAATTACATCATCTTTGGGATTGTATTGAAGGTGCTTTTTTAAGGACATTTCATCAAACATCAAGGTGTACTCATTGTTTGATGGCTTTTGCAATTGTGTGTGTTTTTTAATCACTTCAAAAACTGGATGATTGACTCCAACACTAAATGGTACTCTGTTCAGTAGAGTTTTTAGTGTGGTAGGTGCAGGTAGATGGAACAGCCTTCGTAATAAACGATAACATGTAGGTGATCTTTTAAACATTCTTAATGCTGTAATTTTTTCTTCTTTAGTCCACCTCCGACCAGTGACTTTCTTCTTATAATTTCGTAATTGCCCTTGCAGTAGCAATGCAAATGTTGGAGAAATCTTGGATGATATTTTTTTTACAGCCATATCATTACTGATTATTTGTAAAACTTTGCTGGATTTCAATTTTTTTATGCGATTACGCAGTTGGCAAATTTTTTGCAAATATTTTCTGCTCTTTGCATATAACACATTCTCTTTTTCTGGTTTCGCTTTCTGGAGTTCAGTTCCAGCAACAGACTCCGTGTTTTCAATACTTGGTGGAGTTTGTAAATTTGTTAAGTCTCTAAAAGAAACTCTTTGTGAAGGACCAGCTTGAGGTTCGGCAGAATATGTAGGCAACTCGTATACAGTCTGGAAGAAATAAAATTTAATTTAAATACTAATATTGAAAATGATCAAATTTATTATTATATTTTATTTATGATCATTCATCATCTCAGCATATCACAGCCCACTGTTAGACATAGGCTTCTGACAGCTTGTGCCACAACACCCAGTCAGTCCCATAACTTTCCCTTGCAGTTTTTATCAATATAACTTTGGGATGATTTTACTTACATCATTTGGGACAGCAGTTCTAAGTAGCTTCTTCTTAGACTCATCAGTAAAATCTGCATCGCTAAAATGTTTCTGACACAGCATTCTATGTTCATTGTGTAACTTCATTTGTAATGTATATGAAGAATCCCCACTTTCGGGAAAAATGTATTTTGCCCATAATTCACAGCTGAAAATAAAAATACAGGATATATAAATATTAGATACAAAATTAAGGAAAGTTTGTTTATTTTACTGAAAATACATATTTCAATTTACTTTCATCTATGAATTGTCTGAATTTTATAATTGACTAGAAGAAATTGTTTTAATTACAATCCATATCTATACTAATATTATAAGTGCGAAAGTACTCTGTTACGCTTTCAAGATGAAACGGCTGAACCGATTTTAATGAAATTTAGCATGAATTTATCTCGAAGCCTGGGGAAGGACATAGGTTACTTTTAAATCTGCACCTCTGCATCCGCGATAACCGATATTCACGCGGACGAAGTCGCGAGCAAAAGCTAGTAGCCTAGTATCTAATAATTGATAGTGAATATATTATGTACGTGTTTATCTTTATTCACATAGCAGCAATAATAGCTGAATGCTAAGGTTAACCTTCAATGCAGAAATGTTAGAATTTGCAATACCAGCTTGAAACTCTTACATTTCGAAATTAATATGTGGATCTGAATTTCATTACTCATCCTAAAGCAAATCCACATCAACGGTGATGGAACCTAAGTCCTTACCCTTGACCTGAGAAGAGGACCCACTAGTGGGTCTGGGCTGTAATATTATATTAAGTTTAATGACACCTACCGAACTAGGTTCCTTATAGCAGGTTTAGGAAAACGAAACAATTTAATGTTATCTTCAGCTGGTGAGCTCCCACACTTGAAACATTTCCTTTTGTTTTCTTTCTCCGCCATTGTTTACAAACAGCAGATACTGATGCACAGAATAGAGTCACTTTCTCAAAACCAAGATAATCACTGCACTTTTTAACACTCAAACGGAGGAACAGAAGCTCAACTCGACGTTTTAGGAGAAATTAAAAATGCAAAGACGTAAAAAAAATATCAACACTGCACGAATGACATGAGTATCAATGGCTGATAGTGATAATTTGATAAAAATCAAAATGGCTCCCTTGGTGATACCATACAAGTTATTTATAATATTTTTTTCAATGGCAACATTTTGCACTTACATTCACAAAGTGTATACGTGAATCACACATTCACACAAAAACTCAGCCCCTGTAGGCATTTATTCCGCCCCGAACAAAGTTGATAGGGCCTGCTTCTAATGGATTTTAGGCTCCAAACTAGCACGCCCACCGATTTTTATAGGTAAAATTGTACCACTATGCGTCCTACATTTGTTATTACTAGATTGCTTGAATCAAACAGAGTCTGACAAAGTTTGGGATGGTTTCGTACAACGAGAAATCGAAATAGACCTCGAAAATTGCGAAGACAACTCATCTGAATGTTTCTGAATAAGAAGAATATATCACATTTAGTCATAACTGAGCTTTCAGTGATTATAAATAAAATAAAATATTATAGATATTTTAGAGATGTGGTTCTATCTGTAATATTTTTGTAAAGGAACCCATGTAATTTTACTTAGACTAAATAGTCTTATAAAGCTCCTGAGAAACTCCATATTGTGGCGTGATGATGGCGGCTAAGTATTTTGTTTATTTTTATTGAAAATACAAATAATTAAGAAGTTTAATTTTAAAGGGGCATAAAAATATGTTGATTATCATCGATACATTTATCAATAAAATTATTTTCGCAAGTTGAGTAGGCATTCAAAAAGGCAGTCAATAAACAAAATTTAATTGTATGCTAATAGATTAATGTGGACTACTTCCAATTTTTTTGTTTGAAATATTCCCACTAAATACGCACTGTACTAACCAGAAAAAAAAATCTCATCTGTTTTGTCAATTACACCGGTAGCAGCAGGTACCAGATTATTCCAGGACTTATAACACCAGTAATGGCACGCGCTAGATCTTTGCAGGAGTAATCTAGCGGATCCAGTGCGTTTATCGGATCTTTATAAAACCGAATTGCATTTTACCCGATAATAACAAAATTACTATAGGGCGAAATACTCCTATTAACTGCGCCCAAATGCGGCACTATTAACGTTTGTAGGATTTTTATAGGAGTAAAAAATTAATGCTCCTAAGATATGTACAGGACTACATTTTGCTACTTGGGGAGCCATTTACAATCTGCGTATGCGCGATTCTCTAAGGGAACTGTTTAAGGAAATTAACATAATGACGGTGCCTTGTTAATACATCTACGAAAACATCATGTACCTACGCTAGAAAAAATCTGCATCTTTTTGATAAAAGAGGTGACAGACATAATTATAATACTAGGGACCAACTAGTTCAACCAGGTTTCAGACTGGCTAAAGTAGATTCGTCTTTCATGGGGTACTGTTTAAAGTGTTACAATAAATACCTAACCACATTGTTCAACTAAATGAGACAAAATTTAAGTCTTGTCTTAAACGCACACTATGCAACCGAGCATATTATAAATTGAGTGATCTCATCACTGATAAAAATGCTTGGCTAGATGCTGGTCTAGCTCCACAGCCATAAGCAGCTGTACGTGTCCCGTTTGCATCACTCTACAAAGACTGAGGACATCGTGGAGTATCTACGGGTGAAGACCAACTGGACCTTGAGGGTGGAGAAGTTGGAGGCGCGCCATAACACCAATTTCAAGTCGTTTGTAGTGCGCGTTCCGACTAAACATTTGGTGACCTGCCTCAAGGAAGAGTTTTGGCCGAAAGGTGTGCTGTATCGGCGTTTCCGCGGTCGGCTACGTGACACCTCGCAGCGTAACACGACGCAGTCTCTTCGTGTGCAGTAGTTTTTAAGTTTATTGTTTTAAAATATGTATTAGTTTATAATTATTGTTTTTAGGCTTATGTATGTATTGTGTTTTATGGGCCTTAGTTGCCTGAAATAAAGGATTAATAATAATAATAATAATAACATACAGGAATATAATGTACAGGAAAATAACGGAAAAGAAGAAAATATGATGTGACGAAGTGACATGTTATTAAGGTCAGCAACTCGACGAGCACGCCCGCCATCTCCGGATCCGTCGCTCAGCTTAAATGTACAGGAAAATAACGGAAAAGAAGAAAATATGATGTGACGAAGTGACATGTTATTAAGGTCAGCAACTCGACGAGCACGCCCGCCATCTCCGGATCCGTCGCTCAGCTCCGCCTCGCCGCCGCCGGAACCCAGCCCCATCGTGAGGGCTGTGACACCGGCCCCGGCAGTTGCGTCGAGCTCGAGCGACGAGTATTTCTCTCCACCGACGACGCCACCACCTGTGCGCCGGCGGGGACGACGCCGGCTGCCGGACGGTTTAGGATCTCGAGGCCCACCGGCCTCTGATAGGGTCTCAGCTTCCGGTGGAAGTGTGCAGCGCATGAGATGGACACAAGCCATCAACGAAAATGTCATGCGCGCATACTATGGGGCTACAGAGGGGGGAAGTAATCTGACCGCGTACCGTGTTCGGATGCTCTCTCTGTTTCAGGTACTTGAGCCAGCTGTCAACGTTTCGGCACAACGATTGTCGGATCAGGTGCGGGTCATTCAGCGTAATCGTATGTTGGATGACGCTGTACTTGATCGCCTCCGAACTGAGATGCAGAGAAATCATGTCACTGCTCCCCTGCCGCAGATTGTAGAAGTGGTACAATTACAGCTGACCGCAACACCGAGTCATGTTAGTGATGGGAGTGATGACATGGTTACACATGTAAGTACCCAGTGCAATGAGGTATTAGGGAGCGCTTTGGAGGGTGCGATTCGAGACTACCGCTTTATGTCGCCCGAGCTCAGACCACGTTTACCTCGTTTGCCCATGCATAACAAAAATAAGGCGCTGGTGTGTGCTCTGGATTCGCAGTTATCAAATTATTTTGATGATTGCGAAGACCTCACTGATGTGCATTCGATTCTGTACTGCGCAGCTGTTGCAGCATGTCGTGTAGCTCACATCAAATTTGCTAATGATGACAGAGATACACGACCAAAACCTGCTATACCGGCGTGGCAGTGCAGAATTGAGAGGCGCATTGGTGAGGCCAGAGTGCTCATCGGCAAATTAATCTGCTTTAGGGAGGGCAATACTCGCCCAAGAGTGATGCGCTTTGTGAGGCGGGCATTCTCGGGGACTGATATCAGTCCTCGAGACTATATGCCATGGGTCACAGAGCGCATCGACTTCCTGAAGCAGAAGGTGTATGCATGGGCAAACCGTATTCGAAGGTATAAGCGACAAGTGGAACGATACACTCAGAATCGCACATTCCAGAGCGATGAAAGGTGGGTTTATAGGGCTTGGGAGCGACCGATTCGAAGTGTGACTGATACGCGCCTACCGGATGATGACGCCATGTGTTTGTTCTGGCGCAACATCTGGTCGGTACCTGTCAGTCACACTGAGGGTGATTGGACTCTAGAAGTCGAACGAGCGTGCGACCCGATGCCAGAAATGGGGGCAATTACTATCAGCCCCCAAGATGTAGCTCGTGCAGTCCGTCCATTGCCTAATTGGAAGTCTCCAGGGCCGGACGGGCTGCACAACTTCTGGATCAAATGGTTCAGAAGGTCGCACGTTTATTTGGCTTCTCGGTTTCAGTCGGCCTTGGAATTAGGATCGTTAACCCAGTTCTTGACGACAGGGATAACCCACCGGCTCCATAAATCAGGTAGTACTGCGGAGCCCAAAAATTATAGACCGATCACATGTTTGCCCACGGTCTATAAAGTTTTTACTTCCATTTTGAGAGCTAAAATTAACCAACACGTAGACAGCAACGGTATCATGTCTACCTCTCAGAATGGATGTAGAAATGGGTCCCGCGGCACTAAGGAGCTGCTCCTGATTGACATGGCCATCAGTCAACAGGTTCGCCGATCCCGAAAGGATCTGTCCACATGTTGGATAGATTACAAGAAGGCCTATGACTCTGTGCCACATACATGGCTCATGAGGGTGCTGGAGTTGTACAAGATAGATGCCACTCTGCGCACCTTCCTGATGTCGTGTATGAGGCAGTGGAGGACGGTCCTTCGCTATCCAGGATGTCGACATATCCAGAGGAACAGCGAACCAATAAGGATTGAGCGCGGTATATTTCAGGGCGACAGTTTGAGTCCGCTTTGGTTCTGCTTAGCCTTGAATCCTCTAAGCACACTGCTAGAGAATTCAAGTCTAGGCTATCGGTTGAAGAGAGGAGGTCAGGTAATATCTCACCTTCTTTACATGGATGACCTTAAACTCTTTGCCCCCAACAGTTTACAACTGATGGAGCTACTGAAAGTAACAGAAACTTTCAGTAGTGCCATCAGGATGGAATTTGGTGTGGACAAATGTGCGGTCATGCATGTCAAGCGAGGGGAGATTGTGGAATCTGAGGGAGTTCAACTCTCAGATTCCATAAACCTTAGATCTCTCTCTTCAATTGTGACCTATAAATATTTGGGTATGGCGGAAGCGTTGGGCATCAATGCTGCTGACATGAAGCAATCGTTGAAGGAGCGCTTCTTTGGCCGCCTGAGGAAGGTATTCAATAGTGCTTTGTCAGGCGGAAATAAGGTGCGCGCCTTCAACGGGTGGGTCATGCCGGTCCTGATGTACTCTTTCGGCATACTCAAATGGACTCAAACGGAACTCGATGCCCTGGATAGGAAAGTACGTACATTGTTAACAGCATATCGAATGCATCACCCACGGTCATCGGTGATGAGACTGTATGTCCCGCGGAAGTGTGGAGGTCGTGGCTTCTTAAATGCTAAGACCCTGCACAACCGTGAGATATGCAGTCTCAGGGAATATTTCCTAGAAGCCGACGTGGGGATGCATCGAGATGTGGTTGCAGTGGACAAGGGCCTCACCCCGCTCTCCTTGGCTAAAGAAAACTGGTGCAAGCCTGTAGTGCTTAAGACTAACGATCGCGAGGAGGTTTGGAAGAGTAAGGAGCTTCAGGCGGTTGGATCAAGGGCTTGATTCAGAAGGCAGTACTTCTTGACACGGCCCGCATTGTCAGGAGGTTCCTCTCTCTGGAGCCCTGACCGCCGGTAGCTTGGACCCTGTTCCCGATACCGGTGGGCTACTATTTTTATATTTTTAAATGTTTTTTTTTCTATTAATATTTAAAAACGTAAATTATGTGTATATAAGATGAATAAATGAGAATAATAATAATAAGGGTTCATAGATTAATTGATTAGCATTTGTAACTATTTTTGGAGCTGCTGAAGATGTAGATCTATATTATATTTGCATTGTATAAACTCAATGTGTTAGTATTATATAATTTTTCGTAGCACATACATGTGAGCACTATGTTCTTTAAAGCTACCATTTACGAGGTATACCTCTCATTGACTTGAATATGCCCTGGCGGTTGGGAGAGTCATGCTCACTTGAATGTCTCGCTGCCGGTGGCGCATGTGTTGGATCATTCGGTTTCCTTCAAAATGGTTGAGCTAAATGGTGCCGATCCATGCGTCATGTTCGTGAACAGACGCCGTCGGTTGGGACTGGTTATCTCTTAACTGCCTCGGTTATTTTAAATTTTGGTTTGAATTATTATTATAACTATATTTTTCTCTAGACCTCTTTTAATATCCAAGACGTGTTACATTGTTCTCACATTGTACCTTTAGATTGAACATGAATGATGTAACCTAAATTTGTAAAAATTAACCGATTTTAAAAGAGTGTTCATGGAGTTTCTTGCTCGTTCGTCTCCATAGAAACCTACTGTTTGGAACGAGCAACTAGCTTCAACTTTCTGACTGACTGACTCTGACAATTCAAAAGTACCTGTAAATGGTTTAATTGAAATAAATGATTTTGAGTTTGAGTTTAAGTTTTGGTAGGAGTCATCAGTAATTATGCTATAGTACTGCTGCAGTTTACGTTCCTGTAAAATTAAAAATAAACATTGATTTGACAACCTGAAGCATTTTTAATCGAACGCTTTTATTTTGCTTACCTATATGCTTTTTTGGAATTTTGCTAGACTAATGTCACCAATGAATGCAGTTACACTGATCGGCAGTCACCTAATTCGAGTAATTTATTAATCGAATGAACTAAACTAAGCAAGAGTTGCCACGGAATAGGTCTCTGTAAATGGACGGCGTCACCGAAGCCTGTTCAGAAAGAAAAGTGAATCGATCTGAATGCGTACCACGAGGTTTTAAAGTGGGGAAAGAGTACTTTGTAGGACTTGGGGGAGGCTTCACTGGGACAGTGGAGGCTAGAGAGAAATAATAAAAACCTAATACTATAATAATAAATCTACTTCATGACAATTCATGACAAGCCAAGGCGACGGTGATAAATGATTACATTTTCATTATCTGTCTGTAAACAGTGTATGTCAATGTGTGTGTCAGTCTGTGTTTGCCTGTCCTGTCCTGTATTAATTGTCTATCCTGTCCTTTAACAGAATTTAGGTGTATTATTATTAGTGGTCACTATCAGTCAGCGGAAGAATCTTTTTCAAATCGGTCGAGCCATTTCGGAGATTAGCCAAATTAAACAGACAGATGAAAAAAGTTTTTGGTGTGAGTCCAGTGTAAACTTTGTAATGGTTGTAGAAAAAGCTGTATTTTAACATTACAAATATACTTTTTAATTTTACTTACTTGTATAACTATAAAGTACGTAAAGATTTTTAGTTCTTTCCGATTTAGGTTTCAACGAATGGTTGTGGACCAGGATCAATCTAAGATCGCAATATATCGGTCTAAAATAGGGAGGCCTTTGCCCTGCAGTGAAACATCATAGGATGAATTATTAAGATCATTTGTAAAAAGTACGAGTACCCTTTCGTTTTATTAATAACTAGCACTTTCCCCGCGACTTCGTCCGCGTTAATTTGCAATATGGCCTATGTTTCTCAGCGATAATGTAGCTTTTGATTGGTGAAAGAATTTTTGAAATCGGACCAGTAGTTTTTGAGTTTATTCGTTACATACAAAAATAAAAAAAAATCCTCTTTATAATTTTAGTTTAGATAATAATAATAAAACTTGTATACCCTGTTCCCGACCTTACTATTTTTATATTTTTAAATGTTTTTATTCTAGTATTAATCGTGTAGCTTTCCGCGTAATTGCCGAAATATGACACCCTTCGGCCAAAACTCTTCCTTGAGGAAGGTCTAAATATAATGAGTCGGAACTTGTCGCACGACGAGACGTTGGTATTATGGCGCGTCTCCAACTTCTCGACTCTTAAGGTCCTGCTGAAGATCTCTGCATCAAGGCCATACTTTAATGTCAACGTACTCCCCAGATATCGGAACTTGTCGACCTGCTTTGGGTCATCCTCACCGAGTCTAATGGATAGTGCCTTGTGACCGTCGACATCCAAAGACATCACCTCCGACTTTTTGATACTGATTTTTAAGCCGAATTTCCGGCAAGACTCCTTGAGATCGGACATGCTCTACGATCTCCTTAACCTTCGTGGTGTTATGTAGCCGGGACACATAGACCTGCGTCGTAGGTGTTGCCGGACGCAGCATATTGGGTCCTGCTAGCGCGGTCCCGTACTCGTTCCGACTGGGTGGCTTCTTCTTCCAATTATATAAGTGTGTTTATGTGTGTGTGTGTGTGCATAATGTAGGTAATCAAGAAATAATCATTAGATCAGATATGTCTGATGTACTGTATTAATTTTCTTGCCACAAAGTCTAATTAGATTACAATACTAATGTAATAATACAATCAGAAAAATAAAATTAACAATGTTGATTTTCTAACTCTAATTTTATCTATGTAGAAAACATTTCAATAAGAACCATTAGTCGTCAATCGACTGGAATTTGAAGATGATCAACATGTTCCGAAAACGCAATATTTTATCAAAACCCTCATTCCCAGTGCTCCACAATAATCGACTCGAAAATGATGTTCAAAGAATAGTGAATTCTTTTAATATTGCACTTCATTTATTTTTCTCTTCAAAATATTTTGTCCGACATAATTATATTTTACCAAGAGGAAAGAAATATCAGTTATTGGCATTCTTCTACACGACACTAATAAGTGCATTTTGTGTATACAGAATCTTCACCATTTACGAGTATTATAGAATTAGGAAATGGTCTGAAATTGATTTTATTTCACTTGCTTACGTTTGTTTTCTCATCATCCATTTTATTTGTGTTATATCGTTATTTATTCTAGATATTGTGCATAAGCATAATAACGTCTTGCTTATTCTGAAGATTCAAACTATCCATGAGAGCATCGATTTAAATATGAGTATCCAGAGTTACATCATTTGGAACCTGATCTCTATATTTTCTGCCATTGTCACTGATACATGCATGTTTTTAATTTATCACGTTTTTTATAACCAGAGTAAAAACATTTTTATTACTATAGCTGACTTTGCTAGTTCCTTTATGTTTAACTCAATCGATGTCAATTACATAGTTGCAATCCGCATTATAATACTATTAAAAAGATATCTCGATGAATGGATTAAAACAATTCAGATGTTTGGTAGCGTACACGATAATAATGAACAATGTATAAAGCTACTCCAGATATATCAAAATATTTTAAAAGCTTTCGACCTGTATAAAACAGTTTATCGGGTGTTGGTAAGTACTTCGTACTCTAACCTAAGATTATTATTTTTCTGTAAGGAAATCCTGAAGGATACAAAGTGATGATGATTCGATCCGACCGATTTCGGTTGAAGCGATTGTTTTAGCTTCGCTGTAGCTGACATTGTGAGCTGGCATGTGGCTTATGTTACCAATCTTCTTGATGAAGACCCTCGCACATTGCGGGAATGTTAACTCACCATTTATGCAATTATAATTATTGCGCAAGTCGTCGGGATTTTAATCGGTTGGCATCAAGCTCAAGGCGCCGCTGAAATTCATAATCATGAACTTTGGCATTAACCAAAGTTCTCTACTCAAGTATTTGAGCGGCTTACTGCTCCCACTGAGACGGATTTTCACTTATTAAATTATTATTATTATTATTAATCCTTTATTTCAGGCAACTCAGGCCCATAAAACACAATACATACATAAGCATAAAAACAAGAATTATAAACTAATACATATTTTAAAACAATAAACTTAAAAACTACTGCACACGAAGAGACGGCGTCGTATTACGCTGCGTGGTGTCACGTAGCCGACCGCGGAAACGCCGATACAGCACACCTTTCAGCCAAAACTCTTCCTTGAGGAAGGTCACCAAATGTTGAGTCGGAACGCGCACTACGAACGACTTGAAATTGGTGTTATGGCGCGCCTCCAACTTCTCCACCCTCAAGGTCCAGTTGGTCTTCACCCGTAGATACTCCACGATGTCCTCAGTCTTTGTAGAGTGATGCAAACGGGACACGTACAGCTGCGTCGTCGGTACCGCAGGACGTAGCAGCATGTTAGATCCGGCGGGCGCCGTCCCACACTGGTTGCGATAAGAAGGCTTCTTCTTCTTCTTTCTCTCCACCTTGATGAAGCCGTCCCCAACGCATGTCTTCTTCGGTGGAACCTGCTGTTCATGGTCCATGACAGCGCCTTTAGTCGCGCTCGATACTGAGCGACTCTGCTTTCCCCCTTTTGGTTTTTCTGCTTGTCGTTTCGTTTGCGACATAGCAGGTTTCGTGTTGGCGACAGTTGCAGAATAGGTAGGTTTGGGGGTCGATGTACCTATTACACGCGACGCTTCCCCGGCAGGTACGACGCGATCAACAGAAACGATGCATCGCTTGCATTCTTGACAGCCGATGACGCAGATTCACTCGCCGACTGGAAACTGCAGACCGAAGCATTTTGTGCCCCGCGACGTGTGTTTACATTGGTGTCGTCCGATGACCTACTTGCCGGAATATCGTTGCGCAACAACGCTACTTCGGCTTTCAATTCACCGATGGTGACATCCGATGACTCCAACTTGGACTTCATCTCAGCCAGGCTCGCCTTCAGAGATCTGATATCCTTCAGCAGCCCGGTAACGTCGACGTGGTCGAAAGTGACAGGAGGCAGCTTGTGCAGCTCCTTCGCCACAAAATCTGGCACGTCATCCGGATTGGTCCTCTTCAGCAGGTCGATAATGTCCTGCAGACTATTCTGGCCACCATCTCTCCGGCGAGATGGCATCTGTCCGACTTGGTCAAGTGATTGAAATAACAGCAACTTGGCACTGCATACCTCTTCCTCTTCGAAGGAGGACTTGCAGATCTGCAAGATGCTGACCTCGTCCATGTAGTCGATGGCATGCTTGACGAATGCCAAAAGCTCGTTAGCAATGAGCTGCTTAGAAGCCATTGCGTATAAAATCGGGCAGCAGTTACCGCTGCGCAAAACGCGAATAAAATATTCGTGCTGTGTAGCGCAAACGCGTCCGTTTCCGAGCGCGCATTGCTCACGCTGATTAAAGAGACGCTTCAGCACATCTTTATACCTGAGGAGCTGTTCGCCATGATTGTGCTTGTCCTTCTCAAGATCAAAGTTACAGATGCGCTTTGCCACTCGCTGCTCCGTCATCCGGGACACATGTTCGCTCCACCGAAGTTGACGCCGCATGAGATAAGACTCACTGCCACCTAGACATTGAAGGTAGAACCGGTCCAGTATGCGGATGAACCGGCGGTACACGGTCCAGGCTTCAGCTGAATATAAAATGTTAGGCAGCACGGCCGCCATGTATACTGAGACCTTAGTAGCTAGTTTTAAGGGGTTTCCCTCTATCTGGCAGAATCTTGATACTCCGAAATTTATTTGGCATAACACACTTGGCATAGTCTTTTTTAAACGAATATTCTTAAGGCATAAAAATTGTGTAATATAATTATTGTTTGGCAGAATGTTAATATGTCCAAATTCAGAATGGCATACTTTTAAGATAGCAGAAAATTATTTCGCATAATTTTGTTTAGGATAACGTTAATTTGGCTGAATTTCATTTGGAATAATTTTATTCGGCATATTGACATTTCTATAAAAAAGCATTTTCAACCTTAAATTAAAATTAAAATAGGTATTGTCTTAAAAAGTATATGTTGTGTTACAAAAGTTAGTGACAGAAACGAATCGCTGCAAAACCGACTCCACGTAGTCTTGTCTGCCCTACACCTAGAGTGTAATTTAAGCCCGCGCAGGCGCGGAGGGGCGAGGCGGCCCACGAGCTGAGGCGCAGGTGATTAGCGTTAAAACCCTCTGCGACGGCAAAGTCGCGTGGGACCGGCTGAGACCCGCAGCGCCGAAGCCGTGATAGAAACCATACCTGCTTCATGTTGCTTGGTCGCTTGCATGCTGCATGCTTACTGGCATGCTGCATGCTTGCTTGCATGATGCATGCCATATGTTGCATGTTTTACTGCATGCATTGTGAACGCTTGTTTGCATGTTTGAATGCTTCTTACTGGGGAATAAAAAAAACATAAACGTTCACAATCAGCTATTTGATTCAGTGATTATACATGCAATAATGAATTTTACAAATAATTAATTATTTACTATGTTAAAAATACAAAATGATTCTACCTATGTATTTTCTGCAATGTGAAATATGAGTTTTTTAATTATTGTGGATATGAATATATGCCAAAAGATGATTCTGACTGTAAGATTTCTGAGATATGATGATTCTACTTTTCGATTACTATGCGAATGAAATTGATGCCTAAAGATGATTCTAACTTACAAAATTATGAGTTTTGAATGTATGATAAATAAGTGTCTGCCAAACAATTTTCTGCGAAGTGAAGTTTATGCTATCCGCTGTTATGCAAAATAATAGTATGACATAAAAAGTTCTGCTATAAAAGGTAGACCCAGTTTTAAGTCATGCGACCTGAAAACCTTTGCATCCAGCTTACAAAACGCTGCAGCTGTAGCACTAATCTTGCTGTTGATTTGTGCATCAAGGCCACACTTTGATGTCAACGTGCTCCCCAGATATCGCAACTTGTCGACTTGCTTTGGTTCATCCTCACCGAGTCTAATGGATAGTGCCTCGTGACCGTCAAAAGCTAAAGACCTTCGTCTTCTTGACACTGATTGTCAAGCCGAATTTCTGGCTAGACTCGTTGAGATCGGATACCGTTGCAGGTCGTCTGAGGTTTCTGCCGCAAAACACAAGTCAACCGCATACAAGATTTCAGTAACTACAATGCGTAGGTAATCATCGTGTGGGCTTTGAGCCTCGTTAAATTGAAAACACTGCCATCAGTTCGGAAACGGATGCGAATACCTACAGTAGCAACCTGCAATACTTTCCGGACTATAACCCCAAAGTACAACGCGAACAATGTTAGTGCCAGAACGCACCCCTGCTTCACCCTACAGACTGGAAAGAAATCGGATAGTTCTCCGCCGACAGCGGCACAGCACTCTATATAATTTTGCAGAAGCCTCAGAAGCCTCACAAACTTCTCAGTGCACCTTATCCTTGGGAGGATAAGGTGCACTGAGAAGTTCGTGAATAAGGTACACTGAGAAGTTTGTGAGGCTTCTGAGGTTTCTGCACCACCCAGAGGGCTTCTCGAGGCACGCTGTCAAAAGCCTTTTCAAGGTCGACAAAACAGTACATTTGACGACCCTGCTCTTTGCTCTTTTCTTGTAGCTGCCGTATAGACAATATGGCCTTACAAGTACCTCGATCAGGTCGGAAACCAAACTAGGTTCCTGGCAACAACTTTTCCGAAAGATTCATGAAGCGATTTAGTAAAATCCTGGCAAAGACTTTTTCAGGGACTGACAACAGTAAAATACCATGGGAAGAATTACAATTGGAGCCACCTTTGCTCTTTAATAGAGCCCTGACACGCGAAACTTTAAAAGCTGGTGGGACACTTTCTTCTTTCCACATACGATCAAAAAAGCTCCCATATGACCGAATGCAAATCCTGACCACCGTATTTTAGCAGTTCACCCGGTATAACTTCGATGCCAACCGAGTGCTTGTTCTGCTGTAGCTTAATGGCAAGGACAACAGTGGCTTGTCCAGACTGATCTCAATAGGAAGCTGAGGTTTCGCGTGAATGTATTCCAGGTCCACCGACCGGTCTACATTCAGCAAAGTGTTAAAATGCTTCGCCCAACGTTGCAGCACTTTTACCTTACTTTCAAGAACCTTTCGCCACTCACCGGCTTAAGCGGCACTTGTGTGAAGGAAGAAATGCAAAGTGCAATCAACTTCCGAACTTCAGCGTAGAACTCTCCCAGCTGATTGGTCTGCAAGCCACAGCATGTTGGCAAGCTTTATCTTGCAACCATTTGTCCTTTGTCTCCCGGGATAGTCTTCACAGACTCAGGTCACTTTGCCAGATCTCCGCAACATCACCATTGCTAACACCCCTGTGCTGCCGAGGAAGACGTCGCGGTGCTTATCAATTGCCTCTCTGAGGACTCCATCAATGTTACCAAACTGGTCTTCGCTCCTATGAACTTTTAGACCCAATGTCATTAAGGTGGTGTTTAAAATGTGACCAAATAGAGCCCTCGAATCAGCGCCGATATCAACAGTCCTCTTACTAATAGACGGCAACGTGGTAGCCAAGACTTTAGCATACTTCTCCCTCGCTTTGAGATTACTAAGCGTAAACGTGGTCGACACGTTCAAGTACGTTAGCTTGGTTCTGCCAGACCTGCAACGGTCGACGAAAACGAAGGCGGAGGTTTGTAACCACAAGTCTGTGATCTTCAATGAATACTTGATCTAAATTAATGTTAACTAATGAATAATAACAAACATATTTTACTCATTAATATCACTTATATAAGCTTATTTTATTATGCTTAGTTACTGATCAGCAGATTAAGTTTTTGTTTGTTACTAACAATTGGACCTATTATTATTATAATATAGTACTAAGACTTAAATAATTTTGATCTTACCTTTTACAGATATTAGGAGATATATTTATCAAATTTTACCGCTCTTTGTTATTTTTCTACATAACAATCTTATCTTTGAGAATAAATGTAAGTATGCAAACATAAATATATTATCCCATTTGTTGTCACTAAAAACCCATACCTCGGAAAGCATGTAAAGCCGTTGGCCAGCTCGTAGATCTTTGATACTCGTTTCGGGTAGTCAAATGCTCAAGAGTCGGACAACCAGTCTTAACAAAAGGGTATCGTGTTATCTAGTAACTGGGTTGCGGAGGTCAAACAGGTAATCGCTCCATTTAAACACTGATATTCACAGCCACTGGTAACCTAATCCCAGCATAGTAGCTTAGGTAGATAATGATGCTGTCACTTAAAAAGAAATAAAGATATATTTTTTTTGTCTTTTAGCCCTTGCGATTGTTTGGAATTGTATCATTATTATTGTCGGCAAAGAATATAATACTCATCATTGTAGAAGGTGTTTATTGCGAGCGGTTCTGTATGACTATCGAGGAAGCTGAGTCGGTGTGTATACAGCTGATGAAGAACAGGAACTGTCCACGTAAGAATATATTGACACCAAAGAATGTATAGATCGTTCAAATCAAGTTTAAGAGAAAGTAGGAAGTTAAGTAGAAAACTTAAAAGATAGGCGCTTAACAAAGTCGGGTTAAAGTAAACCACCCACTACAATACAACTTCGTATTGTAGTGGGTGGTTTACTTTAGTAGTTATCCTACCACAACTTACTTCACTGTGAACATACCTGGATAGCCTGTGTACAACGAAGACGATCAATGTGACATAGGATATCAAATATCTTCCTTAAAAAAGGATTTAAAACTTCATGTATCCAGGTTACTGAAAAACTTTCAAAAAGTTCAGATCTACATATGCAATAATTTAATTTTTATTGCTTACAGAGAGTCAAAAACATCTTTGCAAGAAAGTGCTGCAGACGAATCGAACGTTTAGTAAGATGACAGCATGTGGCCTGTTCTATGTAGACGCTACCCTAGCATTAAGTTTGGTAGGAGTTATCAGTAATTATGCAATTGTACTGCTGCAGTTTACGTTTCTGTAAAAATATGAATAAACATTGATTCAAGAACATGAAGCATTTTTAATTAGAAGCTTTTTTTGCATAATTTAAAGATATGGTTTTTTTTTAATCTTGTAAGACAAATTTTAATCTTAAAAACTGAACTAAGCAAGAGTTTCCTCGGAATGGGTCTCTGAAAACGGACTGCGTCACCGAAGCCGGCTCAGAAAGTAGAGGCGAGACGACCAGGATGCGTACCACGAGGACTGGTTCGAAAAGGAGAAAGACTACTTTATAGGACTTCGGGGAGGCCTTTGTACGACAGTAGGACATTGTAGGCTAGGAAAATAAAATTAATTAAAACTTGAATTAAGAGTGGTCGATAAATCTACTTCATTTAAACAAAGGTGATACTTGATAGATGTTAGGTTGAGACATTGTTGACAGGTCAAGGCGATGGTTACAAATGATTGCAGTTGACAAATGAGGAGCATGTGACTAGGGAAATGTGGATGGCTGTAAATAATAAGACGCACACCATAAAAAAGATTGGCGTAGTTTTTGTTTGTTTAAAGATGTTGAATGACAATGATAATAAAACAGCAGAACAGAAAGGAAATGACTGTGGGATTATGGATGTTAGGCTTTTTATGATGGAAATAAAAATTATGTTAATATTTGGCATTGAATATTTATATTTGAAAGTCTTTGTTAAAATTTGCCATAACAATGAGAACATTTATTTGCATTCCCTCTATGTATTAATCATTAAACGATAATAGACTGGTCACTTCGTAGTTCAAATTAGACCGTATTTATTTTTTGTTACTTACTGGCGGTTACCTGCAACTTCCACCGCGTGGAATTAAATTTATAATTTCATGGGTTTTATTTTTTTTGCGCGGGGCACTGAGTTTTAAAATAAAATTACCCTAAAATACTACCTATAACCTATAATACGTGGAATATAGCGTGGGGATTATGGCACTCCCCCCCCCCCTCTCGGAAGCTGAGACGGCGTGTATACAGCTCATGAAGAACAGGAACTGTATTGATACCAAAGAATGAAAATTTCGTTCAATTTATATTTTTAACCCCAACGCTCCCGAACGGATGAACCGATTTTAATTTTGTTTTTTTTTCATTTGAAAGGTCGGGAGTATTTTTAGCTATGTTTGATGAAAAGGATGTATCAAATGAAAGGGCTTGATTAGAAAAATACTATATACTATGACAAATTTCAAATTCAAGATGACCGCCACCACAAAATGGCGAATTATATTTTTTTTCACAGCTCGCTCAATATATGGGTATCAAATGAAAGGGCATAACTAGTAAAATAATGTATACTATATTGAAAGTGAATGAGGAATATTAACTAACGAAATGAAAACTAAAAACTTGAAAATTATTTTTGTAAACTCTTAAACGGGAACACCCAAATATTTCGAAATATTTTATTCCGAATTTCGATATTCCGATTTTCAAAAGTCCGAATTTCATAATACCTAAAAATTATAATCTCTATTATTTAAAATCACGAAAGTTATTTTACCGAATGTCGTAAATCCGATTTGTTTGTTTTCCGATTTTCATATGTTCGAAGAATCAAATGCTCGATGAGTTCTCGGTCCGATAAATGAAATTCCGAATTTCAATATTTCGAATAAACTGTTAAAATTAAGACTCTGATTCAATTCAGCTACGCATATATATTCAAAATGGTGTCTCCTTGTTTCGCAGACAGAAATTTCATAGAATTTCGTTTCCCAGAAAATGTTTAATATAATATTTGGTTCTTGTATTTTTATTTCGATTATTATTGTTTCAAAGACTATTTACTTGAATGAAACATTTTTCACAGAAACACAATTCAAAGAATTTTTAATCAATTTTTTTTGTTTAACAAACTTATCAAACAGTAATAAAATCATCATCGTGTTAACCTTTAGACGCGTACTGCTGGGCATAGGTCTCCCCCAAGGGGGGGGGGGGGGGTTAATTTTTAACAAATATTGTTTATTCGGTGTATTTTTCTGTGGAATTTATTTCAACAAAAATATATAGGTATAAAAAGAAAGACAATAAAAAAAATAATCTGAAAAAGTCAATATGTTGTGCTACAAAAGTTAATGACAGAAACGAATTGCTGTGAAACCGACTCCACGTAGTCTTGTCTGCCCTACACCTAGAGTGTAATTTAAATTCGCGTAGGCGCGGAGGGGCGAGGCGGCCAGCGAGCTGAGGAGCAGGTGGTTTTAACGCCCGCCTCCGCGGCTGAGGCTGGCCGGCAAAGCCGGCCAGTAAGCCGAAGTTAAACTTATAACATAATCTATAAACTATTTTTACTACTTTATGGTATTGTACTCTGTGGTACGTTTGTCTGTGCAATGTATTCTATATATAAAATATAGTCAGTCCATGTAAAACAACACACTGCGTATTATTTAACAGGTTATGGGCCCAGGATAAAACCCATTATTTTTAAATAAAATTAAACAGAGAGTACTGTGTGGTTTTGTGATAAAATGACGTCCAACTATATCGCTAACTTACCTAAATTGAAAGGTCGCGAGAATTATGAAGATTGGTGTTTTGCGGTGCAAAATGTACTGGTGTTAGAAGGCATGGCGTCCGCCATTACGGAGAGGTTACCGGTTTCGCCTACAACAACTCAAATTAATGAAGATGCTAAGGCAAAAGCGAAACTAGTATTAACCATTGACCCATCGCTTTACGTTCACATAAAGCACGCAGCTACAACATATGATTTATGGAACAAGTTGAAGAATATGTTTGATGACGCAGGTTTTACTAGAAAAATTGGTCTGTTACGTAAGCTCATCAACATACGACTTGAAAATTGCGACTCTATGACCCAGTATGTAACTCAGATTATTGAAACGGGCCAGCGACTTCAAGGTACAGGTTTCAAGATAAACGATGAATGGATCGGTGCATTAATGTTAGCAGGATTGCCAGAAAAATATAGCCCTATGTTGATGGCTATAGAACATTCTGGCATTGACATTACGTCAGACGTCATAAAAACAAAGTTGATGGACATGTGTAGTGATGCTTGTGGTTCAGATAATGCTTTTGTCGCGAAAGGTTCGCAGCGATTTAGATATGGTAATACCAAAAGCGCGAATCAATGTAGTGCAACAACAAAAGCTGTCAAAGTCATAAAATGTTACAATTGCAAACAAACGGGTCACTATAAAAACCAGTGCCCCAACCTCGAAACAAGCAAAAGGAAGCAATCCAATGCCTTTAGTGCCATATTTCTGAGTGGAAAATTCAATTGCAACAACTGGTACATTGACAGCGGGGCCAGCAAACACATGACAGCGAAACAAGAGAACATTGCGAGTCCATCTTTTGAACATAAAACCAAAGAAATTATTATTGCAAACCAAGCATGTGTTCCAGTGCTGTGTTCTGGTGATGTCAACATTATTACAGTTGTAAATGGTGTAGAATATGCCATCACAGTTTCAGATGTATTGTGCATACCTAACCTGACGACCAACTTGCTTTCAGTGAGTCAGCTAATTAAGACAGGCAACAGTGTGGTTTTTAAGGAAAACACTTGCCACATCTATAATAGACAGAAAGTTCTAGTTGGAAAAGCAGAATTGGTTGAAGGTGTGTACAGATTATACACAAAAGAATCAGATTCAGAACAGTTAATTGCAGCAACAGCTATTGTATCAAGTAATACTTGGCATAGACGCCTGGGGCACTTAAACAGTACAAGTTTAAGGAAAATGAAAAATGGAGCTGCAGAAGGTGTGTCATACACAGATACAGCAAACATAGACAAGTCTAAGTGCACTGTCTGTTGTGAGGGGAAGCAGGCTAGACTAGCGTTCCAGCAGAGTCTCACAAATACGAAGGATGCATTAGAAGTGATTCACTCAGATGTGTGTGGTCCTATGGAAAATCTATCCATCGGAGGATCCAGGTACTATGTTTTGTTTGTTGATGACTACAGCAGAATGGCTTTCATTTATTTTATGAAAACAAAGAGTGAGGTGTTCAATTTTTTTAAAGAATTTCAGTCTATGGTTGAAAAACAGAAAGACAGGAAAATTAAAATTCTAAGAACAGACAACGGCGGTGAGTTCTGCAGTCAAGATTTTGAGAGATATTTAAAGCAGCAAGGAATATTACATCAAAAAACGAATGCCTACACGCCTCAACAAAACGGCTTAAGTGAGAGGATGAATAGATCATTGGTTGAAAAGGCAAGATGTCTGATTTTTGACGCTGGTTTACATAAGAAGTTTTGGGCAGAAGCTGTAAATACCTCAGTTTATTTGAGAAATAGAACAGTTGTTACTGGACTAAATAATATGACTCCATATGAAGTTTGGACAGGTAAAAAACCGAACTTAAGTCATGTACGTATTTTTGGAAGTAAAGTGATGATGCATATTCCAAAAGAAAAACGATTAAAGTGGGATAAGAAGGCTAAAGAACTTGTTTTAGTTGGCTATGCTGAAAATGTAAAAGGGTATAGGGTTTATGACCCAGAAAATAACTCAGTCACAACAAGCAGAGATATCATCATCATGGAAAAACAAACAGAAAATACAGTAGATATTCCTGTTGAATGCACGGTTTCAGCGGAGGAACAGAAATCAAATGAAAACGAAGATACAGATAGTACAGACAGCGACGAATATGAAAATAAAGACAATACATATATTCCAGAGGTTTCTTCGGTGAGTGACTCAGATGATAGTTCTTTTGACACAGCATCAGAACCTGAAGTTTTACCAGGGACTAGTAAAGAAACTCAGTCCAAACGGGTAAGAAAAATACCAGATCGTTTTGGATATAATCATTTATGTATTGCAGAGCCAGAAGACAACGACAAGGATATTACGCTCGAGGAAGCTTTGAATGGACCCGAGAGCCAGTTTTGGAGAGCAGGCATGAAGGAGGAATTGGAAGCGTTTCACGAAAACGATGCATGGGAAGTTGTTGATCGACCTCCAAAATCTACTATTGTGCAATGCAAGTGGGTATTCAAAAAGAAATATGATAGTGTAAACAATGTGCGATACCGCGCGAGACTAGTTGCAAAAGGGTTTTCGCAGAAAGCTGGTGTTGATTTTCATGAAACTTTCTCTCCAGTTCTCAGATATTCTACGTTGAGGTTGTTATTTTCTATTGCAGCAAAATTTAGTTTAGACATACGTCATCTAGATGTTACCACAGCTTTTTTGAATGGTTTTCTGAATGAAACAGTGTATATGCAAAAACCTGTAACTTATAAAGGTAATAGTGATGATAACGAAGTACTAAAATTGAAACGAGCCATCTATGGACTCAAGCAATCCTCCCGAGCTTGGTATCAGAGAATAA
The DNA here is from genome assembly GCA_947361185.1 of Charanyca ferruginea. Taxonomy (NCBI): domain Eukaryota; kingdom Metazoa; phylum Arthropoda; class Insecta; order Lepidoptera; family Noctuidae; genus Charanyca; species Charanyca ferruginea. The sequence goes on from OX376060.1 coordinate 6,292,893, forward strand.
ATGATTATTTAATAAATTTAGGTTATCTCAAATCTAAATATGAACCTTGCTTGTTTATGAAATATAATGGTAATGTTAAAGTAATTATAGCATTATTTGTTGATGACTTTTTCGTATTTTCAAACTGTGAAATGGCAACAAATAAATTGATCAATGAGTTAAGTTGTGAATTTAAAATGAAAGATTTAGGACAAATCAAACAATGTTTAGGTTTGAGAGTTAATATGCATAAAAATGTAATAACTGTTGATCAAGAACAGTATGTTGAAAGTTTATTAAAAAGATTTAATATGTTACATTGTAAGACTGTAAAAACTCCTATGGAGATTAACTTAAAGTTAGAGAAGTCTCAGAATAGTTGTTGTGATAATAATTATCCATATAGACAACTTATAGGCAGTTTGATGTACTTGGCAGTGTTAACTAGACCAGATATTGCATATAGTGTTATTTACCTAAGCCAGTTCAACAATTCATATGATGAAACTCATTGGAAACACTTGAAAAGGATTTTAAAATATTTAAAGGGAACTAAAAACTATGGTCTTATATTTTGCAAAGATGAATCTAGTATTGAGGGTTATGTAGATGCAGACTGGGGTTCAGATATTACAGATAGAAAATCCTTTTCTGGGTTTTGTTTCAAATTTTCAAATACAGTTGTTTCCTTTGAATGTAGGAAGCAAAGAAATGTAGCATTGTCTTCAACTGAAGCTGAATATATTTCCATGTCAGAAGCTAGTAAAGAAGCTATTTATTTAAAGAACTTATTGTTTGAAATTTTAGGGACTTCGGAACCAATTATGTTGTATAATGATTGCCAAAGTGCACAGAAACTGGTTTTGAATCCAATATTTCATAGGAGATCAAAGCACATAGACATAAGGTATCACTTTATTAGAGAGGCTGTTACAAATAAGTTTGTTACGATTGATTATCTGGAGACAGCTGAAATGCCAGCAGATATTTTAACTAAAAGCTTAGGGTATGTGAAACATAAATATTTCACAGATAAACTTGGCATTTTACCTGTTTCACAGTTTTCGTAATCTAATTTATTTTTTGATTGTTTATTGATTTTGTTAAGCGGAGGTGTTAAACTTATAACATAATCTATAAACTATTTTTACTACTTTATGGTATTGTACTCTGTGGTACGTTTGTCTGTGCAATGTATTCTATATATAAAATATAGTCAGTCCATGTAAAACAACACACTGCGTATTATTTAACAGTAGCCGTGACAGAAACCATGCCTGCTGCATGTTGCATGTTCGCTTGCATGCTCGCTTGCATGATGCATGCTTGCTTGCTTGCATGCTGCATGCTTGCTTGCACGCTGCATGCTTGCTTGCATGCTGCATGCTTGCTTGCACGATAACGATAAAGATAATCGGAATTTTAATAATCGGAATTCGTATTTTTGATGTTCGGAATTTTCATTATGTCGGACTTTTTGTTATTCGATCTTGTGAAACTCGGTATTTTGAGAATAGTAATTATAAACGATCGGAATTTTGAAATTTTAGTATTATAAAAATAGGATGAATGATAAATCGGAGTTGCCATATTAGGAATTTTGAACTATTCGGAATTATGAAAATCGGTATTTTGAAATTCGTATTTCTGACTTTCGGAATACAGTTTTTCGTATTTATGTAGTGTACCTCTCTTAAACAAAACCAAACTAAATTACAATAAAAAAAATGTTTGTTCGTTGAAATAATGTCGAGGCGTGATACCGCTTAGTTAAAAGCAATAACAAAGTCAAAGTCAAATCACTTATTTCAATTAGACCATTAAAAGGCTCTTTTAACTAACTAACTAACTACTAATAGTTAAAATAGCGAACTCATGCTAACTAGATTTGCAACAAAGATTTGATCGTATCGAAGCAAGTTGGCCGGAAATGCTAGTAAATTAATAGATAATCACTGAAATGAAGGGTCTGACTTACTTAGCGGTACCCCGCCGCGACATTACAGCGCCATTTCAACGAACAAACATTTGATGGCTCAACAAAAGGTATTATTTTTGACTTTTTAAATAATTGCTTATATGTTTTGCGTTGGGGTTTTTTTTATTTTATTTTATTTTCTCATTCCTTCCTGTCAATCTTTAAGCTATCACTGACTCCCTTTTCTTTGATATCATTTTTCACAAAGTCTATTCGTTTTTTTAGCTCTCTTTCTATCCACATTTATTATTCATAACTTTTTGCGTAACCGGTTTTATTTCAATAGTAAAGGGACTTTCTTCTAAAACCTTTAATTAAATAGTTGACTCATGGAAAAAGGGGAAAGGCATTAAGTAAGTCCAACAACATCACAGTAGGACACGAAAACTTTAATGGTATTTGATTACAGAAATGCGAACTGCAGCAACACAACGGTGTAGTTAGTGACGAGTGCCGCCAGGTGCAGTAAGAGACACACGTCTACGTAGAACAGTCGACAGGCGCGCATCTTACTGAACGTCGCGCGGTACACGCGGCGGACATTCTTGCATAATTTCTTTTCTTCATCTGTAATAATAATACTAATATGAGGAAAGAATCATTGCAGGATTTGTACCAAAAAAAAATAAGATGTTTAGAGAAGCTGAAATTTTAATTCTTATGTTCTTGGGTATCTAAAGAGTATCTTCAGGCATTTACAATATTTTTAAAACCCCGCCAAAAAAACTTAATAGTTTAACGAGAAGCTCATTATTTCTGAACGAAACGGCGGCTGACAGTAACAGTGATACTGACAGCCCCTGTTCGCAGTTCTTACATTGAAATTGCATCGTTTTATGGGAAATAATATCACAAATAATGATAATTTTTTTCCACACACTTGTCACATCACTTGTCTGCCAATTTTATAGATCCGTTAACATCCCTTGTCACTTTCTTTTTTTTTATAAACACAAAATGGGCATCGAGATGAAACGAAAAAGTGTTATTTTCATTTCGTAATATTTTAATTATGCCGGGGTTAAAAAATATGCCAAGTATATCAATCTACTCCTGGTAATGTATTCTTCACATTGGATAATATTTTAAACCCTATAAATTACTTTTTTTCCGTACGCTTAAAGTGATTAAATAATTATCATGACAGCTGGTGTAACGTATACGCTGACTTTTGATTTCATGTGCCTTTCTTAGGGAGTAAACGTACCTACTCATAAATAAGAAGGTCAATTTTCGTAATTTAAAACGATCAAAATCATCATCTCAGCGACAGTCAATGCCAAAGTCTGGTCAAAAATATAGAAAACGTTTTTGATAGATTCAAACTCAGATTTGAATGCAAATGTTCCTAAAAGTTGTTTGAATTGCTTTCTCGATCAAGTTTTATTGTGGGACCCGGGAATACCTGAATTTTTTTTCAAGTATAGGTTCCATACTGAAAGTTGTTGGTGCTCACACATCAGTACTTTTCGCGCAAAAATATGTGCAGAGAATCATGTGAACCAGTTTTCAATAAGCTAGTGCATTTGTATGTTACGTTTTTTAAAATCTCTTGAGACACAAATTGTCAAGCGCACGTAATCTGCTACGATTGGTTGTTTATTATTCAGTTAACCAATCACAGTCATTGATGATTTTTCATTTGAAATACCTAGGAATAAAATTACACAAAATAGGTACCTGTACAATTTGACCCAAGGATATAATTGCAAACATCTTGAGAATCTTCCATAGTAATGTAGAACGCTTCACAATACAGACTCAGTATAGTTTGTAGCATAAAGTTCTTAGACAACCAAAAGTATATCAGCACTGACGATGACAATACTACATTCTGGAAAAATAACATAAATGCATCATTACATTTCAGTAGTAGTGAAGCTCATGTGAAGGTACTCGTTCGGAAATAATAACTACTACCAGAATAATTTCTGTGGGTTTGTGGGTTTGGTGCTGGTGTAATTTTTTTTAATGTTTTAGAGTTAAAAAGGGTGTCAAGCAGGGTGACCCGCTCTCTCCTAAATTGTTCACAAGCACTCTCGAAGAGGTATTTAAGTCACTGGCAGACTCATGGAAGACCAAGGGCATTGAAGTCGGCACGAAGAGGTTAACAAACCTCCGGTTTGCCGACGACATAGTTCTTTTTGCCCCCACAGCTCTGGAACTCCAGACCATGCTCCAAGAACTGAGCACGGCTAGCTTCAGGGTGGGACTTGCGATGAATCGGTCTAAAACACAGCTAATGATTAATAGCACTAAGCGTAGGGTCGAGGTAGACGGGCAGGAAATACAATATGTCGATGAGTATATTTACTTGGGCCAGTTAGTTTCTTTCGAAAACAGGCAGGAGAGGGAAATCGACCGTAGAATCGAAAACGCCTGGAAAAGCTACTGGTCCATGAAGACCCTAATGAAGGATGATCTATCGATCTCCCTGAAGCAAAAACTTATCGATATGTGTATCTTGCCCGTCCTAACCTACGGTGCTCAGACCTGGTCGCTTACCGAGTCACAAAAGTTCCGCCTCGGAGTTTGCCAAAGAGCAATGGAGCTCAGCATTCTGGGTGTAAAACGACGGGATAGAATCAGGAACACCACGCTGCGTTCTAAAACGGGTATATTAGACGTAGGCAAAAAGGCTGCCAGGCATAAGTGGGATTGGGCGGGTCACGTCAGCCGCATGCAGACTAACCGCTGGGCGAGAGTCTCCACGCAATGGGTGCCTGAAGATGGACGGCGTCGCCGAGGACGGCCCAGAAAGAGATGGCGAGATGACCTAGACGCATACCACGAGGGTTGGTTCGAGGTGGCGCTGGATAAAAGATCCTGGAAGGACTTGGGGAGGCCTTTGCCCAGCAGTGGGACAGCACAGGATAAATAAAACAAAAAATGAATTTCTCCTGTATCGTGGGTGCGTTTAAAAACATTATAAACTTCACATACACAAACAGCCAGATCCAAAACAACTATCTGTAGGCAGCAGCCAAACGTTCATCTACAGCGCCAACCGTGCAGTTATTACAGGCACGTCATAAGAGATAGGGCACATAAGGAGTCTGGTATTGCAAACTCAAACCCATTTATTTCAATTAAACCATGTACAGGTACTTTTGAATTGTCAGAGTCAGTCAGACAGAAAGTTAAAGCTAGTTGCTGGTTCCATACAGTAGGTTTCTATGGAAAAGAACGAGTAAGAAATCCCATGAACACTCTGAAAATCACGTAATTATCAAGCACACAATTTTCAATACAATAATATGTGATGTACTCACAATGAATCAATTAAAGCTTGCGCTGACCCTTATACGTACCTGCTGCCCTTGTCGGCCATATGTTTCACTCATTTCTATTAACATCTCAACATTTAATAATGTATTTAATAAATTTTGCACCGTATGGTATAGGACCTGAAATAAAAAATACTCATGAACTATGAATCTGATTTTGAAAATTATTTCGGAAGTTACATTACCTTTGGGTATTATATATATTTTATTTTCAGAAAATTTTGGGATTTGTAAGAAAATTTACGGGAACGAAGTTGCAAAAGCAAATCATCGTCATCTTTTTGTCCTTGTTCTATGTTATTTGGGGTCGGCGCATCACGTCTTCTCTTCCATTTTGTCTCGTCAACCGTACGATTTCACTGACTCCCGTCTCTTTCCCACCATTCTTCACACAATCCATCATCATCTTTTCTTTGGCTTTCCTCTTCCTCTCCATCCACATTTATATTTATAACTCTTTTGGTCACATGCGTTTCGTTCCTCCCCTTCACATGTCCATACTAAGACAATCGGTTTGTTATATTTATACAAACATGTTGTTTACGAAAGATACGAAGTGATAATTACTAAATATAATGTTTTTTTTTTACTACTTACCGTCGGTTGAGTTGTATTTTTATAAATACGGTAAATTTTTAATATTTGTAGATATGTTTGGAACAACCTCCTACGACATGTTTCATTTTCTTTATCATTGAACGAGTGTAAAACCTTATAATTCCATTGAACAACTTTATCCTTTAGCAACTTTATAATCCTGATAGCATAAACCATATTTGTGTCAAATTCAAATAAAATAATTGTTTGAACAATTATATTAAACGGCATACTTATGTGTAAAGCGTTATTGCAGCTGTAAAAGAAAATGTAAGATCCAAGAATCATAGTCAAACTTATCCAACTGTTCCTGATGTATCTCTTAAAGTTGACTTCATTGTTCAGAAATGTATGGACTTCTTGAATGGTCAATAATAGTATCACGTTACTCTCCGTTTGAATCAAATTAATTACGATGTTAATAAAAAATCCGGAAAATATAAAGCAGCAGTCTTGAACTACCCAGCAGAAATGTAACCGAAATAAAGAATTTTCTTCCTTTACGTCAGAAAGTCGACATACAATTAAACACAAGTATAAGATTACTCCACAAACTAATAAAACTTTGTTGAACAGGTTATTGAAATTCGTAGTTATGACATTGTTTCTGATGCGGTACTTTGGACTTAGTAGAATAGTTTGCAGTAAGGTAAAAGGTAGGAATATAGACTGAACATCTTTTATAACATTATTTTTGCTTAAAACTTCTGTTTGTCGACTTAGAACAATAATTTGGTTATTCATTTCTTCGTTAGACATCTTTTCGAAAACACTTTCAGAACACAAATGCATCCACGTGTGAGAACATTAGGCAATCCTTCAAATTAGTCACTTCTGGTGATTGATTAATTCTATGTGTAAAGCATTGCCTTGTATCTATGGACAACAAAACAAATCCGGCCTCCTTGACACCCAAAATAGCTGCCAAATAGTACGCTTCGACTCGTAATTTCTTTTTTCGTTAGCATTAAATGCTTTACCACTCCTGAGTAAAGTTCTCCTTCCAGAACCTTTTTCCTGTGCCACCTCGAGCCCGCCCTGGTGGTACGCGTCTAGGTCAGCTCGCCACCTCGTTCTCTCTCGTTTCAAATATGAATTGAAATTTCGAATTTCGAAAAAAATCATTTCATATGAACCTTATTTGAATCGATAATTGATACTCAAAATGGCGAGCATGCCACGTTCTGACAGGTATATTCTTCATACTTATAGAAGTTAAAAACATCACCATAGGTATATCTTTATGTTGTAAGTTATTATTAATGACTGCTATGAGTACTTAACGTGATTGAAAAAGTGTATTTTAACAACATTAATACTGACATTTGCCGAAGGGATGAGCAGTGGTATGTAAAGTAAAGTACTGTTAGCGGGAAAGGTTTAATTTACTTCTCTCGAACACCAATTGACTTTTTTCCTTGCTGTTGAAAAAGTCAAAGCATTTATTTCAATTAAACCATTTACAGGCATTTTTGAATTGTCAAGGAGTCGGTCAGTTAGTCAGAAAGTTGAAGCTAGTTGCTCGTTCCAAAACGTAGGTAGTCTCTATGGAGAAGAACGTGCAAGAATCTCCACGGACATTCTTTTTAATCAAACTTTAACAATACACTGGTTACATTGTCCTTGTTACTTCTATATGTGAAAACAATGCAAGTAAAGAACAAAAGATAAAAGCCATGACAGTTAAGAGTTGACCAATCTCTACTGACTCAGAACCGGATCAGCACCATTCAACTCAACCATTTTGAAGGGAGCCGAATGATCCAACACACGCGCTACCATCAGTGAGATGTTTGAGTGAGCATGACAATGCCTTAAAGAACATGAATACCATGGAGCCATTTATTAAGTAAATTATTATGTATATTTGACATCAATGAACATGGCGGATGTTCATTGATGTCAAATATACATAATAATTTACTTAATAAATGGCTCCATGGTATTCATGTTCTTCTTCTTTTTCCTTATCCCATGTTTCTTGGGGTTGGCGCAACATGTTTTCTTCTTCCATTCCGTCCTGTCCAACGTCATGCTTTCACTGACTCCCTTTTCATTCATATCATTCTTAACACAGTCCACCCATCTTTTCTTTGGCCTTCCTCTCCCTCTCCATCCATCCAAACTAATATTCATAGCTCTTTTGGTCACATGAGTTTCGTCTCTTCTCTTCACATGCCCATACCAAGACAATCGATTCCCTTTCAACTTTTCTGTCACTGGCGCCACTTTCAAACTGGTATTCATGGTATTCATGTTCACAAAATTGAAATAATGCTGCTAAATTATACAAAACTAAGGTAACATTGTGTCTATTCGTCATACGAACGTGTGATAAGTAGAAAAAATTTATAAATAATAATAATTATGACGATACTCGTTACTCATGTCAATAAAAAAGGGGTAGGAAACGAATATTCCCGATTGGTAACACCCCGTCGCACAGTAGGCTGAAAATCGATCTTCATAGACATAGAGATCAACTTAGTAAATCTTTATTTTTTTGGCAGAAATAGGTTTAGGTACCAGTAAACGTTTTTCTTTACTTTATAACACTTGGTTGAAAAAAGTGTATGGAGAAATATGTAAAAGAGGATATATTTCGACTTTTGTAAGAGTGCCCCTAATTTCCTTTGGCACGATTATACCCCTTATTTTTCTGCATTTTTTAACATATCGCACAATGCGCGCACGTGTTCGATTTTGAGTGAAAAAAAATAAAATGTGTTTTTATAATACAAAAAAATATTTTAATCTATTTATAATAAACATTAGGTATTTAACGGTTATAGATAAATTGAATGAACAGAAATAAAATAGCAATTGATGAAACATAACAACTAATAACAAGGTACATGGTAAATAACCAAAGATTTTTGTAATTTAGTGAGAGCAATTAAATATTGAGATCTAATGCCTTTAGTATCTAATATTACCTCCTTCCCTGCATTTTTTTATAAAACATGCATTAAATACAAAAAAGACTGACTCACAAATAAAAAGAAGCTTAAAAATCTTACTTAAATGTCAAATATTTAAACAAATAAAAAAACATAATTAAAGCTACAGGCATTCTAAATATCTATATCAGATTCGTCAGACTCTGAGTCATAATTAATGTCATCTATGACACATAATTCAATTTCCTCATGTTGCTTCGGCTCAACAATTAAAAGATCCAAGGTTCCTCAAGGTGCCTCATCTTTGTTTTATGTTGAGCACGATGCATTACGGGCCGTGTTGCAGAAACATAAGGATCTGAAGGAAGAAGCATCATCTTTATTACATCCTCATTTGTGCTCGCCCTATTAATTTTTCGTGAATGGTGCTCTCTGTATCTGCAAAAGTCTTTGTTGCGCGCTTCAGATGCTTCTTCAGACAGACTTCCAATCGGTTAATGCAGTTTTTGATGATATCAGCTCCGTAAATCAACAATTTATGTACTGTTGCTGACATATAGTACCAATGATAGAACTGTAGGTATCTTTCTGCGGACGTACGGGTATATGCTCGAAATTTTTCAACATCGATCTTCCCCTGATGTAATTGCTTGTAAAAAACTGCGAATCTGCGCACTATTTCTTCATCCAAGCCAGTAATAGCTGCCGTTTTTTCAACAACGCAAGATGGCCAATCCACTGTAAGTGCCAACCAGTTTTCGTATTATTTTTTAAATGTTTCAGAGTTTCCTTTAGCCTTCTTCCAATTTTTTTTAAGACAGCTTGGCTGAATCTTCGATTAAATTCCTTTAAAGTGTCGCTGTCTTCTTCCGAAAGATTTAAATTGATCTGAGACACAACAGTTTGCAGCAATGCAAGGTAGTTACCTAGTTTGCCAGATTGTTCCATTTTAGGAAAGTAGGTTATCACTCTTTGATAAAACAAAGTCGATTGAAAATAGTAATTAAATACACACGTTTTATACTTAAGTTTAAAAAAACTACGTAGGAAGCGAGGTAGTTAGTTAATGAGATCTAATTATCTCAGTAATACGGTTAGACCTCATTATGATAGATGAATAATGATGATAGAATGGCCAATGAGTTCATTATTTAACGACCCTCGTTATAAAATTACACAAAATATTCAATATTTTCCACATAATATGTTAAGTTATTACATTTACATTACATTACGTTACGTTTTACATTTTTTTTGTTTTTTTTTTAGCTATTACATTTCTGTTCATTTAATTTATCTGTAACCGTTAAATGCCTAATGATTATTATAAATAGATTAAAATATTTTTTTGTATTATAAAAACACATTTTATTTTTTTTCACCCAAAATCTAACACATGCGCGCATTGTGCGATATGTCAAAAAATGCAGAAAAATAAGGGGTATAGTCGTGCCAAAGGAAATTAGGGGCACTTTTACGAAAGTTGAAATATATCCTCTTTTACATATTTCTCCATACATTTTTTTCAATCAAGTGTTATAAAGTAAAGAAAAACGTTTATTGATAAACTAAAATAGCATTAAATTGATCAATATACAGTACCTTAACCCATTTCTGCCATAAAAAATAGGAAAAAAGATTAAAAAACGAAAAAATCAAGATTTTCAGCCTACTGTGCGTCGTCAACACTGTTAACGATCGGGACAAGAAAGTTCCGTTCGTTCACAGTGTTGACGAATGGGACCTTTTTTCGATTATTCCAATTATTCCCGTTCAATTACACCCACGTCGTTAACACTGTTGACGATCGTGGAAATATAATTATTGTAATTCCTGATACGCTGATTTGAAAATAAAAAAGAAGTACCTATTTTTTGAATCTGATGTTAATATTTTGCTTTGGAAGTCGTACTTAATTAAATCATTAAAAAAATCTGTTTTATCTTTAATGGCACTCCACCTTTCTAAACATTGACTCTTGAACTAAGCATGTGTACAAGACTGGATAAAAAAGTTCCGATTGTCAACACTGTGAACGAACGGAACTTTTTTTCCCAATCGTCAACAGTGTTGACGACGGGGTGGTACCGATCGGGAATATTCGATCCACTCAAACACATAATTGATACATACTATTTGTGTTTGCCATCGAAACGTTATCCTCTAAGATCGTCTTCAAACCAAAGCACAATTATTCATCCATCACTTCTTTTGCCTACAACTTATTACTTAAAGCCATCCACATTTATACTTAACACTTCCTTGTCACATGCTCCTCATTTGTCAATCGCAATCATTGGTAACCATCTCCGTGACCTGTCATCAATGTCACAACATAATATCTATTAAGTACTATCTGACCCGACAGACGTTGTCCTGTCCCGATCTACCTACTTACCTGCCTATTTACTTACACCTACCCTACACCTACCCTACGTGCAAAATTGACTCTTTGACGTTAGGAACATACCTACATTGTTTAAACAACAGTGACTGCTTGTAATTCAATATGAACTTTATACAATAGCAATAAAGCTCGTTTTAGTTAGAAAACGTTTGTATGGGAAAAAGAAAAGGGCTGTTTTTAGGGTTTTTCCGGCAATTATTCGAATTTTTCTCGCCGTAAAAACCATCTTTGAACTCTAACGAACATTTTAAAAAAATAATTGGCCAAATTGGTCCAGGCGTTGTTGAGTTATGCGCTTACCAACACATTTTGCGATTCATTTTTATATTATAGATCATTGAATCAAACACAGATTGTATTTTGAGAATTGCCGTTTACTTTTATCAGTGAAGTACTTTTACAACAAAATTTGCGAGAATGGAGCGTGCGGCTTGCGTGGGCCTCGAATTTTTACTAGAAAGTGCTACTATTTATCTAACCATTCCGCGTCCCGCACCCCGCGCGCCTTTCTCTTGCTCACACATACAGACCACAAAACAAATCGCACTCCCGGGTCATATTGAACCGCCAACTATTTTTTTTTACTTTTCAAGTGTCTTAGCTTAAGCTTATATTATTTCCCGCTAGCCTACACTATCCCAGTGCCGAGCAGACGCCTGCCCCAAGTCCTACAAAGTACTCTTTACTTCCTTGGAACCAACCCTCTTGGTACGCTTCAAGGTCATCTTACCTCTTCTTTTCATGCTTGCCTCGGTGACGCCGTCTATTTTCAGGCAAAACTTTAAGTAGAGACTTTTGATCAGTTCAGTTTTTAAGATTAATTGCATATATATATTAACTGCATTGGTTAGTGACATTTGTCTGGCAAGATTCCAAGAAAGCATGTAGACATGCAAAATAAAAGCTTTCAACTAAAAATGCTTCAGGTTTTTGAATTAATACTTATTCCTACTTTTACAGAAACGTAAACTGCAGCAGTACAATAGCATAATTACTGAAAACTCCGACCAAACTTAATGCGAAGGTAGCGTCTACATAGAACAGGCCACACGCTGACATCTTACTGAACGTTCGATTCATCTGTAACACTTTCTTGCAAAGATGTTTTTGGCTTTCTGTAAGCAAAAAAATATTAAATTATTGCAGAGGTAAAATTTTAATTTATTAACAATCACAAGTTTTTCTGTCACAATTTTTTAAAAGAAAACCGTATAAAATTATTGCTCATCTGATACCCTCAGTTATATAAATCCAACAACTACAGTGAAACAAGTTCTGCGAGGATCACTAATTCACCATACACCACAATACAACTTCGTTCAACCCGACTCTGTAATTCGTCGCCCCTTTTACTTACACATACCTGTGTGACTATATCTTAAACTTTTTCTGCTTAACATATTTAGAATTTACTTTTAAGCTATTCTAAAATATAATTCGAAAAAACTGTACATTCTTTAGTGCTAATATATTCTTACGTGGACAATTCCTGTTCTTCATCAGCTGTATACACGCCGTCTCAGCTTCCTCGACAGTTACATAGAACTTCTCACAATAAACACTTTCCAGAATTATAAGCATTATGTGCTTTCCCAAGAATAGTAATGATACGATTTCAAACACCTGAAAAGGCTGAAACTCGAAAAGATATTATTATTTCTTCTTTAGTGATAGCATCATCATCTACCTAGCCTTTTCCTAATTATGTTGGGATAGGCTTACTACCTGTCTAACCTCCACAACTAAGTCACTGGATAACACGATACCGTGAACCGGGGTTACTTTGATTCACGGGATGATTTTGATTGAAACTTCCATTGGAACGACACGCAATTTTGTAGTTTTTATTTTTCTAAATTAAGAGCACGAAAGAACTATCGAATCATTTTCTGAGGACACGCTGGGAATTCACCAGCAATTTTAATTGAATATGGTAAATATATTGTTATTCTCTATTTAAAGCTAAATAGTTGTGCTGCAAAACTTCATTTGCACTTAATCACGTGAACGTGTAGTGAAATTTCTCGATAAAATTCATTATGTAGATAGCATAATGATCATTGAACCATTAAAAGATTACGAGTTATAATTTATGTTCTTAGTTGCATTGAATGTGGTGGGTGTCTCCCTGAAATTAATGATTTTTTTTTATATTAAAGTGATTGTTTTCCTAATATCAATATGAATGCAATGACTTGAGTTTGTTTAATGCGGGGTGGCATTGATAGCTGGGTACATGGTGTCAGATTGATCAAATGATCAAATTAGCCCCAGATAGTATACTCATGTTTTACATTATGCTTTTTTTACACGCTTTTATTTAACTTGCAATGGGCAATTTTTTTTTATTCTCAAAATCTGTCCACATTTTCTCACAGGAATTGAGAGTAATACAAAAACCGATTACTAGATATTTTTTTATTTTTTACACCCACTAATTTAAAGATATGGACCTTCAAACTTCAATATAACCTCGAAAAAAATAACCCCGGTTTACGGTGCCGACACCACACTACCCTTTAGTAAGACTGGTTCTTCTGACTACCCTAAACGACTATCAAAGATCTACGATAAACAGCCGGCCAACGGTTTCACATGCTTTCCGAAGTATAGGTCTTTAGTGACAACAAATGGGATAACAATAATTATAGTTATTTTAGCGTACTTACATTAATTCTCAATGATAAGATTGTTATGTAGAAAAATAACAGAGCGCGGTAAACTTTGATAAATACGTCTCCTAATATCTGTGAAACGTAAGATAAAAAATGATTTCAGTAAATAATATCGAAGTGGCTAGATATTATGTAACACTCAAAACTCTTATCCAGTCAAAACTACTTTTGACTGGCTTCAATCAAAACCCTTATTAAGATAAAACGCGTATGGGTTACAAAAACAAAAGCACGGAGCGCCCTAGTTATAAGAATCACTACAAAACAAAAGTTTTTAAAGGGTCACAAAAAAAAACCTGAAAACCTCAAATGGATTTCTAAGTATTATGGATAAATTGTAACCTTTCAAAAGTAATTTGGACTGATTTTTGACTGACTTATATAAAATAAGCAATATAAGTGATATTAAAGAGTAAGTTAGGCTTGTTGTTATTCATTATTTTAGATTAATTTAGACCAAGTGTTTTTGAAGATCATCAGATACTTCAGTGTCAGGCCTGCATGGGCACAGTCCTCGCTGCCCCACTACTTTGCTCTCTGGCAATATGGGCTGGCAGTCCGTCCTCCCAGGCTCCCGACTCTTGGTAGTATCTAGCAGGTTAGGTACAGTGGGGTTTAGTCAGTGGCAGTCCAACACAACCCTCTGTTTTCCGAAGATGTACGGATTGTATCCTTCAGGATTTCCTAAAAGAATTACAAAAAAGACAACCACCTTCAAAATCTATAAACTGATAAATAATTTTAGCACAGTACACACATGACTTTAGATTTGAAAGTCGCTGGCTTTGTACTGTTTGTTCTCTTTAATTGCCACTGACTTCCAAATCTAAAATGTGTGTACTGTGCTAAAGTTATTTATCACTTTTTAGATTTTGAAGGCGGTTGTCTTTTTTGTATCACTATTTAGAACCTTCGTATCATCTTAATCCATTAAGAACCGGCAACACAGTTAAAACAGAGGTACTCCAAAGTTTGAAGAAACTATTATACCTTGGTCTATGTGATTTAATTGATTTTTCAAAAAGTGCTGAATCAATATCAATAAAATTTATATGAGACCACCCCTGAAGCATACTCTATCCACAAGAAAAATAATTTTCAAAATCAATTCAAATTTGCCGAAAAAATCGCGTAACAAATATACAAAAAAAAACAACATACAGTCGAGTTGAGAACATCCTACTTTTTTGAAGTCGGTTGAAAAATAATAATTTCAGGGTGCACGATTGTAGGATTATAAAGTACTTACCAATACCCGAAAAATTGTTTTATACAGATCGAAAGCTTTTAAAATATTTTGATATATCTCGAGTAGCTTTATACATTGTTCATTATTATCGTGTACGCCATCAAACATCTGAATTGTTTTAATCCATACATCGAGATATCTTTGTAATAATATTATAATGCGGATGGCAACTATGTAATTGACATCGATTGAGTTAAACATAACGAAACTGGCAAAGTCAGCGATAGCAATAAAGATGTTTCTATTCTGGTTATAGAAAACGTGAAAAAATAAAAACATGCATATATCAGTGACAATGGCAGAAAATATTGCGATCAAGTTCCAAATAATGTAACTCCGGATACCCATATTTAAACCGATGCTCTCATGGATAGTTTGAATCTTTAGAATAAGCAAGACGTTATTATGCTTATGCACAATGTCTAGTATAAACAACGATAAAACACATATAACATGTATGATGAGAAAACAAATGTAAGCTAGTGAAATATAGTCACTTTCCGACCGTTTCTTATTTCTATAATCTTCGTGAATGGTAAAGATTCTGTAGGTACAGAAAGCACTTATGATTGACGCGTAGAAGAGTGCCAAGAACTGATATTTTGTTCCTCTTGGAAAAATATGATTATGTCGGACACAATATTTTGAAGAGAGAAACCAATGTAGCGCAATATTAAAAGAATTCACTATTCTTTGAACATCATTTTCAAGTCGGTTATTGTGGAGCACTAGGAATGACGGTTTTGAAAAAAAATTTCGTTGTTGGAACATGTTGATCATCTTCAAATGTCCAGTCCTTTGATAACTGATGGTTATTGTTGAAATATACTTCTGATATTGACAAGCATAGACATCAGTGTCAAGTAATCTAATTATTGTTTATTGATTACCTCGAAGCATTTGGAAAATGAAAGGGTATTAGTACTTTTAATAAATAATTATGGGTACATAATATGTACCCATAATTATTTATATTATAAGAATTTCGAAAATTAAAACGTCTACAGTTAAAATGTCAATGTTCAAAATATCGAAAATTAAAAAAAAACGATTGTATCGTAATATCGAAAATTGTTAGACCTAAGTGTGAAATGTCTAACATTGAAATGCCGAATAATAAAAATATCGAGTAATTCAAACACTCAATACACTATAGTTCATAATATTTACGTTAAAAATACCTACTCGTTAAATTGTCGAACAAATTCAGAAATATGAAAAATGTAGGTAAATACATGATATGTTGAGATATGTTATTGATTTATCAGAAAATAATATTAGATGAAAATCAAAAGAACATATGAATCAATAACATAATTATTATGAGATATGTTATTGATTTATCAGAAAATATATTTTTCCATTTGTGTACAAATGTGTTTTATTTTGAGTTTCTTGAGGTTTTCGAACAAAAACCTGAGTTTATCTGTTTTTGTGTTTTACAACCAGAAGAAGACTGTGTCGACCCCTAGGTTAGGTTAGAATAGGTAGGTTATTTATATGTTATCCTACAAAAGTTAGTGACAGAAACAAATCGCTGCAAAACCGACGCCACGTGGTCTTGTCCCCTAGAGTGTAATTTAAGCCCGCCCGGGCGCAAAGGGGCGAGGCGGCCATAAGCTCGCATGAGACCGCCGAAGCCCCGCAGCGCCAGAGTCGTGACAGAAATCATGCCTGCTGCATGTTGCATGCTCGCTTGCATGATGCATGCTTGCTTCCACGCTGCAGGCTTAAGTAATGCATGAATAAGTAGTTTTTTAAAATAAAAAGTATACAAAACGTTACAATTTCAAATCTACCGATATTTATGAATATTGATAAATAAATAACATAATTTCCAATCTGCCTACGTTTTTTCCCACCATACTACTTTCACCTAAATGTTTCACCAACAATAGAGGGGATCTGGCGCTCGGCGGCCGGTGCCGCGGAACCGCTCACTCCGCTTGCTCGCCTTCGCGCTTTAATGGTCACAGTTCTAACCTAACCTAAACGATTTGCTGAATGGCATACTTTTAGACCCACAATACCATCAGGGGTATGGCCAATGGTATGGTGGACCCACAATTTTTTCCTACATCAAAATTTGTTCAAAATTTTAACTAGTACGTATTTGAAACGGAAATATAATGAACTGAAGTGTATTTTAAGCTTAGGCATAACAATTTTCGATGTTAGTTGCGATACAATCGATATTTAAATTTTTAATGTTTTAAACGTTGACATTTTACCCGTAGGTATTTTAATGTATTAGTTATTCTGTACTTCGATATTTAAACCTTTCGATATTACGTTTGTCGATAATTACATTTTTGAAATATTGGACGTAGGTTATCTAACCATTCGACAATATAACCTTTCGTTATTTTATTTTCGGTATTATGGTCGTTCAAAATTTTAATTTTCAGTATTTTGAACATTGACATTTTAACTGTGAACATTTTAATTTTCGAAATTCTAATATGTACCCATTTATACAAGTTTAAAAGAAAGTAGGAAGTTAACTAGAAAAGTTAAAGACATAGTCACACAGGTATGTGTATCAGTGTTAGAGACGGCGCTCAACAAAGTCGGGTTGAACAAAGATGTATTGTGGTGGGTGGTTATCCTACCACCACTTACTTCACTATGGATAAACCTGGATAGCCTGTGTAGGTACAACAGAGATGATGAATGTGACATAGGATATCAAATTTCTTCCTTAAAAAGGTTTTAAAACCTCATGTATCCAGGTTTCTGAAAAACTTTCAAAGGTTCAGATCTACATGAGCAATAATTTAATATTTATTGCTTACAGAGAGTCAAAAACATCTTTGCAAGAAAGTGCTGCAGACGAATCGAACGTTTAGTAAGATGACAGCATGTGGCCTGTTCTATGTAGACGCTACCCTAGCATTAAGTTTGGTAGGAGTTATCAGTAATTATGCAATTGTACTGCTGCAGATTACGTTTCTGTAAAAATATGAATAAACATTGATTCAAGAACATGAAGAATTTTTAATTAGAAGCTTTTTTTGCATAATTTTAAGATATGGTTTTTTTTTTAATCTTGTAAGACAAATTTTAATCTTAAAAACTGAACTAAGCAAGAGTTTCCTCGGAATGGGTCTCTGAAAACGGACTGCGTCACCGAAGCCGGCTCAGAAAGTAGAGGCGAGACGACCAGGATGCGTACCACGAGGACTGGTTCGAAAAGGAGAAAGACTACTTTATAGGACTTCGGGGAGGCCTTTGTACGACAGTAGGACATTGTTGGCTAGGAAAATAAAATTAATTAAAACTTGAATTAAGAGTGGTCGATAAATCTACTTCATTTAAACAAAGGTGATACTTGATAGATGTTAGGTTGAGACATTGTAGACAGGTCAAAGCGATGGTTACAAATGATTGCAGTTGACAAATGAGGAGCATGTGACTAGGGAAATGTGGATGGCTGTAAATAATAAGACGCAGACCATAAAAAAGATTGGCGTAGTTTTTGTTTGTTTAAAGATGATGAATGACAATGATAATAAAACAGCAGAACAAAAAGGAAATGACTGTGGGATTATGGATGTTAGGCTTTTTATGATGGAAATAAAAATTATGTGAATATTTGGCATTGAATATTTATATTTGAAAGTCTTTGTTAAAATTTGCCATAACAATGAGAACATTTATTTGCATTCCCTCTATGTATTAATCATTAAACGATAGTAGAGTGGTCACTCCGTAGTTCAAATTAGACCGTATTTATTTTTTGTTACTTACTGGCGGTTACCTGCAACTTCCACCGCGTGGAATTAAATTTATAATTTCATGGGTTTTATTTTTTTTGCGCGGGGCACTGAGTTTTAAAATAAAATTACCCTAAAATACTACCTATAACCTATAATACGTGGAATATAGCGTGGGGATTATGGCACTCCCCCCCTCCCCCTCCCCGGGAGGCCTTTGTTCAACAGTGGACGTTTTCCGGCTGATGAAGAAGAGGAGAAGAGAAGACTACCTATAAGATCAGCTATTTCGTGACAGAGCAAGTCCCGCCAAAATTGGTCTAGGTCTATCGGAGGTTAACCAAATAAACATACAAAAAAAAAGCATTATTTTGGTTTAAGTGCCGTGTGCATGTATTCATATGCATGTAGTAAAAAGCTGTTATGACATAACACACAGACACTTTAATTTTTATTTACTTTGTTTTAATATTTTGTACTAGCTTCTGCCCGCGACTTCGTACGCGGATCCTGTTGCTTATGCCAGCGACAACGGGGTCGGCAAAATCGAAGATCTGAAACGTCTGAAAAGCCCGGGGACGGGAAAACAACGGGATGCGCGAGATGATTCGAGACGTTCAAAAAGTACAATTTTGAATCATACCTCCGATGGCGGAATATGTGGCGTAGTCAATCATAGGAGTATACGTAAATGAACTCCGTTCCTTACCAACCCAAGGAAGGTCGCCATGACCTACGGCTATATCTTGAGACACATCTGATTCTTCAGATGATATCGACATTCTGTTCAGAGAATGTCGAAGTCGATCAGAATTCAAACGTTCGTTGCGCTCTTCTTCTGTCTCTTCATGCCGTACTCCAGCAATTCTTTTTCTCTCACTTTCTAACTGATTATGAATATTTTGTTGTGTGCGTGTTCGGGACAATCTATACTATAATATTATAAAGCTGAAGTTTGTTTGTTTGTTTGGTTGAACGTGCTAATCTCAGGATCTACTGGTTCGAATTTAAAAAATCTTTTTGTGTTGGATAGTCCATTTACCGAGGAAGGCTATAAGCCAATGCGAAGCTGGGTCGGGTCTCTAGTGTATGATAATCTCGATCAACAGTTAGTCGTGCATCACGTTCATCATTCGGTTCAAAAGACCTGTTAGTAGTTGTGCGAATACGCTGAGAACTCAAGCGTGATTCTGTATC
This sequence comes from Charanyca ferruginea, assembly GCA_947361185.1. Taxonomy (NCBI): domain Eukaryota; kingdom Metazoa; phylum Arthropoda; class Insecta; order Lepidoptera; family Noctuidae; genus Charanyca; species Charanyca ferruginea. The sequence continues at coordinate 6,312,878 of OX376060.1, forward strand.
GGTAAACGTTTCCGATTCGCGAGACAATGCATGTCGCTCGCGATCAGCGGACAGTCGCGCATCACGTTCCGCAGCAGATGCGTAGATACGCTGAGAACTCAAGCGCAATTCTCTATCCGTGAACGTCTCCGACTCGCGAGACAATGTATGACGTTCACGATCAGCGGTCAGTCGCGCATCATACTCTTCATCTGGATCCTGAATGTAGATGCGTAAATACGCTGAGAACGCAGGCGTGCTTCGCGATCAGAAGAGGTTTCCATGGAGCGAGTTGCAGCCTGATGTTCTCGGACAGCATCAAGTCTCTCCTGACGCTCGTCGGTAGATTCTTGGGATCTTATGATCCTCAATCTTTTTAACCCCCGACGTAAAAACGACGGGGTGTTATAAGTTTGACGTGTCTGTGTGTGTGTGTGTGTGTGTGTCTGTCTGTGGCATCGTAGCTCCCGAACGGATGAACCGATTTTGTTTTTGTTTTTTTTATTTGAAAGGTGAATTAGTCGGGAGTGTTCTTAGCTATGTTTGATGAAAATCGGTCCAAGATGGCCGCCGCTACAAAATAGCTAATCACATATTTTTTCACAACTCCATCAATATGGGTATCAAATGAAAGGGCTTCACTAGTAGAATACTTTACACTATGATAAATTTCAAGGCCAAGATGACCGGCACCACAAAATGGCGAATTATATATACCAAACGCATTCTCAGGGTGATATCTTTAATATCAAAAAAGATCCATGTGACGAAATACAACTTTAGACGTATCTACAACTTCTCAAAACCAGACTAAATTACATTTAAAAACTTTCAAATAAAAATTAAATTAAAAATTTAAAAAACCCCCAACGCAAAACATAAAAGCAATTATTTAAAAAGTAAAAAATAATATCTTTTGTTGAGCCATCAAATGTTTGTTCGTTGAAATGGCGCTATAATGTCGCGGCGGGGTACCGCTAAGTCAGCAATAGCTAAATAGGTAAAATAGCGAACTCATGGATTTGCAATGAGATTTGACTTACGTGGTACCCCGCCGCGACATTATAGCGCCATTTCAACGAACAAACATTTGATGGCTCAACAAAAGATATTATTTTTTACTTTTTAAATAATTGCTTTTATGTTTTGCGTTGGGGGTTTTTTAAATTTTTAATTTAATTTTTAGATGAGAGTGTTGTCTCCACTTTTATTACCTATAAGCTTCTTGTTTGGTACACTAGTACATAACCTTAAAAAATTATACTGGTTTTTTTCATTTACCACCGAACTTCTAAAAAAATTAAGAATTTAATTAAGGCTTGTCTATCGTATTAACTACCAATCAAAATAAAAACTATCCCAAATTACGCAATTTCATTATCGGTACAAATTTACCTTTTATGTGAATATTTGGCATTATATTTCAAAGTCTTTGTTAAAATTTGTCATAACAATGAGAACATTTGCATTCCCTCTATGTATTAATCCTTAAACGATAATAGAGTGGTCACTCCGTATTTCAAATCAGACCGTGTTGGGAGATGGATTGAAACGGATGAATATAGATTATAGATTTAATTATAGGACAGACGAGTGAAAATAGTGAAACAAATTGCATATAAAAATTGACACGCGCACTCGTTCCTTGCTGTCATCCGAATGTCGCGGGGTTCGCATCGTGCGGGGTTCTCATCGTATGAGCCTGCGTGCGCAGCTTATATTCCCCGCGACCCATCCGCGGCCTCTGCTGCGCAATGCGCGTGTACATATTCCCAGCCTTGAAAGACCTAGCTTTCAAAAGGTTCCTCAGGTTCTTCTTCACCTGGCAGCCGGACGATGTAGTGGATGGCTCTACGGATGGTTCCTTTGTATGTATAGATGTCTACCACACGGCAAGTGTTGCCTGCGCCCATGTGTAAACGTGTAATGCGGCCAAGCCTCCAGCGTTGCGGAGGCAGATTCTGGTCCTTTATTAAAACCATATCCCCAATTTTAGGACATATGGATCCCGTTTTCCATTTGGACCGCTGCTGGAGTTCCGCTATGAACTCTTTAGACCATCTCTTCCAGAACTCGAGGCGTAATTTGCAGATGAGATGGTACTTCGGTCTGGAGTCTTCTGCTGCAAAAGAGGGCACCGACGTCAGTGGTCGTCCGATCAAGAAGTGCCCGGGGGTCAAAGGGTTTAGATCCGAGGGATCAGAAGACAAAGGGGAGAGAGGACGAGAATTAAGTATTGCCTCTATTTGCGTAAAAAGAGTTGACAACTCCTCAAATGTAAGGGACACATTGGCTGCCACTCTCTTAAGATGATATTTGGCTGCCTTTACGCTTGCCTCCCAGAGCCCACCAAAATTCGGTGAATAGGCCGGACTAAATTTAAATTAAATGCCTTCGTTAGCACTATAATCAATGACTGAGTCACGACTGGAGCGCAGCACCCTACCTAGTTCATTGTTTGCCCCCACGAAGTTAGTGCCATTGTCACACCAAATTTCATATGGTTTACCTCTGCGCGACACGAATCTTCGCAAACATAAAATAAATGCTGATGTAGTAAGATCAGTCACCAGCTCTAAGTGAACCGCTCTGGTACTTAAGCAAACAAATAGACAGAGGTAACATTTACTTATTCCATTACCTCTTCCCTTTTTAGTAGAAATTTGAAACGGTCCTGCAAAGTCAGTACCAGTCGAGTGGAAAGGGAAAGTAGGCCTCATCCTAGCCGATGGTAAGTTGCCCATTATAGGCTATATAGTTTTACCACGGTATCTAGTGCATACAATGCATTGTTTATTGACTTTGCGAGCCAAGGCCCTCCCACCTACAGGCCAGTACATTTCTCTTACAGAAGATAATAACAATTGCGGACCTGCATGAAATAAACGTTGGTGTTCATTTTGCATTAATAAAAGGGTAAGTCTATGTTTACAATCTAATATAATTGGATGTTTCTTGTTAAAATCAAAACTTGAATTGTCAAGTCGACCTCCTACTCTTAATAAACCTTCAGAGTCAAGAAACGGATTTAAATTAAATATTTTGGATTTTTTAGGTATTCCTAAACCTATAATTAGAGATTTCAACTCTATATCAAATGACTCATGTTGACATATTTTAAAGAGAATTGTATGCGATTTATTTATTTCGCTAGTTTGAAGTGAATCATATAATTTGGTTTCATTCTTACAATTATGCACAAACCGCAATACATATGTAAATACGCGAATCAAGTGATTAAACTTAGAATAATTATTGAAATTAATAAAGTTTTGACTATCATCGTGAGTTATCTTTGTTTGCACCTTCAGTTCAGGTAATTCCACCGACTTATAAGGTTGCTGTGGCCAAGCAGGTGATCCCTCCTTTAAGAAGGAGGGTCCTTCCCACCACAAAGGTTCAACCTGCAGACGCTGAGGATCTACACCTCTGGAAGCAAGATCTGCAGGGTTGAGGTGAGTGGGAACATGCCTCCATACAAAGCCCTGTGTCAACTCATTAATTTCAATTACGCGATTGGCTACAAATGCCTTTAACAGGTTTGGTTGTGCATTAATCCAGCCAAGTACCACTGTTGAGTCGGTCCATATCACCTTTTGTGTTATCTGATGACATCGAATGGACTGGATTGCCTTTGTAGACAACCGAGCACCAAGTAGTGCGCCACACAATTCAAGGCGAGGTATGGTCATCGCTTTCAGAGGTGCAACCCTCGCTTTCGCACAAAACAATTTAACATTTACAATATTTTCATTGTTAATTGATCGCAGATAGACACAGGCTCCGTATGCTTCCTGGGAAGCATCTACGAAACAATGTAATTCAACTGATATCGGAAAATCACATACTATATATCTAGGCAAACTAATTTTAGAAAGATTATTAATATTCTCTGCTATCTTTACCCACTTTTTTTCTATATGGGGAGGCACAGGATCATCCCAGCCTAACTTTTCATTCCATAATTGCTGTAAAATCATTTTAGCTTTAATTATGCATGCACATAGTAGCCCTAATGGGTCAAATATTTTACATGTTAATGATATAATAGTACGTTTAGTAAGTTTCCTACTCATATCCATATCAACCGTAAAATGTAACGTGTCCGGTGAAGGAGACCAGTTTAGTCCTAAAACTGTGGAAAATTTACTTAGATCAAGAGTTTTAGAAGTGGTCTCTTTATGTAGCACCTGGGGACAGTTTGTGCGAATTTTATGAAGAGGGAAACAAGCTGAAGATAAAATTCTAGTGACCTCATCATATATTTCTTTAATTTCTTTCTCTGACTGACATCCAGTAGTTAAATCGTCCATATAAATATCATGTTCTAAAATATTAGAAATTATTGGATTAGAACACTCGCGAGCTAACTGAAGAAGGCATCTCGTGCTCAAGAATGGTGCAGATGCTGTCCCATAGGTGACAGTGTTTAGCTGCAAGACCTTTATCGGCTGAGAATTATCATCTCTCCACAAAATGAGTTGCAAATTTCGCTGTGATGGATCTATCTCTATTTGCCTATACATTTTTTGTATATCCCCAGTTAATACATATTTATAAGCTCTAAACCTTAACAAAATAGATAACAAATCATCTTGTACCACTGGACCTATATACTGAATGTCATTTAACGATTACCCTGAAGTTGTTTTGGCAGAGGCATCAAAAACAACTCGTAATTTAGTGGTTTCACTTTGTTCTCTCTATACCGCATGATGAGGTAAGTAATATCTAAATAAAGGACTCTTAGTCTCATGTAAATGACCTAAGTTCTTATATTCCTCAATAAATGCAGTGTAACTTTGTTTCAGCTGATTATTATTATTTAGTTTTTTCTCCAAGTTAAGGAAACGTTTTTTCGCTAAGAAATAAGAATCGCCTAGTGCCTGTTCAGGAATCTCCTTGAATGGCATTTTAACAGAAAATCGACCATCGGAAAGACGCGTCACGTTTTCTAAAAAATGTCGTTTATAATTTGTCTTGGGGTGAACTGTTATCGATACAATTAATTTCTTCAACTTCCCAAAACCTTTTAAGGTCGTCATGAATTTCCTTCGTGAAATTACAAGTCAAGTGACTAAGGCTACATTCTCCTAAACGGCCACTGACTAACCACCCAAATTGTGAATTTTGTAGGATTGGTTTACCTACTCCCAATGAAATACGCTTTGTCCCTACAATGTTCCAAAAAACATCCGCCCCTAATAAAATATCAATATTAGAGGGATAATGGAACTTTGGGTCAGCAAGCACGATATTTTTGGGTAAATTAAGTTCCTGAATATTTACAGGTGCGCTCGGTAACGTTCCTGTAATCTGTGGAACAATTAGACAATTTATTTCCAAATTGAAAGAATTTAATCGCGACTTTATATTTACATTGCAGCGCTCGGATATATTAAAAGAAACATTATTAATACCTGAAATCCGTAAAGGTTCAGTTATTTTAATCGATAGTCCTAACTTGCTTTTCAGGTTTTCTGTCACAAAAGAAGATTGACTGCCTGTGTCTAATAGAGCCCGCACAAGGTAAGTCTGTTGTGTATATCCATTTACTACTTCTACCATAGCGGTACATAACAGAACCTGGCTGACGGAGACAGCAGACAATGATACTGGTAGTGGTTGAGTTGATGTTGAAGGTGTAGCGATAGTTGGGTCTCTGTCAGTACTATTATTGTTTTGAGGTTTATCTACATGTAATAAACTGTTATGTTTCTTTTTACAATACTTACATAAAATCTTAATACGACAACGAAATGAATTATGACCCTCACGCAGACAGTTTGAGCACAGCTTTAATCTAGATGCTTCTTTAACCCTGTCTTGTACATTCATATGTTTAAATCTAGTACATTGATGAACGCGATGACCCTGCTCACTACACAATAAACACAAATATTCACACAAGTCTTCAACCGAAGCGACAAGGAAATTAGATCTATCAAGTTGTTTATTTTTCCAATTATCCCTATAATTAATAAAAAATCCCTATAAATAATATAATTCCCTTATCGTTTTTATTTTGTTGAGACGTGACTGATGTAGTTTCCAAAATATCCGCACGACTACGTATAAAATTAAAAAAGTCATTTAGCTTTGGCAAGTCAGGTAAAATATTCCTATGTTCTTCCCACTTTACGCTCGTTCTGGTATCCAACTTTCCAGTAATTATAAATATTATTAAGGTGTCCCACTGATCAGTCGGTTGCCCTAGACTGTTGAGCGCTCTTAAATTTTTAGAAACAATGTCTATTATGGTACGTAATTCTTTGAATGACTCCTTACTTAGAGTTTCAATGCTGCATAACGCTCTAAGATGATTGTTAATGAGTATTTTCTTATTATTGTATCGATTACACAGTAGCTCCCATGCTACCATGTAGTTATCAGAGGTAAATTCCAACGACTTGATCACTTCAATGGCACCACCCTCCAGTGAGGATCTCAGATAGTGAAATTTATTGATGCTTGGTATTGAGTGATTGCAATGAATTAAAGACAGGAAAGTGTCTCTAAATTCTAGCCATTTTAAATAATAACCATTAAATGTGGGCAATTTTATAGTTGGTAATTTTATTGACTGAAGGCCATGTGATGGGCAAGACGAATGAGAACCTTTGTTACTACATGCGTCACCAAATTTTTCCTTTTCAGAGCCTTGCCTTTCTATTATATCCTCAATGATCGACATAATGGAAATAAACTTAGTTTCAATAGAATCTCGTAACGTGATTTGTTCATCCGTGGCGGATTCATCACAGCTGTTTTCAATTGATGTTTGGACAGCATCAAACTGTCTAAACAAGTCTTGACAATTGTCCAAACGTCTACCTAACTCCTTTATATTTATGCTACGTAGAGCACCAATGTCTAGCTTTTGCATTTCCTGTACATAATTGTCTAATTTTGTTAAACGCCCTCGAATATTACCGCGTTTCCTAATTAATCCACTTAATTCACTTTGGCCCTCATCCTTATCCATGATCGGCATCTTTAAATCACTATAACCGAGAAACAAACAATGAAATAGATAGCAAAATGTGCATCAAACCATACAGTCGCAGGTCGCAGCTCGCAGCCACGCGGAGCCCCGGTAGCCACGCGTTGACGTATGTGGACAACAGCCGGGAAGCAGCGCGCAGTAGCAGCCGACGATTTCCTGGAATTGTTCGGCAAATCTATTTGAAGCGCGGATGCAGTGCCAGGCTTTAAGCTGTGCAATTACTGCACGAGACACGGAATTGAGGATTTAAGTACAGGAATATTAGAAACTAAAGTCGAAAAGGTAGCTATTTAAGCATCAACAGCGAATGCAGTAGCACGATTATAGACATGCATGACATGAATAGTCGCCTATTAGACTCACAATATATGATGAGTTACTATAATAGGTTCAAGTTATAGGTATTACCTACAGAATCGAAATAACCACAATGCGATTATGTTAGCAGTTAGCTGCCCTTTACACTAGAGGAATCAGCACACCCTAAACACACAAATAAAAACAGAAATCGGGAACGGAAATATAATAGGAACAAGCTTACTTCCCTCGGATAGATCACCTGACGCGATGCCCGCTATATCCAGGTAGGTCTTATTTATTTATTTATTTTACTATTTATGTACACACAGTAGACAACACAGGAAAAAAAAAAACATTATAAGATATGAGTACAAAGGTACTGCTTATTTCTTAAGAAATTTCTGCCAGCAGACCTGCAAAAGGAGAAATGAAAAAGAAACGTAGACAATAGTGTGTGAGAAAAGAAAGAGAAAAAGTATATATGTGCCTTATCTAACTAACCTATAGGTAATATTAAATAATAATACACATACATTTAAGTAAATATTAATATATACTTATATAAATACATAATGCTAAGATATATAAACTAATAATATATATATAAATATATAACAAATCATAATTGAGAGGAAGGTAATGCTCTTTCACTCTGGTTTTGAATAAAGAAATGGTCTTCAAATCACGAATGCTAGGCGGAAGTGCGTTCCACAACCTTACAGCATGGACGGAAAAGGAGTAAGTGTAATAGCTGGATTTATGAGGATGGGATTTAAGTAGGGATCTAAGGTGCGATCTACACGGTGCGTCAGTAGGGCGGGCATAAGAAAAACGCTCACGCAGGTAAGAAGGATAGGACGGGTTGTGTAGGATATTGAAGAGGAGGCATAAGATCCTAGTGTTCCTGCGAAGGCGGATTGGGAGCCACTTGAGTTCTTTGCGAAGATGAGAAACGTGGTCATATTTACGGAGACCAAAAATAAAGCGAATACATAAATTTTGCAAGCGCTCAAGCTTATTTAATAACTCCTCAGTGGCATCCAGGTAGCAGGCATCGGCATAATCTATTATCGGCCGAATAAGCGTTTGAGCCAAAGAAATTTTAGTCTTCAACGGCAGGAGACTCTGAAGGCATTTCAGCGAATGAAGAGAGAAGTGTACCTTACGGCTTACCTCATTGACTTGAGCTCGCCACGACAGACAAGAATCTATAGTAACACCCAGATCTTTGGCGGTATCTGTATAATCGATGCGAACACCATCAAGATACAACGGCACCAAAGACGCAACAACGGCCGCTCCACGAACAAATCGGCTGCCTATGACCATGGCCTGAGATTTAGTTGGGTTAATTTGCAATCCAAACGACTTAGCCCAGGCGCTGATACAAGCCAGGTCGTGATTCATAGCAGCAATGGCAGAATCGGCATCAGCTACGATAAAGTGCCGGTAGAGTTGCAAGTCATCTGCATAAAGATGGAAATTGGAAGAGATTACACAGGTAACCATGTTTATGAAAATTGAAAAAAAAGAGGAGAGAGAACGCTACCCTGAGGAACACCCTCGGTGAGGCTACACCAATCAGAAAAAACCTCATCAAGGCGTACACACTGAGAGCGCCCCCGAAGATAAGAATTGAACCAAGCTAAAGCAGAAGACGAGACATTTAAAGATTTGAGGATACCTAGCAAAATGTCGAAATCCACTGAGTTGAAGGCACTACTAAAATCAAGCAATACAAGAACGGTAAGTGACTTACTCTCCATTGCCCAGCGGATATCGTTAGTTACTTTCAAAAGTGCAGTGACAGTACTATGACCCGAGCGGAAACCAGATTGGAAAGGGGATATTAAAGAGTTCGACGTCAAGAAAAATGTTAATTGTTTATGAACTAAGTGCTCAAAGACTTTGGAAAGAAATGGGAGAATAGAAATAGGTCTAAAGTTGGATAGCGAGGACGGATTGTTAGTTTTAGATAAAGGTATGATGTTAGCCTGCTTCCAAACTGAAGGAAAAGAGCAACAGGAAAAAGAATGATTAAATATGTAAGTAAGAACAGGAAGTAAAGATGGAAGGATAAGAGTAACCATTCTAGAACACAACTTATCGTTGCCGACTGCAGAAGATGTAATCGCAAGGACAGATTTCTTAACATCATTCTCAGAAACATCGCTAAGGTTAAAAGGAGAACATTGAGGCAACGGCAATCTAGAGAGGTTGTCCAGGGTCACAGCTTTGACAGACGAATCGAGAGAAAAGGGAAGGAAAGAGAAATGTTTATTTAGGTCGTTGAGGTTCACATCCTTGCACTCGTTGGAAGGTGATTTGCCTATGCCTACAGACTTGAGAAATTTCCAAACATCGGAAGAACTACGGTTGTTGAGTTGGTCGTGGAAATAACATCTCTTGGCATCCTGACATAGATGACTGCAGCGATTCCGTAACGATTTGTAATAAGAGAGATTCAGCTCTGAAGGTCTACGCTTATATCTACTCTTAGCTTTATCCCGACGGGCCATAAGCTCTTTAATTTGCGTTGTAATCCATGGTGCAGGGTTATACTTTGACACAGCGGATGGGTGCATGCTCGTCAAACAAGTCGAGAATTATTGTATTAAAATAACTCACCATCTCTTCGATACTTTCCGTCTCGACCAAAGGGGACCAGTCGAGATTAATGCCTTTGTAGTTACGGAGATATAATAACTGGGGCTTACGCTTAGGGACACGGATGCGATACGACAAATAAATAAGATCGTGGTAGGAGAAAGTAGCAGTAAGTTGACCATGATATTTAACATTATTAGGAGAAGAAACAATCATAAGGTCTAGAAAAGATGGTGTACATTTAGGAAAATAGTGAGTTGCAGAGAGAGGCAAAACTTGGAGATTAAAGGAAGACAAGACGGAGAACAGTTTAAGAGAGCGTGCGTCGTTTTTAATCAAGCAAGTGTTGAAATCACCCATTAAAATAACGTGGTCGTACAACGGACAAAGATTACAGAGAATGAAATCAAGGGAATCGAAGTAGTCAATGTTTAGATTAGGACTATAAAGCACTGCAAGCAAAACTTTAGTGTGGTGAAAAGAAATTTCTAAAAACAAGTATTCGGCCGATCCAGAATAAAGTGAAGGAGACGAGCTGACCACCCTGTAGGGTAAATCAGCACGCAAGTATATAGCAACACCTCCTCCACCCTTGCCAGTCCTGTCATTGTGGATCAAGACGAAGCCAGGCAAAGAATATTGAGAAGAAAGGAGAGAAGGCTTCAAAAAAGATTCCGAAATCAATAAGGCGTCCAGGTGAGCACTGCTAAAGGATGCCAGAAGATCAGAATAGTGACCAGGGACACTCTGAGCATTGATGTGTGCTATATGTAGATTCTTAGGGTCATTGGAGAAAAGACCAGAAATTTTATCGTGTAAGGAAAGTGGTGCGGAAGAGTCACTGTCCGCGCTAACAAAACTAGCAGAGGAAGAGCACGAGAAAAAGCTGTCATTGAGATCAGCTATATCGTCCATAATTTATATAAATATAATAAATAACGGAATAAGTACCTAACTAAAACAAAATTATTCTAAATATCCTACAAAAAAAAAAAACAAATGTAAGTTTTCCCACAATAAGAAAACCACCCCAACTTGCTAGTCTATTGGCAGAAATTTTACAACAAATATTTGAGAAACACTAAAATTGTAAACGTTAACCGAGAAAACGAAAAAGTAAGATAAAAACCATAACACAACAATCGATTTATAGATCGAATTGCACGTAGAATGAAACGTAACGAATGACAGATGTAATTGAACAATGACAATGACAGCAGTCCACAACTGACAACGTCGATCTTCGACATTCTGTCTGTCACATCACAATCATAATTAGTATCGAAATATCAAAATACCGGCTACATAAATTATATAAAAGTGAAGAAATTTAGCGGTGAACTGAATTAAATTACTTATTTAACCACCGGCACAAGAAACAAAATAATTGTGCTCGTGCAAAGCGACCGAGTTGCGAAGCGGTGATGTAAACAAACTGCACAACGGTATTAGTATCAACAAAGGCGCTGAGTTACTTGCGCAGACGCGGCTTTCTCGGTCTCTTGGCCTGTGTTGCTGTCGTCGTTGCGATATTTGGAGACTCAGGTTCTTCCGACTGTACAGAATCCTCGGTGATGGCTCCAGTGGACGGGAATTTGGCAATCAGGTCGTAAAGTTCGCTTGCAACTTCGATCTTACGGCGGGATTTGTCTGGGCAGATGATTACAATCTTGCCCTCCATGGACCAGCAATTTGGCATACCGAAATGCTTACGAGCAGCCGCAAACACACGGTGCCTAGCTTGAGTCAAAAACTCGGAGATGGTGATTCCAGTGCCCTTGAGAGATTTCTTGCTGTCCCATACAAGTTACCGGTGCTCCATTTTGAAGAATCGTACTAGTATGGGGCGGGCCTTCTGCTGCGAGTATCCGAGTCTATGACAAACATGGATAATATTCTTGTCCCTATTTACCTCAGGCAATTTAATCTGGTTGGATAATATGTTGTTGACCACAACAAGTAAATTTTCATTATTCTGCTCCGGAACACCATGGAAGAGCAGGACCTTTCTACGCATTGCAGTTTCATGCCTATCATACCCAGCAGCAAGCAGCTCAATTTGTGATTTTAATGCAGAAAGTGTTTGACAGACAAACAGCTTAAACTCTGAGAACTCACGTGCGATGGATGCAATGTCAGGTGAAGCCGGTGTGGTGTTAGTGGAAGCCAGCTGCAGTTTTGCTTCATATTCCTGCATTCGGGAACCAAACAACTGTTGAAGGTCCTCCAGGCTGGCAGCAAGTTTAGTGTCCATGATGTAGTAGGTACAGTGACAGTGACCCAGGAGCAGGTGTGACTTGATAACAACAGATAGTAAGTGTGGGGGGGCCTAATGTAAAACTAACTTGTTTATTTCATTAAAAAATTAAGAAAAACTATTTAAATGAATTATTTAATGAAGAGCCCACAAAAATGATATTGTTGCTATGTCTACCCACAAAGGAAAAAAAAGGTCTTCAATATAGGTCAAGTAGCCTCCTTGTGCTTACTTCCCTTGGATAGATCACCAGACGCGATGGCCGCTATATCCAGGTAGGTATTCAATATAGGATCAAGTAGCCTCCTTGTGTTCTAGATTTCCACAGTTGCATGTGGCCGCGATGATTGGAGAGCAGCGGCGTTTGCACGTGGTCGGTTCGATCGAATAATCGAGAACACGTCGACGAGCTGCAGCTTTTCTTCGCTCCAAGTCGCAGTAGGTATCGTAGTCACGGTCGCCAAATGTTGGGAGATGGATTGAAACGGATGAATATAGACTATAGATTTAATTATAGGACAGACGAGTGAAAATAGTGAAACAAATTGCATATAAAAATTGACACGCGCACTCGTTCCTTGCTGTCATCCGAATGTCGCGGGGTTCGCATCGTGCGGGGTTCTCATCGTATGAGCCTGCGTGCGCAGCTTATATTCCCCGCGACCCATCCGCGGCCTCTGCTGCGCAATGCGCGTGTACAGACCGTATTTATTTTTTGTTACTCACTGGCGGTTACCTGCAACTTCCACCGCGTGGAATTAAATTTATAATTTCATGGGTTTTATTTTTTTTGCGCGGTAGCGTAGGGATTATGGCACCCCCCCCCCCTCCCCGGGCCTTTGTTCAACAGTGGACGTGTTCCGGCTGATGACGAAGAGGAGAAGAGAAGACTACCTATAAGATCAGCTATTTCGTGACAGAGCAAGTCCCGCCAAAATTAGTCTAGGTCTATCGGAGGTTAACCAAATAAACATACAAAAAAAAAACATTATTTTGGTTTAAGTGCCGTGTGCATGTATTCATATGCATGTAGTAAAAAGCTGTTATGACATAACACACAGACACTTTAATTTTATTTACTTTGTTTTAATATTTTGTACTAGCTTCTGCCCGCGACTTCGTACGCGGATCCTGTTGCTTATGCCAGCGACAACGGGGTCGGCAAAATCGAAGATCTGAAACGTCTGAAAAGCCCGGGGACGGGAAAACAACGGGATGCGCGAGATGATTCGAGACGTTCAAAAAGTACAATTTTGAATCATACCTCCGATGGCGGAATATGTGGCGTAGTCAATCATAGGAGTATACGTAAATGAACTCCGTTCCTTACCAACCCAAGGAAGGTCGCCATGACCTACGGCTATATCTTGAGACACATCCGATTCTTCAGATGATATCGACATTCTGTTCAGAGAATGTCGAAGTCGATCAGAATTCAAACGTTCGTTGCGCTCTTCTTCTGCCTCTTCATGAATTCAATGCAATTCTTTTTCTCTCACTTTCTAACTGATTATGAATATTTTGTTGTGTGCGTGTTCGGGACAATCTATACTATAATATTATAAAGCTGAAGTTTGTTTGTTTGTTTGGTTGAACGTGCTAATCTCAGGATCTACTGGTTCGAATTTAAAAAATCTTTTTGTGTTGGATAGTCCATTTACCGAGGAAGGCTATAAGCCAATGCGAAGCTGGGTCGGGTCTCTAGTGTATGATAATCTCGATCAACAGTTAGTCGTGCATCACGTTCATCATTCGGTTCAAAAGACCTGTTAGTAGTTGTGCGAATACGCTGAGAACTCAAGCGTGATTCTGTATCGGTAAACGTTTCCGATTCGCGAGACAATGCATGTCGCTCGCGATCAGCGGACAGTCGCGCATCACGTTCCGCAGCAGATGCGTAGATACGCTGAGAACTCAAGCGCAATTCTCTATCCGTGAACGTCTCCGACTCGCGAGACAATGTATGACGTTCACGATCAGCGGTCAGTCGCGCATCATACTCTTCACCTGGATCCTGGATGTAGATGCGTAAATACGCTGAGAACGCAGGCGCGCTTCGCGATCTGAAGAGGTTTCCATGGAGCGAGTTGCAGCCTGATGTTCTCGGACAGCATCAAGTCTCTCCTGACGCTCGTCGGTAGATTCTTGGGATCTTATGATCCTCAATCTTTTAGCTCCTTTGGAACGTTGGGAAAGATTTGACCTCTTTCTAGGCATGGTTATAGTTTTATTGTAAAGAAGATACCTGATCAATTAAAATCTAAGTGACTGCTCCCCTGCGTTACCGGGTAGGCTACCGTGTCACAAAGATAAATGGAAAAGGAAATTAAGCACCCAAATAACATAAGCCCGAAGGCATATTTATTCGATAAAATAAAAAAATAAATGGAAATTTTGGCCAGTAGAGTCCAATTTTCAATGATATAGCATCGTCATCAAAAATCAGTCCTAAACTGTTACCGCCTTCACCGCGTGGAGGTACTCCCAGCTTATGTTATTTTATAAGATACAGTGAAGTTAGTGATAGCTTTGATTTTCACATCAGACGTTTCTGATCTTCGATTTTTATAAGTCAGCAGGAAATGCCCATCAGACCGAACAACTTTTGCTAAGACGTCATTCCTATATGTGTCATGGTGTAGCTGGGCTCTTGGAGTTCCACATCAGGTGTTCCAGATCTTCAAATTTATTCTCTCAGCAGAAAATGCTCATCACGTGGAACAATTTTTGCTATGGTACCATTTTTGTATCTCTTATAGTTTAGCTGGTCTGTTGCGGTTCTGCATCAGATGTTCAAGTTTCCAAGATAAATTATAGCCTATATGTTGCCCAGACTTAATACCTATACAACAAAAGAAAAATCATTCAAATCCGCCCAGTAGTTCCGAAGATTAGCGTGTACAAACAAACAGACAAACAGACAAACAGACAGAATTTTTTTTTTGGATTCGTGTTCTATTACTGTTTCTTTCTAAACGGGGGGTTTAGAAAGAAACAGTAATAGAACACGAATCCAATTATTATTTTTTAATATAATTCAATGTACAGACACAGTTTTGTTACTGTTTTATTATATGGCCGTGTGTGAAAATGTCCCCACATATTATTATTATTATTATTATTTGTGTTTGTTTTCTTTGTTCTCAGCTCTTTGGCTGGTTTTAACTGCATTTACGGGCCGGAGCCAAGTAAATGTAGCGTGTGGTGTGTATTATGTTGAGGGTGTATTCTGTTAGGGGTCTGCTTCGTGTTCATCAATCTGCATGAACTTTCTCACGATTCGGCACGTATTTAATATGGCAGCTTTCTGTAGAGTGATATAAAGAGTTTCTTGTAGATCCTGAGACTCTTTGTTCTGTAACTGTAATTTCTGGGTATTGTCGTGTGAAGAGTGTATGTAGTTGTTTTCTGTAGGTGGTCATGTCGGTTTCTAATTTAGTAATGTATAAATAGGTTCGCATGACGAATAGGTTTACATCTTTGCTCCATCTCATGCGAACTCTTGCTTTCCCAGCCTCGGTGGACGCGGGTAAAAAGGTACTAACCTCCCGCGCAACATTCAAGGCCGGAGTGGATGAAACTGAATTTAAACTAGTAATGGGGGGTGACGATGGTATGGAAGGTGATGCTGATATAGATGGTGATGAAGTTCTTGAGGGTGTATAAGATATTGTACTTGGACTATATGGTTCCATAGGGGTGTCTGTCCTGTTTGTAAGTCTGTCACCATCGTCAGAGTTTTCGGCTGTAGCATCTTTGTCGGTGGGAGCCCGCCTGATCAACTCCTCACCGCTGACGGATCGCATGCTGAGACACCCAGCGTCAGCTCCAGGTGCGCCCCGGCGATCGCCCCCGGGCAGCGGTCCTATACGTTTACTTTTCGAACGAGTCTCCATAGTGAATGGGTTTCCAGAGCCACGTTAGTCACGCCAGTAATTTCTTATTCGTGTGTCCGCCCCCCACGTGATTAGATGGTCAATCAGGACGTGTGGTTGTTTAGGGGGCTTATTATTATTATTATTCACATTCATTTATTTTATATACATATTAAATTACATTTTTAAATATTCATATAAAAACAAAAACATTTAAAAATATAAAAAATAGTACAGTCGAACAAGCTATTTGGTATACAGGCAAAAATATTCATCTTTCTACTACAATAACAATATTTAATTTATTTGCTTTATATTGAGCATATAGGTAGCTACCAGAGATACCTACGTACTCGAGTTAAAAAAATGAAATAAAATAAAATATTGTGTGTGTAGTAGGAAGATGAATATTTTTGCCTGTATACCAAATAGCTTGTTCGACTGTACCTCACCGGTATCGGGAACAGGGTCCAAGCTACCGGCGGTCAGGGCTCCAGAGAGAGAAACCTCCTGACAATGCGGGCCGTGTCCAGAAGTACTGCCTTCTGAATCAAGCCCTTGATCCAGCCGTCTAACGAGAGCCTCCTTAGATGTTGGTCGAGGCTCTTGGCAAATTAAGCCATTGGCTGTAACAATTATCGGCACAATGATCGCTGAGTCCACATTCCACATGTCGACAACCTCATGGGCCAAGTCAAGATACTTTATCTGCTTGTCTTTCTCGGCCTTCATGAGGTTCTCGTCATGAGGAACAGCTATGTCAATAATCATTGCGCGCCTCTCCAATCGATCCACCACCACTATATCAGGCTTATTGGCTACAATAGTCCTGTCAGTGATGATGGATCGATCCCAGTACAATGTGACATTGCCATTTTCAAGAACTGGATCGGGCACATACCTGTAGTATGGAACTTCTGATTCCACGAGGTTGTAATTCAGAGCAAGTCGCTGATGGATAATCCTGGCCACAAGGTTGTGCCTGTGCAAGTACTCTTCGTTAGCAAGACGAGAACATCCAGAGATAATATGACGGATTGATTCACCCGGCCGGTGACATGCCCGACAAATGTCAACCGTGCCATCCTGCATAATAAATCTCCGGTAATTATTTGTCAAAATAACTTCGTCCATAATTGCACACACAAAACCTTCGGTTTCTCCAAATAGATCACCGAATCGTAGCCAGGATACGGACGCTAAGAAATCCACATCGGGCCCGTGTAGGGCCCGGAAAAAGCGTCCGTGAAGCTCCTTACTCTTCCAAACCTCCTCGCGATCATTAGTCTCAAGCACTACAGGCTTGCACCAGTTCTCTTTAGCCAAGGAGAGCGGGGTGAGGCCTTTGTCCACTGCAACTACATCTCGGTGCATCCCCACGTCGGCTCCTAGGAAATATTCCCTGAGACTGTATATCTCACGGTTGTGCAGAGTCTTAGCATTTAAGAAGCCACGACCTCCGCACTTCCGCGGGATATACAGTCTCATTACCGATGACCGTGGGTGATGCATCCGATACGCTGTCAACAATGTACGGACTCTCCTATCCAGGGCATCGAGTTCCGTTTGAGTCCATTTGAGTATGCCGAAAGAGTACATCAAGACCGGCATGACCCACCCGTTGAAGGCGCGCACCTTATTTCCGCCTGACAAAAGACTATTTAATACTTTCTTCAGGCGGCCAAAGAAGCGCTCCTTCAACGATTGCTTCATGTCAGCAGCATTGATGCCCGCTTCCGCCATACCCAAATATTTGTAGGTCTCAATTGAAGAGAGGGATCTAAGGTTTATGGAATCCGAAAGCTGAACTCCCTCAGATTCCACAATCTCCCCTCGCTTGACATGCATGACCGCACATTTGTCCACGCCAAATTCCATCCTGATGGCGCTACTGAAAGTTTCTGTTACTTTCAGTAGCTCCATCAGCTGTGAACTGTTGGTGGCAAAGAGTTTTAGGTCATCCATGTAAAGGAGGTGAGATATTACCTGACCTCCTCTCTTCAATCTATAGCCTAGACTTGAATTCTCCAGCAGTGTGCTTAGAGGATTCAAGGCTAAGCAGAACCAAAGTGGACTCAAACTGTCACCCTGAAATATACCCCGCTCAATCCTTATCGGTTCACTATTCCTCTGGATATGTCGACATCCTGGATAGCGAAGGACCGTCCTCCACTGCCCCATACACGACATCAGGAAGGTGCGCAGAGTGGTATCTATCTTGTACAACTCTAGCACCCTCATGAGCCATGTATGCGGCACAGAGTCATAGGCCTTCTTGTAATCTATCCAACATGTCGACAGATTTTTTCGGGATCGGCGAACCTGTTGACTGATGGCCATGTCAATCAGGAGCAGCTCCTTAGTACCGCGGGACCCATTCCTACATCCATTTTGAGAGGGAGACATGATACCGTTACTGTCTATGTGTTGGTTAATTTTCGCTCTCAAAATAGATGTAAAAACTTTATAGACCGTCGGCAAACATGTGATCGGTCTCTAATTTTTAGGCTCCGCAGTACTACCTGATTTATGGAGCAGGTGGGTTATTCCTGTCGTCAAGAACTGGGGCAACGATCCTGATTCCAAGGCTGACTGGAACAGAGACGCTAAACAAACGTGCGACCTTCTAAACCATTTTATCCAGAAGTTGTGCAGCCCGTCCGGCCCTGGAGACTTCCAATTAGGCAATGGACGGACTGCACGAGCTACATCATGGGGGCTGATAATGATTGCCCCCATTTTTGGTATCGGGTCGCACGCTCGTTCGACTTCCAGAGTCCAATCACCCTCAGTGTGACTGACAGGCACCGACCAGATGTTGCGCCAGAACAAACACATGGCGTCATCATCCGGCAGGTGCGTATCAGTGACACTTTGAATCGGTCGCTCCCAAGTCCTATAAACCCACCTTTCATCGCTCTGGAATGTGCGATTCTGAGTGTATCGTTCCACCCGCCGCTTATACCTTCGAATACGGTTTGCCCATGCATACTGGCTAACGGCGGTAGACAGCTTAACGAACGCGCGCGCGCATATCGTTTATATTGCTCTGTGAATAAATACGACTAACGACTGTTACTACGTTTCTCAAACCTTCGAGTGACTAAAATGTTCAAGTGCAAAAGTTGCGATGTCGAAGCTAGGGATGGTGTTATGTGCACACTTTGCCAGGGGCAGTTTGACTTCCCCTGCGCAGGTATAACAGAAATCGGTTGGAGAAAGCTAGGAGACCGTAGAACAACATGGAAGTGTGCCAGCTGCAAGTCATCAGCGGCAGCCAGCCCCCGCATTGTTCTTCCTATTACTTCACCAACAGACTCGGAAACCATTTTAACCGAGCTTAAACGACTCTCAACCCAGATGGAAGCATTGCCAGCGTTAGTTGAAAGCATAAAAGCGATCCAGGCGGAGCTTACGGAATTTAAAGTCATCAGGTCTGAATTCTCTGAAATCAAGTCGTCTATGGAATCTGTCAATGATGAGATGAAGGCCTTGACATGCAAGGTTTCGACCCTGGAGCTTGAACTTGAGACTATGGGGAAGATAAAAGAGCAGATTTCTGTGCTACAGGTTCGTGTGGAGAAGCTTGAAAATCAACAAAGTGAGAGTGAGCAGAGATCCCGTATAAATAACATCGAGATAAAAGGAGTTCCGATGTCCAGCGATGAAAACCTCTTTTCTGTGATAGCCAAGATCGGAGATACCATTAACTACCATATTCCTAAAGATCAGATTAATTATATTGCAAGGGTGCCGATGCGCAATGACAAGCATAATAAAAACATAATTTGTTCAGTCCACAACAGCTACTTAAAAAATGACTTCGTAGCGGCCGCGAAGAAGCATAAGACTCTAAATTCCAGTGACCTGGGATTGAAAGGCGAGAACAGGATCTACGTTAACGATCACTTAACGTTTGAGAATAAAATCCTTTTAAATAAGACCAAAGCCAGAGCCAAAGAACGCGGCTTTGAACATGTTTGGGTTAGAGGATGTAGAATAATGCTACGCAAAAATAATACCTCACCGAAACATCACATCAAATCAGAGCTGGATTTGAAGAAGTTTTTATTCTAATTATATCGATTCAACGTTCTGGCAAGCAATTTGTTTACATCCACTCATTTAGTTTGAGATACACATGTTCTTGTTTTTTACACGCATTCCATTCTCGGCAGCCTATTGTTCTCTTATCGCTTGGTGTCAACTATTCTGCAATTTTTATATATTATGATTTTAATAGTTATTCTTTTACGTATAAAGCTTTATTTTGCTTGCTGCTATCATACCGAGTTTTTTGTGCCCACATTTATTTTCATGTTACCTATTATTGCATTTACTCGCTAATTACACCTAATTTCTTTGTCGTTAAAGTACTGATTCCCTTATCCACGCTAATTAACCTAACTCTCAATAATAGCCGGTTTTACGAATTGAATGTGCCTTACACTTGTTATATTCATATTACTATTTCGTTTTTTTTAATTATAATTTATGATGGCGTCCCTTAGCCTTTACTATCAAAACGTGCGTGGTCTACGAACAAAAACTCGAGATTTCTATAGAAATGTATGTATAAACAGCTTTGATGTTATTTGCTTAACTGAGACCTAGTTAAACGACGGAATATCGGACTCTGAACTTTTCGACGATAGATATCTCGTATGGAGACGGGATCGCGACTATGCCAACACTAATCAAGTTATGGGGGGAGGTGTCTTAATCGCAGTTAAACGCGTACTTGTGGCGGATTCTTGCAATGAGTGGTGCTCCAGTGCTGAGGACATGTGGGTTACATTAACACTAGTGCGGAAAAAACCCAGAATCTCGTACAAGATGCACATATGCATTGTTTACATCTGTTCCCAGAATGCAGGCAACTCTTTAGCAATCCAGTTGGGCAATTTCTCAGAGAACTTATCCGATATTGTATTTAAACATTCTGCAGACAAGTTTGTCGTTCTAGGAGATTTTAATCAGCCCAACATAACGTGGCAGCCTGCTGCCGATGGATGTTCTTTGTACCCTACTAACCTGCTTGGTGATGTGCAAACTAACCTAATTGACAACTTCAACATGTGTAATCTTCTACAGTTTAACTCTCACTTGAATAGCAATAATAGGATTCTGGATCTGGTGCTGTCCAACGACCACGTTGCTGTCACCTGTTGTGATGACCCACTTGTGCCTGAGGATTTGCATCACAGGGCATTATGTGTTACTGCCGACTTTGTTCAATTGCATAGCCTTCCGATTCGTCCTTACGTTAAATCTTTATATCGTTTGGCTGATTACAACGTAATAAATGATAAACTTAATCTAGTTGATTGGCAGAGTGAATTGAACTGTCGGTCGCTTGAGGACTCTGTCACATACTTCTATTCTGTAATAGATATGATACGTAATACCTGCATACCAACCAAAACAGTCGGATCTCATTCTAAGTATCCACCTTGGTACCGAAGCCCTTTGATTAAAATTATAAAGGAAAAAGCTAAATATCACAGCAAATTTAAAAAATATGGAAGTCTCTCAGATTACAATTGCTTTATTTTACTAAGACAACGCGTTAAAGATCTGGAGACGGTAATGTTCGACGATTACATAAATAAAATAGAATCAAACATAAGTAATAATCCTCGAGCCTTTTGGAGTTATGTTAAACAGAGGAAACAGTCGAACTCCTATCCATCAGTGCTACACTTCGGGCAGTTGTCATCTGGTGATGGGGATGTTATTTGTAACTTTTTTAGTGATTTTTTCCATTCCAACTTTCTGGTGGCTTCGGATACTGGAGGTGCTCCTGTGTCCTGTGATGCAAATCACAGCATTATACAGGGTACATCCGACATCAATGCTGTGGAAATACGTGAGGATGAAGTTCATAGGATGCTTAAGCAAATTGATTTGAATAAATCCGCAGGTCCTGATAATGTGCCACCCTTTTTCATATCGAAGTGCGCCAAAAGTCTCTCTTTCCCGTTGTCGATCTTGTTTAGGAGGTCACTTGATAATGGTTTGGTACCAGCGATCTGGAAATCGGCATATATAACACCGATACATAAAAAGGGGTCAAAAACTTCTGTTGAGAACTACAGGCCGATCTCCAAGTTGTGTGTGTTTGCTAAAGTACTGGAGAAAATTGTATATAAACAAGTTTACTCAGCGATCAAACATAGTTTCACTGAGAATCAACATGGTTTCTTAAGAGGTCGGTCCACCACGTCTAATCTAGTTCTCTGTAGTGACTTCCTATCGGAGTCTATGTCACATCGATCCCAGGTTGACGCTATATATACCGATTATAGCAAATGTTTTGATCGAATCGATCACGTTATCTTAATGCGTAAGCTTTTATCGATGGGTATCAGGGGTAATTTATATAGATGGTTCAAGTCATACGTTGAGGGAAGATGTCAGACTGTAGTGTTGAATGGCTACTCCTCTAGAGCCATGCATATTCCTTCAGGAGTTCCCCAGGGATCTTTGCTAGGGCCTCTTCTATTTAATATCTTCATAAATGACGTCACCTCCTGTTTTCGGTATTCTAAAATATTACTGTATGCGGATGACATGAAGATCATGAAACAGGTCACTACCCATGCAGATTCTCTGTTACTGCAGGATGATCTAGATACCTTTCAAGCCTACTGCAATTTAAATAAGTTGGATCTAAACGTTTCTAAATGCTACGTGTGTTCATTCACCCGAAAACCCCACCCTGTTTTGTTTCCTTACACTCTCCTTGGTACTCCAATATCCAGGGTCAATATAATCAAAGATCTTGGGATTTCCTTTGACTCAAAACTTATTTTTGACACTCACATTAACAATATCGTTCGCAAAGCATCAAAAGCACTAGGTTTTATTTTCAGGGTCTCGACCGATTTTAAAAACATAAAGACAATCAAAATCTTGTATTGCTCGTTTGTTCGTAGCCACCTCGAGTATGCCTCTCAAGTTTGGAACCCAAGTTATAACATTTACATTCATCGTTTAGAGGGCATACAAAGAAAATTCTTAAGGTACATTCAATTTCGCTCCAAAATATATATATCTGATTATCTTAAACGGTGTAAAAAATTTCATATCCTTCCTTTGTATGAACGCAGAAAAATTTCCGATTTAGCTTTTCTGTTTAAAATTGCAAACAGTTCCATCGACGTACCCGACTTGTTGAGTAAAATAGGACTGCGAGCTTCTTATTCGTCTTTGCGCAAACCTCGTCTGTTGTATGCACCAGTGACAAGAACGAACTACAGACAAAACTCGTACATAATAGGGGCAAGTCGTGTCTTCGATTCGACTTGCCAGGACGTTGATATCGATCTTTTTCACACTAATATGAACAAGTTAAAAAAGACTCTTTGCAATCATTTCTTTGAGAACCTAAAATAGTCAACGGTTTCAATAGTCAAGTTTATTCTGTCTACTACCTATATAATTATATCTTTGTATACTTTTTATATCTGTGAAAACTTGTAATTGGCCTTCATAATGTTATTTACAATCGAACTATTGTGCATGATCAGCTGTAAGTTTTCCTAAAATTACAAAAATAAAATAAAAATAAAATACACCTTCTGCTTCAGGAAGTCGATGCGCTCTGTGACCCAGGGCATATAGTCTCGAGGACTGATATCAGTCCCCGAGAATGCCCGCCTCACAAAGCGCATCACTCTAGGGCGAGTATTGCCCTCCCTAAAGCAAATAAGTTTGCCGATGAGCACTCTGGCCTCACTAATACGCCGCTCAATTCTGCACTGCCACGCCGGTACGGCAGGTTTTGGTCGTGTAGCTCTATCATCACTAGGAAATTTTACGCGAGTCACACGACATGCCGCAACAGCTGCGCAGTACAAAATCGAATGCGCATCAGTGAGGTCTTCGCAACCATCAAAATAATTTGATAATTGCGAATCCAGAGCACACACCAGCACCCTATTTTTTTTATGCATGGGCAAACGAGGTAAACGTGGTCTAAGCTCAGGCGGAATGAATCGATATTCTCGAATCGCACCCTCCAAAGCGCTCCTCAATTCATCATTGCACTGGGTACTTACTTGTGTAACCATGTCATCACTCCCATCAGTAATATGGCTACGTGTTGCGGTCGGCTGTGGTTGTGCCACTTCCACAATCTGCGGCAGGGGAGCAGTAACATGGTTTCTCTGCATTTCAATTCGGAGGCGATCAAGTACAATGTCATCCAACATACGATTGCGCTGGATGACCCGCACCTGATCCGATAATCGTTGTGCCGAAACGTTGACAGCTGGCTCAAGCACCTGAAACAGAGAGAGCATCCGAACACGGTACGCGGTCAGATTACTTCCCCCCTCTGTAGCCCCATAGTATGCGCGCATGACATTTTCATTGATGGCTTGTGTCCATCTCATGCGCTGCACACTTCCGCCGGGAGCTGGGACCCTATCAGAGGCCGGTGGGCCTCGCGGTCCTAAACCATCCGGCGGCCGGCGTCCTCCCCGTCGACGAGCTGGTGGTGGCGTCGTAGGCGGAGAGAAATACTCGTCGCTCGAGCTCGACGCAACTGCCGAGGCCGGTATCACAGCACTCACGGTGGGACTGGGTTCCGGCGGCGGCGAGGCGGAGCTGAGCAACGGGTCCGGAGGTGGTGGGCGTGCTCTGCGTGCTGCTGCTCGCGTCAACATTTTCTTCGTCACATTATATTTACATTTGGCTGATTTTCGCTTCTATTGTTCGTTTCGTGTTTTGTTGTGTGAATGTTTCTATGACAGATGTCATGATGATATTATATTTTTCAGGATTGTTTTTTGATCTATTGCCGCTATGTCTTTGATTTTTATTTAAAGAAGATTGAATAAGTGGCCAAAACAAGTACTTGGGTGATATTTTTCCAATGATTTTCATGTAATTTGTATAATTTTATTAATTTAAAACGAAAATTGTAAAAAATTTTAGTGTGACGTCTAGAGTTGCCAGCAGTATTGTATAGTATTATTATTATTATTATTATTATTATTATATGTATAGAATAGATGATGTAGCCAACAATCCGGCTTCCCTACTTTGTATGTATTTCTCAATAAAATGTATGTTGGGGGAATTAAATAAAATAAAACCTTGATTGTTTATTAATATTTTTAAATTAATTTTAATCGGCCATGCAGTTTATCGCATTTTAAAATGTAAAGCAAAGCAACCTTTCCTTTGGTAATCAGTTTCTAAAATTACTTGCTTGTACCTCTATAAAAACTTATTGCTTGTAATTTCCTCGATAAAAACATCTTTCTTGTACCTAACTCTCATAAAAATCGTCACGGAAATCCCCAAAAACGTGATCGGCGTGGCCAACTAGTCGACCAATTAGTCGTCCTCTTTACAACTGACTAATCGGCTAGTCAGCCAAAATCATAATCGGCACATCTCTACTTATTATGCTTATTTTAATACTATACAGTAAACTTTACAGTTACACAATGTGACCTCCTAAAACTATTTTTATTTTAAGTTTTACAGAAATTAGGAGACGTATTTATCAAATTTTACCGCGCTTTGTTATTTTTCCACACAACAATCTTATCTTTGAGAATAATAATAATAATAATAATAATATTAATATCTTTGAGAATAAATGTAAGTATGCTAACATAAATATACATATTAACGCATTTGTTGTCAAAGGCCTCGGAAAGCATGTAAAACCGTTTGGTCCCAGCTGTCATCCGTAGATCTTTGACTGTCGTTTCAGGTAGTCAGAAGCCCAAAAGTCTGACAACCTGTCTTACCAAAGTGGTAATGTGTTATGGGTTGTGCAGGTCAGTTAGGCAGTCGCTCCATGCAAAGCTCTGGTATTCAGCTAGTAGTAAGGCAATCTCCAACATAGTTGGGATAAGGTTAGGCAGATGATGACGCTGTCATTAAAAAAGAAATAAGCATAAGTTTTTGACTTTCAGCCCTTGCGGATGTTTGTAATCATATCATTGCTGTTCTTGGCAAAGAACATAATACTCATCATTTTGGAAGGTGTTTATTGTGAGAGGTTCTATATAACTGCCGAGGAAGCTGAGACGGCGTGTATACAGCTCATGAAGAACAGGAACTGTATTGATACCAAAGAATGAACATTTCGTTCAATTTATATTTTTAACCCCAACACTCCCGAACGGATGAACCGATTTTAATTTTGTTTTTTTTTTCATTTGAAAGGTGAATTAGTCGGGAGTATTTTTATCTATATTTGATGAAAAAGATGTATCAAATGAAAGGGCTTGATTAGAAGAATACTATATACTATGACAAATTTCAAATTCAAGATGACCGCCACCACAAAATGGCGAATTATATTTTTTTTCACAGCTCGCTCAATATATGGGTATCAAATGAAAGGGCATAACTAGTAGAATAATGTATACTATATTGAAAGTGAATGAGGAATATTAACTAACGAAATGAAAACTAAAAACTTGAAAATTATTTTTGTAAACTCTTAAACAAAACCAAACTAAATTACAATAGAAAAAATGTTTGTTCGTTGAAATAATGTCGAGGCGGGGTACCGCTTAGTTAAAAGCAAAAACAAAATCAAAGTCAAATCACTTATTTCAATTAGACCATTAAAAGGCACTTTTAACTAACTAACTAACTACTAATAGTTAAAATAGCGAACTCATGCTAACTAGATTTGCAACAAAGATTTGATCGTATCGAAGCAAGTTGGACCGGAAATGCTAGTAAATTAATAGATAATCACTGAAATGAAGGGTCTGACTTACTTAGCGGTACCCCGCCGCGACATAACAGCGCCATTTCAACGAACAAACATTTGATGGCTCAACAAAAGGTATTATTTTTGACTTTTTAAATAATTGCTTATATGTTTTGCGTTGGGGTTTTTTTATTTTATTTTATTTTCTCATTCCTTCCTGTCTATCTATCATGATATCACTGACTCCCTTTTCTTTGATATCATTTTTCACGAAATCTATTCGTTTTTTTAGCTCTCTCTCTATCCACATTTATTATTCATAACTTTTTGCGTAACCTGTTTTATTTCAATAGTATAGGGACTTTCTTCTAAAACCTTTAATTAAATAGTTGACTCATGGAAAAAAGGGGAAAGGCATTAAGTAAGTCCAACAACATCACAGTAGGACACGAAAATTTTAATGGTATTTGATTACAGAAATGCAAACTGCAGCAATACAACGGTATGGTTAGTGATAAGTGCCGCCAGGTACAGTAAGAGACACACGTCTACGTAGAACAGTCGACAGGCGTGCATCTTACTGTACGTCGAGCGGTACACGCGGCGGACATTCTTGCATAATTTCTTTTCTTCATCTGTAATAATAATACTAATATGAGGAAAGAATCATGGCAGGATTTGTACCAAAAAAAAAATAAGATGTTTATAGAAGCTGAAAGAACAATGGCAGCCACCCATACATTGTTTTAGTTTAGAATAAATTCCTACGTCTTTAAATGAAAAATATCTTATTTAATTCAGCGTCACCTTCTGAATTAGTTTCTGCAATATTTTTTGTTCGAGAAGGCCGACAATAATAGATATTCAGTCATAAACTTTTGTAGGTTATGTCTATGGTAACTTTTAAATTCCAAATTGAGGACGTAAAAAGGCAATATCGCATTAGTATTTTCTTTACCTTGTTAATTCAGAATGAAATGTCTTGTAAAAATATTGTTTAAGGTTGGTAATCCCAGTAATCCCATAAATACTCTTTGGCCTTACCTTATGTATACAATAGGTATCTACTACATGTATACATCGATAATCGGATTTTTTTATGTACGCTGACGATTTAAAGTTTTTGAGAATTATAAAGTCTGAACATGATCCATTGCAACTACAGGGTGACCTTGATCGTCTCGTTCAATGGTGCAACAATAATAAAATTGAACTAAATTCCAAAAAATGTTACCATGTGACATTCACAAGAAGGAACATCCCAATATGCAGTAGTTACCATATATCCGGAGTCGAAATTAAACAAGTTGAAACAATAAAGGACCTCGGTGTACTGTTTGACAAGAAGTTAACCTTCACACCTCACCTCGATAGTATAATAAAAAGAGCTTCGAAAATGTTAGGGTTCGTCCTGAGAAATTGTAAAACATTTCGTCACAATAGAACTAAAATACTGCTGTATAACAGTCTCATTCGTAGTATCCTGGAATATAATAGTGTAGTTTGGCGTCCTCACTACGCAACACATTCATTGCGACTAGAACGTGTCCAGAAACGCTTCGCTTGGCACCTCGCATTTTCGAATGGTATCGCCAAAAAAATATATTCTTACAATAAAAGACTTAAGCATTTTAACATGACCTCACTGGACAGACGTAGACACCTAATAGAAGCAATGTTTGCCTACAAGGTCTTTAAGCATAAAATAGACAGCCCCAGCTTACTTGCCCTTTTCAATTTTCGTGTGCCGTCTAGAATCCCGCGTAGTGCCATCACACCTTTATGTACGCCTTTTAGAAGAACAGTTTTGGGAGCCAATTCGCCTATTGCAAGAATGTGCAAGGCGGTAAATGGCTACAGTGATATTATCGACCTTCACTTTGACTCTCTTGCTAAACAGAAAGCCATCCTTAATCCTTAATCATTTACCAAGCAACCCCTGATATAATTATATCATTGTGTAAATTTTTGTTATTATTTATTAACTTTATCACATTCTCATTTATGCTTTTATTTATCAATTTATTAACTTACCAATTTATCAGTTAACTAATTTATCAATTCACCAATTTATTAATGTTATGTTAATTGATTTTAATTATTAATTGTTTAATTATAATGATTAATTATTTGATTTTAATTATTAATTAACTATTTGAATTGAATTTATGAATGTAATGTAATTTTAATTTTATGTCGATGTTTAGTCATCATCATCATTTTTATCAGGCTGTATCAATTTTATCAATTTTATCGATTTGATTCATCGGCATAATATAATTCTTTAATTTATGTATTTACCAATGTTGTTAAAAATTAATAAAATTTTCTTTTCCATTTACTGTTTTCATAAACAAATTTAATAGAATATTGGCGCTTATTACTTAGTAAGTTAGCTTATTTTAAGAATTTATTTGTGCATGTGGTGTTTACCTATAAGTAATTGTTGCGCTGTAATTTAGTTTATTGAATGTATTATGTCTCTGTAATCAGTGTAAACAGTTGTTGGTAAACCTAATAAAATAAATAAAAATAAAAAAAATAATATCGTTTTTACTCTGTGCATACACAGACCTGTCTATGACTCTGTGTCAATTACCAAGCTATTTTTTTTTAGGTTTGGGTTACTTGTCTTTTTGCTAGTCATTAATCGAAACTTATTTATTTATTTTTACACCACAGTATTTTTACATACCTACAAGAAACCTACACTTAGAAACAAACTGTATTCATTTACTTACTCCATTTAATTGTAAGAACAAGCTGAAAGTGATTACAATACTTTAAATGCTTTCGGTACTTACTGTCTATATAAAATGGCAACATTAAACGTTAATGAAAAGTCAAATAAGTTTTCAATTAATATATTTTTTTTATCCGGCCCTAACTGGTTAACACGTTGAACGCCATGTAGGTCACCGGTGACCGACCCTAGTGGAGGTTTTACCTTCAACATTTTTGGCCCGGCAGTGAATGACTTAATGTAATACTTTGAAAAATCGTAGAAAAATAATGGAATTTCTTTCGTATATATGTCACTTTTAGACGCTCAAATTTAAGTCAATTAAGATTTCGTCATTGTTCTTTTAATTCTTATGTTCTTGGGTATCTTAAGAGTATTTTCAGGCATTTACAATATTTTTAAAACCCCGCACAAAAAACTTAATAGTTTAACGAAAAGCTCATTACTTCTGAACGAAACGGCGCTGACAGTAACAGTGATACTGACAGGTCCCGTTCGCAGTTCTTACATTGAAATTGCATCGTTTTATGGGAAATAATATCACAAATAATGATATTTTTTTTCCACACACTTATCACATCACTTGTCTGCCAATTTTATAGATCCGTTAACATCCCTTGTCACTTTCTTTTTTTTTATAAACACAAAATGGGCATCAAGATGAAACGAAAAAGTGCTATTTTCATTTCGTAATATTTTAATTATGCGGGGGTTAAAAAAATATGCCAAGTATATCAATCTACTCCTGGTAATGTATTCTTCATAATATATTGAAAAATATTTATACCCTCTAAATTACTTTTTTTCCGTACGCTTAAAGTGAATAAATAATTATCATGACAGCTGGTGTAACGTATACGCTGACTTTTGATTTCATGTGCCTATCTTAGGGAGTAAACGTACCTACTCATAAATAAGAAGGTCAATTTTCGTAATTTAAAACGATCAAAATCATCATCTTAGCGACAGTCAATGCCAAAATCTGGTCAAAAATATAGAAAACGTTTTTGATGGGAACCGATCAATTTTTTGAAATGTTTTTTTCCGAATTTCATTTTACCGAAAACTATTGACCGATGTCTTTTTTGCTATATGCATTATTTGACATATTTTTATATCATCGAAGTATCATGTGTCATAAGTTTTATTTTACCGAACTATTTTTCGTCGATTTACAAATTAACTTTTTGCTATTAGCCGAAGCCTCTTTTGAACTTTTTTCATTTGCCAAATGATTTATTTGCCATATTTTCACCACACCGAAACAACATTTTACAGAATACTAGCGGGCCCGGCAGACGTTGTCCTGCCTGAAAATAAAAACAAGTCCTAGAACTACAACGCCACCTATCGGGTCCAATTATGAATCTAAACCATTCACAAATCCACTGGAATACACACAAAACATTTCATCAAAATCGGTCCTGGTAGCATTATCAATATAAAATAAAATAGTGTCATAAAAAATCAATAGACAACAAAATTTTAGTGACAGAAACGAATCGCTGCAAAACCGACTTCACGCAGTCTTGTCTGCCCTACCCCTAGAGTGTAATTTAAGCCCGCGTAGGCGCGGAGGGGTGGGGCGGCCCGCGAGCTTAGGAGCAGGCGGTGATCTGCGATGATAAGCTCGCGTGGGGCCGCTCAGACCCCGCAGCGCCGGAGCCGTGACAGAAACAATGCTTGTGCATGTTGCATGCCTGTTTGCATGTTTCATGCTTGTTTGCACGCTGCATGCTTGCTTGCATGCTGCATGCTTGCTTGCATGCTGCATGCAAGCAAGCAGATAGCAGAATGAAACAGATATGAAATAGTGTGCACAAACTTTCTAGGCGTTTGATGAAAGAAAATATGGTAATTAAAACAGCGGCATAATGAATGTTTGGAATCAAAACACTTCTAACAAATGTTATTCGGCTAAGTCTAACTTCGGTAAAAAGTTTATCGACCAAATGAAACGTCGGAATAACGAAAAACATCGAATTGATACAGTGAATCAACTGATACAGTGGCAGACGTGACTTCGATGAAGTAAAAAAAAACGAAACGATAATAGTTGAAAAGTTTTAGGTGAAATGAAATTCGGTCAAATATTTTTCGACCTTAAGATAGGTAACCGTTTTTGATAGATTAAAATTGAGATTTGAAAGCAAATGTTCCTAAAAGTTGTTTGAATTGCTTTCTTGATCAAGTTTTATTGTGGGACCCGGGAATACCTGATTTTTCTTTTCAAGTATGGGTTCCATACTGAAAGTTGTTGGTACTCACACATCAGTACTTTTCGCGCAAAAATATGTGCAGAGAATCATGTGAACCAGTTTTCAATAAGCTAGTGCATTTGTATGTTACGTTTGTTAAAATCTCTCGAGACACAAATTGTCAAGGGCACGTAATCTGCTATGATTGGTTGTTTATTAGTCAGTTAACCAATCACAGTCATTGATAATTTTTCATTTGAAATACCTAGGAATAAAATCACACAAAATACCTGTACAATTTGACCCAAGGATATAATTGCAAACATCTTGAGAATCTTCCATAGTTATGTAGAACGCTTCGCAATACAGACTCAGTATAGTTTGTAGCATAAAGTTCTTAGACAACCAAAAGTATATCAGCACTGACGATGAAAATACTACATTCTGGAAAAATAACATAAATGCATCATTACATTTCAGTAGTAGTGAAGCTCATGTGAAGGTACTCGTCCGGAAATAATAACTACTACCAGAATAATTTCTGTGGGTTTGGAGGGTATGGATGCTGGTGTAACTTTTTTAAATGTTTAAAAAAAAAATGAATTTCTCTTGTATTGTGGGTGCGTTTAAAAACATTATAAACTTCACATACACAAACAGCCAGATCCAAAACAACTATCTGTAGGCAGCAGCCAAACGTTCATCTACTGCGCCAACCGTGCAGTTATTACAGGCACGTCATAAGAGATAGGGCACATAAGGAGTCTGGTATTGCAAACTCAAACCCATTTATTTCAATTAAACCATGTACAGGTACTTTTGAATTGTCAGAGTCAGTCAGACAGAAAGTTAAAGCTAGTTGCTCGTTCCAAACAGTAGGATTCTATGGAAAAGAACGAGTAAGAAACCCCATGAACACTCTGAAAATCGCGTAATTATCAAGCACACAATTTTCAATACAATAATAATATGTGATGTACTCACAATTAATCAATTAAAGCTTGCGCTGACCCTTATACGTACCTGCTGCCCTTGTCGGCCATATGTTTCACTCATTTCTATTAACATCTGAACATTTAATAATGTATTTAATAAATTTTGCACCGTATGGTATAGGACCTGAAATAAAAAATACTCATGAACTATGAATCTGATTTTGAAAATTATTTCAGAAGTTACATTACCTTTGGGTATTATATATATTTTATTATCAGAACATTTTGGAATTTGTAAGAAAATTTACGGGAACGAAGTTGCAAAAGCAAATCATCGTCATCTTTTTGTCCTTGTTCTATGTTATTTGGGGTCGGCGCATCACGTCTTCTCTTCCATTCTGTCTCGTCAACCGTACGATTTCACTGACTCCCGTCTCTTTCCCACCATTCTTCACACAATACATCATCATCTTTTCTTTGGCTTTCCTCTTCCTCTCCATCCACATTTATATTTATAACTCTTTTGGTCACATGCGTTTTGTTCCTCCCCTTCACATGTCCATACTAAGACAATCGGTTTGTTATATTTATACAAACATGTTGTTTACGAAAGATAGGAAGTGATAATTACAAAATACATAATAGAGGTTTTTTTTTACTACTTACCGTCGGTTGAGTTGTATTTTTATAGATACGGTAAATTTTTAATATTTGTAGATATGTTTGGAACAACCTCCTACGACATGTTTCATTTTCTTTATCATTGAACGAGTGTAAAACCTTATAATTCCATTGAACAACTTTATCTTTTAGCAACTTTATTATCCTGATAGCATAAACCATATTTGTGTCAAATTCAAATAAAATAATTGTTTGAACAATTATATTAAACGGCATACTTATGTGTAAAGCGTTATTGCAGCTGTAAAAGAAAATGTAAGATCCAAGAATCATAGTCAAACTTATCCAACTGTTCCTGATGTATCTCTTAAAGTTGACTTCATTGTTCAGAAATGTATGAACTTCTTGAATGGTCAATAAGAGTATCACGTTACTCTCCGTTTGAATCAAATTAATTACGATGTTAATAAAAAATCCGGAAAATATAAAGCAGCAGTCTTGAACTACCCAGCAGAAATGTAACCGAAATGAAGAATTTTCTTCCTTTACGTCAGAAAGTCGACAAACAATTAAAGACAAATATAAGATTACTCCACAAACTAATAAAACTTTGTTGAACAGGTTATTGAAATTCGTAGTTATGACATTGTTTCTGATGCGGTACTTTGGACTTAGTAGAATAGTTTGCAGTAAGGTAAAAGGTAGAAATATAGACTGAACATCTTTTATAACATTATTTTTGCTTAAAACTTCTGTTTGTCGACTTAGAACAATAATTTGGTTATTCATTTCTTCGTTAGACATCTTTTCGAAAACACTTTCAGAACACAAATGCGTCCACGTGTGAGAACATTAGGCAATCCTTCAAATCAGTCACTTCTGGTGATTGATTTATTCTATGTGTAAAGCATTGCCTTGTATCTATGGACAACAAAACAAATCCGGCCTCCTTGACACCCAAAATAGATGCCAAATAGTACGCTTCGACTCGTAATTTCTTTTTTTGTTAGCATTAAATGCTTTACCACTCCTGAGTAAAGTTCTCCTTCCAAAACCTTTTTCCTGTACCACCTCGAGCCCGCCCTGGTGGTACGCGTCTAGGTCAGCTCGCCACCTCGTTCTCTCTCGTTTCAAATATGAATTGAAATTTCGAATTTCGAAAAAAATCATTTCATATGAACCTTATTTGAATCGATATTTGATACTCAAGGCGAGCATGCCACGTTCTGACAAGTATATTCTTCATACATATAGAAGTTAAAAACATCACCATAGGTATATCTTTATGTTGTAAGTTATTTTTAATGACTGCTATGAGTACTTAACGTGATTGAAAAAGTGTATTTTAACAACATTAATACTGACATTTGCCGAAGGGATGAGCAGTGGTATGTAGAGTAAAGTACTGTTAGCGGGAAAGGTTTAATTTACTTCTCTCAAACACCAATTGACTTTTTTACTTGCTGTTGAAAAAGTCAAAGCATTTATTTCAATTAAACCATTTACAGGCATTTTTGAATTGTCAAGGAGTCGGTCAGTTAGTCAGAAAGTTGAAGCTAGTTGCTCGTTCCAAAACGTAGGTAGTCTCTATGGAGAAGAACGAACTCCACGGATATTCTTTTAAATCAAACTTTAACAAAATACTGGTTACATTATCCTTGTTGCTTCTATATGTGAAAACAATGCAAGTGAAGAACAAAAGATAAAAGCCATGGCAGTTAAAAGTTGACCAATCTCTACTGAATCAGAACCGGATCAGCACCATTAAACTGAACCATTTTGAAGGGAGCCGAATGATCCAACGAGATGTTTGAGTGAGCATGACAATGCTCTAAACCGCCATGATCATTTATGTCAAATATACATAATAATTTACTTAATAAATGGCTCCATGGTATTCATGTTCACAAAATTGAAATAATGCTGCTAAATTATACAAAACTAAGGTAACATTGTGTCTATTCGTCATACGAACGTGTGATAAGTAGAAAAAATATATAAATAATAATAATTATGACGATACTCGTTACTTATGTCAATAAAAAAGGGGTAGGAAACGAATATTCCCGATTTGTAGCACCCCGTCGCACAGTAGGCTGAAAATCGATCTTCATAGACATAGAGATCAACTTAGTAAACCTTTTTTTTTTTTTTTGGCAGAAATGAGTTAGGTACCGTATATTGATCAATTTAATGCTATTTCCGTTTGTCAATAAACGTTTTTTTTTTTACTTTATAACACTTGGTTTAAAAAGTGTTTGGAGAAATATGTAAAAGAGGATATATTTCGACTTTTGTAAGAGTGCCCCTAATTTCCTTTGGCACGATTATACCCTTTATTTTTCTGCATTTTTTGACATATCGCACAATGCGCGCACGTGTTAGATTTTGGGTGAAAAAAACAAAATGTGTTTTTAGAATATAAAAAAATATTTTAATCTATTTATAATAGACATTAGGTATTTAACGGTTATAGATAAATTAAATGAACAGAAATAAAATAGCAACTGGTTAAACATAACAACTAATAACAAGGTACATGGTAAATAACCAAAGATTTTTGTAATTTAGTGAGAGCAATTAAATATTGAGATCTAATATTACCTTCTTCCCTGCATTTTTTTATAAAACATGCATTAAAATACAAAAAAAAGACTGACTCACAAATAAAAAAAAGCTTAAAAATCTTACTTAAATGACAAATATTTAAACAAATAAAAAAACATAATTAAAGCTACAAGCATTTTAAATATCTATATCAGATTCGTCAGACTCTGAGTTATAATTCATGTCATCTATGACACATAATTCAATATCCTCATGTTGCTTCGGCTCAACAATTAAAAGATCCAAGGTTTCTTGCCTCATCTTTGTTTTATGTTGAGCACGATGCATTACTGGCCGTGTTGCAGAAACATAAGGATCTGAAGTCAGAAGCATCATCTTTATTACATCCTCATTTGTGCTCGTCCTATTAATTTTTCGTAAATGGTGCTCTCTGTATCTGCAAAAGTCTTTGTTGCGCGCTTCAGATGCTTCTTCAGACAGATTTCCAATCGGTCAATGCAGTTTTTGATGATATCAGCTCCGTAAATCAACAATGTATGTACTGTTGCTGACATATAGTACCAATGATAGAACTGTAGGTATCTTTCTGCGGACGTACGGGTATAAGCTCGAAATTTTTCAACATCGATGTTCCCCTGATGTAATTGCTTGTAAAAAACTGCGAATCTGCGCACTATTTCTTCATCCAAGCCAGTAATAGCTGCCGTTTTTTCAACAACGCAAGATGGCCAATCCACTGTAAGTGCCAACCAGTTTTCGTATTATTTTTTAAATGTTTCAGAGTTTCCTTTAGCCTTCTTCCAATTTTTTTAAGACAGCTTGGCTGAATCTTCGACAAAATTCCTTTAAAGTGTCGCTGTCTTCTTCCGAAAGATTTAAATTGAACTGAGACACAACAGTTTGCAGCAATGCAAGGTTATCACTCTTTTAAAAAACAAAGTCGATTGAAAATAGTAATTAAATACACACGTTTTATACTTAAGTTTAAAAAAACTACGTAGGAAGCGGGGTAGTTAGTTAATGAGATCTAATTATCTCAGTAATACGGTTAGACCTCATTATGATAGATAATGGCCAATGGGTCTTAATATGATCTCATTATTTAACGACCCTCGTTATAAAATTACACAAAATATTCATCATTTTCCACATCATTTGTTAAGTTTAACCGGTAGCTATTACATTTCTGTTCATTTAACCGTTAAATGCCTAATGTTTATTATAAATAGATTAAAATATTTTTTTGTATTATAAAAACACATTTTATTTTTTTTCACCCAAAATATAACACATGCGCGCATTGTGCGATATGTCAAAAAATGCAGAAAAATAAGGGGTATAGTCGTGCCAAAGGAAATTAGGGGCACTTTTACAAAAGTCGAAATATATCCTATTTTACATATTTCTCCATACATTTTTTTCAATCAAGTGTTATAAAGTAAAGGAAAACGTTTATTGAAAAACTGAAATAGCATTAAATTGATCAATATACAGTACCTTAACCCATTTCTGCCAAAAAAAAAAAATAGGAAAAAAAGATTAATAAACGAATAAATCAAAGATTTATTAATTTCCCTATGTCTATGAAGATCGATTTTCAGCCTACTGTGCGTCGTCAACACTGTTAACGATCGGGAAAAGAAAGTTCCGTTCATTCACAGTGTTGACGAATGGGACCTTTTTTCGATTATTCCAATTATTCCCGTTCAATAACACCCATGTCGTTAACACTGTTGACGATCGTGGAAATATAATTATTGTAATTCCTGATACGCTGATTTTAAAATAAAAAAGAAGTACCTATTTTGTGATTCTGATGTTAATATTTTGCTTTAGAAGTCGTACTTAATTATATCATTTTTAAAATCTGTTTTATCTTTAATTGCACTCCACCTTTCTTAACATTGACTCTTGAACTAAGCATGTGTACAAGACTGGATAAAAAAGTTCCGATTGTCAACACTGTGACCGAACGGAACTTTTTTTCCCAATCGTCAACAGTGTTGACGACGGGGTGGTACCGATCGGGAATATTCGATCCACTCAAACACATAATTGATACATACTATTTGTGTTTGCCATCGAAACGTTATGAAGATCGTCTTCAAACCAAAGAACAATTATTCATCCATCACTTCTTTTGCCTACAACTTATTACTTAGAGCCATCCACATTTATACTTAACACTTCCTTGTCACATGCTCCTCATTTGTCAATCGCAATCATTGGTAACCATCTCCGTGACCTGTCATCAATGTCACAACATAACATCTATTAAGTATCATTGAATCAAACACAGATTGTATTTTGAGAATTGCCGTTTACTTTTATCAGTGAAGTACTTTTACAACAAAATTTGCGAGAATGGAGCGTGCGGCTTGCGTGGGCCTCGAATTTTTACTAGAAAGTGCTACTATTTATCTAACCATTCTGCGTCCCGCACCCCGCGCGCCTTTCTCTTGCTCACACATACAGACCACAAAACAAATCGCACTCCCGGGCCATATTGAACCGCCAACAATTTTTTTTAACTTTTCAAGTGTCTTAGCTTAAGCTTATATTATTTCCCGCTAGCCTACACTATCCCAGTGCCGAGCAGACGCCTGCCCCAAGTCCTACAAAGTACTCTTTACTTCCTTGGAACCAGCCCTCTTGGTACGCGTCAAGATCATCTTACCTCTTCTTTTCATGCTTGCCTCGGTGACGCCGTCTATTTTCAGGCAAAATTTTAAGTAGAGACTCTTGATCAGTTCAGTTTTTAAAATTAATTGCATATATAATAACTGCATTGGTTAGTGACATTTGTCTGGCAAGATTCCAAGAAAGTATGTAGACATGCAAACTAAAAGCTTTCAACTAAAAATGCTTCAGGTTTTTGAATTAATACTTATTCCTACTTTTACAGAAACGTAAACTGCAGCAGTACAATAGCATAATTACTGAAAACTCCGACCAAACTTAATGCGAAGGTAGCGTCTACATAGAACAGGCCACACGCTGACATCTTACTGAACGTTCGATTCATCTGTAACACTTTCTTGCAAAGATGTTTTTGGCTTTCTGTAAGCAAAAAAAATATTAAATTATTGCAGATGTAAAATTTTAATTTATTAACAATCACAAGTTTTTCTGTCACATTTTTTTTAAAGAAAACCGTATAAAATTATTGCTCATCAGATACCCTCAGTTATATAAATCCAACAACTACAGTGAAACAAGTTCTGCGAGGATCACTAGTTCACCATACACCACAATACAACTTCGTTCAACCCGACTCTGTAATTCGTCGCCCCTTTTACTTACACATACCTGTGTGACTATATCTTAAACTTTTTCTGCTTAACATCTTTAGAATTTACTCTTAAGCTATTCTAAAATACAATTCGAACAAACTGTACATTCTTTAGTGTCAATATATTCTTACGTGGACAGTTCCTGTTCTTCATCAGCTGTATACACGCCGTCTCAGCTTCCTCGACAGTTACATAGAACTTCTCACAATAAACACTTTCCAGAATTATGAGCATTATGTGCTTTCCCAAGAATAGTAATGATACAATTTCAAACACATGAAAAGGCTGAAACTCGAAAAGATATTATTATTTCTTCTTTAGTGATAGCATCATCATCTACCTAGCCTTTTCCTAATTATGTTGGGGTTGGCTTACTACCTGTCTGACTTCCACAACTAAGTCACTGGATAACACGATACCGTAAACCGGGGTTACTTTGATTCACGGGATAATTTTGATCGAAACTTCCATTTCATATAAAATTTCGTGGAACGACACGCAATTTTGTAGTTTTTATTTTTCTCAATTAAGAGCACGAAAGAACTATCGAATCTTTTTCTGAGGACACGCTGGGAATTCACCAGCAATTTTAATTGAATTTATGGTAAACATATTGTTATTCTCTATTTAAAGCTAAATAGTTGTGCTGCAAAACTTCATTTGTACTTAATCACGTGTACGTGTAGTGAAATTTCTAGATAAAATTCATTATGTAGATAGCATAATGATCATTGAACCATTAAAAGATTACGAATTATAATTTATGTTCTTAGTTGCATTGAATGTGGTAGGTGTCTACCTGAAATTAATGTTTTTTTTATTAAAGTGATTATTCTTCTTTCTTTCTCTTTCTTCTTTCTTTTTTTTTAAACTTTGCCCTACACTAGGGATTATTGTTTTCCTAATATCAATATGAATGCAATGACTTGAGTTTGTTTAATGCGGGGTGGCATTGATAGCTGGGTATATGGTGTCAGATTGATCAAATGATCAAATTAGCCCCAGATAGTATACTCATGTTTTACATTATGCTTTTTTTACACGCTTTTATTTAACTTGCAATGGGCTCGTATCGACTGCCAACCCAGTAAATGAAGCAGTAGACAGTGAGTACAACATTTCTGTAGCAATTATTGGGAATCGGATGATAGTCAACCGATCAATGTTGACGATCCAACTAAAGAAAATCAAGGAATGGCCCCTGCAGAAGAAGAAAGCAGTGAATCCAGAAATTACGTTTCTGACGCATATGTTGCTTTATGAATAGGGAGACTTGCTTTAAGTTTTGATCACGATGATGCAAGAAATTTTTCAGATATGTTTGTTTATCAAGTAATATATTAGCATACCTGCCAAAACCAAAGCTTTTTGCAAGTCAGGAGGGTAATGCTGAATGTGTCCATTTTTTTAGACAGATTTTGCAGATTGTATGAAATTTTGATGTTTTTTTGTGAATTTTAATGGGTTTATCTTGTTGATTGCTGTTTGACTTGTTTAGTTTAATAAAATAATTTTATTTAAATAAATAAGAATAACTAAGGATCGCGTTGTAAAACTCTGTAAGTTTAAATTTTGTTAGCAGCATTTTTAATAAAGAAATGTCCATTATTTGATGAATTTTACTAGATCAAAGTTACCCCATGTAACAAAAATGACAATATTTATTGTTCCCGTCGGCAGATGTTGATTATGGAATTGTATTGGCATTACAAACAGGGTTCCTTTGTAACTGCGCAATAAAATAGAGGGGTAGAGGGGTATAAAAATAAACCCATCTAAACGTATAACTTTAATCGGGCAATTTTTTTGATTCTCAAAATCTGTCCACATTTTCTCACAGGAATTGAGAGTAATACAAAAACCGATTACTATATATTTTTTTATTTTTTACACCCACTAATTTAAAGATATGGACCTTCAAACTTCAATATAACCCCGAAAAAAGTAACCCAGGTTTACGGTGCCGACACCACACTACCCCTTTAGTAAGGTTCTTCTGACTACCCTAAACGACTATCAAAGATCTACGATAAACAGCCGGCCAACGGTTTCACATGCTTTCCGAAGTATAGGTCTGTAGTGACAAAAATAATTATAGTTATTTTAGCGTACTTACATTAATTCTCAATGATAAGATTGTCATGTAGAAAAATAACAGAGCGCGGTAAACTTTGATAAATACGTCTCCTAATATCTGTGAAACGTAAGATAAAAAATGATTTCAGTAAATAATATCGAAGTGGCTAGATACTATGATGTTAGTCTAAACTCTTAACCGGTCAAAACTACTTTTGACTGGGTTCAGTCAAAACCCTTATTAAGATAAAACGCGTATGGGTTACAAAAACAAAAGCACGGAGCGCACTAGTTATAAGAATCACTACAAAACAAAAGTTTTAAAAGGGTCACAAAAAAAAACCTGAAATCCTAAAATGGGTTTCCAAGTATTAAGGATAAATTGTAACCTTTCAAAAGTAGTTTTGACTGATTTTTGTAGTCAAAAGTAGTTTTGACTGTGACATATATAAAATAAGCATTG
This sequence comes from Charanyca ferruginea, assembly GCA_947361185.1. Classification (NCBI taxonomy): domain Eukaryota; kingdom Metazoa; phylum Arthropoda; class Insecta; order Lepidoptera; family Noctuidae; genus Charanyca; species Charanyca ferruginea. The sequence goes on from OX376060.1 coordinate 6,354,489, forward strand.
TAAGTGATATTAAAGAGTAAGTTAGGCTTGTTGTTATTCATTATTTTAGATTAATTTAGACCAAGTGTTTTTGAAGATCATCAGATACTTCAGTGTCAGGCCTAGGTAGTGGGGCAGCGAGGACTGTTCCTCGCTGCCCCACTACTTTGCTCTCTGCCATATGGGCTGGCAGTCCGTCCTCCCAGGCTCCCGACTCTTGGTAGTATCTAGCAGGTTAGGTACAGTGGGGTTTAGTCAGTGGCAGTCCAACATAACCCTCTGTTTTCCGAAGATGTACGGATTGTATCCTTCAGGATTTCCTAAAAGAATTGAACCACCTTCAAAATCTAAAAAGTGATAAATAATTTTAGCACAGTACACACATGACTTTAGATTTGAAAGTCGGTGGCTTTGTACTGTTTGTTGTCTTTAATTGCCACCTACTTCCAAATCTAAAGTCATGTGTGTTGTGCTAAAGTTATTTATCACTTTTTAGATTTTGAAGGCGGTTGTCTTTTTGTATCATTCACTACTTAGTACCTTCTTATCATCTAAATCCATTAAGAACCGGCAACACAGTTAAAACAGAGGTACTCCAAAGTTTGAAAAAACTATTATACCTTGGTCTATGTAGATTTTATTGGGATTTAATTGATTTTTCAAAAAGTGCCGAATCAATATCAATAAAATTTATATGAGACCACCCCTGAAGCATACCCTATCCATAAGAAAAAGAATTTTCAAAACCGATTTAAATTTGCCAAAAAAATCGCGTAACAAATATACAAAAAAAAACAACATACAGTCGAGTTGAGAACATCCTACTTTTTTGAAGTCGGTTGAAAAATAATAATTTCAGGGTGCATGATTGTAGGATTATAAAGTACTTACCAATACCCGAAAAATTGTTTTATACAGATCGAAAGCTTTTAAAATATTTTGATATATCTCGAGTAGCTTTATATATTGTTCATTATTATCGTGTACGCCATCAAACATCTGAATTGTTTTAATCCATACATCGAGATATCTTTGTAATAATATTATAATGCGGATGGCAACTATGTAATTGACATCGATTGAGTTAAACATAACGAAACTAGCAAAGTCAGCGATAGCAATATAGATGTTTGTATTCTGGTTACAGAAAACGTGAAAAAATAAAAACATGCATATATCAGTGACAATGGCAGAAAATATTGCGACCAAGTTCCAAATAATGTAACTCCGGATACTGATATTAAAACCGATGCTCTCATGGATAGTTTGAATCTTCAGAATAAGCAAGATGTTATTATGCTTATGCACAATGTCTAGTATAAACAACGTTAAAACACATATAAAATGTATGATGAGAAAACAAATGTAAGCTAGTGAAATATAGTCACTTTCCGACCGTTTCTTATTTCTATAAACTTCGTGAATGGTAAAAATTCTGTAGGTACAGAAAGCACTTATGATTGACGCGTAGAAGAGTGCCAAGAACTGATATTTTTTTCCTCTTGGAAAAATATGATTATGTCGCACACAATATTTTGAAGAGAGAAACCAATGTAGCGCAATATTAAAAGAATTTACTATTCTTTGAACATCATTTTCAAGTCGGTTATTGTGGAGCACTGGGAATGAGGGTTTTGAAAAAAAATTTCGTTGTTGGAACATGTTGATCATCTTCAAATGCCCAGTTCTTTGATAACTGATGGTTATTGTTGAAATATACTTCTGATATTGACAAGCATAGACATCAGTGTCAAGTAATCTAATTATTGTTTATTGATTACCTCGAAGCATTTGGAAAATGAAAGGGTATTATAATAATAATAAACGATTGTATCGTAATATCGAAAATTGTTAGACCTAAGTCTGAAATGTCTAACATTGAAATGCCGAATGATAAAAATATCGATTGATTCAAAATTTCAATACTCAATACACCATAGTTCATAATATTATTTACGTTAAAAATACCTACTCGTTAAAAAATTGTCGAACAAATTCTGAAATATGAAAAATGTAGGTAGATTATATGTACATGATATGTTGAGATATGTTATTGAGTTATAACCAACGGTTAGTAGAAAAAGTTATTATTGTTTATAATTATCTCTCCATTTGTTCAATATTTTATAATTAACTAGCTTTTGTCCTAGACTTCGTTCGAGTGATTTTTTTCATCATCATCATCGTCATCACTTCAGCTTACTAGAGCTCCACTGTTGGGCATAACCCTCCTCCATGGCATGGTAAAATTTTTATCAAATAGAATATAATATACCTAGTCGTCGTCCTAGCTCGTAGCTACTTAGCCTATAAATGTTTAGAATCGGTAGTTCCGAAAATAAATAATTAGATGGTATAGGCATAATATGTATCTTTCATTAAGTAATTTTATTTCAGGTCAATACTCAATACATTTATTGCATCCACAAGTGAACTTAGATGGTAGGTATAAAATTGAACATTGTGGACCCTGTCGGGCACAGCAAAAATAAAAGTAGGTCCTTTACCATACGGTGCATAATCTATTAAATACACTATTCAAATGTTCATTAAATTGAGTGAAACACATGGCAGACTAGGACAGCAGGTATTTATAAGGGTCACTAGGACTAGGGAACTATAATACGAGTACATCACAAATAGTGTTGAAAGTTGAGTGCTTGATAACTACGCAATTTTCAACTCTATTTCTGATAAATTTTAGTTAATTATTCAATGAACTGAGCTTTTCATCGCCGGGCCTAAGATAGCACAAAAACCCGTTGCTTCTGACTGTCATTCGTAGAACTTTGACAGTCGTCGTAGGTAGTTAGAAGCCAGAAAGTCTGACAAAGGGGTATCGTGTTACCCAGTAAATGGGTTGTGGAGATCAGACAGGCAGTCGCACCAAGTAGAATATTGGTATTCAGCTGCATTCGGTTTGACTCCATGCCGACTTCAACATCGTTCGGAAAACCCTTGACATCTGTCAAGTGCGTATATTTATTTATAAATCATCAATCAATAGTCAATCATTAATCATATTTATTAATCATCATCTGCTGATTTAAGGATAAATACACACATGATAAAGATAATTACAAATAAATAAATGAAAACTACTCGAGTAAAATGTTATTACTCGTTCTGCTCCAACTGTAACTTGTGTAATTAAAAATAGCGGCACTCTCACTCACTCGCTAGATTGTGCGCGTAAATGGCATGATATGTTTTTTTGTTTTATTGCCATTTTGAATGCGTTGTTCTAATAGCTCGAGGTATTATTGTTTTATTTTTTCGAACTGCGTTTGTTTCTAATGGAGTTCCAATTTGACATGTACAAAGACATTTTACATCAAGCTACCTCAAACTGTCAAATTTCTTTGATAGTTTTTGAACTTTATTACAAAAGGATAAGGTTCATGTTCAATTGGGAATATTTGACAGTTTTGGATTGCTTGACTTGCTGGCGTCTGCACATTTATGTCAACGGATGGTAATAAAGTCTACGGTCCACATAATATTATAATAATAATAATAATAAATGTTTATTTCATCTCCACAAATTACATCAAGTTATAAGTACATACATTATAGGTACAGTTGACAGGAACAATTTTACAAGATATTTGTAATTTGTGGGAGATCTGGAGTCTAAACTAAGCCGAGGCCTGTACTATAGATCTCCAGGCCCCCCATGTAATAATATTGTACAGATTGTCAACATGAAGAAGCGAACGTGAGCATAGTGAATGAGTAAAGTAGAACAAGTGTTCGGGTCAATTTTGATATTTTTGCTTGTGGAAGTGATTTGGAGTGTGTTAGTGTGTGTGTGTGTGTGTGTGTGTGTGTGTGTGTGTGTGTGTGTATGTATGTGTGTGCTTGTGTGTAGTTCAAGGATATATAATTTTGTCAAATTTCAATTTTGCATGTTGTAACATTTTTTGTTAAGTTATAGGGTTTTTAAGCATACTTAAAAACCCTATAACTTAACAAAAAATGTTACAACATGCAAAATTGCAAATTCATTTATCTACATATTACTCACAATACATATATTGTGAGTAATATGTAGATAAATGCATAATAATAATGATTAAATGTATAATATGATAATTCTGATAAATAATATAATATCTAATGTGATATATAAAATGTAATATTATAGATGTATGTATATAAAGTACACGTCAATTTATATTGCTACCTCTAGGATTTTTTCTGTTTCGGAGTAACTAAGTGTCTGTAACCATTTATAAATTATATTTTTGCATTCTTTTTTACAATAGTTGGAGAAGGGTACTATCTTATTTATTTTGTTAAGAAGCATACCTCCTCGGTATGGAAAAAATCTTCGTGCAAATGAGGTGTTTACGGCAATCGACTCACATACCGCGTACTTTCTTCTAGTCTGAGCTATGCGCTTTCTTCTGTCCTCTGGTAAGTCACTCAGCTTGTGAAGTATAGAAAGCATTATATAAAGCTGGCGCACGGTGAGGACTTGCGCTTCTTCATAGAGTTTAGTAGTGGGAAATAGCCGAGGTTTTGATAGGCTTACTTTTAGTATCAGTCTTTGAGCTCTTTCAAGGGTTATCAATTTTGTTTTACAAGCTCCTCCCCAGGTAGTGATGCAATAGGATAGGATTGATTGCGCCAAGGCCTCATATACTAATTTTATGGTCGGCTTGTCTGCTACGTCACGTAGTGATTTAAAAATGTATGTTAATTTTCGCATTCTATTGGATAAAGTTTGTATATGATTCCCAAAATTTAAATTAGCGTCGATTTCGATTCCAAGATATTTAATACATTTAGTGGGGGTAATTTTGGGACATGTGCAGCTTGGCGTTGGAGGAAAGTTACATTTATGCGCATATATGTTATTTGTAAGATTAGTTATTTCTGTTTTGTTATGGATAGAGAACACAATGAATTTTGTCTTATCGTCGTTTAAAGTGAGAGAGTGTGATGTTAACCAATGACAAATTTTGTTAAATCTCTCCTGCGCAAGATTAAAAAGTTCAATCCACGATTCAGCATAAAAAGTTAGAGCTGTATCATCTGCATAAGCTGAGATGCGGCAGTTTTTATTACTAAGAGTGCAGAGCTCATTTATATAACAGAGAAAGAGTGTTGGGCCGAGTATACTGCCTTGTGGCACCCCGAATGTTATTGGCAATTCGTCACTGACGTTGTCACCGACTTTTACACATTGGGTTCTATTGTGCAGATAATCGGATAACAATGCCAGTGGAATGCCTCTTATACCAAGTTCTTCCAGTGTCTCTACAAGGCAGGGGACAGAAACAGTGTCAAAGGCCTTAGCAAGGTCTAAAAATATAGTTAAACATTTCTTTTTATTATCTAATTGATTAACCAGAAAGTTAACAAGGTCAAGCACAGCATTATTAGTTGAGCGGCCAGATCTAAAACCATATTGCGAGTTAGAAAGTAGATTGCCGTCTTCTAGGTATTTAGTAAGTCTGGTATTAATTATGCGCTCAAATAATTTCGATAATGAAGTTAATATTGCAATCGGCCTATAGTTACTGACACTACCCCTATCACCTGCCTTGTAAATCGGGTGTACTACAGCTTTTTTTAATGAATCTGGAAAAACCCCAGCCTCAAAACAGCGATTTATCAAATCAGTAAGCACGGGTGTTACTGACTTGGAAGTAATCTTGAGTATCTCGGCACCAATCTGATCCCAACCTGCAGCGCAGTCACTTTTTAGAAACTGTATTGTTCTCGCAACTTCTTCATTGTCGGTTGGTAAGAGGACAAAAGATTTCACGGGAGGCTCAATAACTTTCTGGAACTTAGGAAAGCGAGTGGGCAAAATCATGTCAGATAGACGTTTACCGATATTAGCGAAATATTCATTTGTTTTGTTGACTGCCTCTTTGGGATTGTCAGCAATTTTTAAAAGTTGTAGTGGTTGTTGGTTTTTGTTCTTGTCGTTAGTGATAGTTTTAATGGTAGACCAAAGCCTTTTTGAATTATTTTTAGACATTATTAATTGATCTCTCTCATACTGTTTCTTAAGTTTTTTTAATAAATTATTGCAATAATTTCGATATCTTAAGTACGACATGTTTAATATTTCATTAGTTGTACTTGATTTTAATTTTTGGTGCATCCTATCCCTAGTACGTATGCAACGTAACATACCAACAGTTATCCATGGTTTTATTATAAATTTATTTCTAGGAATTAATCGTCTTATTGAGTTATTTGCAATTAATTGCTGCATTATATAAATGAACTTGCTCATTGCAGCATTTAAGTTAACTTCCTGATAAACTTCCACAAAATCATAATTGTCACAATCGGATTTCAGTTTTTCTTTATCAATTTTACAGATAATTTTTAGTTTTGTTGATTTTTTTATAGACGCGCTAGTTTTTAAGCTAAATAAGACTGATTCATGATCTGTGATACTGGTTCCTAGCGAAAATGTAAACGCACTTAAATTCGATTTAAGTAACACGTGATCTAAGCACGATTTCCCTCTAGTTGCAGTATTAATGGCAGGAAGAAGTCCATGGAAGGTAATTGTGTCCATGTACGCTGTATTAATAGGGCTCGTTTTGATAAGATTAATATTTATATCGCCGACTATTATAATATTTTTGAAAGATGAAAAACCTTGTAATAATCTGTGTAAGGAATCAATAAAAATATCAGGTGTTCTGAAACTGGGTGGCCTATAAATCGCAATTAATATTGTATGATTTTGTATTTTAATTGTCAGGCAGTTGGCTTCAGATAAGGAGGGTTCCTCTACTATACATTCCAGGTTACTGTTTGTATAGACTACAAGGCCATCATTTTGATTGTAGTTATCACTGGTTTTAAACGAGTTATACCCTTCAAGCAATGGTAAGTTCACGACATGGGATAGCCAGCATTCTGATAGCACTATAATGTCACAGGACAAATTCAATCGTTTAAGGAGAACGTGTAACTCCTGGATGTTGCAGTTTAGGCTACGGATATTTTGCTGTAGAATATTTAAATACCTAATAGGATGTTGAAGGTATGAAATGCATTTTTCCGGCTTGCAAGAAATAGGGACAGATATATTAAACTGGTCAATGTTTTGTATTAAACTATGAGTGGTATCGAATGTTGCATATAATTATTACTAGTGAAAAGTAAGTACAAATAATATTTTTTGTTTTAATTAGAGGGTACGATGAGAGCCGCATTTGTTGTAAGTGTACAGTAAAAAAGACGAAAGCTGAAACTGGTACACTCCATTGCTCGTGATGGGAAAAAAATAAGTAGCGTATTAAATGGTCACTGCTTTCTATAGGCATCTGAAATACCAGAGACCTTGTGTACCCCATTACTCATACGAATTACACCAGCACCCATACCCTCCAAATCTCCTAACCCACAAAAATAAATACGGAGGTAGTACTTCCCCGGACGAATTCCTTCACAAAAGCTTTATTACTACTAAAATTTATAATGATTTTCCAGAATGTAGTATTGTCATCTTCAGTGGTGATATACATTTGGTTCTCTAAGAACTTTATGCTACAAACTATACTGAGTCTGTATTGCGAAGCGTTCTACATAGCCATGGAGGGTTCTCAGGATGTATGCGCTTATATCCTTGGGTCAAATTGTACAGGTACTATGTGTGATCTTATTCCCTGGTATCTTGAATGAAAACTTTATGTTAGAAATTGTCAATGACTGTGATTCGTTGACTGAATTATCAACAATTAATCACAGCAGCTTACGTCTGCTTGACAATTTGTGTCTTGAAGATTTAAACAAATGTAACTTACAAATGCACGAGCGAATTAAAACCTTTCTCAGTTTATATTCACTGCGCAACTTTCAGGGAGTGAAAGCACTGATTAATGTAAATAACTTTTACTATAGAACCAATTCTTGAAAAGAAAAGTCTGATATTCCCGATTCCTACAATAAAACTTTTTCGAGGAGGTAATTCTAGCAACTTGTGGAAACGTCCACATTCAAACCTTAGTCTCTCAATTTGACGGTTCTTTTTACTCTACATTTTTGACAAGATTTTGACTTTGACTGCTGGTGAGATGACTGTCGTCTCAGCTAGATTTGCTTATTTTAAATAGTGGCCGTCTTATTTATTCCCAAAAGATGCACAAGGGATCAAAAGCTAGTCTGTAAATAAAAATAAAGAAATTAAGGGAGGGGGTTCAAGAATTGCAATAATATCTTTATAACTTCTTATATTAAAATAATGTACACCCTGCCTGATATGGCTGTATAACACTGCATGTCATTGCCTATTATTTGTTGTGTGTATGTGGCAACCGGTAAAATGATCTCTTGCGTCGCTGCCTTCGATGTACGAACTGTGCAAAAAATCAACATGTTGCAACACAGAAGTAGCTGATATTTTAAATGGAAACACACACAAGTTTCTATATTTATTATTAATTTATTTATTTATTAAGCAGAGAAGAATATTTTACACACAGTTTGTACATCGAAGGCAGCGATGCAAGAGATCTTTTTCACCTGTGTTGCCACATACACACAATAACATGCAGTGTTATACAGCCATATCAGGCAGGGTGTACATTATTTTAATATCAGCCATATCATGTAATAATATTTAGTACTTCATTAATTTACTCTAAACATATATACATACATCTTAAAATATTACAGGTGAAGACATGGTGATACAAGAATGTCCGCCGCGTGTACCGCTCGACGTACAGTAAGATGCACGCCTGTCGACTGTTCTACGTAGACGTGTCTTACTCCGCCTGGCGGCACTCGTCACTAACTACACCGTTGTATTGCTGCAGTTTGCATTTCTGTAATCAAATACCATTAAAGTTTTCGTGTGTAAGTGTTATGTTACTGTACTTACTTTATGCCTGTCCCCGTTTTTGATGACTCAACTATTTAAAGCTACAGGTTTTATAAAATAAAATTGTTCCCGTTTTATTCCATAATTCATGTTAAGTACCAATACAATTAAAGTAAAGATGGTTACTCAAAAAAATATGAATAATAATTAATGTGGACGGAGAGAGAGTAAGGCAATAAAAAATCCAATGGATTGTGTAAAGAATGATATTAGGAAAGAAAAAGAAGTCGGTGATAATATAACGGTTGCCAGGACGGTATTATTGATTTAGTTTGTTTTTTAGTAATTGTTGCCCCACACTAGGAATCAATAGTGTGTCTTGGGTGCGTACACAGACATAAACTCACCTATATAAGCAGCCGCAGAAGTACGCAGCAGAATGAGAGAAGAAAATGTGTTGCACCAACCCCAAGAAACATAGGACAAAAACGGCCGACCCAGGTCAAATGTCGTTCTTTTGCTACCCAGAGCTTAAAATTACCACTTGTGCCAGGCACGAAAACCGTAAAAATGGAAACTACTGCAGATTAAGGCACCCGATTGATTGCTCTACTGCAATCAAAGATTCGCCTGCGTGACGTTGCTTTGCTAACTATTAGTCATTTTTCCCTTCGACGAGTGTGCTAACAGTTCTAAGTGACTAGTGGCTCTTTTCGAAGATGTGAACTTAGCAGACAACGCTGCACATCCGAAAAAGGCGATTTATTGTGTCGACAACTTTACGCAATCGGTTCTACAATGCTGTTGAAGTGCAACAACTGCTTTTATCAGTATCAGATTGTCTATAAGCATTTCAACGGTAGGAGAGGAAAATTCTGCACAGCATAGGATTTGTTCGATTGTTACCAGTCTGTTGGAACAGATGAAACTCGTCGAATGGAAATAACCGCTCAAATTCAGTTCATTGACCTGGGTCGGCCGTTAAATGCCCATTTAGGGAGACGTAATTAATGGCACCTGTGATACGTATTTTAACAACAGTTTTTGAACGGCTAATGGTCTGAAGTATAGTGTTAATTTATGAAGATTTCATTTAAATGTCATTGATTTTCTTTTAGTTTTTACCAGTGACAACTGGGTTTAATGTATGCGTTGACAGCTGGACACGTTTAAATCTGGGGGCCCGGGAGTGCCCCCGCCAAGACGAGCCAAGCGAAGCGCAAGGTCACTACCTACCTTTTCTCGAAGCGCTTCGTCGTTTTTTTTAACCCTCATAACGTGGGTTTGGATTTATTTATCTATTTGACTCACTCACTGATGGTCATCAAAATTCTTAGGTACTTCCTGCAGACCTAGGAAGCTGAAATTTGGTATGTAAGCTAGTATTAGTACACAAACGACAAATAAATTCAAAAACTGGAAAAATTTAACAAAATAAAAAATTGTCAGAAGTAACTTACAAAAAGAAGTAAAATCACACCATAAACATTTTCATGTAAAATGTTGCCAAGACAAGACCATATGGCTCGCACTATCAAAAAGTTATCAGATCTAATGTAGACCCAAGCTTCTAACTCTACACGCCCTAACTCTACAGGCCCTATCTTCACAAACTCTACACCTTAGTCAAAATATGTGGCTTGGCCTTTTCGTATCGTCACATAGACGTCCGGTGAAAAATGTATTCACTGTTCATTACTTTTCTGTTAAACAATAGTTCTTGTAGTATCGAAACGGCCAAACCACATATTTTGACTAAGGTGAAGTTTGTGAAGTTAGGGCTTGTAGAGTTAGGGCGTGTAGAGTTAGAAGCTTGGGTCTACATGAGATCTGATAATTTTTGACAGTGCGAGCCATATGGTCTCGTCTTGGCAACATGTTAAATGAAAATGTTTTTGGTGCGATGTTATTATTCGAGAGGTTTCATCATCTTCGCACACAAACATACGCAAACACACCCTTACAGTCTTAGAATCATATCACTTTACATACACCCATATCACACACATTATAACACAATCATACTAACTCATACACATATCAAACATCCACACACATATACACCACACATACTTACAGCTTTTAATCTTATACCTAAGTTAAGTTTGAATTAGTAACTACTTAAGTTGCGACACCTTTGCTTAAAATTATTATGTTAGCTATTCAGAACCTAACTGTAAACCACTATGTGCATTTTATGTCTCACCAACTACGAGGATACTAGACTCCACAACACAGGGTATCCTAGTGTGGGGTCTAGGGCTACTCCATTGCACACAACACAAATTCTGCATTATAAGCCAATCTTTGTTTTTTTAGATTTTTTTTGTGCTTACTAATTCTGTAAACTTGTGCTTGGTAAATACTTTAAATTCTTTAAACCTTTAAACAAACAAAAAATAAACCCATCTTTTCTTTATTCTGCATCTAATCTACATTCATACTTAACATTCTCCTTGTCACATGCTCCTCATTTGTCAATCGCAAACATCTTTCACTAACTTCTTGACCTGTCACCAAACTCACATTCTATATCTACCACCTTTGTTTGAATAAAATAGATTTATCGACCATTTTAATTAAACTCTTTATTGAATTTCCCTAGCCAACAATGTCTTACTGCAGAAACAGACTCTTTCCCAACTTTGAGTCAGCCCGTACATGGTACGCGTCCAATTTGTCTCGCATCTTCTTTATGAACTGGTCTTGGTGACGCCGTCCATTTTCAAGCACCCATTACGTGGAGATTTTTGCTCAGTTTAGTTTTCTAGATTAATTAATTACTAGAATTAAGTCACCGAGGATCAGTGTTGCTGCATTAACCCATTACAGCATAAAGTTTGACAAAGCGATTAATTTGATTTACTTATAAAATAATGGTTAAGTTGGGTCAAATTTATAGTTTGGTTAGAAAAAAATAAGCATGTTTATTATAGTTTTGATTTTATAGCCCGTCCGATATATCGGACGCTATACACGGCGGCCCCTGATGCTGACCCTAGAATGGTATAGACCGAAATGAATAATACAGATATTTATTAGAAAAAAATATAATTAACTAGGACGTACATGTTATGATTACAAGCCCATCACATGACAGTTCAAAAAACATTTAGGGTGAGGGCCTACATCGCATTTGAGACACTTGAATTTAGCTTCTTCAGATTGAATTGCACAGCAGCCTTCTGTGCTTAGACGTACAATCCAATGCTCTTTGCGATCATCTAGTGGTAGACAGCGGTTTAGCAGGCCTTTGTCCTTGACGCGGCTGCGTTCCATGTGTGCTATATATCTCCTGAACGCGAACAAAGATTGTAGTGTCTCTTCACCACCAACATATCTACAGAGTAGGCAAAAATTGGCCCCTACTATTTTCTAATACGCATTCTTGTACGAAGATTCGCAACAGCTAGATCGCACTTATCTACAGCGCCCATATGCTTGTTATAGCTAGCTATCAGTGAGGGTTAGGGTATTGTTGCCTTTTTTTTCATTTGAACAGCAAGCGGTGGTTGTCAAAGTCCAGTTTTCTAAGTTGGTGGCTACTGTAACCACATTGTCATCATTCCAGCGACAGACAAACACGTCATCAGATTCCCTGTAATCGGTGGTGCCCCATTCTTCTCGTTTGAATTTATTTTAGCAGACAAATCTCAACACGAGTAGCCGGTATTGTGCCAGTTGCAAAGTACCCCAACTCCCGCAGATGTCGCATCAATGATGTGAAAAAAAATATCCAAATTTGTCTTGGTACCAGCTACATGCTGGCAATTTTTGGTTTTCTATAAGACAGAGAACTACATCCTCACCTAATCCAAAATCTCTTGTTTCTGAACTATTCCCTGTACATGAACTAAATATAAACTGTATATCAACTCTATTGGATAGGTGGGTCAACATAAATAAGGTTCTCCCCTGTCTTATTCACATACTCGCTTTCCAAAGTTTGCAAAATTTCATGCAACATCAAGCTGTAAAAAGCAAAAAGAAAACACACCTTAGAGCCCGCTGTGCATAGCGTCCGATAAAACGGACAGCATCAAAAACACATAGATAAGCAGCAAACTAACAATTTTCACATAAAAATAAATGTTATCTCTAATTTACTATTATTATTAGAACAAATAAAACGAACTTTCAAATCCTTTATCATAAAAATAAATAATAACAAACAAAATAATACTTACCGTTTTCTCGAAACGGTAAGACCGCGAGCCGCCATTTTCGAAAATAACAAATTACAGCCGATATGTCACTCAATCAATAAAAACAGAGTTATCAGTGTAATAAATATAGATTCAACTTTCATTCAAAAACAAAAAACTATCAAATATAATATTTTTCTACCACTTAAACTCAAATGAATGCAGTCCGATTTATCGGACGTTATGCTGTAATGGGTTAAATGGTGACATTTATCTAGCAAGATTTCAAGAAAACAGATACGCGAAATTAATGGCTTTTAATAAAAAATTGCTTCACTTTCTCGAATCAATGTTTATTTACAGAAACGTAAACTGCAACAGTACAATTGCATAATTACTGATAACTCCTACCAGACTTAATGCTAGGGTAGCATCTACATAGAACAGGCCACACGCTGTCATCTTACTAAACGTTCGATTCGTCTGTAGCACTTTTTTGCAAAGATGTTTTTGACTTTCTGTAAGCAAAAAATAATGAATTATGGCTCATGTGGATCTGAACTTTTTGATAGTTTTTCTGTCATCTGAATGCATGCGGTTTTAAAACGTTTTTTTAATGAAGAAATTTGATATCCTCAGTCAAATTCATAGTCTGCGTTGTACACATGCTATCCATGAATGACCACAGTGAAGTAAGTTATGGTAGGATAATCACCCACCTCAATCCAACTTCGTTCGGCCCGACTTTGAATCGCGCTGTCTCTGTCATTGATACACATACCTGTGTGACTATCTCTTAACATTTTCTACTTAACTTCCTACTCTATAACACATCTTTGGTGTCAATGTCAATATATTCTTACGTGGACAGTTCCTGTTCTTCATCAGCTGTATACACGCCGTCTCAGCTTCCTCGACAGTTATATAGAACCTCTCGCAATAAACACCTTCTACAATTATGAGTATTATATTCTTTGTTGACAATAATAATGATACAATTCCAAAAACTCGCAATGGCTGAAAAACAAAAAAAATATATTATTTCTTCTTTAGGCAGATGATGATGGTATCATCATCTGCCTAGTCATTTACAAACTATGCTGGGATTGACTTCTCAGTGGCTGTGAATAACAGTGGTTTACAAGGAGCGACTACCTGTCCGACCTCCGCAACCCAGTTACTGTATAACACGAAGCAGTAGTGTATACACAGAAAGCCCCCTTAAACAAAATACCCTTTTGTTAAGACTGGTTGTCAGACACTCTTCGCATTTGACTACCCGAAACGACTGTCAAAGATCTACGAGCCGGCCAACGGCTTTACATACTTTTCGAGCTATGGGTCTTTAGTGACAATAAATGGGACAATATATTTTCATACTTACATTTATTCTCAAAGATAAGATTGTTAGGTAGAAAAATAACAAAGTACGGTAAAATTTGATAAATACATCTCCTAATATCTGTGAAAGGTAAGATCAAAATGATTTCATTACATAAAATCCAAGTGGCTTGGTACAATATTATAATAATAATCACAGGTCCAATTGTTAGTAACAAACAAAAACTTAATCTACGGGTTAGTAACAAAGCATAATAAAATAAAATAAGCATAATTAGTGATATTAATGAGTAATTTGGTTTGTTATTATTCATTATTTAACATTAATTTAGATCAAGTTAGTTTGCTACTGAAGGTATTCGCATTCGTTCCCGCACTGATGGCAATGTTTTCAATTTAGCGAGGCTCAGAGCCCACACGAAGGTTTCCTACGCAGTAGTTACTGAGATCTTGTATGCGGATAACTTGTGTTCTGTGGCAGAAACCCCAGATGGCCTGCAACGGTTAGTATCAGATCCCAACGAGTCTTGCTGGAAATTCGGCTTGAAAATCAGTATCAAGAAGACGGAGGTGATGTCTTTGGATGTCGACGGCCACAAGCCGCTATACAAATCGCAATTAGTTTCTGTGAGGATGAGCCGAAGCAGGTCGATAACTTTCGATATCTGGGGAGCACGTTGACATCAAAGTGTGGCCTTGATGCAGAGATCAACACCAGGATGCAAAGGTCTACTAAGTTCTCAGTATACATGGCGGCCGAGCTGCCTAACGTTTTAAATTCAGCAAACCTGGACCGTGTACCGCCGGCTCATCCATATGCTGGACCGGTTCCATTTTCGATGTCTTAGGAGAATCCTTAAGGTCCAATGGTTTGATCGCATGCGGAACACTGAAGTGCTGCGCGGAGCTAATGTTGGTGGCAGTGAGTCTTATCTCATGCGGCGTCAACTTTGGTGGTGCGGTCATGTGTCACGGATGACGGAGCAGCGAGTGGCGAATCGCATCTGTTACTATGAACTTGAGGAGGGTAAGCGCAAGCATGGCTGGTATAAAAATGTGCTGAAGCGTCACTTTAACAGGTGCGACTTAGATCCATCTCGGTGGGAGCAGCATTTCAGAATTTCAGCGGCGCCATAAGATTGATTCCAAGTGCGACCGATTGAAAGCCCGATCTGTCTCGGTCGGATCGAACCATCATCACTGATTGTATCCTATTTTTCTGTTAGGTAATATGGATTACCTAACAGAAAAATAGTAATTTTAGGGTGCATGTTAGAGTATGAAGTACTTACCAATACCCGAAAAATGGTTTTATACAGGTCGAAAGCTTTTAAAATATTTTTATATATCTTGAGTAGCTTTATACATTGTTCATTATTATCGTGTACGCCATCAAACATCTGAATTGTTTTAATCCATTCATCGAGATATCTTTTCAATAATATTATTATGCGGATTGCAACTATGTAATTGACATCGACTGAGTTAAACATAAAGGAACTAGCTAAGTCACCTATAGTAATAAAAATGTTTTCATTCTGGTTATAAAAAATGTGATAAATTAAAATCATGAACATATCAGTGATAATGGCAGAAAATATTGCAATCAAGTTCCAAATGATGTAACTCCGGATACTCGTATTTAAACCGATGTTCTCATGGATAGTTTGAATCTTCAGAATAAGCAAGATGTTATTATGCTTATGCACAATATCTAGAATAAACAACGTTATAACACAAATAAAATGGATGATGAGAAAACAAACGTAGGTGAGTGAAATAAAATCAATTTCAGACCATTTCCTATTTCTATGATACTCGTAAATGGTGAAGATTCTGTATACACAAAATGTACTTATTAGTGACGTGTAGAAGAATGCCAGTAACTGATATTCCTTTCCTCTTGGAAAAATATAATTATGTCGGACACAATATTTTGAAGAAAAAAACAAATGTAGTGCAATATTGAAAGAATTCACTATTCTTCGAGCATCATTTTCGAGTCGGTTATTGTGGAGCATTGGAAATAAGGGTTTTGATACAATATTACGTTTTCGGAACATGTCTAACATCTTCAAATGCCAATCGATTGACGACTAATGGTCGTTATTGAAATATATTTTCTATATTGATTGTTGCGATCACCCACTAAGGTAGCACGTACCTCGCTCGTTCACTGCGCTAGTTTACCTACGCACCTCTCGGACAACCGGTTTTGTGTTCAGTGGCTCTAAACATTTTACCTGTCAAATATTAATATCGCTCGGACTCTCGGTCAAGTATGATGAAGTGTGCCAGCTGTGATATTGACTTCAATGACGGTGTTCAATGTACCTCATGTTTAAGACACCTTGATTTTGGCTGCGCTAGCATCACTGAGGCTGGATGGAGGAAGCTGGGTAATGACAGAAGAGCTGTATGGAGATGTCCGAAGTGCCGGATTTCTTCACCGTCACTGACTCCGTCCCCGTCTCCAGCTCCAACACCTGAAGGAACCGTATCTCTGGATACTATTCTTTCCGAGATCCGTGAGCACAATGCTCAACTTGCTGGCCTATCGTCGCTTATTAGGGACGTTAAGTGCATTAAGGAGGAACTCAAAGAGCTGGATGACTTCTCTGTCAAAATTGCGGGCATTGAGTCCAGAGTTGTTGGGTTGGAGCAGCTTCAGGAACCTGTTTGCTCTCTTCAATCTGACGTTGACTTTATTAAGTCAGAGTTGTCCGCTAGTGACCAGAGAACGAGGCTTAATAATGTTGAGATCAAGGGCATTCCTATATAAAAGGATGAAAACCTGTTCACTGTTTTGGATAAGATCAGCCAGAAAGTTAATTTTACTATTTAACACAAAGGATAAGGCAATTGTGGTTAGCTTTCTGAACGGTGTCCCCTTGTTTCGTAGACAGAAATTTCATAGAATTTCGTTTCCCAGAAAATGTTTAACATAATATTTGGTTCTCGTATTTTTATTTCGACTATTATTGTTTCAAAGACTATTTACTTCAATGAAAAATATTTCACAGAAACACAATTCAATGAATTTTTAACCACATTTTTTTGTTTAAACAAACTTATCAAAAAGTAGAACTCTTTTTTAACGAATATTGTTTGTTTGTTGTATTTTTCCATGGAATTTATTTCAACGAAAATGTATAGGTAGTTATAAATAGACAAAAACAAAAATAAAAAGTAAATAATATGTTGTGCTACCAATGGTAATGACAGAAACGAATCGCTGCGAAACCGACTTCACGCAATCTTGTCTGCCCTACGCCTAGAGTGTAATTTAAAAACGCGTAGGCGCGGAGGGGTGGGGCGGCCCGCGAGCTGAGGAGCAGGTGGTTTTAACGCCCGCCGCCGCGGCTGAGGCTGGCCAGTAAGCCGAAGCTGCGGTGGTGAGCGTGAATACCATCTGCGACGATAAGCTCGCGTGGGATCGCCGGAGCCGTGACAGAAACTATGCCTGCTGCATGTTGCATGCTCGCTTGCATGATGCATGCTTGCTTGCATGATGCATGCTTGCTTGCATGATGCATGCTTGCTTACATGCTGTATGCTTGCTTGCACGCTGCATGCTTGCTTGCACGCTGCATGCTTGCTTGCACGCTGCATGTTTGCATCCTGCGTGGTTGCTTGCACGCACGCGCAGTAAGTTTGGTTAGAACTGAGAGTCCCATTCTTGGGAATAAGCTTTATTTTAAATAAAAAATATAAGGATAAAGAATATTTGATTTGTTATTCTATGATATGATTATTCTAACAATAAACTTTATGTGAAACAAAAATCAATGATTTGAAAATCTTGAGAGTAAGTATTCTGCGTATTGATTATTCTATGAAACGAAATTATTAGAAAAAAATTATGTGAACCGAAATTCTATAAAACTATTAGCTATGAAACAACGTACAAGCTTTCTGAACAGATATTTTAAAGAGGACTTTGTTGCTGCTGCGCGCTCCATCAAGACGCTATCTACTCTTGAGCTTGGTTTCGAAGGCCAAAGTAACCGGGTCTACGTCAATGATCACCTAAACGCCGACTCCACGAAGTTGCTCAATAAAACCCGAGCATTAGCAAAGGATAGGAGTTTAAGTACGTCTGGGTTAAACACGGAAAGATCCATGTCCGTAAGCAGGAAGGGTCGGCTGTCCTCGTAATATCCAATGAAAAGGATTTAAGCAAACTAAATTAGAGTATTGCATTTTTTGTTTACTATTTTATAATCATCACACTATCTTAAAACACAAGTCTATAAGTGAACTTCATAGTTATTTTGTCACGCTAACCTCAACTGTTTATTACTTGTTTTCTTTAGTAAAAGGTTTAGCATCGCTGCCGTACTTGAAGCTTCGACACCTCTCTATTGTACTCGCTAATGAGCCTTTTGTTCCTCTTATCGCGCTGTTCTATTCACTAGAAAAATTTAACTTATGCTTATCTCGCTCGCACTCATCGTTGACTCTGATTATTACCTATCTCCTCGCACAGCTACCTGCAATTTTGCTACTAGTTGCCGTCAGTTTTGTGTTGATTAATATATATCTATGTGTGTTTACCTTGCCAGCTGTTTTGTTATTTGGTAATATGATATTTTTTAATGTTTATGACTATTGTTCGCGTATTGTAACATTGTCACTGCAATCGTTGATCGTCTGTTATATGGCTGCATGGATGGTTGATACCCTGCTATGTATTTTGCTACTATATCTTATTTTAATTATCAATGGCTTCAAGTAGCAATAATAAACTGAATGTCTATTATCAGAATGTCTGTGGGCTTCGTACCAAAACAGTAACTTTTTATCGCGAATTATGCCTGGCATCTTACGATGTTATTGTATTGACGGAAACCTGGTTAGAGGACGGCATCTCTAACTCGGAGCTATTCGGTGATCAGTATTTTGTATGGCGTCGCGACCGGGATTACTGTCTTACGGCTCAAACTCGCGGTGGTGGTGTTTTGATAGCTGTCCGTAAATGTATAGCTGCGGTGCCGCAACCGTTATTTCAATCCTCGGCTGACGACTTATAGGTAACATGGACTGTGCGTCAACCTATCTCTAAAAACTTAAATTAAATATCTGCACCGTTTACTTAAGTAATCAAAACCGTGGTTTCACATTTTCTGAGCAATTGTCTAATTTTCTTGGAAGTTTGAACAACTCAGTGCTAAATAATCCAACTTAGCCTGATTAAAGCCTAGGTTTATTTTAATTTAACTTTGACCTATTTATTTTAAACATCTTTACAAATATACAATATTTACACGTACAATTAAAAAAAGAAAAACCTATAACTATTAAACCAAAAATAAACTAATATAATAACGCATCAAAAAATTCCTCCACATCGCCGTCATCTGGGAATGTGCCCAAGAGACTGACTGCATTGCCCCGTTGGATGGCAATGCTTAACCTCTGCCCAAAGTAAAAACCAGCTCTTGGATCACGAGAAGTGTCAACTAACCTTTTGGAAATTTCCTTAAAAAGGAGATGAGCACTCGGACCCCACGACCCGAGGGTTTCAACCCCAAACGGCTCGAAAATAAGGTTATCACCAAGGTGACTATACTTTCGCCGTTTGAGGTTTTCTGCAGCCGCAGCAGCAGCACCAGCACAGCACGCTGAGCTAGGAAGATGGGATGGCGCAAGAGTGTCGACGCACGTAGCGTCCCACACTAAAGGCCTACCCAACTTCCAAGGAAATAATGACATGCCGTCCGGTCTCTTGCCATCGTCGCGTGCCAAGCCGTTGGGCTCCAAAACTGCTGGAACGCCGACGGCGACGAGAGCACGACGAATGATGTCATTTATATTCGCGTGCCGCGCTATGCGACCTGCACTCCGGTTGCACGATAGGCCGTGGTGTCCGAGGCAGTTGACAGCTTCCCCACAGCGACAGCGATGAGGAGAACAACAAGATGCTCCTAAACGTAAGGAAGCAGCGAGGCGAAAAGTAGTGTCGTCAAACATAGTACCTACGTTTGACGACGGAAGTGCCAGAAGCCAAAGACCCGACTCCCATTTACCCACAGCCAGCAGACGCGCTCGCTCAGCAGAATTAGAAGAAGTGGAAAGTAAATTATTCTGTACTAACCTGCAGAGCGGCTCATCCCACCGCCTCTGAGAAGATGGATTGTCGGGTAAATCAGTGCTCGGGCAAGCAAGTAATCCAACTGATTATTATCTCAATATTGGCGACTTTAATTTGAGTGGGATCTCGTGGCAATCAAAGGACAACACATTACTACCTGTAAATATTTCTAGTAGTGATGAGTACATGCTTACGGATGATCTGCGTGTGTTGGGGCTCGTTCAATATAATGGAATATTAAATAATTACTGTAAGATATTAGATTTGGTGTTGTGTAATGAGCCCGTCTTAGTGTACGAATGTTTATCTCCTCTAACACCTGCTGACAAATATCACCCTGCCCTTTGTATCGAAGTCAACTTTTTTGAGTACAGTCACTTAAATCCCGCGCCTTATACTCGGTATCTTTACGACAAAGGTAATTTTGCGGAAATCAATAAGGAAATATCAGCCATTGACTGGACGAACCTACTTCTTGAAATGTCGCTTGATGACGCTGTGAATTATTTTTATTCTACCATAGCTAACATTCAAAATAAATTCGTTCCTACTGTGATAGTTTTTCCTAGCACGTACCCATCCTGGTATACCCCTTCACTTAGACATCTCATAAAGGAGAAATCCAAATATCTCCGTAAATATAAGGTGTACGGTAGGCTTTCTGATGGATCAACTTTTAAACATTTACGGGAAAGAGTTAAAAAACTCGAAGTGGATTGTTACGCCAACTATTTAGCGACTACAGAAGCTTCTATTGAAGTCAACCCTAAGCGTTTCTGGAGCTTTGTGAAGCAGCGGTCTAAATCAAATATAATGCCCAGCTACCTCAAGTATGGTGATGTAACACTTTCCTCCCCGGATTCCATTTGTAACGCGTTTTCTTCCCACTTTTATTCCACATTTCTTAACCCTAGTGTTGTATCGTCTAATAATCCCCGTCCTCCGCAAACGGTGGTTAATCTCAATATACCTTCAGATATTCATACGATTGAAATTGATCCAAATATTATAGCTAAGTTAATTAATAATTTGTATCCATTTAAATCAGGTGGCCCGGACCACTTATCACCTAAATTTCTGATTGGATGTGCTAAATCAATAGCCTTGCCAGTATCAATCCTATTCAAAAAATCACTCTCTTCATGTACTGTTCCCCTTAACTGGAAGTCGGCTTTTATAACTCCAGTGCATAAAAAAGGGCATAAAAATGAAGTGGTTAACTATAGGCTAATTTCCAAATTGTGCATATTAGCTAAGGTTTTTGAGAGAGTGGTTTATGATCAAGTTTATGCAGCGATCAGGCAGTCTTTTAGTCCTTCGCAGCATGGGTTCCTTAAAGGCCGTTCAACCGTTTCCAACTTGGCTCTGCTTTATGACTTTCTAACTGAAAGGATGGATGATGGGGCACAAGTCGATGTCGTTTACACGGACTATAGCAAAGCTTTTGATAGAATCGATCATGACATCCTCAAAACGAAGCTTTTTAACAACGGCATTAGAGGTGACTTGCTACGCTGGTTTTCCTCTTATATAGAAAACAGGTCCCAAGCTGTCGTTGTCAGTAATTACATCTCAAGTTGGGTTTCGGCTCCTAGTGGTGTCCAGGGTTCGCTGATGGGTCCTTTACTTTTTATCATTTATGTGAGCGACATCGACTCATGTTTCCATTATTCAAACTTGCTTTGTTTTGCTGACGATATGAAGATATTTTCTTCAATATCATCATTGGATGGCATGGATGCTCTCCAATCTGATCTAACACGTTTGGACGAGTACTGCCAGATCAATAAATTGGATTTAAACCCATCAAAATGCTCCGTGATATCATTTAGTAGAAAACGCGTGCCACTCCCTACTACTTATATGCTCAAAGGACAGCTATTACAGCGATGTGATGGAGTGCGTGACTTAGGTGTATATCACGATTCTAAGTTTTTATTTAACACTCACATTGAGCATATAGTGGCTAAAGCCTCGAGGTCGCTCGGCTTTGTTATGAGACTTGCAGGTTGTTTTAAGAAAGCTAAAACCCTCAAAATTTTGTATTGCTCATTCGTGCGAAGTCACCTCGAATATGCGGCACAAATTTGAAACCCATGCTATAATAAATACATTGATCAAATTGAAAATATCCGAAAAAGATTCATTCGTTTTCTATGTTTCCGCCTCCGCATTCAATACCACTCCGTGAACTATTTAGATCTATGCAAAAAATTCCATTTGCAGCCACTTATAAATCGTCGAAGGGTGGTGGATTGTACATATCTCTTAAAAATTATAGCAAATGAGATAGATTGTCCTGATATTTTGCGTAAACTGCATTTCAATGTCCCCCATAGATCAGTAAGATTTAACCCACCTATTTCCATACCCTCCTCTTCTTCTAATTATAGGCGTAATTCTTACCTAGTGCGAGCAAGCAAAGACCTTAACTCATTGTGTAAGCGATTCTCATTTGACGTGTTTACCACCAAAAGCTTTTCAGTGCGGAATCAGCTAAACCTTGACTTTTTCAAAAGTGAATAGTTTTACTGTTGTCCATTAGTGTTAGTGATTTAATAATCCTTTAACTTAAAATTTTCTGATTGTTGTGCGTGTTTCCCGTGATCCTTAAGATCTCTATAAATTAATATATTTCTAGCCGTGAGAACCTATAATTGGCTTTATGTAACTTATTCAACTTCTGTATTCCAATCTTTGTATAGCTGTTGGTTTTCCATGTAAATAAATAAATAAATAAGTAAAATAAAAGTAGGTCGCAATTATACCGCTTATTTTTTGTTTAAGTATGTAAATAGTGTTGTGTTTGTGTGTGTATGTATGTAAAGGGACGTGTATGTGTGTGTGTATGTTTGTAGTGAAATGATGTAATGAGCATTTGTTTTATACATATTTGGTAATTTGGTCCACTGATTTTAATTATTTTCTCAGTATTGTCATAATTCAACGAATTTAGAAGATTGAATATTTCGGTTTTAAAGGGATGTTTATTAAGATGACGAATTTGAATTTGCTTTGAAATTCTATTATACATGGACGGTCCTAGGTACATCAAACGGCCATCGGTATCTAAAATAAAGAGACCTTTGCCCTGCAGTGAAACGCCAAAGGATGAATTATTATGATAGTTTGTTGAAAGTACGAGTACCCTTTCGATCTACTTAGGTAATCCATAAATAATAATTAGATCAGATATGTCTTATATACTGCGATATGTCGATCGATCCGTCTACAGCCACTCAATTAAACCTTAATCTAAAACTGAAAACCTTGACGTACTTCATAATTACACAAATAAATAAAATTAAAAGAGAGTTTTATAATGTAAAAAACTGCTTTTTACTACTAACATAAGAAAGTTTACACTGCACTCACACCATTTCTTTTCTATCTTTCTATTTATTTTGGTTATTTTCCGAAACAGCTAAAGCGATTTGGAAAGGACTCTTCCGCTGATAGATAGTAACCACTATAAATAATAATATACCTAAATTCTATTTCAGGACAGGACAAACAATTAATACACAGACAGGACAGGCAAACACAGACAGACACACACACTGACATACACTGTTTACAGACTGATAATGAAAATGTTCAAATTGCTACGAAAAATCTCAGAATTGACCTTAGGCCCTAGAATTATAACCTAGTTTTTTTCGAGGGTAGGAGCTAAATAAGCTAACACACAATTTTCATAAGCAATTTTAATTTAAAATATAATTAATAAATTTTAAAGGTTTTTAATATTAATATTGGGTGCATTTACCTCTAAATAATAAGTGCTTACGTTGGTGAAATAGTCAATGTAACTTAAAGTCAAACTACACCTCCTGCCAGCTGATCACTACTACTTGTCAGTCACTTCATAAAGTTGATCAACTAAATTAATAATAACTGCAATGTCTCAACTTGATAACATACAATCGGCCCAGAAGAGCTTGGAAGAATGCTTCCTTAAGAAGATGGGTGAGCTTGAGGCACAGATCCAGAGTGCGGGGCCAGCTAAAGACACTGTCGCCAAAATTGCCGAAGAGTTCCGGACATTTAGAGAACTTATGTTTAGTATGCTAGGACTTCTTCGTAAGCAGATCACGGAGTGCTCCAGATTGACTGACGGGTTGGAGACACGAACTCGTCGGAAAGCACAAATTTTCACTGGTTTTGCCGAAACCGACATGGAAGATTGCACGGCTCTAGTGTTGGACGTACTCCATAATAAACTGGCCCTGTCCGACATAGTGGCATCTTCAATCAAGGTCTGTCACAGGCTGGGGACCTCAAAGAAAGATGCCACACGCAGCCGACCCATACTGGTAAGGTTCTCCAGTGTTGACCATAAGTCTGCTGTTTGGATGGCAAAAGCAGCACTGAAGGGCTCCACTGTCACTGTAAAAGAGTTCCTGACGAGGGCTAGGCAAACTGTCTTCGGTATGGCGCGATTGCATTTTGGGATGCCGGCATGCTTGACTCAAGATGGAGTCATAAACATCAGATCCCCTGACGGAAAACGGCACAAAATTACTTCCTTGGAGGAACTCAATCCCCTGTTGGCAGAGTTCCCTAAAAAGTCCGAAGTATCATCTGCAGCAGGTAGCAGGCCGGGCGGGGAACAGCGTAAGAATTAGTTGATTTCTTCAAGATTTTATTGTTATGCTTATCTACACTATCCACATAGTATCTATTTGTGCTTGGGGCGTCATATTTCTCGTAATTATTAGGTATTTTTAATCGTGCACGTCTACCCGCTAACTATGTTCTTTTTCTAGCTCGTTACTAATGTTTGATTCTTTGATTTTATATTTTTATGTTTAACAATTTCGTTTCTTCTGCAGTTGTTTTACTTGTTTTGTTAATGTCAGTCATGACTGTCATGAGTCAATAAGATGATTTGTAATGTCAATTGTCAGTTAAATTTATGTTAATGTCACTGTCATCTGTTAAACTATTGTCTATGTGACGTCCCATGTCCCCCTGTTCCACGTTTGTAACTTTGTGTAGTATGTCTTTCCTATAATATCTGTTTCACGTTTGTAATTATGATTTTTCTTACATGTTGATATGTTTTGTTATACTGGTGTTGCTGGTGGGTGGTGCACAGATAGTGGTGTAGCACCTAAGAGTTACAGTTTAGTAATAGTTCAGTCGCGTATTTGCGTGATATTTATATTATTTTATTTATATTATTATTTTTATTGTATGTCATCTGATAATGACTCTTATCATTCTGCCAATGCTTCTTTTAATTCTTCCGCTAATGCAAGTTTCACTTCATTGACTGACTCACTTGGTGAATTTGTGCGTCGGAGCTTCAGTCAACAGAAAGGCCCTTTGTTTAATGTCTGCCACATCAATGCTCAAAGTGTGCCAAGTCATTACACTGATCTGTTTGATACCTTTTCTGACGCTAACGTCCATGCCGTTCTGATTTCCGAGAGTTGGCTCAAACCTCATCTTCTCTCTACCACCTACCCTCTTCCCGGTTTCGTTCTTATCCGTAACGATAGAATTGGAAAGGGAGGAGATGGTGTTGCTATTTATCTTCGTAGTGATTTTCCTTTCAAAATCATTGCCTCTTCTCCTTCACTATACAGTGCTTCCGCTGAGTACCTCTTTCTGGAGATACATATCAAAGGTGTCAAAGCCCTACTTGGTGTGGTCTATTGCCCGCCCGCCGTTGATTACTTTTCCAACCTTGAGTTGGCGCTGGATTCTGTAGGGTCTGATTATGCACATTGCGTCATCATGGGCGATTTCAACACAGACCTTGCGCACCCAACCCCTCGTTCCCGTAAACTCCTTCACATCATCGAGTCTGTTAGTCTCCATGTCCTTCCTTTGCAACCCACCCATTTTAATATCTCAGGGGATGATACATGGCTTGACTTGGTCCTAACGACCTCTCCCTCTCTTGTGTCCACTCATGGTCAGTGCCCTGCACCTGGCTTTTCCCACCATGACCTCATTTTCGTCTCGTATATTCTCAGATCTCCTAAACCTGTTCCTAAAGTTCTGTACACACGTTGTTTTGCGCGTATGGATGTAGAAAAGCTACGTCAGGATGCGTCGGAACTCGATTGGGGTCACCTTGTAGCTGCAACAACCATCGACGACAAGCTGCGTATCCTCAATCGTTCGGTCCTTGCTCTTTACGACAGACACGCTCCTGTGAAGAGAGTTAAGCTTAGGCGTCCACCCGCTCCTTGGATGACGCCAGGGGTTCGTATGGCGATGAGGTGCAGGGATCGGGCCTTTCGGAAATTAAAAAAGGATCGCAGTGTAGAAAACAGGAGCCTCTATAAAGCTGCAAGAAACCGGTGTAATCAGATGATACGTAACGCCAAACGCCGCCATATTCTCGAAAACATTTCATCTTCTTCTCCTGCTGATATCTGGAAATTCCTCGGAACTCTGGGTATTGGTAGGCCACGTCATGTGGATTTCCCGAAAACAATTGGCCTGGATGATATCAACCGTCACTTTACAACCACTTGTCATTTGGATGCCAATATGATGTCTCAGACGGTTGATTTCATTTCTGGACTACCTGGTCCCATTATAGAGCCATTTCGCTTTTCTCCAGTCTCCTTGGATGAAGTTAAAAATACCATTCTATCTATTAAATCTAAGGCGGTGGGCCATGACGGGATCAGTCGTCATATGGTCAGCTTGATCCTTGACTTTCTTCTTCCACCAATTACCCACATCATCAACTTTTCTCTTGATTCCGGACAATTCCCTTCCCAGTGGCGTATGGCTTATGTCCGTCCACTTCCTAAAGTTTCTAGTCCCTCACTTCCTAGCCATTTTCGACCTATTTCCATTCTCCCTTTCCTGTCTAAAGTGCTCGAGGCCCGCGTGCACAAACAGCTTTCAGAGTTTGTCCATCGGAACAGCCTCGTAAGCTCATACCAGTCGGGGTTCAGGCCTGGACACAGCACAACCTCCGCTCTCCTTAAAGTGACTGGTGACATTAGAGAAGCAATGGGTGATACCAAGGTTACTGTGTTGGTTTTAATTGATTTCTCCAATGCCTTTAACCCTTTTACGCATATGGGACACATATGTCCCCCCACAATTTTCACGAGTTACAGCTACACTGGATAAGTAAAACCATTTTTATATTATTTTTTATAACATTTATTGTACCTTTTCGAGTTTATGCACTGGTAACACTAAAAAAAAAAGATATCTGTCAAAAAAGTTGGTGGCGCCAAAAGTGAAAAATATTTTCGCTGGGCGTCAATATTTAAAATTGCTTTATTGATAAATAGTGACTTTTTACGTCCGTTTTTCTTCAGAGTCATATTTACTGGTAAGTACAATTATCATTTTATTACTTGTTTTCGGCTTTCTTAGTAAAAGTAATGCATATTATGTGAAAAAATATAAAGGGACGCGGGTGTCCCAATATGCATCAAAGGAAACTTTTGCTTCGAACTCATTAGTTGTTACAACCATTATATTGTTTCTTATTTTTATATATTTT
This sequence comes from Charanyca ferruginea, assembly GCA_947361185.1. Taxonomy (NCBI): domain Eukaryota; kingdom Metazoa; phylum Arthropoda; class Insecta; order Lepidoptera; family Noctuidae; genus Charanyca; species Charanyca ferruginea. The sequence continues at coordinate 6,382,340 of OX376060.1, forward strand.
ACTGCAGAAAATGTCTTCAAATCGGCATCGAGAATTTACGCTGCGGGAGGAGCATATTTTCGAAGTCTTGTTGGCTGACAACAGTGACGACGAGGATGGTTTACGCCTTGATGAAGAGGACCAAACATTTTTAGCACAAGATATAGATGCGGGTATGTCGACTGTTGTAATCGAACCAAGTTCAGCGTCTCTAATAGACAACATTATTGAATCTCAGCAACCGAGTACTACCGTTCCATCTTTCAATTGGCGGGAAAACTCATATGTCCCGCACAATTTTCATGAGATCCAAGCATATAAGTTTGGGGAAGTGCACATATTAGATAGCACCGACATTTCGGATATGGAAATGACTCCTATAAAAATTTTCAATGCTGTTGGAGACTTTGAAAAATTGATTCATAAGATTATTGTACCTGAATCAATACGTTACGCTGAACAAAATGGTCGATGTTTTACTATGTCCAATGAAGAAGCCAAAGCCTTCCTTGGCATGAATTTTGTGATGGGATATCATTGTTTACCTACATTCCGTAACTATTGGTCTACAGATCCTGACATGGGAGTTCCATACATTGCTAACGTCATGCCTATAAATCGCTTTGAAGAAATACGTAGAAACTTACATTTTAGCGACAATTCTAATGAAATGAATAGATCCAATCCGTCTTATGATAGAGCATTCAAAATACGACCAGTTCTAGATCATTTCAACCAAGCATTTCAAAACGCTATGAGTAATACGAAAACCCAGGCAGTTGACGAACATATGATCAAATTCAAAGGCCACAATATAATGAGGCAATATGTCAAAAACAAGCCAATAAAATGGGGGTTCAAAATGTGGTGCAGAGCAGACTCGTCTACAGGCTATCTTTTTCAGTTTGATCTGTACACAGGAAAAAAAAATGGTGGTGCTGAAACTGGATTGGGTGAATCGGTTGTGTTGCAATTGTGTGAAGGTTTACAGGGTATAGGTTGTGAAGTGTATTTTGATAATTTTTTTAATTCCCCTAATCTTCAGCATAAGTTGTCAAAATTAGGTATAAAAGCTTGTGGAACAGTACGCTCCAATAGGAAAAATATACCAAAAAATTTGCCATCTGATAAAAGTATGAATCGTGGAGACATTTTCGCGGCGAGCAGCAACGGAATATCTTTCATAAAATGGATGGATAATAAAGCTGTGTTTTTATTGACAAATTTCTTGTCACCCATACCAACAGCGACAGTCAAGAGGCGTGTACAAGGTAGTGGTGATAAGATAAATGTAACATGCCCTGAAGTTGTTGTAAAGTACAATAAAAATATGGGAGGGGTCGATCTAATGGACCAAAAAAAAGTATGTTACGAAGTGGACAGGAAGGCAAAAATAAAATACTACCTAAGGCTTTTTTTTGATTTACTAGATATTACGATGAATAATTCGTATATAATTTATTGCAAGTTGCACGAAGCAAGACGTGTTGAAGGAACCATGCTTTCAAACCTAGAATTTCGCCAGGTAGTAGCTCGTTCACTTATTGGCAATTTTTCGTCTCGACAAAGAGCTTTGTCATCTGTAGTAATGACGAAAAAGCGAATTTATCTGGCACAAAAGCACGGAAATGTTTCACATTCAATGCTAAGAGTGAGTAGTAGGAAAAGATGCGTACAATGTGCAAAAAGTCGTGTCGAGAATCGAACAAATAACGTGTGCTCTACATGTAATGTCCACCTCTGCTACACTTCGGAACGAAATTGTTTCGCAGAATTCCACTAAATTTTATGTTTCATATTATAAATAAGTTTCTCATATTAAATAATTTATATTTTGTACCCGAGTTTGTTTTTATTTGTAATAAAAATGTTAGAGTATTTTTGCTGCCATAAATAAAAAATGTACACCTTGACGCATATTGGGACATATATGTCCCCTTCTCAAAAATACTAAAATACACTCAACTTCTTTATTCTGTATTACTTTTATGTTAAATTAGTCCAAAACAAATAGATAACAATAAACAAAATCATTCTTATTGTCTTGGAATAGTTATAAACGTGAAAGGGTTAATGCCGTCAGTCATGATATTCTCTTATCCATCCTCTCACATCTGATGGTTTCCTGTGAGGCGCTGGAATGGTTCTCTTCTTATCTTCGGGGACGTCAGCAGTTGGTCCGCGTTGACGAGAGTTCATCGAGTTGACATGGTCTGGATGCTGGGGTTCCACAAGGCGGTATTCTTTCTCCATTACTATTCTCTATCTTCATTAATTTTATTACTCACTGTATTCGGTGTTCGTATCATCTTTATGCCGATGATCTTCAATTGTATTCAGCTACGCGGGTGGAACGTTTATCGGACGCTATAGAGGATGTGAACCGAGACTTGGACGCTATCAAAGACTGGTCTGATAGATTTGGGGTGTCCGTAAACCCCTCAAAATGTCAGGCCATTATAATTGGAAGCTCGCGTATGATGGCTAGAGTGGCGGTTTGCTCTCCTTAATAACTGTATCAGGTTTATCTATAACTTGAGGAAATATGACCATGTATCAAACTACAGGTCTGAGTTGAAATGGTTGCCCATTCGCCAGAGAAGAAGTTTGCGTGCACTGACAACGCTTTTCTCCCTACTCAACTCTCTCTCCCCCCCTTCTTATCTAATGTCCCACTTTCAATATCTATGTTCTTCACACGCTAGAAATCTGCGATCTTCTAACAACCTTCTCTTACTTTGCCCTTCTCATACTTCTGATTTTGTTCATTCTTCCTTTCATATCCAGGTCATTCTTCTTTGGAATGCGCTTCCTCTCGATATCAGAACGGCCACCAGCCAGTTTGCATTTAAGCGGAAATTGCGAACTTATTTTCAGCACAAATAAGCAGAGTCATCTCATAATACTTTGTTCCTTTATTTATATTTATATATATAATATATATATTATATGTTTATATATATTTTATATAGGTATGTTATATGCCAAACATTAAATTATGTATGTATAGTTTATATATTCGTAAGTTTATATCTTTTTAACTTTTTTAATATTTTTTTTTCTCATATGCACCTGCCATGTTATCTCTTCACCACCCTTGGTTGACTGGTAGAGAATGCCTAAGGCATTAAGTCCGCCTTTGTACCTTTGTGCATGAAGTATAAATAAATAAATAAATTATATAAAATATATTTAATGATCAATATTTAGTTGTGGTAATTCTTGCCTCAGAAATTCGTATTCCGATTTCTGTTCTTGACGTTACATTAATGTTTTATTCTCCCGTAAGCCATAATTACAACATTCACTTTCTTTCTATTTTAACAAATAAACAATCGATCCATCTTTTTTTTTGTACTTAACACTTTCCTTTTCTTATGTTCCACATTTATGTCAATCGTAATCATTTGTCACCGTCTCCTTGACTTGTCATCAATGACACGAATTGAAGTATATTTATAAATAGTTTTAAGTTTTTATTTTTCCTCTCTAGCCTGTTTAGAGAATTGAAGAACAGAGTGGAAATTTCTTCATCCTCTGTAATACAGGGAGGATCCTCCGAAAATACGGATGTTGTGTCTGGTGGGCTACTACCCGACGCGGAGAACTCTGCTGTATGTTTCATGTGCGATAGAAGTCGCTACACCTGCACTATTCCAGTGCTGAACTGAAGCCAGTTCTACATAGTACTCTTTCCCCACTTTGAACTAGCCCTTAAGGTAAGCGTCCAGATTGTCTCGCCTCTTCTTTCTGAGCCGGCTTCGGTGACGCCGTCTATTTACAGATATCCATTCCGTGGAATCTCTTGCTCAGTTCACTTTTTTCGATCAATAAAATAAATAAATAAATTACTATTATCAGGTGACGCTGAAGAAAGCATTTATTATAAGCAAAATAAAAGCTTCCAATTAAACATGGTCTAGGTTCTCAAATCAATGTTTATTTTTATTTTTACAGATACGTGAACTGCAGCAGTACAAAAGCATAATTACTGATAACTCCTACCAGACTTAATACTAGGGTAGCGTCTACATTGAACAAGCCACACGCTGTCATCTTATTAAACGTTCGATTTGTCTGTAGCACTTTTTTGCAAAGATTTTTTTGACTTTCTGTAAGCAAAAAATAATGAATTATTAATCATGTAAATCTAAACTTTTTAATAGTCTTTCTGTCATCTGAATGCTTGAGGTTTTAAAACCTTTTTTAAGGAAGAAATTTGATATCCTCAGTCACATTTGGGTTTAACGACATTTATTTCTCAAAGAACAAATTACAGTTCACTTAAAGAGAAACTTAACTAAATTAATAATAGGTGGTAAGTAGTTTACATAACGAAGTTCAAGCTATCCAAGAAACTGAAACACCATAGTTTAATTATAATACAATATAGCAAAATAGCTCAAGGTGAACTTATGTGTCTAATATAATAATTCCTTAGGCCTTTTTTAAATGTTGGTATGCTTGTACACTCCCTGACTTTTTTAGGTAATTTATTGTATAGCCGAACCCCCTCATACTGTATAGTTTTCCGACCGTACAAGGTTCTCACTCTTGGTACTTCTAGGTCGTCTTGATTACGGGTATTATATTTATGAGTCTTTTGTGTGTTTGTATGTTAGTCTTAAAAATCTTTCGGATTGTCATGCATGTATGGTATGTGTACAATTGCTGTAAGTTAAATAACTTTGTTTTTTGTAGAGTAGTTCTGTAGGAGTATAGTAGTTAATTAAAGAGGGTTTTGATGATTTTCTTTTGTGTTCGTTGTAAGTGTTGTTGATTTGTTTTTGCAGCTTGTCCCCATAGTTGGATCAAATATTCCAGATGTGGCTTGACTCGCGTGAGGTAAATAGTATGTATTAGCTTGTATGGTACACATTTTGCTAAGTTACGTATAGCTCCGGTGAGTGGGAGTATTCGAGATCTTACGTAGTCAATATGCGCTCTGAATGTAAACTTACTGTCCACAATTTGGCCCAAATACTTTTCATGCGCTGATTTGACGTTTATCGTCTCCGTTGTACACGGGAACCGATCACTTTTCTGAATTATTGTTGTCCGAATTTCATTTTACCGAAAACTATTGACCGACGTCGTTTTTGCTATATGCATTATTTGACATATTTTTAGATCATCGAAGTATCATGTGTCATAGGTATTATTTTACCAAACTATGTTTCTCCGATTTACAAAATAACTTTTTCCTATTGGCCGAAGTCTCTTTTGACCTATTTTCATTTGCCAAATGATTTGTTTGCCATATTTTCAACAACATTTTACGGAATATTATTTGATCACAAATATATAGCCGGTGCATTTTCAACATTAAATTAAAATAGTGTCATAAAAAGTCAATATGTTACAAAATTTATTGACAGAAACGAATCGCTGCAAAACCGACTTCACGCAGTCTTGTCTGCCCTACAACTAGAGTGTAATTTAAGAACGCGTAGGAGCGGAGGGCTGTGGAGGCCCGCAAGCTGAGGAGCAGGCGGTTTGAAGGCTCGCTGCCGCGGCTGAGACTGGCCGGCAGAGCCGAAGAGTCGAAGCTGCGGTGGTGAGCGTTAAAACCATCTGCAACGATAAGCTCGCGTGGGGCCGCCCAGACCCCGCAGCGCCGGAGCCGTGACAGAAACAATGCTTGTGCCTGCTTGCATGTTTCATGCTTGTTTGCACGCTGCATGCTTGTTTGCATGCTGCATGCCTGCTTGCATGCTGTATGCCTGCTTGCATGCTGCATGCCTGCTTGCATGCTGCATACTTGAAGCAAGAATCTTTGTCTGCAAACTTCTTACTGGGGCTACCTGTTTTATTAAGTGCCATTACGTTAAATAATTAATAAATCAAAATAGTAGGATACTAATACTAATCTGAAATTAGCTCTCTATAACGCCACTGTAATAAATACATTAGTTTTGAAAGCTCTTTAAAATATTTAATTTCACTCAAATTGTCTTTAATTTTCTTAAGCTTTTGATTTTTCGTTTCTTTAACGACGTATTTTTTTTTTCTGGTGGGGTCCCGGGTATCATTCACTCAATATCAGGCATATTTACTTCTAGGCGTTTGGTGAAATATGGTAATTAAAACAGTGGTATAACGAATGCTCGAACAAATGTTATTTCGGCTAAGTGTAACTTCGGTAAAAACTTTTTCGACAAATTAAAACGTCGGAGCAACGAAAAAAAGCGAATTGATAATAGGTCAACTGATACAGTGGCAGACGTGACTTCGATGAAGTAAAAAAATACGAAACGAGAAAAGTTGAAAAGTTTTAGGGGAAATGAAATTCGGTCAAATATTTTCTGACCTTATGATAGGTAACACTGGCTATCCAGATATGACCAGTGAAGTAAGGTGTGGTGTGGTGTGTGAGTGTGACAGACCCCTCCACTCGCCCTAAGGTGGAGGACATCCATGAGGATTTTCCACCGCGGAACAAAATAATACGGATAACCACCTACCACAATACAACTTACAATACACAATACTACAAAGCGCCGCCTCTAACCGACGCTGATACACATACCAGTGTGACTATCTCTTTAACGCCTACTTAAATTCCAAATTCTCTTAAACTTAATTTGAACGATCTGTTCATTCATTGGTGTCAATATATTCTTACGTGGACAGTTCCTGTTCTTCATCAGCAGTATACACGCCGTCTCAGCTTCCTCGACACTTATGTAGAACCTCTCGCAATAAACACCTTCCAGAATTATGAGTGTTATGTTCTTTGTCAAGAATAGTACTGATACGATTTCAAACATCCGCAAGCGCTGAAAGTCAAAACTAATATTATATTTTCTTTTTTTTTTCTTAAATGACAACAGCATCACTTGTCTCTGCCATCTAGCCTTTTTACAACTATGTTGGGACTGGCTTTCACTCTTACCGGAAACAGCTGAATACCAATGTTTACATGGAGCGACTGCTTATGTGACTTCAAAGTCTTTCAAAAGTGCCTATTAATGGGGAACACCCAAATATATTTTATTCCGAATTTCGTTATTCCGATTTTCATAAGTCCGAATTCCATAATACCTAAGAATTATGATGTCTATTATTTAACCGAGTGTCGTAAATCCGATTTGCTTGTTTTCCAATTTTCATATGTTCGAAGAATCAAATGGTCGATGGGTTCTCGGTCCGACATTCCGAATTCCAATCCTTCGAATAAACTGCTAAAATTATAATTCTGATATGTATATTACATATATATATATATGTCGTATCCGGTCAATAGTATGAACGTGAAACGCAAAGACAATAAATAGTCTATGGTGAAACGGATCGCAAGCGCGCCATTATCAAGAACACGTGATCAACCACCACCATTTTGGCGCGCTTCTACAGAGTCGTGATGTTTTCAGCCGACAGCGAGGAAGACATTCAGAATCCAGTGTCTGATCGCAACGGAGCTAATACGTCCCGAAACTGTATTTTCGATTCGTTGTTGAAGTGAAGTGAACTATGTGAATTTTGAATGTGAGTTTATTTAAATCGAGAATATGTTAAACTGTGGTTTTAATAAATGCCGTGTATTGTACCCTATACCCAGTGTGTTTTCATTGCACGAAACTCATATTCTGCCCATTTGATGACTGAATCTAACGGACTAAATCCTGACGATCCGACATATATATATTCAAAATCCATAAGTAACGTTCAATGTAATTTAAAAACGTCTTAGTGGGTGTCGTAAGAGGCGACTAAGGGACTTACCTGAGAATGGGCAGCAGCGTTCTCTGTGCCTTTGTAACAACCATACTGCTTTCGCTAATCCGCCTGCCTTGGGGAGGCCTATGTCCAGCAGTGGACGTCTTTCTGCTGAAATGGTGATGATGATGACAAAAGTTAATGACAGAAACGAATCGCTGCGAAACCGACTCCACGTAGTTTTGTCTGCCCTATCCGTAGAGTGTAATATAAATCCGCGTAGGCGCGGAAGGCGAGGCGAAACCATGTCTGTTGCATGCTGCATGCTCGCTTACATGCTGCATGCTTGCTTGCACGCTGCATGCTTGCTTGTATGCTGCATGTTAGGTTAGGTTAGAACTGTGACCAGCAAAAGAAAATATTTTTATTCAAGAGAAAATGTTTCTAATCAAAAGTAATCAATCATATTTTAAAATGAGAACTAATACACTGCAAAAAAAGATAATCGGTGTTTTAATAACCAGAATTCGCATTTTTGATGTTTAGAATTTTCATTATGTCAGACTTTTTGTTATTCGATCTTTTGTAACTCGGTATGTTTAGAATAGTAATTACAATAATAATAATTATACGAATGGGTCATGCCGGTTTTGATGTACTCTTTCGGCATACTCAAGTGGACTCAGACGGAACTTGACGCCCTGGATAGGAGGGTCCGTACATTGCTGACTGCAAATCGGATGCATCACCCACGGTCATCGGTAATGAGAATGTATATCCCACGGAAGTGCGGAGGTCGAGGCTTTCTTAATACTAAGTCCCTGCACAACCGTGAGGTATGCAATCTCAGGGAATACTTCTTTAAAGCCGACGTGGGGATGCATCGAGATGTGGTCTCAGTGGACAAGGGCCTCACCCCGCTCTCCTTAGCGAACGAGAACTGGCGCAAACCTGTACTACTAGATACTAATGACCGTAAGAAGGTATGGCAGAGCAAGGAGCTTCACGGGCGCTTCTACCGGGCTCTACATGGGCCTGATGTGGACTTCTTGGCGTCCGTATCCTGGCTGCGATTCGGTGACCTCTTTGGGGAAACCGAAGGTTTTGTCTGTGCGATTATGGACAAAGTTATGATGACGAACAACTAACGGAGGTATATTGTGAAGGACGGCACGGTTGACATTTGTCGGGCATGCCACCGACCGGGAGAATCAATCCGACACATTATCTCTGGGTGCTCTCGTCTGGCTAACGGAGACTACTTGCATAGACACAACCTTGTAGCTAGGATTATCCACCAGCAACTTGCTCTAAAATACAGGCTTGTGGAATCGGAAGTACCGTACTACAGGTATGTGCCCGACCCAGTTTTCGAAAATGGCAACATCACATTGTATTGGGATCGATCTATCATCACTGACAGGACTATTGTTGCCAATAAGCCTGACATAGTGGTGATAGATCGATTTGAGCGTCGCGCAATGATTGTTGATATAGCGGTTCCGCATGACGAGAACCTCGTGAAAACCGAGAAAGATAAACAAATAAAGTATCTTGACTTGGCTCGCGAGGTTGTCGACATGTGGGATGTGAATACAGCAGTCATTGTGCCGACAGTCGTTACGGCCAATGGACTCATTTCCAAGAGCCTCGACCAACACCTAAGGAGGCTCTCGTTGGGCAGCTGGATCAAGGGCTTGATACAGAAACCAGTACTCCTAAACACGGCGCGTATTGTCAGGAGATTCCTCTCTCAGGAGCCCTGACCACCGGTAGCTTGGACCCTATTCCCGATACCGGTGGGCTACTATTTTTTATATTTTTAAATGTTTTTATTTATTTACTAATATTTAAAAATATAATACAGTATGTAAATAAAATAAATAAATGAGAATTATAATAATATGTGGGGACATTTTCACACACGGCCATCTGACCTCAAACTAGGGAGACCCTGTACTATGGGTGTCAGACAGCTGATATACATACAAAAAGACATTTTTTTTTGTAAATACGTACATATATATAGATAAACAACACCCAGACACAAGGCAAACACAAGTGCTCATCACACAAATGTTTACCCTGGGCGGGAATCGAACCCGCAATACGCTGCGCAGCAGTCGATCGCTCAGTCACTGCGCCAACCGTGTCGTCAACCGTGTGGTTAATTATAAACGTTCGGAATTTTGAAATCATAAAAATAGGATGAATGATAAATTGGAGTTGTTATATTAGGGATTTTGAACCATTCGGAATTATGAAAATCGGTATTTTGAAATTCATATTTCTGACTTTCGGAGTAACATTTTTCGTATTTATGTAGTGTACCCCTTTTAATGGTCTAATTGAAATAAATGATTTGACGTTGACTTCTACAATGGCAACTGGCACCTACGGCTTTACATTCCTTCAAAGGTACGGGTATTTAGTAACAACAAATAGGACAAAGTATTTATGTTAGCATACTTACTTACATTTATTCTCAAAGATAAGATTGTTATGTAGAAAAATAACAGAACGCGGTAAAATTTGATAAGTACGTCGCCTAATATCTGTGAAACATGAGAACAAAATGGTTTTAGTAAGTCACATACATAAGTTTACTGTAAAGTTATACAATAAGTCGTTAATAAATAAAATTGGTTTGATGTTATTAATTATTATTTAATTTAGGCATTCCAGTTGTCCTGGAGCAGAATCTTCGCAGCCCAATTACTTTGCTCTATCGCATAGCGGGTTTACCCCAGTAGGAGGTGCGCGTGAATTAACAACTATCTCCCAGGCCCTTGACTCATGGGAGAATCTAGTAAGTTAGATAGAGTGGTTTAGTCAGCAGGAGTTCAATATTACAATATTATCCGTCTTTTCCAGACGTACCAATGGAATGTTTCAAATTATTTTTTTCTGTTTCATAACCGAAAATATGAATTTGTTTGCGATGGTAATGTTATAAAAACTTACCAATACCTGAAAAATTGTTTTATACAGATCGTAAGCTTTTAAAATATTTTGATATATCTCGAGGAGTTTCATACATTGTTCATTATTTTCGTGTTCGTCATCAAACATCTTAATTTTTTTAATCCATACATCGAGATATCTTTTTAATAATATTGTAATGCGGATGGCAACTATGTAATTTACATCGATTGAGGTAAAAATAACGGCACAAGTAAAGTCGACGATAACAGGAAAGATATTGCTATTCTGGTTATAAAAAACGTGATAAATTATATTCATGAATGTTTCAGTGCCAATGGTAGAAAATAGTGAGATTAAGTTCCAAATGATGTAACTCCGGATATTTAAACCGATGCTCTCATGGATAGTTTGAATCTTCAGAATAAGCAAGATGTTATTATGCTTGTGCACCAGGTCTAAAATAAATAACGTTGCAACACACAAAAAATGTATAATGAAAAAGCAAACGTAAGCGAGTGAAATAAAATCTCTTTCAGGCCGTTGCCCATTTTTAAAAATCTCGTGAATGGTGAACATTCTGTAGGTACAAAATACACTTATGATTGACGTATACAAGAATGCCAATAACTGATATATCTTTCCCCTTGGAAAAATGTGATTATGACGGACACAATATTTTGAAGAGAAAAACAAATGTAGTGAAATATTAAAAGATTTCACTATTCTTTGAACGTTATTTTCGAGTCGGTTATTGTGGAGCACTGGTAATAAGGGCGAAATATTTTTTAGTTTTTGGAACACGTCCATCATCTTCAAATGCCAGTCGATGGACGACTAGTAGTCGTTATTGAAATATATTTTCTACGTCGATAAAATTAGGGTTAGAAAGTCAATGTTTTTAATTTAATGTTTATTGATTGTATTATCACATTAGTACCGTTATGACTAGACTGGCGCAGTTGAGCGATTGACTGCTGCGCTGCGTGTCGCGATTTTGATTGAAAGTCAAAGTCAAAGCATTTATTTCAATTAAACTATTTACAGGCACTTTTGAATTGTCAAGGAGTCAGTTAGTTAGTCAGAAAGTTGAAGCTAGTTGCTCGTTCCAAAACGTAAACGACGTGCCGACGTCGTCATCTCTATGGAGAAGAATGAGCCAGAAACTTCACGGACACTCTTTTAAATCAAGTTTTTTACAAAGTACTGATTACATGATTCTTATTGCTTCTCTCTTAAACTCAATAAAGTGAAGTAAATTTGCATGTTTTATGCTCGTATACAACCACAATAAGGTTCATGACCGTGATTTTGTATTTTACATAATTATAATGTTAATAAATAAGTACTTAAACTTAAATTTCGTCTAGGCATCCTACCCACATAAAATAGAAAAAAAATATTGAAGGCAATAGAAGTAGATTTTATTGTTTGATTAATTTAATAAATGCCTTTAAAGTAAATTCGTTAGCCTACCTGCTTCATATTTCCATATAACTACGCTAACTTCTCCAATTTCTCTTTTATTTTATTTCCCATATTTATCTAAGTTTTTGTCTATCCTATTGTTTCTCACACCGTTTCTTTAATTCTACTTTCAGTAACCATATCTGAAACCATGCCTGTGATGACCCGTAAGGCTACTGCTCAGGATATGGAGCTTAAATTAAGAACGGCCCTCCAAGAATTAAAAGCATCTAATATTCAATGTCAACAGCTGTTGCAAGAGAGAGATGAAAGTGAGGAGGAAGTCAAGAAGATAGTTGACAGAAACTCTAGCTTGAAGCGGGAGCTAGTAGACTTACATCAGCAATACTTGGAGGTTGTTGATGAACGGGATAAATTAAGGATGGTCACAGATGGTTTCAACAACTGTAGTAATTTGTATGAGGAGGCTTTGAGCAAAGTTAGGGACTTAGAGGATGAATTAATCCAGGCGAATGTACAAATTTCTAAATTACAAAAGGAAAAGGAACATACTCAGGTCAAAGAAACCAACCATTTATATTATGAATTATTAAATACAAACTGTAACCCATGTTCGTTAATAACCATAGACCTTACTGAAGATTCTTTACTAAAAGATAAGTCTAGCTATAAACTTAGTCAAAATAAATTAAAAAAATATGCTAGACTGAATAAAATTATTAAGAAATGTCATAAATTCAAAAGTCAACAAAAAAGCTATTCCAAAAATATTCAACTTAGGAAAGAACGTGTTGCTCTTATAAATAAATTGAAAAACTACCAGATAAAATTGGAAGATAGTAAGAACATTTATGAAATAGACACTCAGCGTTTGCAATCAGAAATACAGGTTCTGGATGACTCACTAAAGTCCCTTTATGGTAAATATATAATATCTGAAAACCAAATAAAGGAACATATACTAGCTGCAAATGAGTTAGTGGATTTGTGTAATTACAACGCAGACAGAGTGGACTCACTGACTCTCAGCAACACGCAGTGTACTTGTCAGAGGGAGTCTGACCTTGTGGCCGTTCAGCCTGAGGCAACGGAGTCCCAAGCTGTGACTGCCCAAGGTTGTATCCCCAACCATAACCATGACATTGTACAAGAAGTGCCACAGGCAGTATCTAGTACTTGTTCCTCTGGTAGCAGTCAAGCAAGTCTTTCAGTAATGTTTTCTGATAGTATAGGCAGAGGTATAGGGAAATTAATTAATAATAACCTAAGATATAACATTCAGAACCATTGTACACCAGGGTTATCCTACAAACATGTAATGTCATCAATAACAAAGTTTCAATATAATCCATCAACCAATATTTCTGTATTTATAGGTAATAGTTTAAAGGTCACAAAGGAAGATATTACTGACTGTGTTACAGACATTCTAAACATTAATTGTAACAAAATAATTTTGTGTGCTTTTCCATATTTTAAACACTTAACATACAGACAAAATAATTATATACATATGTTAAATAAACATGTGCATCTTCTAGTAAGTCACTATAGTGACAAGCTTATGTTTTTTGACACCAACAGTTTTGTTGGAAAATTAAAATCGACTAGGGATACTGTGTATCTGCCCTTTAGGTTTAGACATCAAATAGCGCGGCTATTAGCTTATAGTATTAACTCAGACATAAGTAGTATGTCGAAGTCTTGTGTTATTAGCTCCACATCAATTAGTAATAATACTAATAATAAGGTGGTGACCCAGAATGATTGTAGCACTTATGCTATACATAATTATACAAACTGTACGAAGGAGGATCCATGTGTCATTATGGACCAGCCATCTATTGATGCGAGTTGCACAAGTGGTAGGAACTCACTACCTGATATCATTGAAGTCCGTGGTCAAACTCCGAATAATAATTTAAACTAGTTTGTAAGACAACAGAAGGTACCAATAACAATATAGTTAAACCTACAAACAACAAGGTACCTTCTTGCTCTCAAAAAGTTAAGTTGCAGAAACAGCAGAATACCTTGAAATTATTTCATCAAAATATTCAAGGTATTTCATCCAAATTATTAGAAATTGAAATGTTTTTAGAAAAAACTATGTTTGACATTGTTTGTTTTACTGAACATTGGTTAAAGGATTACCAAATGCTAATTAACTATGAAAACTATAGTGTGGGCAGTTGTTTTAATCGCAAAGCTATGTCGCGTGGAGGCTCATTGATCTTATTAAAAGATTGTTTAAAATATAAAGAAAGAAATGACATAGTTGGCCTATCGGTTGAACATTGCATCGAACTTTCCTGTGTCGAGCTGGATGAGCATATCATAGTGTGCGTGTACAGACCCCCAAGCTACCAAAACTATTCTTTATTTGAGTCTGTAATGGAAGATGTATTAGCGAAACTTGCAACGTGTAGCAAACCCGCAATTATTTGTGGTGATTTTAATATTAATGTTTTAGAAAATAATTTGAATAGTAGTCGATTATTAAGCCTTTTTAAATCATTTAATTTGTCGAATGTTTTCATGGAGCCTACTAGGGTAACTCCAACTACTGCTACCTGCATCGATAACATTTTCTGCGATTGCGACTATGTAGATAAAGCTATTGTTAATTATTTACCATCGGATCATAGCGGTCAAACGGTAACATTTATGTTCAAAATGCCTACGACAAAAGTACAAATACAATTTAGACCTATAACAACTGGTAAATTAAATAAATTTAATAAAACTCTAAATAATAAGTTAAATACTCTGGACCACTATAACAACGATGCAAATAAATTGTATAATGATTTATTTTCTGTGGTCGAAACTGAATTCAATAAAAATTTTGAAAAAAAGGCGAAATATATTAGCCCTAAGTTTATATTTAGTGACTGGGCAACTAAGGGTATTAGAAAAAGTAGAGAAAGACTGTTTGAGCTGTATGGCCTTAAGCCTTACATTAACACGGAAACTTTCAACAAGTATGTTGCTACTTATTCTAAAACTTTTAGAAATACTTGCAAGGTAGCGAAAGCGCTATACATTAGTAACAAGATCAAATCGGCAGACGATAAAATAAAGACAGTTTGGAAAGTTATAAATAACGAAACTAGCAAGAAAAAAGTTCGTAACGCGGAATATACATTGGAGACATCACATGGTCCCGTAAGCTCTAACATAGAAGTAGCTCGTGAATTTGTAAATTTCTTTACTAGCATACCAATCAAAACCACGGAAGCTTTGAATTCCTCACCTGACGATTCAATTGCGTTATTAAAAGCGAACGTTCCAGGCTGCCCGGTAGAATTTCAATTTAAACATATTGACCCCATGACCGTTTTAAAAGCTTTTCGGCAAATCAAAATAAAATTTACTGAAGATCTGTGGGGTATGTCTATTAAAGTTTGTACATCTATAATAGAAACAATAGCACCTTATTTGGCTTTAATATTTAATATGTGCGTAGACCAAGGTGTTTTCCCAGATTTAATGAAATTTAGTAAGGTCATACCTCTTTTCAAATCCGGGGATAGTAAAGATACTAACAATTATAGACCCGTGTCCGTGTTGCCGGCTTTCAGCAAGGTTTTTGAAAAGATTATGCTTAATCAGATGCTTGCTCATTTTAACACAAATGGCATATTACACGATCAACAGTATGGTTTCACCAAAGGGCGTTGTACGACTGACGCCGGTGTCACTTTATTAAAACACATATTTACTGCGTGGGAAGAGGCACAAGATGCCATAGGAATCTTTTGTGACCTCTCCAAGGCATTTGATTGCGTAAATCACGAGACATTAATTCTGAAACTTGAGCATTACGGACTAGGTAAACTTGCGCTTAGTTTAGTGAAATCTTATTTAAATGATAGACAGCAGCAAGTTCAAATAAACGGGGTGAATTCACATGGTTTAAAAGTACAAATGGGAGTACCACAAGGCTCAATTTTAGGTCCTTTCCTCTTTTTAGTTTATATTAATGATCTTCCCCGGTTATTCAAAAACCATCCACAAATGGTGTTATTTGCCGATGACACGTCATTAATTTTTAAAATAAATAGACGGGCTCAAAATCTTGACATCGTAAATAACGCCTTACTGGAGGTACAAAAGTGGTTCACGGCTAACAATTTAGTATTAAATGGAAATAAAACTAAGTGCATCAGATTTGCTTTGCCAAATGTCAAAAATAGTGAGTGTGACATAGTATTGAATAAAGAGAAACTGGAATTCGTCGATAAAACCGTTTTTCTGGGATTGACGCTCGACTCAAGGCTACAATGGGGTCCTCATTTAACATCTCTCGCAGGACGGCTAAGTTCGGCAGCATATGCTGTCAGAAAGATTCGGCAATTTACTGATGTGGATACCGCGAGACTGGTCTATTTTAGTTACTTTCATAGTATTATGTCTTACGGTATTTTATTGTGGGGAAGAGCTGCAGACATCGATTCTATTTTTATTCTGCAGAAAAGAGCCATCAGAGCCATTTACAATCTGCGTATGCGCGATTCTCTAAGGGAACTGTTTAAGGAAATTAACATAATGACGGTGCCTTGTCAATACATCTATGAAAACATCATGTACGCTAGAAAAAATCTGCATCTTTTTGATAAAAGAGGTGACAGACATAATTATAATACTAGAAATAGGGACCAACTAGTTCAACCAGGTTTCAGACTGGCTAAAGTAGATTCGTCTTTCATGGGGTACTGTTTAAAGTGTTACAATAAAATACCTCCCCACATTGTTCAACTAAATGAGACAAAATTTAAGTCTTGTATTAAACGCACACTATGCAACCGAGCATATTATAAGTTGAGTGATTACATCACTGATAAAAATGCTTGGCTGGATGCTGGTCTAGCTCCACAGCCATAAGGGTTCATAGATTAATTGATTAGCATTTGTAACAATTTTTGGAGCTGCTGAAGATGTAGATCTATATTATCTTTGCATTGTATAAACTCAATGTGTTAGTATTATATAATTTTTCGTAGCACATACATGTGAGCACTATGTTCTTTAAAGCTACCATTTACGAGGTATACCTCTCATTGACTTGAATATGCCCTGGCGGTTGGGAGAGTCATGCTCACTTGAATGTCTCGCTGCCGGTGGCGCATGTGTTGGATCATTCGGTTCCCTTCAAAATGGTTGAGCTAAATGGTGCCGATCCATGCGTCATGTTCGTGAACGGACGCCGTCGGTTGGGACTGGTCATCTCTTAGCTGCCTCGGTTATTTTAAATTTTGGTTTGAATTGTTATTATAACTATATTTTTCTCTAGACCTCTTTTAACATGCAAGACGTGTTACATTGTTCTCACATTGTACCCTTAGATTCAACATGAATGATGTAACCTAAATTTGTAAAATTTAACTGATTTTAAAAGAGTGTTCATGGAGTTTCTTGCTCGTTCTTCTCCATAGAAACCTACTGTTTGGAACGAGCAACTAGCTTCAACTTTCTGACTGACTGACTCTGACAATTCAAAAGTACCTGTAAATGGTTTAATTGAAATAAATGATTTTGAGTTTGAGTTTGAGTTTCTATATGTGAAAACTATGAAGGTAATTTAGTAATACAAAACATAAAAAAGAAGCAAGATAAAGTCCATGGCAGATAAGAGCTGACCAATCTCTACTGACAACGCCTGTTCACGAACATGACGCGTGAATCAGTACCATTCAGCTCAACCATTTTGAAGGGAGCTGAATGATCCAACACACGCGTCACCATTAGCGAGACATTTGAGCGAGCATGGATCCATGGTATTCACATTTACAAAATTGAAATAATGCTACTATATTATACAAAACTAAGGTTTCCAATAGTAGGTACATATTAGAATTTCGAAAATTAAAATGTCTACCATTTAAAATGTCAATGTTCAAAATACCGAAAATTAAAATGTCGAACGACCATAATATCGAAAATTAAACAAACGAAAGGTTTATAGGTATTGTCGAATGGTTTGATAAACTACGTCCAATATAATAATATCTAAAATCAAATTATCGACAAACGTAATATCGAAAGGTTTAAATATCAAAGTACAGAATAAATAATGACCTAAATACCAAAGTACAGAGTCTCGAATGTTTGAATGTCGAACATTAAAATACCTACGGGTAAAATGTCAACGTTCAAAACATTGATAATTTCAAAAATTGTTATGTTTGAAATGTCAACATTTAATACAGTTTACTTCATTATATTTACGTTTAAAATACCAACTAGTTAAGATAAGATATTTTTTATTTGTATAGGAAAAAATGGTTTGTCCACCATACCACAGCTGGCCATACCCCTGTTGGTATGGTGGGTCTAAAACTATACCATTAGTTAGGTTAGAACTGCGACCATTCAAGCGACCGAAGCGAGCGATGCCGCGGCAGCGGCCGCCGAACGCCAGATGCCCTTTATTGTTGGTGAATCATTTGGTTTAGTTTAGGTGAGATGGCCAATGGTATGGTGTGAAAACATGTAGGTAGATTGGAAATTTTATTATTAATTTATCAATATTCATAAATGTCGGTCTTCTTCTTCTTTTCGAATCGATGGTTTTCCTGTATGCTAGACTACTTGGGCCCAGTAGGTAGCCACATTTATCGCAGCATCAGTGGCGTTTCATAAATGTCGGTAGAATTGAAATTGTAACGTTTCGTATACTTTTTATTTCACAAACCATTTAGGTACTCATGCATTACTTAAGCATGCAGCGTACAAGCAAGCATTCATCATGCAAGTAATCATGCAACATGCCGCAGGCATGGTTTCTGTCATGGCTCCGGCGCTGTGGAGCTCCGGTGGTCCCACGCGAGCTTATCGTCGTCGATGGTTTTCACGTTCACCACTACAGCCTCGTCATGTTCGGGCCGCCTCGCCCGTTCGCGCCTTTGCGGGCTTAAATTACTCTCTACGGGTAGGGCTGACAAAATCATGTAGAGTCGGTTTTGCAGCGATTCGTTTCATTCACTAACTTTTGTAGCATAACATAGCATATATATATGTCGCATCTGGTCAATAGTACGGATATGGGACGAATCACAAGCGTGCCATTATCGACAACACGTGATCTTCCACCACTTATGGCGCGCTTCTACAGAGTCGTGATGTTTTAAGCCCACGGCCACGGTCAGATCGCATCGGAGCTAAGACGTTTTAGACGTTTTTTTTTTCTTTTTTTCTTACTGTGTTTATTTTAATTAGTGTTTGTGTTTAATTGTGGTCTAAATAAACACCGTGTGTTGTACCCAGTGTGTTTGCATTGCACGAAACCCACCTTGTGCTCACACGGTGACCGAATCTTAAAGAAAAAATTTTGACTGGAGTTTTTATTTTATCTCTCTAGCCTGCAATGTATTACTGCCGGGGCAGAGGCCTCTCCCAACTCCTATAGAGTACTTTTTCCCCACTTTAAACCAGACTTCACGGTACGCGTCCAGGTAGCCTCGCCTCTTCTTTCTGAGGCGACCTCAGAGACACCGTTCATTTTCAGAGACCTATTCCGTAGACACTTTTGCTCAGTTCAGTTTTTAATGTACATATATGTCGGATCGTCGGGATTTACACTTTAAGATTGGGTCACCGTGTAAGCATAAGATGGGCTTCGTGCAATGCAAACACACTGGGTACAATACACGGTGTTTATTAAAACCACAATTTAACACAAACACTAATTAAAATAAACAAAGTAAGACTTAAACACAACGAATCGAGTACAGTTCCGGGACGTCTTAGCTCCGATGCGATCTGACCGTGGCCGTGGGCTTAAAACATCACGTCTCTGTAGAAGCGCGCCATAAGTGGTGGAAAATCATGTGTTGTCGATAATGGTGCGCTTGTGATTCGTTTCATGTCCGTACTATTGACCGGATGCGACATAAATATATGTATAAATTACTAGAATCAGGTGACTGATGATCGGTGTTGTTGCATTGTGTCCTAAGATACAGGAATACCTAGTTTAGGAGACAGGGTTACATGATCTGTTTAGATTTATGTTGACTTTATGTTACCTTGTACACTTCTTGCTCTTATGTAAATCTTGTGTGTATCGCAATAAAGATTTTTGTTATTATTATTTATTGAATGTTGACATTGGTCTAGCAGAATTTCAAGAGATAAGCAAAATAAAGGCTTCTATTTAAAAATGCTTCAGGTTGTCGAATCTTTGTTTATTTTTATTTTTACAGAATCGTGAACTGTAGAAGTACAATAGCATAATTACTGATAATTTCTACCAAACATAATGCTAGGGTAGCGTCTACATAGAACAGGCCACACGTTGTCATCTTACTGAACGTTCGATTCGTCTGTAGCACTTTCTTGCAAAGACGTTTTTGAGTCTCTGTAAGTTAAAATTATTAAATTATTGCAAATGTATCCGAACATTTTAAAGGCTTTTTCCCGTATTCGGTTTTCTTTAAAACTTTTTTTATCGAAAACTATTTGAAACAGTTGCCATCTGATACCCTCAGTCACATTCATCGCCCCAAGCGTTGCACACAGGTCATCTAGGAAGTGAATTGACCACCATGAAGTAAGTTGTAAGAGAGAGAGAGAGAGAGAGTTGTAGTTGTAAAATATCTTAATTGACTGAATTGGTAAAGCGTCGTCTTTGTCACTTATGCACCCCAAGCAGCAAAATTCTTCTATAATAATAATAATATGTAGGGACATTTCACACAGGGCCATCTGATCCCAAACTAGGGAGAACCTGTACTATGGGTGTCAGACAGCTCATATACATACACAAATACATTTAAATACATACTTATATCGATGAATAACAACCAGACACAAGGTAAACACAAGTGCTCATCACACAAATGTTTACCCTGGACGGGATTCGAACCCGCAACATGCTGAGCAGCAGTCAATAGCTCAACCACGGCGCCACCCGTGTCGTCGTGATAATCATCAATTAATAAGAACAAATTGTAAAGGACCGTTAAAAAAAATAATATTAAGAATATGGTATGTCCTGTAATAGTCTTAGCCTCAACGGATTGGTATTATAATGCTCTTGAAGATTATGTAGTGATGGCGATCATTAATTTATTATTCCAAATACAAATAATAAATTAGTTTAATTTTGAAGTGGCATATTACTTATGTTTATAAGTATCGATTTTTTTTTCAATAAAATTTATTTATTCCTAGTAGAGTAGGCATTCCTTACACGACAATCAAGGAACCAATAATTGGATGCTATTAGACTTTTATGTAGATTACTAGCAGAAATAATTTTATTTTTTTGTATGAAGTATTCGCACTAAGTCAGCACGGCACCACTAACCATAAATAAAAAATGGTTGCTTTTTTTATGACATCACACGGATCACTGTTGGATCAATTACACCGGTAGCGGCAGGTGTAATAAAACACGATATGTTTAGTGATCGAGGGCAAGAGCAAAACAGACATAATTTATGACAGTTATGACACATTACACATAGTTTAAGGCAGATATCGCTAGTAGCATACGTCACTATATTTTAACAATTTGACAGCAGGTATCAGATTATTACAGGACCAATTACACTAATAGTGGTACGCGCCAGAACTTTTCAGTATAATAATCAAGCTTGTCCATTGCGTTAACCGAATTTTTGAAAAACCGAATTGACATTAACATTTTACCGGATAGTAACTAAACTACATACTGTAGGATGTGATACTCTTGATAATTGCGCTTGAATGAAACACTATTAAAGTTTGTAAATTTCTATAGGACTAATAATCACATGCTAGGGTATTTACAGAACTGCATTTTGCTGCTTAGCACATACCTGTGTAACATATCTAAACTCTACCAAAATATAATTTGACTGAAATGTCCTTTCTTTGGTGTCAATATATTCTTACGTGTACAGTTCCTGTTCTTCAGTAGCTGTATACACGCCGTCTCAGCTTCCTCGACAGTTATATAGAACCTCTCGCAATAAACACCTTCCAGAATGATAAGTAGGTATTATGTTCTTTGCCAAGAACAGCAATGAAACGATTTCAAACAAACCGAAGGGCTGAAATTAAAAAAAAAATCTTTTTTAATGACAGCGTCATCATCTACCTAGCCTATTTCCAATTATATTGGGATTGGCTTACTACTGGCTGAATATCAGAGCTTTGTATGGGGCGACTGCCTAACTGACCTGCATAACCCAGTTACTGGGTAACACAATACCACTTTGGTAAGACAGGTTGTCAGACTTTTGGGCTTCTGACTACCCGAAATTACAGTCAAAGATCTACGAATGACAGCTGGGACCAAACGGTTTTACATGCTTTCCGAGGGTTTTGACAACAAATGCGTTAATACTGGGTGGCGCAAAAGTAAAGACCCTATTTGGTTCAGCTATGACATTTTTTCTAAATTAGAAAACTAGATTTAGATTTTTTTAAATGTATATTTGTGCCATTAAATTTCGTACCATTAGGATTTAAAGATGATGTCTTTTAAATGGTGACCTCCAGAGTTGATACACATTTGAGCCCTATTTATGACATTTTGCATAACTTGCCGTAACACTTCCTGCGATATGTTCGTTATTTCTTGACGAATGTTTTCTTTTAGAGCTGCGAGAGTCTGTGGCTTGTTCACATACACCCGAGATTTCAAAAAACCCCAAAGAAAGAAGTCTGGACTGGTCAGATCGGGTGATCTTGCAGGCCAAGGCAAATCGCCAAAACGAGAGATAACTCGGCCTGGAAAAGCGTCCCTCACTAAGTCCATAGTGTCGCGCGCTGTGTGTGCCGTAGCGCCGTCTTGTTGAAACCAGATGTGCTCCAGCCCCAATTCGTCCAAACTGGGTATCAAAAACTCACGTAACATGGTTCTGTAGCGTTCTCCAGTGACAGTAATCGCATTGCCTCCAGCGTCTTCGAAAAAATAGGGTCCGATCACTCTGTCAACACACCATAACATACTTACATTTATTCTCAAAGATAAGATTGTTGTACCGTATGGAAAAATAACAAAGTCCGGTAAAATTTGATAAATACGTCGCCTAATATCTGTGAAACATAAGATAAAAATAGTTTTAGTAGGTCACATTGTGTAACTGTAAAGTTTACTGTAAAGTAATAAAATAAGCATAATAAGTAGAAATGTGCCGATTATGATTTTGGCTGACTAGCCAATTAGTCGGTTGTAAAGAGGCAGACTAGTCGACCACGCTGATCACGTTTTTGGGAAATTCCGTGACGATTTTTATGAGAGAGATAGGTACAAAAAAGATGTTTTTATAGAGGAAACTAGCTTTTCCCCGTGACTTCGTTCGCGTGAATGTCGATTATTACGGATGCAGACGAAGGCACGGATTAAAAAGAAGCGTAGGTATGTCCTTCCCCAGGGTTCAAGCTATTTTAACACCAAATTTCATCAAAATCGGTTAAACCGTTTCATTGTGAGAGCGTAACAGACAGAGTTACTTTTGCATTTATAATATTAGTATGGATGGATGGATATTGAAGTATGGATTACAAGAAGAAGTTTTTATAGAGGTACAAGAAAGACAAGCAAGCGAATCGACGAGTCATTTTAGAATCTGATTACCAAAGGAAAGGTTGCTTTGCTTTACATTTCAAAATGTGTAAGACTGCATGATCGATTATAATATAAAAAGTCAAGGTTTTTGTTTAATTTAATTCCCCCTACATACATTTTATTGAGAAATACATACAAAGTAAGAAGCCGAATAGTTGGCGCTCCTTGCCGAATAGCCGCCGACTACGATAGTGGCCGGATATTCGGCTTTACCGACTAGTCGGCACATCTCTAATAATAAGTGATACCTACTAATAAGTAAGTTGGGCTTATTGAAATTCAATATTTAAGAATATTTTAGATCAAATGTTAATTGAAGATCTTTAGACATTCGAGTATCACTAAAGGGCTAGCTTGCCTGGGGCAGTCCTCGCAACCCCACTGCTCTACTCTCTAGCATGGCAGGCTAGTCTCTATTCTATTCTTCCAGGCTCCCGACTCATAGTAGTGCCTAGTAGGATAGGTGCAGTGGGGTTTAGTAGGTGAAAGTCTACATTACCCGTCGTCCTGTCCAGACGTACGAAGCGTATCCTTGAGAATTTTCCAAAAGAAAAAATGAATTTATATTATGAAAAACTTACCAACACCTGAAAAATCCTTTTATACAGATCGAAAGCTTTTAATATATTTTGATATATCTCGAAAAGTTTCATATATTGTTCATTATTTTTGTGTACGCCATCCAACATATTATTTTTTTTAATCCATAGATCGAGATATGTTTTTAACAGTATTAAAATGCGGATGGCAACTATGTAATTGACATCGATTAAGTTTAACATAACGGTACAAATAAAGTCAGTGACAGCATCAAATACATTGGTATCCTGGGTATAAAACAGAAGAAGAATCAAATACATGCATATTTCACTGCCAATGGCAGAAAACATTGAGATCAAGTTCCAAGTGATGTAACTCCGGATACTCATATTTAAACCGATGCTCTCATGGATAGTTTGAATCTTCAGAAAAAGCAAGATGTTATTATGCTTGTGCACAATGTCTAGAATGAACAACGTAACAATAGAAATTACATGGATGATGAAAAAACAAACATAAACGAGTAAAATGAAGTGAATTGAGTAAATAAATCTACTTTCAGACCACTTCATATTTCTATAAACCTCGTAAATGGTAGATATTTTATAGGTACAAAATGCACTTAAGAATGACGTGTAGAAGAATGCCAATAACTGATATATCTTCCCTCTTGGTAAAATATGACGATGACGGACACAATATTTTGAAGAAAAAAACAAATGTTGTGTTAAATGAATTCACTATTCTTTGAACATCATTTTCAAGTCGATTATTGTGGAGTTCTGGGAATAAGGGTTTTGAAATAATATTGCGTTTTTGGAACATTTCGATCATCTTCAAATGCCAGTCGATTGATGACTGATGGTTGTTGTCGAAATATATTTCCTGTATTGATAAGATTGGACATCTGTCAACTAATTTAATTATAGTTTGTTGATTATCTTAATAAAATAGTAAATTGAAAGGGTATTCGTAGTTTAAACAAGCAATAATAATAACTCATCCTATAATGTGTCCCTGCAGGACAAAGCCCTCCCTAGTTTAGACTATCTGAAGATCGATTCCTGTCCGCAACCATTTAATGATCCCTGAATCTAAAGCAATTGAAAATCTATACAAACATACAAATAAATAGAAGAAACGTTATATAAATATATGGAGCCTGGGCCAGCACTATGTACACTATATGTAAATAGGGCTATATTATATAGTAACGTTAGTTTTCTATAATTTTATTTCGTTTTAGTGTAGATTTAAATTAACTGAGTCGAGAAGAGCAACCGAGAAGCTTCCAAGTAAAAGTGGAGGCAACACTCTGGACACCTAAGTGAAACCAACTGTGGGCAGACGCTCTCTTTCTGAATGCATGAATAAGAACGAGACAGTGATATGTGTTTTCTTTATATTATGTATGCATTCAGAAAGAAAGCGTCTGCCCACAGTTTGTTTCACTTAGGTGTTCAGAGTGTAGCCTCCACTTTTACCTATAAGCATCTTGAGAGCAACACACCATAAATATGGTGGATCAGTAATACGTCATCAAATGACATTTTGACAATGACATTTGATTAATGTGTCAGTGTCAGGACTAAGACGTTAGACGTCTACTGTCTGAATATCTGCGATAATTTGGTTTCGTGATATAATAATAAAATAGTAGTAAATACAGGATATTCTACTTGATTGCGGCCGCAAATCGTCGTTGACACTGCAATTCCACGTAACTAAAATTGTGAAATACCGCAAATTTCGACCTTAGGTCAAATTATTGAAAGTGTACATTCGCGGTATTTAAAAATGTTAGTTACGCGGAATTGCAGTATCAACGACGAAATCATAATAACCTATATTCGAGCAGTTATAAATAATAGATAAACAGATAGATAAACAGATAAACACATTTATTGGTAAGAAAATTACACGTCAATTTTTTGGTAAGTGATGAGTTGTCGGTGCACATACAAAAATTGATCAATCGCTTGAAATAATTAAATTAACAACATTCAATAATAATAATACATTAAATATTCGAAATATTTGCATAATAAATAGAAATAATTAAATTACGAAGTTATATTAGTCATTCAAAATTATATTGAGTACATTGAATAATAAAATAATTGCAAAACTAGAAATAATTAAAATACAGATATAATTAAATAACAATAATAAATTGAATAATAACAACAATTGATTGATTAATATGTAACACAACTTTCATTAATTAACTTCGTTAGCTATCACTAGTTTTACTGTCTGTCAGCTCTTCTATGGAGTAAAATGCTTTTTGGGGCAGCCAGCATTTAAGTTTTGCTCTAAAGCCTGATCTCGTCGCAGCCGAGGTAACTGACGACGGCAGTTTGTTTAATGTTTTAGGGCCTATAACATGTGTAAGCTTTCGGGATTTTGAGAGTCGATGCGGTACTCCCGCTATCTTATTGGCCTGCCGAGTGCCGTACTCATGTCTATCTCCCAACCTCTGGTACATATTAATGTTGTCCCACGTGAACATAGCGGCTTGAAGGATAACCATGCTCGGCAAGGTCAATATCCCAAGCGATACAAAGAACGGTCTTGCAGATGTTTCTTGTGATATCCTTGCAATTTCTCGGACAGCTCGTTTCTGCATCCGGAAGATACGAACTCTCTCAGCTGAATGACCCCACAGCTCTGCTCCATATTGGAGAACCGAGTGGACAGTCGCAAAATAACACGTCCTTACTATATCAGGAGCGACCACTCGTGATAGCCTGCTGAGTGCGTAACAAGCACTGCCGAGCTTAGAACATAGATTACTGATATGGTCGTTCCATTTCAAGCCTCTGTCGATCTGAAATCCAATCTAGTAGACTCCACTTGATCTATTTTTACTTGGTCTATGAATACGTTCAGATTTCTTGTTTGCCGTCCTGCCAAAGAGACTTATATAAAGTGGGTATTTTTAAGATTTATAACTAGACCATTTATCTTGAACCAAGACAACATCTCTGTTGCGACAGTTTTCAGACGCCGCTCCAGAACGTCTAGATCTGGTGCGCAGACAACGACCGCGACATCATCGGCGTACATAAACACTTTACCTAAGCTAACACAGTTGGGAAGATCGTTTAGCAAGAGGGTAAATAGAATATTTGACTCAGATGAGCCTTGAGCCACACCCATGTTGGTCGTGAGTGGGTCTATCTTCTGCTTGCCACCATCCGCAGTTACGATTTGACACTTTTGACTCAATAGATCTGTTAGAATGGCATGAGCACTACCCGTTATTCCGTAATGGCCTAATTTAACAGCTAAAACGGCATGATCTGCAACGTCGAACGCTTTGGATAAATCGCAGCACAAGACCGCAACCTTCATAACGCGTCTAACTATCTCACGCAAGCGAGGTGGTTGAGCGCCCAGCTCGATACGCATACTGTCTTTCAGACAGTGCGTCAGTTTCAGTGAGGTAGTCCGTGAGACGCTTACTTATGCCATTTTCGAAGATTTTTGCGAGTGCTGGAATTATTGACACAGGTCTATAGCTGTCAATCTCTTCGCGTTTGCCCTTACCCTTATATAGGGGGGAAATTTTACTGATCTTCAGTGCCCGCGGGTAGGTCCCGGTTTTGATGCAACGATTGTGCAGAACAGCAAGCCAAAGCGACAACTGTATCGCAGCACTGTGCAACAATTCCATGGCGGTATACGCGTCGTGATAATTCGGTTTACCTCTGAAGCGGTAAATGGTTGAAACCGGAGCGAGCGGTCGGCAGCAGGCAGTGCCGCAACCATCATGCGTTGCACACTTGATACATTCGCACGAGGAGCCCCACACGCCTCTGCTGCCGAATTGAATCTGGAATTCATGGCATCTGTGGCGGCTTTTTTTGTGCAAAATTTGTTACCCGAGGTGTCGATAATTAAATCAGTGAAACCCACATTCTGAGGTTGACTATTACCCCTTTCAGAGTTAACTATTTGCCAAACAGGCTTGTGTTTATCGCGACTGTTCGTTATCATATTAGCGTAGTGTTTAGACTTTTGCGATGTGACACATTTATCGTAATTAAGTTGTAATTTACTAACCAGGTTATTAAGTTCTTCATTTTTAGGATATTTTTGAAGCAGTTTTAGTGCCTCAAAGACTAAAGTTTTTGTAACAACTCATAATGGCAGCGCGAAAGTTCATATAGCTCACCTGTGAGTAATCCTTAACCAGTCGAGTACTTGGTTGGACGATGGGCGATTGACACAACACAACGGCACGCACAGCACGATGATCACTTAGAAACGTATCGACCGGCGAGGTGGTCTCGCATCCTTTTGCACCATTATGGTACACATGATCTAGACTTGTCGAAGAAAGAGTTTACAAAATTATAGGTCCATAGTAAATCGTTTTACTGCTTACATTCGGAACTATTAACACAGATACTGTTGATATTAAAATCGCCTACAATAATAAACGACTTATTACTATGGAGTGATTATTTAAAATACAAAATAATTTGCACGAGGAGAAGATGGCTGCTCGTGCTGTGCAAGAATAAACTTTATGATAGTATACTATATGGTTCAAATTTTTTAGAATATTGCGTCTAGCATTACAACTAAGATCAAATTTCAATGCGGCTTATAAGATTTGTGTTGGTCTTGTGGTCACTAAGGTAGTGCGATGTTCATCGTTGTCTACGTTCGAAACCAAGTTTAACCTAAATTTAGATATTTTATTACACTTTTTTACATTTCTTTAATAGACGACGTAGGGTATCGTATCGTAGGGTCTTTGTAAACGGGCAGTTTGTATAGAAATAAAACAAAAAAATTGAAAGTAAGATAAAATAAGTAAATGCTCATATATTTCCAAATTAATATACTTTTTATATTAGTATGACATATAAACATTAAAAAAGGCATGCTTTTGCTTAAAAGTTTGTAATCGAGAAAATGAAGTAATCTGTGAAATGCTTTACAAATGTATAGCTGCCTATATGTAGTACTGAATAAACATGTTATTTAAATAGAAAAAATCTATATAAAACAATAACATCACCACATAATCTGCAGCATTTTAATGGTTTAACAATCAATCCATTGAGCATTTACTTACATGGTGTGTTTAAATATACCTACTAGATGAACTAGTAGCGGAGAGGCGCACTGTCCCCTGCTATAACTTGTTGTAAGCGGCTACGCATACCGCGCACCATGTTCCAACACAAATCTATGCCTCTCATATGCTCCCAAGTCGATGTCACGACCTCAGCCAAGTTGTGTTTGTTTCGCACTTCCGTTGTGTCCCAATTTAAAACCATTTGACCCCATAGATTTTCTATAGGGTTCAAATCAGGACTATTAGATGGCCAATTAATAACTGTCACACCTTCTTGAGCAGCTAACCATTCCTGCACAATGCCTGCACAGTGGATGGAGCAGTTATCGTGCATGAAATAATTATGTGACGTTGGATAGGCAATTCGCTCAGTCGGCAGCATGACCTCACGCAGAATCTCTAAATACAAACTGCTATTAAACCTACCACCAACTTCCACCAATTCACCAGGTCCCATAGACGACATCCAGCCCCAGTAGCCCAGGGTTAATCTACCGCTGGTTCTACAAGGTAGCAAGCACTTCTCGTTGTAACGTTCTCCTTTCCTCCGCCATAAGATTTTACGTCCATCTTTGTCCGATTTAAATGATTTTTCATCAGTGAAGATCACAACATTTTCTTCCCAATTAAAATTTAAATATTCCTGGGCAAAACGGACCCTTTCTGCACGATGAGCAGGTGTCAATGCAATTTTCTGTGCCGGTTTATAATTCTTTATCCCAGCAGCGTGTAAATGCCTTCTCACTGTTTCCACTGAAATATTGTGGTTTATGGCGGTTGCACGAATGGGCAAAAATGGATTTTCAACGTGGCTTGAAACAATAGCCCGGTGGCGTTCGAATTCGGGACTATACTTAATGGCTTTTGCTCCTGGACGAATCCGCTGAATATTTCCATTGTCTCCATAACGTCTTAGCCATAGCCTGACCGTATTTCTCTGAAACAAAAATAAACATTTTTGGAACCGTGTATGTAACTTGTGAGGAGTGAATGTAATGGTAAAATAGCCAACTACGCGTTCATTAATCACAATCAATAAAATAAAATAGGTATAAAAACAATTACTGCTATATTAAGTCGGCGACCAATCTCTCTAATTCCAACATTCTGCTCATGTAAAAATATTATTTTATGTTTGGTATAGTCGTCAAGTTGCGACATGATGCTTTATTACAGCAAATTGCTTAAAAATACTTAACGAGTTAAACGATTTACAAATGGGTGTGCGCAGTCACTGCTATTAGGCGTAGTGTAACTTTTGTTACTTAGATGAATTTATGATCTACCTCACGAAGTAAATATGTTTTACTTCATATTCAACCATTCTTGGTAAATATACACTCTGTGAACTTAAAGTTTTTTAAATTACCCGCCCGTTTACAAGATAAGAAATTATTAGGCGAAAATCATATTGGTCGTTCTTTAATATTGCAAGCAATGTTGTAGAAATGAAAACAAATTAAAAAAGAAACTGATGTATAGGTGGACTGTGTTTTCGAACCCACATGCTGTTCGTCGTCAATTCAGCATCAAACCGCTAAGCCACAAGAACTTGTTAGGAATACGCGAAATTAAAGATTGGGTTGTAATTACGTAGTGTGACTTAAAAGCTTTTCAACTTTAATGTTAACGAGATAATGATTAAAATAACCTAACAAAAACATATATAATGCCGGTGGCTCCGATTATGTTGGGTGGGTTTACCTTAACGTTACGTGTTAAAGATCAAATTTGCGTGTCTGTGTTATTATTGTATTTTTGTTCATCGAGTCCTCGAGCACTTGTCTGATAAGCTCATATAAATTAAATAAACCTTAATGTTACAGGCAGAGGGTCCAAAGTCGTTTGATTTTAGGGTGGGTTAGATAATGTTGACAACAGACCGTACAAAGAAACTTGCTGAACTCACCAAATTAGTCCGATATATGCACAGAATTACCACATTATACTCAATCAATTCAACCGCAGATACTTCGCAATATTGCTCGGCAGCTATTACGGCGAAGTCATCATTTTCCACTGACTTAATACCATTTCGAATAAATAAACAGGAGCCCCCGTGCGACAGAGACTTCCTACAATAACTAGATACTAGTGAAAAACCGTAAATTTTAACACATTTTAAATTTGAATCACTTAACCAATATTCAGTGACCGCAAGTACATCACACTTTAGTTCATTCTGTAAAAGGACTTCTAATCGGTGCGTTTTCTTGTCTAACGATGCGATGTTTTGATGGCACACGATAATTGTTTTGTTTTGTCTAGATTGTACTGATGAGTTTGTAGACATATTATTATCAATCCGAGTATCCCCACTACACGCGGGGTCGCGCAATAAACCAGTCTGCGAACTTAACGCGCCGTGGCCACGCCGATAGCGTGCAGACCTTCTCGTACATAGTTTCTGGTATACCAATTATAAACGACGCGTGTTTGTTTGTCTTAATATCGCGTTTTTCGACAAAATAATCGTCTGATTTAGCAGTTTTATTCAAATAATTGCGAACGTTATCTTCAGTGGTCTCAGGTTTAAAAGACCAAGCCTGAATGTATTTAGTCGGCTCAATCGTTTGGAGTTCGTCGTCTTCTTTTCCTGTGCCTATTACCACTTGGCGGCGTCTCTAGTTTTTCTTTGAGTATACTTTATTCCGCCCGTTATTGCCCGTGTCATTATTACTGGTATTGGGGGTACGGGGGCTTGTATTATGTTCGTCTGTTTTTTGCATCGAAATTCCGTCAAGGAGCTCTTCATTTCTTAGGTCACTGGCTTCATTAATTTTGTTGCTACTTTTTTGTGGGCACGTAGGTTTCATGGCCATACAGTCACCTGTGGCAGTATTGGTGGGAGTCGTGTCAGTTCGGCAAACTTCGGGCGTCCTTGCAGCAGTGTTATTTGCACGTACAGCGCTGCGTTTTTTCGCTGCTAACCCAATGGATACTGAGGCATTGAATTGTGATAAGCGCTTTGGGCGCTGCATGGGTTCACGGACTTGTTCAACATTCTCACGTGGTTGTGGGGTAGTTGGTGTCTTCGTATTCCCGTGAGGTAAAATTTCAAGTTCACTTGATGATTTTAACTTTGAAATTATATCGGTTTGTTTGATCACTTGAGCTTCTAAATCGCTGACTTTAGTCACTAAATGGTTTACAGTATCATTTAGTTTCCGTATCACTTGTTCTAGCGCCTTAGTTGACATTATTGCAGCCAAAATTACAATTCTTACGCGGAACTAGTTTCAACGTGTGCTTTCATCAATAATATGCGTAACACTTGCGTAACACTAACACACACTAGATTGGTTATATCGCTGTCAAGAGGAGCAAACACACGGAGACTGGAACGCTATTTTGTTTATCAAACTGTCCTGCTGCTTTATTCTTTAGTACCCAACATAATGTTTACTATGGACTTCGATAAGTCCGTAGTCGACCGTGGTAATGAGCTAAGTACCTAGTGACGGCGATACGTGTGCGGCCGGGTTCGATCTGGGTGCGACTATCCAATCAACGCAAATCCCCGGTCGGGCAACTACAACACCATCCAGCCGACCGGCAGGGTCGCCATGCGACCCCTCGGTCGTGCAACTACAGCAACAACAACGCCATCCAGCAGACTAGCAGGGTCGCCATGCGACCCTTCGGTTGGGCAACTGGCAGGGTCGCCATGCAATGTAGGGAGAGGGAGGGGTTAAGAAAACACCATGTTCCACCGGTTAACGCGTGACACTGGGGCTCTGGTGAGCCAGTGAACCCCCTTTTTTGGTTAACGTGTGGTTTATATATACAATGCGTACGTGATACTATTCTAATAGAACTATGAACACATCTTATCTATCTTAACTAAAGTATGTGCGTCACGTATAGTGACGTGCTGCTATACGTGACTCCACTTTACAACCCCGACCCCGCGCCGTCCCCGGTGTCGCCTGTAGCTACACTCATGTGCCGACAGACGCGGTTGTGCTAATACATGGAGGAGATGCATATTTGATGAATGTCAGATTAATACATATTATTTAGTACCCACTGTGATTAAATCAGCATTGCTGTTAGATAATAAACTTTATGTAGCTCGATGTGCCAGGATGTGTGATCAACATTTGCATTTGAATGAACGGGAAGTATTGTTAGAAAACACTAATTTGATCAATACTTTTACACCAAGTAAAATTGTTTACTTGTAAATAACTAAGGTGAAGAAAATGTTATCTATTTTGAAAACATAGTATCAATGCCTAGTCATATATGTCATTATTGGACAAAATAGTCTTGTGTTACCAAATAATCTAAAACAGCATTAGTAATGCTTTTAATTAAACATAAAACTGGTGATAGCGGTGCTCGAATATCTAGTCTTTTTAGGGTTAATAAATCTACTTCACAGAATAAAATGAATCTCGTGAGAAATATAATATAAGATAATAATTTAAATAAAAGAACAGTTTTATTCAGAAGTTTTAATTATAATGCAAACCTGCCGCCGGCACTTAGTACTGTACTTTTCCCCATCTAAGCACGAATGATTCAAAACTTATTTCTTAAGGAACTTATCAGGTGAAAAAGACACGCTCGTATTATGGCGAACACATCAGAAACCGAGGTGTTTGTGAAGTTGAAATAAGTCCAGAGATAAAGTTTTCCGAGGAACTTGTTATGCACCTGTTCTTTTAAGAGTAATCATCCTGTTCTTTTAAGAGGTCGTATAAATTCTAGACATACCTCTAGACGTACGTATTACAGTTACATTGTGTATGATGAGCACCCATTAGATCAAGATCAACCTAGACAATCAATTTTAGGATATTGGTGTAATTGTATAGCGGGAAACAGGATTGTAGGATATCATTATATATGCACTGCATCCTACAGTTCTGTTCCAAGTACTAAATAGTCATCTAGGATAGGCTAGACATCAAGATAATATTGTACCATCGCACACAAGTCCGGTTTGAAGTATATGTTTTTATTTACTTTCTGACTTGGTAATTATGTGTTTTAAGTGTCTCTTCTTCTTTTCGAATCGATGGTTTTCCTTTATGCTAGACTACTTGGGCCCAGTAGGTAGCCACATTTATCGCAGCATCAGTAGCGTTTTTAATGTCCTCTAAGGTG
This sequence comes from Charanyca ferruginea, assembly GCA_947361185.1. Taxonomy (NCBI): domain Eukaryota; kingdom Metazoa; phylum Arthropoda; class Insecta; order Lepidoptera; family Noctuidae; genus Charanyca; species Charanyca ferruginea. The sequence continues at coordinate 6,416,641 of OX376060.1, forward strand.
CAGGTGTAGGGGCACTTTGGGCATTGTAATAAGTGGGCCATTGTCTGGTCAGGATCACCGCACTCACACTGTATGTCATTGGGATCTATTATGCCCCATTTTGCTAGATGGTTAAGAAGAAAGAAGAAGGTGAGGTGGTAAGTGTTAGAAGGTAGAAATACAATTTTGAGATGGTACAAACAACAAAAAAAAAATTAAAAAGTTTTATTTAAAGTATTACACAAAAAGGCCCTTAAATTAAGTTCTATGCTACCTACTAATCGTCGTCATCCACATATTTATCAGAGTCTTCATTGTCTCTGTTTTCAACCTCTTCGCAACAAAGATATGAAAGAAAGAAAAGAAACGGGATCAATGCGACTACCTAGAAATAAAGGGCTCAATTTATCAAAGGGGGCGATACGGGGACGAGTTCTTTGCTTGGTTTGAATCCTCATGTAACGTTGCGTAATAAGACGCACCTTTTGCGGAGGCGCGCACGGATGATTTTTACGCCATAATAAGAAAAAGGACCGCATCCATGGCCGGCCGGCTGCGCGCCGCCACTAATAGTCTCCTGAGCGTGTTTCGAGATCGGTGGGACTCCCCCTTGCTGCGCCACTGGGTAAGGATCCACACCAGCTGAGTATGTATACCCATTTTAAATTACTAACACTAGTTTTTAAGTAATTTTGTTATACTAACACTATGGACGTATGTCTGAATTAAAGAATTTGAATTTGAATTTGAATTTACAAATGTTATTGTTAACAATATTATAAATTAATTATAAAACAATATTAAATGTGAACAAGGAACAGCCAAATTATAAACCTAACTAATTAAATTTAAAAAATAAATCTACAGAACCCCCTAATTTAATATTATCAGGCAAGGGTTTAACATTGCGCGCGCGCATACATACTCCTCAAGCGCATCTCTAAAAATCGAAGATCTCCGAGTATGCGCTGCGCTCGCGATCGGCGACATTCGTAATTCTTGAGCTTATACCACCTTTATCGCATGGACGTGCGCCTGTGTCGCTTAGTAGTGTACTAACTAACCGTTACCGCAATTTAAATTTCAAATAAAGAACCTTAAAATTCGGAAAAATAAAGAACCTATATTGCTGTGATCTATTGTGATCCCGCTGGGGTGAGTTCTCATCTTTTTAGTTATCTATACTGGTAAGATTGTAACTGTTCTGTTCCTTTCCCGCTGTGGCTGCTTAGCTTCCAAATAACTGTTGTGGAGAGCTGGATCCAGGCGTGAACGGCCCAGAATCAAATGTGCCAGCTTGCTTAAACCCATCCTTCCGGGTTCCAGGATCTCGACGTACCTAAGGAGTGATTGCACCTATCATAGACCCCAGGCTCACGCAGCAGCTGCTAATTAAGCGCGCGAGTTGGCGGCGGAGAACCTTTGGAACTCACCACATCAGCTCGGCGGCCTAAGGCCGTATCTACGTCAGGCCAGTGCTCCCTTCCGTAATTTGGCTCCTACCGAAAGTGGCGGAAACAAGTGTTTTAGAACCAATATATTATGTTCCATCACTAGTAGCTGTTTTATTCCACTAACTGCTGACCCTCAGGGGTTACAGTGGCGCCCAGCTTGGTTAATCTTGTTTCCAAAGCTTACGGTATTCTTGCTTGGCATAGCTCAGCGCGGTGGTAACATCTTGTAAACGAGGAGGTGACTACAACAGCGAACCGGTATTAGTATATCTTAATCTATCATTCTAGTGTTTCAGAATCATTAGTTGTGTTTGTATTGCGAAAGTATTAAATATAATATTATCCTATTTACACAATTACCGGCTGTTGTGGCTCCATTTTTATTTATTTTTTTCTTCTTCAATGGGAATCTACTCTCAACTTCTAAACATAATTCGGAAACTTAGTGAATGTAAATGAGTACGTATTAGTTCGCGTACTTATTGCTGTTGATTTTGCTTCACAATCATTTACAGACCCACAGTAGTACCTATGTTTCACACCAAATCGTAAGTAGTTCTCATCATTGTAAAGAACAGATTTCAATAGCAGACATTTCATCCTTACTTAACATACAATAGATATTTCGTAAATTGTTAACCCGTGAGAAGGCGTGCCTCAGTTTGTTGTACGGAGAGGCGCGCGCGAGCAAATTACTCACACTGCTTTAAATGCTCATATTTCTACTTTTATGGTACTTATTGGCTTATAGTTGATTTATATGAATAAAACAAAGTTTTATAAGTGCGAAAATAAGTATTTTAATTAAAACTAAGAAACATAAATGCAACTTCTACAGCAAATAACAAATCAATTTATTTTTATTTTCTAATTTTGACAGTCTTCACATAAATCACAATAAAAAATCTTACGTAACAAAAAACTTAAAAAATTAGTTCTTAAAAAATTAACTCTTTTTTGAGATCTAGACGAGTGTGCCTCTCGAAAAACATTGAACATATATATGTAATATGTTCGATGCAGAGTAATTGCTTGCACAAAGTGCATGCTTTTTTGGACCGAATATTCTTACGTTTAGGATATATTGAACAGAATCCGCTTGGCCAAGGCTGTGCAGTAGGTCTAGGATGATGGAACTATCGCTTTCTATGGTGTCAACACGATGCTGTTCTGCATCTTCAAGATCCACATCTAATGCTTCATCACCAGAATCCTCTTCCAGCCATGAACAAAACAAAAAATATTGTTATTAAAATATTACTATACAGTCTTTACATAATAATTAACCAATATAATATAAATAAATAAAATAATATATTCTAGAAAATACAATAACACTTTTTTATTGCAAAAATAAACACTTACACGGATGGGCGCGTGATGAGCAAATCGCCGCACGATTCTCCTCGACCGCCAGAAACACTTTGCTGCAGGGTCGCAAAGGAACTAACCGGTATGGGAGTTACGTCAGGGGGAAGGGGATGAATAGTCAGGAAGCTACCTAGGAGCTTGAGACATTAGGGCGTCAGTATCACCAAAAGTTTTTACTTTCAATATTTGTGTGAGCAAATTGCTCATAGCGCGCAGTCTCACGGGTCACATATATCATTGGTTGAATGCTTTGTAGTTATCGTAGTCTAGTAAAGTTCTCCTGCTTTGTTCTTTAATACAATTGTTTTTGTATACAGTGGGAACTCACACTATAAAATATTTTTTGCTAAATAAACAAGAATTTTATTAACATACGAAGTGCTTATTAGAGGCAAAGAACCGGCCCCAAATGTTATAGGGTTACGTAAGCAAATAACTAAACTCACCTCACTGATACCAAATGACGATATTTTTGAGTCGGGAATCGAAGTTACGGTAGATTGCGACGGCGTTTTGAATTCCTTAACGGAACTGTCCGGCCGGCTTAATGCTTTGGCTACCAAATATGACTATAATTTATACGAGCGAGCTTAGGCACTACTTAATCATATTTATCATCGCTTAAGGAGAATGGATAGTTCTGAATCATCGAAAATTACTTCTTCAAACAATGACTTCGGTGCTCTATCGAAAAGATTATCGGCCTTGAATAAACATGACATTACTCAGCCAGCCGAGCCCGCCAGTGGTGCGCAGACTTCTACGTCACTCGAGGGGGTAGCCGGTGTCGTGTCGGTGCAGTACGAACATACGCAAACTAAAGAATTGACAAAATTAAATTATGACGGCAAGGATTGTGTCCACGCGTTTGTACAGAGAATGAATGAATATCGAACGGTTAGGAATCTACCCTCAAGTAAATTATTAATGTACGCTTCTGAAATATTTACGGGTAACGCACTTCATTGCTATCGTAGTGTACATCATACTGTTACAACTTGGGAGGCTCTAGTAGAAGAGCTCGTTAAGGATTTCAGCCCATTCGATTATGACTATAAACTAATGTCGGAAATTAGGAATAGAACACAGGGTGAATCCGAAAATATTGTTATCTACTTAGCGATTATGTCTGAGCTTTTCTCACGATTGACAACAGCAATATCCGAACAGGAAAAACTAAATATATTATTACATAATATACGCCCTTGTTATGCGGCTGTACTGGCTTCGTGTTGTAACGAGTAATTTTTACTCGCTACATAGTGTCGACCTCTCTCGCCACTTTTTCGAAGTTTTCGGTAATGCAGTGGACACACTTTAGATATTTGATAGATTGGCAAGGATTTAGTAGAGTAATCGATAAAACCATAGACCATCAGTTTGACAGTTGGATTTTATTTCCCCGGCTGTCAGATTATTCTGACGTTTCCGGTTTGGGAGAAGTAGCATTCACTTTCCGACCGAATTCACTAAGATGATGCACGAATAAATTCTATTCCGTGCCAATCATTAGATTGGAATATTTCCGGGGTCCACCTCTGGTAGGATCCGCTTTGTTGTGATGTCAGCAGCCGTGCAGCGGTGATATTTTTTGAAACCGTGAGTATTATGATGGTCGAACTTTCATAGCCATATGCTAACAATAAACTTGGGGTCGTGTGTCCTAATCCTCGTCGATTTCCCATTGTTTCAGCACCTTTAACGCCATCGCTGTTTGATTGTGCCCATAGCACGAGCGATCGGCATGCTTTGTTTTCGTTAAAGAACGGTAAGTGTTTAAAATTCCCGATTTACCACATCGTCGCCATTTTGCTCGACGTGTGAATTCCACTAACAAAGGAAATCGTTTTCGTTTTCAGCCCCAAAGGCGTTCTTACTTATACTTTGGATTTTCATCCATAACATTTAAATTCATCATGGAGATGAGCTGATGCGATTCACCACGAGTCTCCAATCCACATCAAAGGTTTATTTTAAATAGTTTTCACAAAGCCTGTGGTATGTTACTTAAATTCTTTCTCGTAGTTTCATCTTAAAAACGTGCAATACTGACAACTTTAGCATAAACTTTAGTTATAGAATTTAATAGTTATAAAACAATATTCGCTTCTAATGAAAGGAACTTTCTAGTGTTGTGTTCGCCATACTGCCTGCGATAGAAATAAATGAGCTATTGTTAAAGAATTTGCAGCTTAATTTCAGAAATCTCCGACCTAAGATTAGAAGCCATATCCTTTACCTTTTAGCTATCCCGGATTCCCTTTGTTTTAAATTACCTAGTGAGCTCTGGCGCCCGAACCTTATTCCTTTTAGTTATTTTTGTTTAATTTTGAGCTCTCTAACTTCTCATCTTTAGAATCACACACATAGTTTGTTAGTTAGTTAAATAAAGATAGAGCCTTTTAATTTTTTTTATTACAATTGTCGCACTAGAACAGGGACTGAAGCAGGTTTGTACGGTGAGTACAGTCAGTATTGCACACTAAATTCATTTATATTTTAACTAATGAGTCTATTGTATACAATATTTAGTATTCATATTGTATTTCATATTGTTTTTACATTGTAATTGATCTAGTTTATAAACTTTGAATAATTAGACTCATAAGTTGTAACTTAGTTTGGTATTGTATTTTACAAACAATGTTTTAGTTTTACATTGGATAATTTGTTTATTTTCTTGTGTTTTTAACATGTTTTTTCCTTAGCAAAACCAACAATTGTTAAGTGTAGACCGTGTTATTGTTAAATCTCATACAGTGATATAATTCATATCTAAGTTAACTTTTTATGTTAATAATTAAATTTAAACATTAAGTATATTATTGTGCACCTAGTTTATTTAATTTTAAGCCGTTTTGTGAGTTATTATTGCACTTTTTAACGTTAAATAACTTAGCAATTTTTCATGGAAATACCACATTGATTTTCATACTTAACCTCAAACTTTAATTTTATTTTTCAAACTTTGATTTATTTTGAAATTCTTTGAAGTTTAGTCCTTGCTTTTCATTGCTATTTGCCTTGTTACTCGTTAGTCATGGAGGACAAGGGAGTTCAGTTTCCACCGCCTCAGGATTCGGTTGAGGTCGAAGCTTCTACTGCTGCTGATGCTAATGTTGTTGAGAAAGGTCACGAGATGGCTAATGCCACCGATGTTGGCAATCCTTTTGAATCTGGAATCGCACATTCGTCTTCGGATTTTACAGCTCGAGCTTTGCCTTCGTTCAATTCCTTGAATGCGCTTGTTAACGAAAACATTCGAAAAAACTTTCCTCCTCTTACTAAACTGCCTGATTTGAAAAATAGCAAAATAATTTATGATGGTAGAACTTGTGTTCGTGATTTTATTACACAAGTTGAAGAATATTTTCTTTATAGAAATTATTATACGTACAACGAAAATTTGCTGGTTGGTTCTTTTACACTTTTGCTTGATGGTACTGCACTCAAATGGTTTAGATCTATACGAATTCATATTTCTTCTTGGCATGAACTTAAGCTTGCGCTTTTGAAACGCTTTGATACACCTAATTTTGATCACTTTTTAGAAAATGAGCTCCGCACCAGGAAACAGAAACAGTCTGAGTCGCTTCCTGATTTCATTACGGAAATTTATGACATGGCTAGTCGTCTTTCAGTACCTTTATTTGACTACACTTTAGTTAACGTGATACAACAAAATATGTTACCAATTTACACACCCTTTTTGTTTCGTAGACAAATAGATTCAATCGAACAATTTCTGGAACTTGCGAAAGATTTAGAAGTTGTTGTCAACAGAAAACCTTTTAAAGAATCCCTTAAACCTTGTGTTAAAACTAATGCCGTTTCTAATGATTTAGTTTGTTTAAAATGCAAAAAACCTGGACATTTATATAAAAATTGCAAGTCTATTCCAGGTGTTGTTTGTTTTAAGTGTCATAAAGCTGGGGTCACTTCTAAGACTTGTGACGTTTGTAATTTGGATACTAAAAAGTCGCAAGAGTCAAAAAACTGATTAGGCAGCATCGAGCCCACGTTTTTGATAAAACTTCGAGCGTCTCGATGTGTGAAAAAATTGTTAGAAGTCACAAGCCTGATGATGTTGCCCGTGACAAAGAATTTTCCAACTGGTTAGATTATTTAAAAACCTTTTTTAATATTTATCGTTCGGCTCCTATTCTATTTACAAAACAGAATGATGCTAGACCATTTTTAACTTTTTTTGTTGGTAATCAAATTTTTTCAGGTTTGTTGGACAGTGGTTCCGATAAATGCATTTTAGGCTCAAATACACATGAACGATTTTTACAGTTGGGTTATAAAATTAGACCTATTAGTGGCGCTGCTTGCACTGCGGATGGCTCCGCCCGGAGAATTATTGGTGCCATGGATTTGCCAGTAACTTGTGATAATATAACTAAATCCGTAGAGTTTTTAATTATTCCTTCTTTTGATCCATTAATTATTTTAGGTTTTGACTTTTGGATTAAATTTCATTTAGCTGAAGAATTGTGGAAGAACATTATACTTGTTCCAGAAAATAATAAACAAGTTTGTTCAATTACCTCTATTTCTGAACTTTCTCCTTCTGAGAAACAAAAATTAGATAATATTATTGCTTTGTTTGAAGATATTTCTTATGAGAAAAGAGGTTTAGGTCTTACTCATTTAGTTGAACATAAAATTAACGTTACTAGTGAACCTTTTAAACAGAGATATTGGCCTCTGAGTCCTGCTAAACAAAAGGAACTTTTTGATGAAGTAGAAGTTTTATTAGGAGAAGGTATTATTCAACCCTCTAAGTCTCCTTGGTGTTCACCCGTATTGGCGGTAGAAAAGAAAGATGGAGGTACTAGATTGTGTTTAGATTCAAGACGTTTAAATTCTGTTACTATTAAAGATTCTTATCCCCTTCCTTATACTTCTAGAATATTAGATAACCTTAGAGGTGCTAGATATATTAGTACTATAGATCTTTCTAAAGCATTTTTGCAAATTGCACTTGAAAAATCCTCCCGCGAAAAAACTGCTTTTGTAGTGCCTGGAAAAGGTCTGTACGAATTTGTTCGCATGCCATTTGGTCTCACAAATGCACCAGCTGAGTTGCAGAGACTAGTAGATAAACTTTTTGGTCCAGAGTATGATAATTCTGTATTCTGTTATTTAGATGACTTAATTTGTATTAATTCTGATTTTAATAGCCATATAGCACAGTTGCATAGAATTCATAGTATATTGAAAGAGGCAGGTTTAACTGTAAATTTAAAAAAGTGTAATTTTTGCAAGGACAGACTTCGCTATCTTGGTTTCATTGTTGACAGTAATGGTTTACATACTGATCCTTCTAAATTAGAGACAATAGAAAATTTCCCACGCCCAGAAACGGTAAAACAACTTCGCAGTTTCCTTGGTTTATGTTCTTATTATCGTAGATTCATTTGTAAATTTGCTGATATTGCTTCTCCTTTAACTAAATTGACAGCAGGTAGTAAAAATTCTAAAAAGTCACTGGAATGACGAAGCTGAAAATGCATTTCAAGAATTAAAACATTCTTTAATAACTTCTCCTGTTTTGCAATGTCCTAATTTTGAAAAACCTTTCTTTTTGCATTGTGATGCCAGCTCTGTGGGCATAGGTAGTGTTTTGAGTCAAGAAGATGATAATGGTGATCAACATCCCATTGCTTTTTATTCCAGATCACTTAATAAATGTGAAAGAAATTATAGTACCACAGAACGTGAATTATTAGCTATTTTAGATTCCATAGAACATTTTAGACCTTATATTGAGGGAATGAAGTTTACTGTTATTACTGACCACGCTTGTTTGAAATGGCTCCTAGGTCTCAATAATCCTAGTGGACGTTTAGCTCGTTGGGCTGCTAGAATTTCTCAATTTACTTTTGATATTATTCATAAAAAAGGTTCATTACATTTAGTTCCAGATGCTTTATCTCGTATAGAAGTCACTGCTATAACCACTCAGGATAATTTAGTCTCCCCTGATGATGATATTATTGATCCTTGGTATAGAAAAATATTTATTCAATGCCAGAAATCTCCTAGAAAGTATAAGAATTTTAGAGTCGAAAATAACACTTTGTATAAATATTGTAAAAATAAATTTAACCCTCACAGTCTTTTAGACTGGAAGATAGTTACTCCTAAAGAGAATATCTTAGATACTATTAGGTCAAATCATGATGATGTAAATTCAGGTCATTTAGGTATTCATAAAACTTTAAAGAAATTAAAACAACATTATTTTTGGAAAGGTATGTTTAATGATGTTCACCAATACATTTTGTCTTGTGATACTTGTAAAGCTTACAAACATACTACTTCTCCTCCTTTTGGTACGATGATTAATCCTAAAAAGGTTGATCGCCCCATGCTTATGCTTTCAGTAGATATAATAGGTATTTTACCTAAAACTTATTCTGGTCATAAATACATACTTTCAGTTGTAGATGTTTTTACTAAATATTGCTGGTTTTTTCCAATGATTAATGCAACTACTAGAGTAATCTGTAAACATTTTGAAAAAGAAATATTTCTTAAATTTGGTTGTCCAAAAATAGTAGTTTGTGACAATGGAACTCAATTTACTTCAAAACATTTTGTAGAATTCTTGAAAGGTTTTAATATAACTAAAATATTTTATAACACATTGTATACACCTCAAAATAATCCTGTTGAGAGATATAATAAAACAGTCGAAACTTGCATATCGTGTTTTGTTAATGATGATCATAGGACTTGGTCAAGTTTTTTGCCCAATGTTCAATTAGCTTTAAATAATAGTGTAAATCTTGCTACAGAATTTACGCCTAATTTTCTTATGTTTGGTAGGGAACTTGTTTTAGATGCTTCCTTACATCATTTTAGTAACTCTGTTGATAATTTATCTCAACTAGAGGTTTCAAATAGGAACTCTTATGCAGTTTCTCTTAATTCACTTAGTGATATTTTTGTTAAAGTTCAAGCTTATTTGTTAAAGGGGTATAAGCGAAATGCCGCTTATTATAATAAGGGTCGGAAAGTCATTTCTTTTGATGTGGGTGATGTTGTGTGGAGAAGAAGTTTTGTTCAATCTCATGCACCTGCTTATTTTTCGGCTAAGCTTGCACCTAAGTTCTTAAAGTGTGAAATAACAGAAAAAGTTTCTGATAACGTTTATGTTTTGAAAGATTTAAATAAGGGTTCCGTGGGTCGTTATCATGTAAACGATATTATTAAATTTTAAAATTTTGGGGAATTCATAGATTTGGTTTTGGTATTGAGTATTTTTGTGTGAGGATTTGCCTTTGTTAGAATGATGAATGAAAGTTTATGGCAATTTGAAAGTTATTATTATGTTAGGTGTCTTCATTACAATTTATTAGATTCCAATTCAATTCTTTCTAAAATAAACTTAGGTCATTTTGGTTAAATTAGAAATACCTACTCTTTTCACTATACATTTTACACATCAAAGGATCTTATCTTGTTTGTTTTGTTTGTTTGTTGAGATTGTATGGGATCTTATATCTTTTCTTTCTTTCTTTTTTAAAGGTAATCCTTTACTTGTTTACATTTTTTTTGTAAGAGAAAGACCCTATACAACCTTACACTTTGGGTTTTTATTACCTAAAAAGATTTTAAAACTTAAAAGACAATGCCCATTTCCTAGAACAATCCTGGCCCACAGTGGCCACTTATAAATAGTTTATGGAATTATAGTACACATTGTTATGAACACTTCCTAGAACTTGTCAGTTTAGAAAATAAGTCTCCATTTGGAAATACAAGAGTTTTTGTGTCTTCGTATGACAGTTTTACAAGGGCTCTAGTTTTTTCTTACAAGTGGTGGCTGAACAGTCTCAAGACGTAGAATTTACTAATTTTATTGTTGGTGCATCACGGTATATACAATAAAAATAAATGTAACCTTGAATGACTAATCTGACCGGGTTATAGGTGCAGTTGAGTTATTATTATAGTAGTACTTGCTGACCCAATAGACGTCCTGTACACATTATTTATCTACCCCTACCCTACCTACCTACCTACCCTACCTACCTACCCTACCTACCTACCTACCCTACCTACCTACCCTACCTACCTACCCTACCTACCTACCTACCCTACCTACCTACCCTACCTACCTACCCTACCTACCTACCCTACCTACCTACCTACCCTACCTACCTACCCTACCTACCTACCCTACCTACCTACCCTACCTACCTACCCTACCTACCTACCCTACCTACCTACCCTACCTACCTACCCTACCTACCTACCCTACCTACCTACCCTACCTACCTACCCTACCTACCTACCCTACCTACCTACCCTACCTACCTACCCTACCTACCTACCTACCCTACCTACCTACCCTACCTACCTACCCTACCTACCTACCCTACCTACCTACCCTACCTACCTACCCTACCTACCTACCCTACCTACCTACCCTACCTACCTACCTACCCTACCTACCTACCCTACCTACCTTCCCTACCTACCTACCCTACCTACCTACCCTACCTACCTACCCTACCTACCTACCCTACCTACCTACCCTACCTACCTACCCTACCTACCTACCCTACCTACCTACCCTACCTACCTACCCTACCTACCTACCCTACCTACCTACCCTACCTACCTACCCTACCTACCTACCCTACCTACCTACCCTACCTACCTACCCTACCTACCTACCTACCCTACCTACCTACCCTGCCTACCTACCCTACCTACCTACCCTACCTACCTACCCTACCTACCTACCCTACCTACCTACCCTACCTACCTACCCTACCTACCTACCCTACCTACCTACCCTACCTACCTACCCTACCTACCTACCCTACCTACCTACCCTACCTACCTACCCTACCTACCTACCCTACCTACCTACCCTACCTACCTACCCTACCTACCTACCTACCCTACCTACCTACCCTACCTACCTACCCTACCTACCTACCCTACCTACCTACCCTACCTACCTACCCTACCTACCTACCCTACCTACCTACCCTACCTACCTACCCTACCTACCTACCCTACCTACCTACCCTACCTACCTACCCTACCTACCTACCCTACCTTTATTCTGTACTATCATCAGCATCATATACCAACACACCGTCTTAAAACTGTGCTGGAGGGACTATATTGGTTTGGTGCCATGCCCATCCAAAATACCAGACAACAGACACATCCTACAGTTCTGCGGCCTACAATACAATTACAGCAGTACCTACTAATAAATGGCTGCACTTCCAGTGGCATTATTCCTTGTAAAAATATAGACAAAGTATGTCTTTCGGCTAATATGCCTGCTTTGGACTCGGGCCCTTAATAACGAGCAATCATTTTCAAAAAGTGAACCTTCCAAAATACTGGTTCTCCTATCATAAGAAACCTCAATACGATAACATCCATTTAATCTAATGTGCTCTCCATATTAAGACCTGGCATGTTTTAATTGATATGTTTATCCTATTTATACTAAATATAAAATAAAATACATATTTATACTAAATATTTATTAAATATTTATACATTTATCTAACTATTTTTTTAATTATACATATATATCTATACATATTTTTTATATATATCTAAATGTTTATACATATTCTGCTGCAGCAAAGAAGCAAACTCTTTGATGTGGGATGAACTAAAATTAGTATTGAGTTTTCTGTAAAGTCTCCGAACAAGTCCAATGAGTTGCTTGTTAGATGATAATTGCAAATTCTGCATTGTACGGGTACATAATATTTAAGATTCACAGAAAAGTGTTACTCTTAGTGATGCTGGAGCGGTAAGGTGATCAGAACTTGTAGATCTAGGAACAAAGCAGCAGCGCTGAGCTTAAATAATTTGGTAAAAATATCTCTTGCCGTTGAGATGAATTTTGTGTTGACTCATTTGCTTCAGTATGATTGAATAATATTATAAATCTAAATATTTCACACCATAAACTGAAATATAAAAACTATTTATTTGAAACCTTAAGTACCTGACATGGAGCAATTTGTCTAGAAATGTTTTTTCTTATTTGATTTTCTTGTGGAGAATCTTGAGACAGCAGGTGATTTCTTTGTCTATGTAGTGAGCGACCACAGCTAACACAAATGAGTCAAGCAGTAGAAGGTGAGACTTTCTGCTGCATGTCTTATTTCATTCTATACTGCAGTCCAAAACAAAAAAAAGTGACCAAGTCATTGAGACAGGCACCTGAAAATGCAATTGATTATTATTTCATATTAATTTCACTGTAAATGGTGGGAAATAATGAAATGGGTAGCATAAAAGTCAACAGATTTTGTTAGTTTCTTGAAATATTTATAAAAAATATTTTTACTAAGTCTTGTATGAAAATGTTTCATAATACTTATGTGAAATTACTTTTTTTAATTACTAAAGGGTCAGTGGGTCATATTAGGGGCAAGATTGCATATGTTGTTACCTATGTTATCATGGTTTTCTAAAGGATTAATGTAGATGAGTAAGCTTACCTGTTGTGAAAGAACCCATTGCTTTGCTGTACAATTCATCGTATTTTTATTTAATGGTAAGCAATGCCGAATTATAAATTATAATTTGCACTTTTCATTTTCATGTTCGTTTTCACTTTGATAGTGGTAGAATTTTCGACATCTACACAAACTAACAAAATCTGTTGACTTTTATGCTACCCATTTCATTCTTTCTTACCATTTACAGTGACATTAATATGAAATAATAATCAATTGCATTTTCAGGTGCCTGTCTCAATGACTCACTATTATAGTGAGCGCGCTTATTGAGTAGATTGTCAAATCAAATACATACACAATTATAAATAGTAAACATTACATTAACATCATCCGTCAAAGGATAATGTTGCCATATTTTGAAAAATAATCGATTAGTTGTATCGATTTTTAGCCTCGATTATTTATTTTTTTCAAAGTTCACGTTAAAGCTATAAAGAATACAGTGATTTTACCATTCTATGTTTATGTATGTGTAAACTATTGGATAGTCGGAGGTGTTTATTAACATAATTGTTCTGTCGAATAAAGTGTAAAGTCGAGTAGGTTTCGTTCAGAAACTTAAATGTCCATGACAGCAGAAAAACTTTTTGCTAACCATATACATAAAGTCAGTTAAAAAAAACTCTAACGTATTTAGCAATATTATAAGCGCTCGCTGAAGTTATAGTCATAAAATACTCAAGTAGTGTATTTTGTGCCGTTGTATTTCTTTTTAATGTCGGGTTTTAGATTTCAAGAACCTATTTTTTTTTGTTATTTCTCTCTTCTGATCTGAACCAAAATCTATTTTGTATAAAAACAATCAGCACTATCATAAGAACAATAACCACAACAATGAACCCAATAACCACAACTTTTATAAATCACAAAGTAATAATAATTCCGTTGCGGCCGTCAGTACTAAACCGAATAATACCAGTACTAAGGTCGTGTTTTGTCCACGCTGCCGCACACATGAACATTCGCTGCGAGAGTGCAAACAAGACCGCTACCCAGTCTGTTTCAAATGTGGCTTAAAAGACTACATTTATCCTAAGTGCCACAACAAGGCTGCAGAAACAAAAATCTAGCGAGCGAAGATTGTTGCAAAGTGAGTAAAAATTAAGAGTGCAAACTCAGATCGAGTAGGTACGATAATGAGGATTGTCAGAAGTGGTTGGCCACTATTAGAACGTATTCTTCTAGTTACTCAATTGCATCAATCTTCGATAAAATACCGGACAGTGATATACGTCCCTACGTTACAATTAAGGTGGGGGATATATCCTTGTGTGGACTACTGGATTCAGGCTCCGCTGTCACCATATTGGGAAACAACTCACACCTTAGTTTACTATCCTCTTCTAAACTTGCTAAAATGAAAAATGATAATTCCCAATCGTTTACTATCGCCGGCGGGGACAGACTATATCCCTTAGGTTATATTAACTTACCCATAACTTTTGAAAATCAGTACCACATACTTAAGGCATATATTATTCCTAAAGTAACATCGTCACTGATATTGGGCGTGGATTTTTGGAAAAAAATTCAATTGCTGCCAAACAAATGCTGCATTACAAATTCTATAACCCTTTCCTGTGCGAAGGAGTTGGGAATCTCTGCAGTACAGAAACCTGCCCTTCACACTTACAGCGAACTAGATGCTACTCAAAAGACTGCTGCTAATGCTATTATAAAAAAAGTTTGAATCTAATATCTACGGAGACAGTAGGCT
Organism: Charanyca ferruginea; assembly: GCA_947361185.1. Lineage (NCBI taxonomy): Eukaryota > Metazoa > Arthropoda > Insecta > Lepidoptera > Noctuidae > Charanyca > Charanyca ferruginea. The sequence continues at coordinate 6,431,685 of OX376060.1, forward strand.
TGGGTCGTACCCACTTAGTTGAACATCACATAGACACCGAGGACTCACCGCCTATTCGCCAACACTATTATAACCCAACACACTATTATAGATTGCCGTCACAAAAGCTCCGCATTATCATAAATGAACTAGACGAAATGTTAAAGCTAGGCGTGGTGGAATCATGCGAGAGTCCATGGTCTTCACCAGTATTGCTAACCCCAAAAAAGGATGGGAAATTGAGATTTTGTCGTCGTGTTACACGTAAGGATGCATATAAACAACCATATGTGTCAGAAATTTTAGACAATCTCAAAGCTAAATACTTAAGTAGCATAGACCTCTCCAAAGCTTTTTGGCAAACACCTATCGTTGCCAAGGACCGTGACAGGACCGCTTTCTATGTACTGTAGCGACTAGGCTACACTTTGTAACGTATTCGTTACAGTACCAGATCTAGGATACATTAAATGAAAGGTATTAATGACTTTCAGAAGACTATATTAATCTAATTACCGAGAGGTAAGATTTACATGACCTTCAGCTCTTCGTAGAGCTGTCGGCCTGACAGGCTTGTCAGAATATAAAAACTATCTTCTACGATTTGATTACTTCTCGAAGCATCCAGAATGTTTAACCATAGACATATTATGAGCTACGCCCTACATGAGCTACGCCCCCCTCATGAATAAAAGTAACTATATACTTTTATTCATGTACTGAACATTCTGCACACTTATACTACGCATCAAAATTACCTAACTAAATAACCTAACTCCTACCTAAACCTATCGGAAGGTCCCTACTCTAAAGAGGGAAATGATAATGAGGACGTCTCTGTAGACATGGTTTAATCCATGACGCATGGGATAAACAGTTAAATCCACATCTTCCATTCTTGGTGACCTACATTTCCTCCATTATCATAGCATTTTACAGTACCTACTCGTGGCACATTCAGATTCGTTACCATGCCATTTGGGTTAACCAACGCCCCAGCTACACAGCAGAGATTAGTGGATCAGCTATTTGGGGGACCAGTTGTCTTTCTTGATGACATCATCCTAATTTCCCCAGATTTCCACAGCCATATCGCACTCCTAAATAAAGTCCACAGGAAGCTAAAGTACGCAAATTTAACAATAAACCTAGAAAAGTCAATGTTTTTTCGAAATGAGCTGAAATATTTAGGCTATGTTTTGAACTCCAAAGGCTTACACGTAGACCCCGGTAAGGTTGAAGCTATTATTAACTTTCCCACGCCTACCAATAAGAAGGAAATGAAAAGATTTCTGGGTACAGCGTTATGGTACCGTAGATTCGTTCCCAATTTTAGTTCTATAGCTGGACCTCTTAATAAACTTACATCAACTAGTAACAAAGCAGCCCAATTTACTTGGTCAGAGGAGGCTAACGATGCATTCAATCGACTAAAAGAGTGTCTTATTTCTGCCCCCATTCTGTCTTGTCCTGATTACGATAAGCCCTTTGAAGTACACACAGATGCGAGTGACTATGGGATACGAGCCTTACTCGCTCAAACTAAAGATGGTGTAGAACTTCCAATTGCCTACATGAGCAAAACATTACCTACGCCAGAACGTAATTATAGTATAACAGAACGGGAAGCACTTGCCGTTTTAGTGGCTCTGGAGCATCGGCGATGCTACTTGCACAATGGTAAAAAATTTACAGTATACACTGGGGAACCGGGCACTTTTCCGAATTATTTTTGTCCGAATTTCACCGAATTTTACCGAAAACTAGTGACCGACGTCTTTTTGGCTATATGAATTATTTGACATATTTTTAGATCATCGAAGTATCATTTGTCATAGGTATTATTTTACCGAACTATGTTTCCCCGATTTACAAAATAACTGTTTCCTATTGGCCAAAGCCTCTTTTGAACTTTTTTCATTTGCCAAATGATTTATTTGCTATATTTTTACCACGTCGAAACAGCATTTTACGGTATATTATTTAATCACAAATATATAACAGGTTATTTGTTAGTATTTTCAACATTAAGTTAAAATAGTGTCATAAAAAGTAAACATTTAACCAAATTTAGTGACAGACACGAATCGCTGCAAAACCGACTTCACGCAGTCTTGTCTGCCCTACGCCTAGAGTGTAATTTAAGAACGCGTAGGCGCGGAGGGGTGTGGCCGCCCAGACCCCGCAGCGCCGGAGCTGTGACAGAAACAATGCTTGTGCATGTTGCATGCCTGCTTGCATGTTTCATGCTTGTTTGCACGCTGCATGCTGCATGCTTGTTTGCATGCTGCATGCCTACTTGCATGCTGCATGCCTGTTTGCATGCTGCATGCTTGAAGCAAGAATCTTTGTTTGCAAGCTTCTTACTGGGACCACCTGTTTTGTTAAGTGCCATTACATTTAAATAATTAATGAAACAAAATAGTAGGAAACTAATCTGAAATTAGCTCTCTATAACGCCACTGTAAATAAATAAATAGTTACATTAGTTTTGAACGCTCTTTCAAATATTTAATTTCACTCAAATTTTCTTTAATTTTCAAAAGTTTTTGATTTTTAGTTTCTTTAACGACGTATTTTTTTTCTGGTGGAGTACCAGTTATCGTTCACTCAATATCACACATATTTACTTCTAGGCATTTGGTGAAATATTGTAATTAAAACAGTGGTATAACGAATGTTCGAACAAATGTTATTTCGGCTAAGTGTAACTTCAGTAAAAAGTTTTTCGATCAAATGAAACGTCGGAGCAACGAAAAAAATCGAATTGATAATAGGTCAACTGATACAGTGGCAGACGTGACTTAGATGAAGTAAAGAAATACGAAACCAGAAAAGTTGAAAAGTTTTAGGTGAAATGAAATTCGGTCAAATATTTTTCGGCCTTATGATAGGTAACCATACACTGACCATTCTGCACTGAAATGGTTCCTTAACATGAGCAATCCTACCGGGCGGCTCGCTCGATGGGGGGTGCGGCTATCAGCTTTTAATTTTGAGATTGTGCATCGAAGAGGTGTCGATAATATTATACCTGATGCGTTATCACGCGCAATTCCTATCTCCTCTATTGATAGTAGTCCTAATGCCACTAATACCACTGATGAGTGGTACTTAAAAATCTATGAAGGGTGCTACGTTGCCCCAGCATCATACCCAAACTACCTGATTAAGGATAAAAAGCTTTATAGGATAATGAAGAGCAAATGTTCCTTACGCAAGTAGTTCGAATGGAAAGAAGTAATTCCTCAAGAAATTCGAAGTGTGGTGATAGGTGAAAACCATTCAGAACCCATCGCTGGTCATTTCGGTGTTTTTAAGACGTACAAAATATTAGCTCTTAAATAATATTATTGGTCCGGTATGCATGCAGATGTGGTGGATTATATTTCATCCTGCGACGCTTGCATAGCACATAAGCACCACAAGATTTCCCTTGGGGGAAATGGGACGCCCTAAAGTATGTTCTAGACCATTTCAGACAATTAGCATTGATCTTGTTGGACTTCTACCCCCAACAAGGAAGCAAAATTGTTACATATTTGTAGTAACATGTCGTCGCCCCAGGCATTGCACATAGGCCATCCTAGGATCCTGATACACATACCTATAGGTAACTATCTCTTTAACTTTTCTAATTACTTTCTATTTTCTCTTAAAATCTTTAGAAATTCCAGTGTCTTGAGGCACAGTCCTCGATGCCCAACACTAGTAGATACTCGTAAATTCACGCGCACCTCGCGCGTGAATTAACGAGTATCTTCCAGGCCTATCCCATGGTTGAACCTAGTAAGTTCGATAGAGTGGGGGTTTAGTCAGTAGGAGTTCAACATAACGCTCCGTTCCCTCTAGTCATATGGAGAGTATCCTTGAGGCTCAGATTATGAAACAAAAAGCAGATAGACCGCACGGAACACTGAGAGTGTAGCCAACAAAGCAAATATAAATTCAAAGGCGAATAACTACAATCGCGCTTGTTTTCATAATTGAACCACCAGGAACAAATTATTTGCTATTTTTTTTTTGCCGCATCGTTAAAAATAACGTATACAAATAGAAATTCAAACGCGAAAACAATCACGAGATCGTAGTTATTTACTTTGGAATTTGTATTGACTTTGGTGGCTTCACTCGCAATGCTCATTGCGGTCTAACAGCCTTTTGTTTCATAATTTGAGCCTCGGGGATTAACCAACAGAAAAAATAATTGGTTCGTGGTGGTTCAATTATGAAAACTTACCAATTATCGAAAAATTGTTTTATATACATCAAAAGCTTTTAAAATATTTTGATATATTTCGAGGAGTTTCATACATTGTTCATTATTTTAGTGTACATCATCAAATATTTTATTTTTTTTAATCCAGACATCAAGATATCCTTTTAATAATATTATAATACGAATGGCAACAACGAAATTGATATCAATTGAGTTAAACATAACGGCACAAATAAAGTCAGCGATAGTATCAAAGATATTGCTTTTCTGGGTATAAAACACACGATAAATAAAATATATGCATATATCACTGCCAATTGTAGAAAATATTGAGATCAAGTTCCAAATGATGTAACTCCGGATACTCATATTTAAACCGATGCTCCCATGGATAGTTTGAATCTTCAGAATAAGCAGAATACTATTATGCTTGTGTACAATGTCTAGAATGAACAACATTATAACACAAATTACATGGATCATGAAAAAACAAACGTAGGTATGCTAGTAAAATAAAATCCCTTTCAGACTGTCTCCTGTTCCCATATTCTACGTGAATAGAAAACATTTTGTAGGAAAAAAATGCACTTAGGAATGACGTGCAGAAGAATGCCAGTATCAGATATTTCTTTCCTCTTGGAAAAATATGATTATGTTGGATACAATATTTTGAAGAGATAAACAAATGCAGTGCAACATAAAAAGAATTCACTATTCTTTGAACATCTTTTTCAAGTCGGTTATTAGGGAGCACTAGGACTGAGGGTTTTGGAATATTTTTGCGTTTTTGAAACATTTCTATCATCTTCAAACGCCAGTCGATTGATGACTGACGGTTGTTGTTGAAATATATTTCCTGTATTAATAAGATTGGGCATCTGTCAACTAATTTAAATATTGTTTGTTGATTATCTTAATACATTAGTAAAATGAAAGTGAATTCGTAGTTTAAACAAGCAATAATAATAGTTCATCCTATAATGTGTCCCTGCAGGACAAAAGCCTCCCTATTTTAGTCTATCTGTAGATCGATAGGTACCTGTCCGCAATCATTCAATGATCACTGAATATAAAACAATTGAAAATCTATACAAACAAACATATAAATATACTAGCTGATGTTATAAGGATTAGGATTAGATACCTCCATTTACCGCTCAAGCGCCCTACCTTGCTTTACATTACATACATTACGGGTCGATTGTCCATTGTCCGACCGCACAAAATACTTTTTTGTAGACTCGTTGGTAACATGAGTCACCTCAAGTAATGTTTTTGTTCAAGCTTATGAATGACTCTTTCAAGTCGTGTCAAGTGTTTGTTGACATTTAGTTTCTAATTTGTTATACTTAGCGGTAAATATCAACTATAGTTGAAACTTCACTGAAAACCCCACAGAACTCGAAATATACTTACCCTCAGGTTGAAACTCGGTTGCACACACATAAACTATATTCTAATTAACCATTAAATCAGTAATTCGTTCAAAAACACTCACACACAACCGAAAATAATAAAAAAAAAATTGCGTATCGCACTACGACCAAAGAGAATCAACAACTGACTTTTGACATTATTTGTTTAATCCGAATGAAACATTGTAGGACTATTGTCGTAGTTTAAGCATAAAGAAATGTATGAAGATTCGAGTAAAAAAGAGACAAACAATTAAAACATCATGTGATAGAAAGAAATGAATATATTAGGACTACATATTTCCCTGGAACGCAAAAAGGGACATCTGATCCATTGATCAGTCAACGGAAATCGAAAAAATACGAAATGGTTCGAATTTCCCTATTTCGACCCTTGATTCGAAGAAAATTGTAACTCTTGATACGCTATTACGAGATTTTTCAATCCTGGTACCTGTCAAAGTAACTACATCGATGTGTGTAAACGTTTTTATTTTTTTATTATAAATAAAAAAGTTATCCAATATTATAACATTGTAACTTGTTACAATTAGACTCCAATTAAATAAAGTGTTCGCGAAAGAAAAACGTATCTAGACTTATACTTCAAAAAACACACCAGTTTTCAAGCGCTTACCAAGAATCTCAGTGAAATCGAAACGTATATCAACTTACAATGTTGGTTCTTTCTCTAACTGAATTGCGCCTGTGGCTTACGGAAACTTACTTACGTTGTTGTTTCCCCGAGATTATTGGAACAACAGATAGACACATTGGCACGTAAATGACATTACTGTGTTTTCATTTATCAAAATGCGAAACTATTGGGCTGTTCTTAAGTTCGTAACAAGACATAGCGTTTTGTACACCCACAAATAGCAGCGGCCGGCGCAGCGTTCGGTCAGTTTATTTGAATTATCGTAGGTTTGTAGAAAATCGTGGATATGAATCGAGGAAAATGAATTACCAGTCTTAATTTAAATAAAAAGGCTGGTAAGTAATTTAAAAGCTTAGTGAGATTTTCTGTCTTTTTATTTAAAATTAAACAAGTAGGTAGTTAAAATTTTTATTATTTAAGTTTAATGTTTTAGATTAAGTGCATGACCATTGGGTGGGTACTTGTATAATAACGGAATATAACGTTTAAAACAAGACAGACGCCAGTACATCAAGCTACCCGAAACTGTCAAATTTTCACAATCAACCTTGAACCTAATCTTTTAGCAATAAAGTTGAAAATCGATTAAAACACTTTTACAGATTGTAATATAGCTGATGAGATGATTTGTATGGAAAAGCCGATTATTTTTTGACGGGTTAAGTCAGATTTAATTGATGGTCAAGGAAACGCCAGTGAACCAAACTCAAGCACAAACCAAAATCATTTATTTCAAATAAACCATTTACTTTTGAATGGTCAGAGTCAGTCAATCAGAAAATTAAAGCTAGTTGCTCGTTCCAAACACTAGGTTTCTATGGAGAAGAACACTCTTAAAACCAATAATAAGCTACAAAGAACATCGGCCAGATGTGACCTGACAAAAATATGAAACGACCACAAATACAAATACAAATACAAACATTTTATTTGTTCAACATAGGTAGGTCAGGTACAGGTATTATGATTTTTATTGAGCACTATGTCAAGCCGTCATCGGCGTACAAATATTATTTTGGATAGAACATGCTGATTATAAATTAATGAATAAACAATAAAATTAATAAAATTATCACACAATAATAAATACGATTGTCAACACGATAAAACATTCCAATACAAATTAAAAATATAAATTGATGAATAAACAATAATAATAATAAGCTGGCAACACTAAACGTCACGCATTGACTCTTCATTATACATACGTTTTAAATTAATAAAATTATCTAAACACTACATAAAACTGATTAAACCATCAAATAATATTTGGCCACGCATTGGAACTATAAAAATAAAATATCAATATCATAATGGAACTAGATGTACAAAAGTGGTAGAAAAATATTTTATGACAGTTGTCAAATGGAAATGAAAAATGAAAAAATATCAACGAAATAAATATAGAAGTATATCTTACAGTACCTACATATACATTTTTGATGGAAATATACAAAATGAAATTTAATACTGAAGAACCATAGAAGTAAGTACATATATATCGATGTGAAGAACAATGTTGACGCGAGCAGCGATACGACGAGCACGCCCACCATCTCCGGACCCGTCGCTCAGCTCCGCCTCGCCGCCGCCGGAACCCAGCCTTATAGTGAGTGCTGTGACACCGGCCTCGGCAGTTGCGTCGAGCTCGAGCGACGAATATTTCTCTCCGCCGACGACGCCACCACCTGTACGTCGGCGGGGACGACGCCGGCCGCCGGACAGCTTGGGGCCTCGAGACCCTCCGGTCTCTGATAGGGTCCCCGCTTCCGGTGGAAGTGTGCAGCGCATGAGATGGACACAGTCTCTTAATGAAAGTGTCATGCACTCATACTTTAGGGCTACAGAGGGGGGAAGTAACCTGACTGCGTACCGTGGTCGGATGCTCTCTCTGTTTCAGGTGCTTGAGCCAGCTGTCATCGTGTCGGCACAGCGACTGTCGGATCAGGTGCGGGCCATCCAGCGTAATCATATGCTGGATGACGTTGTGCTTGATCGACTACGCCTTGAATCACGGAGTAGTCACGTCACGTCTGCTTTGCCACTAGTTGCGGTCGCGGTACAATCGCAAGAATTAGGTACCCAGTGCCTCGCGACCTGACGACGGTGGTGAAGAGGATAATGACGAGGCTATATCTGTGAGTACCCAGTACAATGATCATTTGAGGAGTGCTTTGGAGGATGCGTTCCGGGAGTATCGTTCTACACCGCCTGAACTAAGGCCGCGATTACCTCGTTTGCCCATGCACAAGAAAAATAGGGCACTGGTGTGTGCTTTAGATTCGCAGCTGTCAAATTGTTTTGACAGCAGCGAAGACCTCGCTGATACCCACTCGATTTTGTACTGCGCGGCTGTAGCAGCATGTCGTGTAGCTCATGTCAAATTTCCTAACAGTGACGGAGCTGCACGACCAAAACCAGCTGTACCAGCATGGCAGTGCAGGATCGAACGTCGTATTGGTGAGGCTAGAGCACTCATCGGCAAGCTTATCTGCTTCAGGGCGGGCAATATTCGCCCTAGAGTGATGCGCTTTGTGAGGCGGGCATTTTCGGGGACTGATATCAGTCCTCGAGATTATTTGTCCTGCATCACAGAGCGTATCGACTTCCTGAAGCAGAAGATCTGTGCATGGGCAAACCGTATCAGACGGTACAAGCGGCGAGTGGAGCGATACACTCAGAATCGCATATTCCAGAGTGATGAGAGGAGGGTGTATAGGACTTGGGAGCGACCGGACCAAGGTGTGACTGATGCTCACCTGCCGGATGATGATGCCATGTGTTCATTTTGGCGCAGCATCTGGTCGGTGCCTGTTAGTCACACTGAGGGCGACTGGACTCGGGAAGTTGAGCGAACGTGTGATCCAATACCAGAAATGGGGGCAATAACCATCGGCCCCCAAGACGTAGCTCGTGCAGTTCGTCCGTTACCTAATTGGAAATCTCCAGGACCGGACGGGCTGCACAATTTCTGGATAAAATGGTTCCAGAGATCGCACGTTCGCTTGGCGTCCCAGTTCCAGTCAGCCTTAGAGTCAGGATCGTTGCCCCAATTCCTAACAACTGGAATCACCCACCTGCTCCATAAATCAGGTAGTACTACGGAACCCAAAAATTATAGGCCGATCACTTGTTTACCAACGGTCTATAAAGTTCTTACATCCATTTTGAGAGCAAAAATTAACGAACATATTGACAAAAATTCTATCATGTCTGCCTCTCAAAATGGATGTAGGAACGGGTCTCGTGGTACTAAGGAGCCACTCCTCATTGATATGGCTATTAATCAGCAGGTTCGTCGTTCCGGAAGGGATCTGTCGACATGTTGGATAGACTATAAGAAGGCCTATGATTCTGTGCCACATACATGGCTCATGAGGGTGTTGGAGTTGTATAAAGTCGATACAATTCTGCGCACCTTCCTGATGTCATGTATGGGGCAATGGAGAACGGTCCTTCGCTATCCAGGATGTCGGCAAATCCGGGAGAATAGCGAACCGATAAGGATCGAGCGAGGTATATTTCAGGGCGATAGTCTGAGTCCACTGTGGTTTTGTTTGGCCTTGAACCCTCTAAGCACGTTGCTGGAGGGTTCAGGTCTGGGCTATCAGTTGAGAAGAGGAGGTCAGGTCATATCTCACCTCCTTTACATGGATGATCTGAAACTCTTTGCCCCCAACAATTTGCGACTGATGGAGCTACTGAAAGTAACAGAAACTTTCAGTAGTGCCATCAGGATAGAATTTGGTGTGGACAAATGTGCAGTCATGCATGTGAAGCGAGGGGAGATTATGGAATCCGTGGGAACCCAACTCTCGGATTCCATACGCCTTAGATCCCTCTCCTCAACCGAAACCTACAAGTACTTGGGTATGTCGGAAGCGTTAGGCATCAATGCTGCCGACATGAAACAATCGTTGAAGGAGCGCTTCTTTGGCCGCCTGAATAAAGTGTTAAATAGTCTTTTATCAGGCGGAAACAAGGTGCGCGCCTTCAACGGATGGGTCATGCCGGTTTTGATGTACTCTTTCGGCATACTCAAGTGGACTCAGACGGAACTTGACGCCCTGGATAGGAGGGTCCGTACATTGCTGACCGCAAATCGGATGCATCACCCACGGTCATCGGTAATAAGACTGTATATCCCACGGAAGTGCGGAGGCCGAGGCTTTCTTAATGCTAAGTCCCTGCACAACCGTGAGGTATGCAGTCTCAGGGAGTACTTCCTTAAAACCGACGTGGGTATGCACCGAGATGTGGTCTCAGTGGACAAGGGCCTCACCCTGCTCTCCTTAGCGAACGAGAACTGGCGCATACCTGTAGTACTCGATACTAATGACCGCAAGGAGGTATGGCAGAGCAAGAAGCTTCACGGGCGCTTCTTCCGGGCCCTACATGGGCCTGATGTAGATTTCTTGGCGCCCGTATCCTGGCTGCGTTTTGGTGACATGTTTGGGGAAACCGAAGGTTTTGTCTGTGCGATTATGGATGAAGTTATGATGACGAACAACTACCGGAGGTATATTGTGAAGGACGGCACGGTTGACATTTGTCGGGCATGCCACCGGCCGGGTGAATCAATCCGACACATTATCTCTGGGTGCTCTCGTCTAGCTAACGGAGACTACTTGCATAGACACAACCTTGTAGCTAGGATTATCCACCAGCAACTTGCTCTAAAGTACAGGCTTGTGGAGTCGGAAGTACCGTACTACAGGTATGTGCCCGACCCAGTTCTCGAAAATGGCAATATCACGTTGTATTGGGATCGATCTATCATCACTGACAGGACTATTGTTGCCAATAAGCCTGATATAGTGGTGATAGATCGATTAGAGCGTCGCGCAATGATTGTTGATATAGCGGTTCCGCATGACGAGAACCTCGTGAAAACCGAGAAAGATAAACAAATTAAGTATCTTGACTTGGCTTGCGAGGTTGTCGACATGTGGGATGTGAATTCAGCAGTCATTGTGCCGATAGTCGTTACGGCCAATGGACTCATTTCCAAGAGCCTCGACCAACACCTAAGGAGGCTCTCGTTAGGCAGCTGGATCAAGGGGTTGATACAGAAAGCGGTACTCCTGGACACGGCGCGTATAGTCAGGAGATTCCTCTCTCAGGAGCCCTGACCGCCGGTAGCTTGGACCCTGTTCCCGATACCGGTGGGCTACTATTTTTTATATTTTTAAATGTTTTTTTTTTTTTTTTTTTTTACTAATATTTAAAAATGTAATGTAATATGTAAATAAATGAATAAACGATAATAATAATAATAGTAATAATTGGTGTTGTATTTGTATTTGTATTTGCCTTTATTATCTTTATTTTACCGACCTTTGAGATACCTACGACTGAGATATTATTAGGTTATATTTTTAGTATAAGTATAGCAAGGAATCATTTTTTATATTTCTCATAATAATTTAAAACAGTTACTAAAAATCAGTCTAGTTTGGCTGTTGTATAATCAAACCCTGATTCATGCACATTGCGCTGCACCTGTCTTAGGTACCTACTTAACAGTGAAAAGATTAGAAAGGTTATTGATTCATTTTTGTGGTTTTAGCCATTGACTTAAGTATATAGTTATAATAATTAGATAGTATTTAGTACTGCATAGTTTTTATATCAATGGATTTAGCTGAGGTTGTAGTCATGGCTGCAGACATTATTACATCATAACCTCAAAAGTGACGAAATACATAAGTGTATCGTTCTATGATCCTCGGCCTTTAAATAATATATTTTCAATTTAGGATTGATGCTTGTGCCTAGAGGAACGGATTAATCCATACACTAGTCATGTTCGCGATATTTTATAGTCAGGTCACAGCATGTATGGGCGGTGACCGATGTTCTTTCTGTAACATCATTCATTTTGGATTTAGGGGTACAATGTGAGAACAATGTAAAAAGTCGTGTACATTAAAATAGGTCTAGACAAAAAAATATTAATCATAATAAACAATTCAATATCAATTTAGAATTATCGAGGCAGCTAAGAGATGGCCAGTTCCAACTAACGGCTCCCATATACGAACATGACGCTGCATCATTTAGCTCAACCATCGCGCATATGTAGATTGTAAATGGCTCTGATGGCTCTTTTCTGCAGGATAAAAATAGACTTGATGTCTGCAGCTCGTCCCCACAGTAAAATACCGTAAGGCATTATATTATTAAAGTAACTAAAGTAAACTTGACTCGCGGTATCCACACCAGTAAATTGCCGATTTTTTTTGACAGCATATGCTACCGAACTTAGCCGTTCTTTGAGAGATATTAAATGATGCTCCCATTGTGGGCTTAAATCAAGCATGATCCCCAGAAAAATAGATTTATCAACGAATTCTCGCCCAAGATTCTGGACCCATCTATCTATCTTAAATATTAAGGAAGTGTCATTAGCAAATGTTATTTGTGGTTGGTTTTTAAACAAATGGGGAAGATCATTAATATTTAAAAGTGGACGAATCTCTTGAAGAAGATATTATTGCAGATACAATCGATAATAATGTGATACCTGGCTCTATTTTGGAACAGCAAGTGGTAATTGCTGATGAAAACAATGTTTGATAACTGAAGAAATGCCTGGGGAAATTGTGACATCTAACAATCTTACCAATGTGGATGAGTCTTTAAGAAGCAACTCAATAGAAGGAACTGGACCTGGCACGTCTAAGGTTACCGTATCTTTCCTCATTGAACTCCCTTCACCAGCACCACGACGACCACATGTTCAGGGACAAAGTAAAAAAAAGCAGAAAACTGACAAGTCATACTGGCACTTAACTTCTACTCCTAACATGGCAGAACTTAGAGCCAAGAATGTACCAAAAAATCCGCCAGAAAAAAACAAGAGACGGGTGAAAAGAACGCTTTTCGGTGATGACTATGATAATGATCCCAGAAAGCAGTCAGGAAAAAGAAGAAGACAGGGACAGAATACTAATTATGATGAGGACTCAGATGTAGAAGATTTTCCAACGATAAATGCGCATGCCTTTACTGTAACGACCTCTATTCCCGTTCCAAACCTGGTGAGTGCTAGCTACGGTGCAACAATTATTGACTTTGAGCTCATAAATCATGTGCTGATGCAAAAAACTTCGTCTGTGAATTATGTACTTTATAAATTGCGTGTCCATTTAGTATGGATAAAAATTATAATGTACGTAATTTTTATCCATACTATATGGACAAAATGAATTTCTTTAAGGGTTGTGATTCATTTTAATTATATTTTTTTTTCATGGTTTCTATTCAATTATAAGTTTACGTATGTTAAAACGAATGAAAAAGATGATTATAAAAATCAAAGACTGATTGTAACTAGGTATGATAATTAAAAATATATGATTAAAAAAGAGAACCATTTGTTATTTTGGACGTCCTTCCCATTAGCACAAGTATAAAACTATATAAACACATTTATAAATTATTTAATTGGTCTCCGTAAGTACTACATTTACAATGAATCTATTATTATCTATTAGCGCAATGAGATGTTTGTAACTAAAGGTACGTTGTCCTTTCACTTAAAAAATCTAAGGTTGTTTTCGGTATCAACTGTTACGTTATTCTTTGTTCATGAAATATTGTAATAAGCGCAGTTTATAAAATTGTATACGAAGTTACAATGTTCTTTCTCAAATATTTTGTAATTTTCACTACCGTAACTCTCGCAAAAATCTTTATTATGCTACTTACCGAAAAAAGGATTATACCGATGGATGAGGAATGAAAAATTATTGAATTTTCTTTTCCCCCTGAAACCCTGATAGTCCAACAGGTACCCCTTTTATCGCGATTCAAAGTGCGCGAAATCGTTTTTTGACTCTCCTGTAAACCATTATTTTCGAGTTACAATTTTATTCCAATCGAGGGTAGATTTGACAATCAAGAGGAGAAAAGAATTAAGATTGGGCAAAAAAAAATAAAATCCATGAAATTCTAAACAAATTTCAATTCCACCCAGACGAAATCACGGGTAGCAGCAGCTTATTAATTAAAAAAAATAAGTTTTGACATTCTTTTTAAGGAACTAGATGAAAGAAAAAGAAAGAAAAATTGTTTATTTTCAACCTCGTATAGGTAAACACAAACATAAAAAAGGGTTATATAAAACAATAAGACATAAAAAAAAGACTTATAAAACCTATACGAGACCAAAAAGGTCTGAAACTGAATGGACTGAAAATGTTTGAATTGATACGAAAATTTTTGACAGGACCAAAGAAATTATATTGAATGATAAAATGTGGTCTTGATCCTTGACTCAGGCATTAGTATTTTATCTGATTTCCAGATTTTACGCTATAATTACAACACTCACTATATATACCAATTGTACTATTAACGTCATCCACAAAAAAAATGCAATCCAGCCATCTGTTTATTGATCTGAGTCTTATTACTTATAGCCATCCATATTTATACTTAACACTTTGCACATAATTCTCATTTGTCAATCCCAATCATTTGTCACCATCTCCTTGACTTGTCATCAATGACTCAACATAACATCTATCAAGTATCACCTTTGTTGAAGTAAAATAGATTTATTGGTTTACCTTGTTTTCAACTTCCTTCTGTCTAGCCTACACTGTCCCATTGCCTCCCCCAAGTCTTACAAAGTACACTCCCCACTTTAAACTAGCTCTCGTGCTACGCGTCCAGGTCGTCTCGCCTCTTCTTTATGAGCTGGCCTCGGTGCCGCTGTCCATTTTCAGAGACCTATCAGATGCACCCTTGCTCAGTTCTGTTTTTAAGATTGATAAATTACTGGAATCAGGTGACTGACGATCGGTGTTGCTGCCTTGATTAGTGACATTTGTCTTGCAACATTTCAAAAAATTAGAGATATGGCTTCTTACTTAAAATAAGAGGCAGACTCTAAAATAGTTGGGAAAATGATGAGGCTGGGAAAATGATGAGGCTAGGTAGATGATGACTAAAAATGATTCAGGTTCTCGAATTAAATGTATTTTATTTTTTACAGAAACGTGAACTGCAGTAGCACAATAGCATAATTACTGATAACTCCTACCAAACTTAATGCCAGGGTAGCGTCTACATAGAACAGGCCACACGCTGTCATCTTACTAAACGTTCGATTTGTCTGTAGCACTTTCTTGCAAAGATGTTTCTGACTTTCTGCAAGCAAAAAAATTTAAAATGTTGTAGATGTAGATCGGGACTTTAATTTATTAATGTTGATAAGTGTTTTTTTTTAACCTCGATGCATAGGGTTTTAAAAACTTCTTTTAAACAAAACAGTTTAAAATAGTTGTCCATCCGATACCCGCTGTTACATACATCGCCCTGTACGAAAAATACTCACTGAGACGTGGAGTTGCGGATACCAGCCCGTCATACTACTACTACTACTACTGCATATGTCGCCAGGCGTTGCACACAGTACATCTAGGAACGACCACGGTGATGTAAGTTGTGGGAAGATAACCAACCATCACAATACAACTTCGGTCAACCCGAGTTTGTAATGCTTCGTCTCTCTCACTAATACAGATATCTGTGTGACTATCTATTAAAATATTCTACTCAATTTCCTACTTACTTCCTACTTTTACATTATCTTTGGTGACAAAATATTCTTACGTGGACAGTTCTTGTTCTTCATCAGCTGTATACACACCGTCTCAGCTTCCTCGATAGTTGAATAGAACCTCTCGCAATAAACACCTTCCAGAATTATTAGTATTATATTCTTTGCCAAGAATAGTAATGATACGATTTCAAACGTTCGCAAGGGCTGAAAGTCAAAACGTAATTATTATTTCTTCTTTAGTGACAGCATCATCATCTGCCTAGCCATTTCCCAATTTTGTTGGGATTGGCTGCCAATCTAACCGGATGCATTTGAATACCAGTACCATACAGTGCGCGACGGCCTATCTGACCTCCACAAACCAGTTAGCTAATAGGTAATGACTGTTTGTCAGACCTTTGGGCTTCTGACTACCCGTCACGACTATCAAATATATACGAATTTTAGCCGGGACAACGGTTTTACTATTTTAGGTACTTTTTATTGACAACGAATAGGCTAAAATGTTTACGTTCACATACTTACATTTACTCTCAAGGATAAGATTGTTATGTAGAAAAATAACAAAACTCGGTAAAATTTGATAAATACGTCACCTAATCTGTGAAAAATAAGATTTTAGTAGATCACATTAAAATGGCTACGGGTAAAATTGGCTTGTTGTTATAGGTAAATTATTATTGAATATTGTTTTGAATCAGAAGTTCAATAATGATCTTTAGGTTTTCCAGTGTCCTGAGGCACAGTCCTAGCTGCCCAACTACTCTGCTCTCTCGCATGGCGGGTTAACACAAGTAGGAGGTGCGTGTGAATTAAGAAGTATTTTCCAGGTTTGTCTTATTTTAGAACCTTTAGAACCTTAGATAGAGTAGAATTTAGTCAGTCCTCTTTTGACGTACGGAGCGTATCCTTGAGGATTTTCCAACAGAATTAGTGAATTAGTTCATGATGGTTAGAAGTAAAACTTACCAATACCCGAAACATTTTTTTATACAGATCGAAAGCTTTTAAAATATTTTGATATATCTCGAGTAGTTTCACACATTGTACATTATTTTCGTGAATGCCATCAAACATCTGAATTGTTTTAATCCATATATCGAAATATCTTTGTAATAATATTATAATGCGGATTGCAACTATGTAATTGACATCGATTGAGTTAAACATAATGGCACAAATAAAATCAGCCATAGCATTAAAGATGTTGCTATTTCGTGTATAGAAAACGTGATAAATTAAATACATGCATGTATCAGTGACAATGGTAGAAAATATTGAGAGCAAGTTCCAAATGATGTAACTCCGTATACTCATATTAAAGCCAATGCTCTTATGGATAGTTTGAATCCTCAGAATAAGCAAGATGTTATTATGCTTGTGAACAAAGTCTTGAATAAACAACGATATTACACAAATAAAATGGATGATGAGAAACCAAATACAAGCAAGTGAAATAAGGTCATTTTCAGACCGTTGCCTATTTCTATAAACTTCGTGAATGGTAAAGATTCTGTAGATACAGAAAACACTTATGATTGACGCGTAGAAGAGTGCCAATAACTGATATATCTTTCCTCTTGGAAAAATATGATTATGTCGGACACAATATTTTGAAGAGAAAAACAAATATAGTGCAATATTAAAAGAATTCACTATTCTTTGAATATCATTTTCGAGTCGGTTATTATGGAGCTCTGGAAATGAGAGTTTTGATATAATATTGCGTTTTCGGAACATGTCGATCATCTTCAAATACCAGTCGATTTATGACTGATGAATGTTGTTGAAATATATGTAATAATTGATATCTATCAACAAATCTCATTATTGTTTATTGATTAACCCTTATACCATACCCTGGGGTTTTGGGCGATTTGAAAATAACATTTTCGTATATAATTTTTATAAAACAAAACGCACGCTGGCGCCATTTTAGGTAATATCATAAATCGACACTAGCCGGCTATTCGTTAGTTGTGCACATGAATTGTTGAAGCCCAGTTGGATTCACAGCGGATTTGAGTTTTTTGTAAGGCTTGCATTGTGAATGTTATCGGCTGTTATCGCTTAATTTTTTAACGTGTGAGTACTACATATAACTAGCTGATATATTGGTTCATTTTTCAAATGAGAATTAAAGGTTTTTTTGTAAATACTTTATTAAATATGGTTTTTTTGTTGTTTTAGTATCAAATAGTTTTGGAACATGGATGAGCGGATCTTGAATGGTTGTATGTGCACGTGACACCTTGGTTTCTGACTTGCAAAGCGATTTAAAAGAAGACGGAATCATTGAAGACTTTCGTGCAGAATCTGAAACCGGACATTATCATGGTTCATCTTCGGATAACGAGATTCCACTGTCTAACTATACAACAGATAATTTTATTCGTGTTTTGAAGGCTCCTAGAGGATTGCAGGGCAAGGATGGTTTTCAATGGTCAGGTGAAAAACCAGTCAGGTTCAGAATCCCACATACACACACATTACACACATACACACACACACACACACACACACACACATTATGATTCATCCTCCAGGGCCGAAAAGTGCAGGTCGTCAAATATCAACAGAAGAAGAGTCATGGAATTTTTTTTACTGACGAAAAGCTGGCTACAGTCGTCACCTACATAAATAGTGAAATCGTTACACAAAAGAAAAGTACAAGGAATACAGAGTTGTAGAGATTGTGGATGAGGAAGAAATTGAAGATTCATTAAGTTCCACCACTGATACAGTGCGTCCTTCTTTTGTCAAGAATACTAATGTGATGGAAATCAAAGCTTTAGTTGGGCTTTTCTACTTAGCAGGTGTTCTCAATATGAATCAAGACACCACTAAAGAATTATTAGATAAGAACTAAATTCTTATTGGCTGTATTCGTGCTACCATGACTCAAGCAAGGTTGGAATTCCTAACTAATTGTTTGCGTTTTGATGATCGCTCTACAAGAGAAGAACAAGAAATCGTACAGGATGATATGCTGGCTCCAACACGAGAGCAATTCAATGAATGAATCATATTGTCCTTCAGATTGCTGTACATTAGATGAAATACTATTGGGTTTCAGAGGAAGATGTATTTTAAAGATGTACCAGGTCTTCTTCTTCTTGCCCTTATTCCATGTTAGGGGTCGGCGCAATATGTTTACTTCTTCCATTCCGTCCTGTCCAACGTCATGCTTTCACTGACTCCCTTTTCATTTATATCATTCTTCACACAATCCCTCCATCTTTTCTTTGGCCTTCCTCTCCATCTCCATCCATCCAAATTAATATTCATAACTCTTTTGGTCACATGCGTTTCATCTCTTCTCTTCACATGCCCATAACAAGACAAACGCTTCCCTTTCAACTTTTCTGTCACTGGCGCCACTTTCAAACTTCCTCTAATATATTCGTTTCTTACCTTATCCATTCTGGTCACTCAACACATCCATCTCAACACTCTCATCTCCGCTACATGTAATCTTTTTTCATCATTCTTCACGGCTTAACATTCCGATCCATACAGTACGACAGGCCTTATCACGAACTTGTAATTTTTCCCCTTTAACTTGAGGGACATCCGTGGGTCGGTGATCAGGTGCGTTACCTTTCGGTCTACTACGCCATAACCCTTGGCCAAGCGACTCGAGATACCGAAAGTTGTAGCAGGTCGCTATGAACGTTTCGTCTAGAGACATGTGCACGTTTTGGTACTGCTCAATTTCAGGCCTCTAGGCTCTCTAGTCTTTGTCACCACACCTACAATCTGCTCTGGACCTTTAAGCCATTTTCGGCTATCAACACAATGTCATCGGCAAACAGTATACACCAAGGTGCCTCTTCCTGGATGTCCGACGTCAAAATGTCCATTATAACCAGAAAAAGGGAAGTGCTGAGAGTCGACCCTTGGACCCATGTACATACCAAGTAAACCTGATAAATACGTAATAAAAATCCTGATGTTGTGCGACTCCAAAACAGCTTATAATTATGCTAAATGCTTTGGTGTATTTGGGCAAGGATACGGCTCCTAAAAACCTTCCATCTGCCCATTACTACACAATTCATGGAACTAACCAAAACCTCACTTGCGATAACTGGTTTACTTCAATACCAGTCTCAAAAGAATTGCTACAAAAGCAAGTGACAATTGCAGGTATAAACAGGAAATTCCCTCTTCTTTTATCGAACTGAAAGACCGCGCTCGCAATACACAATACAATACACTCGTTTATTCGGATGAGCATACTCTTCTAACATACTGTCAGCCTAAATCAAAACAGAAGATAATTGTTCCCTTATTATCAACAATGCATACAGATGCGGATCCTGATGCGATCAACCAAATACCAGAGATGATAGATTTTTATAACAAGACCAAATGCGGCGTCGATTTGATGGACCAATTATGTCATTGATACAGCGTGGCCAGAAGGTCTACAGGATGGCCATTGGTCATTTTTTATGGTCTTCTGAATATTGTGGGCATCAATGCATATGTCCTGCTGTAAATGGCATCCAATCAAACCCAGAACAGACGTCCTTTAAAAAAAAAGTTGCCATAAATCTTATTACCCCTCATATAATAATAATAATATGTGGGGAAATTTCACACACGGCCACCTGACCCCAAACTAGGGAAAAATGGAAGAAAAATTTACATGGCCAACTTTGCTTACCCATCTCCAGGTTCTCCTGAGAGGTATCTTAAAATAGAAACGTCCATTGATAGAACAGGACCCTATTTTGCCCACAAAAAAAAAGATGTGTGGTCTGTCCAAGGAACAAGGACCGGAAAAGTAAAATCTGTGGTATGTGCTGAATCAACGTGTGCAGGAAACATTTCCAGAATATATGCCAGGATTGTCTGACGAAGAAAGTTTGATTTATGTTTTTGTGTTAGAGTAAGGCTGATTATCTACTGATCTCAATAAAAAAAAATTCAGTGTGTACTTATGTACGCGCGTGAGAAGTTATACTTCTTCGAGTCACAAAATAGCAACGAAGGCAGTAAGTAGTTCAGCATGTACGTCAGAGATGGCGTTGTTTACAATTACTCCCGTGAGAATTTTGTGTGACGCTGTGCGCGCGCATCGTAAAATTTCACTCTCATCATTTTTTCATAACGCGCCTAAAGAAGTATAACTTCAAAAATGATGCTTTTGAAATGTTGTTTTATTTCCAATATATAAACCAAAATATATTGGGGTTCTCCCAGACCCCAAGGTAGTCAGTGTCTCTCTTGGAATGGGTAGAGTTTAAGGGTTAACTTAATATATTAGTAAAATGAAAGGGTACTCTTACTTTTAACAAATGATAACAATAATCCATGCTATGGTGTCTCACTGCCTATTTTGGACTTACGGCCGTTTTATATATTACGCTCTGTTGATCGATCCTCGTCCGCAAGCATTCAATGGGACCTGATTCTGAAACTGCAAACTTGTCGACTGACGTCCTTTTTCCAGTCAAATCTAATCCACGCTTGAGACTATGAATCATTTGAATCATTTTTATCAAAATATTAAAGATCTACATTGGAAATATTTTATTTTTATAACTGTCGAACTGTTGCTTCCTTATCAGCGTTGATATATTATCAAAACGTTCATCTTACTAGTATGATAAGTGCTATCTTAATCAAGACAAAGATTTAAACTTATGTCTAACTAACAAAAAGATGTATATTATTTTGTTCGCAGATACACTTAGTTACCCAGATTAGTAACTTGTTCTACAGTACTTAGATGGAAACGCCAAATAATGCCAATAAAAAAAGTTTGTTTTCAGTCATATCAAAATTGAAAATAAGACTGTAGATAATTAAAGAGTACTGATGAATTAATAGCTGATATCGTTAAGATATAATTATGTCATTAGTGATAGTCATCGTATTGTTGTGTGTAGTACTGAATGTGAACACATTGACGATGGTACAAGTGAGAGTGAGCGAAGGCTTGTTGGAAGGAGAGCTGGTGCACAACGAGTATGGGTGCACGTACTACAGCTTCAAAGGGATACCATATGCACAGCCGCCATTAGGAGACTTGAGGTTCAAGGTACTGGATCCGTAATCTTCTTCTAAATTTTTTTACACTGGCTTTTACTCGCGATTTCGTCCGCGACTATTGTCAATAGTGTAGTTTTCTATCAGTGAATATTTTTTTGTAATCAGACCAGTCACAAACAAATTCATATCTTTATTATATTAGAGTAATTATTATGTTCCTGTACAGTACATTCATGAAGTATTTTAGGAAGTAGTATCTACACATAAATGTTGTACAATAGCAGGGGCATAAATTGTATCATCAGATACTGACAAGACTATCACCATTGCTGCGCCAAATTATTCATTATTTACGTAGATATAGAACAGCTTCAATGCGTTGAATAACATCATGTTTTATGATTAAAAACCTCTATCATATTTCAAGTGCCGGTGCACTGTCAGTTACGGCTATAACCACGGAACAGATAAATAGAGTTGGAAAGGCCCTCGCTTCAATTTTGTTTTAAAACCAGTGTCGCCGTTTCACTCCCACTATTTTAATTCCTAATACATACGCAATACTTTGTATATAAATATATTTCACACACTACCAAATCACTCGCACATAAATCGCAGGGTAGCTATTCGTTTGCACACTAGCACAAGTTCCCGTAAGCAATGGACACTCAAACACGCAAAAAACAATAAAATTTGTCATTTACGCTAGTGCTTGAGAACGAAAAAGTAAAATTCTCAATTAGTTTAACTGCTGTCGTGTTAAAAAAATGGAGTTTAATGAATTTATGGTGTTAATATGAAACATGAAATAGAAATCAAGAAATCATTTTATTTTGCGTTTATAAATTACAAATAATCTCCAAAATGTAGACTATATCAAAAGTAGAATCTGTCAAATGTAGACTAAACGAAAAAATCAACCAAGTTTCAGGCTGGCTAAAGTAGATAAATCTTTCAGGAGGTTCTATTTAAAATGTTACAATAAAATACCTCCTAACATTGTTCAACTAAATGAGACCAAATTGAAGTCATATATAAAAAACAAGCATATACCTACCTACATACATATGTACCTATAGCCTAATGTTTAAATGATGAAATTACTTTCAGCAAAATGTTTAAAGTAAATAGTACTTGTATTTGTAGGCATCCAGTTTCCTATACCTGTCACGTCTATCTATTGTTCCCTGATGTTAGGTACTTTAGGAAACCTAAAATGTATAGTTTATTACATATACAGCTTAACTGTCAATTAGGAGACACAATTGTTAAATAATGACAAGCAATCAATATTTGGCTTCTGGACAGACACAATTTATTTTCCTACGGTTGTAGTGCGATTACTATACGAAAAATACGTCTATCTTAAAATATACTATCATTAATGCAATATATGATATTTCAAAAATAATCTTTGTCAAACGTGAAGTCGAGTTTTCTATCGATGATTTTATTTGTACACATGGTCACCTCACTATCGACAGACAAGGCTGGTCAATCATGGCAAACCACATAATCTCCATGGTTAAAGTGTAGAGAATGCAATGCATGCAGTACATTGCAAGCGGACTCGGTCATTGTGTTGATTAAGCGAGTACACATCGGGCAATGTATGCTTTTTGTAACAATATGCAATAATGTTGCCTATATTTGAAATTTCATAATGAATATTATATTTTAAGCTTTTTACGAATAATATTTTAATTAAATGTTATTTTCGACTTACCGATGGAAAGATATACCTCTTCCCTCTATAATATTGAGGTCTGACTTTTTGTCTTGCGAATTATTGTGGCACACTACGGCATTTTAATGCAGAGATTTCTTCTCCGAAGTGGTCGAAAGCACACTAAACGCGATGTACGAATGAATCACTCAAGTTATGATTGTCAAATCATAATTGTGGCGCGCTAGCCACGCCCACATTACCATTCCAACTCTATTTATCTGTTCCGTGGCTATAACTATCAGCTTTATAATTTTATGGCTTGATTATCAAATCTCTGTTTATATTATTGACAGGCTCCACAACCTTTAAAACCATGGGAAGGAGTTCGCAGCGCAAAGGAGTTTGGTTCCAAGTGCGCCCAGTACGAATTGTTCTTTGATAAAGGAAAACGAAGTGGCAGCGAAGACTGTTTGTATCTCAACGTTTACACACCTGATGTCAAACCAGACAAACCTCTACCAGTTATGTTCTGGATACATGGAGGAGGTTTCATATCTGGCTCTGGTGAAGATGACGGGTATGGTCCTAAACTACTTGTAAGAAAAGACGTTATCACTGTCACAATTAACTACAGACTTGAAGTTCTTGGTTTCCTTTGTTTAGACATAGAAGATGTGCCTGGAAACGCTGCTATGAAAGATCAGGTGAAAGCCCTAAAATGGGTGAAAAAGAATATCGCCAGTTTCGGTGGTGATCCAGACAATATCACCATATTTGGTCAGAGTGCTGGTGGGGTCAGTGTCTCCTACCACTTGATTTCGCCAATGTCAAAAGGTTTATTCAGAAGAGCCATAGTTCAGAGTGGCGTTAGTCTTGCGTATTGGGCACAGGCATACAAACCTCGTGAACGAGGTCTTGCACTAGCGAGAAACTTAGGATTCTATTCAAACGATGATAAGGAAGTATACGAGTTCTTAAAAAATCAACCGGTCGAGTCACTCATACAAGCAAAGGTTCCTATAACTTATTCAGAAAAAGGAAGGACCCATTTGGAAATGTATTTTAATGTAGTTGATGAAAAAGAATTTGGAAACAATCAGAGATTCTACTATGGAGATATGATCAATGCAGTCTCAGATGGTGTTCATGAGGGAGTAGACATTATGGTAGGCTACACTGCCGATGATGGTCTAATGGGGGTAAGCCTCTTTGGAGATTTCAAAGAAAGTCTAGATCAAGCTAGAAACTACCCACAGTTTTTTGTTTCCTATCCAATGTCACTCAATTTATCTGTAAATAAACAGTTGGAAATTGGAATGAAAATAAGGGAATATTATTTCAAAAATCAGATCTTAATACCAGATGATTGGGAGAAATTAGGAAAATACTACGCTATGGATTTGTTCGTGTTTCCAACAATGAGATGGGTAAAAATATGTGCGCGCTCTCAGAAAAACAAGCTATATTTGTATAAATTCACTTGCACGAGTGAACTGAATGTTATTTCTCAGTTTATGGGAATAGGTGATGTAGTTGGAGATAAACCGGTTGTTGCGCATGGTGATGACTTAATGTATTTATTTAATACAAGAAATCAGTATATTATTGATATGAACTCTAATGAGTTCCAACATATTGAGAAGGTCACCACACTTTGGACTAACTTTGCAAAATTCGGGTAAGTGTATTTGTTGTTTCCTAGATGATACATAACTATACATCTCATACTGTCTACCTGACAAATGGGCGTCCAAACACAAACCAAAATATGTTTCTTTCTACGGTAACGGTACGGTACGGTACTCTTCTTTCCTTTTTCCTTTTGGAGAGGGTACCCCGGATGGAAAAAGGAAAGAAGATTATTGTATTTTAAATACTTACGAAGTAGTGGTCTAGAGCATTTCTTATTCCTGTGACCTGATGATTATAAATTAGCTTCAAAAATTGTACATGGATATAACGAATGTTCATCTTATTGCATTACATTTTTACACACACCTACTTATCAGCCTATTGCGGTCCACTGCTGAACGTAGACCTTCCCCAGAGACTGTCAACCAACCCGATTTTGGGTAACCCGCATCCATCCGCTATATACCAACCTATCATTACCTGTTTCAAAAAAAGTTACTCTGTTCAAGTTTGTTTCAGAAACCCAACTCCTGATGACTCTTTAGGCGCAGAGTGGACACCATATTCTCTCGAAAACAAAGAATATTTGGATCTCGGCATCGAGCTAAAATCCAGAAATGCACCTGATGATGAAGAAATACGATTCTGGGAAGATCTTTTAACAGAATTCGGACAGAAACTGTATTGAATTTTACGTTAAAAATGGCTGTGTAACTGCAGTAGGTTATTGTATCCTCGAACTTGATTCTGTCAAATATTTTCCAAAATGTCATTTAGTTGGTTTAGTCGTAACAAATCATATTTTCCGTTATACCGACGTTATATTTTTAATTAAGCCGCGTAATAGTATGTTTGGATGTTATAATGCAGATCTTAGGCGACATTAAAAAATTAGGTAAACTTTACAGAAACGCATTTAACAGAAATACGTATCCTAAAAGTAGATCATACAGCAGAAAATAAGAAAATAATAAGGATTTAAACACGTTTAATTTTGCTTTAACTATAAAATAGCAAACTGTAGCAACACAATGGTGTAGTTACCAAGAAGACTCATAAGATTCAATTGTAACGCAGCGCCTAAGTTGAACAGTCCACATACACGTATCTTGATAAATGATGCTCGATGAAAGCGTAATAAGTTCTTGCAAAGTTTTCTTTCACCATCTGCAAAATACGGAAGAGAGGATTCACCTGAATGTCATCATAATTGTATAAATGTTTACAAATTCAAAATAAGATAATAAAATATTAACAAGCTAATTAAATATATATGCCTTGGAAGTTGAGTAAACCATTAATGTGGAATGCAACTTGTGTCGACACCCTTGCGCCATCCCATTTTCCTAGCAGAATGTGTTGTACTCGGGCGGCTGCTTTATGTGCCGAAAACATCAAACGGCATAAATATAACAAACTTCATGCAAGCTTAATATTTCAGCTGTTTGGGGTTGAAACACTAGGGCCATGTATTTTTACACAATTATACGCGCCGAGACATGGAGTTGTGGACACCAGCCCAATATACTATACTACTACTAGGGCTATGGGGCCTGAGTGCTCACCTTGTTTTTAGGGGCATTACAAATTGACTGGTCGACTGTTCACGTAACCAGAAGACTTTTCTTGACTTTTCTCAACGTGACAATGCTGCGAGCCTTTTGGACATTTGTCTTTTTGAGAAAGAGCGAGTTTTTTAATAAACTCAAACTCAAATCATTTATTTCAAATAAACCATTTACAGGCACTTTTGAATTGTCAAGGAATCAGTCAGTCAAAAAAGTTGCAGCTAGTTGCTCGTTCCAAACAGTAGGTTTCTATGGAGAAGAACGAGCAAGAAACTCCATGAACACTCTTTTAAAATCAATAGAATATTACAACTTTAGGTTACATCATTCATGCATACCCTATAAGCCCCCCCCCCCCCCTCCTATTTTTACATAACACTTTTCATTTTTATATTTTATTATTTGTAGTTCAAAAATGAATTAATTACCTGAACAATTTGACTTCAATATACAGGCACAGGAATCTTGAACTTTTTGAACTGACAGGTAAAATTTCTCGCATTGGTAGTTTGCCATTGTCTGCCACGTTAAAACCTTGGTCAACCAATAGTATAATATAAGTGACCTTTTATATGCTGTATCCTAAAACAATTGAAACATTTGATAATAAAAACTAAAACCCGACTACAACAAAAAGTGATCTAAAAAGTACGAAACAAGAAAATATTTCACACAGAAATCAAGACATAGGTACAAAATGGTCAAGGTAAGCCGTGGTTGCATGCCTGTATCCCATAAGAGTGCGATGAACATTAATTATATTGGCATGCAATATTTTCTTGTTTCGTACTTTTTAGATCACTTTTTGTTGTAGTCGGGTTTTAGTTTTTAAACTTACTATTTTTTTTTTATCCATTTTGGAGTCACAGCTAAGTATTATATATTTAAAAGGTACTAGTGAACCCCTTTCTAATGATACTAAACACGGTATGCGTATCTTAATTTATTTGGTAATCTTTTCTTTTTTTAAATAATTTGTGACAAGTCACAACTAAATATTATATATTTGAATAGTACTAGTGAACCCCTTTCCAATAATAGCAAACACGGTATGCTTGTCTTCATTTTTTTTTTAATCTTGGTTTTTTTGTCCGCCGGAGAGCGCGACATTGGATTCGTTGACACGTCATATAAGGTGCTATAAAAATATCTGCCACGGCTTTAATGGGAGGTAGTATTGTGTTTAAAGATTACAATAGTGAAGAACTTTCGTACCCCAGAATAGTTAATTTAATTTGAGAAAATAAAGTAGTTTAATAAACATTGACTCTACTCTGCATAACGCGTTTCACAAATTACGCGCGATGTGTCGCTTCGTCAATGAAAACAACTGCTATCTCTTTCTATCTGTTCTGTGAATGAAAACTGAAATCAGCTGATTAGTTCGTCACTATCTAACCTACTAGGTACACAATAATACGCAGGGAATAAAGTGTTTTAAAAGTGCAATTACTTACCAGCTACCGCATTCTTCCAAAAAACTGACGTAGGTAAATAAGATGATAAACTTCCCATCACACTTAAAACAGGCTTTGGACTGACAAGTTAGTGTAAGAATCGCAATTTTTTTCTTATTATTTTTAAACAGTAGGTGCTTAGATTAATACTTAGGTATCAAATAACGATAAATTACAGTAACTTGGCGTTGCCTTCGTCTTCGCGTTGCACACAAATGTAGGCACGCTTACGTACATGTCTCTTCACTTTATTTAATGTGTCCGTTTCACTTTTTACTTGCCTAAATGCGCGTTTGATGCGCCTTTTAATTCTTCCACAGATGATGACTCACTCGCACACCAAACCTCTGCTGGTATAAGTTTACTGCATGCGCAGTTATGGAGTTACACCCGCGGTAGCACAACACCATTTCAAGATATGCTTGATTGAAATACCGTCGTCTGGGAGGAATTTTTAAAGGAAGCGCGAGCGATTATCCCGTCGCTAACCGCTAATTAAAACTAACTTCCGAGCGGGCGGGGGGCGACCGGGCGACTGGCGAGCGGGCGGTCAGCTGGCGCGTGCGACGAACGGGGTAGTGCGGGTCAGGGTGGGGGCGTAATGATAAGAATGGCAACAGTGTATGAACGGTGCCGGCGTTTTGCGAAACGATTGAATTGTACCTATTCGGTGCGGTGTGGCAACAGCAAGTCTACGTGATGGTTTTATGCGAATAAATCAATTCAAATTTATACGTACAATTTTTTGTATGAAAAAAAATATGACAAATGATCAATAATTTATCTTTACTATTGTAATCTATAAACACAATACTGTCTCCCATTGCAGCCGTGGCAGATATTTTTATAGCACCTTATATAGCCTATAACCAGCGGGCAATCAAGACGCTTCTAACGATACCTCATTTGTTCAGTTCTGATAAGTGGTTTAGGAGCAATGAGCGAACAGATGAACATACATACATACATACATACATACATACATACATACATAGCCTGTCAAAATCATAACCCTCCTTTGGCTTTGCCGTAGTCGGGTAAAAATTAACAAAAATTACATACGGCGATGTAAGTGACTAACTAAATTACTCCGTTCTCCTCTACTACTTCTCCAAGCGTAACTACTAAACATAGAGTCATAGATTAAATTTCCTCGTCGGGCAGTGTTATTGTCTTTTCCATTAGGAATTTCTCAGTATGAGCAAAGTTGGTAATGGCATACGTGTGGGGTCGGGCCAAGGAACTAGTTTATACGAATGTGGCAATAAACAGAAAAGAAGAATTGATTGAGATAATTAATTCAACGTTCGAAACGATGAAACTGGAGATGAAGTTAAAGATAACAACAACAGAAGTGTGAAGATGCGAACACGCGATCGCGGCGAACATTTTGAACACGAACAATAAATGATTTTAATTAAAATTTGCTATTAAATAATACGCCCAAAAAAATTATTTTTCTCTCTCTATTTGGTTGGTAGGTCCTAATTTCAATAATTGGTGAGCTATCCTCGTAATTGACACCTCGAAAGAAAGAACAATAACCAGACATATTTTCAAAAATGTTTGAACAAAAAAAGCACCATGACGGATTTTTTTTCATGTCATCTAAAAACAGATTTCTGTAATCTTTAAAAATGTCTTTGACTTAAAATGTCTGTAAAAAAATTGTCTTATCACACAGACCCCCTTATTATGTTTTATTAGATTGTTTACGCATTATGTTAACCAAACAAAATAAAAAATAAATGACATATCTTTCAAATTGGCCATTATTTGCAACTAACTGCAATATTTTGGGTTTTGTCATCAAAAGTCATGAAAATTTTGCTAAAAAAAATTGTCACACTTCGGCTAAGACAAGTTCGGTTCAAATGGTTGTAAATAGTCTATACTAGCTCCGCTTTACGGGTTTGCATCGATCTACCAAACATCCTGTATAATAATATCTCCAACGTACTTATCAGCCAGTCTTCATTGAGGTTGGCCACTGTGACCGAAATTTGCTCAGAGAACAAAAGAAGGCAGCTTTATTTCTATTTCTAATGGATCGCAGCACAAAACGGTTTACGTGCGGCTTACGACAGCAGGGGTGTGATTCTGTAAGACCTCATTCTAAACTTCGAATCTGAATCCGCTGTGAGTTTCTTGATTGGCATTCTAACTAAAACTTGATGATAATTCGAATTTACTCTAGCGCCACCCTTGCGAGCGTGTCAGCGAGTTGAACTAAATTGGCAGGGAGATTTTGACAGACAAAGTATGAGATGACGTAAGAAGTGGCATTCTGTAAGGTAATTTCCCCGTCATTTCGACGCTCACTTCGCACTAGAACCCGATTCAAAGTGTCAAATTATAACATTTTGTATAATACTCACAAACTTATTTATCCTCGTGCCTGTTTGCAACAAGTCAATAATATCTTGAATGTTTACTAGAGCATGAAGTAATACTTCTAGAACAATGTAGAATAGTATCTGAAAAGTGCCAATTTGTTATCCGTTAGAACCTGCGCATTGATATTTACTCACTCACTCACTCAATATGCACTCTGTGACTCAACACTCTCCAAAGTTGGACACAGCTCAACTTCTTATTATCTTGTTACATATTATGTACTAGCTTTTGCCCGCGACTTCATTCGCGTGAATGTCGGTTATCACGGATGCAGACAAATTCGCAGATTAAAAAGTAGTGTCCTTTCCCTTGGACACCTCCTCCTCCTCTTTGGAAACCTTGGTTTAAGCTATCTTTATACCAAAGGACATGGACAAAAAAGTACATTCCACGTACACATACATAGTAAATATATTGTATATTAAAAATAAAAAAATGAATTAATAAGTAGATTTTAACCTCTCTGATCTTGTCAGTTATTTTGCAAAATAATAAGTAATGAAAGATGAATTCAGAGTATCGTTTGTCAATTTCCACCGTATTGAACCATAGAGAAAGATAGATATAATAATGGACGTTCCACATCATGCATACTAGGTACTTGTAGACATGTGATGCTCTTATTAGGAACATTTTATAAATACGATTGTTATCAGCCGTGTGATGCCGGCCGCGAATAGCACCACCCCATTTCTACCCGTAGATGTCGTAGAAGGCGACAGAGGGATATTGACCTGAGGATGGGCAGCAGCGTCCTTCTAAATACCATAACACCTATTACGATTGCCAACATGCATCGGCCAAGCATGGCGATTACGGCTGGCCCCCCTTGGGGGAGACCTTTGCCCAACTGTGGGCGTAAAGGTTGGCATGATGATGATTATGATTATATATACGAAACTAATAATTTCATTGGTATTTGTTGCATTTAATAAAATCATCTTTTCATATGTTTAATATTGCAAGATAGTTTTTTTTTTATATTTCACACAAGAAAATAATACCTACTTAAAACGGAACGCGTTTCCTTGTTTGACAATGAGTCATTGTATAATATGCCAAGTGTCGTACTACCAAGAAGCTTATAGATAAAAGTGGAGGCAACACTCAGAAATAAGTGAAACCAACTGTGGGCAGACGCTCTCTTTCTGAATGCATACATAAGATAAAGAAAACACATATCACTGTCTCGTTCTTCCGAAAGGGAGCATCAGTGCCCACAGTTGGTTTCACTTAGGTATTTAGGTGTTGCCTCCACTTTTATCTATAAGCTTCTTGTGTACTACCCAATCATCATTGCAGATTCTTTCTTCGTTGCGTACGGTGTTTGTTTTTGCGATTATTTCCTATCTAATATTTTTGACCCCCGCTTATTTCTACGAACTGATACCTCGATTACCTTGCTATTAGCACTGAACTCTGATTTGCATTGCGTTTCGGATTTGTTTTGTGGAACAAAATAAGGTGCATTAACTGCGGAATAGCCATGCAAAAGTTGCAAAGGCATCTCATATCCTCGCTTTCTGCACACAATCAAACGAGGTTGTCGCGTTGGCTATCCAATAGGTACTCTAATCCGAAGTTGGAGGAGAAAAATCTTAATCTGATTTATTTTTATATACGTTATATTTTATGCTACCTATGCGATATTTACTTGCATCTTAGTTTTAGTTGATTTTATATTACCCAGTTTAAAAAATGTTAATCAATATACAATGAAAATCCTTAGTTCGGGTGGTCATTACCATGCCTAATAATTCTAAAACCATAACTGTTAAACGTAATAATTTACAACTGTTCGCTATTTTGAAACTCCTAGTTATTTTTATTTAGCTAAATCATAATCTATACTCTTATTGCCAGTGATCTGATACAAGGTTTAATGAAACTGTTTTCGTCTAGTCTGGTATAATGACAAGTGCTTTGAGTTTTCTATTTATAGCAATTGAATGTGCCATATTCACGAATATAAAACACCAAAAATCATTAGTGTACCCGAAGTTCGATAACTATGCCAACGCACATACAGAAATTGGCCATGTCTTTTCATCCAAATTGGTTCAGCCGTTTCATCGTGAAAGCGTAACAAACAGAGTTACTTTCGCATTTGTAATATAAAAAAAAAAGTATAAACATTCGAATTGATAACCTCCTCCTTTTTGAAGTCGGTTAAAAAGTATGGATTATTTTCCTTTATTATTTTCGCATTCACCATTTTCTTCTCGATACTTGAAGCTCTTGTTCGGTTCGTAGTACATAAGTGCATTGAAATTCAAATAGAGGGTATGAGCCTGGATTTTTTTTATACAGGTCACGAACCCAGTATACAGTTCAGCTCTAACACAAATAATAATATGTACTACTGATATACTCGTATTTAACTTGATAATCATCAAATTTCTTTATTAAAAAAAAAAGCTACAACTTTGTTGACTCATAGCATCAAGTTAAATACGAGTATATGATATAATAGTAGTACATATCTGTGTTAGAGCTGTACTATATACTGGGTTCGTGACCTGTGTAATAAATTTCCAGGCTCATACCCTCTTAAATTTGAATTTGAATGCACTTATGTACATTTATTATTATTAGTTATCTGGTTCTGCTTTCACAACATTACAAAATATCGTTCCATGAGACTCGATAGATAAAATATCACAAAAGCAAAGTACTCACAAATTGCTCACAGCAAACTTTAAGTATGTCGTAGCAAGTTAATATATCTACGTAAGCCTGAGACAATTTTTTTCTGAACTCCTCGTCTTCATTTTCTTGAGAATGTAAAGCTTGAATATTCCACAGAATAACTTTATCTTCCAACAACTTCATGAGTCGAATGAAATAAACTATATTGAAATCGAAAAAAACAATGAAAAGGATACTGTATACTTTATAAAAGGGGAATTTGAACAGAATGGTAAAACAAGTGAAGAAGATGAGAAAACCAAATAGAGCCAGGATTGTTATAACCCAATTCCAAATAATGAATCGGTTGGAACTGGCTTCATTATTAAGAAATCTGTGCACTTTTTGGAAAGTTAGGACAAACTCAACATTTTTATTGGTTCGAATGATCCCGTTCACATAATTGATGGTAAATCCTATACTATAGGATATACCATCATAACAAGCGGCGAAACACATGAACGTCGTATATGGAATACCCTGATAATATTTATTAGAAAACTGTTGATAGACGTTATCAACATTTGACAATATAAATACTAGTGTTCCAATTAATGAAACAAAATTGAACACAAGTCTATTTGGAGTTATCATATTACTTTTGATGCAATATTTTGGGCAGAACATAATATACTGCAACAGATTTAAAGGTAAAAGCATCGACTGAACATCTGCGTCCACTATTATATTATTATTCGAAATGTCATTAGCAGGATATTTATTTCCGAAGATACGAAATTTCTTCATTTTTAATAGAAAATTATGTGCTATCAAGCTCACAAGTGGTACAATAATATTGATTGTAAATGTACTAGCCGCACTCGCCTAGTCATATATACGTTATTACTTTTAGATAATGAATCACTTATTTTGACTTGTGTTTATCTATACTTCAGTTTAAAACGTTGGCTGTCTACTTAATGGGATGACTTTATAATGTTATCTAAAAGACTGAAGTTTCGTAGTCAAAGTCAAAGCACTTATTTCAATTAAACCATTTACAGGCACTTTTGAATTGTCAAGGAGTCAGCTAGTTGCTCGTTCCAAATCGTAGGTAGGTCTCTATTGAGAAGAACGAGCAGGAAACTCCATGGAGACTCTTTTATATCAAGTTTTTGCAAAGAACTGGTTACAATATACTTGTTGCTTCTATGTGTGAAAACAAGGAAGGTAATCTAGCTATACAAAACATAAAAAAGAATCAAGACAAAAATCATGTCAGCTCTACTGACAGCACCCGCTGAACATTGGATCAGCACCATTCAGCTCAACTATTTTGAAGGGAGCCGAATGATCCAACACTCGCCCCACCATCAGCGAGACATTTGAGTGAGCATATTGTCATGCTCGCTCTAAATATCATAATTATTATCATCATAAAATTCATTATAAAATATATTCATTTATGAATATATTTTAAAAATAGAAATTATATACATATATATATATACTTTAGAAATATATTCATTTATGAATATATTTTATTCATTTATGAAACATGCTGATCCGGGCTCCATAGAACAATCTACAGTCTAGACAAAATCAAACTTATTGCTAATTAAAACTACTTAATTAATACTTAGTATATACATTATATTTAATTCTTGCTTTGGTTTACACACTAGTTCATAGTTTGTTGAAATGTATGAAGTGGTTGTCTACTTTTACAATAATTGTATATAACAATATGTGAACACTATGTATCCAACTTAGCTGTTATTCTTTATCTTGTAAGACTTTGTACATACTTTAATATAGTGTTTTTATGCAAGGTCCATCGTATTCACGTATAGTTATATAACTGTAAACTGTAAATGCAAAATACTGTACACATTTATTTTTAAAAGAGTAAGTATGAAGTTTCTTGCCCATTCTTCTCCATACGAAACAACCTTTTGGAATGGGCAACTAGAATCAACTTTTTTTTTTTTTTTTTTATATGCCGTTCAAGAGTGCCTAAATGGTCTAATGGAAATAAATGATTTGACTTTGACTTTGACTTCGACTTTGAATAGGTTTTTCATAAAACGATTTTTTATCTCCTACTGCAGAAAGACGTCCACAGCCATATCCAAATATATGCTGGAATAATGATGATGAGTTCTACTAAACAGACTACTCAATCAGGTGGACTGCTAGCTCTAAATACTACTTAGTTAGGTGGGGGTTCTTTGATGAGCAGCAATGCGACTATGAAGCCACAACCCAAACGATGCTTAACTTCTTGTCCTGTTTCTTGTGTACTAACACAGTGTGCAGTTTAAAACATCTGTGTGACGCAACTTCTAGTGCTGTCGATACTGGCGACCGCTGGCTAAAACTTATATAAATATAGAATCACCGATCCGAAGAAGACTGTTGTGCAGTAAAATAAGTTATAATTTTTTTTAAACGTTGCCCCACACTAGGGATAAATCCTGTGTCGTGGGTGCGTTTACAAACATATAAACTCACATACACGAACAGCCAGACCCGGAACAAGTATCTGTAGGCCATACAAATATTTGTTCCGTGCGGGAATCGAAACTGCGACACGCAGCGCAGCAGTCAATCGCTCAACCACTGCGCCAACAGTGTCGTTGATTGATACTTAATAAGTACGTACCAACAATTGGGTAACTGTCACCTACACCATTTCAAAATTCGCAGAACGGAGTTATACGGGGTGGATTCTTGAGACGGGACAGTAAGGGCCCTTAACTCAACGAATGTCGGGCGAAAGTGTTAAAGGTCAAACCTCCGCTGCTTATGTCAGACTGTGTAACATAAGACATTCGAAAGGTTAAGGGACCTTAACCGTCATAGTTACAGGAAAACGTTTCTAGGAGACCACCCATAACTTTTTGAAATATTTTGAACTGCATTCACAGATTTTGGAACAAAATGAACAGTCAGCGAAAAAATGCAAAAGTACCAAAATATTTTTTTAGGTCCATCTATTTTATTTCATGTAGGGATCAAAAGACTCTATTTGACCATTTAAAGTATGAGTATTAGAAATGACAGAAATCCGCAAAAACTTTTCCCATACGTTTTGTACGGAAAAACGATTCATCATCATCATCATTCAGCCGAAAGACGTCCACTGCAGGACATAGGCCTCCCCCAAAGGGGGGGTTTTGCCATAATCGCCACGCTTGGCAGGTGGGTTGGCGATCGCAGTATGGTTGTTACAAAGGCACAGAGACATTGACATGCCCATTCTCTGGTGAGTCCCTTAGTCGCCTCTTACGACACCCACGGGAAGCTAAGGGATGGTGCTATTCTTTACGTCCGACACCATACGGACTACGATTAATCAACTCGAAATATTCTTTGTGGCCAAACGATCCTATTTCTTACTATGATCAAAATATTATTTGAGTATAACTGAAGTTTGAGTAGTTTGAGAACCTATGGTAAGTTACAAGACCGGGCTTACACGCAGGAACCTTTAGGAGCGGGCATGATTTTTTTTCAGTTTTTGCTACGCCGGTCTCGTGTCATACTGTACCTAGAACCAAAAGTGCCTATTTAAAAATAGAAAATCATATTGCATCGGTAGAAGGTCTAGTAGGGGTTAGCATCTTTAGTGATTTCAAAGAAAGTTTAGATCAAACTACCCACAGTTTTTTGTTTCCTATCCAATGTAACTCCATTTATAAATAAATAAATAGTTGGAACTGGGAAAGAAAATAAGGGAATAATATGTAATTTCAAAACTTTGATTTTAATGCCAGATCATTGGGAGAAATTAGGGAAATACTACGCTATGGATTTGTTCGTATTTCACGATTAGATGGGTAAAAATATGTGCTCAATCACAGAAGAACAAAATAAATTTATACGAATTCATTTGCACGAGTGAACTGAATGTTATTTCTCGGTTTATGAAAATAAGTGATCTAATTGGAGATAAACCAATTGTTGCTTATGGTGGTGATTTAGTCTATTTATTTAATACAAGAAATCAGCCTATTATTGATATGAACTCATTAGAGTTCCAACATATTGAGAAACTCATACTTTATAATAATAATAGTAATGGTATTAATTGTTGTCTTCTAGACGACGCAAAGTTAGAAACGGTCCCCTAACTGTCTTCCTTACAAACGGGCGTCGAAGCACAAAAATAATTATGTTTGAAAGGAAACAGTAGTATTTAATTGTATTGTGTGCGTACGAAGAAGTCGTCAAAACTTGTGATGTGTGTACGAATCTATAACAAAATTCCAAAAGAATTAAAATGTATAAATAACGCTAATTTATTTAAAAACAAGCTGTATAAATGGCTAAAAGAACACAATTTTTATGACATAAAATATTTCTTTGACTTGAAGATATAACTAATGAATCCGTTAATTACTATTATTATTATTATGGCTCATTGCCCTAATAATTACTTTTGCATGCAATTGATACATTTTGTGTATAGCTAAACATGTGGACATTGTTTTTAAACCAGACTGTAACACCATCATACCATGTTTAAGGCAAATAAAGACTTATCTTATCTTATCTTATCTTATCTTAAGATATTGATCAGACAATATCATCAATGCCTAGAGGAAAGTCACCCGGCCATGATGGCGTCAGCATTGAGCACCTGCGTTTCGCGGGTCCCCATCTGCCCAGGACATTGTCCATGTTATTCGCATTGTGCATGAGACATGCATATCTGCCTGTCGAGATGTTGGGAACACCTGTAGTACCTATAGTTAAAAATAAAACAGGCGATATAGCCGACAAAAATAACTATATGCCTATATCATTGGCGACAATTATCTCGAAGATATTTGACAGTCTGCTTAACACGCAACTTAATAAATATATAAAACCACATGATAACCAATTCGGGTTTAGGCCCGGATTGTCTACGGATAGTGCTATTTTGTGTCTTAAGCAGACTGTCAAATATTATACAGATCGGAAAACGCCTGTGTACGCTGGATTTCTCGACCTTTCGAAATCTTTTGACCTGGTTTCGTATGACATACTATGGAAAAAGCTAGAAGATGCTAAACTGCCAAGAGAGCTTATTAACATCGTCAAGTTCTGGTATGGGAACCAGGTCAATAGTGTCAGATGGGCAGGGGTCAGATCTGACGCGTATGGGTTGGAGTGCGGGGTGAGGCAAGGAGGGTTAACATCGCCCACGCTCTTCAACCTGTACGTGAATGAGCTGATTGAGGAGCGCAGCAGCACCAGGGTAAGCTGCTATATAGATGGAGTGTGCTTAAATAATATAAGCTATGCGGACGACATGGTGCTGCTGAGTGCGTCGCCCTGTGGCCTCAGCAAGCTGTTGGGGATTAGCGAAAGGTATGCATTACAACATGGACTTGTGTACAATGTGAAGAAAAGAAAAGTGAAGTTATGGTCTTTGAGGCTGGCAGCAGTAGTGTACCTATCGAGATGCCCACCATTAAACTGAACGATGTTCCTCTACAGAGAGTAAACCAATTTAAATATCTAGGGCACAATCTGACTGCCGACCTCAGGGATGATAATGACATCGAACGGGAGCGAAGGACGCTGTCTGTGCGTGCTAACATGATAGCTCGCAGGTTTGCACGCTGCTCGAGTGAAGTCAAAGTCGCGTTATTCCGTGCGTATTGTACTTCATTCTTTGCGTGTAGCCTGTGGGCTCATTTTACACTTAAAGCATACAGCGCCCTTCGAGTCCAGTATAATAACGCCTTTAGGGTGCTGATGGGGTTGCCACGTTTTTGTAGTGCTTCAGGGATGTTTGCGGATGCCCGCGTAGACTGTTTTTATATAGTAATGCGTAAGAGATGCGCATTCCTGGTACGCAGGGTGCGCGGCAGCACCAACAGCATCTTAAAAATGATTTCCAGCTGACTGGATTGCGCGATCCTTAACCAGTGCTGCAAAATCTCTGCTGGACTTGAGGCATAATAAAGTTGTGCATTATTGTTAGGTTAATTTATTTATCTGTATATATACATAAATTTAGTTTACTAACATAGATATAAGTCGAATTGTTACTAACACTATGAGTTATGTTGCTCGAATAAATAATTGAATTATTATATAAATACTAGCGTTCCCACTAACGAAACAAAATTGAAGATAAGTCTATCTGGAGTTATGAAATTGTTTTTGATGCAATATTTTGGGCTTAACATAATATTGCATCAGATTCAAAGGCAAAAGCATCGACTGCACATATTGTTATAATGCGTCCACTATTTATTATTATTTGAAATATCATTCGCAAGATGTTTATTTCCGAAGACACGAAATTTCTTAATGTTTAATAGAACATTATGTGCCGCTATTAAGCACACATGTGGTACAATAATCGATGGTGAATGTATTAGCCACACTTACCTAGTCGTATATACGTTATTACTTTTAGATAATTAATCATTTATTTTTACTCATGTTTATCTTTAGATAGTTGTTCTGGGTCTGGCTGTCTATGTATGTGAGTTTATAATGTTTGTAAATGGCACCCACGATACAGGAGAAATAACTAGTGCGAGGCGACTTAATTAAAAAAAGGGTTGACTGTCTACTTGATTGGATGACTTTATAAGGTTATCTAAAAGTATCGTGATATTTTCATAAATAAAATTAAAATTAATTCTATTTTTTTGACTTTGCGACATTTGATCTAACGATGTTAGTATCTCATAAAGGAAAAAGACGTCCACTGGGCGGAATGGGCTGGAATAATGCTGATTATATCTACTAAACCGACTACGAAATTAGATAGGCTGCCAGCTGTAATTACTCTCCCAGCTGTAGGACTAAGTAGTCAGGTGACGGTACTTCGACTCCTTATCCGGCTCCTTATTAGTTCCTATTCACAATACTAATAAGGCGCCACACCGCATAACGATGTCTTAACTTTCTGTCCTGCTTCTTATATGTAACACAGTGTTTAACTTAAAACATCTTTGTGAGGCCACTGCTTATGTTTTCGAAACGGTCAAAGCTTATATAAATATGAAATCACCGATCTGAAGAAGACTGCTGTAACTAAACCAGTTAGTTCAGACATGAAAGACTTGATTAGTACAAACCAAGAAATGGGTAACTTTCTCGTACACCAATTGAAAATTGGTAGAACAGAGTATTATTTAATATTCTTTGGAGAATATTTAAGTATAAATTTGAATATTTCAGCGTTTTAGTTAAAACACACATTGTTGAATATCTGGCCCCAATATTAATATGACACGTCATCATTAAAAGCTAAAATATTAGATTGTTATCTGTTTTAAAACGTTGACAATATTGAATAATTAATTCTGTTGTAATGAGATTGATATTGTATTTGGGTAATACATCGACAAATATCTCATTTTGTGTACCAAGAAGCTACAGATAATAGTTTATTAAAAATGGAAATATTACGTGCCTCTAAAATAAAATATTTGAACGTTATTACAAAAAATACAGTGGATAAAGATGTGCAGTCGATGCTTTTGCCATTAAATCTGATGCAGTATCTAATGTTTTGTCCAAACTATCGAATCAAAGACGATATTATAGCTCCTGTTAGCATAGTCTCTAATTTAGTTTCGCTTGTTGTAACACTGGCAATCAGTTTGTCAGTTGCCTATCGTTCCTTCGTTACGCAGTACGTCTACAAAGAATATCTAGGAGAAACTGTTTTCATGTCTATCATTTCCATTTATGACTGTATCTATAACTGTATTGGATTTGTTATTATTTTCGCCACCCCAATTATTAAAAAGAAAAGTAATATTAAACTTGTCTTAACTTATCAAAAAGTGCACAGATTTCTCAACAATGAAACCAGTCGTAGGCACATTATTACTTTGAATTGGATCACCGCAATCATGGCTGTGTTTAGCTACGTCTCTGTGTTTACGTATTTTGTAATTCAGTTAGATTTCTCGCTATCAAAAATATTTAGTAATTACTTTGTTATGTTATTTGATTTGAAAGTAGCTTATTTCATCCGATTCATCGCAATGTTGACACATAAAGTTAATCTATGGAATATTCAAGGTCTAAATTCTCAAAATATGGAATATGTATCCTGCCAAAAAATGCTTCAGGCTTACGTTGACATATTAAAATGCTACGAAATCCATATAGCTGGTTTTCACCATTTCGTAAGCGATTTATTATTTTAAATATATTCTACTTATTAAATTGACTTTAGTTCTGCTAGAATGAGCCAACCCAGGAACTGATAATAATTAAATGAAGAACGTGAAACGCCAAAATTGTACATTATTAAACTACAGAGCAATAAAGTGATCCTTGTAATATGACAGACGTGGTGTCTCCCGCCGAAGATGGGGCACAGAGGCGTTCAATGTTTTGTGGCAATAAATACCTATAAAAAAGCGTGTAAAGATTTCTAATGAATTAGCATCAAGTACATTTTTGTAATCATATATTTACTTTAATAAATGGGAGAAATATTGATCTGAGTTGGTCCGCTTTGATAGGACTAACACCAATAACACCAAGAAACATTAAAACCGAAATTGCTTTTTTTTCAGATTCTTTTTTGTACTATAAATGTATTCCTTCATTCATTAGTATACATTCAACTGACAATTGAAATATTTAAGAAAGAATTAATAATCTTCGTGAGTATAATTGTATATCTTTCGCACCTATTTAAATAATTACGGCTGTAAAAAGACAGTTTACGAAACTGTAATTCAATACAAAAAGTTATTCGTAAACTTCGACAGTCGATACAGGTAGTAGAACTTAGAAAATCTGACAACCCGTCTTGCCAAGGAGTATCATGTTACCCAGCACCTGGATTGTGGAGGTCAGATAGGCAGTCGCTCCATGTAAAACACTGATATTCAGCTGCATCTTGTTTGACTGGAAGCAGACTCCAACATAGTTAGGAAAAACCAGACCGGTGTTATGTCCGGTTGGGCAACTGCCCGACGGTTGTGGTCGGGGTTTTGTATATAATATATGCTAATGTCGCGGAGAACTCTGCTTGCACGATCTAGGAAGCGTCAGTAGTTGTAGTTCGTCAATTGTACGATAGAAGTCGCTACACTTTTAATTTAACATGTTATTTTATTTAACTTTAAACGATTAATATTTTTTAGCGTTTAATCACATCATTGTATGTACAAATGTTACTCAATGTTAATTCTTAGTATTACTTATTTTGACGGGTTCCTAGTATTAATAGTTAACGGGTATGTGTTTGTATTGATGTATTTCTCGTCTTCCCATCAGACTGTGAGAATGGAGGAAGAGGGAGTGCACCTGAGTTGGCGCACACATTTGTTCACTATACACTCAGAAAGGATATGGTCCAAAATGTATGAACCAAAAACCCAAAATCGAAACGTAATCGATACGGCCAAACTGTGACGCACAAGAATTCCCTACAACTTTCTAAATAAACGTACGTAAGTTGCAATATCCTAATCCGTGGGATATTGGAGCTACAGGCTGTCAAAGTATGCTCGGGATTTACACAGCCAAAATAGTCATGATGTCGACTGTATTATGTACCAACGATGCCATAGATGATTAACGTTATATACTAAGAATAAAATAGATATACATTTACAAAATAATTATGGAAATAAACTACTTGAATGAATGAATGTAACTAAATTAATTCTGTGTATGCTTTGACATGACACGGATTAGGATGTTGTAACTTGAGTACGTTTATTTAGATAGTGCTAGGGAATTATTGTGCTCACAGTTTGTACGTATCGATTGCACTTAGATTTTTGGGTGAATTATGACACCATCTCCTTTTAATGGTTGTTTTCTTAAAGTGAAATGTGTTTATCTTGCTAGTACAATCGATTTATTAAAGAATAACAATAAATTATTAGAAAACGGCAGATTTAGTATTGTGAAAAACAAAACTCAAAAGTGACCTCGAGTCAATAGTAATAAAGCACGAATGGATGACAGCGCGCTACAGGCGCCTTATTACTACGCGCAACAGCTTATTTTGCTCTGAACATTTACGAATAGCTCTTCACTTTGTCGGCATCGAGCGGCGGCGGTGTGAAAGGAGTAGTACCTACACTACCTACCTACCTTATGTCTAGTGGGTACCTACTAAAGTTTCTTACGCTTTCGAGTTGATGCATATTTTATTTGTAATATTTATATTTTATTATTTGAAACCTTATAACATTTTTATTTTTTTACTTTAATTCCATGAATCGATAGTACTACTAACTGAGGGCAAATCGTTTAGCCGTAGTAAAACAACTATTAAAATTTCAGCGTGTATAACATAGTTAGGAAAAGGCTAGGAAGATGATGATGATATTGCATGTAGTGTACAACTAAGAACTTCTTGACATTGTTCATAATTATATTATTTTTATTCTCTCATTACAGGATACAGCAATCATGGCGGCGTTGTCCGTATACATATGGGTTATAAAAAATTTGTTGGTTCAGATAATAGTCAGCAGAGAATGTGAAAAATTCTACTTAGCTATTGAAAATATTTCGGATACTTGCGCTCTTATATTAAAGTCAAGTTATTCAGGTATTTCCATTGTTAATACGCGGGAGGAATGGTGTTTTAGAAAGATTATTTAGAAAAAATCTTTATCTTAACTGAGCCTTACGTTAGCTGTGAATTCCAAACTTGAAAACAGATACCAAATGGACCGGTGTCTATTTGGTAAAACCTTTCTAGATGATTTTAAGTGAATTGAATTTGAGTTAAACTGTTTAGTCTTCTTTAAGAGCGGCCATAATTTCCACAAACGCTCATACGTGACTATTGCGTTATAACAAATGCTCCTCCAAATATTTCAAACCCACAGGTATCTTGAGGTTTATATCCAGGTTTCTATGTAATCAAAACTAAACATTTTTTAAAAATGAATTCAGTAGACGTCTGGAAATTTGTATCTTTGCACAAATAAAAAAAAATAAAAAAAACGCCACACTTACGTCGTAAGAGACTGTAAGTGTCTAAACACACTTACACATCACACACTTACACAACTTATTCTGTGAGCACACTATCATATGTATGCATTCAGAAAGAGAGCGTCTGCCCACAGTTGGTTTCACTTATTTGTTTAGAGTGTGGCCTGCACTTTTACCTATAAGCGTCTTGGTGTATCTTTGCAAAAATTAAAAAAAAAAAAAAAAAGGAAAACTAACTTGTTTTTTCGAAATAAGTTTAACGATTCTACTATTATAACAATTATTATAATATTATATGTGACAGATGATGGGAAAAAACTCTGCAAGAACGTACTGCGCTTACACCGAGCATCGTTCAGCAAGATACGTGTGTGTGGCCTGTTCTATGTCGACGCTGCGTTACAATTGAGTCAAATGAGTCTTCTTGCTAACTACACTATAGTATTGCTACAGTTTGCTTTTCT
This sequence comes from Charanyca ferruginea, assembly GCA_947361185.1. Classification (NCBI taxonomy): domain Eukaryota; kingdom Metazoa; phylum Arthropoda; class Insecta; order Lepidoptera; family Noctuidae; genus Charanyca; species Charanyca ferruginea. The sequence continues at coordinate 6,476,289 of OX376060.1, forward strand.
GTAAAACGACTGTCGCGACAGGCCTTGGTGGTTTACAACTGTGTAGATGGTGGTTTTCGACTAAATTTAAAACAGCTCTACCGGTCGCCAACCTATAGTAGGAACTTAATTCAGTTTAATTAAATTGATACTTTGGCTAGTCGTTAGTTGATTATAATAATGTATGTAATTTTTTGTGAATAATAAATAAATAAGTAATAAAATCTGCTTTCAGGGTACTTTAGGCCTTAAGTCCATTCAAATCTTTTTTTCCAATTAAAGTTAATTCTATTTCAACCAATATCAATTTAACTAAGTGTAAATTAGCCTAATTTTAGAATGACTAGAAGTATATATGTAAATAGTTATAGTTGTAATAATAAACTACACTTTATGTGTGCGATATTAAAGTTATTTTTGTTTACGTGATTAATGTTTTTTTTAAATCCTCATCACGTCGATCTTTGATAGTAATCAGAAGCCAGAAAGACTAACAAGCAATCTTACCAAGGGGTATCGTGAAAGTCAAAGTCAAAGTCAAATCATTTATTTCAATTAGACCATTAAAAAGGCACTTTTGGACGTCATAATAAAAAAATATAAAGTTGATTCTAGTTGCCCATTCCAAAAGGTAGCTTCGTATGGAGAAGAATGGGCAAGAAACTCCATACTCACTCTTTTAAAAAAAAATGTGTACAACATTTTGCATTTACAGTTTTCAGTTATATAACTATACGTGAACACGATGGACCCTGCATAAAAACACTATATTGAAGTATGTACAAAGCATTACAAGATAAAGAACGACAGCTAAGTTGTATACATAGATACATAGTGTTCACATATTATTATTTACAATTATTGTAAAAGTAGACAACCACTCCATACATTTCAACAAACTATGAACATATGAACCAGTGTGTGACCCAAAGCAAGAATTAAATATAATGTATATACTAAGTATAAATTAAGTAGTTTTAATTAGCAATCCGTTTGATTTTGTCTAGACTGTAGATTGTCCTATGGAGCCCGGACCAGCATGTTTCCAAGCATTCTTATCATGGATATAATCCTCTAAACTGTAATATGCTTGTTTACAGAGTGTACTTTTAATATATGTTTTAAATTTTCTTTCATTTAGTTGCAATATATCACTAGGAATTTTGTTATAACACTTAACACAGAACCCCATAAAAGATTTATGAACTTTAGACAATCTAAAATATGGTTGAGCTATTTTGTCTTTGTTTCTAGTATTAATATTATGTCTATCACTAACCTTATTAAATAAATGTAGGTTTTTTCTTACGTACATAATATTTTCATAGATAAATTGGCAAGGCACTGTCAATATATTAATATTTTTAAATAGTTCCCTCAGAGAATCGCGGCGACGTAGATTATAAATGGCTCTAACAGCTCTTTTTTGTAAGATAAAAATGGATTCAATGTCGGCAGCCCTACCCCACAGTAAAATACCATACGACATAATGCTGTGAAAGTAGCTAAAGTAGACCATACGCGCAGTTTCTACATCTGTCAACTGTCTTATCTTTCTAACAGCATAAGCCGCGGAGCTTAGTCGCCCCGCAATAGATGTTATGTGAGGTCCCCATTGCAACTTCTCGTCTAGCGTGATTCCTAGGAAAACCGTTTGACTATTATATATAACCGTGATATCCAGTTATAGGGTTATTGGGGATCAGAGGGCCAATTGTTAGTTTTTATTCGAACTCAATCGCGTTAACGTAAACGATCGCTTATGCTAATTCGTATGTAATAATAATATGTGGGGACATTTTCACACACGGCCATCTGACCCCAAATTAGGGAGACCCTGTACTATGGGTGTCAGACAACTGATATACATACACAAATACATTTTAAATACATACATATATAGATAAACAACACCCAGACACAAGGCAAACACTAGTGCTCATCACACAAATATTTACCCTGGGCGGGAATCGAACCCGCAACACGCTGCACAGCAGTCGATGGCTCAGCCACTGCGCTAACCGTGTCGTCTATAATAATCGTCGTATGTGATAATTGTGTTTCCTATTGTTGCCACTAGACTGCGCTGTTCGAGTTTCAATATATATTGGAGTTTACGATAACGCGATAGAGTTCGAATTATACCTCACATTAGGCCCTTATATAGGCAGTTGTTATAATTAATTAGAATCTGACATACAAGTCATAACAAAACTATAGAAATTAATATTTTTACAATTAGGTAAAAAAGGGTAACCCTCTTACCTACTGGCTTATACAATAACTTATATTATTTTCATCGATACGGTTAGCTCAAATATGGGTTTTTATTGGTTACTAAATAACTTAACTATAAATTTTATTTATAAAATTATTTCCGCACTCATTGTTTTATGAAGGTCTGATATATCCTGGCTGACTACACTTCTTCTGGCCGCCTACACTTGTCAGATGGAATGATTATATGGCCGCAAGAAGAAAAACTTTGTTAGAAAATAACTAAATTCGAAAGGAAGTTTACTTTGAAAGCGAGCTGACGGAGACGAGTCAGTCTAGAAAAAGTTTCCATACGAGCATCATCTACTACTGAAGTTGATGGATCAACTAAGTCAGCAAAACTAATCACGGCTGCCGAACTGACGCGTGCCTGCACTTCCCAACGGATCCCACTAAAAGATCCGCCTAGGAGCTCTACTCCGGATCTTGGAGCTGACTACGCTCCTGTCCTGACCTCGTCTTCCTGCCTGCCTAAACTCACCTTCCTGCCCATCCTGTATGGACCTGCTGTCGCCTTCCTGCATACCATCCTTCATACCATCTATAAATCTTACATTCTTTAGTGTGTTTTAGGTTGGTCTTTTTTATAATTATTGATGTGTATTTTTATCTCATTCATTTTTACTAATAAAATTTTAAATGTGCAAGTCTATTATTTTACTAGGATCTAGTAGATTTACTACACTAGTTGGGCAGGAAGACCGACCGCAAAATAATTAGCAAAATGACAGGTAGATGATGATGTTTCTAGAGGGAACACTTGGGTACATATAATTGGTTTAGAAATAAATGATTTCTACTAACACGTGTTCACATTTTATCTTAGTAGTAGTAGTAGTATGACGGGCTGGTGTCCGCAACTCCACGACCAAGCGCGTATTTTGCGTACAGGTGGGAAGTAGATCATTCGATCCACCCGAGCTCCCCAAGAAAGGCCAGCAGCGCCTTGACATCGCTGGCGATCTCCCGCAGGTTACCTGGGTTACCGAAGTACAAGCCCTGTATGAAGCAACCTCAGTGCAGTTCAGAAACACATGGGCTGCTGTCTCGTCCGCCCCCATGCAGGCTCTGCACAAAGGGCTGTCTGTGACTCCTATGACAAAAAGATGTTTATTGAAAGACCCATGACCAGTTATGGCGGCTATGACCGCACGTAGCTGTTGTTTGGACAGTCGGAGGGCTTGCCTCGTGAAGCGGCCCTCAATTACAGGACGAGCCTCCTTGGCTTGCCTGCACTCGCCATGTTCGGTCCACAGTCTTTGGTGTAGATCCTTGGTACGTTTTCTTACCATGGTGCGTAGGTGACCAAAGGGGAGAGGCACTATGGGTTCCGGACCCACCGCGCTCATGCTCGATCCCCTTCTGGCAAGCTCGTCCGCAGCATCGTTACCGCGCGAACCGCTGTGTCCTTTGATCCATTGAATGGTTGTATCATTAAGAATACCCACCTCGTTCAGTCTCTGATGGCATTCGTATATCTACCCGGAGTTGACCGTGTAGCTGTCCAGAGCTTGAAGTACAGCCGTGCTATCCGACAGTATGCGAATTGGTTGTCATACTACCTGTCTGTTTAGTATAGCTGAGGCCGCCAAGCAGATGCCCATGCACTCGGCCTGGAACACCGTGTTGTAAACACCCAGCGGCATTGCTATATGTATGTTGAGGTCTTCCGAGAAAACGCCGGCCCCCGTGCCGGTACCTGTTTTAGATCCATCTGTGAAGATCCGCAGCTCTGTTGGGCAAAGGCCCTCACACCGCCTATCCTCATACAGTTGGATTTTGTATTTTTTGTCAAATATGAATTGTTTAGGAATTCTGTCGTTAATAGTTTTAGTTATAGGAGACTCCTTACTAAGTTCCTCTAGTAACGCAGAGTGTCTGGTGCTAGTCTTGCTCTAGAGATTTAGTGTTTTCAAGCGTAATGCAGCCGTTGTCGCCTCTTGTTGGATGAATTGGTGAAGCGGCGGGAGTCTTAACATCGCCTCCAGTGCTGCCGTCGGAGTGGTCCTCATGCAGCCCGTGGTGGCCATGCAGGCTAGTCTTTGAATATGCTGGAGTTTGTTGGCGACTGTGATTAGCTTAGTCCTCGGCCACCACACTACCGACCCATAAGCAATCATGGGGCGGATTACCGCGCTATACAGCCATAGTATTATTTTAGGGGATAGGCCCCCCCTTCTTACCTATAATTTTCCTACATTGCCAAAAGGTGATGCAGGCCCTGTTTAATTTGTTGTCTAGGTGGTTACTCCAGTTTAACTTACTGTCTAAGATGACCCCGAGGTATTTTACTTCGTTGGCCAGCTGGAGCTCGGTATTGAATAGTTTGGGTAGGCGGTAGGGTCCTAGTGCACGTTTGTGGGTGAACATGACTAGTTCGGTTTTGTTGGGATTGACGGGTAAATCAAATTACCCGCACCATTGCTCGACGATGCGTAGCGCCCGCTGTGTGAGGTTGCAGATGGTCCCGGTCACCTTCCCTGACACAAGGATGGCGAGGTCATCTGCATAGCCTAAAGTGTAGTAACGTTCGGCATTGAGTTTTTTGATTAGAATATTGATTACCAGGTTCCACAGGAGAGGGGATAACACCCCTCCTTGGGGGCAGCCTCTGGCAATCATGGCTACTTGCTGCTCTTCCTCAAGCCGAACTACCCGTTTACTTAGCATATTAGTAATCCAGTCAATTAGTACCTGTTCTACGCCGTGTTTGGATAGGGCGGCGCTAATGCTGGAGAAGCTAGTTTTGTCGAAGGCCCCTTCGATGTCTATAAATGTACCCAAGCAAGAACCCTTTTGGTGGATGTCCTCCTCAATCCTACTGACCACCATACGAAGGGCGGATTCTGTTGACTTACCTGAGCTGTAAGCGTGTTGATTACCGTGTAAGGGTAAGTTTCTTAAAGGCCCGTCCCTCAGCTCCCTTTCGCATAGTCTTTCCAAGGTCTTCAGCAAGAACGAGGTCAGACTGATCGGTCGGTGGGATTTGGCGTTTGTGTAGTCACTCTTACCTGGTTTAGGGATGAATATGACCTTCACTTCCCTCCATCCTATAGGAACATATCTGAAGGCCAGACACGCTCTCATTAAGGGCAGCAGTCTATCGGTGATTAATGCTCCACCCCACTGAAGTAAGGCGGGAAAAACTCCGTCTGGGCCGGCTGCCTTGAAGGGATGGAAGGACTGAATGGCCCATTGGAGCTTCTCCAAGGTGATCATCCTGTGTGCGTAGATCCAGTCATTACCTGATGGTGTGTAGGTTGCATCAGACCAGTCTACCGTCTGTGTGAAGACACATCCGGGAAAGTGGGTTTCTATAAGAACCCGTCTCGCTTCGTCTGGTGATGTTGTGAGTGTGTTGTCGGGTTTGCGGAGAGTGGCTACCCCAGGTGTTTTCTGCTGTGCCAGTATCTTCCTTACCCTGTTTGCTTGTTGGCAAGATTCAATGTTTCCACAGAATTTGCGCCAACCCGTGGTTCTCCTGAATCTGATGCATTTCTTGTAGCTGGATTTGGCCGCGTGGTACGCGTCCCAGTCATCGTCAGCACAAGTGTTCATTGCTCTGTTCAAGGCTTTCCTTACCTTACTGCGCTTACGCTCCAGCTCCACACACATTTTATCTTTTTAAGTGTCTGTTGTAATCTTTGTCTGTCAGAAAACAAATTGGCGGTGTCCTTGATAGGGTAAGTGCGCAGTACTTAGTAGCAAGAGCACGTGTAATATCATGGTTACAGACACGTGTTATGTGTAAAATGTAACGCGAATAGTGTGGACGCCTAAACCAAATTCAGTACAGCAAGTTCCTTTGTGTCCGCGAGAAAACCAACACCCGAAAGATTAGAGCGAGCGTCTTGCATGAGCGTTACATGTAAAAGTTTGGCTACATCAGAGCAGACTACTTGTAGTCGCGATTTTTTGTGAAAACGATGTAGGTGAAGAGCGATCAATAAATTATGTAATCCGTGACAGTTAAGAGATGATAAATCTCGGTTCTCAAGAACATGATGCATGAATTAGGACCAATATCTCAACCATTTTATTTAGTGAAGATGTTCTTTATTTTTATTAAATTCTGAAAGTTTCTAAATGGCAAATTTTGACGCCTATTCTAAATTAGTTACTAAGAAGCTTTCCAAATAATAAATTAATTAATAAATTTTGAAGAGAACCTAGTACAGAAAATTGTATTTCAGAAGGCGGCTGTCTACGTTAGCGTGGACCACTCAATATAAATACTGCTGTAGTATTTCATAGTCCCTGTAAGAGATAAGAGCTCAACCGTCAATTAGGAAACACAATAGTTAAACAATGACAAGTGACCAATATTTAGCTTCTGTACAGACGAAGGAATCTTTACCGCCATATTTATAGCGGTTACCTTGCAGGCCTTTAATCCATTTTACTAGGCACAGTAGTATTAGCATATACGATCAAGTTCAAAAGTCAAGTTCAAAAGATTGACACATCACTATGTTGACATCAATGAATTCTGTACATCAAACTAAGAAACATTCACAATAACAAATACTGAATCTCAATCAAAATATTTTTATTTACATAATATTTTAGTTTGAAGATAACAATGACATTTATTAGAACGAGAATTGTAATAGAACGACGGCGTACGAAGTGAAGAGTGAAAAAAAATACATAGGCTGTGTCGCGTCTATGTAGAACAACCCACACACGTCCATCTTCTGGAAAGTAGCTCTCTGCACACGTTGAATGTTTTTGCACACCCTTTTCTGTATTTCTATAAGGAATGTAATAATCATTATATTAATAACTAGCTTCTGCCCGCGACTTCGTACGCGGATCCTATTGCTTATGCCAGCGACAACGGGGTCGGCAAATTCGAAGATCTGAAACGTCTGATGTCGAATTCTAAGAGCCCGGGGACGGGAAAATAGCGGGATGCGCGAGACGATTCGAGACGTTCAAAAAGTACAATTTTGAATCATACCTCCGATGGCGGAATATGTGGCGTAGTCAACCATAGAAGTATACGTAAATGCACTCCGTTCCTTATCAACCCAAGGAAGGTCGCCATGCCCTACGGCTATATCTTGAGACACATCCGATTCTTCAGATGACATCGACATTCTGTTCTGAGAATGTCGAAGTCGATCAGAATTCAAACGTTCGTTGCGCTCTTCATCTGTCTCTTCATGCCGTACTCCAGCAATTCTTTCTCTCTAACTTTCGAACTGATTATGAATATTTTGTTGTGTGCGTGTTCGGGACAATGTATGATAATCTCGATCAGGAGTAAGTCGCGCATCTCTCGTATTAATAATGGAGGAACGAACTAGGCTCAAACCGAAAGGACTGATTCACTGACTGACTTTAAAACTAACTTACTAACAGTAAAACGGTTGATAAAATTAGCAGAAATAATTATAATAAATATCGGTCATGATTGTAATGCTCTGTCAATCCCTCCTAGCATTGGTTCGAATGACAGGTCATTTTACCTAGAGTTTATTAAGCGAGATTGTTACAGAATACCATAGCAGGTAGGGAAGACAGTTTACCTCTAGTGCACTTCATCTGAATTCACAGAGAGAGGTCTTAGGGCCGGGTTTTTGATCCGTAGTTAACTCAACCTATAGTTAAAAATTGTTACTATTGGCTAAATTTCGGTAAAATGTGTTTTTTGACCAATTGTTAGCTTAACCAATGGTCAAATAAATAACTATTAGTTAAAAAAATTAACCACCCAACATTAGATGGTTAACAATATGGCGGATAGTTAACTCAAGCATAACATCTGTTTTGTAAAGATTTTTTGTTGTCAATTTCTGAAGTATTCTTTGTATTTGTGCAGGTAGTCAATTTCTCATTTTTTTGTGATAATATTATCATGAATTTAAGCATAGTTAGATGCATACTTTGATACTATGTCGGTAAGTTAATCAGACGATAATGTTTTTGTGGAGTACGTGGTAATGAGAATACCGAACGTTTTTAGACTACGTATGTGTTAGCTTGGGCACCTGGGAAAGTGCAGACTTTTGCCAACGATATCGGTTATCGAAGGAAACAGTTATGTGGTTTGTTGGTGAAATAGGGTATTTTACTCTATACGAGAAAAAATCTATAAATATGTTATTGAGACAGTTTAGGCATAAAGCAGTCGGAAAATGTAAGTTTTAGTTCATAAAATAACAAAACAATTTTTTAAATTCAATTCATTGTTTTCAGTATTTTTAATCTGTTATAAAACACCGTGAAACAGTAGCGGCCATGTTATTACGTCGTACGGCTGTGTAAACAAAAAATTGACAACTGTCAGTCAACCGATTGGCGTAATATAGGCTTCGTACTCATATTATTTTCGTAACCAACGTAATTTTTTCATTATTACACCTATTACAAAATAAATTTTAATTTTTTTTTAAATGATATACAATTATCATATTTAATATGAGCTCATTTGATACAAAACGAACTGACGTCATTTACGCTGAGCAATATGGCGTCCAGTAAGAGGCGTTTTTGTCAAACTACGCGCGAAATTTGAAAATGTAAAATTTAGATGCATTTTTATGGCACTTATCGATTGAATAAAAATTTTGTGTTTTTTTTTGGTGGCATATTAGCACTACAGAATTTCATTGAGACACTTTTCAAAAATGGGTGTAATACCCTATTGGAACCTACCTACATACCTCGCAAGGGGTAGGTATAAATAATGAAAATAATTATATTATACATGAAAAAAAAATTACGTACAATATAATTACCTCAGACCATATTGGTCTGAGATAATTACACAGAGAGAAATTTGGTAGTATTAAGTGAAGTTGGTTAACGCAATTTTACGCAGACTATATTTCTGGGTTAATTAATGTCGTCTCGGGTCTTGATCAAATCAAATAAAATAAAACACACCAGCCTATACAGGCTATCAAGTGTCAATAAGGCCTTTTTTTGGTTTCAGTCACTCATTAAGGCTAGTGTTGCCACTTAAAAAACTATATGGCAGGTCATTTTTTGGAAATTACTTGTCCTTACACTGGCAACATTATAACCAATGGTTAAATTTAGCTATTGTCAAAATAGATATTGAAAAACGATATAGCCCTTTAACCATTAGTTAACCAGTTAACTATGGTTAATCTAACAAATGGTTATACTGTGTTGACCACGGATCAAAAAACCGGCCCTTAGACCGGCTGACCTAAGATTTGATTTACCTGATTTATTTCTTGACGTCACAATTCTTGAACAGGTGTGTTGAACTTCTGTCATAACTGAATAAAACCTCTCACACTCCACGCTTAAACTAATTTGTAAAATAATGCTATTTACTAGCCATATTTGAGATACAAGGACTTGTAAGGCAAGCTGGAATAAAATGCTTTGTATTATCAATTGCAAAGCTAGTAAACATGTTTTGATTTAATAATTTTACTTGAAAATAAAGGTTTTCAATCCTGCCTTTGGATTTTTCGCCCCTTCATACTCGTATGCTAGTACATACTTACATCTTTACTATCTATTTGAATTCTTCTGGTTTGTATGTGAATTACTATATCCAGAAGAGAATTAAAAAAAATGTATACATTATAAAATAAAATCTGAAATAAAGGTGAAAAATTAATATTTAACCAAACAAAAACCGTGTACCAAAAGATCAGAAACGATACTAAACCTGATATTGTAAAGTCTTCTGAACTAGTTGGTAGGATTTTAGAATTTCCATGTAAGCATTAAAGTTATTAACCCAATAACTCTCTTCTTCAGAGCACCTTGACTCTTGCACATTTTGAACCCATACCGTGACAGTTTTACTCTTTATCTTCATAATACTCGCAGCGTATACGACATTCAAGTCAAAACAAATGTGACAGTAACTCGTCAAGATATCAACGTAACCCATATTAGTAAAAATGTAACAATAAAAAAAGATATAGACAATGTGAAAGCAATTCAAAGCAACAACGTAAATCCAATTGCAGATAATGAAATGTTTGAAAACATTTTCGTTAATTCTGAGAATTTTATGCACATACTGAATGCTTGAAACTAGCAATACGTTGTTAGATTTTTGAATGATATTGGTACAGTAATTGAGAAGACTTCCAGTAAAAAACACAACAAAGTCATAGACACTGCCCGAATAGGCAAAATTGCTACCTTTTTCTCCGACAATGCTGAATGAAGATGCGAACAAAAAATAGAAACAGACACACCAATAAATTAAAATACCGAAGGCTGAAATGAGATCATATCTCGCACTATTCTGTGTGATAACATCTTCTTCAAGTTTGTACTTCGCACAGAAGAACAATGATTGCATCATGTTTAGTGGCTTTAAAATTGACTGTAAGTATTTTTCAATAACATAATTTTTTTGAAACATCATTTTATGTACATTATCTGGCTAATAATTGAGCTAACTTTAAGTTATGTCTAAGGTTTAAAAACATGTCTACTTTCATAAGCTGCATAAATGGTATGAAGTGTTGGCACGAAATCGATAAGCAATTAGTCTGAATGGCTAGAAATATTTATTATTGAACATCGTTTTATGTTACTTAAGAATGAAAAATAATAATAATTTAATATCAAAAAGTGTGGGGTACATGATGTGTACATGCCTAATTGTTATGTCTATTTTCGCATCCATCTTTTTCTATATAATAATATCAGTACATTTCCGAAATTTAGCATAAGTGGGCCTCGAATTGTATTAGCTTTCCGTACAGTTAAAGGTCTGCTTATAACGGATATGTTTCATGTTGCCTACTGTACAGTCTAGTACAAGAATTATTATTTTGTAAGTAACTAGCATACCCCACAGACGTGGTCCCATCAATCGATTTTTCAATTTTCTTCACCGTATAAGCCTTCCCTGGACTTCCACAAATATTTCAAGACCAATGTGAGCCAAATCGGTCTAGCCGTTCTCGAGTTTTAGCGAGACTAACGAACAACGTTTCATTTTTATTATATATATAGATATAGACTAGAGAAGCTAGTTACTTATAAAATAAACTTCTTATTGATGCCTGCGACGTCGTCCGCATGAATATCGGTTATTGCGGATACAGACGAAGTTGCAGAATAAAAGCCTGTCCTTCAAGGTTCAAAGTATCTTCATACCAAATTTCATCGACATCGGTTCAGCCGTTTCATCGTGAAAGCGTAACAGACAGAGTTACTTTCGCATATTAACAGTCTATGTATATTATTATTATTATTATATAGTAAGGATTATGGAATTATGGATTTTGGGTTATGAATTTGCGATCAATTGCCAAATTAAAGGGTAGGAGGAACATTTAATTAATTCAGTCTACTCTCTAAAATGACTTGTAATAAAGCCTGTGTTACAAAAATGCAAACTGTAACAACACAACAGTGTAGTTAGCAAGAAGACTCAACAGACTCAATTGTAACGCAGCGTCTAAGTAGAACAGTCCACACACACGTATCTTGCTGAACGATGCTCGGTGCAAGCGCAGTACGTTCTTGTAAAGCTTTTTTTCTCCATCTGTCAATCAAGTTGTATGTATATAAATCATTATCATTACAGTCTAAGTAAAAAAATGTATCTTAATTTCTTACTGCATCTTAAAATCTAAAATATTACCTGAACAATTATTCGTCTTCACAATGAGTGCGCAAGAATCTTGAACACTTTGAATAGTTATGTAAAATTTCTCACATTGCTTGCTGAGTATCGTCTGCCACGTCAAGTCCTTGATCACCCATATCAACAAGGGAAGTAATGCTATTGTTGCGTAATCCTAAGAAAAACTTAACTTTTGAGGTGGAGAAAGAAACCATAACTGTCGAGTAAATTGATAAAATCGAATGTGTTACGTTAAATAGAGCGTCGCTTTAGTTCAAAGTAGTGGTCCAAGGCTGGTTAAATACGCGATGCGATGAACAATATTCATACCAGTGATAATTGGCCGGAAAAAATAAAAAATACTTGTTTTCATGTGATAAAGTTTACGTTCACACAAAATCACACTTACCATTTCGAATGTCTTATGTTACACAGTCCGACATAAGTAGCGGAGGTTTGACCTTCACATTTTTCGCCCGACAGTCGTCGAGTTAATTAAACACTCAGGTAATACAGGGCCCTTCATAGGAAAAGAAGACACGTAGTGTATAGAGTAAGAGAAACTGTACATTTCTAAGATTACTTACGAATTGTTGAAAGCAATCGTTATGGATGTCATAACACTCTAGGATATTAACGTAAGCCTCAAACAAACTTTTGCAATAGCTTTGTTTATACGTTTCATCAATATTTTGAGAATTTAAAGAATGAATATTCCATATAGCAACTTTATTTTCCAATAACTTAATAACTCGCGTGGCGTAGATAATATTTATATTCATAAAGACCAAAAGATACATACTGTATATTATGTATAAAGGTAGACGTAGTTTAATGAAAAAATAAGTGTAAAGAAGGATATAACCAAGCTGAAACACTATCACTGTGATCCAATTCCAAATGATGAATTGTCTAGAGGTAGTTTCATTGTTTAGAAATTCGTGAACTTTTTGAAAAGTGAGGACAAACTTGATGTTTTTTTGGCAGTGAATTATCCCGAATATGAAATTTATAATGATTCCGATACTGTAGAAGAAGCAGTCGAAATAAGTGTAAGACGAACATTTTGAGCAATCAGCGTAAGAATTTAACATATATACTAATGGAAATATGAATACTAGTGTTCCAATCATTGAAACGAATTTAGAAATCCAGGTATTTGGAGTTATTAAATCGTTTTTAATACGATATTTAGGACAAAATACAAAATATTGCATCAGATTTAAGGGCAGAAATATTGACTGGACATCTTTGTTCACCAAATTGTTCAAATTCACAGGATATTTTGATCCGATGTTAATGAATACATTCATTTTTTAAAAATAGATAATAGAGTAGCTATCGGAAACACTAGTGAAACAATACTTAATAGTATCCATTATAGCAATTTGTATGACATCAATGAATAGTAATCAAGCCCTTAAATTTATTTAATGGAGTATTACTGTGGAAAATTCCAAGGAAGCTCTCAAATATTTATCATAATATTACTTTTTACGGACCAACCATTATCATTGCAATGATGATCGCCATCATTTCTAATACGATATTTAGGACAACATATTAAATATTCCATGAGATTTAAAGGCAGAAACAGTTACTGGACGTCTTCGTTCACCGAATTGTCCAGAGCATAATTTACAGGTTTCAACATTACGGCACAATAGCTACCCTAAATACGAGTTTATCGTTAGTAAATGTATTGAAACACATGAAAATCCGTTACGAAAATGTGTGGGATGAATATAAATAATATAAACGGAGATCCCAGAGTCGCCAAACTTGCGTAATTTATAAATGGCTAAAAGTTTACGTCGTTGATTGCCGAACCAAAAATGTTGAAGAGAAACCTCTATTAGCGCCGGACACCGGTGTCCCCCATGGCGTTCAACGTGTTAAGGATAGGTAAAGGAATATGTAGTTCAAAAGGTATGCATACTTGCTAGCCTTGAAACTTCTTACTACTCATACTTTCTAACTATATATTTCTTTATCTACTATCATTAGGCATGGCGAAATAACATAGGTCTGGCGATTATTGGATCTTGGACCAAAAGGTAAAAAACAAGTACATTAAGTAATTAAATGGGGTGACCCGTCCAAATGTACTGAGAAAACTCTTAGAAATTTATCATCATATGGTTACTTACGAAATGTAAAAAGTATTATTGTGTGGTATTCAATTCCTAAATGTTTTTAATAAATGATATTCGTTTTGTAATAGAGTTGGGAGTGTTTAGATATACTATAGACGTACATACTACATATAGGTCCGGCAAGGGATGGGTATGAATTCGGGAACGCAACTCATTCATTAACATCGTAAATAAATAATTTAAAAAAAGCAAATTATAGCAGAACTATTAAGTAATTGGTAATGAGCACTATCAATCGTATTCTTAGCATAACGTCTATGTAGAACAGGCTACACGCGGTCCCCTTACTGAACGATCGATTTGCCTGTATAAAGTTCTTGCAGAGAAGTATAATATTTGTATTGTAATAATATATTTTAAGCGCTTTATGTATACATTCGAAATAATAACTCCAAATAATTAATTTACGTACTTTGTCAATGTTTATTGATATCATACAAATGGTAACAGATGTATACGGCGTTTACATGCATTTACCCTATCAGTTATTATATCACTTGTATTCTCGATTGGTACTGTACCTAAATGATCTTTATAAAGATGAATAAATTCCTTAATAGTGTGTCAAACTATCCGGGTAATTATGTTTTGGACAATTTGTTGAACGAAGATGTTCAAACAATATTTCTGCCCTTAAATTTGATGCAACATTTGATGTTTTGTCCTAAATATCGTATCAGAAATGATTTAATAACACCAAATACCTTGACTTCAAATTTTGTTTCAATTATTGGAACACTACTATTCATATTTTCATTTGTATACCGTTCCTATTTCTTAATGTTTCACTTAGATTGCCCAGAGTGTTCGTCTTTCATAGACATCACCTCTTATTTCGACTGTTTCTTCTATTGCACTGGATTCATCACGAATTGTGTATTCGAGATAAAACATTCCAAAAAAAAAGTTAAGTTTGTTCTCACTTTTCAAAAAGTGCATGAATTTCTAAACTGTGAGACGAATTGTAGACGCTTTGTCATTTGGAATTGGATCATAGTGTTAGTGTGTCAGTTTGGTTTTATTTTTCTTAACAGTTACCTTTTCATAAAAGCGGGTCTACCTTTCTATATACTATACTGTATGTCTCTTTTGGTGTTTATGAATTCCAATGTTATGTATTGTACGCGAGTTATTAAGTTATTGGAAAATAAAGTGTATCTTTGGAATACTCTAGCTTTAAATTCTCAACATATTGAAGAACCGTACAAACAAAGCCATTGTCAAAATATGTTTCAAGCTTACGTAAATATATTGGAGTGTTATGATATTCAGAAGGATTGTTTTCAACAATTTGTAAGTACTGTGGCGATTATGAGGCAATAGCCATTAGATAATTTATACTCTATGGTTAGAACATTCTGGATGCTACTAGAAAGTTAGGTGATTCGATTATATTTGAATGATGTAGAAGACTTATAGTTTTTATACTATGACAGGAAGCGGTCAGACTCACGAGCCGCTCAAGGCTGGGTCATGTATTTCACCTCTAACTAATATATTATCCTAATATAGTCGTCTAAAAGTTGCTCATACGGTTTACTTAACGTAGCTTAGATCCCGTACGTAACAAGTACGTAACAGTACCTATAGCGTGAATGTCCCTATTTTTTGTTTGTTAAGCTTCGCACGATATTAGTAGGTACCGATGGTGCCTTGTTCTCTTTTCTAAGAAGGGTCAAGTTATGAAAGGGACTGTCTGTACTTCACTTATTCACTTAATAAAATACTACATGACACTTTTGAGGTAGCCATATTTGTAAATTACATTAGAAAAAGTGTAACTTATTAATACTTCGTTTCAGATACTCTATCATATTATATTAGCCTTCGTTCACTCTCTAGTTTACATTCACGTGACAATAGAAACTATGAAAAAAATAGTGATTGTTGATACATTAGTTGTAAGTATGATTTTGAGCTAACTTTATCATTTACCAATTTTCCATTATTTTATAGTTAATCTAGTCCTTTCTATTATCTAAGAGGCAGTCGGTTCATATAAAACACCGGTATTAAACTACATTCTGATTGACTAGAAACCAACCCCAACATTATTGGAAAAGGCTAGACAAATGATAATGGTCCTGTATACTTGCCACTGTTGTTGAAAACTGATCATAATTTTCGTCATCTGCCTTGAAGTAGTCCGCTACTTTGATTTTAACGACGCTTTACCTAGTGTTATATTCGACATTGCTTTTTAATTAATAAGACAGTATGGCTTTGTTAATAGAAAGTTGAATTTCTTATAGGGAGATGCAACTCTAATATCACTTCCCTTATGGATATGGGTGATAAAGAACTTGATATGGCAGACGATACTGAGCAAGCAATGTGAGAAATTTTACGTAACCGTTCAAAGTGTTCAAGATTCATGCGCACTCATTTTGAATACTAATAATTGTTCAGGTAATTTATCAAATTAATATAATGACACTATGTATTCCAATTCAGCAAAAGACTTAAATAATAATGATGATATAAATATATTGACAAATATTTATAAATTGATTGACAGATGAAGAAAAAAAACTCTGCAAGAACGTACTGCGTTTGTACCGAGCATCGTTCAGCAAGATACGTGTGTGTGGCCTGTTCTACTTAGACGCTGCGTTACAATTGAGCCTGATGAGTCTTCTAGCTAACTACACTATTGTGTTGCTACAGTTTGCATTTTTGTAACACGAGCTTCATTAAAAGTAATATTAGTGTTTTATCAATGTTATATTTACTGTATTTGGTCTAAATCTAGTTCATGAGTTTTAATAATATGTGGGGACATTTTTCACACACGGCAATCTGACCCTAAACTAGGGAGACCCTGTACTATGGGTTTCAGACAGCTGATATACATACATGAATACTTTTTTTTTAATACATACGTATATAGATAATACATACATATATAGTTTTGAATTAAAATAACTTAGCATAGATTTCGACAATTGAAAACTGAGTAGGTAACCACAAGCCATCTAGACCCCATCGGTTAGTGTCCTAATCCACTTAAAAATATATAATTTGACCAAATGATTACTTGGCTACATTCCCTGATGACGGCGATGTGGAAGAATTTTATACGCCCTAATATATTAGTCTTTTAGCTTATATGTTACCGGTTTTTTTTATTATTCAAGTAAATATTGCTAACACATTTGTATGGATCGCATAAGAGCGCGCGCTGGAGATAATGATATTAACCTCTTAGAACACATCTTCAGATTATATGCAGAAGCGTTTAAATGACAAATGCTAGTACCTATTGTAAATTATTAACTTTAGATTTTTATCTGTAAGCTTTCTTTAAAATCAATAAATAAATAAATTAAATAATGAGTGCTGCATTTTTTAGTTTGTTTAGTATTTTTATTGATTTTATAGTTACTCGTATCAGGATGGCCAGTTTGTAACTGTCTTTTAATAAGTCTTAAAATATCCAACCTATCAAACTATGTAAAAATTTTGAGAAACAGATTTTATAAAAAAAGAAACTACCAGTGAAGAACTTTCAGTGTGTACACAATAAATATCCGGCTAGAAGGACCATTTAATGTAGAAGCCAATGGTTGTAGGTACCGTACATTAGCAGTTTGTTAATGTTAGTTTAGGCCTATGTCCAGCAGTGGACGTCTTTTGTCTGAAAACGATGATGATGATTCTTTTATATGTTAACTAAAGTTGAACAAAAAGCTTATTTTACTGTCGAACAAATAAAAGAAGTATCTGTACTCTCGTAAATTTGACTTCGTTATTTATACGTGAAACTGGTAAAAGTTTATTACCAATTGAGAAAGAACCCCTTTGCTTTAAGTTGTACCTGCAATAAACGACATTAATGCCACTTACTAGCGCTATCTAATTCTCTGAAGTATAGATAGAGCCACAAAGCATAGATTGTCACCGTACATAATCTCCGTAACAGTAAAATACGAGGCTTTAGTGCAGGATTTCAACCTGCCACAATTAAATATAATTATTTCCATCAGTTCGAAAACGAATCCGAATGTCTTCTAAAATCGTTTTAAGGTTTCTAGAATGACAACGGCAATGTAAAGAGAAAATTGTGGGTTCAAGTACACAACCTTCCTTCACGCCAAAGGTGATAGGAAAATAATCTGATTGCTCGCTCTTCACCGTGACGTTACAGACCATGACATCACTCAGGAGCCGTACAAGTACAATTCCTATAAAGTGTAAATGTACCGAACAGCTGTGTTTTTGTTCTGAATCCGTGGTAACAGGTTGCGCATCGATGACCCATACCACCATAATGTATGGCAGAAAATGTCTGCTTACCGAAAACCTAAATATTTTCTTAAAAATATAAAACGCTTCCATTAAATTGATATATGCTTGGAAGAGCTTTTCCAATTCATCGTTATATTTTTCTTCACCAAGCTCCATGTTCAATTTACTATAGTACTCGACTTCAGAGATCCATGTACCTTGTGATATATTAAAACTAAATGAAACAAAATTTAAAAGATACTAAAAGATTAAAGGTAGACTTTGTAAACAGGCATACTATAAGTTAGAGGAATATATCCAAGATAAGAATGCTTGGGAACATGCTGGTCCGGCTCCATAGGACATAATTTAGTATAGACAAAATCAATTGATTGCTAATTCAAATGACTAAATCTAATACTACATATAATATAGGTACATACTATTCTTTATTGTACTTAATAGATTACTCTGGCTCACACACTATTCATTGTTTGTTGGAATAGAAGAAGTAATCGTCTACTGTATTATTAATTGTAAATATGTGAACACTGTGTGTCTATGTTCATAACTTAGCTGTCATTTTCTTAACTTGTGATACTTTGTACATACCATAATATAGTGATTTTTATACAAGATACATCGTATTCACATAACATAATCATTCTTGTAAATGAAAATATTGTAAACACCCTTTTTTAAAAGAGTATGTATGGAGTTTCTTGCCCATTCTTCTCCATACGAAACTACCATTTGGAATGGGCAACTAGATTCAAATTTTACAATATGACGTTCAAAAGTGCCTTTTAATGGTCTAATTGAAATAAATGATTTGACTTTGACTTTGACATGAAATCATTCCCTCTCTTATCATAGCAATCATAAAAATATCATAAGTGCACGTCAAAATACATAAAAGTATATATGTATATAGCTATTTTGAAGTTTTGAGTCAACGATGCACGTACAATATAGAAAATACAATGATTAAAAATTGAAAATTTAATTAATCTAAAAGCCTTTTGGATCTTCATAATTATTTGAATGTGTTGTTCCTTATAGAAAAGATTAAGTATATAAAATAAAATGAAAGGAATCACCATCATGACAAGATTAATAATTAAAAATATGGTTATAAATGAACTAGTTACTCCCTCAAAATTAGATGATGACCATAAATTTGCACATTGAAATATTGTACAACCAAGAATACCAATGAGCGACACGATGTAGTAAGATACACGATGAGGCCTGATACAGTTGTACTCAATGGAGAACCTGGACAGAAACAGCATGTGCTGTAAACATCGGAAGGGGAGGAGCATGTTTTGGAAACTTGCATGTTTTGGAAGCATGTCCAAGAAATTGTTGGTAATAGGGTTTATGTTGACGTGTGTCTTCATGTTTAATTCACTTTAAACAACCTTACGAGCAGTTAACAGAATAGTTACCGAGGACAGCTACGAGACATCTGCCGTTCAAATAAATTTTAATGTGTTTTTGTTAATTTAATTTTATGTGTCACCAAGTACTTGCAACTTCATTAAATTGTTTAGTAGATTTTCACTCAATAAAATATTAGATTACTAAGTTTATTACATTGACATGATTGACATGACGTCTACACACTGAACTATGGCGTACAATTGGCCACCTCTTTTGTACGTCTCACATTGTAAAGTATTGTCTAATATTATATTACATAGGTAAGTACCTACGTAAATAATATAGCGTCCCTACAATAATCCTCTCCTTTTGAAGAAAAAAAAACAACACACACATTTTTACATGTGTACGGTCTCATCAACCGTACATTTACTTTGTGAATGCAGCAACCTACTTTGATGCCGTGCGTCAATATCACCATTAAAATTCAATTAGGCCATTAAAAGGCACTTTTGAACGTCATATTAGGAAAATTGAATCCAGTTGCCCATTCCAAATGGTAGTTTCGTATGGAGAAGAATGGGCAAGAAACTCCATACTTACTCTTTTAAAAGAAAATGTTAACAATATTTTGTACTTATAGAAATTATATAATTATACTTTAATACCTTGCATAAAAAAAACACTAGTAAGCACAAAGTATTAAAATATAGAAATGACAGCTAAGTTATGTATACATATACATAGTGTTCACATATTTACAAATATTAAAACCGTAAACAACCACTCCTCTTATTTCAATCACAATAAATCAGTGTGTGAGCCAGAGTAACCTAGATGTACAGTAAAGAATAGAATATTACGTATTAAATTAAGTAGGTAGTTGAAATTTGCAATCAGTTCGATCTATTCTAGTCTTTAGATTGTCCTATGGAGCCGGACCTTTAGTATAATAATACATAGTAAAATAAATTATTTTAAATATATTGAGCATAAGGTTATTTTTAATCCATAAAGATGAGCAACATTTATTTAATACAAATACCCTTACAGTCTAGACCAAATGCGATATTATAGCCCACTTCTTTTTCATCTTCCTGCCCTTATCCCATGTTACTTGGGGTCGGCGCAACATGTTTCTTCCTCCATTCCGTCCTGTCCAACGTCATGCTATCACTGACTCCCTTTTAATTTATATCATTCTTCACACAATCCATCCGTCATTTCTTTGGCCTTCCACTCCTTCTCCATCCATCCAAATTAATATTCATAACTCTTATGTATGTGACGTTCTCATCATCTCTTCTCTTCACATGCCAATACCAAGACAAACGATTCCCTTTTGACTTTTCTGTCACTAACACCACATTCAAACTTCCTCTAATATATTCATTTCTTACTTTATCCATTCTGGTCACTCCACATATCCATCTCAACATTCTCATCTCTCTCATATTGTAGCCTACTTATAAAATTAAATAGTTTCACGGTACCATAGCTAATTCCAAATGTAGCTATTATTTGAAATTCACCCGAAGTGATGAATATGTCGACGTCATCAACAATGAGGTCAACAACTTGAGTAAGCTACAGAATTAGGTGCTGCTGATACACACCTACTTATTATAAAAACACCCTACTGTAGATAGTTGTGATGTACTTTACCTAACATGTACGAATCCAGGAAGGATTAGTTTACTCAAATTACACCGTACTCAAATTCATACGATTTTTCCATTCATTTCTTAGAGCATTCATTAAAATGGATTTTTCAGAGGAAAGCGAACTGTAAAACTACAATGATGTAATTAGTTAGAAGTTCCATGAAACACAACGATAAAGCCGCGTCTACATAGAACAGGCCACACGCGGTCATCTTAGTGAACGTTCGATTTGTCTGTAGTACATTCTTGTAGAGATGTTCTTGGCTTCCTGTAATGGAAAAAATAAGGTAACGTTATAATTCAGTGGTTAATAATTATGATAATGCGGCCAAAAAAAAATATAATTAATTTGCATTAACAAGGTAGCCAAATCTAGCTCGAGATGTGAATTATTGTTGCGATTTTTTAAGATTTATCTAAGCAATCAATTTTCGTGAGACATACTGTTACAGACGTTGTATTAGTCCCATTTACACCTTTTGTTAATAACCTGTGCATTCTGAATTTAAGTGAAGTGAGCTAAAAGTGTAAATTCCTTACGTTTGATAGGAGGACAGTTTATCTGAAGCTCATTTCAAACTGGCTGAAAGCTAAAAAGTCACTGTTGTCGATATTTGACTCACTTGTGCAATTCGGGTTTTTGACAAGCTGTATACACGCCGTCTCAACTTCCTCGAATTTCATATAAAACTTCTCACATTGCACATTATGTACTATCAATAAGGTCATATTTTTTATCAGAGTAAATAAAGTCATCATGCTGTCAGTCAACTGAAAGGAATTTATTTCAAGGCTTTTATTACTCCTGTGACCATAAAACCACCTATGGATGGCTGAATTCACCGATATTTAAGTCATGATTAGACTTTGAGCGTTAATATTTTTAGAAAAAAATAAACAAATCTTGCATTCATTAATATTGCATACAAATCAGCTATTTCCACGCAACATTTTGTCAACGGGCATGTTCAGTTGAGATTGGTTGTCTTTTTATTATCATATCTTCTATCTTTGTTTTTTAGTGTTATTTACCGACATTGTTTTCACATTTAAAAGCAACAAAAATAATGGAACCACGAATTTGTTAAAACTGGATTAAAAAGAATGTCCTTTTAATTTTTTACTCATTCTTCTCTATACAGACATACCTACGTTTTGGAACGAGCAACTATCTTTTACTTTCTGAGTGACTCACTGACTGATTGACAGTTTCAAGGTTTAGTATATAGGTATATTGTACTGAATGAATGTATGATAAAAATTTGTTCCACGATGTTTATATATACATATGAAAAGTGATAACATATAATATTTTACCGGGTCTTGCCAATATTGCGTTCCAAACATTTGCAAACTTGACTCGCAGTAAAACAAAGTACTAATAAATGTATCCATTGTATGATATAAAATCTGTAAAAGGAAGATTATTTTTTATTCCAAATTGTCTGTGATGATTTTTAACATGAATTTGATGTATGTAGATAATCTTACCAGTACTTGGAAAACCTTCTTGTACAGATTGTATGTTTTCATAATATTGTGGTATGTGTCGAACAGTTTTTTACAGTATATCACATTGTTTGTATCTGTTTCCTGCTCACCATTAATAATCAGAATACATTTGATCCATTCATCTAAATACTTAGTTAACAATGTCAAGACACGAGTAGCATAAATTATATTAACATCAAACGATATATACATAAACTCAGAAATAAAACTTATCAGGTCTATAGTATAATTGTACGATAGGTAATAATATACTAATATTGAGATGCTAAAGAAGAAAGTAATCAAAACTGAGATCCAATTCCAAATAACGATACTCCTGATATTCATAGTCAAATGAATGTTCTTGTGAATTTTTTGAAACATCATTATGAGCGAGACGTTGTTACGGCGATTTACGACTTCAACAATGAACATCGCAATGCGTCCGAAACATATAAAAACGTGGAAAATGTATTCTAATGTGTTCATCATCAATCCAACATTTTGGTTACCATCGAAGACAAACGTATGATAATATGCACACGCGAAAACAGTGAAAATTACGTTAGTAAACAAAAATACAATAGTCTTTGTTCCAATCGGAGTTATACAATTGTTTTCATTGATGAACTTTGGACAGAACAAGAATATTAGTATAAAATTTAGAGGATAGAATATTGTCTGGACTTCATTTTCTATTTGATTGCTGTCTAACTCTTCTACTTGATTCGTGCTGGTCGTTTGCATGACTTGATTATTTCGGATCATAGTGTTGAAAATTTATATGGTGTCCTTTGAAGATACGATACGATACTGATGTATTTCTATTAAATGAAGACGTTGAATCATAAAAAAAATGAATGTTAATTATTACTGATCAAACAGCAAAATTTTTGAAACATACTTTTTAATAATGGTAAAAGCTATAATCTTGTTGATTGCTTTTAAATTATCTATTAATCATCCTTTGACTAGCATTTTCTGAATTATGTCAGGGACAGCTTCCAACCTAACCGTATGCAGCTGAAAACCAGTCATACATGGAGTGACTGCCTGTCTGACCACCACAACCCAGTTAAAATTCCCCTTGGTAAGACTGGTTGTCTGACTTTGAAAATTGAGTAATGCAGGGTTTTATAAAAATCTTATTACATTTAAAATTATCTAACTTCTAAGTTTTCTCAATCGCAGATTACTCCATCATCTTAACGTATGGAAAGTTGAACTGTATCACAAAAACGACGACATTGTTGACGCAGTTGTTAGGCGATTGACTGCTTCGCTGCGTGTCGCGGGTTCAATTCCCGCACGGTACAAACATTTGTATGGTCGATCGATTTGTTTGTATCAAGTTCTTGGGCAGACGAATAATATTTGTGTTTTAATATTATTTGAGCGCCTTCTGTGTACATTCATATTGTATAATGTTTATTGATGCCACACAAATAATTACACCAAATGTATGTGTGCGTTTCCATACCTTAACCCTATCAATTATTGTGTCACTCATGTCTTTGATAGCTACTGTACCCAAATATTACTTTAAAAAAAAAGCTTTATTATAACGGCGGTTATCTTTTTTTTAAAAAGCTTTTATTTTTCGCTTTTTAGTACCTCCTAATCATCCAAATCCATTAAGAAACGGCAACACAGTCAAAACAGAGATTGAAAGTACAAGGTGAGAACATTACATCATATTTTTTTGCTTTCTGTCGATTTTTTCAAAAAGTGCTGAATCAATTTCGATAAAATTTATATATTAATATATAAAATAAATTTATATATAAAATTTATACCCTTGAGGCATACCCTATCCATCGAAATCGAAAGAATATTCAAAATCGCTTTACAATTGCCGGAGAAACCGCGTAACAAAGAATCATGCCCACTTTCCATACATTGATTGACCTGTCACTTGATTCTTTTTACAGGTCGCGTCTACTCACAACTAGTGTTGTATAAAAACAATTATTGTTTATAATAACACAATATCTTATCATCTTTTTATTTAGAGGCCAGGGAAAAATGCTATTATGCAAATAAGTTTTTGAGGTTAAACAGCTGTCAGATGAAAGTTGACTGCTCTTAAAACCTCAGAACTATACGATACCAATTAAAATCAAATTATTTCTTAATCCCTGAGAGAGTTACAAGTTACAATCACTCAAAAATAAATCCTTCTTCAATGTAATAGCATCATCAATCGTAATATCCCGCCGATGCTTTGTCATTTCACGTGTGATGTTATGCCATCTGTTTTCTACACTACACTTTGTGCAAATAAAGCAATTAACGTATAGTTCATTGAAGTATCGTCAAAATCTGTCGTCAAAGTGGACCAGATTACAACAATCGGCGTGACAGACGTTGCTTTTAGCCAACGAACTATAAGTCAGGCAGACTAGGGAAAGAGTTAATAATAATACCAGCCTATTACTGTCACACTGCTGGGCAGACCTCTTCTCATAAGAGAAGACATGAGCATTAATCACATCGTTTGGTCAAGACGGTATACATTGGTACACATCGGTACTTGCCCGGATTGAACTCAGCCTCGTGCATGCGAGGTGAGGTGTTAATCTCTGGGCCATCACGACATAAACATAAATAGATAACGAAAAGAGCTGCCTACCTACATGTTTTTGGGGAAGACAATGAAATTAAATTAAAAACAGGATTTGATTTATTATTATTTATTTAATCTCGCACAATCACGTCAACTAAAAAGACCGCTAGAGCCACAGTGCGACGGCCTACAGTGCATTTGCAGCAATACTCCATAATGCCTTCTCGTACATTAATACCATTTGCTATCAAAATGTACACATAGTACTGACATCTTGAGATATTATGTCTTGATGTTATTTTCGAATTTTTTAAGTGAATTTTCCCCACTACCTAACCTAGGTATACAATTTGTGTCATTGTTACCATAAAATGCACAAAACTTTTGGTTGGGTTTGAGATTGTTGAGAATGAAGCTCTGGAATTGAAACTGATTCTACAGATGATTCCTTTTCATATGCTTCTAATCTGTGCTTGCAGGAAGTGGGGGAGGTTGTATTTCTGGAACATGGACTGAATCAACAGACTATTCCACTTTTTGTTATTGTTTCACCATAAAGTCTCATCACTGTCTAAGTCTCTTCTCTTATCCTGTTGCTGTTGAAAGAGTTTCTTTTAAATGGCAACCAACAGGCATTGCATAGACAGTGAAATTGTGATATCTGTCAACAAAAAAACAACATATTTATAATAAATGCAGTGACATACCTAGTAAAGTAATGAATTAGAACGTGATACTTAAAGAAAAAAGTGCATGAAATGATTTTAATTATTTAAATACAAACCTGACGAGGAGCTAAATTAGTTTGAATAAGTTAATCATCCATAGCATGAGGTTCGATGAGTTTGCTCGGAGAATGTGGTGTGCTCTTTGAAGATTGAGCAATGATTGACCATAAACGGGGCATACTTGAACATGACTACCGTGAGATGAACCGGCAGATGGATCACACCCATTGTTTCAATGAATCTGAGTATTAATAGTCTGCATGGATATGTCAAAACATGCTTAACAAATGTAACCTTCTGCCTTTATCTGCAAAACAAATCAATTATGAGATTTTGATTTCTACAATAGAAATAAGTATATTTTTACATGTTTTGTCTTAAGCAACAGCTGTCTAAAAGAACACTTTAGCTAAACATGGGGAAAATCTACATGTACTACATCACATTCGGTCAGTGGGTCATCTTAGAGGCATCCCCTATTTCTAGTAGTACTAGTTATGTTTACTTGTTCTATTTTTCATGTAATTTAAAAAAAAAAAATTTACCACTTCTGTATATAAATCCTTTTTTATAAAACAATCATGTTGGATTACTAAATCGTTAGGTTACTTGATTGTTATTATACTTACTATTACTGGAGATATCCATCCAAGTGCTAATTAGCGAGATGACTCTGCTATCAAGCTGAAGGGCCCGATAATGCCAAAGCGTATTATATTAACACACATATATATATGTTGCAGTTTATACCGTAGTACTATTGAGTATTCTGTGGTTTATACAAAACAATCTCGTAGACGACTTTATAGCGCTTTCCATGAAGAGCGATAACGTCTTAGATCCCAATTAAAACGCACTAATCGGTATCCGTATGACACTGGCCAAAGTAATCATTGGCAGTAGGTATCGTGAGTCCGTGGGAAATGCAAAAGTTTTAAGGGTATCAGAAAATTCAAACTAGCACAGCACAGTACAATAGTTATTTATCAAGAACGAACAACTGCAAAAACGCAAAACGTCAAACAAATGACATGACAGCCGGTCACTCCAAAGAAGTTCATTTTACGCGTAACCTTTCAAATGTACACTTTCTTTTCTTCCCACATCTCATTATGAAACAATAAAGAAATCATAGGTACTGATAAATTAATTAGTAGAGTAAAATAAATATATCTATCTGTTATTTTGAACATTCTTTAACCACATGACGAACGAACCAGTTTTTCGTATTCTGTGAAATGGAACGTCGGTAAAACACGTTCCGTTTGCAAGTCTATAAAACTAAACGGAACGTGTTTTACATACGTTCCGTTTCCAAAAATCTACTGAGAATGATAAACATAATAATATTGTTTTTTCCTGGATTTATTTGAAAATTCAACTAAGCAATATGAAATAAGCAAAAACAAAGCATTTTTTAAAGATAATTTACATCACTAGACGTGTTAGAAAATGTTCAGGTCAAAGCTGGACATGATTCTTTACAAAAAAAAAATATAAAAAAAACAAACAGTCGTATTAAGAACCTCCTTCTTTTTGAAGTCGGTTGATAAAAAATGAAAAACTATCTTCCAAAATGAGAACCTAAGAGGCGTAAAGAACTTTTCTAAAATTTTGATGTCTGGGGCTATTTCATTAAATTTCTCTAAGGTCGACTGTCGGTCAGTAATGTCAGTAAGGTATATTTCACATTTAGAAGGGTTTAAGTCCAGGCCAATAGATTAAAATTTTTGTTTTAAGAGTTGCAGATCTTTCAAAAAAGACAACCGCCTTCGAAAACCAAAAAGTGAAAAATAACTTTAAAACAGAACACACATGACTTTAGTTTCGGAAGTCGGTGGCAATACAAAACAACAAATAGAACGTTTTGGTGGTCTCGGCGTCCGCAAAATTTCTAGTGTGTGTTTACCGGCTTTCCTGTCTTAACCAAAAAAATTGTATCCCCATCACTGGTTGACTTTGAAGTGCCGTGCTTGACTTATGCGGTGAATGCCTGGAAAGTGGCTTGCCCGGATACAGCTCGGCCCGTGAACCCATCTTCCCAGAGACAGTGGGAGGAGCCGCTCTGCAGGTTAGTACGGAATAATCTAATTAATACGTCCACCAATTCTGTTGAGCTTGCCCGCCTACTGGCTGTGGGTCTGGCTTCAGGCACTTCCGACACACAACATCGGTACTATGCTGTGTGATAATACCTTCCGACTCGCTACATGCCTGCGTCTGGGCACTCCATGCGGGGCTCCACATCGTTGTCAGTGTGGTGAAGCTGTCGACTTGATGTATATGTGCCAACGAACCTACGTTTACGCGCCGGCTACTCGCAGCGCTGCCGCGGCGGCAGTAATAAACTAGTGTTAAACGCATACGGTCGTTTCATTTTCACCTTCACGCAACAAAGCTGAGAGTGAGCTTGAGAAAGCAAGTAATAAACCAAAGTCTTTATGGAAAACAATCAAGGAAATAACCAACACCACGAAAATATGTGCAAGTCCCGTTGAGCTACTAAAAATACGCAATAATCCTAAGTCTTCCGTAAATGAGGTCTGCAATTTTTTCAGTAATGTAGGAAAAAACCTGGCTGATAACATTATGTCACAACAACACACCCCATCACCTCAGTCTAATGATCAGTCTCATCCAAAAAATGTAAACACCTCCCTCGTAAACTCTCTTGCATTCTTGGAAGTAGATGAAACTGAAACAGAGTCGCTTATCCTACAGTTACGCAATGACTGTGCAATCGGGTGGGACGGGATATCGCCTCTTTTATTGAAAAACTGTCGCCATGTACTGAAATCACCACTTACCTGCATATACAACCGATGTCTCCAATTAGGCGTGTTCCCGAATGCTCTTAAAAAGGCGATAGTTCATCCTATACTCAAGGGAGGGAGCAGAAACTGTGTTAATAATTACAGGCCTATCTCAGTTTTACCGACTCTTTCTAAGATCCTTGAGAGGATCCTAAACAATCGTCTCAAGACCTTCTTAGATAAATATAAAATAATAGCAGATAACCAGTATGGCTTCCGACCTGGTGCCTCAACAGAAGATGCAGTGCTAGGATTGACACAAGAGGTTGCTAAAAATCTAGACAAGAAAACAAAATGTTTAGGTATTTTCTTAGACCTTTCTAAGGCATTTGACACAGTTTCTGTTCCTACCCTCATCTCAAAATTAGAATCCATAGGTGTACGTGGCGCGTCACTTAAAATATTTAAAGATTATCTCAAAAATCGCACTCAGAGAGTGCGATTAGTGATGAGGAATTTGTTACATTCGGCGTCCCTCAAGGCAGCATACTGGCCCCCACCTTATTTCTCATTTACGTCAATGATCTTTGCAAAATGAACCTCCCAAATACTAAGATATATACATATGCGGATGACACCTCGATCTTAGTTCATGGACCTACTTGGGATATTGTTAAAACCACTGCAGAGTCGGCAGTAGCGGAAATAATGAAATGGCTCAATATTAATCTCCTTACCCTAAATATTAAGAAAACCTGCTACATCCCATTTGCAATTAGGCGTAAAACTGCACCGTCACAAAATTTCTCAATTACTGCCCATTCATGCTTTAACCGTTCAGCACCATGCCATTGTCCAGCACTAACTAGAAGTGACAACGTGAAGTATTTAGGAGTCCTCATAGATGACGGACTTACATGGAAAAAACAACTTGACGCTGTCACGACTAGAGCCTTGCGCCTCATACATATTTTCAAATCCCTTCGAAATTCTGCTAATGCTGCTATACTGAAACTGGTGTATTATGCACTATGCCAATCGGTCATAGGATACTGCATCTCGGTATGGGGTGCTGCTACAAAAGGCTATCTCCTAAGGGTGGAGAGAGCACAAAGAGCCGTACTAAAAGTAATGACCAGCAAGCCCCACAGATACCCAACAACACAACTGTACGCAGACTGCAAGGTTCTAACAGTTCGTCAGCTCTTTGTGCTCCAATGCGTCCTTCGGAAACATAGTAGCCTCCCTCCGTCTAACCCAAAAAAGCGTACAAACCTTCCCTCGAGCACCCAACACAGGACCACGTTCGCACAGCATCAGTACTTTGTAATTAGCGCTTATATTTACAAAAAAATCCATAAAGAACTAAATATCTTAGACCTCAACAAACACAACCTAAAATTAAAAGTAACAGAGTGGCTCCTTAAACAGGACTATGCCGAAACAGAGAATTTACTTACCTTCATTGCCTAATATACACACAATCATGCTTGCACGAATACTTCTTCTATCTTCGCATCCATACACATTCACCCACACATCTCACTTACACACCAACTCCTCATCACCCACTTACCCACACTGACACACAACACCTACAATCACATTCATCCACCCTCACCCTCACACTATCAGATACTCATACATAATCTTAAAACTAAAATAAAATATAACTTTCTTTCATTCTGAAGGTAAATCGACACAGTCCACTTATAGATAATAACAATTGGAACCTCATCGCAAAACACTGTCTCTTAAGATACAGGATACCCTAGTTTAAGAGACAGAGTTTAATTTATTGTGTACAGATTTCTACAGCATCCAACTGTTTATTTTATGTAAATGTTGTTTACCAATTAGAAACCCATATGAATGTAATCGTAGTACATTTGTCTGTATTTTTGGAAATAAAGATATTTATTATTATTATTATTAAATATCACTGGCGACGACGTCGGAGAGTAGGTACCCACGCTAAGAAAAAATGAACGCGTATTTAGGATACTTGCCTATTTTCGATCATAAAACCAGCGATTGGAAAATATAAAAAGCAAACTAACGCAATTTTTGAAAATTAACGGTGTAGACGATGAAAAGAAGAGTGGAATTCTACTGTGCCATCTCACAGAGGAGACGTACCGTTTATTGCTTAATCTTGCATTTCCAAAGGAGTTGGAAGCGTTGAGTTTTAAGGACCTAGTGGAGTTACTCGATGGTAATTTCAAGCCCAAAAAGTGTTCATTCGTGGACAAGCGCAAGCAGGAAAACAGGCGAAACCGTAGGAGAATGGGCGGCGCGATTGAGAGGTTTGGCAACTTATTGCGACTTCGGTACCGGTCTAGAAACGAACCTGAGGGATCGTTTCGTCCTTGGCCTGTCTGCAGGTCCGGAACGCGATAAGCTGTTTGAGCAGTGCCCGTCGACACTCACGTTATCGCGGGCTATTGAATTGGCGGAGCAGGTAGCATGCGCCAAAGAGGCAAAGACCATGTTAGGCACCAGTGCGCAGACTGGGTCTATCAAAGAAGAACCAATATACCGCGCGGGATTCCAAGGTCAAGCAAACCGAGGGCGCGCCGCGGGAAGCGCGGACGCGGCATCTCGCCGGGATAAGGATCGCTGCTCAAGTTGCGGCATGAAGAATCATAGTGTTGATAAGTGTCGTTACAAGGGCTATAAGTGTCTAAAGTGCGGGGTAAAGGGCCATTTGAAACGTATGTGTGGTAATCAGAAGGGTTCAACGAGTGTTTATCATATTGAAACTAAGGAAGGTAGCAGTGTTGAGTGTTGTTGTTGCAGGAGGCGGGTTGTGAAGAGTGCCAAAATTTTATTATAAGGTACGTGGCTGATAAGCCTTTTCTAATTGAATTGATTTTAGGCGATCAAAGTATCCAAATGGAACTTGATTCAGGATCTGGCAGTAGTGTTATCTCTGAAAGTTTATACCTAAAAAAATTCTCGCTTTATCAATTACAAAGCTGTAATATAAAAATGTGCCTGTACAATGGACATAAAATCTCTCCCCTAGGATTTTTTTCTATTGTAGCGAAATTTAATAATATGCAACGACACCTAAAAATTTTCGTGGTCAAGAATGGAGGTCCGCCATTGTTAGGAAGAGATTTTATGTCAGCCTTTAGTTTAATTATAACAACTAATATTAAGTCATTAGTGTGTAGCGATAATAATGAAAATGTACAAGAGTTAATAATAATAATAATATGTGGGGACATTTTCACACACGGCCATCTGACCCCAAACTAGGGAGACCCTGTACTATGGGTGTCAGACAGCTGATATACATACACAAATACATTTTTTTTTTGTAAATACATACATATTATATAGATAAACAACACCCAGACACAAGACAAACACAAGTGCTCATCACACAAATGTTTACCCTGGGCGGGAATCGAACCCGCAACACACTGCGCAGCAGTCGATCGCTCAGCCACTGCGCCAACCGTGTCGTCATAACTAGGAAAGTTTCCTGATCTGTGGCGGGATGAGCTGGGTTCGTTTAATAAATTTAAAGTAAGCTTGAAACTAAAAGAAAACACTGTTCCGAAATTTTTTAAGCCCCGAACTGTCCCTTTTGCGCTAAGAGATAAGATCGAGGCAAGAAATTGAGCGATTAGTAAGTTTAGGTATTTTGGTATCGATTAATTACGAGCAATATGCCACTCCGATAGTACCCGTGCTAAAGGAGAACGGAAAAGTAAGAATCGCCGGAGATTATTCAGTCACATTAAATAAAGACCTCGTAATAGAAAAATATCCTTTACCTAGGATTGAAGAGGTTTTTGCTAAGACAGGAGGGGGCACGCTATATAGTAAAATCGACTTAAAAAATGCATACAATCAATTTATTTTGGATGAGTCATCACAGGAACTTACGGCGATAAACACGTGTTAGATTTATACCGATGTAATTAATACATAACAATGTAATTCGTGTTGTAATATGAAGTAATAATTAATTTCTGATTAAATGCAGTAGAAGTATAGTAAATAACATCATTTTAAATAGAATAAAGTGTGTTTAAACTTTGGATAGCAAATAAGTATGAATCACATTTGCTTGTCATCGTGAATCATACTTGTTTATCGCCGCTTATAAAAGCGAGTGTTCCGACTTCATTGGGACACTTTTGATCGAAACGTTGATCGGTACGGAGCTCTCGAAGAAAATAATAAGATAAGTATAACTATGATGATAACTATGAAAGGCTATGTATATGTATAATTTTAATATTAAATTATATGTACCTAGTTGTTATGACATGAATGATGTAACCTAAATTTGTAAAATATTACTGATTTTAAAAGAGTGTTCATGGAGTTTCTTGCTCGTTCTTCTCCATAGAAATCTACTCTTTGGAACGAGCAACTAGATTCAACTTTCTAACTGACTCTGACAATTCAAAAGTACCTGTAAAAGGTTGAATTGAAATAAATGATTTTGAGTCTGAAATATTACAATAAAATATATGTTTCCTAAACAAAGTATTTTCATTTCACTATTCTGTTCTAAAATAATAATATTCTTTGAGTATATAAGTATGTGTATTTAATATAGAGCTATTAATTGCTTTTATAATGTTGCCAATTATACCCTCTATTCTGACATCAGAAGTGGGATACCATGTGCTAAACTAATCTTACTATATTTTCAGGGTTATTGTTGCTACCGAAATGGAACCAGAGATTCAACTAAAGCTGCTTACTACTATCAAAGAAGCGTTGTCCATTAAGAATCGGCAGGATGACGTGGCTCTCCCGATATTCGATCCCGCCACCACTGACAGCGGCGTAGTGGCGTGGTGTGCAGACAATGACAAGCTTGGAGAAAAGTTTGGTTGGAGCGACTTAACTAAAGTCGCAAAGGGAGGTAAGGCCCCCAAGGGCTCTGCTTTAATATGGTACGAGTCCTGACAACCTCAGGAAGGTCGATAATAGGAAAATTTCTGTGGTGAATTAACTTGAATGTACCCACACGAAAAAAAAAAAAAATGTTGTACTAAGTATAGGACGGTGGTTACAGTTTATAAAAAGGTAGGACATGATGTAACAACTTGTATTTTTGAACGTGTAAATTCGACCAAACAGCAATTAAACTTTCAAAGATCAATAACTAGATGTTCGAGTCAATACTTTATGCAATGTTTTAAACTTTAAGCCTACTGACGTTACCATTCGCAAAATGTCTATTGACTCTATTGTCGACACAGGAGTAAGTTGTAGCATTATACGGGAATCTATTGCCAAATGACTAAATTATATATTTTTCCATACTCAATATAAGTACGTTAGTGGAATAGGTAACGGTAATACATATTTTTGCAACTATCACAGTGACAGTTAGATTTGGAGATATTTGTTTATAACTATATTTACATGTGGCCCGTGACCAAGATTTTCATATGATCTTATTGGTAGGAATGTGGTTAATTATCCTGACATTCAAATCACTGTAGATTCTGAAGGGCTAGCATGGAAAAATATTTTTCCTGTTAGCACTGAATTTAGTTTATTCGTTATTTAGAGCATCACATGCCAAAAGTTACGTCTTAACCGTAATCAATATGTTAGCTACTAGGTGTGGTAATGTGTCAGACTGGCCGAGCGTTTTGTGGAAAGTCCAATTGTCCATACATTACTGTACAGCAATCAACTGGTTTTTCACCTATTAGGCTGCTTGTTAGCAGAAACTCGAACATCCCGTGTATACAAGCTCGATTAGATGAGGTAATACAAGATAGTAATATAAATATTGACGTAACGACCGATCGTCAGTTAGCACATCAACGTCTTAAAATTGTTGCCGATACATTCAAAGACCGCTTTGACCAAACGCGTAGAGATAACATAAATTATAGCGTAGGTGATACTGTTTATGTAAATCAAGACCATAGGCGACATAACAAACTAACAGCAAAATTTTACGGACCCTACGAAATTATGAACATATTAGATAATAACAGGTTCTCATTAAGGGGTATTGGAAATCAGAGAAATATAATAGTTGCAAAAGAAAAAAAAAAAAATCGCCTATGGCCTGGATAGTGGACTGAACAAAACGCTGTAGTACATTTATTATAATATTATTTTAAGATATGATTGTATTATGGATGGATTAAAACCTTAACTGTGGTATATTATGACATTCACTGGCTGCGGGTGATTAAGCTTCACTGACTGCCGGTGTTTGGTCCACCCAGTAAGGTGTGATTATTGAATATACAATGACGATTATGAGACGATTACTGATATTGTAATTATATTAGTATATATTGTATTAATATTCGTTTAAGACATGATTGTATTATTATGGATGGATTTAAACCTTAACTGTGGTATATTATGACATTCACTGGCTGCGGGTGATTAAGCTTCACTGACTGCGGGGTGTTTGGTCTACCCAGTAAGGTCTGATTATTGAATATACAATGACGATTATGAGACGATTACTGATATTGTAATTATATTAGTATATATTGTATTAATATTCGTTTAAGACATGATTGTATTATTATGGATGGATTAAAACCTTAACTGTGGTATATTATGACATTCACTGGCTGCGGGTGATTAAGCTTCACTGACTGCGGGGTGTTTGGTCTACCCAGTAAGGTCTGATTATTGAATATACAATGACGATTATGAGACGATTACTGATATTGTAATTATATTAGTATATATTGTATTAATATTCGTTTAAGACATGATTGTATTATTATGGATGGATTAAAACCTTAACTGTGGTATATTATGACATTCACTGGCTGCGGGTGATTAAGCTTCACTGACTGCGGGGTGTTTGGTCTACCCAGTAAGGTCTGATTATTGATTATACAATGACGATTATGAGACGATTACTGATATTGTAATTATATTAGTATATATTGTATTAATATTAGTTTAAGACATGATTGTATTATTATGGATGGATTAAAACCTTAACTGTGGTTTATTATGACATTCACTGGTCGCGGGTGATTAAGCTTCACTGACTGCGGGTGTTTGGTCTACCCAGTAAGGTCTGATTATTGATTATACCATGATGATTATGAAAACGATTACTGATATTATGTAAACAAAATGTACCTTTATGTAATAAGAATATTGTGTTTGTACTTCGAGAGCGAAGTACTTGTCAGTATGGCCGTGTTAGATTTATACCGATGTAATTAATACATAACAATGTAATTCGTGTTGTAATATGAAGTAATAATTAATTTCTGATTAAATGCAGTAGAAGTATAGTAAATAACATCATTTTAAATAGAATAAAGTGTGTTTAAACTTTGGATAGCAAATAAGTATGAATCACATTTGCTTGTCATCGTGAATCATACTTGTTTATCGCCGCTTATAAAAGCGAGTGTTCCGACTTCATTGGGACACTTTTGATCGAAACGTTGATCGGTACGGAGCTCTCGAAGAAAATAATAAGATAAGTATAACTATGATGATAACTATGAAAGGCTATGTATATGTATAATTTTAATATTAAATTATATGTACCTAGTTGTTATGACATGAATGATGTAACCTAAATTTGTAAAATATTACTGATTTTAAAAGAGTGTTCATGGAGTTTCTTGCTCGTTCTTCTCCATAGAAATCTACTCTTTGGAACGAGCAACTAGATTCAACTTTCTAACTGACTCTGACAATTCAAAAGTACCTGTAAAAGGTTGAATTGAAATAAATGATTTTGAGTCTGAAATATTACAATAAAATATATGTTTCCTAAACAAAGTATTTTCATTTCACTATTCTGTTCTAAAATAATAATATTCTTTGAGTATATAAGTATGTGTATTTAATATAGAGCTATTAATTGCTTTTATAATGTTGCCAATTATACCCTCTATTCTGACACACGCATAATATAAAGGTTTGTTTAAATATACACGGTTAGTTTACGGCCTAGCTAACGCACCGGCTATTTTCCAAAAATCTATGGAGACGCTTTTAGCAGGAATAGACGGAGTCAGCGTCTTGCTTGATGACATATGTATTACGGGTCCCGACAGGAATACGCACATTAAACGATTAACAGAAGTTCTAGGTAGATTAAGCGACGCCGGGCTAAAATGCGAGTTTTTCAAACAAAGTGTGCTTTATTTAGGCTACGTGATCAGTAAAGCGGGCCTAATGACTAGTCCGGATAAAGTCAATGCGATAATAAGCGCTCCCGAACCAATTAACGTCACCGAAGTGAAAAGATTCTTAGGTGTCGTTAATTACTATAGGACTTTTATTCCTAACGTTTCCTTGTTGATGAGTCCTCTTCACGAGCTATTACGGAGCGATGTGCCGTGGAAGTAGGGAGAAAGGCAGCGGCAGGCAATGGCTACAGTGCGCCGCGAATTGGCATCAGAGCGTGTACAGGCGCACTTTGAGCCGGCGGCGCAGCTCGTGCTCACAGTGGACGCGGGCCCGGCCGGGCTCGGGGCCGTGCTGTCGCAGCGCGGACAGGACGACGCGCACGAGCGCCCTCTCGCGTATGCATTTCGATCGCTCACTTCCAACGAGCGCAACTACAGCCAAATACAAAAGGAAGCGACCGCTATTATATTTGGAATAAAAAGGTTCCACCAGTATTTGTACGGTCGTAGTGAACCATTCATTTTCAAAACTGATCATAGGCCTTTGGTCTCAATCTTTAATAACAAGACAGGTATACCGGTAACAACAGCGCTAAGGCTTCAAAGATACGCTATTATATTGTCAGCTTATAATTATGTAGTGCATTATGTATCCGGTGATAACAACCTAGTAGCCGATTATTTTTCACGTGCGCCCTTAAAATGCGCACACAAGTCGGACAATACCGATAATAGTGTAGATTCTTATTATGCGCTCAAGTTTTTAAATGAAGCGTCACCCGCAACCACGATACGCGAGATAACGCAGGCTACGGAGCGCGATACGGTGATTCAAACAGTCATTAAGTATATGAAAAAGGGCTGGCCACGAAAAATAAATTGTAACAACGTTTTACCCTTTTTCCAGTGCAAATCTGACTGGCAGTTTGAATACGGTTGCCTTTTTAGGGGGCATAGAATAGTTATTCCGTCATCTTTAAGAGAAAGTATGTTACGTGAATTACACGATACACATTTAGGTATAACTAAAACTAAAAGTAACGCGCGGAGTAGAATGTGGTGGCCCGGCATCGACAGCGACATCAAACGTTGGATAGGGTCCTGTACTACATGTGTCAGCGTGCGCCCCGCGACTGCGCGTGACCCCCCCGCGCCCTGGCTCGCCGCCGCCGCGCCCTGGCAGCGCGTGCACATAGATTACATGACCGTTGGACAAAGGATATATCTCGTGGTGGTAGATTCATTCAGCAAGTGGGTAGAATGCATATTCATGAATAATGGAACTACAACTAAGGCCCTGATAGCTAAATTAAAAGGACTATTTTCAACTTTTGGCATTCCCAACGTATTAGTATCTGATAATGACGTCAAAATTAATTCGATCGAGTTCAAGACATTTTGTTGTTCTAATGGTATTAAATACATGACGTCACCCATTTATCACCCGCCCAGTAATGGACAAGCCGAAAATTCTGTCAGGACATGTAAAACAATGCTAAAATGTATCTTAAAGGATAATTTTCCTCTATCGCAAATCAACGAGTTGTTATTAGGCTATTTGTTCAACTATCGAAATACTGAGCACTGTACCACTGGGGAAACGCCAGCTAAGTTGATGTTTGGTAGAAACCTGCGATCCCATCTTGATTTGGTAGTACCTTCTAAAGGAATGTTTTCGGCTGATACTTCTGCAGTACGCGGGAAAGGACTATTTGTTGTTGGTGATGTCGTTTGGACCCGATGGTACAGCGCACGGAAAGAAACTTGGCAATTAGGTATAATAAAAAATAGGATAGGTAATAAAATGTACAACATTTTTATTAAAGACTTGGATCACCATTGTATTAGACATGTTGATCAAATCATGAAATATACGGGTAATAATGAGACCATGATCACAAATACTGGTGAGACGGTGTCACATGAGTTTCAATCGCCCGATATAGCTAATATTAGTCCAGGAGCTAGTGGTGCGTTTGAAGCGTTAGATGTGGAAGGCGCTACTGATGATGGTGATGGGGAGGAATGGGGGGATTGCGAGGCAACTGAGAGTGAGGGAACGGCCGCCGATAATATAGCAACGCCACCGCCGCCAGCAGGGCAGAGCGAAATTGTTGTGCCCGAGGGAAATCAATCCTCAAGTACCGATGAGCACATTGTTAATGTACCATCAGCACCTTCCCCCACCCTCACGCTCGAAGCGAACTAGAACATTGGTCGATTATAAGAAATATTTTTAAATATAGTTTATTAGTATTTACATAGTTGTTTATTTATATTGTCTCCAGGTTTATTTATACTTACATAATTTGTATTTATATTGTCACCAGGTTTCAAAAACTAAGTGTGAAGGAAGTGATGTATAAGTGCCAACGTACCTACGTGTACGCGCCGGCTACTCGCAGCGCTGCCGCGGCGGCAGTAATAAACTAGTGTTAAACGCATACGGTCGTTTCATTTTCACCTTCGCTCAATACATATCACGACTGCTTCGGACCTCATAGCTTATCCTGCAGTAGGAGCGCAGGCCGAATGGCACGGCACGCCAGCATCAATGACATCCTCCGTCGTGCTCTTGCCACCGCCGGGGTGCCTGCTATTTTAGAACCCAATGGCTTGGCACGCGACGATGGGAACCAGATGGGATGACCATAATGCCTTGGAAGTTGGGTAGGCCTTTGGTGTAGGACGCAACATGTGTTGACACCCTTGCGCTATCTCATCTTCCTAGCACAACGTGTTGTGCTGGAACGGCTGCTGCAGGTGCCGAAAACCTCAAACGACGCAAATATAATAGCCTTCTTTGAAGCTATATATTTGAGCCATTTTGAGTGGAAACTCTAGGTCCATGGGGTCCGTGTGCCCATATTGTTTTCCGTGACATCGCCAAGCGGCTGGTCGACTCTTCACGTGACCCGAAGGCTGGTCTTTTCTTAGGTCAAAGGATCAGCATTGCCATACACCGTGGCATTGCTGCCAGCCTATTGGGTACGTGTCCCGTTGACAGCGATGTGGACGAGTTTTTTGATGCTCTTTGAGCTCTCCTGCCTTTTTCTTGGAATTATACATAATATTATTATTTAGATTTTTTGTTTGTTTACTGACATTAAATTATTCTATTCCAAACTGAGTAATCACAAGCCTCACATCATCACGAGCACCAAGGCACGATCGATTAGTGTCCTTATCCATCTAAAAATTGTATCATTTAATCAAACTATTACTATTAACACATTTATGTGGACCGCACAAGAGCGCGCTGCAGATAATAATTATGTATTTTCCTTTTAAAAACATATCATATATAACAATATTAATTCCGCCCTCCACCCTATTTATAAACACAAACAGATGTTATATGCGGAAGCATAACAAATGCTAGCGCCGATTGTAAATTATTTACTGTAGATTTTAGCCGTAAGCTTTCTTAAAAATAATTAGATAAATTAATTAATTACTCATTGGTACAGTGTTTTTTTTTAGTTTTTATCGTATTTTTGTTCATTTTGTGGTTACTTGTATCAGGAGTACAGATTCAATTCAAATGCTGAAATATCTGAAACTACTATTAAAGACCAAAACCCTTCAATTCAAAAAGATTTCTTACAAATAGGCATGTTTTTTTATAGGGTATAACAAGTCTGCTTACATATTTATGTAAAAATGGTAAATCATTGTACACATTGTAACTTAATAAATAAACTGAAGAATTGTGATAACGTAAACGACTTTATTTGTTCATTAAACGAAACGTGAGTATTGTTACTCATCAACAATATCGTCAATACCGTCTGTGTTGTGACTTTATTTTTATTTGAATTCAAGCGATCCGCCCATACCTCGTATGGGCGTGATTTACTGATGTTGCATCTTTAAGGTAACACGCTGGTATATATTACGTTGCTGGCAGATGGCAGCCCTTGACACATCGAGCGATATTAACGCACACACACACGCACGTATTTGTACAGTCTCTTATTTTGGTATTAGTGTAGGTAATTTAATCGTTCCGTTTGTATGGAGTGTCGTATGTGTGCCGGAATTAGTGTCAATGCTGATAACTGCTGTTGGCGATGTATCTTTCTTTTAGTAGGGGTATGTTTAAGGTAACACGTTGGAATGGATGTCGTAGCAGCATCAATCTTAAAACATCGAGATTTTCGTGTACACCCACATAAACCTTCCAATACATTCTCTAAATGAAGGTGAAAACCGCATAAAATCCTTTATAATTAATGTCCTTAAATCCATGTTTTTTTAACCCCTGGCGCAAAAACGACGGGGTATCAAATGAAAGGGCTTGGGGGTTTTTTAAATTAGTAATTTTTTTGAATGCATGTTTCTTTGTAAAAGTATTTATTTACTAGTTTAATTCATGTTTTAACTTTAGTTAAGTTCTAGAACAGTTTAGATCTTAATCTTTAACATGGTGGTTGGCCTGTAATTTGCAATTGTATAAGTCCGTTACTTTCATGTATTATACCTAAGATCTAATGTATACAAAAGCTGTTGGCAAACCCAAAAAATAAATAACTAAATCCTACATACTACCTACCTATAAAAAGTCGAATAAAATAATAAGCAGATTATGGCCTATGTACAGACGCCAGCACATCAAGCCATACCTAACTGTCAAATTGACCCAATTAAATATGAACCTTATGGTTTTGTAATAAAGTTGAAAATCTATCAAAGAAATTTGACAGATTGTAGTAGCTTGATGTGCTGGTCTCTGTACTGTACTTGGTATTTACTTAGTAGTGATATAATTTGATTAGTTTTACGATGTTAGGGACGGTTTCTTACAGAAATAGCCACTAACCCAAATGAAAAAAAAAAATATTATTGCTTAGGTTTATCCATAATGTATATTCTGTCCACATCTGCTGCTGTAGAGTTTGAACATTGAGGTAGGTAATGCAGTGATATATTCAGAACTGAACACTTTTAAAATGGTACAACTTCCGAGTTTTCTCAATTGCAGAATATTTCGTAATTCTAACAAATGGCATGATAAAAGCAAGTTATATTCAACACTTTGGACATGTAAAATTAAAATGAATGTAACAAAGATTGTTATTTTTTTGTCGACTTCCCTATAAAGTAATTATTATTAGTCTGCATTTTCCCACTACAGGACAAAAGTCTCTCTACTCTCCTTTCAATTCTGTCTATTAGACGGTTTGGGAGCACTCTTTGTCAAGTTTTCAACTGTTCTATAAAGAAGATGTTTTTTTTCCCCTATAATTGTGCCCTATCAGTGTACGTTAAGAATAAAGGTACGAAAACACAGGAAAACAATCGCAGATTCTGAAAAAAAAATATGTTGGATTTATTTATGCATAATTGTACCATCTGAAATTGTCGATCAAAGATGCTAAAACTTGCAACCCAACAATTTCAATCGGGCAATCTCGTGATTCACTTCTTCTTTAATGCGTTTCGTTACTTTATTATATAAACGTATGAAAACTTAAAAATATACTGTTTAGAATTTTTGTTTATGTATTAGGGATAAGTTTTTCACACATTTTTCGTGAAACATTATGGTCCCAAGAATTAAAAAAATACATATAGTTCACACTTCAGATTATTTTTTGCGTTTAGTTTGCTGCTAACTGCCAACTGGCCAAAAGACAGTGCATAGCATTATTTTCAATTTAAAACCCCTTGTGATGTAATTTTTGTTTTTTTTATATTGTTATACGCTTGCGTTTGACCGCAACTCACTCAAAATTGACAGATGGAATAGTTTGACAGCCATCAACGCTGTCACGAACGTTTCTTTAAACGCAGTTACGTTGCAAGGTAGTGTTTTTTCATATTCTTAATCTATCGAATATTGAAGACTTTTAAATACCTACTGCTAAAAATACTATTTATTGGAAGGAATTTTAATAGTAATTTGTACCTCGGTACATGTTTGGGCCGAAAAAAAAACAGCTCCTTTGATTACATTGTTATTGTAGGTAGTTGTTGTATGATTTCGTGTTCTAAAAAAATCTCTGTTACACAATAAGGTGGTAGTGTATTCATTTAATGTTAATAATTTAATGAAATGGTAATTCTTGAAATTGTTTTCTTAACTCTGTGTAATAAGGTATCTATACATTGTGTCATAGTCAGTCATCGTATTGACCATAGAAATATATCTTAGTACATATATATCGATGGTATTGACAATGCCTACGTTCGTCATATCATTTAATAATATTAATTAGTTAATAGTAGTTATAGAGTTGTTTTTTTTTCACAAGTCAACGTTCTCAGAAATCAGTAATTACTTATCAACCTTAAATATGATTAAAGAGCTGTAACTAACATTTCAATATAATATTCATAACAGCACCGTTTGATCCGGGCTTCCGGTTATTTTAGAAATATGGCCGAAACATTACAGTTTGTTTTTCAACCGACTTCAAAAAGAAGGAGGTTCTCAATTCATCTATATGTTGTTTTTTTTTTGTATATTTGTTACGCGATTTCTCCGGCAAATGTAAAACGATTTTGAAAATTCTTTTTTTGATGGATAGAGTATGCCTCGGGAGTGGTCCCACATACATTTTATCGAAATTGATTTAGCACTTTTTGAAAAAATCGACAGAAAGCAAAAAAATATACATGGACGATGTTTTAAATTTCTCTAACCTTGTACTTTCAATCTCTGTTTTGACTGTGTTGCCGTTTCTTAATGAATTTAGATGATAAGGAAGGTACTAAAGAGGTACTTTTTTGTTAAAAAGCTTTTTTTTATATGATTTTTGATATCAGTTTTTTTTTTAAAGAAAGGATTTCTTTCTGCAGTTGGAAATTATTGAAATATATCTCTTTTTGGTACGAACACATCTGAACTACTTTATAATGCTTTTGGACTATTGTTAAAACCACGATCGGTATATTGACAACTAATCAGTATGTTTTGATCACATTTTTTAAAGTTAAAACAATATTAAACTATATTCAT
This sequence comes from Charanyca ferruginea, assembly GCA_947361185.1. Taxonomy (NCBI): domain Eukaryota; kingdom Metazoa; phylum Arthropoda; class Insecta; order Lepidoptera; family Noctuidae; genus Charanyca; species Charanyca ferruginea. The sequence continues at coordinate 6,520,183 of OX376060.1, forward strand.
TGTCTTCAAATATTATCTTAATTTTGAATGTTATTGATCTTGTCACATTAGACCTAGATATTGGATAAATATAATAATAGCTTAGTTTACGTTACTAGAAAGCTTGGAGTTTGGATAAAAAGCATAATTTCACTTCTTTGCAGACAATTGCATTTAAAAAATCATCATTGTCATTTACCGCCAACAACGGCCTTCTTTGGTAAGAAGGCCGTGGTATGTGGGTAACGCACCACACTTCTCCCACGGACTTTTGGTACTTAGCCGCCTGTTAGAACTTGGATAAAAATATTTCCTTCAGACGCCAGATAGGCTTAAATAATCGTGATCTTGGAGCTTATTAACTTCGTCATGGATAAGCTGTTCTTTAATGTTAAGCTATTCTTCAATGTTGTCATCATCATCACCTTTCTAGCCGAAGGACATTTATGACACATAGACCCTAGGCATCGCTTCATAGACAACAGTTGTGTAAATTTTGTACATATGCATTCACAAAAACGAATAAAAGTTATGTAATGATTAATAGAGCTATCAGCGGTTCGTACGTTAAACATTAGTATTGAAGTCATACAACTTAAAAAAAAATTAGACGGATAAACCATGAAACTGTAATAAATTCAGGCAACACACTTATATGACCTTTCATGAAGTTTGTGTTACAAAAATGCAAACTGTAGCAATACAATAGTGTAGTTAGCAAGAATACTCAGCAGACTCAATTGTAACGAAGCGTCTAAGTAGAACAGGCCACACACACGTATCTTGCTGAAAGACGCTCGATGCAAGCGCAGTACGTTCTTGCAGAGTTTTTTTTCTTCATCTGTCAATCAATTTGTATGTATTTATAATCATTATTAAAAATCTTTAACTGAATCTCAATAATCTCTATAATGATTTTAAAATTACTTACCTGAACAAGTATTTGCCTTCAAAATGAGTGCGCAAGAATCTTGAACATTTTGAACAGCTAAGTAGAATTTCTCGCATTGCTCGCTCAGTATAGTCTGCCATGTCAAGTCCTTAATCACCCATATCAATATGGGTAAGGACATTAAAGTTGCGTCATCCTATAAAAACAAACAACTTTTGAGGTTTAATTTAGATACAAGCTCGCCACACGATTCCTAATCACTGCAATCGGCTCAATGCATAGCTCCACATCTCAGTCACATTATTAACATGAGTATATTTAATGGAATCTTTCCAAAAGCACTAAAAACTTCAATAGTTGTACCATTGCACAAAAAACAAGATAGAAAATGTATGGCAAACTACAGACCTATTTGCCTTGATGCCTGTCTTCTCAAAAATATTTGAGAAAGTCATTTATAAATCTCTTTATACATAAATTGAAAAGACAAATATATTTGTCAAAGAACAGAAGAGATTTCGTAAACAATTAATATGGCCATACATGATCTTCTTCTGCCTATTATATCAAACATGGATAAACGAAAACCTGTTTGTGCCATATACACGGATGTAACTAATGCTTTCGATTATCTAGATTATACTCAATACTACTAAATAAACTCGAAAAATACGGTGTAAAGGGAAATACAAACTCAAACTCAAAATCATTTATTTCAAATAAACCATTTACAGGTACTTTTGAATTGTCAGTCAGTCAGAAGGCTAAAGCTAGTTGCTCGTTCCAAACAGTAGGTTTCTATGGAGAAGAACGAGCAAGAAACTCCATGAACACTCTTTTAAAATCAGTTATATTTTACAAATTTAGGTTACATCATTCATGTTGAATCTAAGGGTATAATGTGAGAACAATGTAACACGTCTTGCATGTTAAAAGAGGTCTAGAGAAAAATATAGTTATAATAACAATTCAAACCAAAATTTAAAATAACCGAGGCAGCTAAGAGATGACCAGTCCCAACCGACGGCGTCTGTTCACGAACATGACGCACGGATCGGCACCATTTAGCTCAACCATTTTGAAGGGAACCGAATGATCCAACACATGCGCCACCGTCAGTGAGACATTCAAGTGAGCATGACTCTCCCAACCGCCAGGGCATATTCAAGTCAATGAGAGGTATACCTCGTAAATGGTAGCTTTATAGAACATAGTGCTCACATGTAAACCTGGTTGAACTAGTTGGTCCCTATTTCTAGTATTATAATTATGTCTGTCACCTCTTTTATCAAAAAGATGCAGATTTTTTCTAGCGTACATGATGTTTTCATAAATGTATTGACAAGACACCGTCATTATGTTAATTTCCTTAAACAGTTCCCTTAGAGAATCGCGCATACGCAGATTGTAAATAGCTCTGATGGCTCTTTTCTGCAGAATAAAAATAGAATCGACGTCTGCAGCTCGTCCCCACAATAAAATACCGTAAGACATTATACTATGAAAGTAAATAAAATAGGCCAGTGTCGCGGTATCCACATCAGTAAATTGCCGGATCTTTCTGACAGCATATGCTGCCGAACTTAGCCGTCCTGCGAGAGATGTTAAATGAGGACCCCATTGCCTTGAGTCGAGCGTCATTCCCAGAAAAACGATTTTATCGACGAATTCCAGTTTCACTTTATTCAATACTATGTCACACTCACTATTTTTGACATTTGGCAAAGCAAATCTGATGCACTTAGTTTTTTTCCATTTAATACTAAATTGTTAGCCGTGAACCACTTTTGTACCTCAAGTAAGGCGTTATTTACGTTGTCAAGATTTTGAGCCCGTCTATTTATTTTAAAAATTAATGACGTGTCATCGGCAAATAACACCATTTGTGGTTGGTTTTTGAATAACCGGGGACACTTAAACACTTAAACTGTTAGAATCCTATTTGGTAAATAGAAAACAATTTGTAGAATTTACACAACTATGCTCAAATACTGGTTACGAGAAGAAATATCGATCCACACATAGGACAATCAAATACGGCGTGCCTCAAGGCACCGTGCCCGGACCATCTTTCTTTTTGCTGTACACTAATGACCTTCCTAGATAGATAAACCATCCTATGGTACTATTCGCTGACGACAGTACTGTAGTAGTTAAATGTGACGATCCTATGACATATGAAAATTAAACAAATATGACATTGAGTACAATTAGATCATGTTTCATTAAAAATAGAATTCCAAATAAGACCCTTGACATTAATTATTTAGGGACTCAAATAGAGCCAACTACTGTCACTAAATTCCTTGGCATCATAATTGATAACAATTTGACTTGGAGATCCCAGACAGACGAAATTTGTAAAAAAATGAATAAGTTTTTATGTGTTTTCATTAAACGAAACGTGAGTGTATTGTGTTGTGTGTTGTGTATTGTGTGTTGTTGTTGTGTTTGTTGTTGTTGTTGTTGTTGTATTGTTGTTGTTGTTGTTGTCGTGTGTTTGTAGTTGTGTTGTTTGTTGTTGTTGTTGTAATCCGTTGTTCTTAATCTATAATGTGTTTTTATGTGTTCTTTACAAACTGTCACAGACTAACACTTAGTTAAGGCATTATATTTTGGGGTAACTCAGTCAATAGAGAACTTGTATTCAGACCTCAAAAAAGATGTGTCAGAGCGATGTGTGGCCTAAAAAGCGACGACAGTTGTCGACCATTTGAAAAAAAAGTATATATCCTTACCCTATCCTCCCAATACAAAACAGCTTCCAAAAGTTACTATAGAAGACTTCGTGACATAAGTAAGCTAAAGCTCGAGATTTCACGTGGTAAAACCGCATTATTAATTAAGTAAAAAGTAATTTCTGCGTGGCCACAAAAATAACAACAGATACAATCAACATATTAGCCAAACAAAAGCCCTCTTCCTCTCCTACTTTTATTTTTGCTGTGCCCGACAGTGCCCACAATGTTCATTTTTATACCTACCATCTAAGTTCACATGTGGATGCAATTATAAATGTATTGAGTATTAATTGACATTGTTTGTTTTTTCATAAAAACATTCAATAATTTACTTGTATGCCTAAAAAAACCACACAACAAACATTAGCTATTTTACGATTTTATGTTTTATGCTTTGACATTTTTGTTTTTACCTAAAATTTAATTCAGTAACTGACTGGCAAAGCATGGAGAAACTATTTAAACATTGTAACATCTCACATAGTGCGTAACTGTGTAACCTATGTTTACAAATAAAAAATCTGATTCTGATTCTCCAACTCCTGAAAGCCAGAATCAAAAGTGGCGACAACCAGTAAAGCGCTAAGCTAATGAAACTTGACGAATCCCGGAGTAACGATTCAACTATCATGGATTTCGCAACAAAATTGATCTAAAAATAACAAGAAGAAGAAGTAAGAAATTTCTACTTCCCTCCATGCCAATCAGGTGACAGATCAGAACTAGGCGAATAGGCATAAAGGAACATTTAATGCGAGGAGAAGCCTAGTTGCCAAGCGCCACGGATTACAATCTAACTTAATAGGTCTAAAATGTAAGCAATGATTGGTTCTCGTTTGCACAAGGTCCGCATTGTAAACAACTCTGGATTAGACCTGTATTCTATCTTATAACATTGAATAAATTCTACCAAAGAATATACTCCTATAAGATCCGAAGTGTAGATCTTTTGAGAATATAAAAAGGTGTCACTCTCCTGTTAATTAAAAAGTTTTTTCAAAAAAAATGAAAACCGCCTTCAAAAACTAAAAAGTGATAAATAACTTTAGCACAGAACACACATTACTTTACTTTCGGAAGTCGGTGGCAATACAAAACAACAAACACTAAGCTACCGCCACCGACTTCCGAAACTAAAGTAATGTGTGTTTAGTTTAAGTTTAGTCCTTGAAGGCGGTTTTCTTATTTTTGAAAAAACTTTTTATTTTTCGCTTTTTAGTGTTGCCTTAACATCCAAATCCATTAAGAAACGGCGACACACTTAAAAGAGATTGTAAGTCCTCCAAAGATTGAAGAAAAAACTAAAACGTTGTCTAAGTATGTGCAGATGATGTATCAATAATTGCCTCATGTGATTCTAACCTAAATCTAAATACTAAATTGAACTCCATACTTAGCGCTACTACAAACTGGATGACAGAACATAATCTTGAAATAAACTTTAACAAGACTAAAATAATGACGTTTCATACCCGCCAAAAAACACCAATAGATGTAAATTATAGCTTCAAAGACTGCAAACTAGAGGTAGTTAGCAAGTTCACCTTATTGGGCATAGACATAGATTCGCACGTTAATTGGAAGGCGCACATCCAAAAATTAAGAACAAAGCTGTCAAAATGTTCGTATGCCCTCCGCGTAATCAAAAAAACAAACAGACCTAAAAACTGCGCTAGTCACGTATTACGCGTATGCCTATGCATGGCTTAAATATGGTATCATCTTATGGGGTAATAGTACAGACGCGCCCATATTATTTACCCTACAGAAAAAGCTTATTAGGACTTTAGTTAATATAGATGAAACTGATAGTTGTAGAACCCATTTCCAAGAACTGAAAATTTTGACCTTACCCTGCTACATGTAACTTTGTACGCAAATACCCAGAATTCTACACAAAAAGAGAAGACATACAAACTAAAATTACACTAAGACACAAAAACCGACTAAATATTCCAACATCACGACTAAAACTGCATTCCTCAAGTACTTATGTTATGTCTATAAAATTATATAATAAACTACCCGAACAAATTAGGAACGAAAGTAAATATAATAGTTTTACTAATAAATTAAAACAATTTCTGCTAAGCAGAAACTACTACAATATAAATGAATATTTGAATGATAAACTGTGATATTATCCTTACTTATAATAATAATAACCATACATGATCTCAATTAAATTATAAATTAAATAATTTCGATTTTAACATTATTTTTACTTTTACCAATTTAACTTATAATTTTATGATTCCATTTACTTTCATTTTATTTATAAATAATATTTTTTTCATCCCACCATCTCGGAAAGAGTATTTTTAATCTTCAATATCTGAGTGGAAAAGCCGTTTTTATTCTCTAGAGGATAAAGTAAATTTATCTTCAATATCTGAGTGGAAAAGCCGTTTTTATTCTCTAGAGGATAAAGTAAATTGAATTTAGAACATCGTGTGCACTAAGTTTGTGAATTAAAAAAAAACATTAAACCTATTTACTGCTACCTCTATGGTGCCGAATATATCATACAACTTTTTTTTAATTTGTTAAAAACTCAGACTTTGTAAACGTTTTTTTTTTGCATTTAGTCATTTCCTCGCTGAGGTGGAATGAAAAGTTACGTGTTGCAATCGAGTGCAAAGATTTTTCACCTCGTGCTCTTTTGATTCCCTCGCTAACGCTCAGGATTCTAATTTTGAATCACTCGCTGCGCTCGTGATTCAATTTTAGAATCCTTCGCTTGCTCGGTCATCAAAATTGAACACGCGGTTAAAAAGCAACTTTGCACTCTTGTATAACAAATAACTATTATTCTAAGTTAAATAACATTATAAATTCATTAAATTCTCTTGCATGATTTTTATGAGTTTGACACTGCGATTTAGTAAAGGTTGTGCATGTCTATATTAGATATTGACTTATTAGATAATATTAGTCCACTGAAATGTTAATGTCTTATCTGTGTTGACGTGCCATTTTTTGTTTTTTTTTCCTAGTTTTTAATAAAATAAAGAATTTCTAAATTATGAATGTATATCTAAACTAACTAAATGTATAACTGATCTCATTAACCATAATTATGAAATATAAACGTACGTAATTTATAAGTTAACATAAATTTATAAGAATCGTTATCATCTTTGTTTATCCTTAAGTTAATACTATGTATGTTGCTGTGCCCTAACAGGGTCCATAACTGTACTTTAGCTTTAAGCCTCATGTAACATCTTTACACACATTATGGTATGCAAATAAATAAATATGAAATATGAAATATGAAGTATTTTATTTTTGGGAATTTGTTGATTTTCTCAAAAAGGGCTGTATCAATTTTGGTAATATGGGACCATTTCGGAATAAACCCCTTTCGAACAAAAAAGAATTTTGCAAATCCGTCTAAATATGACAGAGCCATGCCCGAACATACATACAAAAAAAAACATATAAACATTCGAATTAGCAACCTCCTCCTTTTTGAAGTCGGTTAAAAAGTAGGTTCCACTGCAACGTTAGCGGTGCCTTAGTTCAAAATAGTGGACTGCTTTAGGTAGATGATAAAGTTGATGAAATGGTTTCGAAACCACCAGCGACAATGCATAGATCAGACAAAATAAAAAAGCAGGTAAATGGAAAAGCTCACACAAAATTACAATCACATCAATCACCATTTTATCAATAAGTACTCCATTTTTCATCATTTCAATTGCCACGTGAACGTATAGCAGAGAGTGGAAAAATGCTGCCATAATGTTATATAGTATCTGTAACCAAACAATTTTAATTAGACATTTTTCTAATATAATTTACTATCCTGACTATTTCAAAAGACAAAATTACGGAAACTCTAAGCAAATTTTTAACATCTCCATAACAAACCTTTGCCTTATTAAGAAAAAGAATGGTCAGGTAATGCATGTCAGTCTCTTTATATTTCTACTTATCATGCGAGTTATAGGTACTTACATGTTGTTGATAACAGTCCTTATATATATCATAGCACTCTATAATTTTAACGTAAGTCTTAAACACATTTTTACAATTGCTTTGTTTGTACGTTTCTTCAGTATTTTGAAAATTGAAAACTTGAATATTCCATAGAGACAGTTTATTTTTCAATAAATTAATGACTCGCGTGGCATAGATAACATTGCAATTCATAAACACCAAAAGAAACATACAGTATATAAGATACAATGGTTGACTTAGTCTTATGAAAAAGCAAGCGTTCAGAAAGATAAAACCAAACTGAAACACTATCACTATGATCCAATTCCAAATGATGAATCGTCTAGAGTTCGTTTCATAGTTAAGAAATTCGTGCACTGCTTGAAAAGTGAGGACAAGCTTCACATTTATTTTGCAGTGAATTATCCCGAATACGAAATTTGTAGAGAATCCGGCACAATAGAAGATGCAGTCTAAATACGAGGTGATATCTATGAATGAGGAACATTCTGGGCAGTATGTGTAAAAAAATAACATATATACGAATGAAAATATGAATAGTAATGTTCGAATCATTGAAACTAAATTGGAAATCCACGTATTTGGAGTTATCAAATCTTTTCTGATACGATATTTAGGACAAAACATCAAATGTTGCATCAGATTCAAGGGCAGAAATAGTGACTGGATATCTTCGTTCACTAAATTGTCAAGAACATAATTCATAGGATAGTTTGACTTGGCGTTGAGGAACTTTTTCATTTTTAAAAAGAACATTTAGGCACAATAACTATCGAAAACATGAGTTTATCGTTAGTAAATGTAAATGTATTGAAACAAACATAAATTCATTATAATAATGCGTATGACATCAATCAATATTATGAACGGAGAGTCGCCAAATCTGCGTCTTTTAAACATAGCGCATATTTGAAGAACAGCTATAGGACGTAGTTAAGAAAAGAGACATACCTGCTAGCATTGAAGCTACTTGGGCAGTAAGTAATTTTAATGCTAGCAAGTGTGCCTACCTTCTTACTATTTCTAACTACATCTAGAGACGACAAACCAGCGCTGTTCCAGCTTGGCAAAAAATTGAAGGATAAGTAAAGACACATGTAGGTATTAGTGCACGTTTGATAGAATAGAAACTTCTTACTACCCATACCAAAATTACAGCCGTGCTGAAATGATGTCTGTCTGGCGGCTTTGGGATCTTAGACCATTAGATTACCAAGTACTTAAAGTAATTAAATGGAATGTACCGACCAAATTTACAAAGAAAGCTCTTAGATATTTATCATAATATTCTTTTTACAATGGTGGTAATAAATTTCTTAAATTCTATGGAAACCAAACAAGTGATATTTGTTTTGTATAACAATTGGAGGTATTTAGATCTACTACAGACGCTCAACCTGAACTAATAAATGTTGGACCGGCTGGAGCTTGTATGAATAAATTAAAGACTTGTTAAGTTTCTGGGAACCCAATTCTTTCTTCAATATAAAAAATTACAATTTAGTCAAAAAGCAAATTGCAGTGGAACTATTACTTGACGACCGAACAATAACAATGGGCCCCATCAAACGTATGGGTAGCGTACCATCTACGTAGAACAAGCCATACGCTGTTACCTTACTAAACGATCGATTTGCCTGTATCACGTTCTTGGAAAGACGTATAATATTTGTGTTGTAATAATATTTGACCGCCTTCTGTATAAATTCGATAAAATAACTCCAAATAATTAATTTACGTGCTGGTAATGTTCATTAATACCATAACATGATTCAGATATAATTATGTATGCGTTTCTACATATTATTAACCCTATCAATTATTGTATCACTCGTGTTCGATAGCTACTGTACCAAAATATTTATTTAAAAAATGGATAAATTCCATAATGTTGGGTCGACCTTTCCTGTGAATTATGTTTTTGACAATTTAGTGACCGACGATATTCAGTCAATATTTCTGCCCTTAAATTTTATGCAACGTTTGATGTTTTGTCCTAAATATCGTATTCGAAATGATTTAATAACTCCAAATACCTTGTTGTCAAACTTCGTTTCAATTATTGGTACACTACTATTCATATGTTCATTTGTATACCGCACCTATTTCATATTTTTTTACCTATATTGCCCGGAATGTTCGTTTTTCGTAAATACCACGTCTTATTTTGACTGCTTTTTCTATTGCACCGGTTTCATTACAAACTGCGTGTTCGAGATAAAACATTCCAAAAAAAATGTCAAGTTTATCCTCACTTTTAAAAAAGTGCACGAATTTCTTAACAATGAAACGAACTGCCGTCGCTTTATCATTTGGAATTGGATAATAGTGATAGTATTTCAGTTCGGTTATATCTTTCTGAACACTTATCTTTTCATAAAATTATGTCTACCTTTGTATATAATATACTGTATGTATCTTTTGGTGTTTTTGAATTCCAATGTTATATATGCCACGCGAGTCATTAACTTATTGGAAACTAAGTTGACTCTATGGAATACTCTAGTTATAAATTCTCTAAATATTGAAGAAACGTACAAACAAAGGCATTGTAAAAATGTGTTTCAAGCTTACGTAAACATATTAGAGTGTTATAATATACAGAAGGATTGTTTTCAACAATTCGTAAGTACCTACCGATTCGTAAGTGCCCTACTGTTTCTGAGGTAGTTTAGTTTAGCACGATATTCGTACAAATTACAACCTTGCATGTCCTAGCTACTCTTTTTCCTCTTAAAAAGATCTATTTATGCAAGGTACTGACTGTACTTCACATTCTCTAGATATGTTAAAAATTAAATAATACTTTATGACATTTTTGATCCAACTCAGGGATGTAAATTATATTTGAAAAAAGTGTAACTTATGAATACTTCGTTTCAGATACTTTATCACATTATAATAGCACTGGTCCACTCTCTAATTTACATTCACATGATAATAGAAATTATGAAGAATTTAGTTAATATTGATCTAATGGTAAGTGTGATTTTGATTCACCTCCATCTAGTATTTGGTCCTTTTCAGTATCTAAGAGGTCAGATAGTTAGTCGGTCCATGTGAAACAGACTTGAAGCTGTCCCTAATATAGTTGGGGACGCACGACCATCATCAGATGATGATGGTCTCTCATCATCTGATGATGGTCCTTCATATTTGTGGCTATTAATAATTGTTCATCATTTTTGTCATCTGCCACAAGCAGTCTGCTACTTTGAACTTGGCGACGTTCCACTTAGTATTTGACTTTGTTTTTTAATAAATAAGACAATTATGGCTATGGTAATAGAACTTTTAGTTTATTATAGGGAGACGCAACTATGACATCGCTTCCCTTGTTGATATGGGTGATTAAGAACCTGACGTGGCAAACGATACTGAGCAAGCAATGCGAGAAATTCTACTTAACTATGGAAAATGTTCAAGATTCTTGCGCACTCATGTTGAAGACCAATTGTTCCGGTAATTTATTTTAAAATCATTATAGTGACACTATGTTTTCAAATTCAATAAAAGACTTAAATAATAATGGTAAAATACATACTTACATGTAAATTGATTTACAGATGAAGAAAAGAAACTCTGCAAGAACGTATTGCGCTTGCACCGAGCATCGTTCAGCAAGATACGTGTGTGTGGCCTGTTTTACTTAGACGCTGTGTTACAATTGAGTCTGATGAGTCTTCTTACTAACTACACGATTGTGTTGCTACAGTTTGCCTTTTTGTAACACAGACTTCATTAAAAGTTGTATTAGTGTGTTGACAACATTTTATTCACTATAGTTATTTGATCTGAATTTAGTTTAAAGGAACTACCAATAGCAATACCAATAGCATTTTGGATCAGATGTAAAAACGACAGCAAAGGTGTAAAACAAATAAATAGAGAAAACATCCTTGAAATATACACAACATTCTATCAAACTCATTCTATTATTCCTATACACAAACAATATCCAGCTATTCATGTTCTGACGATATATCACCCATGTTCCATTTATAAGTTCATGATGCACTAAGCAAGTAGAAATATAATCTATCTTGTGGCGAAGATGGTGTGTGAGAGCCTGAAAATAGGTGAACCAATACTTCTGTTTTATTTCACAACTCCGTTTAACGACACTTTCCGTAACGATAGCTTCTCAAGAAATTATAGCCATTTAAACATTATTTTGCTTCACAAGAAAGGTGATAAATTTGATATAAATAATAATAAACCTTTTAGAGTTTTATTTCTCACATTTATAATACTTTTATCAAGATTATAAAAAATTAATAGGTACTTAGCTGGCCAATTGAATCAAATGCAACCCCTCGAACAAGCAGGTTTCCGCCTAGTACTTTCAAGTACCGTCTATCCACAACAGCATAATACATACCGTAATATTTAACGCCCTTACAAAACAACATATACAAATGGCAGTGCTATAAGGGCATTGCTATCGCCGAAAAGAGATTATCCAACCTACATTTCGCTGATGTCTTTGTCCTCTTCTCCTCCTCAGCCACAGGACTAGAGGAAATGCTACAAGATTTTAGCAGTACGAGCCTTGACGCTGGACTAAAGATGAACATGTCAAAGACTAAGCTCATGACCAACAGTTCCATAAAAAATGGTAGAGGTACCTTAAGTGGCCAACGGTTTCTCTGTCAATTATTTTAATATAAATTAGGTATTTATATCCATGTATGTATTCATATTTTCTACAATTTCTCAAATACTTCTGCAGAAAGAAATAATGGTATTGCAGTAATATAAACACGTCGAACAAGTCCACCAATTCTTGCTGTGCTATCTATTTCGAGAATACTGCCAACAGTAATGCGGCAATATGGGCTCCACATGAGACTAAATATAGTCTCATGTTGGAGCGCATTCGAAATAAATATACGAGGTACATATACCTTAGGCTTTATGGGGTATATCCCTTGTATCCCTTGATGTATCCAACCTTGTTCGTTTTAGGCATGGTGGGATACAACAAGTTGGAAACAAGGAGGGATTTATCGCTGGCATCTTACATGCTTGGAGTGTTCCGGGGTGACATAAAAAATCCGGGTGTCCTGCAGTGGATGGGTTTGTGTGTGCACGATGGGTATGTGCAACGCCGCCGGCGACCACATTTGTTTGCGGTGCCGCGCGGCAGAACTAACTTGCTGAACAAAGCCCACCTCACGCGGACCGTGCAGACACTTAATCTAGTTGCCGAGAGAGTGGACTTGTTCTCGTGTTCGATCGTATTGGGAAGTTGCCTGTAAAGATAGTGTACATGTTATGAAAAAAAAAAAAAAAAACGGCATCACTGATAACCTGAGTTCAAGTTAAGTAAACTGCAGATACAGTGAGATTGCTGTGAGCACAACCTCAAGCGAACAACGACGGTCTGTCAGCAAACTTTTTGTGTGTAAGTAAAATGATTGTACGCAAAGCTAAGTGAATTATGTCACAACTATTATTATACTGCTAGGCATACAATAAATTAGAGAGGAGTGAATGTCGCTTGTTTGAGTAGTAATAATTCTCAAAATCCATTAAGAAACTGCAACACAGTCAAAACAGAGATTGAATGTACAAGATTTGAAAAATTTAAAACATGATCTATGTGTAATTTTTTATAACTGTCGATTTTTTCAAAAAGCGCTGAATCAGTTTCTATAAAATGTATATGGGACTACTCCTGAGGCACACCATAACCATAAAAAAATAATTTTCAAAGTCGCTTTACATTTTTTACCGGAGAAATCGCGTAACAAATATACAAAAAAAAGATGCATATCACTACAGTCGAATTGAGAACCATCTTCTTTTTGAAGTCGGTTGAAAATGGTCTTAGAGTATAAAAACAAAAAGTGGTTTTCTGTTTTAAAATGGCTTAACAAAAAATTATCGGCAGTAACAGGAAGGGTAGAAAAATCAACTATATATGAAAACTCCCTTGCTGCAAATCTTCTGAAGTTAAATGTCTGATAGACAGGCCTGACGTCTCAAACTTTCAGGTCATCTTTAATACCTGGGTTCATGACGCGACTGCGATTTTAAGGGTTCCGTATCTAAAGAGTGCCCAACGGGATTTTATTACCACGCATTCGCTGACTATCACTTTGTCTGTCAGCGAGCTGTTTCTTTTGAACCGTAATTATAGATAGACACTTGAAATGTTCACCGAGTGTATGATACTATGGCTGCTATAACAACCAATTATTATAATATTTATTTGGCGCCTGAATTTTACCACTATGGGGCAAAAAGCTAAGGAATGAATAATGAATGGCAACTCCACTTTCTGTTGTTCCATTCATAACAATCGAAACTTTTATCCCGTGGGGTGACCGGGCCAGAATAGCACCCACTTATTTTATCCCAAGGAGGTCGTAAAAGGCCAAACCATATATTATTCTTACCAGTCCTTGAAACAGTTTCTTATACAAATTGTACGTTTTTAAAACATTAATGTACGTCTCAGACAATTTTGCACAATACGTAACGTTTGTGTCATTTTCCTGCTCGCCATTCAACATAAGAATACTCTTAATCCATTCATCCAAATATATTGTTAACAATATTAAAACACGAATAGAATAAACTATATTAATATCAAATGAAATAATTGTAACGTCACAAATAAAATATAACATCGCATCGAAAATGTTTGACATTAATGTAAAATGAAAAAATAATAAAATTAAGATATTAGAACAAGAAACAGTTAGAACTGAGACCCAATTCCAAATAACAAAACTCCGGACACTATCACTAAAATTGATGCTCTTGTGTATGATTTGAAACATAACAATCAACAGGAAGTTATAGTGACGGTTAGCAATTTTAGCATAGAACATAATTATAAATCCAATCCAAGTGAAAACACAGTAGCTAACACTTAACAGGGGAATGGAAATACCCTCGTAAAGCTTAATAATATAAAAGAACATACGAATGGTACTAGCACAAATAATAAGAGTGGTAATAAAAAACCATACAACAATACGCTTTTTTCCAGTTTGAAAAATATAACCGTCATGAATATTGTACTTTGAAGTGCAAATAAATCCTACTATATAATATAACTAGCTGACCCGACAGACGTTGTCCTGTCCTTATCTACCAACTTACCTACACCTACCCTACACCTACCCTACACCTACCCTACACCTACTCTATCTTTCAAGTTGGATCAAACTGCACACGGTGTACAAATTTCATTCAAATCGCTTCAGTAGTTTAGGAGTCCATCGCGGACAAACATCGTGACAGGAGATTTATATATATTAGACTAGCTGACCCGACAGACGTTGTCCTGTCCCTATCTACCTACTTACCTGCCTATTTACCTATACCTACCCTACACCTACCCTACACCTACCCTACACCTACCCTACACCTACCCTACACCTACCCTACACCTACCCTACACCTACCCTACACCTACCCTACACCTACCCTACACCTACCCTACACCTACCCTACACCTACCCTACACCTACCCTACACCTACCCTACACCTACCCTACACCTACCCTACACCTACCCTACACCTACCCTACACCTACCCTACACCTACCCTACACCTACCCTACACTTACCCTACACCTACCCTACACCTACCCTACACCTACCCTACACCTACCCTACACCTACCCTACACCTACCCTACACCTACCCTACACCTACCCTACACCTACCCTACACCTACCCTACACCTACCCTACACCTACCCTACACCTACCCTACACCTACCCTACACCTACCCTACACCTACCCTACACCTACCCTACACCTACCCTACACCTACCGTACACCTACCCTACACCTACCCTACACCTACCCTACACCTACCCTACACCTACCCTACACCTACCCTACACCTACCCTACACCTACCCTACACCTACCCTATCTTTCAAGTTGGATCAAACTGCACACGGTGTACAAATTTCATTAAAATCGCTTCAGTAGTTTAGGAGTCCATCGCGGACAAACATCGTGACAGGAGATTTATATATATTAGATTATAATCATAATTATAAGATTATAATAATTATAATTACATTATAATATTATACTCCTTCCTACTATAATAATAATAATAGAACACATAACTGGAGCTTGCACAGCTCTCACACAGACAGGCTACACTTACAGACACAATCAGGTGGCAAACATCATTCATCAAAAACTTGCACTCAAACATACTCTCATACAAAACACTAATACTCCTTACTACAAGTACACACCGCAAACTATCCTAGAAAATAACACGTACAGACTGTATTACGACCGCGCCTAAGTCACAGATAGGACCATCCACTATAACAGACCAGACATAACCCTGCAAGATAAAAATAGAAAAATCACCTACCTCGTAGACATTGCCGTTCCAAACACACATAACTTACAAAAAACAATAGCTGAAAAAAACAGTAAGTATACAGACCTCAAAGATGAAATAACTAGAATATGGCAACAAGAAAAAGTTTATGTAATTCCTATAGTTCTCTTCACAACAGGCGTTATCCCAAATCATCTTCTCCATAGCCTTAAACTACTTGATTTAAAAGAAACTCTTTATATTACTCTACAGAAAGCTGCCATATTAAATACATGCCGAATCGTGAGAAAGTTCATGCAGATTGATGAACACGAAGTAGGACCCCAACACAATATACCCTCAACATAACATTTACACACCACACGCTACATTTACTTGGCTCCGGTCCGTAAATGCAGTTGAAACCAGCCAAAGAGCTGAGAACAAACAAGACAACCATAATAATAATAATATATATATATATATATACATCTTGAAGGACATGTTGCATCCTACATGGCGTTATTTACCGATGATGCTGCGTCCCACTGACTTTGTGCGTCCGGAATACGGACGCAAGATTGACCGACCCTCATTTTTAGCCCAAGGGTCCCTTATGATCATTAGAATGCAAGGGCGAAAAATTGGCATGGACGTAATTCCATCACTACAATGCCTTTTAGCGTATAATATAGTTCCGCCATCGTCCGACTGAAATTTGGAGGTCGCTACTGTTCAGCGTATAATTTACCACGTATACTTTGAGTTCAGTTCACCGATCTTAACGTGTCCATTGAATATCGTACTTAATTTGTAAAGTTTTTATCATGTTTTTGTGACAACAATCTTGCGTCTCTTAAATATCCTTAAACGGGCACTAGGTACGGTGTCTGAGGGGCCTATTCGGGGTTCACGAGGGACGCATGGCGCGGGGCGCGGGGCGGCGGGCTTCAGCGCGCTCGAGTTTGTAAACAAACAGACATGTGCCGGCCGTCACCAAAGTGAATTATTTGCAAGTGCGTTAAAAGTGGTTATTTATTTGGTCCATTATTATAGTTAGTGATTATAATAATATATGAATCACAATGAAAAGAAGTGCAAGGATTCTTAAATTGGCAAACCGTAAGTACTTACTTTTTACTACTTAAATGAAAATTATAGCACGATTTATGTTAATAAAATACCAATAACATCTAGCTAGTAAGTACCTACTTACATTTGAACATGTTGTCTGTTTATAATATTATGATGAGCTTAGTTTGCGTTAAATTGTCTGTGAGTGAACGTGTGTACTCTGCAAAAATGGTTGTTGTGATTGATGTGGATACTTTTTTTAAAAGAAATAATTTTATACATTTTTATAAAGCTAAACTGCAATGGCCTTGGGATTCAACGCATTTCATTTTGCAAAATTGGTGCATACATTGTGATACGAGTATTAATATTACTAATTCTGTAGTTGAACACTTTGTACTACCCATGAATTTCGATGACTTTAAAAGGCTTTATAACTCTTCTTTTATGTGGTGTAAATTTTGCGAATATGCCATTTATGATCATTTTCCAGAAGACGAATGTTTTTGTAATAGCCAGTAATAATCAAAAGGTACATGCTTCTATATTACTTACCTACCTATTTGATTCCTATATCGTAATATCATCCTACTTCGTACTAATACTACTATTATAAACGCGAAAGTTTGTATGCACTCACGGCTGTTATCCCAGAAGGGGTAGCCAGAGGCTTTTTTGCGACTTCACACAGTTCTCAGGGCGAGTGCGTTAGCCACTGCGCTTTGGAAGTTTAGGTATGGTGTTTGTGAGTATGGATGGATGGATGCTTGTTACTCTTTCACGCAAAAACGGCTGAACGGATTTGGATGAAATTTGGTATGTAGTTACATAACATCAGACAACGTTATTACAGTTAGGTATATAAAATCTTTTTAAACCCCGACGCAAAAAGAGAGGTGTTATAAGTTTGACGTGTTTGTGTGTGTATGCGTGAGTGCGTGCATGCGTGCGTACCTGTGTGTGTGTCTTACTTTTTATAGGTTTTCTTGTTTTTGTTTGCTTTTGGGTCGAGGGTATTTAATTTTTTTATTGTTTTATAATAATACAAATATATCTGTTTTGTTTTCAGAGAGACAGGAAGAAAAAGAAAACCAACCAGAAACTTTACATGAGGTACATATGTTTTAACTTAGATAAAACACGACTTACGTACACACATTTTTGTATACATACTTACCTGTCCAACTCCGAACTTACCTGTTTACACCAGCCTGTGCCTCTGAGCTTACCTGTTTATACATACTTACCTGTCCAACTCCGGACTTACCTGTTCACACCAGCCTGTGCCTCTGAGCTTACCTGTTTATAGATACATACTTACCTGTCCAACTCCGGACTTACCTGTTCACACCAGCCTGTGCCTCTGAGCTTACCTGTTTATACATACTTACCTGTCCAAGTCCGGACTTACCTGTTCACACCAGCCTGTGCCTCTGAGCTTACCTGTTTATATATACTTACCTGTCCAACTCCGAACTTACCTGTTCACACCAGCCTGTGCCTCTGAGCTTACCTGTTTATACATACTTACCTGTCCAACTCCGGACTTACCTGTTCACACCAGCCTGTGCTTCTGAGCTTACCTGTTTATACATACTTACCTGTCCAACTCCGGACTTACCTGTTCACACCAGCCTGTGCCTCTGAGCTTACCTGTTTATACATACTTACCTGTCCAACTCCGGACTTACCTGTTCACACCAGCCTGTGCTTCTGAGCTTACCTGTTTATACATACTTACCTGTCCAACTCCGGACTTACCTGTTCACACCAGCCTGTGCCTCTGAGCTTACCTGTTTATACATACTTACCTGTCCAACTCCGGACTTACCTGTTCACACCAGCCTGTGCCTCTGAGCTTACCTGTTTATACATACTTACCTGTCCAACTCCGGACTTACCTGTTCACACCAGCCTGTGCCTCTGAGCTTACCTGTTTATACATACTTACCTGTCCAACTCCGGACTTACCTGTTCACACCAGCCTGTGCCTCTGAGCTTACCTGTTTATAGATACATACTTACCTGTCCAACTCCGGACTTACCTGTTCACACCAGCCTGTGCCTCTGAGCTTACCTGTTTATACATACTTACCTGTCCAAGTCCGGACTTACCTGTTCACACCAGCCTGTGCCTCTGAGCTTACCTGTTTATATATACTTACCTGTCCAACTCCGAACTTACCTGTTCACACCAGCCTGTGCCTCTGAGCTTACCTGTTTATACATACTTACCTGTCCAACTCCGGACTTACCTGTTCACACCAGCCTGTGCCTCTGAGCTTACCTGTTTATACATACTTACCTGTCCAACTCCGGACTTACCTGTCCACACCAGCCTGTGCCTCTGAACTTACCTGTTTATACATACAAACTTACCTGTCACTCGTCAAAAATGATTATATTGCTTTTTAAGATTTTGTAGACCACCAAAGTGAAAATACCTACGCTATACATAGGTATTGTCACTTTTGTATGCTAACTATTAATTATTTATTATCTGTGCCTGGAGTCATTATAAGCCCTTATATAGATGGAAGCCTCTTGGCTAATAAGCTGGATACAATAATTCAAAAACAGTATTCGGAACCAATCTGAATTCAATAGTAGATGGATGTCATTTAGTTATTAAAATCATTATGATATATGCAGAGCATTATACGGAATTAATTTAAACATACAGTTGGATGGAGGCGGGAATGTGCATGCAGTGTTTTGAACGTATACGGAGATATTCAGTGTGCAAGAAAGATTTAAGAGTGAACGGACGCACTAATTCAGTTATTCGGAACCAATCTGAATTCAATAGTAGATGGATGTAATTTAGTTATTATAACCATTATGATATATGCAGAGCATTATACGGAATTGATTTAAACATACATTCGGATGGAGGCGGGAATGTGCATGCAGTGTTTAGTAGGCATACGCAGGTATTCAGTGTGCAAGAAAGATTTAAGAGTGAACGGACGCACAAATTCAGCTAGAAATATTTAATTTGAATATCACCATTTAACGTTTAAATGAAATTTGACGTCGACTACTGATATGATATTGATTAAAACATCTTACATACGCATTGAAAACATTAAAAATCTCACTACATTCAGTGGACGCCGCAGGGTGGTAGTTTGTAAACGTGGTGGTACGACTGCGTCGTATTAATGATTAGTTAGTGATGACTTTAATGGAAATTATAATCCAGTTAAAAGCTACTAACCACTTTTGCTCATGGAGTCGCCAGATCCACGTCGACTAACCGCTTTACTAAATATTACACTATTGTCACAATTTCAGTCGTGGTAAAATGGTATAAGTCTGTCAACTCTGCGATATAAGTCCATAATTATGTGCTTATGCTGGACTTTACTGTATCTATTACAAATTTGAATACTAAATAAAGATAAAGATAAAGATTCTATATTTACAAAAGTTATATGTTACAGTGGAAGCTAAGCGACTTTGCAGGAACATACAGCGTTTGAACTGTGCAGTGTTCCACAAGCTGTCTGCTTGCTCATTTATTTATATATACTTCATACACAAAGTTACATAGGCGGCCTTAATGCCCTATGCATTCATTACCAGTATACCAAGCTTGCTGAATGTTAACGATCGTTAGACGTCTGCTTCAAGCGTTTAAACATCTGGTGGTGGTTAAAATATGATTAACACTGTAATCTACCATTCTATTCTAGAAAATAACTTTTGAACGTTAATTGTCATAAAATAATAATATGCGCATTTCCATACTTTGAGCACCTGTCACATAGGGAAAATATTAAGATACATATTCTTAATAAACATATGCATTTCTTAGTTAGTCACTATAGTGACAAGCTTATGTTTCTAGACACCAACAGTTTTATTGAAAAATTAAAATCGACTAGAGATACAGTGTATCTGCCCATTAGGTTTAGGCGTCAGATAGCATGGCTATTAGCTTTTAATATTAACTCAGACATAAGTAATATGTCGAAGTCATCTGTAATTGACTCCACAGTAGTTAGTAATAATACTAATAAGGTGGTAAGCACAAATAATAGTTTAAACTAGTCAGTAAGACAACAGAAGTTACCAGTACCAATATAGTTAAATTTATCAAAAACAAGGTATCTTCTAGCAATCACTTAGTAAATTGTAAAAAAGGGTCAAAGCAACATTCCATGAAATTATTTCACCAGAATATTCAAGGTTTTTCTTCTAAGCAATTAGAAATTGAGTTGTTTTTAGAAAAGACAAAGCTCGACATTATTTGTTTCACCGAACACTGGCTGAAGGATTATGAAATGTTAATTAATTATGATAATTATACTATTGGCAGTTGTTTCAACCGGATAACTATGATGCGTGGTGGTTCACTAATCTTAATAAAAAATAATATCAAATATAAGTCTCGTAAAGACATAGTGGAACTATCGGTTAAACATACTATTGAACTGTCCTGTGTTGAGCTAGATAGGCATGTAATAGTGTGCGTTTACAGACCCCCTAATTATCAAAACTACTCAATTTTTGAGTCAATAATGGAAGATGTTTTGACTAAACTTACAAATGGCAATAAATCAGTAATCATTTGCGGTGACTTTAACGTTAATATTTTAGAAAACAATTCAAATAGCAGTAGATTAATAAGTCTTTTTAAATCATTTAATTTGTCAAATGTGTTTTTAGAACCAACACGAGTAACTACGACTACTGCTACATGTATTGATAATATTTTTTGTTGCTGTGACTATTTAGAAAAGGCTATAGTGAATTATCTACCGTCTGATCACAGCGGGCAAACCGTTACTTTTGAATCCAACGCTCTAATACAAAAAGTGCAGGTACTGTCAAGACCAGTAACATCTGGTAACATCATCAGTTACATTTAATAGCACTTTAATGAGTAAGTTAAACATTCAGGGCCTTAATATGAGTGATGGTAATGTTTTGTATGAAGAATTCTTTTTAGTTGTGCAAAGAGTTTAATAATATTTTTAAGAAAATACCTAGAACTATTAGCCCTAAGTTTTTATTCAGTGACTGGGCAACTAAAGGTATCAGGAAAAGTAGGGAAAGACTTTTTGAGCTATATGGCCTTAAGCCTTATAAAAACACTGAAACTTTTAATAAGTATGTTGCTACTTACTCTAAAACTTTTAAAAATACTTGCAAGACAGCTAAAGCTTTATACATAAGCAACAAAGTAAAATCAGCAGAAAATAAAATTAAGACTGTTTGGAAAATTATCAATGATGAAACCAATAGAAACAAAATAAATAAAACTGATTACACTCTGGAGACACCCTGTGGTCTAATAAGTACTAATATCGATGTTGCTCAGGAGTTTGCGAAATTCTTTACTGATATTCCAATTAAAACTACAGAAAATTTAGCTTCCTCGCCCTCACTTGCTTTTGATTTATTAAAAACGAATGTTTTAGCCTGCCCTTCGGAATTCAAATTTAAACATATAAACCCTGAGATTATTATAAAAACTTTTAAACAACTAAAGATCAAAGTTACTGAGGATTTGTGGGGAATGTCTACTAATGTTTGTAAATCGATTATTGAGACAGTAGCACCCTATTTAGCTTACATATTTAATTTATGTATAGACCAAGGAGTTTTCCCAGATTTAATGAAGTACAGTAAAGTTATACTACTTTTCAAATCCGGCGAATGCAAGGACACGAATAATTATAGACCCGTTTCGGTCTTGCCGGTATTCAGCAAAGTGTTTGAAAAAGTAATGCTTAATCAAATGCTCAGTCATTTTAATTGCAATAACATCCTACATGATCAACAGTATGGGTTCACCAGAGGGCGTTGCACTACTGATGCCGGTATCACTTTGATTAAGCATATCTTTAACGCATGGGAGGAGTCACAGGATGCCATTGGCATTTTCTGTGACCTCTCCAAAGCATTTGATTGCGTAAATCACGAAACACTGCTTTTGAAGCTTGAGCACTACGGACTCGGTAAACTAGCGCTCAGATTAGTAAAATCGTATTTAGATGATAGGCTGCAGCAAGTTCAAATAAACGGTGTAAATTCATCGGGCTTGAAAGTAAAAATGGGAGTACCACAGGGCTCAATATTGGGTCCGTTCCTATTTCTAGTTTATATTAATGATTTACCGCATTTACTGAGAAATCAACCTCAAATGGTGTTATTTGCTGATGATACTTCATTGATTTTTAAAGTAAATAGACGGGCACAGCACTATGACGACGTAAATGACGCCATGATTAAAGTTCATAATTGGTTTACTGCAAATAATTTAGTGTTAAATGAGAAGAAAACCAAGTGCATAAGATTCGCTTTACCGAATGTTAAAAGTAGTGAATGTAACGTTTTATTGAATAAGGACGTACTTGAATTCGTCGAAAAGACAGTTTTCCTAGGGATTACGCTTGACTCAAAGCTGCAGTGGGATCCTCACTTAACATCTCTTGCAGGGCGACTAAGTTCGGCCGCTTACGCTGTCAGAAAAATCAGGCAATTGACAGACGTGGATACCGCTAGACTAGTCTATTTTAGTTACTTTCATAGTATCATGTCTTACGGTATTTTGCTTTGGGGACGGGCTGCAGATATAGATTCTATCTTTATTCTGCAAAAGAGGGCTGTCAGAGCCATCTATAATCTCAGCAGACGCGAGTCTCTAAGAGAATTGTTTAAACAAATTAATATCATGACGGTACCTTGTCAATATATATACGAAAACATCATGCATGTTCGGAAAAATCTTCACCTGTTTAGTAAAATAGGTGACAGACATAACTTTAATACTAGAAATAGGAACAAATTATATCAACCAAGTTTCAGATTGTCAAAAGTACATACTTCTTTTATGGGGTATTGTGTAAAATGTTATAATAAAATACCGCTCGATATTTTGCAATTAAATGAAAGACAATTTTAAACATGCATTAAACGCACACTATGTAGGCAAGCATATTATAAGTTGGAAGATTATATCAATGATAAAAATGCTTGGCATAATGCTGCTCCACAGCCTCTTTAGGGAATTTCTTAATTGCAAGAAGATTGTGTTGCTCACCCCTTATTATTGACATGAATAACGTGTACCGTTATTATTATTTACTTATTATATTTTATCTGTCGAATGAAATACCTACATACATTGGAAATTTTGACTTTGTATAAATTAATAGCACTATTTTAATTATTATGTAAATGTGAGAACTATGGAGCCATTTATTTATTCAATGTGTTTGACATAAATGAGCATGGCAGTTGAGAGCATTGTCATGCTCGCTCAAATGTCTCACTGATGGTGGCGTGTGGGTTAGATCATTCGGTTCCCTTCAAAATGGTTGAGCTAAGTGGTGCTGATCCGCGCGTCATGTTCGTGAACGGGCGCTGTCAGTTGAGATTGGTCATCTCTTAACTGCCATGGCTTTTATATTAATGTATTTTTAATTACAATGTTTTGGATTTCTCTTCACTTACATTGTTTTCACATCATATAGAAGCAACAAGAATAATGTAGCCTGGATTTTGTAAAAGCTTGATTGAAAAGAGTGTCCGTGGAGTTTCTTGCTCGTTCTTCTCCATAGAGACCTAGCCTACGTTTTGGAACGAGCAACTAGCTTCAACTTTCTGACTAACTAACTGACTCTTTGACTATTCAAAAGTGCCTGCAAATGGTTTAATTGAAATAAATGCTTTGACTTTGACTTTGAAATAATATTTGAATTTAATAAATTCTATTTCTTGTCTTACTACTACTAATACGAAAGTTTGTGAGGATGGATGAATGTTTGTCACTTGTTCCCGC
Source organism: Charanyca ferruginea (assembly GCA_947361185.1). Classification (NCBI taxonomy): domain Eukaryota; kingdom Metazoa; phylum Arthropoda; class Insecta; order Lepidoptera; family Noctuidae; genus Charanyca; species Charanyca ferruginea. The sequence continues at coordinate 6,544,940 of OX376060.1, forward strand.
TTAAAACTCTGAACGATATTACCTTAAGTTTGGCACGATTATTAATATCCAAATCTTAAAAAAAAACGTACGGCGTTACCTCAGAGCGAGGTAACGCCGTAACGCCGTAACGTCGCATGAGTCATGTTTTTTCTTGCGTGCAGCCGGCTCTATCGAATTATAAGACGTTGTCACGTCAAAAAAAACACAATTGTCACTAATAGAATTAATTGCTTTCCTTATTTATTGAATAATATGCCATACCAACGCACCAAAATGTGTAGCAAAAATTCTTACTGTATGGCTATTCGAATTTATAATAAATTACCAAATGGTTTTAAATGCCTTAATTTAAGCTAGTTGAAGCATAAACTCTTTGATTTATTACTGAGTAAATGCTATTACTTAACAAACGTCATTTCAGGGCACCAATGAGAAAAAAATAAATTAAGGATAAATTTAATAATTTACAACAGGTAGGATACCGAAAGAGACAAAGCATTTATTTCGTTTCGAAGATTTTATTAGGAAATATTTACGTGAGTAAAGCTCCATAGCATTAGCCATAAACCCCCGTCAATCCGAATTGCACAAAGAAAAGCATGCTGTTTCACAAAAAAGCGAACTGCAGTAGTACGATAACATAATTACTAATAAGGCTTATTAAATATATCGGTAGCGCAGCGTCTACAAAGAATAAGCCACACGCACTCATCTTACTGAACAATCGATTCGTCTGTAATATTTTCTTGCAAAGACGTATTTGAGTCTCTGGAAAGAATTTTAATTAGGTTTTAATACAGTATTTTTTGATATAAGCGATATTATTTATTACTTTTATTATAGGAGTTATATTATTTCTTCACGAAATTATCACGACCAGCATTGAGACCCAATTAAGTCACTGTTAAGATTTTCCAACTCACTTGGACAGTTAGAGTTTTTTACAAGCTGTAAACACGCCGTCTCCGCTTCCTCTACTTTCATATAGTACTTCTCACAATGCACGTTATGTATTACCAACAGGGTCATGTTCTTTACTAGATTAAGTGCGATCACTGTGCTAAAGGTCAACTGCAAACACAAGAATTACAAAACAATCATAATGTTTTAAACTACACAACATTCAAAAATAGGTTTACCGTTTCTAGGTCGATGGAATCCATCTCCATTTTAAGCATTTGTAAGGAGACCTCGCAGTAGCACAAAGTATGATAAAATGTATTCACAGTGTAATATAAAACCTAAAAATAAAAAAGCAAAATTATAAAATTATCATCATTTAAAATATTCTAAGTTTAAACCAAATGGTCTGAAGACGAAGGTTTCGATGAGCGTATTCAAATAATGATCATCATTGTGAGTAACGAGACCGTGACTTGCTTACTGACGCACACTCTATGGGTAGATATTTTGGAGAATCGAATAGAAACTACCAGGTCAACATTTTTATTTATTTGTTTATTTATTTAAACATATTCTATAAGGAAGCCGAACTGAAGTGGCTGGCGGGCCACAGTGTTAGTCTTTAGTCCGCCAAACGATTTTTCTTACCAGTACTTGAAACAGTTTCTTGTACAAATTATATGTTTTTAAAATATTACAGTACGTCTTATGTAATTTCGTACAATCCGTAACGTTCGCATCGGTTTCCTGCTCATCATTCAGCATCAGAATTCTTTTAATCCATTCATCCAAATATTTTGTTAACAATATTAAAACGCGAATAGCATATACTATATTAATATCAAATGAAATCATCGCAAAGTCACAACATAAATATAATGTTGTATCCAATAGATGGGAAGGTAATGTGAAATGAAAAAATATTATTATTAAAATATTAGAACAAAAAACAGTTAAAACTGAGACCCAGTTCCAAAGAACAAAACTCCTGACACTCTCACTACATTGGATGCTTTTGTGTATGATATGGAACAACACAATGAACGAGAAGTTACAGTGACGGTAAGCAATTTTAAGAAAGAACATAATTGAAAAACCAATATATATGATAACACAGTAGCTAACACTTAGCAGGGGAATGGCAAAACTCTCGTATTGCTTAAACATATCATAGAACAAACGAATGGCATTGACACTTATAATAAAAGTCATAATTAAAAACCAAACAACAATACGCTTTTTTCCAATGGGAGAAATGTAACCGTCATGTATATTGTACTTTGAAGTGCAAATGAATGTGAGTATAAAGTTTAGAGGATAAAATATTTTCTGGACTTCCTTTTCTATTCGAGTACTGTGCAGTACTTCAACTTGGTTCATGGAACTCATTGAAATATTTTCATAATTTTGGTGCATAGTTACACACTGTAAACCGCCTGTGTTAAAACAGTAAATTATACTAAGTTAAACACGCTTGCGTCGCAGTATTGAATAGTCAATATTTTTAATTACAATTATAATTTAGTAAAAGGATTATATTATGGAATATAATATTGGGATGGTTCTGTAATATTGTATGTTAGTTTTGCTCTATAGTCAGTCTATGGAAAAAAACAAGGAAGAAGAAAATTTTGTTTTTTGTTGATTGATGTTGGAACCTACCCCTTTTTTTCTTGACATGAGGAATGAGTATCGTTGTTATTACGATGCATATTATTACTTTACTTCATCTGATAAATAGATACATTGGAAACCTTAGTTTTGTATTATTTAGCAGCAATATTTTAATTTTGTAAATATGGAGTACCATGGAGTCATGAGTTTGACATAAATGAGCATGGCGGTTGAAAGCGTTGTCATGCTTACTCAAATATTTTGCTGATGGTGACGCGTGACATCATTTTCTATTCGATTACTGTGAAATACTTTGGGTACATATTTGAATATCGGTAATTAAAATATCTATGGTAAAAATGACAATGTTCAAAATATCGAAAATTGTTATACCTAAGCTTCAAATGTCGAACATTTAAATGCAGAATGATAAAATATCTAATAATTTAAAATATCGATAGTCATTATACCCAAGTTCAAAAAGTCAACATTTAATACACTTTAGTTCATTATAAAATTATTTAAGTACGTTAAAAATACCTACTAGTTGAAATATCGAACAAATTTTGAAATAGAAAAAAATGGTGTGTGGATCGACCATTGATACCACTGACCATACCCCTGCTGGTATAGTGCGTCTAAAACTATACCATTGAGAAAATCGTTTGGGTTAGAATAGGTTAGAACTGTGACCATTAAAGCGCAAAGGCGAGCGAGCAGAGTAAGTGGTGCCGCGGCAGCGGCGGCCGAGCGCCAGACCCTCTCTATTGTTGATGAATCATTTGGGTTAGGTTAGGTAATTGGTATATTTTTAGACCCACCATACCACCAGGGCTATGGCCAGTGTGCCAGGTGTGAAAAAATGTAGGTAGATTTGAAATGGTAAAATTTCGTGTACTTTTTATTTCACAAACAACGTATTCATATTGACAAGACACGATACGGTTGGCGCAGTGGCTGAGCGATCGACTGCTGCGCAGCGTGTTGCGGGTTCGATTCCCGCCGAGAGTAAACATTTGTGTGATGAGCTCTTGTGTTTGCCTTGTCTGGGTGTTGTCTATATATGTATGTATTCAAAAAAATGTATTTGTGTATGTATATCAGCTGTCTGACACCCATAGTACAGGGTCTCCCTAGTTTGGGGTCAGATGGCCGTGTGTGAAAATGTCCCCACATATGTATTTTGTTTATTTTTATTCAGCGTGCAAACGAGCATGCAGCATGCAAGTAAGCATGCATCATGCAAGCGAGCATGCAACATGCAGCAGACATGGTTTCTGTCACGGCTCCAGCGCCGCAGGGCTCCGGCGGTCCCAAACGAGCTTTTCATCATCGATGGTTGACCACCTCAGCTTCGACTTGCTGGTGGTTTTGCCCCCAGCATAGCCACCTCCTCTTTAATTCTCGCCTCACCCCTCCGCGACCACGCGTGTTTAAATTACACTCTAGGCGTAGGGCCGACAAGAGCACGTGGAGTCGGTTTTGCAGCGATTTGTTTCTGTCACTGACTTTTGTAGCACAACTCTATACTTCGATATATTTTAAGCCTTACGATGTTACGTTTGTCGATAATTAGATTTTAGATATATTGGACGTACGTTATCTAACAATTCTACAATATAAACATACGTTATTTTAATTTTCGGTTTTATGGTCGTTTGATATTTACATTTTCGCTATTATGAACATTGACATTTTAACCGTAGTAATTTTAATTTTCGAAATTCAAATATGTACCCAATACTTTATCTTGGTTCATGGAATTCATTGCAATAACTTGATGTTTTTAGTACATAGTTACTGCAACCCGCTTGTGTTCAAATGATTAATAAACTTTGTTTCTTTCTTGTGCCGTGTGGGGCCGGCCGTGAATAGCACCACCCCATTTCTACCCGTGGGTGTCGAAGGCAACAGAGGGATATTGACTAAAGGATGGGCAGCAGCGTCCTTATGAGTAACAAAACACCTACTGCGATCGCCAACATGCATCGGCCAAGCATGGCGATTACGGCTAAACCCTCCTTGGGGGAGACCTATGCCCAGCAGTGGGCGTCTAAAGGTTTACATGATGATGATGATGACTTTGTTTCTATTTACTAAATGAAGCCTTCATAAAGACGAATGCTTCAAACTATGGATGAGTTTATAATGTAATTCTTAAAAAATATAATTTAGTCAAAAGCTGATAACTACTAACGCCCTCGTAATCACTGAATATTAGTAAAGCTACACTGTAATGCAATGTTTAAAAACATGAAGCAATGGGGCTACACAAATGTTTAATACTAATTTGCCATTTTATTTCGTACTATAATATTTGATCAAAATTCTACTCCCTATTCTACAAATATTATAAATGCAATAGTTTGTGACGCTGAAAAATCTGAACGGATTTAGAAAAGATTTGGTACACACGAAGATAATAAATTCTTAACAAATATTAAAAAAAAAACATAAATGAGAACATGTACAATTTATTTAATTTAGGATAGATAAGTTACAACTGTAAGGATAACGTGAAATTTCAATGTGAAAAGTATAATTTATTCACTTTAGGATAAATAAGTTACAATAGATAAGATAACAAAAGAGGCAAAGCATTTATTTCGTTAGGAAGGTATTAAAAAGGAAATATTTATGTAAATACAATTGAGCATAAATGGTGTTCGAATGGCAGAAATAAAGGTTGCTGTTCTACAAAAAAGCGAACTGCAGCAGTACAATAATATAATTACTGATAAGACTCGTCAAACATATTGGTAGCGCAGCGTCTACATAGAACAGCCCCCACGCACTCATCTTACTGAACAATCGATTCGTCTGTAATACTTTCTTGTAAAGATGTTTTTGACTCTCTGGAAGGAATCCAAATTAGATTTATGTCTTTAATGGTATTTTTCTCATATCAGCAACATATATTGTTTATTTAAGAAAGTATAAGAAATAATGATATCGAGACCCAATAAAGTCAATATTAAGATTTTCAAACTCACTTGGACAGTTAGAGATTTTCACAAGCTGTATACACGCCGTCTCCGCTTTCCTAATTTTCGTGTAGAACTTCTCACAGAGCACGCTATGTATTACCAACAGGGTCAAGTTTATGACTAGATTAAGTGCGGTCACTGTGCTAAAGATCATCTGCAATGTCAATTATAACAAAACATTAATTACGTTTAAAATACTTAACACCAAAACGTTAATATAATTTTACCGTTTCTAGATCGATGGAATTCATTTGCATTTTTAAAAAGTTCTCAAAGTAACACAAAGTTCGACAAAATGTTTCCACAGTGTAATATAAAACCTGAAAATGAAAAAGTATCATCATTTAAAATATTCTAAACTTTAAGTTAGTGGTCTGAAGACGAAGGTTTTGATCAGCGCATCTTAATGACATCGACATGTGGGACCAAGCCTAGCTTGACAAACTTGTCATTTTAGAGAATCCAATAGGGACTACCAGGTGACCATAACTTATAAGAATGCCGAGCTGAAATGGCTAGCCGGCCATAGTGGTAGCAGCAAGCCATACGATTATTCTTACCAGTACTTGAAACAGTTTCTTGTACAAATTGTATGTTTTTAAAATATTTAAGTACGTCTCATATAATTTAGTACAGTAGGTAACGTTTGTATCGTTTTCCTGCTCAAAATTCAACATCAGAATACTTTTAATCCATTCATCCAAATATTTCGTCAACAATATTAAAACACGAATAGCATAAACTATATTAATATCAAATGAAATAATTGTTACGGTACAAATAAAATGTAATATCGCATCCAGTATGTTTGACAAAAATGTGAAATGAAAAAATATTAAAATTAAGATTTTCGAACAAAAAACAGTTAGAACTGAGATCCAATTCCAAATAACAAAATTTCTGACACTCTCACTGAAATTGATGCTCTTGCGAATGGTTTGAAACATAACAATAAACAAGACGTTATAGTGACGGTTAGCAACTTTAACAAAGAACATAATTACAAATCCAAGCCAAATGAAAACACAGTAGCTCACACTTAACAGGGGAATGACAAAACCCTCGTAAAGCTTAATAATCTGGTAGAACATACGAATGGTACTAGCACATATAATAAGAGTCACAATTAAAAACCATACAACAATATATTTTTTTCCAATTGGAGACATATAACCGTCATGAATATTGTACTTTGAAGTGCAAATATATGTAAGTATAAAGTTTAGAGGATAAAATATTCTCTGGACTTCTTTTTCTATCCGATTCCTGTGTAATACTTTAACTTGGTTCATGGAACTCAATGAAATAGCTTGATGATTTCGGTACATAGTTTTCGTAATATAGCAACCCGCCTGTGTTTGAATGATAAATGTATTAACTTTCAGTTTTAAATATGAAGCCTGCAATAAGCTTAAATACGACTGCGTCGAAGTATTGATTAATTATTGATGTCTTTAATGAAAATTATAATTTAGTTAAAACCTAATAACTACTATTGCCTACGGAGTCACCAGATCTATGTCGCGCCCGCTTTACTTAATACTAGCACTTTGCGACTTCGTCCGCGTGGATTTCGAAAATACAGCCCATAAGTATAACTGATACTGTAGTTTTCTATAGGTGGAAGAATTTAGTACCTACTTAGGTTAGGTAGGTAGGTAAAGCTTTTCTATATGCACTGTTTAAGGTTCTTTATTTTTTAGTAACAAAATAATCTGGTTTTTGGGTGATCCAACTCGTGATAAACTGTTCATGGCGTGTAAACGTTTCAAAAAACCGTTTGACCACCGGTGCGGGTCTGAAGATTGTGCGACCTTTAAACTCAAACTCGAACAGCTTATCCTAAACACTAACTACTAATCAGATGGATAGTTTAAGCATAGGTCAATTAAATCTTCACAATGATTGAGTGGCGACATCCGAGTTGGATATATTAATTATCGATTACAAGTTAGACGTAGTACTTGTTCAAGAGCAATATCAAAACGCGCGCTTACGTCACAAAGTGGTACAGCTGGATTGTAAAGCACGAGCCGGAATTTACGTTTCACGTTCTTCTAACTTTACAGTAACATCTTTACGTAACCTTATGACTCATCACTGTGCCGTTGCAGAGATTTCTTCAGCTTCCTTTAAAGTCTACGTTGTGAGCTGTTACTTTCAATATTCTGATCCTGTTGCTCCTCATATACATAATCTCCGTCACGTCTTGCGGTCGCTTGCGGGCCACAAAATCATCGTTGGCGCGGATGTTAACGCGTCATCGTCCCTGTGGTATGGCAAGGTTCGGTCCACGGATTCCGAAAGACGCTGCGCTGTCGAGGATTTCATTGCTGAAATGAACCTATCGATCCATAACACCCCTGACGCACCACCTACTTTTTGCAGCCCAATGGGCGAATCTTGTATTGACGTCACACTTTCTAGTGCAGACGTACGCTTGGATAGGTAGCGTGTCCTACCGGACGCGTCTTGTAGCGACCATCGCCTGATCGTGTACGAATTTGTTCCGATGTTTACTCAAGGTCCGTCACATATTAGTGGTAATTTTAGATATAAATGTAAAGGCGCGAATTGGGAACTTTTAAGCTCGCTTTTTGCGCGCCACGCCAAAGAATCACTCACACCGGATTGTCAGCTGAAGAGAGAGCTGAAATTATGTCAGACACCTTTACTTACTGTGCTGACATCGCCATTGGTCGCGGATCTATGACCAACGTTCGGAGATGTGATTGGTGGAGTAACTATTTAGTTGAACAACGAAAAATTTATCGCAGAGCGCGTAGACAGCTTAATAAGCTTAAAAAACGTAAGGTTACCGGGGACCTGCTGACTTTTGCATTAAATACGTTTAGAGTTGCCAAGTCACGCTACAAAGCGTCGGTGGAAAAATCTAAGGGTAATTTACTGCGTAAAATTGTTGTAAAACTAGATAAATAAGGTCCGTGGTCTCCTTTATATCACGAGTTTAAGGCTAATAGATCAGTCGACCTTGCGTATGTCCAAAACATTAAAGTAAATAATAAACATACCACCGGTATCGAAGAAACAACGGAAGTTCTACTTAATACTCTGATACCCGATGATTCACCTATGAACGACAACGAATACCACCAACAGATCAGAGCGTAGGCTTCAGTGCCACCTGAATCACCAGCGTCAGATCTACCATCCACTGACGAGTTCATAAACGTTGTCAAGAGACTACCAGTCAACAAATCATCAGGTGAAGATAAAATATCTAATAGAATGATTATAGAAGCATGTAAAACAGCGGGTGACGCGATCTTAACTGTTTATAACCGGTGCATTGCGGAAGGTATTTTTCCTCGTATATGGAGACGTGGCTTAATACGAATTATCCCAAAGAGTGGCGAAAAGCCCCCGGATGACCCGAAGTCGTACCGGCCCATAACACTACTACCATCTTTGGGAAAACTTCTGGAGCGCCTTATCGTTCCTCGTTTGCTACCGGATGGACCGAAATAGTCTATCAAATGAACTGTAACAAAAGAGTCACTATGTAATATTTTAAGTGCCTTTTAAACCTCGTGACACATGTTTATGTTTTATATTATACATAAGTCTCCAAAACCATTTGCTCCTTTTTATTATAAATAATGTGTATATTTACCTATTTAATTATTTATACAAAGTATATTTTTATCCAAATATTAAGCCGTTAAGTCTGAAGTTACCTCATGACATGACTGATTTAATTTTTGTTTATAAAAGTTGAAATTAGAACTAAGATTTAGATCTTATAGTTTATTTGGCATGAACAAAATCTATGTTCTTATATGTAGTTTATTTGACATGTTGTACTTAGCTACATGTTGATTGTTAACTAATATTAAATATGTTTAATTATATATAATTAACAATTATTTTCAGGAATAACCTTCTAGGTTAAATAAAGTTGATTTTTATAAGTAGGTACGTGGTCTTAATTAGTTTTTCACATTTTCCGTTTTAAATGCTAAACTACAAAGAAGTTAACCACAAGCGAAATACGTTTTGCCACTTTTTAGTTAAGTAAAGTTGTTAAGCTTTCACAAACTATTTCCTTCTAGCATTGGCAACAATAGCTTAAAAGCGTCTAAGGCTCCGTAACTGATCATCAGAAAAGTAATTGTAATATTAGTTCGAGTAAATGTCATTTCTATAAAGCAGTTAAGTTACTTAACTACTTTGTAGTTAAATATTTCTGAATAAATTTAACAAACAGTATGGAAGTATTTTTTTATTATTATTTACTTCACTAAAAAGCCGCTAAGGTATGGTTAACACCCTTTTAGAACAGTAATTAGCTAGAATAACTAGGTTAGATGCTTAACAAAATGAGAAAATAACAAATATTAAAGTAATTTAAAAGATTGTCTGAACCGAAAGGATTCTTCAGGATAAACGGAAAAAATATCAATGGATATGTTAAAAATCATTTTTCTAAGTATCATAGTTTTGAAGAAATAACGATTCCCGCGTTTTTTGCCATTATCTCGGAAAAAACTTTGTGGGCTTAATGACCTTCTAGTTAAAGGACGGCAGTGTAGGGCTACCACATCCGCGCCCCGGCACAATGACCTGACACATTCCACACTCCTCTTAATATTTTTGCAATTAAAACTGACTAACGTACTATTTTGGTAGTAATCCATTATATGTTTTGTTTGTCGGGCCTTATTGTATTCACAAACCGACGAAATGTTATCCCGTCGGGCCATAGGTTGCCATCAAGATAAAGATGCACATTATACTTTGACACAAATAATTTAAATGAGTTATATCCTTTGTCCTGCTTCATATTAATCTTAGTCAGGTTCACAGTGTCTTGTGTTTTTTCACGTATGTACTCAATGATGTCTGTTTCTGAGGTGTCCTTATGTACATTTGAAATAAACAAGGGTATGTTAGTGTCCGCTGCCTTAAATTTACTCAAAGGTTCCACATTAGCCTTGCCTAATTCACTGATGAAACGGTTTCGCATTCGTTTTTTCTGAACCAGAATCCAGCTTTCACTCTGTTTTTCTGCCTGGAAATCGCCTTTTTCTTTAATCCGCTCCGCCATAGTTTAGAACTGATTAACCGTGATTTCGTCGAATTAATTAAATAAGCTCTGTAAATAATAAATTCTAATTTCGTTAAAGAACCTCTTTCATTTTCAATATGTCTGATCCCTTGCCTTCATCAGAAGTGGGATCAGACCCACTCCCACCTTTATCTGGGGCTTCCGGCAATTTAATACAGGAACAAATGTCAATTTTTTTAGTCTAGTATGGAATCAATATGAAAAAAAAAATATAGCTGATAGTATGACACCTCGCCACATGACACCCAGTATACAGTCGATCCTGATGTACCTGAAACTGACATTATCAACGCACACCAGTTGATAATGTCAGTTTCAGTTAAATAGGATCGTAATTGAGAGTAAGAAACTAGAAGGTGTTGACCCTATTTTAACCCTCACTCACTTTCCATGTGTCTTACCAAAATCAATCCAGATAATGTTTCATGGGCTGCTATTAAGGAAATGCTGGTTCCTGATGCCAATTTACCGGGAAGTGTAGTGACCGGTTTTTCCATATCTGTCCTGTCACAGTGCGACGACAGAATTCGCCGTGAACTCAATTCTGTGGTTATAAGTGATAAGCATCAACTCTTTCGCACGCTGCGCAGCTTCTTATTAAAGAGAAGAAATGAAGGTCATCGAGGGCAAGAATGTCGTCTCAAACCGCACATTACTTCAAAGGTTGCACCTGTTTCAACAAAAACTCCACAACCGAACCCTGGGGTGACCTGCTTTATGTGGCGAGACTGGCCACGTAATTACTACTTGCCCTAAGCGCTGGAGAAAGAAAGATCCTACACCGAGCCCCACCAGCAAACAAGTGAACCTGTGTTCCAGAGCAGCGCGTGGTGTTATCGAAATAAGGGGTAAGCAATTTGCATTTTTTATATTTGATTCAGGGTCTGAGTGTAGTCTTATAAAGGAAAGTAACTATGATTTTCGGACTGGTGAAAAGTTTCATGAACAAGTACTTTTGAAGGGGGTTGGTTCTAATTATGTAAATTGCTCTCTCCAAATAAAATGTCCAACCATGGTACAAAACTGTCTTCTCGATGTTACATACCATGTATTGCCTGATCAATGTCTCAATGAAAACATATTATTAGGTCGCGATATTTTAGAGCAAAGGATGTCTGTGGTGATTATTAACGATGCTTTAACCTTTTCCAAAAATACAATTTTAAATCTTAGCTCTAAATTAGGAATGCCTCTTGATATTAACTTAATTGACACAGATCTTACTGGTAAAGAAAAGGAACATTTGATTGAAATACTATCTAAATATTCCCCATATTTTATACAAGACCTCCCTACTACGCGTATTAAGACCGGTGAGCTAAAAATCGATCTCATAGATTGAAATAAAACTGTACATAGGCGACCTTACAGGCTATCACCCACCGAGTTAGCAATCGTTAATGACAAGATTCAAGAGCTACTGGACGCTAACATAATTCGAAAAAGTTCTTCGCCTTTTGCAAGTCCTATATTATTGATAAAAAGGAAAGACGGTGGCGATCGTATGTGTGTTGATTACCGGGAATTCAATAGCAATACTCGACCTGATAGCTATCCTTTACCACTTATTAGTGATCAAATTGATAAGTCACATGGGGCCTATTTCTTCTCTAGTTTGGATATAGCCTTTGAATTTCACCAAATTTACGTCCATAAAGAGTCTATAGTGAAAACTGCCTTTGTGACACCTTCGGGTCAGTTAGGTTTAAGAATTGCTCCACTAGTTTTTCAAAGGGCTATAAATACTGCACTTAAACCTCTAAATGACGAAAAGATTCTAGTTTACATGAATGACGTATGTTTTGCATCAGAAAGCGTTCAAGAAGGGTTGTTTCGTTTAAATAGATTGCTAGATATTTTGTCTAAAGCTGGATTTTCTTTGAACTTTAAAAAAAAAAAATCATTTATGAAGACAGAAATTGAATATCTGGGTTTCGTAACCCTGGTTCTTTTCTGGAGAAATTAGACAATTTTGAAATATCAGAAATTATTTCCAAATCCCGTTCAAATGACTTACCGTCTGAAACATCACACACGTACGATATTAGGCAGGGCATAGTTTACCGTAGAATCGAACGTAATAAAACCACTAAATTGTTACCAATATTGCCACACTCTTTAACCTGACCAATGATTAATCATGTACACAGCGAAACAAAACACCTTGGTTATGAAACCTTTCTCAGTAGGCGAATTCGTCTTTGTTAAATGCGAAGAAAGACACCAAATGAAACTAGACCGTAAATACAAAGGCCCCTTTAGAGTAACCATTATTTTGGAAAATTATAGGTACGAATTAAAACACATCATTGGAAACAATACAGTCTACAAATATTCTCACGAAAACTTGAGAGAAGTACCCCTTGGTCAGTCATTCTTATCCGAAATTGCAGAAAATTATGATGAAGATGACGTGTCGGCGAATGATAACGACACAGAAGTTCTTGCTCATGAGACTAGGCAACAGATTAACAATGAAACTATGTCTACCACTAGTGATATCATGTCCGCCAATAGTGATACCATGTCTGTCAATAGCGATACCATGTCTGCTAAAAGTGACACTATATTTACCAGTTCTCACAAAAATTGTAAAACCCTGGTTTACCTGCTGTTTCAGTAGAATCTATTGGCCCTGAAACAATTAACATTATAACAGAAGCACTTGTACATGAACAAAGAAAAAATAAATAAAAAGAATTGAGCTATTTGTTAATCAAGTTAAAGGAACGATACTCGTTCGGACTAGCTAGGTCCGGTCCAGTTTAACTGAAGGGACACATCTGAAGGGCAAAATAATACAATTGCCGACCAGATCTTGTAGGGTCAGAAGTTGACCGGACCAAGAAATAGCCTTGGGGACTGATCTTGTAGGGTCAGGAGAAGACCGGAAGAAGAAACAAGTCTTGTAGAGTCATAGCTGACTGGGCCAAGTGTTTAAATATCTGAAGGGTCTATGTAGACCGGACCAGAAACAATAGCAGGATGACCGAACGATACTTAATCAGTTTTTCTTGTTTTGGATATAACATTTTAAGCTGAGTGTACGAGGACATCCGCACGTCAGCATGGCCGTGTCGGCGTCGCAACACGTGCATTGGGCCACCCGGTAGCACGCCACGTCATTCGAGCTGTGGCTGAGTGTGCGCTACGTCGTAGCGCGATGCGTGGTTCTCCCACCTCCTCGCTGCGGGGCGGAGTTAACGCGCGCTACGCCGTAGCGTGCTACGTCGTTACCCCGCTTCCAAAACTAGCGTATAAAAGGGGCCGCACAGCGGCAAAAGGACAACCCTCCAAAACCGTTTCTTGCGAAGAATCACAGGAGCCCCTTTTTACCTTCGCAACGAGAACCTCCATCTCGATCTAAAAATACCTACCATCCAGCAGTTCATGAAACGCTCCGCCAAGCGCTTCTTCGACACTGCTGAGAAGCATTCTAACCCGTTGATCGTATCGGCCGCCCGGTACACTCCCTCTCAAGTTAGTAAGACCCGACGACCGAGACATACTCTGACCGACCCTGACGATGCTATTACTCTCCTCCAGGAGAGAAATAAGGCTACCAGTACAGTAAACAAACACAGACACAGACCGCCGTCATTCCGTCCTCGACGCCGAGGTCCGCCGCGACGACCACGTACGTCCCCTCCCCGTCCTTTGCTCGTGCCAGCCCGCGCCGCTGAGCCTGTAGCTTTAAATTCGTCCCTAAATAATGGAAATCCGATCCAGCCTGTCCCTTTGCTGTCCTCTCCCAACGACGCCCTAAGCCGAGGCTCGTACCCCACAGGGGGTGCCCTTAGCGTGTAGTCGCTTAGTATGTAAGCTATTTTGCCCTGGCTGGAGGCCCTAAAAATAATATTTTTTAAGGCACCACAGGAAAGTCCGGTTAAGCAGCCGACAACCACAAACATGCCACTCCGAAAAAAAAAAAAAGCAAAAGGACGAATTACCCACCGAGCGATGTACACACATATATCAAATCGCTCGGCACACACTACAACGTCCCGTGCCGTGCAGCGCTATCGGCTCGCTCTGATGACGTTGTACGGCGCGCGGTCAGCATACACCGTGGGTAAGCGCCAACCAAAGCCGGCGCCCTCGTTGCTTGATCGACCTGTTCGCTGGGCCTGCCCTAGGTAACTAGGGATCTCACCCGGCGGGGGTCTGGTCGCACGGGCGCCGTGAAACACTTAGGGCGCTCCCACGGTTACATACCACAAACACACTTACATCAGCGCGGAGGAACGTACCTCCCGCGCTTAGGTGTATACAGACCCCCCCCCTTTACCCAGGGGGGAGGGAAACCTCACGCCCGGTCCCTACTTTTAGGGACCGCGACCCCGCAACCTCGGGAAAGGGGCCCAAACGGCCCCGTCACCGACTCCTCGCGCGCCCATATAGGAGGCGCAGAGAAGACTTCACACGAAAAGGACATTCTGACTTCAGGCGTGTCCCGGTACACAGGTTGTATTGCTCTTAATTATTGTTACTCTGCTTCTCTGTACATTATTGCTTTTTTCTGAACTAAGGTGTTACTGTATTATTGGAACTAATGTTTAACTGTTTTATTGGGTGTCATTGCTATTATTATAAGGTGTCATGTTAATTATTTCTTAAAACATAAAGAACCGATTGACCATGATTTCCTGTCGAATTAATTAATTATGCTCTGTAAATAATAAATTCTAATTTCGTTAAAGAACCTCTTTCATTTTCAATGTCTGATCCCTTGCCTTCATATATTTATATTTGTTTTATAAATAAAAGCTAAGCATTGTTTGATGCTTTAGTGACTAAAGCAACAAAATCCTTCATTCAACTGTTGATTTAATCACAATAATTTATTTTTACCGTAACATTATGTAAGTAGTATAAAATAAAGTGCCCGTGGGGTGACCGGGCTAGAATAGCCCTTCAATTATTAAAAAAGGGGTAGGAAACATCATCTTCTTACAATTAGGAAATTCCCTAAACTGGCTGAGGAGCAGGACCAGCATTAAGCCAAGCATTTTTATCATTGATTTAAACTTCCAACTTATAATATGCTTATCTACATAATGTGCGTTTAATACACGGGTTTAATACATGTTTTAAATTATCTTTCATTTAATTGTAGAATAACGTCATGATGTTGATCTGTTTAAACAATTCTCTTAGAGACCTGCGTCTGCGGAGATTATAGACGGCTCTGACAGAACGCTTTTTGCAGAATAAAACTAGAATCTATATCTGCAGCCCGTCCCCTAAGCAAAATACCGTAAGACATAATACTGTAAAAATAACTAAATATACTAGTCTAGCGGTATCCACGTCTGTCAAATGCCGGATCTTTCTGACAGCGTAAGCGGCTGAACTAAACCGCCCTGCAAGAGATGTTATGTGAGGACCCCACTGCTGCTTGGAGTCAAGTGTAATCCCTAGGAAAACAGTATTTTCGACGAATTCAAGTATATCCTCATTCAATGTTACATTCACTACTTTTAACATTCGGTAAAGCGAATCTTAACTAAGCTTAAGCGACACTTAACAACTTCACTGCGTTCCCCCCCCTTTAAGGGGGAGGCTTTTGTTCAATAGTGGACGTCTTCAGGCTGATAATGATGATGATGATGATAAAATAAAGTTAAAACAAATTAAAACATTTCCATGTTTTACAAAATTAAGTACCTAACGACAGTATTAGCCAGCCAAACGATTATTCTTACCAGTACTTGAAACAGTTTCTTGTACAAGTCGTATGTTTTTAAAATATTAAAGTACGTCTCAGATAATTTCGTACAGTACGTAACGTTTGTATTGTTTTGCTGGTCATAATTCAACATCAGAATACTTTTAATCCATTCATTCAAATACTTCGTCATCAATATTAAAACACGAATAGCATAAACTATATTGATATCAAATGAAATAATCGCTACGTCAAAAATACAATGTAATATCGTATTCAATAGATTCGACGATGATTTGAAATATAGAATTATCATTACTAAGATATTAAAACAAAAAACAGTTAATACAGAGATCCAATTCCAAATAACAACACTTCCAACACTCTCACTAAATTTGATGCTTTTGTGGATGATTTGGAACATCACAACGATCAAGATGTTATAGTGACGGTTAATAATTTTAAGAAAGAACATAATTGAAAATCCTATATATACGATAACACAGTAGCTAACACTTAGCATGGGAATGGCGACACTCCCGTATCGCTTAAACATATCATAAAACAAACGAATGGTATTCACGACAGTAATAAAAGTTAAAATCAAAAACCATACAGCGATACGTTTTTTTTCAATTGGAGAAATATAACCGTCATGAATATTGTACTTTGAAGTGCAAATGAATGTGAGTATAAAGTTTAGAGGATAAAATATTTTCTGGACTTCCTTGTCTATTCAATTACTGTGTAATACTTTAACTTGGTTCATGGAACTCATTGCAATAACTTGATTATTTTAGTACACAGTTACTGCAACCCGCTTGTGTTCAAATGATGCATGTTCTAAGTTTCTATTGACTAAAGAAAGCCTACAATAAACATAAAGTCGACTGCGTCAAAGTATTAATGAGATTATAATGTCCTTCATAAAAAATATAATTTAGTTAAAAGCTGATAACTACTATCGCCCACGTAGTCACTGAATATTAGTATAGCTACTGTAATGCAACACTGCAGACCGCCTGATATAAAATGATAAATGAACTACGTTTTCTTTGACGAAATGAAGCCAACAATACACATAAATAATAATATGACCGCGTCGAAGTATTGATTAGTAAATAATGTCTTTAATGAACATTATAATTAAGTTAATAGGTTTTATTTACCATAGTCCACGGAGTCACTGAATATGTGGATATCTACTTTACACCAATTTTCAAAAATATGTATTCAGCCATTGGGTTGAGCAATATCGTTAAAAGGAACAAGGAGGAACGGTAAAAGAGAAATAAAACAAATGTTGAGCGGTAAAAGCACATGAAACGCTTCTGATAGTAATATTTATTAATAACTAGCTTTTGCCCGCGGTTTAGCTCGCGTTAATTTAGAATTTGACAATCAATTCGGGTTGTACTCTGCTTGTAATAATATAATTCAATCATGATTCGTCGAAGAAGCTAGTATAAAAAAAAAAACATAAATGAGATATTATAATTTATTCAATTTAAGACAAATAATTTACAACTGCTAGGATAACGAAAAAGAAAAAAGCATTTATTTCGTTACGAAGATTATAAAAAGCAAATATGTATGTGAATACAGCTTCATAGTATTGAGCATAAATCGTGTTCAATTCGAATTGCAGAAATAAAAGTCGCTGTTTTACAAAAAAGCGAACTGCAGCAGTACAATAATATAATTACTGATAAGGCTCATTAAACATATCGGTAGCGCAGCGTCTATATAGAACAGGCCACATGCACTCATTTTACTGAACAATCGATTCATCTGTAATACTTTCTTGTAAAGATGTTCTTGGCTTTCTGTGAGGAAAAAAAATCAGGTTTTAATTTTGACAAATTATTATTTCATGCAAGATTCCTAGCTCGCATTGCTCAAGCTTACATAATTATTTGACAAGTGTAACATTTCTGACTACCGGTGGTATCCGGTGGATCCAAGGGGCAGATTGCCATTCGTCGTGGCGTGCTATGGGGGAGCCAATGTTCAACAGAGGACGTTTTTTGGCTGATGATAATGATGATAATGGATGGTACATTTCTGACTTTTACCATTAAGAGTTGGTTTTATAGAACAATTTTAAGATTTACCGTAGTTATTTATATATTTACACCTCATGCAAAAAAGGCACAAAGGCGCTTAATTCTTGAGGCATTCTCTGCCAGTCAACCAAGGATAGTGAAGAGATAATATTTCAAAAACAGCTTTACTTATGAAGGTTCAATTTGGCAGGTAGGTACTTTATGGGCAGCAAAGAATTTTGCGATAGGTCCGAATTAACCAAACCAAGGGTCAAAACTCTTAGCCATAATCTTTGGCTTTTGATTATCATATTATTTGACTCAAAAATAGTCAGGGTATCTCTCAAGCTAGTATTGCCCCACTGCTGGGCAAACGTTTTGTAAGATCGTCGCTCCAGCTACGTCTTGGTCTGCCACGATGGTCGGCTAGCATTGATTGAGACTCAGAATAGTCACTGTTGGGATTTTCCAACTCACTTGGACAGTTGGGGTACATCATAAGCTGTATACATGCTGTCTCCGCTTCCTCTATTTTCATATAGAACTTTTCACAATGCACGTTACTTATTACCAACAGTGTCATGCTTTTAATTAGACTAAGAGAGGTCACAGTGCTGTAGATCAACTGGAAGTAAATAAAACAAAAGTTTATTGATTCATAAACAAGTGTTACAATGTTTAAGTACGACACTGGATCTCGCACTAGGATACCCTGTGTCGCAGGATCTTTCGAAATATAAAGAATTTTAAAAGATTAGTTAACAAATGCAACGGTCTCAGTATAATTGCTTAAACTAAGTACTAAAAGGTGAAGTGAAGCACAAGAATAATAAAACAAAACCAAATTAAAATGTAATTTTACCGTTTCTAATGCATACTTTTGCATTTTAAGCATTTGTAAACAGGCCTCGCAGTAACACAGAGTTCGATAAAATGTATCCACAGTGTAATATAAAACCTACAAATTAAAAAAATCATAATAAAATCGGTTGTTCTATTCAAAATAATCTAAACTTTTACCTAAAAGTTTGAAGACAAATGATTTTATCGGCGTATGCTCACTATATTATTATGACTTACGAACACACGGTCATACTGAGTGTGTCCAGGTAAACATTACCTAGTTAGAAAGCTGATTCCCAAACTATTCCAACTTCTGTAAACCAGAATTAACAGTGACCACTACTATAAAAGCGCCGAGGCATTGAAGCTCGACGAGTCCCGGGAGTAAACTGTCTTGATGTGTACCGTAATGAAATTAATCAGAAGAAAAACAGCAGAGGATTAAGAAAAAAACAAATTTTTCACTTACAATATCAAACAAGAGACAGAACAGAGCTAGGCTAATGGGCACAAAGGGCAGTTTACAACGAGGAGAAGCCCAGTTGCTAATGGATTACAATTAACATAATTATTGGGTCCTATAAAGATTCTAATAATAGGTGTGCACAGTGGTACAGCGGTGGTCCCCAGCCAAACGATTATTCTTACCAGTACTTGAAACAGCTTCTTGTACAAATTGTACGTTTTTAAAATGTTAAAGTACGTCTCAAACAATTTCGCACAACAAGTAACGTGCGTATCGTTTTCCTGCTCGACATTTAGTATTCGAATTCTTTTAATCCATTCATCCAAATACTTTGTTAACAATAATAAAACACGAATAGAATAAACTATATTAATATCAAATGAAATATATGCAAAATGGAAAATAGAATATATTACAGTATCCAATTGACTTGACGATGATTTGAAATGTAGAATTATTATTATCAAGATGTTAGAACAAAAAACAGTGAAAACTGAGATCCAATTCCAAATAACGAAACTCCTGAAACGATCACTAAAATTGATGCCCTTGTGTATGATTTGGAACATCACAATAAGCAAGAAGTTATATTGACAATAAGCAGCTTTTAAAGTAAGACATCACACATGCGGTGGAAAATGTAAGTATATTATTGTATTTGCAGCATTATTTTAAAGCAGCTGTTTTACAAAAGAGCAGACTGCAATAGTACAATTAAGTAATTACTGATGCCACATGCAGTCATCTTAATGCACGTACGATTTGTCTGTAATACATTCTTCCATAGATGTTTTTGAGTTTCTGTAAAGATACAAAACAAATATTTTAACAAGATAAACAGTTGAATTTGCAATAAATGTATAACTGCTAAATATGGGGTCGTCGAATATCGGTGTCTTTTAATCAGTATTGCACATCATCAATCCTGAGTCTGGACAAATATTTCTCAATGGATGGCCATAAACTCCGTCCATGTTACAATTAAGATGTTTGGTTTTCGTCAAAATAATGACGAGTTCTTTGCGATCATGCGAAAAAGATCTGCATTGTTACTACGACGCGTGCGTGACAGCGGCCACTTGATGGGCTTGAAGGCATGTGTTGTTGCCAAGTGCCTCCAGAAGGTCGTAGGCTTTAATAATGTTATTTATTTGTTGTTTGTGTTTTTGTTATTTAAGTATACTAACGTAGTCAATACTTACAAAATTATGGGTATTTTACCTGTTGTTAAGAATAATAAATAAATAAACTCTAACTTACTTAGTTAATTCGGGTCTGTTACAAGTTGTATACAAGCCGTCTCAGTTTCCTCAACTTTCATATAGAACTTCTCGCAGTTTATATTAAGTATCATAAACAGGGTCATGTTCTTTATCAGGTAAAGGAAGACCATGATGCTCATAGCAAACTGAAAGAATAATGATGAATTTGGTTAGTTTAATTAAAAATATATTTTAAAAGAGTAAGTAGGTAAAGAGTTTCTTGCCCATTCTTCTTCATACGAAATTACCTTTTGAATGGGGCAACTAGATTTAATTTTCCATGTAAACGACGTTCAAAAGTGTATATTAATGGTCTGATTGAAATAAATAATTTGACTTTGACTAATCTAAACACAGGAGTATTGTAAAGAAGCATAATTTACCGTTTCTTGCACGTCTTTTCCTAATTCAAGCATTTGCAGAGTTGTCTCCCAGTACAGCAAAGTTCGGTAAAATGTTTGTAAAATGTAAACCTGTGGGAATGCCAAACTTAATACAGAAGTATTACTATTATATTGTGATTTATACATTGAATTTTGAATATGTCGGATCGTCAGGATTTAGTCCGTTTGATTCAGTCATCATGAGGGCAGAAGTTGGGTTTCGTGCAATGCTGTTTGCATTGCACTGGGTATACGGTACTATACACTGCATTTATTAAAATTTAGCACAAACTCAATTTAAAATAAACTCAGACTCAAATTATTAAATAGACATAGTAACACATAAACATAACGAATCGAGTACAGTTTCGGGACGTATTAGCTCCGATGCGATCAGACACTGGATTTTGAATGTCTTCTTCGCTGTGGGCTGAAAACATCACGACTTTGTAGAAGCGCGCCAAAAGTAACGCTCGATCACGTGTTCTCGATAATGGCGCGCTTGGGTTCGTTTCACGTTCATACTATTGACCAGATACGACAAATATATTATGTACCTAAAGATTCAGTGCTGCTTCATGGTCATGATTTTAGCAAATGAATGCTGATTAATTTAAAATCCTAAGCAAAAGTTTGGAATGTTTATTGAAGTGTTATGGCTGAATGGTAATGCAAAAAATGTATTAACACACAGGCATTTTAAATTAAATTGCATCGTTTTGTTATTCTTACCAGTAATTGAAAAAGCTTCTTGTACATATTGTACGTTTTTATAATATTATCGTACGTCTTGAATAACTCCGAAGGATTGTCCTGCTCATTAATGAGTCGCAGTGTACATTTGATCCATTCATCCAAGTACTTTGTTAACAACAGTAAAAGACGGATAGCATAAACTATATTAATATCATACGTCATATAGGTTATGTCACTAATTACATTTATGGGATCAACTGTATGGTATGACAAATAAAAAAAGAATAAAAAAAAGAAATTAGAATAAAAAGCAGTTAAAACCTTAGTTTTAACTGCTTTTTATTCTAATTTCTTTTTTCCAATCTCTTCTCGATCTTAATCCAATTGCAAATAATGAAACTCCTGACACTCTCATTAAAATCGATACTCGCGTGTGTGATTTGGAACATCACAATAAGTAATAAGTGACAATGACGGTTTACTAACACAACAATGAATAACATCGTGAAACCAAAAAATCCAAAAATTACATAACTGATATTTAACAAGGAAATCAAAAAACTCTGCCTAAAATGGTTGAAATCTAAGAAAAACATACGATATATACTGATGCATAAAATAGAAATCACGATAATATACCATATTCCAATAAGCTTTCTCCGGTACATGGACATGGACATTCGATATAATTATAGTCTTATGCATATTAATTTTAAAACCCACCTGTTGAGAAACGTTACGGAGTTTCTTTGCGAGATTAAATCCGGAACGAGGACATTTGCCAAAGAACTTAGGTCGACACAGCTCTCAGAACATGCAAGTTGAAGTAGCAATGGGCAGGTCGCATCGCTCAAGAACCGATAACCAATGGGGAAGAAGGGTTCTCGAGTAGCGACCACGAACCGGATGACGAAGCGTTGAGTGACCTCCCACCAGATGGACTGACGACATCGTCAAAGTCGCGGGTAACCGGTGGATGCAAGCGGCAGGTTGCCACTCGCTGTGACGTACTGTGAGGGCGACTTTTGTTCAACAGTGGACGTCTTCCGGATGATGATGATAATAATGGTTATACATGAAAGGTGTAATTGGGACCCTATTACTACGTCGTCTGCCTGTGTGTCGCAAGTTAATTGTGGATGTTTTCTTCGTCGGTGTTACTTTTGACAGAGTGGTCGTGGTCGTCACTTCAGGTGTTGGTGGCACGCTTTACGACACGTCGCCATTCCTCCATTACAGCTGCCTTCCTCTTGCATTAATTATGGGTGTAGTAGTTATCAATTTTTTTAAAATTATTTTTCATTACAGTTTTCTTCACATCTCGTACTAGTTTGGTCTATCTTGTTAATGCATATTTAATATAAGTTTTTTTCTGGCCGCATTATTATATAATTGAAATACTACACAACTATCTACAGCCGTTTTTATAAGAAGTAGATGTCTATCTGCTGCGCTTCGTGTGAGTTTTTCACAACCGAACTCATGTTGTTCATCTGTAAGGATTAAATCTTCTATTAAATAGTTTTATATGCACTCAGACTTTCTATGAATTTCTTTGTCTGTTCCGTTATACATCCCGAAGAATTGACCCTTATTATACTTAAAAAAGTATTCGTTTCAATAAACGTTTTTTCTTTAATACTTAATAATGAAATTCCGTTCATTATTGATACGACTATAAACTGCAGTATCATAACTGTGCACTCCACTATCAGACTATAAAACTTCTGAGATAGACATCTATCGATCGTGTAGATCCGACAAGCAGTCATTTTATGGAAGTGCGCACGGTTTAGTTGTGGTACAAAAGAAAATATAAGCTTACATAGAAATCTTTCTAAGGCAGATGGTTACACCACATAATCATTATCATTTATTTATTTGTTAACGTATTCATAAAGAAATACAGATCTTAGGTTGGATAAACAGGGCGCTATGTTATGCCAAGAAGCATACGAATATGTAATTTTACATAAAACAAAGTGAAATTGTCGACTGCCTCGGTCACCATGGCCTTTCTTGCTGCAAGAGCTTATGCCGGATAGCACGGCACGCCAACATTAATGACATTATCCTTCGTGCTCTTGCCTCCGCCGGGGTGCCAGGTGTGTTAGAACCAAATGGCTTGGCACGTGACAATGGAAAGAGACCAGATGGAATGACCATAATGCTGTGGAAGTTGGGTAGGCCATTGGTGTGGGATGCAACTTGTGTCAACACCCTGCGCCATCCCATCTTCCTAGCACGTTGTGTTGTGCTGGGGCGGCTGCTGCAGGTGCCGAAAACCTCAAACGTCGTAAATAGAACAACCTTCTTGGAAGTCATATGTTTGAGCCATTTGGGGTTGAAATACTAGGGCCATGGGGTCCGAGTGCTCACCTTCTTTTGAAGGACATAGCTACGCGGCTGGTCGACTCTCCACGTGACCAGAGCGCTGGCCTTTTCTTGGGTCAAAGAATTAGCATAGCAATACAACGTGGTAATGCTTTTAGCCTTTTGGGCACTTGTCCCATTGAGAGCGATGCGGATGAGTTTTTTGATGCCCTGTGAGCCCTCCATTGAACATAATTTATTTTATATTTATTTTTAAGCTTTCTACCTCCTAAAGTGTTTATATTAATTTAAATAAATGTCAACATAAAACAAATAAATACTAACATTGCATTTCTTCTTTAATTATTTTTTTAATAATAGGGTATTTTACCAACAAAAATCTAATTAGTCCGTTAGATAGATTTCCAAAAAATATTGGACACGTGTTTTTTTATTTTTTCACGTAAACAAGAAATTAAGGCGATACAGTGCGTCGAAAACTCTTGGGACATCACTATGTCAGTACACTTTTACTGACGAAGTGACGTCACAAACCCCCACTCATGATCTTCGATACGTTTTATCTACGTTTTTTTTTTATATACAATTAAGTGGGCTTTATTTCAATAAAAACTTAGCACCTAAGAATATACATACAAAACTTAAATCTAAATAATAATATTATGTACAATTGTAAGAAAAAGGCAGGGAGCTCAAAGGGCATCAAAAAACTCGTCCACATCGTTGTCAACGGGAAACGTGCCCAACAGGCTGGCAGCATTGCCACGTTGTATGGCAATACTGATTCTTTGACCTAAGAATAGACCAGCCTTCGGGTCACGTGAAGAGTCGACCAGCCGCTTGGCGATGTCACGAAAAACAATATGGGCACTCGGACCCCATGGCCCTAGAGTTTCCACCCCAAACGGCTCAAATATATAGCTTCCAAGAAGGTTATTATATTTGCGCCGTTTGAGGTTTTCGGCACCTGCAGCAGCCGCCCCAGCACAACACGTAGTGCTAGGAAGATGAGATGGCGCAAGGGTGTCGACACATGTTGCGTCCCACACCAAAGGCCTACCCAACTTCCAAGGCATTATGGTCATCCCATCTGGTCTCTTCCCATCGTCGCGTGCCAAGCCATTGGGTTCTAAAATAGCAGGCACCCCGGCGGTGGCAAGAGCACGACGGAGGATGTCATTGATGCTGGCGTGTCGTGCCATTCGGCCTGACGGACTAATTAGATTTTTTTTGGTAAAATACCCTATTTTTACATTTTTGAAGCTTTTGAAGACGTAGATCTACATTATCTTTGCATTGTATAAACTCAATGTGTTAGTATTATTATAATTTTTCATAGCACATACATGTGAGCACTATTGATTTTGAAAGAGTGTTCATGGAGTTTACTATTTGGAACGAACAACTAGCTTAAATTTTCTGACTCTGACAATTCAAAAGTAAATGGTTTATTTGAAATAAATGATTTTGAGTTTGAGTTTAAGTTTAACGTCTGCAAAGTCTACAATCTTTGTTGCATCAATTTTAATTTACAAGCATAGGCATAAGTTATTATACTAACACGTAATGTAAATAAAATAGTTATGTATGTTAGTCTATAAAGTATATTATCATAATATTGTACCAATGAGTCTTTGTTACATGAATTAAATGATTATTATTATTTTTATTATTTTATTTATTTTATCATGTCCATACTTTTGAATATAACTTGCGTCATGTTATTTGTTATTCAACTGACTTCAAAAAGAAGGAGGTTCTCAATTCTGTTATGTGATATGGTATGTTTTTTATTTTTGTTTTTATTTTTATTTTTGTATATATGTTACGTGATTTCTCCGGTAAATGTAAAGCGATTTTAAATATTCTTTTTTTAATGGATAGGGTATGCCTCAAGGGTGGTCCCATATAAATTTTATCGAAATTAATCCAGCACTTTTTGAAAAAAATCGACAGAAAGCAAAAAAATATACATGGTTGATGTTGTAATGTTCTCACCTTGTACCTACTTTCAATTTCTGTTTTGACTGTTTTGCCATTTCTTAATGGATTTGGATGATAAGGAAGTACTAAAAAGCGAAAAATATATACACATGACTTTAGTTTCGGAAGTCGGTTGCTTGGCTGTTCTATTTGTTGTTTTGCCACCGACTTCCGAAACTAAAGTCACGTGTGTTCTGTTTTAAAGTTATTTTTCACATTTTGGTTTTTGAAGGCGCTTGTCTTTTTTGTAAAAAAGCTTTTTTTGAGATTCAGTTCAACTTTCTCTACATTAGGATGATGGAGTAATCGGCGATGGAGAAAGCTCAGAAGACGAATAATTCAAGAATATTACAGCAGCAGATACGGACAGAAAATTATCTAAGCTGAAGTGATAATTAACTGAAAAGGTGTCGTTACTTATAGAGAATTTCAAAAATATTTTTTAAACTTTTACCATAATGAAAAAGTTATTTAGATAATTTTACTGCTCGATCAGTAATAAAAGATTCACTTTTTACATATTTTAACGTCTTCATTTAATAGAAACATCAGTATCGTAGCAGTTCTTCAAAGGACACCATTTAAATCTTCAACACTATGATTCAAAGTAATCAAGTCATTCGAATGACCGCCATGAATCAATTAGAAGAGTTACACAACAATCAAGTAAAAAATGAAATCCAGAAAATATTTTATCCTCTAAACTTTATATTGATATTCTTGTTTTGTCCAAAATTCATCGATGAAAACAATTGCATAACTCCGATTGGCATAAAGACTATTGTGTTATCGTTTGTTAATGTATTTTTCAGCGTTTTCATATGTCCTTATCATATATTTCTCGTTGACAATGACCGAAACGTTAGCATTATGGTAAACGCATTAGAATCTATTTACGACGTTTTTGTATCTTTTGGACGCATAACGATGTTCATTAATGATGTCACAAACCGCCATAACAAAGTCTTGCTTATTATAATGTTCCAAAAAATTCACAAGAACATTGATTTTACTAAGAGCGTCCGGAGTTTCATCATTTGGAATTGGATTTCAGTGCTGATTACTTTCTTTTTTGGCACCTTAATATTAGTATATTATTATGTAGCGTACAATTACTTCGATCTGGTAGATTTGATTTATGACTTATTGTATATATCGTTTGATGTTAATACAATTTATGCTACTCGTGTTTTGGCGTTGTTAACTAAGTATTTGGATGAATGGATCAAATGTATTCTGATCCTTAATGATGAGGAGAGAGATACAAACAATGTGATTTGTAAAGAACTGTTTCACACGTACCACAATATTATGAAAAACATACAATTTGTACAAGAAGGTTTTCCAACTTCTGGTAAGATATTCAACATACAACGATTTTATGTTAAAAATCGTCACAGACAATGAGGTGGAAAATAAAATGTATCTTATCAAATCTTCTTAGTAAAAATAATATTTCCTTTTCAGATTTTATATCAAACAATGGATACATTTATTTGTACCTTGTGTTACTGCCAGTCAAGTTTGCAAATGTTTGGAGCAAGATATTGGCAAGACCCGGTAAAATAATCTATGTTACTACTATCTATATATATAAAAGGCAAAGGTGACTGACTGATGTATCAACGCACAGCCTAAACCACTGATCGTAGAGACCTGAAACTTGAAAGGTGTGTTCTTTGTATGACGTAGGCATCCACTAAGAAAGGATTTTCCGAAATTCTACCCCTAAGGGTGTGAAAAACGGTGGCAAAGTTTGTATGGGACAACGTGATTCCTTGGTCCAATCTACTTCAAATTTCGCATAAATATTCTTTTACAGAATTAATGGAAGATGGGTTTCGTATTTTATTGAAATTCACCACGTAACGGAGTAAAAATGGGTAGAAAGTTATTTTGAGGGTGATTTGCAACGAAGTTGATATCAATACTCCTTAGTGCTTTTGATTTACTTAAATACATTTTATTTTGACACATGTCATGTTTGGAAACTCAACTCAAAATAAATATTATTACCATATTATTATCTTAGAATAATAACGCACATGTCATATATTATTATATTACTCTGTGATTATTACATGATACTGCAGAAGAATTACATATAATTGTTAATACATTAAATTAAACGATTATAAAAATAGTGTGGCGAAGAGAAACACTTTCAAAAATTTTCGAAAATACCCAATCGTCAGAGACATTTGTTTGTTTTGTGGAATTTCAAACCCAGTACTTTTGTAGGAGAAATATCGGGCTCATCTGTCCGAAGACTTCTTGCGAGTTTTGAGATCAACTACTAAAGGTGGCATTGAACACAATGAGAAACGTATTCTTAACAATTCTTACTTCTCTTCAAAACGTCGTCGTTTACATCGGCGTCATTCCTGTGGTCAAGTTTGGGTTACCGGCCCTGCAATCATTGGCACATTAAAATCGTGGAATACACTGCCGAAACCAATTACGATCCAGGTGCAATGAGTACTATCGTAAATAACCACGTCAGCGTGTTCAAACCAAGACATGATGGGTAGGGTCACAGTTCTGTTTAGTGGCGATTTCCGGCAGACGCTGCCTGTGGTGACGCGAGGAACTAGGGCTGACGAGGTAAATGCATCGTTGAAACGATCAACGGTCACGAGTTTATAATTCCCGCTGGACCATCAATATGCGTGCTCAGCTTGGAGGCAATTCACGTGTTCAAGAATTCTCCGATGTTCATTTAAAAGTTGGTGAAAGCTCTCTACCAGAGGAGAGAGGGCAGGTGGATCTAACATAGACTCTTGGTATTGCAGTATCTACAATAGAACAACTGATTCATGTTTTGTACAGCGATATCAGTCAAATACCGCATCAACAGATTTTGGGTGTGTGAACAGGTTATTATAATACCCAAAATTGATCAAGCTGCAGCGATCAATAAAAGCATTTTGTTTCTCTCAAATTGAAGGGAGAGAAGTAGTATACATCTCAATGAACACTGTAGTCGAGCAAGATGACGCCACACGTTACGCCGTAGAATTTGGAACAGAATTCGCTTACGGCAAGTGGACTTCTAGCGCACATCATCCAGCTAAAGGTCGGTGTACCTATTATTTTGTGTAACAGAAATCGGCTTGAAGTCGTCTGTCTGCAGAGAAATATCATTGAAGCTGATATTGTAACAGGTTGTGGCGTTGGTGAGAGTGTTTATACCACGTATACCACTGATTTCCCACAATTACCCCTTCCAATTCAAGCGTGCGCAATTCCCTGTGAGCGTGTGCTTTGGCATGACTATAAACAAGTCTCAGGTCGGTCGGTGTTTGTCACACTGAAGGCTGCGGTTGTCGATCTCAGGACCGTCGCTTGCTCTCGCGGAGTCTCGCGTCACCAGTCCAGTTCTAGCTGTTCAGTCAGTTTCTGTGCATTTTGACTAACGGCAAAACTACAAATATAGTTTACAGAGACGTTTTATAAATATACTAGCTGACCCGACAGACGTTGTCCTGTCCCGATCTACCGAACATTTGGATGGGGGATGAAAAATAGATGTTGGCCGATTCTCAGACCTACCCAATATGTACACAAAATTTCATCAGAATCGGTCAAGCCGTTTCGGAGGAGTACGGGAACGAAAACTGTGACACGAGAATTTTATATATTAGATAGCTAAGGTTCCTTAATGTGATTTCTTCTTTTCAAATATATTTGGGTTTGGAGTTTCAACATTTGTTGTGTACGTATGTATAATAAAATAAAAGTATATTTGCATACAGTATAATAATATTATACTGTATGAAAATATAAAATCTATATATATAAAAGTGAAAGGTCATTCAGTCACTCATCACGAAATATGGAAAACCGCTTGACATATTAAGATGAAATTTGGCAGAGAGGTAGTACATAGTTAGTAGACGTCCGCTAAGAACGGATTTTGCTACAGGGCCGGATTAAGGAGGTCTAATGGGTCTCGCAAGTTTGTATGAAAGTCCTTCATTTTTTGCACTACAAACTTGATTATCGGCAGAGAGGTAGGTAATTAGGAGTAGACGTCCGCTTAGAACGGATTTTACGACAGGGCTGGATTAAGGAAGTCTAATGGTTCTCGCAACTTCGTATGAAAGTTTTGATTAATTTTTGAACTATCGACCTGAAATTTAGCAAGTCTAGAGTTTATGAGTAGGAGACATTTGCTAAGAAATAATTTTGTGACAGCCTGAACTTGCTCTCGCAAGATTATATGTATAAATCCTTGGCATTTTGCATCTGTAAATTGGTAAAGAGATAAAATATAGTTAAGTTATGTCACGTAGAAACCGATTTTACGACAGGGCCCGTTTAAGGGAATATAACCTAACTCTATGTGTTCAACAAACATTTATTGATGACTTTTATTACAACAAATAGAAAATAAAACTTAATGAAATTCAGACGAATCAAGGTCTTAATATTATTTGTTATAACATTCGTAATAAATATTTCTTTGTTTTTCCCCTGGGTACAATTGTGACGGTTTTTGTAGTTAAAAGTATCTTATAATACGTAGAACCTGGTATTCACATATTACCATATTAATTACCAAATTCCAGACAATATTTTATACATCTTTGTTTATCCCACATTGACCATCGTTTTCTGTAAAACTATAGATTTAATTTTAGAATGCTCACATTTAAACAGTTTCGAGTAGTTTGTCTGTGTCTCGAACCAAGCGCTTTGACTCCACATTTATTGTGCGAACTGCCAGACTGTGGAATTCCCTGCCCGCCTCTCTATTCCCTGATAAGTATAATCTGGGTATCTTCAAGACACGAGTGAATCGGTTCATCCTAGGCAAGCGTGTTCCAACTTAGGCCGCATTATCACTTAAGATCAGGAGAATTGAGGTCAAACGCAAGCCTATTTAATAGTAAAAAAAAAGTCAAATTATTTATTTCAATTAAACCATTTACAGGCACTTTTGAATTGTCAAAGAGTCAGTCAGTGAGTCAGGAATTTGAAGCTAGTTGCTCGTTCCAAAACGTGGCCTCTATGGAGAAGAACGAGCAAGAAACTCCACGGACATTTACAAAATACTGGTTACATTATTCATGTTGCTTCTATATGTGAAAACAATGCATGTAAAGAGCAATACAATGCATATAAAAAAAACCGGACAAATGCGAGTCGGACTCGCTCACCGAGGGTTCCGTACAAATTTATTTTATTATACCAATATTTTAAGTGAGAAAGTAACTCTGTCTGTAACGCTTCCACGACAAACAGCAGAACCGATTTTGATGAAATTTGTTAAGAAAACAGCTTAAACCCTGGGAAAGCACATAGGGTACTTTTTAATCCGAGACTTCGGCTGCATCCGCGATAATCGACATTCACACGGATCAAGACAAAAGCTCGTTATAAATAATGAATATTTTTTTTATGATTTAATTACAAATGTACAGTTTTCAGACTTTTTCCTGTATTTATTACTTGCCAAATTTCATAGTTCTAGGTCAACGGAAAGTACCTTATAAATGTAGATTCTCTTGAGTGTACATGTACAGAGGCCAGCACATCAAGCTACTACAATCTGTCAAATTTCTTTGACAGATTTTCAACTTTATTACAAAACCATAAGGTTCATATTTAGTTGGGAAGATTTGACAGTTAGGTATGGCTTGATGTGCTGGCGTCTGTACATTTTTTGCGACATAAACGGTCGTATCTTTTTTTCACGTTAACTTAGAAGTTTGATTTTTTCTCAGCTTCAAGGGGCCGTGGACTTAAGTATGTGGTTTTTATTTCGACTCGATACCTTTACGCGTTCCCGAGATAAAGGGTCTTGATAGACAGACGGACAGACAGACAGAGAGACCACAAAGTGATCCTATAAGGGTTCCGTTTTTTCCTTTTGAGGTACGGAACCCTAAAACGAATCAAGATAATAGCCATGGCAGTTAAAGAATTGACTCATCTCTCTGACAGCGCCCGTTCACGAACATGACGCGTAGATCAGCACCATTCAGCTCAATCATTTTGAAGGGAGCCGAATGATCGCTACACACGCACCACCATCAGTGAGATATTTAAGTGAGCATGACGTTGCTCTCAACCGCCACGTTCATTTATGTCAAACACATACATAATTTATATGTATGTGTTTGACATAAATGAACGTGGCGGTTAAGAGCAGTTACTTTATAAAATTTACTTTTCCTTTTTTTTTACACCTTATCTATGTATTTATAATTTTATTTGACGTGTTATCTCTTCACCACCCTGGGTTGACTGGTAGAGAATACCTAAGGCATTAAGTCCGCCTTTGTACCTTTGTGCATGAAGTGTAAATAAATAATAAATAATTTGAGAAATACAACAACAGTGAATAGAACCACCATAATGGCGGTCAAGACCAACTTAACCCATTAAGTACCAACTATTTTCTATATTGTTAGACATATTTTTACACAATAACAAACACATTAAAATAATTTAAAAAATATTTGACCAAATGGAACTGAAAATAAGTTACTTTTATATTTGTTTTCAAATAGGAACATTGGGACTTACAACGTAAAAATCTACATTACTGAGTCATGATATTCGGTAAAACAATCCATATGCATGGCTCGTTGGCAAAGGAGGTACTGCTTTCTAGCGTTTTTTCGCAAACAGCATACCTGGCTCTGCTTACCAACTGAGGTCCGTTCTAAGATGTGTAAATACACTAGAATTTTAACAAGAATTCTAGTGTATGTCAATGAACGTGATGGGCGACCTAATAATTTGGGATCAGACATATCCGATGACAGGCTCAAGTATTTCCTTGCCACTTTTCGAATAAAATCAAAGTAAGGAATTCTATCATGATTGTATAAGACATAGGCATTGAACATCGCTATACCAATAGCATAAGTAAAAAGTCTGAAGGCCTCTAATTTTTACATTATGTAAAAATTATCGATATTTAGGACATTCGATACTCTGTACTTTGATATTTTGGTCATTAGATATTCTGTACTTCGATATTTAAGAATTTTGATGTTACGTTTGTTGATAACTAGATTTTAAATATATTGGACGTAGGTTATCTAACCATTCGACTATATAAACTTACTTTGTTTTAACTTTCTGTATTTGAACATTTAACCGTAGATATTTCAATTTTCGAAATTAAAATATGTACCCATATGTGCGGTTAATAATTCCCCTTAAATAAATGATTATATTAAAATAAATGTGCAATTTTTTTAATTTCCAGAATTCTTACTTTTGTCTTCATATTTTTTGTCATAACAAATCATTTGACTAAATGTGTAGTGTCTAAAGATTGTTTGCTGTAATAAATTATTTGATTAATAACCAAATGCCTGAATGACATTCTCCATGGTAATAAAATCGTTTACGTAAAATATGTCATTAATGGTAAAAAACAAAGTTCTTTTCCGTGTTTGTCTACTTCACCGTGAAGTTGTTCTAACTTCACAATGGATTTTATGTGGCTTTCATTATAATTTATTCTACAATATTAAAAGAGGCAGAATACTATGAATTTTGCCCAAAAATCTCGATGTTTGGGAATGACGCAACATCAGAAGATCGCAGCACGAAGCTTGGGTGGGTAGCTAGTTAATCAGATAGATACGGTTAAACTAATCAAAACTTTAATAATAATCATTTATTTCGAGCAACAAGACTCATAGCGTTAGTAACAATATAGTTACAAACTACGTTAGTAACACATACACAAAAACAGAATCAGAAGCAGTTTATTACGTTTCGACTGGGCCTGTGTAGAATGCCCATAGGCAGCATAGGCAGCACTCAATTTTATTTTTAACCCCATTCTATTATCGGGTGTTTTCGCATTTTGCAATTGATGGTGGATCATTGCGTGTGAGCCATGGTGACCGTCTTTCAAGTTATCAAAATCAACAATTATACCTACCATGTCAATGACAATTCTGACATAATATTGTTGTAGCAGACTTTGACTCAATAATAAAAAGAACCATACTTTCAAGTACGGTTCCTTTTATTAGAAGGCTTTTTTTAATAAAGGTTTTTTCTTTAATATTAATGTATTATTTGGTTCCGGCCATCCATGACACTACGGCAAACTGCAGTATCACAACCGTATACTCCACCATCAGACTATTAAACTTCTGAGGTAGACGTCCATCTATCGTGAAAATCCGACAAGCAGTCATCTTGGAGAAATGTGCACGGTTCAGTCTCTGCACGTTTTTGCAAAATCTCTTGGCCTCCACTGTAACAGGGTTAAAAAAAATTCTTACACCTGCTTGACACTAGAAAAACTTTCTTCAGTCCTTAACCTGATGACCGTTACGTCAAAAAGGCAATAACGTGCCCTCGGCTATAGGCTGTCAATTACTAGGTACTTTATAGAATTCCGTAGAGAAGTCTGTCATGTAGTTATGACCGTGGCGTGCTGGGCACGGTTTGGTTTGTGATCTATACAAGACTGTAATGGTCAAAAGGTTGAAGCAAATATAAATACAGTCTCTGGTGTATGTTTGCTTGATCAAAAGTTAGACTTGTGAGCGAAACTAACAGTACCATTACTGTAATATAATAATATAAAAGTGAATCGCCAAAATGTATGTAAGCGCATAACTTGCGAGCGGCTGGACGAAATTGGATTTTTTTATTGTGATTGTTATTATCAGGAGAAGGTTTGTATAAAAGAAAATTTTAGGTAGGTAGGGTAGGTAGGGTAGGATAGGGAAGGGTAGTGTAGGTAGGTAGGGTAGGACAGGGTAGGGTTGTGTAGGTAGGGTAGGGTAGGTACCTACCTACACTACCCTGCCTACCTACTCTACCTACCTAGGTAGAGTAGGGTAGGTAGGGTACGTTGGGTAGGTAGGGTACGTAGGGTAGGTAGGGTAGGTAGGGTCGATAAAGTCGGTAGGGTAGGTAGGGTACGTAGGGTAGGTAGGTAGGTAGATAGGTAGGCAGGTAAGTAGACAGAGAGGGACAGGACAACGTCTATCGGGTCAGCTAGTGAACTTTTACAATAATTAATTAATTAGGATTGTTAAAATACAAAATTATTCTACTAATGAATTTTCTGCAATGTGAAATATGAGTATATTATTATGTTTACCATTATTATGGATATAATTATGAATTGTACCCCAAAAGATTATTTTAACTGCAAGTTCTCTGAGATATTATAGTTCTGCCTTTTAATGATTATCGATATGAAATATATGCCAAAAGACGATTCTGACTGTGAACTTTCTGCGATATGATGGTTCTACTTTTCGATTATAATGCATGAAAATATGTATGCCTAAAGATGATTCTGATTTATAAAATTATGAATTTTGAATGTATGATAAAGTGCCAGTGATAAAGTTTAGTGTAAATTTATGAGTGTTTGCCAATTAATTTTCTGCGAAATGAAGTTTATGCTATCCGCTGAAGTAATACTATGACATAAAAAGTTCTGGTATAATCCCATCTTCAAATGACGTAGGAAGTCTTTTACAGAATAAAACTGTGAAAATGGGCATAATTATGTAGTATGATTGGTCTTACCAGTACTTTGCGGAATGCTGAGCAGCCTACTGCAAGTAGCGTTTACATCGTAGAGAGTCATATAGAACAGCTCGCAGTTAGTACTGAATACAACGACGTAAGTGATATTGTTAAACAACCAAAGCATGGAGCCTATTACCGACATTTCGAAGTTGTACTGTAAATTAGAATAAAAAAAATATTTAAAAAAGTTTTTTTGTGCATGAGTAGTGGTATTTGAGAGACAAATATGTGGTATATGCTTTTATTTATTAGTTTACCTCATCAAAATTGCTAACATCTAGTTTTGATACTTCTATTGCTGCTTGCAGGTACAATAAAGTATTGAAAAATGTGTCAAGAGCTTGAAATAATGTCTGAAATAAAATAACAAATACTTTATCATGTTTTTTTTTCTTTAGCCTACGCTGTCCTGCTGCTGTGCAAAAATCTACCCCAACAAGTCCTACAAGGGAATTCTGTTCATTGCTACCTCAAACTAGCCTCGTGGTAAGGCGCTGACTGATGGCGTGGCACGGCACGGCATGTTGTGTGTAGGATTTTATTTTTAATCAAGTTATTTTTATCCTTATTTCATGGAGTTTAGAATTCATATTACTTGATTTCGATACAATCATACGCTGCGACGTGCTGTACCACCTCATCACACCGTAGCAGTCGTAGCGTCCCGCAAGTCACATAGGCTATAAGATTATGACAGCTAAAGTAATTGAAATAAGGTTTGGAATGGGTGCAGCGGTGTCTTCCGCAAATGGCGCGCAGCCCGAGTGGGGCCGCACCCAACATCAGACTATTCAAGCTCAGCCACTCTTCAGTGGCTGAGCTTGCTGCGGGACGCCACAACGTGATGCGGCATGCCAAAGCGTCCTTGCAGCTGCCGAAGTACGTCGTACCATGACGTTCCGTGCCACGCTGTCAATCCGCGTCGGCCCTAAGCGTCCAGGTGGTCACACCTTTCTGGGCCGTCCTCGGCGACACCATTTATCTGAAGGTACCCATTGCGTAGAGACTCTCGCCTAGCGGTCACTCTGCATGCGGTTGATATGACTCGCCCAATCCTATTTGAACTTAGTCTTTTTGCCTACATCTGATATGCCCGTTTTGGAACGTTGCGTGGTATTTCTGATTATCTCCTCTTTTTTTAGAATGCCGCGCCCCATTGCGTTTCTTGAGTGTCATAAGTTCATAAGTAGTGGAAGTTTGACCTTCAATATTACATGACCTACAGTAAATCGGTTAAGTCACTGGCAGCCTCATGGAATGTCATTAAAATATTTAACAAGAAAAAATAACCTTCAAATAATTTTATAATAATAATGCAAATTCTTAGGTATTAGATTATTCGATTCTACTCCACATCAAAACACATATCATAAAACCTTAAAAAGCCTTCTTACCGAAAACTTAAATATTTTCTTGAAAATATCATACGCTTCCATTAAATTGATGTATGCTTGGAAGAGTTTATTCAATTCATCAATGTGTTTCTCGTCTTCAAGCTCCATGTTCAGTTTACTATAGTACTCAACTTCAGAGATCCATGAAATAATTCCCTCTCTTATCAAGGCAATTATAGAAATACCATAAGTTGAGTGCACGTCAAAATACATCAATGAATATAAAAAAACCGCCATTTTGAAATTGCAAATCAATGACAAACAGACAATATAGAAAATACAATGATGACAAATTGCGAACCAGTTCCTTATGATAGACTTCTTGTGATGCTTAAATTTGATTAACCTAAAAGCATTTTGAATCTTCAAAATTATTAGGACATGTTCTTCTTTTTGTAGAATATTGAGGGTATAAAAGAAAATGAAAGGAATAACCATCATGGCAATATTAACTTTAAGAAAGATTTTTATAAATGGGCTAGGTACCTCGTCAAAATCAGACGAGAATTTTGAACAATGAAAAGTTATAAATCCAAGCACAGTAATGAGCGACACGATGTAGTAAGATACACGATGAGGTCTGATACAGCTGTACGCAATCGAGAACCTGGACAGGAACAGCATGTGCTGTAAACATCGGAAGGGGAGGAGAATGTTTTGGAAACTTTTATCCAAGAAATTGTCGGTGATAGAGGTTATGTTAATGTGTGCCTTCATGTTTAACTCTCTTTAACTACCTTACGAGCACAGAACACCGAGAACAGCTAAAAGACAACTGCTGTTAAATTAAATGTTTTATTAATATCATAAATATGACAAATACTATTTGGTTTATTATGGTTTACATTAATTTCGTTAATGGTATACACAAAGTCGTAGTTCGTGTATTTGTTCAAACTTCACAATTAATTATGTAACTTTTACCATCATGTAGATACTTTATTCCACAATGTTAGAAGAGGCAGAATATACGGATTTTGCTTAAAAATCTCGATGTTTAGGAATGACCCAACATCAGTAGATCACCAAACAAAGTAAACGACTTTCTGACTAGTTAGTCAGAAAGTGCAAGGATAGCCTTACGTGAAAATAGTGTAAATATTATATCACATTGTTTGGTCTTACCAGTACTTTGCATAATGCTGAGCCTACTGCAAGTAGCGTTTACATCAAAGAGAGTCATATAGAACAGCTCGCAGTTAGTACTGAATACAACGACGTAACTGATATTGTTCAACAGCCAATATATTGTGGCTATAACAGACGTTCCGTAGTCATTCTGCAAAATGAAATAATAAAAAGAGTTAACGTAGATTTTCTAAAAGATGTTCTGCCTAGCTTTTTCTCAAGTATGTTGGGGTTGGCTTGCATTCTAAATGGATTAAACTGATTACCAGTTTTAATTGAGCGACTGCCTGTCCGACTTCCACAACCCAGTCACTGGGTAATACAATACTCCTTGGTAAGTCTGGTTGTCACGCTTTCCGGCTACTGCCTACCCATGTCAAACTGTCAAAGATCTACGAATGACAGCCGGGACCAACGGCGTTCCGTGCTTTCCAAGACACAGAGGGGACTTAGTATATAATAAATGGATCTCCCATCTACGACTCAACCGCGGTTACCGTAGCTTAACGAAACCCTCACATTCCAAAAGTAAGTAGATATATTTGTCATCATTAACTTACCTCGCCAAAATGTGTCACATGCATTTTTGACATTTCTATTATTGTTTGCAGGTACAGTAAAATATTGGAAAATTTGTCTAGACCTTGAAATAAAGTCTAAAATATTATTTATCATAAATACCATTGAATAATATTTAGTTTAACTGATACTTGGACAGATAAAGGCTTTAGTGTCGGTGAAAAAAGGCTAGCCAACCTGCGTCTCGCCGACGATTTCGTACTCTTTTATCTTCGGCAGCAGAATTAGGGCAAATTTTGAGTGGCCTAAATAAGGCGAGCCTCGAGATTGGACTTTGAATGAACATGCCAAAAACCAAACTCAAGATTTACGGTGCCCAACGGAAACTATATGAGGAAAGTGTGGAGATTGCTTAAGATCCTGATTATAATTATCTACTTAGGCCAAATAGTCTCATTCTAGGCGAGACAGAAAAAGAAGTTGCTAGAAGCATCGAAAACGCCGAAGAGCTATCGTTTGATGAAGGTTCTCATGAAAGGAGACCCTCCAATGTGTTATAAACGCAAATTAATGGACGCGCATTCTCCTAATCCTTAAATA
The DNA here is from genome assembly GCA_947361185.1 of Charanyca ferruginea. NCBI lineage: Eukaryota > Metazoa > Arthropoda > Insecta > Lepidoptera > Noctuidae > Charanyca > Charanyca ferruginea. The sequence continues at coordinate 6,584,367 of OX376060.1, forward strand.
CGCCGCCCAAATCTGGTCTTTGACGGTTCAGTTGAGACCCAAGCTTGAAGTTTGCCAGCGAACGATTGAGCGCAGCATCCTGAGAGTCAAACTAAGGGATCAAGTTAGGAATCTTGTATTGCGCACCAAAATACAAATCGCCGGAGTCACTCAAAAAGTAGCCAAGCTTAAGTGGGACTGAGCCAACTACATTTGCCTCATGTTCATGTTCAGTTCCTAATTATAGGCTTCTTGTAATGCTTAAATTTGATTAATCTAAACGCTTTTTGAATCTTCAAAATTAATTGGACATGTTCTTCTTTTTGGAACACGTTGAGTGCATAAAAGGAAATGAAAGGAATCACCATCAGGACAACATTGACCTTAAGAAAGATGATTATAAATGGACTAGCAACTTCGTCAAATCCTGACGACCACCAGATTTTGTAACATGAAAAGTTATAAATAAAAGGGTACCAATGAGCGAGACGATGTAGTAAGATGCACGATGAGGTCTGATATAATTGTACTCTATCGAAAACCTAGACAGGAACAGCATGTGCTGTAAACATCGAAAGGGGAGGAGCATGTTTTTGAAACTTCTGTCCAAGAAATTGTCAGTGATAGGGTTTATGTTGATCTGTGTCTCCATGTTTAATTCACTTGAGCAACCGTACGAATTCTTAACGGAATGGGTTCTGACACCAGCAGGCTAAGAGACAACTGCCGTTTAAATTTAAAGTGTTTTATTCATTTAATCATCAATGTGTCAAGTAGTAACATTAATATCTTTAGTAGTATACTAAACAAAATCGCTTTATGTGTCTGACTGTTTGACTGGGTAGTTGTTCAAACTTCCAGATAGATTAGCTTTCACGATAATTTAGAGAATTTATTCCCGAATGGTTATGAGTATAATTCATGGTTAAAGCAAAGGAATCTCGATGCTTGGGATTGACACATAATTAGAATATCGTACACGTACGATTAAAACTTTTACAATGGGACCAGTTCATTTTTATTTCTTAATTTCATGGTACCATTTATTTGACACTTTGTACTTTAGTCATAATCAAATTAATTAATATTATTTAATTTGATAACCAGAATGATATAAATTATTATATAAAAGTTACAAATAGTAGTAAAAATATACTAAAAAAAATGTAAAGGGAATAGTATGGAGGGAAAGGGAATGGGGCATTAAAAAACTTGATCACATCGCTGTCAACGGTACACGTGCTCAAAAGTCTGTTCGGTTTAAAGACATTTATTTCTCAAAAAAAGAACATTACGGTTCACTTACATATTGAGAAATGCAAAGTAAATAATAAAAGTAGTTAGTAGTATAGTCTCTGTGACCACACACGGTTACACAAAGGAACAGAATTAAAATATATACTAGGTGACAATTCGGTGTTAGTACTTCTTTCTAACGTATTCTTCTAGTGTTTTTTTACATTTAAACCAACTGTTACTATCAAACACATCTTCTGGTATTTCATTGTAAAGTTTTGCTCCCTCATATAGTATATTTTTCCTGCCATAGTTGGTTCAAGGTCTTCTTAATTCTATTTTGTCTCGTCGTCTTGCGTTATATGTGTAAGTTTTCTTTTTAAAGTTAAGTTGCGAGTGTGTGCCTTGTGTTATGATTTTATGTATTAAGATGCATGTTTTAAGTGTATAGAGTTGATTAATTTTAAGTATTTTGGTATCATTGTAGATTTTAGTAGTTGATGTAAGGTAGTGGTAGTTGTAGAGTGTTTTTATTGCTTTATTTTGTAGTATTTGTATATCCTGGATTACTGATTTTGCTGCAGTTCCCCATATCTCAATGAGATATTCTATGTGGGGTCTAACAAGAGAATTGTATATCATTGCGCGAGCTTTTTTAGGAATGCAAGCAGACATTCGACGCAATGCTCCTACCAGAGAAGATAGTTTGGACTTAATGCTATCAATGTGGGGTTTCCAAGTTAACTTAGTATCTAAAATGAGGCCCAAATATCTTTCACTGCTTGATTTAGCAATATTTTCACTGTTTATTGTTAGTTGTATTTGGTTAAGAATTTTCTTATTTTTTGCAGCAAATATCATGTATGAGGTTTTCTTTGTGTTTATAGTTAGCAAATTAGACAGGAACCATGTATTTAGGATATTTAAATCTTCTTGAGCTTCTTTCAATATATCAGTAAGATTGTGACCAAAGTAGAACAAGCAAGTGTCATCTGCGTAAAGTGTGATACGGCCCGACGTTTTAACACTGCTGATGTTATTGATGTACATCAAAAATAATAACGGTCCGAGAATTGATCCTTGTGGGATTCCGTAGGTTAATTTACAAGGTAGACTTTCATAATTATCCATTTTTACAATTTGTGTCCGATTTTCTAGATACGACTTAAGTATTCTGTGTGCGGATCCCGATATTCCTGCGTCAGTTAACTTCATTAAAAGCAAATCATGACTAATTGTGTCAAATGCCTTTTTTAGGTCAATAAATATACCTAGGGCATATTGTCTGTTGTCTATAGCATTTTTTATTTTAGTAGTAAGATCTATAGTTGCTGATAAGGTATTTGATTTTGGTCTAAATCCATATTGTTGTTCAAAATAATAATAAATAATAATAATAAATAAATATCTTGGGACAACTCACACACGGTCATCTGGTCCCAAGCTAAGCAGAGCTTGTGTTATGGTAACCAGACAACTGATATACATACTTATATAATTTATAAATACATACATATTATAGATAAACACCCAGACACAGAACAAACAATCATGCTCATCACACAAAGTTTGTCCTGGGTGGGAATCGAACCCACGACCTCCGGCTTAGCAGTCAGGGTCAGTGACCACTAGACCAACAGGCCCGTCCAAAAAAGAAGTCTATGTCTGTTAGGTAGGTGTTAAGACGAAGGTAAATTATTCTTTCAAAAATTTTAGAGATTATTGGTAGTACTGATATCGGACGATAATTGCCCGGATCAGTCTTGCTTCCAGATTAAAAAATTGGAGTTACCTTAGCAACCGTCAGGCTTTCTGGGAATGTCCCTTGTTCAAGGCATTTATTTAAACAGTCTGTTAATTGATCCAATATTAGGTTTTTAATGCATTTTATTTCTTTAACAGTAATTCCATCAATTCCACTACTTGTATTAAAATCTAGGCTATCGATTATTGTATTAATTTCTTTCTTTGTGGTTGGTTCAAATGTTTGCAGCGTATGTGTTTGTGATAGTGTTCTATTTACTGTAAATTTTGTTTGTGTTTGAGTTATTTTATTGGCTAAAATAGAACCAACTGTGGAATAGAAATCATTAAAATGTTGGCAGATTTGTTGCTCATTTGTTATAACGTCAGTTTCAGTTTTTAACTTTGAAGGAGCACAACTTCTTTTGTGTTTATTATTTGCTAGCGTATTAATTAAATCCCACATTTTTTTTGGATGCTTCTGACACTTTTTAAAATTGTCCAGGTAATACTTCCTTTTTGTGTTCCTTATTGTCTTATAGGCTTCATCTCTTATGTGTTTAAATTTTATTTCAATTTCATCGCTATTCATGTCTTTTTTATGGGCACTCCATGCTTCGTTTCGCTTATTTATAACTTCTAGTACGTGTTTATTGATCCAATCTTCTCGAGGCTTGTTTAGAATTTTAACTTTCTTTACTTTGTTAATTTTTATTTGATTTGTAATAAATGTTGCTAGTTTTAAATAATCATTGTCTTCATTAATAAATTTGGCTTCTTCAACTGATTTATATAGCATGCTGTAATCTGTAGCTAAGTATTCATGTTTTAACTTTTTTGCGACTTTTGGTTTTTTCAGTTCCAAATATATCTGTTTATGATCGGATAAGGGAGTGTCAAGTAAGGTCATATGAAAGGTATCGTCTTGGATATTTGTTGAAATGTGGTCAATAATGGTTTTCGTAGTTTTTGTTTCGCGAGTACAGTAGTTGACATTTCTGTTATTTAATATTTGGTATCCGGATTCATTTAGCATACTTGCATAGATACTTGCTTGTCGGTCGTCATTTAGTAGATTAATGTTATAATCACCAAATATTAAAGCTCTTCGTTTTCTGTCTAGTTGTGATCCATACGTTTCTATAAATTCGTTAAAGTTTGTGCTGGGCGGCTTATAAACCAATCCAACATGTATACCATATTTTTCCAAGTATATCCAAAGGTATTCGTTTTGTGCTTTACTGTAAAGTTCTGTAATTTCATATTTGATGCTTTTATGTATATATGCAGATACGCCACCTCCAATGCGCCCCTTCCTGTATATATACTCGTGCGAATAGTTTGGAATTTGTAATAGGTTTGCATCGGCATCAGACTTGATCCAGGTCTCAGTGATTAAAATTATATGTGTGGTTCTCCTTATTGATTTCAACATGCATTGCAGCTCATCTAGTTTATTGCTTTTAACAAGGCTTCTAATATTTGTGTAGAGGAATTTAAGTGAAGTTCTTTTAGTACAGGTATCTTCGCAGCAAGTAATATTCTGATAAGTAATATTTGAAATGTTTTCTGCATAATCGAATGGTATATTTTTACAGTTTACTTCGGTGCTTTGTCGTTTTTTAAAGTTGAAATAATTATTTTAGGAATACCTCCTATGTACTTTATAATGAGGTCAGTTTCACCATTTTGTTGCCGTTGTTGTAATTCCACACGTAGTTCCTTTAAGTATTGTTGTTGAATAGGAGTTTGATCAGAGTAAACGCGAACTTGGCCTATGTCGTATTTGCTATAGTTACGCAAGATATATTTCGCAGTATCCTGCGATGCAAAATACACTTTTAGCGATCGATTTTTTCCGGGAATATACTTGCCTAGTCTTGTTAAGTTGCATGGGTTCGGACATTCAGGATAAATAGTTTTAATAACATGCATGACCTTGTTTTGGTCATGTTCGATTCTAGCGGTTCTATTAGAATTATTCGTCTCGGGTATACCAACAAAAATTACGTTCTTTTCTCGGCGATAGCGGTCTTGTAATTCTAGTATGGTACCTTCGAGAGGCGTTGGCGAGTTTTGGTCCAGAACGGGCGCGTTAGCGGCTTTAAGTTGAGAAATATCGGCTTCAAGCTGGGTGATTTTTTGTTGATATGTATTGTTGGTTAACTTTAAATCTTTTAGTTCTTGTCGAAGATCATTTTGTTGCATAGTTAAAGATTCCGAATTTTGTTTGGTGTTTTTTATTTCATCTTTTATTTCTGTTATTTCTTTTTGTAGTTGTAAATAGTTTTCTTGTTGGGTTTTGGTAAATTCTTTGAAAAATGACATTATATCCATTCGGAAATTTTCTAAACGGTTTGTATACTCACAGTCATTATCGGGTTGTTTCCTCTTTCTGTGGGTAATATTCGGAATTTGCTCTAGTGTACGTAGATCAGGCGCTGATCCACATCCGCTGTCGCTTATGGACTTGCTACCGTTCGGCGATCGCATTAAACTCATGTTTGTCTACCCACGGACGCTCACCGCGCTTACTGGGTCTTGGAGTGAACGAGTTAAAAATATCACCACTCTCGTTTACTCGCGGGGGTGAAGGGCGCCGCAAGCGCACTTACGTTGAGGATGTTAATTATAAGTAGGTTGTAACTAATTTTGCACTGCCTTTGTAATTGTGATGCTTAGAGTTCAGTAATAAGGATTCAATTATATTGACTCGCAAATAAAGAAACACTAATTATTATATTGACACCTTGACACACGTCTGTTCGCCGTGGTCACAGAGAACCAAGTTTTCACTGTTACTGTTACTGTTACGTGTGGACTCTGTAGCCCAAGAATAGGCCAGCCTTCGGGGTATGGGAAGAGTCGGTCAGGCGCTTGGCGATATCCCGAGCGATCCTAGATTTTCCGCCTTAAACGACTCAAACATATAGCTTCCAAAATAGCTGTGATACATATTTGCGCCGTTTGATGTTTTAGCACCTTCAGTATGCCCCAGCACTACACATATTACTGGAGAGAAGGCCTGGCGCAAGGGTGTCGACACATGTCACATCCCACACTAAATGCCTACCTAACTTCCAAGGCATTATACTCAGAAGACCATAATGCCTTGGAAGTTGGGTAGCGGCCAGCTGAGATCAGCTAGCTGCTGCTTCTGCTTTTTTTTGGGACAAACCCGCCACACTATTCCCAAACCATTGCAACTCCTGTAAGCCAGAATCAACAGTTGCGACCACCAAAAAAGTGCCGAAGCAATGAAGCTTGACGAGTCCCGGAGAAACGATTCAACTGTCTCGGATTCCGCAACGAAACACCGCTACCACCGGCTTCCACTTCCTTGTCTTGCTGGATAGGCCATGATATCCGAGGCAGTCGACAGCTTCACCTCACTGACAGCTATGTGAAGCTCTGCAAGAAGCGCCTAGATAGGCGTAGCGTGTATGAATGTAGCATCACCCAGCATTGTATCTTTGTTAGGTGACGGGAGTGCCTGAACCCAGAAGCCCGACTCCCACTCACCCATAGCCAGTTGGTTGGCCCAGCACAATTGGTGAACGTATTGATTCGATTATTCTGTTCTAACCTGCTAATCATCTGACTGTCTCTGGGAAGATAGGTTCATAGGCATACCCGGATATAAATCCGGGTTAGCCAATTTCAAGCCATCACATATTCGTCAAACTTATTGGCCTTTAGGAGGTAGAAATCTGTCTAAAGGTATATATAAAGAATGTGTCAAATGTTTCAGGTTTAGGGCGCAAGCAGTGCAACCCATCATGGGTCAGTTACCATGTACGAGAACACAGCTTGACTTCCCATTTTATAATTGTAGTGTCGACTACGCCGGGCCAATGCTGATCGCTGATCGCAAAGGTAGAGGTTGCAGACTCATAAAGTCATATATCTGCGTATTTGTTTGCTCGGCTGTAAAGGCTATTCATCTGGAGCTTGTAACAGATCTTACCAAAGACGCTTATCTAGCAGCTTTAAAGAGATTTGTCGCACGGCGGGGTAAACCACACAGCATCCTCTCCGACAACGGCACGGCGTTTGTAGGTGCCTTCAATGAACTCACACATTTCTTATCCAATTCTAATTTAGAGGCAGATCTTGCTCAAGAGGGTATTAAGTTTAGTTTCACACCACCATATAGTCCCCACTTTAATGGAATAACAGAGGCCGCTGTCCGTTCTACTAAAAAACACTTAAAAACCATACTTCATTCTTCACATTTTACATATGAAGAAATGGCTACATATTTAGTTCAAATCGAGGCTATATTGAATTCTCGTCCCCTGGTTCCCCTTTCATCGTCACCTTCCGATTTTACAGCTCTCACCCCCGCTCACTTTTTAATTGGACGACCACTAATATCGATTCCTCAGCCGCAGGTACACTCTGTCAACATTACCCGGTTGGACCGCTACAAGAGAATTGAGCATCTACGACAGCACTTTTGGAATCGATTCAGTCATGAATATGTTGTCATGTTGCAGCAAAGAAATAAATGGCATGCGTCCACAGGAGAACTACAATTGAACCAACTAGTTCTAATAAGAGAGAGGGCGCAACCACCACTACTATGGTCAATGGGCCGTATCGTGAAGGTGTTTCCTGGACCAGATGGCGTCACAAGGATAGCTGAAGTAAAAACAAAGAAGGGCATCATTAAAAGGGCCTTCAATAACATTTGTCCTCTACCTATTGAAGACTACGCTTCAACCCGGGCAGGATGTTCGGAAGCTTCTGGAAGGAGGGCGGAGACTGCAGCGGCACGGCGGGGCGCGGGGGACGAGGCGCCCGCGCCGGCCGCGCCGGCCGCGTTGGACCAGACTGCCGACGACGACGACGACGAACGTCACGATTCCGTATAGTACGCGCGCCTTGTCTTTGAATTTGTAAACCCTTTTAAGTATTTATCAATATAATATTTAAAATCAACCAGTCGCCTCATTGAAGAGCTTACCATCTACGCAAACATACAGTCCCCGACATCTACATTTCTATTTTAGTAGAAATTGTAGAACTTTAAGAATGGTGTCAATATCACCTTCTAGCGTTCCATCGTCTAAATAGCACACGTTAAATTTTGAGTTTAGTTGTAATATTGTCGGATGAATAGCCGAACTAAAAATAACTGGCCTGAGAGGGTCATCTTGTTGTCATCCGATTTTAGATTCTAAAACGTAGTTCTTATAAAGTGATTTTGAAAAGTGCCTACACATAGAACCATAAATGTCAGTTAGGTAATTCTTTTTGAATTCGGCCACGCTCTGTATTATGTGAAAATAATAACGTGTAGTATATAATAGTAAGTTGGTCATAATGATATTATTAGATGACCCGTTTTCGGATATGAAAAATAATGCATATGGAGCTAAAAAGAAAACGCCAATCACATCTAGAAAGCTTTAATATTATTTCTACGTTGTCAGAAATGCAAATTGCAATAGCACAACAGTGTAGTTAGTGATTAGTCCAAGTAGTCCTAGAGGCAGTGAAGCGTCCACGAAGGTCACACCGCAAAGGTCAATCTTGCTAAAATTTGTTTCATGTAAACGTTGGATATTTCTGAAAATTTTCTTTTCTTCATCTGTAAATGTAACAGGGACTGTGGTTTTGAAGGTCTTCAAAAAAATATCTACTTAGGTACTGACTGCTTCCATTACACAGTGTGAACAAATGCAATAAAAATACATGATAATGAGATCAAATTTTAAACTTTAAATATAAAACTAAATCAATATAGGTAATATAATAATAATAATATTTATGGCTAGTCCATTCATAATAATAATAATAATGTATCTTTATTTTAGACATACGTCCATACATTTTTACAAGATAGCGTTTGTAAGGTTGTTAATAGTACACACAAAAACAGCCGTTAGTTTTTTGTTAGTAAAATAGTAAGCAAATAATAAAATGGGACTGAATTTTAGTAACTAATTTAATTTTTATTTTATAATGACTTACAGAAAAAAATGGTATATGTACCTGAACAATTTGAACTTATAGTCAGCGTGCAAGAATCTTGACATTTCTTCAGTGCTCCATAAAACATCTCGCAGCGCCAGCTGAACAGCAATTGTAAATATAGATCTTTTACAATCCATAGAAGACTAAAACTAAATCCTGGTGGAAGATACTGTAAAAAAAGAATATTTGGTACCCCCACGGAGCCTTACCTATGCGATCGACTGCGCATTTTGTCCATCAAACTACGGAATATGGAGCAAAAGTTATAACTGGGTAACGACTTTTAATTTCGGTGGGAAAAATTGCTGCTCATGGCAGTGTGCAGTGTAATGCATTCTAGACATTCTGCTAAATACACCTGTAAGTAGAATGCCAGTTACAGGGGTAGTCACAATTTAAAGCTTTTCCATTACCTTGAAATCTAGGTTTTGAAAAAATGGATAGAAATAACCTTTATTATCTCCGAAGTAAAAAGTTTCCCAGGTAAGGGACAAGAAAAAAAATTACAACAACAATAAAATGTACAAAATTAACAGAAAGAACATAGAAGATTCGGAATCGATAAGCGTCTTTTTCGACTCGTTATGTATGAAACATTTATTTTGTGAAAGCATGGACTAAAAATCCAACTAGTAGGGGAAGTACGTATAAATTAAATACTTACGGACTCATCACTCACTATTGTTATGATAAGTTGAACATCAATCGGTGTGTGCAAACATGTATCAACCATGTGAATTAGTATCTGCAAGTAGAAAACATATCAAATCTTGGTGATTCTTGAAATATTGCCTCTAAAATAGACAACCATTATGTTTCAAATCCTAGATCATAAACAAACGACTTATAAGCAGAAGACGCATTCAGACTTACCAAAGGCTGAGAAGATATTTTGAAAACATTATAACATTTTAATATTTTTTTATATGCACGAAACTTACAAATCTGTATATTATCATTATTGTAAATCTGGGGTTTAAGAACTTGTTCATTCCATAAAATAACATAAGTTTCTAAGTGACTAATGAATCTGATTGCATGTATCATATTTGCATCAAAGCAAAATAACATAAAATTACATGCAGTCATTGACAAGGGTGAACCAAGAATCAAAGTAGCAGCGGTAACTAATAAATGAAAGACCACAACCAGAATAACTGCAATCCAGTTCCATTTGACAAAGCTCTTGATGATGTCCGTCTTTTTAAATAGTCGATGAACTTCTTGAATGGTCAGAACAACCGCTATATTGATTTTTGTGAAGATAATGTTAAGAATATAAATGACGATGAAAGCTAAAGAGTAAAAGAATATGTCACAGAACACGAAACAAAGCAGTAAAATTTTTGATTTTCGGATTCTCGAAGTCATAAAAGAACGAATTGCAAATGGAATAACGCTCAATATTGTCCAAAATAACGAAAAAACTTTGGTTATGAGGTTATTTGGTGTAATTAAGTTACGTTTAATCGAATACTTGGATGAGAAAAAAGTGTTCTGCATCAGATTCAAAGGTAGAAGCATTGACTGAACATCTTTGTCAACTACGTGATTAAATATAATTTTAACTGAATTCTTTTTGTGATCGTACGGATATATTTTCTTCTTGAATAGTTTATTATAAAATCCTTTAAGAGCCATTTCAGTAACGTTGAAACGAAATGAAGATTACTTATAGAAAGGAATTATTGTATATATATTATGAAAGACAATAATCATTAACGTTATCAAGAGATACAATATTTTGAGGTAATTATCATAAGGACATAAAGTTTATTTTTTTACTTCTATTATGTGTTTATGTAACAGATAATTTATCATTGTTCTACATAACGACTCCAATTCTTATCTTCCATCACGGTGGTCATCATCTACATTATTAAATACTTTCAGTGCATACTTGATTATTTGCTTTTCTTGACATTTTCATAAAAAGTGACACATTTAAGTACCATAAAATTTTTGAACAAATTGCTTGTCTTAAGCTAGACTTAGCAAGATGAAAAACAGCATTCAAGTATATAGATAGAATAGGCCCAAGATTATAATGAAAAATAGCAAAAAAAAAACTAAACGACAGAACGTCTCTAACATTGAAAATAAAAAACACAGGTCAAATATTGTCTCAAGCAGAACAAAAAGATATTATGGTTTAAAGAACGATATTATGTAGTTTACAAGACAAATACATACTTAGTTATGGAAGGAAATGTTTCGTAGGATTCTAGTATAACATTATTATATTCATAATCGTCCTGCTATTGCCCAATGTCATTTGGGGTCAGCGCAACACGTCTTCTGCTTCCATTCCGTCCTGTCAACCGTCATGCAATTACAGATTCCCTTTTGACTCGAATGATTCTTCACACAATCCATCCATCTTTTTTTGCCCTTCCTTTACCTTTCACATTAATATTCATAACCCTTTTGGCCACATGCGTACTATCCCTTCTTTGCACATGTCTGCACCAAGACAAACCATTCCCTTTTAATCGATCTGTTTCACGACCTATCATTTCGATCCATACAGTACGACAGGTCTTATCACGGACTTGTAGATTTTATCCTCTAACTTGAGGGGCACCCGTGGGTCACAAGATGTTTCACTGACCGGTCACCAATTCAAGTATATATTATAAACTAGCTGACCCGACAGACGTTGTCCTGTCCCTCTCTATTATATCCTACCAAATTACCTACCTACCTACCCTACGTACCTTACCTACTCTACCTACCCTACGTACCTTACCTACTCTACCTACCCTACCAATCCAGGAAGGATTGGTAGGTATCCTACCTACCCTATCTACCTACATACCTGCCCTACCTACCTACATACCTATCCTACCCTACTCTATCTATCTACCCTATCTCCCTACCTGCCTACCAACCTACCTACCTATCGACCCACCCTACCTACCTACCCTATCCTACCCTACCTACCTAAAATTTTCTTTTAAACAAGCCTTGTCCTGACAATAACGAATACTAAAAAAAAGAATTATCCAATTTGTTGCAGTCGTTCGGAGGTTATGCTCTTACATACATTTCGGCGATTAATTGTTATTTAAATAGATTAAAATATACCTAAATTAAGATTGTAGGAAAGCAAACTGCAATAGTACAACAGTGTAGTGAGTGAGAAGTGCCATCACACGTAACAAATGACAATTGTCTATGTAGAACAGGCCAAGTACACTCATCTTGCTGAATGACGTACGGTGCACACGCAAAACATTTTTGCATAGCTTCTTTTGATTATCTGTAAATAATGAAATGGGATTATTGTTGTTTTAATAGAAGTAGAATTGTAAAGGAGCTTGTCAAGGGCAGTTCTACCACTATATCTATTTCTGCCGCAAAGAAAGAAAGGAAAAAATATCGTTACAGTAAAAATAGAATATACTTTAAACTATAAAAAACAGACACCAATGAGTATAATGCCAAAAAGGCCTCATCAACATTATTATCGTCATATCAGCCTATTGCCATCCACTGCTGAATGTAGGCCTCCCCCAGAGATCGCCAACCAATCCGGTCTTGGAAAACCCGCATCCATGCGATTCCAGCCACCTTCTTTAAATCATCGATCCATCGTGCCGCAGGGCGTCCCACACTATGCTTGCCCAAACGCGGTCTCCACTCCAGAGTGTGTCTACTCCATCTACCGTCTGTCCAAACGCAGACGTGGCTGGCCCACCTCCACTTTAGCGTGCTAATTCGACGCGCAACGTCAAGAAGGCCTCAGTTCAGCATAATGTCAGATGACAACATAAAGTGCGCCACCACTCTGACGCCTGGATTTTCAGCTGCCGCCCACGAGTTCCTTACGCCAAAATATTGAATACATAAAGAAGACACTACACACATACACATACACACACATACACATACTATACACATTGCAATATAACAATGTTATATGACTTTGTCATTTGTCGTTCTGCAGTGTTGTTCACTGCTGCATATTAAGTTATATAACACTGTTGTAAACATTAATAACATGTAAAATAAAATGTTTTATAACATTTAGCCTCCACATTACTGAAAAATGTTACATTACAATGTTTTATAACATGAAAATGAAAGTTTTTAAATGGCCAATTTTAGCGCTATTGTAATTTATTTAACACTAGCTTCTGCCCGCGACTTCGTACGCGGATCCTGTTGCTTATGCCAGCGACAACGGGGTCGGCAAAATCGAAGATCTGAAACGTCTGATGTCGAATTCAAATAGCCCGGGGACGGGAAAACAATGGGATGCGCGAGATGATTCGAGACGTTCAAAAAGTACAATTTTGAATCATACCTCCGATGGCGGAATATGTTCCTTATCAACCCAAGGAAGGTCGCCATGACCTACGGCTATATCTCTCAAGATATAGCCGTACACACACACACACACACCGACACATCCGATTCTTCAGATGATATCGACATTCTGTTAAGAGGATGTCGAAGTCGATCAGAATTCAAACGTTCGTTGCGCTCTTCTTCTGTCTCTTCATGCCGTACTCCAGCAATTCTTTTTCTCTCACTTTCTAACTGATTATGAATATTTTGTTGTGTGCGTGTTCGGGACAATGTATACTTAATATTATAAAGCTGAAGAGTTTGTTTGTTTGTTTGGTTGAACGCGCTAATCTCAGGATCTACTGGTTCGAATTAAAAAAATATTTTTGTGTTGGATAGTCCATTTACCGAGGAAGGCTATAGGCCCATGCGAAGCTGGGTCGGGTCGCTAGTGTGTGATAATCTCGATCAGCAGTTAGTCGTGCATCACGTTCATCATTCCGTTCAAAAGACTTGTTAGTAGATGTGCGAATACGCTGAGAACTCAGCGTGATTCTGTATCGGTTCCGATTTGCGAGACAATGCATGTCGCTCACGATCAGCGGACAGTCGCGCATCACGTTCCGCACTTGTCTCTAGAGACCTAGAAGCAGATGCGTAGATACGCTGAGAACTCAAGCGCAATTCTCTATCCGTGAACGTCTCCGACTCGCGAGACAATGTATGACGTTCACGATCAGCGGTCAGTCGCGCATCATATTCTTCACTGGCCTCTAGAGACCTAGATGTAGATGCGTAAATGCGCTGAGAACGCAGGCGTACTTCGCGATCTGAAGAGGTTTCCACGGAGCGAGTTGCAGCCTGATGTTCTCGAACAGCATCAAGTCTCTCCTGACGCTCTTCGGTAGATTCTTTGGATCTTATGATCCTAAATCTTTTAGCTCCTTTGGAACATTGGGAAAGATTTGACCTCTTTCTAGGCATGGTTATAGTTTTATTGTAAAGATACCTGATCAATTAAAATCTAAGTGACTGCTCCCCTGCGTTACCGGGTAGGCTACCGTGTCACTAAGATAAATGGAAAAGGAAATTAAACACCCATATAACATAACCCCGAAGGCATATTTATTCGATAAAATAAAAAAAATAATGGGAATTTTGGCCAGTAGAGTCAAATTTTCAATGATATACCATCGTCATCAAAAATCAGTCCTAAACTGTTACCGCCTTTACCGCGTGGAGGTACTCCCAGCTTATGTTATTTTATAAGAAACAGTGAAATTAGTGATAGCTTTGATTTTTACATCAGATGTTTCTGATCTTCGATTTTTATAAGTCAACAGGAAATGCCCATCAGACCGAACAATTTTTGCTAAGACGTCATTCCTATATGTGTCATGGTGTAGCTGGGCTCTTGGAGTTCCACATCAGGTGTTCCAGATTTTCAAATTTATTCTCTCAGCAGAAAATGCTCATCACGTGGAACAATCTTTGCTATGGTACCATTTTTGTATCTCTTATAGTTTAGCTGGTCTGTTGCGGTTCTGCATCAGGTGTTCAAGTTTCCAAGATAAATTATAGCCTATATGTTGCCCAGACTTAATACCTATACAGCAACAAAAAAATCATTCAAATCCGTCCAGTAGTTCCGAAGATTAGCGGGTACAAACAAACAGACAAACAGACAGAATTTTTTTTTTGGATTCGTGATCTTTTACTGTTCCTAAACCCCCCTCAATTATTATTTTTTTAATATATTCAATGTACAGACACAGTTTTGTTACTGTTTTATTATATGTATAGATAGATATTAGACTTAGTAAGCTTTCCGAATAATAAATAAATAAATAAAAAACATATTACGTCACATAATATACGTATGTACGCACCTTTACATTACAACTGGTATACATAATATCTATAGGCAGTGGTGACCATTTCACATTTGCCATCCAATGACCTAAAAAAAAGAACGTCAGAAATATTCACCTGTACCAGTTGTTACTAGAATGAATTCACATGAATTCCGCACAAATTTGATTGCTTCATAGAATTCCTCGAACTTCAGATTGAATAAGATTTGTATGACCAAGTTTTTGATCATCCAGAAAGAAAGAAATACTGACGCGGTAGGATATTGATACTGGAAGAAAAAAAGGGGTGGCAAGTTAAAAGAAATTGTGTATAAACATGTTTGAGCTCATATTGGAGAATCTTGTGACTAAGGGGCTGTTTCCACGAATGAGAGATTCGCGGCGATATTATCGTCGTGCCATGTATTTCTATACACGCTCTTAGAACGTGTCTACACACGGCGATGCTTATCGCGGCGATGCGACGAGTGGCTGAGTGCGAGCGAAATTTCATCGTATCGCTTTCATTAAGACCGAGATCACCCTACGATAGAAGCGCGGAATCATCGCGATTCTGTCACTCGTGGAGACGACCCCTTAGTAAAACCCATACGAATCGATCGGTCAAGGTTAAGCGTCGCTTGACGTGTTTGGTCCATAGATGGGTGGGACGGAAAACCGTTGGTCCCGGTTTTACTAAATTAATAGACTTTACACAATAAAAACAATAGCTCCTTGACTGCGGCTACTCGAAATTTGGAGAGTGTATCACTCACTGTGTGAATTACTTGAGTGCACTAGGCGCAATATTTTGTTATTACATTTAGCAAGTATGTCGGCGGTATCTAGACGGAGCGCCACGAAGTCGAGCCGGTCTATTCTATATTTAAATCATCCTCGGAGAATAATTCACCCGCTCACTTCCAGCTTAGGGAAATTAAAGTGAGATGCCATTTCGTCATGATGCTAAGAATGAGTGCTTATTTGAAGTTAATTTTACCTATATTTATAAAGGGAACTTTTTACAAAATAGTACTGGAACTCATGGCTAATTAAAGCCATTCGGATCGATCGCTTAAGGCAGGGGAGGACAGTCACATACATTTGGCTTAGACCAAGAAATGGTGGCTCCATCTACATGTTGTTCCCAAAACTTTAGGTTTACTTTGTAAGTAAAGCATCTCAGCAGATGTCGCTACAAAAACAAATTTCATTATTATCGTGATTATTATACATTTTATGACATAAAATATATAAAAAATATATTTTAAGTTTTAAATAAATAAAGGATGATTTTGATTTTGATGTGCCGTGCTTCGCCGAGGCCATGGACGCCTGGAAACTTGCTTGCCCGAGCACTGATTTACCCGACAATCCATCTTCTCAGAGGCGGTGGGATGAGCCGCTCTGCAGGTTAGTACAGAATAATTTACTTTCCACTTCTTCTAATTCTGCTGAGCGAGCGCGTCTGCTGGCTGTGGGTAAATGGGAGTCGGGTCTTTGGCTTCTGGCACTTCCGTCGTCAAACGTAGGTACTATGTTTGACGACACTACTTTTCGCCTCGCTGCTTCCTTACGTTTAGGAGCATCTTGTTGTTCTCCTCATCGCTGTCGTTGTGGGGAAGCTGTCAACTGCCTCGGACACCACGGCCTATCGTGCAACCGGAGTGCAGGTCGCATAGCGCGGCACGCGAATATAAATGACATCATTCGTCGTGCTCTCGTCGCCGTCGGCGTTCCAGCAGTTTTGGAGCCCAACGGCTTGGCACGCGACGATGGCAAGAGACCGGACGGCATGTCATTATTTCCTTGGAAGTTGGGTAGGCCTTTAGTGTGGGACGCTACATGCGTCGATACTCTTGCGCCATTCCAACTTCCTAGCTCAGCGTGCTGTGCTGGTGCTGCTGCTGCGGCTGCAGAAAACCTCAAGCGGCGAAAGTATAGTCACCTTGGGGATAACCTTATTTTCGAGCCGTTTGGGGTTGAAACCCTCGGGTCGTGGGGTCCGAGTGCTCATCTCCTTTTTAAGGAAATTTCCCAAAAGGTTAGTTGACACTTCTCGTGATCCAAGAGCTGGTTTTTACTTTGGGCAGAGGTTAAGCATTGCCATCCAACGGGGCAATGCAGTCAGTCTCTTGGGCACATTCCCAGATGACGGCAATGTGGAGGAATTTTTTGATGCCTTATTATAATAGTTTATTTTTGGTTTAATAGTTATAGGTTTTTCTTTTTTTAATTGTACGTCTGTAAATAGTTTAATTGAAATAAATTCTTTACTCATTGAAAAAAGTTTCAAATTAAAATTGAGCTTATTTTAATATTTATACACATTAAAATAACTAAGATGTAATTTATGTACTGACCTTCTTTTTGTCTGGTACTGTCTGTTAAAAATTTCAAAATGGTGGCTATATCACTGCGTAGGTGCATGTTTGTAACATCGTTTTCATTTTTAGTTTTAATTTCGGTTGTGTAATCTTCCAGAAAGTACGACAAGTGATAATAAGTCAGTTTCGCTTTAAATGGTTTCGTTACCGTTGATAAGCGGTTGCACCAAATAATAATGCTCTATTTCTATCCATCCAGTACATCTGCCTGCCTGCCTGCCTGCCTGTCATTATATAGATGGTGAGCTCACATGCCCGCAATGTGCGAGGGTCTTCACAAAGAAGACTGGTTACATAAGCCACATGCGACCTGAAGCAATCGCCTTGACCGAAATCGGTGGGATCGCATCATCATCATCATCATCACATACCTATACTATCTATAGCTAGCTATAAACGCTGTATTAGTTCGGGAACAAATTGTAGATGGCGCCGTTGCGTTTGTTGGCATAAATATACCGTAAGAGGGCACTCTTTACCCGTATACTTAATACTCATACAACATAATACTCTTTGGGTTAAGTAAAGCTACGCTTGCCGAGATCGGTCCGTGAAAATGGCTGACCACTCATTTAATACTGCGGCCCCTCCGTGCCAAGAAAAGTATGTAAAGCCGTTGGTCCCGGGTGTTATTCTTAGATCTTTGCAGGTCGTAATGGGTAATCAGAAGCCAGAAAGTCTGACAACCAAGAGGTATCGTGTTACCCTGTAACTGGGTTGTGGAGGTCAGAAAGGTAGTCGCTCCATGTAAAACACTATTATTCTGCTGCATCCTATTAGACTGGAAGCCCCATCATGATTGGGAAAAGGCTTGGCCGATCACTGTAGGTTTACACTCAATTATAAATAGATTTTTCCAAAGAACTGTACTTACGTCCTCATAATTAAATTTAGATTTGAATGCTTCTATCAAATGTTGAACATGAACCAGATTATAACAGAAGGCCTCTACCGTAGAATACAGAACCTGAAAATGACGAATAGGATGTAAACAAAGCACGACGCTGTATATTTACATGTATCATTATAACACTTCGTTATTGGTATATCTAATAGTCGTGACTACGTCTGTTGAGCGCTTAAAGTGCAGCATGGTTGGATTTTTTAGGATCTTAAAGAAAGGATTCATAGGAACATGACTATTGGTATATATTTTTAAGGTCCCATCAAAATAGGTGGACAAATTTTAACACAGCGTTCAGTATGTCTAACCAAATATATCCAAGCAAATGAACACTTATTAAAGTGATTTTATATTGTCCTAAAATAATAAATGGGTATGTTCGAGGAAAGTTTATTCACCCTCAACCGTGGCCTGTTCTCGAGTTGCGCTCAATTACCTACTATCTTCTACTTGTCCTAACACTATCCTAAAAAGGTGATGTCGTGTAGTCAACTGGATGATGTTTTAACAGAGCTGACTAGGTAGGTAGGTGCAAGTAACTACTTATTTTAGGGTAAAATAAAATCACTTTTATCAGTGTTTTTTTTTGCTTGGATATCTTTGATTAAACGTACTGAACGCGAGGTTAATACATAAATAAATATCAAATTATAACCAAATGTTGTATATTGCTATTCTATTAAAGCAAATGATTTTTGAAAATGAAAGCAATTGAATTCTCTTAATTAAAAAAATATACACAAACTTACAATAGTCAGTCCTCTAGGTTAGTAATTTTGATCATTTTAAAATAGTATTGAATATAACCTAACCTAACCTATAAATAGTAATAGCACATGAATTAGTTTACTAAGATTTGGTGATCATTTCGTCTTTGAATAAAATTTGAAGAGTAGTAATAACTAAAACAGGTAGAGCCATTGTAATTTTAGATTTTCTTTTTTTTTTTGCTACATGTTTAGTTTTTTTGGTGTTTAGTATTTTTTTTTTGTAATGGAGCTTAGGATCTTAAAGCGTTTTTTTGGTGGTCTCTTAAAAAATAGGTGCCATTCTGCCTAACGCTTTGGGATATACAAATACTTGATGGTTTTTACTTACTCGAAGTTGATAATTGTGTACGATAATCTTGTAGCACTGTATTATTTGGACAAACGCTTGAATCATTCTCTTAATATCTTGTTTACTGCAACTTTCTCGCTGCATTAGTAACAACTGAATATTCCATAACACAACCTTATCAGTCAGTAATTTAATTAACCTCATTGCGTAGATTAAATTTGTATCAATCGACACCATGATCAATACATAAAACATGACATTAAGTGGAGGCCTGAAGAACATCACGTATAAGTAACTAAGCATAATGATATAAAATCCAAGGAGTGTAGTGACACTTAACCAACTTCTCTTGATAAATCGTTTGACAGAAGAGTTATTAGGAAGATATCGATGCACTTCTTGAAAGTACAAAACAAATTCAACATAGTTCTTGGTTCGACTGAAGTTCATGAGAAAGTTTATAATGAATCCCAAACACCGATAGCTAAAGTCGAAGAAGGAAGTAAAGATCAGGAAATTAGTAGAACCGTATCGTAGCATATTGTCATCAAACATTGTTTCTATAATACGATAGATATAAGTTGTTAGGAATATTACTGCACCACTTATTAGTATAAAATTATTTAAAAAATGATTTGGATGTATGAAATTATTTTTGATGTGATATTTTGGATTAAGTACTAGAGCTTGCATCAAATTCAGAGGCAGAAATATTTTCTGAACTTCTTTATCGAGTTGGTTATTTACATGTCCGTTTCGAGTCTCCATTTTGAATGGAAGTCGCAACAACAAATTAAATATTATGAGTCCTACCTATTATGGATAAGTTAAAACCATCCACACTCAATATTATAAATGCGAAAGAGCGCTGAAGCTGCCTGTCTGTTTGTTACCTCATCATGCAAAACCACAGAACTGATCGTACGGAAAGCCAAAGAGGCTTGGGATTTGGATAAGGGCATAGGCTAAATTGAAATCCACCACCGCAATAATGGACATTCACGGACGATGTGGTAGGCAAAAACTAGTATCCAACAATAACAATCCTGCCGGAAGTTAGTAAAAATGGAAAGATGGTTATTTCCTACTCTTTCACATTTGAACGTCTAATTAGCTGTAATTTGGCACACACATAACATAAAGATATTGATAAGATATTTTTTTTTTTTTTTTATGTTCTCATGAAATCATTTAGGGCTTTGGATTAATTTTAAAGTCTAGGCAGACAAACTCGAGGGCAGGAACTAGTAATGAATGAAGCGCTAAGTCACCGGCAGAATATGGGGCGTAAATGTTTATTGAAACTATGAAATTTATATTACATATTACATTAGTATGAGTGACGAAAGACTAAATAGAGTAACATAACTTTTCGGTGTTAATACAGCACGACATTACACATATACAAATATTAGTGGTTATGGTGGAGTAATTGGGCTGGCAGGTTGCTCGATGGACCGTTTTGCGTTGTTATAGCTTGCGGGAGAGAATGTGGTCACTGGTTTTAAAGGAGGGAAACAGAGACTTACTTGGAATTTTCTGAAGCGCGCCGTGATGAAGGTTCAGACACGTGTTCCGGTGTTTTGAGCCTTGCACTTAGTTTATTGTCCCACTAGTGTCGGTCGACATTTCAATTCACTTTAGAGTTTGTATAGTTTAAATCTTGAGGGTGGTGCTATTCTCAAGAACTTAGAGAAAATGCGTGTATACAGGGTGTCCAGTAAATAGCACGACATACTGCAGGGGGTGATAGCTTGGGTCAATACCTGCCAAAACAACGCAATATATGTTCAGCAAAATCTTACGGATTTACAGCTTTACAAAATTTTCCGAAATATCGAAAAATCTCTACCTTGAAACAGATTTTTAAGCATCTCGTAATGAAAAATTCCTTTTCTAGTATTTTTTTTGTGCATCTTATTCGTGAATAGTTACTTTACTCATTGATAAGTCTTTTTTCTATCAAAAACAAAAATGTTTTCACAGAACAATTTTCTTATCGTTTTACTTTAACCTACAGTGGTGAACAAAACTCCGTAAGATTTAGCTGAACATATATGGTGTTGTTTTGGCAGGTATTGACCCAAGCTATCACCCCCTGCAGTATGTCGTGCTATTTACTGGACACCCTGTATATATGTTAGGCGGTTGGAGTTATGACATAAAGTTGTTACGCGGTTGAAATTTTGACTACAAGTATTTGTTGTATGAGCGGTACACACCTCAAAAACTTAGAGGTGTGCGTTGAGATGTCTGACTAGAAGTGATTTTTAATCATGGCGTCGCTCCCGTGCACACCACCACGGAAGCTCACGTTATTGGACGCTAAAGGCAGTACTCTTTTCTCGTTCTGTCGCATGGAGGCGTAATAGGAGGGAAAGAGATGTATAAAACCAGTGTGCTAGCATTAGAACAAAATGTGCCACGTTCAGAAATCTTACAAAACTTGCGTAAGCAATTAGTCTGTTCAATCTGAACAGGCCCGTGTACCGAGACCCCTTCATAACTCGGAAAGCACGTAAAGTCTTTGATCTCAACTGTTATTCGTAGATCTTTGGCAGTCGTTATAGGTGACGAAAGGTAGGAACGAAACAAGCATTCTTATCAAGGGGTACGTTACCCAGTAGCTAGGTTGTGGAGGTAATATAGGCAGTAGCTCCATGTAAAACAGTGGTATTCAGCTGTATCTGTCTAGGCTGGAAGCTGACCCCAGTTTGGTTGGGACAGATCTAGGCAGTTGGTGAATTTGAATAGGTAGAAGAAGAAGAGGAAGAAGCACGTGGAGCCATGGTAAAAGCTCAGTTTCTTATCTGTTTCAAAGATTAGAGCAAAAATAAAATGCACTTCAGTTTTAATGTAATAATTTATTTATGAAATAGTAATACAACTACAGAAACGCAAACTGCAATAAAGCAAAAATGTAGTTAGCCAGTAACGTTATAATTTTGAACGGTAAAGTAGCGTCAACGTAGAATATTCGACAGGCATTAAGCTTGTCAAATGTCGCTCGATGTAAGTGTTTAACATTCTTGCATAACCTATTCTCGGCATCTGTAATATTTACAGAGAGTACTGTTTATATAAATCTTACATTTATTAAATAATACAAATAGGGTGATTAGTGCAAAACAGGATTGGTTTTGAATTAGGACACTTTTCCGTGAACCAAAAAACTGTTAGTTGTAAGAAAGCGTTTCAACTCTGGCTGGAACTTTTCTGATAGCTCGTGAAACTGCAATTAATATAAAAAATGGCCATGGCAATTTTCCTGGTATAATTTGAAGTGGAAGGATAGAGAGGGAGAAGACTACAGAAAAGGTGATTTTTTTCTGCGACAGGCCCGCTGTTTTATTCCCAAACTCATATAAGCCAGAATCAACAGTAGTGACAACCAGAAAAGCGCCGAAGTAATGAAGATCAACGAATCCCGGAGAAATGTTCAAGTATCTAGGATCCTGTAACAAAAATATGAAAGGAACGGCGGAGGAGTAAGAAAATATATTTATATTTTCCACTTTCCGTCCATATCAAACAGGAGACAGAACAGAAATAAGTAAATATGCACAAAAGGACGTTTACAACTAAATTAACCCCAGTTGCTAAGTACCACGTATTACATGGGGCCTAAAATATGAGATGTAACATTTGATTCCAATAACATGTATGGCAGAAACGCTTGAACGTACGGAAATTAGTACTAGTTTGTAAGAGATCCGCATAATAAACCACTCCGGATGTAGATGTGAGTTTGCGGAAGGTGCACAGATCGATATGAAAGAAAAGAGAGTCAATGGTAGCATAATAATATGTCGGTTGACAGGACGGAGTGAAAAAATTAAACGAACCCCAAGTAACTTGGAACAAGGGCTGCAAGATGAAAATGATGAACATGAAGTAATAAATCGGACTGTGTTTCTGTAGTATTACCAAGATAACCAGGTCGTGACCCCGGGCCCCACGACCCCGGTATAGTGCTACCGGGGTCCATAGGGAGTACCAAAGATAATCCAAAGACTGCGTTTCGGAACACGATCAAGCAGTCGGGATTTTTGTGTCTTTATTTTTTTACCAAGATGTTGTTAATCCACACCACACATAAGAGATTACAGTACATAATTATTATACATGAACTTATCATAATACTACATACACATATTACACTTTTTTAGTTTTATTTGTTGTCAATTTGAGTCGTCGGTGTCCCTTTGTTTGTCACAAACTCACAACCACAGAGTAATATAATAAACCTCTCACAACGCCAGCGGCATAGACAAACAATGTGGAAACACATTGGCCGATAGTTGCAACATTAAAAAAAAAAAAAAAAAAGAAAAAAGGAAAAGTGCTATATTATGTATTCACTTTTATTTATTTATTGTTTTAATAACTTTATATAATTAATAGTTATGTCGGGTTTACATATTACATATTTTACAAGCTTTTATTTAACTTCACTTTTGTATGTATGTTTGCAAATCTTGCAAGGAAGATTTGAACCACTTCCAATAGACCGATTGAGCTGAAACTTGGTATACCTACGTAACTTGGATGACAATACAATAATATGGAGCTGGTCTGATGATGAGGTTGGACGGTGACCATAGAAACTTCGGTTCTTGTGGACCGATTGAGCTGAAATTTGGTATGTCTTCGTTACTTCGGTAACAATACAAAAATATGGTATCATGGAGCTGATCTGACGAAGAGTTGGAAGATGCCCATAGGAACTCCGATTCCTGTGGTCCAATTGAGCTGAAATTTGGTATGTCTTCGTAACTTCGGTAACAATACAAAAATATGGTATCATGGAGCTGATCTGATGAGGAGTTGGAGGATGCCCATAGGAACTCCGATTCCTGTGGTCCAATTGAGCTGAAATTTTGTATGTCGTCGTAATTTCGGTAACAATACAAAATATGGAATCATGGAGCTGATCTGATGAGGAGTTGGAAGAAGCCCGTAGGAACTCCGATTCCTGTGGACCAATTGAGCCAAAATTTGGTATGTCTATGTAATTTCGGTGACAATACAATATCAAGGTATCATTGACCTGGTGTCATGAGGAGTTGAAAGGTGCCCATAGGAACACTAGTTCCCATGGACCGATTGAGTTGAATTTCGGTATGACTACGTAACTTTGGTGACAATACAATAACAAGGTATCATTGACCTGGTGTCATGAGGAGTTGGAAGGTGCCCATAGGAACACTAGTTCCCATGGACCGATTGATTTGAATTTCGGTATGACTACGTAACTTTGGTGACAATACAATAACAAGGTATCATTGACCTGGTGTCATGAGGAGTTGCAGCGTAGCCACAGGAACATCAGATCCAGTAGGTCGATTGAGTTGAAATTTGGTGTACTTACGTAACTTTGTTAATTAATTGATGCAACGCGAAAAAGTGATAACATTGATATCAATACTGTTATACCATCCGATATCAACAAAACAGGAGGGCTACCAAAAGAATTACAAATATTCATTGGAGCCAAGGTCATGTTACGGTCTAATATAGATGTATCAAAAGGACTGGTGAATGGTGCTATCGGATGTATCGAAGAAATTATATGGCCCTGCTTCCGTAGAGCACAAATGTACGATACTGATATTCCATCAGTTCGTATAAACTTCGGAAACGATGGTATGCATGTGATACAACCCAAATCAGTGCAGTTTCAGACCAAATATAGTCACGGCACCGCGGAACGAAGAATGTTACCCATAGTATTATGCTGGGCTTCAACAGTACATAAAATGCAGGGGAGCACTGTTGAACATGCCGTGGTATATTTGGGTTCAAAACTCTTCGCTGCTGGACAAGCTTAAGTAGCTCTGAGTAGAGTTAAGTCTTTAGACGGTCTACAAATTGAAGAATTAGATTGCACAAAATTAACTGGAAAGAGACCTTGTAACAATGAAGCGTTAATGGAAATGGATAGACTAAGGAATATGTCCCACTAAAAAGTTAAAAATAAATTAACGGTAAAAAAATATTTTAAAAACAAGCTTTTATTATGCACGAAAAGTTAAAAAAATAAACTAAGACATTCATAAAATTCGTAGTTTCTTAAACTTTATTAGTAACAACCTACAAACATGTTCAGTTTAACTGTTCGACACAATTAGTGTCATCAGTAGAAGTATGATACATAAACATATATTATCTATAACCAGTATATTAATATTCTTACGCGATTTAAAAGCTTGTCGCGGTCGAGGACTATGCGTTAACGAAATTGCGCGACAAGCTTTTAAATCGCGTAAGAATATTAATATACTGGTTATAGATAATATATGTTTATGTATCATACTTCTACTGATGACACTAATTGTATCGAACAGTTAAACTGAACATTTTTGTAGGTTGTTACTAATAAAGTTTAAGAAACTACGAATTTTATGAATGTCTTAGTTTATTTTTTTAACTTTTCGTGCATAATAAAAGCTTGTTTTTAAAATATTTTTTTACCGTTAATTTATTTTACATAATGTTAGCTTGCATATTTTTGTAGATATTTATTATTACAACTTTTTATTTATTTTTTACCTTAAGTCATGACTGTGGCTGCCCGTGGCATCTCTGCAAGGCCCTGTCAGAATACCAGCGCTGCGACATTTCATGTCGTAGCATTGTGCCGAGACAGGAGCCTTTTTGGTCTCGTACAGGTTTCATAAGGCTTTTCTTTTTATGTTTTATTGTTTTATATAACCCTTTTTTATGTTGTGTTTACCTGTACGAGGTTACAAATAATCAATTTTTCTTTCTTCTTCTTTCTTTCTTAATATTCTGTTGTTTATTTACATCACGTCAATTACAAAGCAAAAAAAAAAAACTTGAGAGGTGTCAAGGGACACCCGGATGGAACGAAGTTCCTTTCGATTAATTAGTGAAGGAATTGTAATAAAATTTTATTTTTTTTAAGTTATAATAATATTTTTATTATTATTAACAAATATAATGTAAGACAATTTAATTAAACGTGCCCGTTTATGTATCGAGCGAAATGGACTCCATATTGAGCAGTTGCTTCGATACAGGGAAGTGTAAATTTTATACCTAATAGGTAAGTTTTTTAATTAAGCCAAAGTTGATTAAAACTGTGTTTGTGAATAGCTCTAATTTATTTAAATAGGTTACCTATAGCACCTATAGGTACCTACGCCTGCCTGCCTTTCTTTTTCTAGCAAAAGAGTACCTACTCACTTACCTACTTACAACTACAAATAATTCGCCAATGATAAAAGTAAGTACCACTACCTACCTAGGTGGGTACCTAGGTAGGTAGTGGTACTTACTTTAAGCCAGTGGGAGCTTAGGTGGGTACCTAAGCTCCCACTGGCTTAATTTAAACCAAAACATTTTAATCAAATAAAAAAAAATATTATTGTCGCTAGTAAAACCTAGAGAAAAGTACTCTGTGACCTAGAGCGATAAGGTGCAGTGGTTACCTACTGACGACCGCGACCGATAGAAAGCTCATGATTACCAAACCCAAACTTTCAATAGGTACCTACTAAACAAAACATACAAGTAGGTACAGTAACTACCTACCTACCTAACCTACGTATTCTAGACTTAAAATTTACACTCGTTTTCACAATCCACACAGTCTCACAGTGAAAGGTGGACTTATCTCGTAGGTCGTTATCATCGGAATTATCACGCAATGATAATTCCGATGTCATTGAGGTAGGTACCGCCACTATTTGAGCGAATAAACTTAGGTACTAAACATATCGCCGTAGGTACCTAGTTCAAAGAGTTCGCCGCGCCGCCTTTAAATACATAAACATATTCTACGAAAAGCGAATTCGGACTTTATATTGTAAACGTAAACGGTTAAAAATTGAAATTTTACCAAACTAGGTATGATAAAATTATTCTGAGAAACGTATAGGCTGGTGCCCGACCGGACAATAGGAGCTATGTGCAACCGAATTTCACGGTTAATGTGTAAAAATAAGGTTTTAATTCGCTCCAATATTTTCATAGAAAAGCCGCCATTCAACTAATAATGAACTCTATTTGACAGTTCCAACGATTCAATTTTTCTGTTCGAATTGTCTGCGTTTGTGAAGTAATAAAAATAGCAAAAAAGTGTCGTGACAACTTTTCGTAAGAATTTTTTCCGTCTAGCCCCCTTTCACAACGCGCGATAAGGAACTTCGTTCCAAAAATTCTTCTGTTTATAAATACCTGAGCAATTTAAATTTAAGATAAGTGCGCATGAACATTGAATATTATTCATAGCTATGTAGAACTTCTCGCAATGTTGGTTTAGTACGGTATGTAGTGTTAAAGTTTTAATTATCCAAGAACCTAGCCAAATTGTTATAATAAATGCCGTAAACTGTAATAAAGAATTGAATATTACAACTTAGGTCCAGTCGTCAAAATCTTGACCCTAGAATGCTAACACCTAAGAGCAATTCTCATAAATTTTAGAAACGTTCGCACTTAAATCTCAGTCTCAATCTGACAATAATGCCATAAAACTACACTAAATTTTGTGTTATTTGATAAACAAATATTGATATTTTGTAGGATACTTACATTAAACTGGCCACTTGACACTATAAATTGAATATAATATATAAAAATCCGAATTTGAACAAGGTAGTTATAAAATATACTGTTTTATAAAATAAGATCTGAAATACAAAAAACAGTTTTAGTTAGTTTTTTAAGAAATTGACGACCAACCTCAGCATTGCAGAGGGGCAATTTACGATTTCATTAACATTATCATACAAAAAAAGACGATCCAAAATTTCGAGGATTCCGGAGGAATTTTCAAAAAATCTTTCATACTAACCCTGTCCAGATATTAACGAACAAAACATTAAAATACAACCAAATCGGTAAAGCCGTTCTCATGCCGTTGGTGAGAGAAAGTGAACAAAGGTCATATAAATAGACCAGAAAAATTATCCGGTCGAAAATGCTGCCTTAAGGAACACCATATTCAATTTAGGAATACCCACGATCTCATCGGGTAACGTGCTAATATCTGTATTTAAAGAAAACTGATGAAAATATCCAGTGACATTTGCAGTTTCCCTAAGAGTATTGGAATAGAGACCGTGATATAAGCTTTGGAGTTATCCAGAAAGATATACGAAGACATTTTTTTTTTATTCATGTACTTAGCTACTTTTACGAGAAAGCTGTAACCGCGTCTTCTGTCGAGATACCGGCTCTAAAGCCATATTGCCTTTTCTACATAAGGTTATTGGCTCGTAGATAGGTAAGCAAATAGCGTAGTTATTTAAAATCTTTCCTAGAACTTTAGATAGGGCTGAGATGGGGTTGATTACAGTGTCTCTATCCTCACCTTTATGAATTAGGTGTACTAAAGCTAATTTGGAAGCGTAAAGAAAGATCAAATGTTGTAAAATTACAAATTATGTGTGATAGACTAGTCTTGTGGTATACTT
Source organism: Charanyca ferruginea (assembly GCA_947361185.1). Lineage (NCBI taxonomy): Eukaryota > Metazoa > Arthropoda > Insecta > Lepidoptera > Noctuidae > Charanyca > Charanyca ferruginea. The sequence goes on from OX376060.1 coordinate 6,613,246, forward strand.
TCAAAATTTTGTTTGTGATACCGACCATACCTATTGCTGAATTTGCTGATTTTATCAACAAGTAACTTACCATTACTTGAAAAGAAACGCTGTAGATATTATAAAAGTTCAATATTTTAACATAAGCCTGAAACATTATTCCACATCATCCATGCTTTGATACTGAAGAGCTTGAATATTCCATAGATCAATTTTAGTTTTTAGCAGCTCAATTAATCTGACAGCGTAAAATATGTCGGCGTCAAAACTGAATAAATTTATTTTACTAAGTATGATATGAATCGGTACCTTAAGGGTTATGCCAAGAAAAGCAATGATACTCATGAAAGACCTTACCAAAGAGATGACAAATAACCAATTCATGATAGTAAATCGCTTGAAACTGGTCTTATTATTAAAATTCCTCTGAATATCCTGAATTTTTAAGACGAAAACAATGTTCTCATTTTTATGGAATATATCAAGTGGTAAATTCATTAAAAATCCCGCTACGAAGAAAACAGTTTTAAAAATATTAGATATAAACGCAATATCATAATGGTTGACATCCATAGCGTTAATATGATACATTAATAATGATACAAACAATATCGCGCCACACAAAGACATACAATTAGATAGAAGGCTGTTTGAGGTTATACTATTATTATTTATTCGATACTTTGGACAAAAACGAATTGCTTGCAACAAATTCAAAGGTAAAAGCATTGACTGCACATCTTTGTCAACGAAGTTATTAAATAAAACTTCTACACGATTACTGCTCCTGTAATAATACTTCTTTATTTTCATTAATTTCATTTTATTATGACTTCCAAACCACGAATGAATCATTGGTTAAATAATATTCGTGATCTACTCATAAGAAATGATCTAATTTAAAGATAACAAAGCATTCACACTTATTTTATTAATGATAAAGTAATTTTATCTGTCTGTCAGTTAGTAAAAATAACCACTGAATGAATTGTAATGGAAGCCAAAAATTTGTAACTTTCATCTTTGGACTTAGATTAATTTTGATGATTAAATTATTTTCTGCTTTTCAGTGACTTTATATAGGTACGGGATTAATGGACACACTACGTATGACTCGAACAATCCAAAGACATTTCTAAATGTGATTTATTGATTTGGTATTGATCCTTTTCAAAGATAACATGAGCTAATAGATTTAAAAATTCAGTAGAAAGACCTAATAATCATTATTAAATTATTACATATCTCCAAGACGATGAATTAATTATGAATGACAATCCAACTAATGTGAATTTGATTACAGACGTAAGAATGAACAAATGATGAATTGTTTTATACCAAGTAATTGTTTTGATTTGAACACAGTATTTGGTTGAGATACCTAAGTTTTGAGCATTAATGGAATAGATGGTCTTAAATCTTTTGAAATATCAACAAATCCGTATATTAAACTAGAAGAAAAAAAGGTGTATTGAAGAAGACAAACTGCGTCATCATAAAAGGAATAAAGATACGAGGATCAGAAAAAATGATGTAGGTATTAGGGTTGAAGGAGCCGGTCGAGCTACATCTAGCGTAAATTCAAAACACTGGTATTCAGTTGCATCCGGTTAGACTGGAAGCCGACCCCAACAAAGTTGGAAAAAAGCTAAACAGATGATCAATTTAAATAGGCAAGAAAAGGACAAAGTAACCCCCAATTTTCTGAACGATGACAAAAATGTGCTTCTGGTTATTATTTACTAAATTATCAACAACCAATTAAAGCACCATACGCGTGCTTGTCTATTTGGCAAATACATTTATTTTATCGTTTGAGACACTTACGGTATGTTTTTGTAATATTTGTAAAAAGGCACTTAACGAAGGTGTAAGTTGCGAGTTCTTCCCGTCATGGTGAGCCTTTTCATTCTGGACTATATATTAAAGCAAAAATAAAATAAATATTAGTTTCTATGTTATTTATTTATTTAAACATTATGCAATAAACAGTTCAAAGGCAGACTTCAATGCCTTAGACATTCTCCACCAGTCAATCAAAGGTGCAGCCCAATTTAATTTACAAAGTAGTGATATGACTACAGAAACGCAAACTGTAGCAGCACAAAAGTATAGTTCGCCAGTAATGTTATAATTTTAAACGGTAAAGTAGCGTCAACATAGAATATTCGACAAGCATTCAGTTTGTTGAATTTCGCTCGATGCAGGCGTTTGACATTCTTGCATAACCTCTTCTCGGCATCTGTAATGTTTGCGGAAGTCAGAATCTTTTTAATCTTAAATTTTATACTATATAAAACAGTGATTGGTAAATCGATACATTCCTTAAAAGAGAATCAACTAGTGCTTGCGACATGGACCTTGAACTGTGTTAATTTTGAATTCTAACACCTTTCAAGTGAATCACAAACTATTAATTGAAAGAAATCTTTTTAACTATGGATGCAAATCTTATACTTCTCTGATAGCTCATGAAACAATATAAATCAAAAATAATATTAAAAATGGCTATGGTAATTTTCTTAATATGTCATGAAGTGAATGGATGGATAGGGAGAGAAAGGCCATAGAAAAGGTAGATGGATTGGGTGAAGAATGATAATATGAAAAAGAAGGGAATCAGTGATATCATGTCAGTTGACAGGGCGGAGTGAAAGAATGAAACGTATTGCACCGACCCCGAGTAACATGGGACAAAGGCAGATATGATGATGAACCTGAAATAATAAACCGGACTGTGATTCTGTTGTAGTATCTACATGATCCAACCGATGCCGTGACCTACGGCCCCACGACCGAGGGGTCGTTAGGGCAATACTATCCAATTTAAGTTTTTTTTTTATAAAAACAATTTATTAACTACCCCATGGCATTTAAGTCGTGTTACAAAGTTGGAGCACTCAATGTATCCGATATAAACTACCTCTAGACGCGATATAAAAATCGTTCACAATAATCAGAAAATTGCTTCTAACGATTCTATACCCGTAAAAGTATGAAGGAAGAATTAGTATTGTGGCTTTTAAATACATCTTACTAACTGCTATAGGGCTGCTGTGGGTTCGGTATACGCAACAACACTACAGTGTCTTGCGTATTCAGTATAATAATGCTTTTAGAGTGTTGTTGGGGTTGCCGCGCTATTGTAGTGCGTCACAAATGTGCAAATGCGCGCGATGACGGCTTTCACGCTATAATGTGTAAAAAAGTGGCGTCATTATTTCAAAGACTGCGCGGTAGCACCAACATCATTTTTCAAATGATTGCATCCCGCCTTAAGAGCGCGTATTCGATTCGTGATGAAAACTTCATGTTTTTGCGTTTTGCCCAGAGCAATATCGTAATTATGTGAGCAGATTGTTTAAAGACAATTTACAGTTTTAGAAAGATTTAGTCTTGATTTAGACAGCTACAGAGTAAAAGTATAATTTTTAATTATGCTTTTTTAAAGCGAAGACAATTCTTTCATATCGTTTTACGAAAATAGACGTCAGAGTTAACTTTCAAGACGAATACAACCATTACAATATGCCAAAATATTTTGTTTTATGCGTTTTTCCAACAGTATATACAGTCATAAAGACAGCTACAGAGCCAAAATTACGAAAATTTTACTTTTATGTATTAAAAAACAATGTTGAAAAAGTAGAAAATCGGTTCACTTTGACAATTTTTTTTCACCAGTATTTGAATAAAAACATAACTGTTATATTTATTTTATGAAAGTAAATGTTATGCTTAATATACAGTATATTTTTCAGTCCGTTATACGAGCTAATTTATTTTAGACAATTATTTTAAAAAGCACTGTAAAACATCGCGCGCTGTCGTTTGCCGATCAATTTCAATGATTCGTGCATATTTCGTGCATATTTTTTTTTCTGATGCACACAAACAGACCATTGTATTGTACTAGTGTGTGTCAATGCTGCTACGCCGTTCTAGCAATCGTTTAGATTTTGAGTTGCGCTAAATCGAATACGCGCCCTTAATTGTCCCATACAGGCACACTGGGTGGGAATAGTTACGAGGAGATTTTAATTGTCTTATTTTACTTTATTTTGTACACTACTAACATAGATTTTAAGAAAATTGTTACTAACACTTATATGGATTCTGTACGAAATAAATGAATTATTATTATTACGAGGGCGGCACTGCAAATTTCGGGAATCAAGGAAGTGACACAACATTACTATTTAAAAATGTATTTATTGCTTTTCGAAGTATTCTCCGCGAATTTTGACACATTTTTCCATTCGATGGAACCAAGCATTGAAGCAACCATTCCATTCGGAAGTTGGGGTTTCCAAAATGGCCGTTTTGTAGGCGTCCTCAGCTTCTTCAGGTGATGAAAATCTCTTACTTCTTTATTTTAGGGAAAGTATAGAAATCATTAGGGCTTAGGTCGGGGCTGTACGGCGGATGGTCTAATAATTCTATGTTTTCTTGCTCTAAAAACTCTTTTGTTCTGTGCGCGGTGTGAGAACTCGCATTGTCGTGATGGAGGATGATGCGGCGGTTGCAGTTCTCTTTACGGAGTTCAGAAACGACCTGTGACAAACAAATGCTAGCATACCATTCTGCATTAACCGTTCTTTGTCCCTCAAGAGGAATAGTCGCAACATGGCCGGTTTTGGAGAAAAACGTGGGCAACATTTTTTTGCAACACTCCGTGAACGAACAATTTTTGATGGCTTTAACTCATTTTCGAACACCCAAACTCGTGACTGGTTTTTTGTTTCGGGTTTGTACGCGTATATCCAGGATTCGTCACCTGATACGATGTTGTATACAGCATTTGAGGATCCTGCGTGGAATCTTTCGAGAGTTTTGACGCACCAAGTAACGCGAGCCGCTTTTTGCTTTTCACAGAGCGAATGCGGTATCCATCGGGAAAACAACTTTTTTACACCTAATTGTTCATGCAAGATTATTTGTATTTGACTCATGCCGATGTCTAAAGTTGCCTGAATTTCGCGGTATGTCACATGTCGATCTTCCTCAATCAGCTTACGCACAGCATCAACGTTTTCTTGGGTGACTGCAGTTTTTGGACGACCTTGACGGGTATCATCACTGAGCTTGACACGTCCACGTTGAAATTCAGCAAACCAGCGATAAATTGTGGTTTTGGATGGGGCTTCATCACCAAATGCAGAAATCATCCGGCCAACACACTGTTTTTGTGATAAACCACTTCGAAAGTCATAATAAATCATCGCTCTTGAATTTTCTCGAGTCAATTCCATTTTCTCAACGACTAAACAAGTTTGACAAAACCTTGTGACAAGACCGAGAATCTTTTTTTAAATAAATAAATGGTATTCGATTATTAAAACCAAGGAGTTTTTAATTAAAAAGATTTGAATATGACAGGAACAGTGGAAATATTCCATTCTCGATACTTTTAGTGCAGCCTGGCATCTCATTTATTTATTTTATATACATATAAGTTACATTTTTAAATATTAATACAAAAATAAAAACATTTAAAAATATAATAAATAGTAGCCCACCGGTATCGGGAACAGGGTCCAAGCTACCGGTGGTCAGGGCTCCTGAGAAAGGGATCTCCTGACTATACGCGCCGTGTCCAGGTGTACCGCTTTCTGTATCAAGCCCTTGATCCAGCTGCCCAACGAGAGCCACCTTAGGTGTAGGTCGAGGCTCTTGGAAATGAGTCCATTGGCCAACAACGACTATCGGCACAATGACTGCTGTATTCACATCCCACATGTCGACAACCTCGCAAGCCAAGTCAAGATACTTAATATGTTTATCTTTCTCGGTTTTCACGAGGTTCTCGTCATGCGGAACCGCTTTATTAACAATCATTGCTCGACGCTCTAATCAATCTATCACCACTATATCAGGCTTATTGACAACAATAGTCCTGTTAGTAATGATAGATCGATCCCAATACAACGTGATATTGCCATTTTCGAGAACTGGGTCGGGCACATACCTGTAGTACGGTACTTCCGACTCCACAAGCCTGTACTTTAGAGCAAGTTGCTGGTGGATAATCCTAGCTACAAGGTTGTGTCTAAGCAAGTAGTCTCCGTTAGCTAGACGAGAGCACTCAGAGATAATGTGTCGGATTGATTCTCCCGGCCGGTGGCATGCCCGACAATTAATGTCAACCGTGCCGTCCTTCACAATATACCTCCGGTAGTTGTTCGTCATCATAACTTCATCCATAATCGTACAGACGAAACCTTCGGTTTCCCCAAACAGGTCACCAAAACGCAGCCAGGATACGGACGCCAAGAAATCTACATCAGGACCATGTAGGGCCCGGTAGCAGCGCCCGTGAAGCTCTTTGCTCTGCCATACCTCCTTGCGGTCATTAGTATCGAGTACTACAGGTTTGCGCCAGTTCTCGTTCGCTAAGGAGAGCGGGGTGAGGCCCTTGTCCACTGAGATCACATCTCGGCGCATACCCACGTCAATCAGAAACACATTTTGGCGCTAGGGTAAAGCTGTTGTAAGACGAATAAAATGCCACAGTGTATATGTCTATCGGCCGTGTGGTGCCGGACGCGCGGCCGTGTGGTGCCGCCGGTGGAATTGCACCACCCCATTTCTACCCGTGGGTGTCGTAGACGGCGACAGAGCGATATTGACCAGAAGATGGACACCAGCGTTCTTCTGAGTACCATAACACCTACTGCGATCGCCAACATGCATCGGCCAAGCATGGCGATTACGGCTGAACCCCCCTTGGAGGAGACTTATGCCCAGCAGTGGGCGTCTAAAGGTTGACATGATGATGATGATGAAGATGATATGTATATTGTCTTTTTTTGACATTAACTAATTGCACCAATTACGAAGCATCATATAATACTATACAGTTTATAAATACCTGAGCAATTTGAATTTAAAATAAGTGCGCATGAATCTTGAACATTGTTCATAGCTATGTAGAACTTCTCGCAGTGTAGGTTTAGTGCGATGAGTAGCGTCAAAGTTTTTAATATCCAATATCCAAACCAAGTTGTTATTACAAATGCTACAGACTGTAAAAAAGAACATGATAAAACAACTTATAAAAAATTCACGTCACTTTTAGGAACGTTCACATTCTCATCTCATCTGTCATCAATCTGTCGAAAGTATCTTTAGTTTAATTACACTTTTGACATTGATTGCTGCAGAGATGAGATCGCGACTAAATTTTAATAGTTTTTGATAACGAGAATTGGTCTATTGGTTAAATATTCATCTTAAACTGATATTTAGAATAGATTTAAAATTATTAAACCTTAAATGTCAAAACTAAAATTACTTCAATAAGTGGAAGAAATTTTGATGCAGATGGGTTCACTTGGTTGTGTTAGTTGAAATAGTAAAAAGCTAGGTATGGTACAAGATACTAACATAAAACTGGTCAGTCAATGGTGATAGTTTAATATAATATATAAAAATCTGAATTTGAAAAAGGTGAATAAAAAAATGAAACTGTTGTATAATACACAATCTGAAATGTAAAAAGTTTTAGTTATTCCCCAGCTTCCCATGGCTTCAATTTACTGATTCCTTGACATTTTCATTCAATAGACTATCAACATTTTCAATTTTTCCGGTGGAATTTAAACCCTTAAAAACCTTGTCCTGATAATTACAAATATAACAAACAAAATATTAACTGAATCGGTCAAGCTGTTCTCATGTGATTATCTCTTAACATACATACGGAAATTGATTATAGATTTCAAATCAAGCCAAATAGTAACTTGCCATTACTTGAAAAGAAACCTTGTAGATATCAAAACAGTCCAATATATTAACATAAGCCTGAAACATTGTTTTACAATAATTGTCTCCGTACACATTCTTCATGTTTTTATATTGAAGAGCTTGAATATTCCATAGATCAACTTTACTTTTTAGCAGCTGAATTAATCTGACAGCGTAAAAGATTTCGGCGTCGAAACTTAATAAAATTATTCTAGTAAGAATGCTTTGAATCGGTAACTGAAACACGATACCAAGAATTGAAATATCACTCATAAACGATGTTACTAAAGAAATGACAAAAAACCAGTTTACGACGGTAAATAGCTTGAAGCTGGTCTTATTGTTGAAATTTCGGTGAATATCTTGTAGTTTTAAAACGAACAAAATGTTCTTATTTCTATGGCATATATCAAGTAGCAAGTTCATTAAAAACCCCACTATAAAGAAAATAATTTTAACAACGTTCGATATATACGCAATGTAATCACGTTTGATATCCAAAGCGTAGATGTGGTACATTAATAACGATATAAACAATATCGTGACACACAATGACCAAAAATTTGACAAAAGGCTGTTTGAAGTTATAAAATTATTCTTGATCCGATACTTTGGACAAAAACGAATGGTTTGCAACAAATTCAAAGGTAAAAGCATCGACTGCACATCTTTGTCAACAAAGTTTTGTAGTAAAACTTTCACACGATGACTTCTTCGAGGATAATACTTATTTCTTTTTGTTGACTCCATTTTAGTATGACTTCCCAAACACGAATGAATTTTTAGTTCAGAAATATTCTTGATTATTACTCACAAGGAATGATTTAATTCAAAGATAACATCGGTCAGTCAGTCATTCACAATAATTGTATTATAGTAAAAGTAACTCTGTATGTAAGTTAGTCGTAAAAACCACTGAACCGATTGTAATTAAAGTTAGAAAATAATATATTATATTCTTATCTGAAATTACACGTAATAATATACACAAATCTTATAAATAAAAATATTCTATGTACAATCCAAGAAAATGGGGAGTGCGGAGCTAAAAGGGTATCAAAAATCTCGTCCACATCGCTGTCAACGGGACACGTGAGCAACAGGCTGGCAGCATAGCCACTTTGTATGGCAATGCTAATTTTTTGACCCAAGAATAGACCACCCTTTGGGTCACATATAGAGTCGACCAGCCGCTTGGCGATGTCAAGAACAACAAGATGGGCACTTGATCTCCACCCCAAACGGCTCAAATATATAGCTTCCAAGGCATTATGTCATCCCATCTGGTCTTTTCCCATCGTCGCGTGCTTCCATCCAACTATTGGGTTCTAAAATAGCAGACAACCCGGCCGGCGGTGGCAAGTGCACGACGGAGAATGTCTTTAATGCTGGCGTGCCGTGCAATTCGGCCTGCGCTCCTACTGCAGGATAGGCCATGATGTCCGAGGCAATTGACAGCTGCACCACACGGACAGCGATGTGGTGCCCCGCAGCGAGTGCCCGGACGCAGGCATGTAGCGAGACGGGAGGTAGTATCACTCAGCATGATACCGATGTTGGGTGACGGAAGTGTCTGAAGACAGAGGCCCGACTCCCACTTACCCACAGCCAGTAGGCCGGCACCCAATTCAGAATGAATGCACCTATTGATTAGATTATTCTGTACCAAGCTGCAAAGCGGCTCATGCCACTCTCTCTAGGAAGATCGATTCACGGGCCGATCTGTATCCGGGCAGGCCACTTTCCAGGCGTTCACCGCCAGGTGACAGGGATAAAAAAAATTGGATTAACCTTTCGGGGCTGTGGACGGAGGACAGGAATGCCAGTAAACTGACACTGGAAATTTTGCGGATGCCCAGACCACCAAAACGAATGGGTAGTGTGGTTTGTAACCACGCTCGGTCATCACATTCAAAATAATAATTGATGTTAAACTATTTTTAATAACTTGATCAACTTTGTCCAAGAGGTGTTGGCTGCTTCCACAAAGGTAAAGAGCGGAGGTAGAACATAAAATTTGGGCCAAAACAACAATATCTAATGAGAGTAAAAGCCGAATGTAGATAATTTTGGAGAGTCTATCCGAAATATCATTAAAATGTTTAATTTTTCTTTAATAAAAAGTGTGAAACTATCTTCCGAAATAGGAGAACCTAGGAGGTGTAAAGAACTTTTGTCTAAAATTTTGATGTCTGGGGCTGTTGCATTGAATTTCTCTAAGTTCGATTGTCTGTCAGTAATGTCAGCTAGCTATAATTCACAATTAAAAGGGTTTAGGCCCAGGCCAATAGATTTAAATTTCTGTTTTAAGAGTTGCAGTTCTTTCAAAACAGTGGCAATATCACCACCCAGAGTCCCGTCGTCTAAGTACCACACGTTAAATTTTGAATTTAATTGTTGTATAATCGAATGAACAGCCAAACTGAAAATAACTGGCCCGAGAGGGTCACCTTGTTGGCATCCGACTGCAGATTCTAAAATATTGTCTTTATAAAGTAATTAAGTCAAAAATGGGTAACTTTAGATCTTTGTAAGAACATTGATTAATTTTATGATCTGATTGTTTTCTGTTTTAGGACCAAATAATCATTATTAATTATTACATTAAATTTCGAACAAAATTATAGATGATGTACCAACTAATGTAAAGGAGATTGCCCGTTCTCTTAGGAGTTTTGGGCCCCTAGAAAACTTCGCGTGTAAAGGTGGTTTTGAATTGGTTTTGTAGAACTAGAATTGCCTTTATATATTCTGAAATCGATTTTAAATTTTTCACCCTAGTTTAAGACAATCTTTTTTTTCGGGTGATGAAATTGAGGTTATAAAAGAATTGGATTTTTGTAAACATTAACTTGCACCGCTTCTAAGGTGTCTGTTTTACTCCTCAACAGCTCCGCAACAGCTCAACAACACTTTATATTTCCAGGTCGGCCAGTTGCTTTCATTGAATGGTTCAATTATTTTGAATTTAATTGTTGAAGACGACATGATTAACTCTTTTGAACTTTTATCATTTAGGAAACGAAAATAAAACTTAAGCTCTGATACATGCTAAAGACAAAAGCAAATGGAATATTGGCTTTATTCAACATTAAAATAATGAAAAATAACAGACAGTAGTGACAAATATAGAGTATGACAATCTACCATAAAATCTTCTAAGTAAGCAAGAAGTTCATATATCATGCTCGCATATTTGCACGTCTCGCTACTATATTACGCTCAAATTACGCTCTGCTACTATAATAAAGTTATCGCAGTGGAATTAGGTTTGGTAAAATATATATTGCGATGTAGACTCGATGTAGAATAAAATGTACATATAGCAAAGAGTACTATTATAAAAAAGACGAATAGAAACAACGGTAACCTAGCAACGACACACAGATATAAATTCAATCTGGAAGAGAAGACTTCTTAAACTTGTACTGGAAGTGCTTTCCTAAGGGCCGAGTCACACCGGAATGGCAGCGGCTGGCAGCGGCGCGGCGAGCACTTTCAGTGTGAAATAATTTTAAACTTTATCTGACTAAAAAGACCACTATTGCTTGAAAAGCTTGAAAAGCTTGAAAAGATCGCAAGGCCGTCCGCGCCGACGCGAGCGGCCGCTGGCAGCCGCTGGCGGCTGCGCATTTCTCACGGACGTCGCGACACTGAGCGCACCATTTCTTTGTAGTATAATGACGGGATAGGTTATACGATAAGTGCGAAACCAATTCCATCATGTTCACTCCAAACACACCGAGTTTCCTTGCCGAATGTAGAAACAAAACTAGTCAAGCCTAGTCTCCAGGCGCGTGGGGTGGGGTGGGGCCGTGCGAGGCTGCCGACTACAACTAAGTGATACAAAATTTAAAACACACATTAAAAGTACACTCTGTCTCTTCTTCTTTTTCCTGCCCTTATCCCATGTTACTTGGGGTCGGCGCAACATGTTTTCTTCTTCCATTCCGTCCTGTCCAACGTCATGCTTTCATTGACTCCCTTTTCATTCATATCATTCTTCACACAATCCATCCATCTTTTCTTTGGCCTTCCTCTCCCTCTCCATCCATCCAAACTAATATTCATAGCTCTTTTGGTCACATGAGTTTAAAAGTTATTAAAAGTACACTCTGTAAACAAGCTTATTATAATTTAGACGACTAAATTCACGATAAGCACGCTTGGAAACATGCTGATCTAACTCCATAGGACAATCGACAGTCTAGACAAAATCGAACCGATTGCTAATTTAAAATACCTAATTTCATACTTAGTAGGTATAAATATTTATATATATATATATATACATTTGACTCTTTTCAGTACTTATACACTGCTCAGGCTCACATACTGATACATAATTTGTTAAAATATAGGAGTGGTTGTCTATAGTTTCAATATTTGTAATATGTGAACACTATGTGTCTATTTACATAACTTAGCTGTCATTCCTTAATCTGTGATACTTTGTACACACTTTAAAATACCTAGTGTTTCTATGCAAGGTATTATGCGTGTATTCACGTATAATTTATAATTAATTATAATTCCTGTACGGTATTGTACCGTGCAGCTTTTACTGATAGAATGCGATGATATTAACATCAAGGCTTAAATAGAGATAGGTTTTAAGAATAAATGATAGATGATACTGATATGATATTGATACGTGAGAACACGCGGTGCGTTCGATGACCGGTAGTGAACTAAATTGTAAGTAAGTGAAAATGAATAATTAATGTTGGTGGATATGCTGATGCGGTATGTACAATAACTTCGCAATGTACGGTTGCACCGTACAATTCCTGTAAATGCAAATATTGTTAACATCGTTTTTAAAACAGTAAGTATGGAGTTTCTTGCCCATTCTTCTCCATACAAAACTACCTTTTGGAATGGGCAACTAGAATCATTTTTTTATCTCCTCATTTGACGTTCAAAAGTGCCTTATAATGGTCTAATTAAAATAAATTATTTAACTCTGACTTTGCCAGCGGCAACGCTGGCGGCCGCTGGCGTCACCGCCGGTCGCTGCCATTCCGGTGTGACTCGGCCCTAACAGTGGTTTGTGTAGGAAGGGCATAATTACAGAGCAGGTTATATTAAAGTAAGCTGCACTACGGCTGCTTATTAAAAAAAAACAACAATTAGTGGTTGGTAAAACCAAGAAGTTTATAGATAAAAGTGGAGGCAACACTCTAAATGCCCAAGTGAAGACAACTGTGGGCAGACGGGCCCTTTCTGATTGCATACATAAGATAAAGAAAACACATATCACTGTCTCGTCCTTATGCATGCATTCAGAAAGAGAGCGTCAGCCCACAGTCGTCTTCACTTCGGTATTTAGAGAGTTGCCTCCACTTTTATCATGTATAAGCTTCTTGGGTAAAAAATAAGCGTCTTACGTTTGACCACTATTTTACCTAATGGTAAGCGATGATGCGGTCTAAGAAGGAGCACACTTGCCTATAAGTAACCTGCTCACGATAGTAAAAGAGAAAACAATATACCTACCTATAGATTGAATATTAATGTTGTAACCTAAATTCTGTAATTTTTGAGTAAAACTGTTTATGAAGTTTTTTGGACGTTTTGGACTGACGGACTGTTGACAATTCAAAAACTGTACTTGTAAATGGTTTATTTAAAACGATTGATTTCATTTTTGTGTCTACTGCTTTTCTTATAATAATATTACAGATGCCGAAAATAGGCTACGCAAGAACGTTAAACATCGAGCGACATTTAAAAAGTTGGATGCATGTCAGATATTCTACGTAGATGCTACTTTACCGCTCAAAGTTATATTGTTGTGTGCTCACTATACTTTTGTGTTGCTGCAGTTTGCGTTTCTGTAATTTTGTTAGGTTAATAAACGATACTGAGTGATATTTATTTATTTTAGGAAAGTTTACAGACTAATAACATAATAATATCAATAATATATAACTAAATTGCTAATTACAAGCCTCCACAGACAGATACAAAATAATTACGACCTCATCACGGTATATCATTATTTCCTCAGTACTGATGAATTTCGTTCAATCTTCATCAAAAAATTACTAGACAAAGTTACTGTGCTTGCATTGGTGTAAAAAAGGTCAATGCCATCTTCACATGAAATTTCGTTAAAACGGCGACTGACTCTCATAATGTACGAATTACGTCTATATTTCGTTTTTGCATGCGGTACAATGACATGTAGTAGTGGTCGCTGTCGCAGTCCCATCTGATTAGTGCGTCTCGATAATTTTGAAACAAGTTCAGAACAGTCAATTAAACCATTTGCGATATTAAGCAAGTAACATATATCTTTAATATTTATACTTGTACGCGCCTGCTCATATTTTGAATGCAAAGTGTCTTCGTAGTGTGTTTTGCGTCTACACCTATTTTTTTTATATTTACTACTACGAAGGTAGCGTGTATATTTTTCATGTGTTCAAATTTCTTGTTTACGCACAAGAATGGAGTTTATTTAAGAAAAACTCATTGAGAACTTCAACTGCGTATAATTTGATTTAATTTAGAATTTAGTTTTGCGGAGCCGAAATGATAGTACAGAAATTTTGATAGCCAACACATAAAAAAATATACACGCTACCTTCGTAGTAGTAAATATAAAAAAAAATAGGTGTAGACGCAAAACACACTACGAAGACACTTTGCATTCAAAATATGAGCAGGCGCGTACATAAACTCCCCCCGTTGAAGGGCGCAGATCTTCAACCTTGAAAATCTTCACACGTAGGCAGGGGACACAGGCGAACTAGAGATCGGCGCACGCAGCCCTTGGTTGTATTGATGTCTGCGACTCGGGATATGCCATCTGGTCCAGGGAAAAGTCTGGCGATGCGTCCGAGGCGCCAATTTAGTGGTGGTGTGTTGTCTTCTTGTAGGATGACAAGATCTCCGACGTTTAGCTTCTTAGCATCGATCTTCCATTTGGTGCGTTGATTGAGTTCGGAGATATATTCCTTTTGCCAGCGCCTCCAGAAGCCTTGCCTTATTTGCTCAAGGCGAGCGTACCGGCTACGATGGGTTGCATTGCAGTCGTCTTGAATTATGGGAGTTGGCAGCGCATTGAGTGGTCTGCCAATCAGAAAGTGCCCTGGGGATAAGGATAGGAAATCGTCAGGGGATGAAGACATTGGACACAAGGGGCGACTATTTAAAACTGCCTCTACTTGTGCGAATAAAGTACCTATTTCTTCATAGGAAAGATGGGAGTTTCCCATGACTCTTTTGATGTGGTATTTAGCAGACTTTATTCCAGCCTCCCAAATTCCACCGAAGTGAGGGCTGTAAGCAGGTATAAATGAGAATTTTATTCTTTCCTCTGATGCAAACTGAGAAAGAACTTCACTGTTTAATTTTAGAAAATTGCTAAGTTCCTTAGCGGCGGCAACAAAATTTTGTCCGTTGTCAGAGCAAACCTCCGCTGGTCTACCGCGACGGGCAACAAATCGACGAAATGTCATAATAAAGGCTTCTTTAGTTAAGTCACTGACGGGTTCTAAATGAACGACTTTAAAACGCAAAGAAATAAATAGACATAAGTAGCATTTTACTAACCTAGCACCACGGCCCTTGCGGTTTAATATAAAAAAAGGACCGGCGTAGTCAATGCCAACAGATTTGAAAGGAAAGTCCACGGAAATACGGTTTGTTGGTAAATTGCCCATTTTTGGGGATATGGTTTGCCCGCGAACACGCACGCAAGTAACACATCGCCTCACAATGCTTCTAGCTAACCTTCTTCCGTTTATAGGCCATACAGATTCTCTGACCGTTGCTAGCAATAGCTGCGGGCCAGCATGCAAGTTTCGTAAGTGTTCGTGTACAAAATAAAGTTTTGTTACATAATGAGAAGAGTCCAAGAGTATTGGATGTTTTTTATTAAATGAATAATTAGAATTATGTAATTTCCCCCCAACTCTTATTAAATTGGTTGTAGGCTCAAGGAAAGGAGACAAGCATAATAATTTAGATTTAGGCAGTAATGATAATTTTGATTGAATTCTTTTATATTCAAGAGGAAAAGATTGTTTCTGTGAAATTCGACAAATAAAAATAAAGGAATGACTCAACTCAGGCACTGTTAAAGGGCCAGATAACCGATGAAGTCTATTTGATATTTTTGAATTGTGTAAAAAGCGTAAAAGATATGCAAATGTTCTTTGTAATTTAGAAAATTTTGAAAATCTTTTAAAATCGAATGTTGATTCAGGTAAATTAATATAATGACTTTTTATTTCAGGTAAATCAATAAATTTTAGATTTTGATGCAGTATAGGCCATTTTGATTCATCATTTTATAAGAAAGACGGGCCTTGCCACCACATCAGATTGTCGCGAAGGTGATGAGCGTTTAAACCTCGAGAAATTAGGTCAGCAGGATTAACGTCAGTGGGAACATGACGCCAGTCCTTTCGATTAGTAAGATCTAAAATCTCAGCTATTCTATTCGCCACAAATGTTTTTAGCTTACTTGGGTCATTGTTTATCCAGCATAGTACGATATTAGAATCGCACCAATGTGTAATTTTTGTAGGTATAAGTCTTAAGGACTCAGTAACTGATCGACATAAATTAGCTGATAACAACGCCGCGCAAAGTTCGAGGCGAGGTATGGTGGTGGGCTTTATAGGAGCCACCTTGGATTTCGAACATAATAACCTCACCGTCACCTCATCGTTTTCGTTCAGTGTTCGCATGTAGATGCAAGCTCCGTAAGCAACTTGCGAAGCGTCGCTGAACGAATGCAGTTCTATGGACTTTGGTGAGTCACCGATTACTCTTCGTGGAAATTGAAGATCTGCAAGTAACGGTAAGTTTTTTGAAATTTCATTCCAATTTCTTTGTATGTCTTCAGGTACCGGTTGATCCCAATCAATTCCCTTGATCCACAGCCTTTGAATCAATATTTTAGATTGAATTATGCATGGGCTTAATAACCCAAGTGGATCAAAAATACGAAGTGATTGCGACATTATAAATCTTTTTGTAATTATTGTATCATTTATGTTATTATTTTTTACAGGAAAATTGAACGTGTCATCACTTGGATCCCACCCTAGACCAAGAGTACTAGAGGATTCACTCAAGGTAAGTTTTTCTTTTGTATTAATTTCTATATTATGGAATAATTTAGGTAAATTAGTTTTGTATTTTCGTACGGGGAAACAAGCTGCATCTAGAGCAGTGGAGAGTGCCTTTTGTATGTATATTAATTGATCTTCATTGTCTGACCCGGTAATGACGTCATCGACGAAGAAATCATTTTGTATTATTGTTTTAATTAACTCGTCATCACACTCTTCTCCTACCTGCCACAGACATTTAGTACTAAGATAGCTGGCACTTGCAGTACCGTAAGTGACAGTATCTAATCGCAAAGTTTGGATGGGCTGCGACTCATCTTCTCTCCATAATATTAATTGAAGATCACAATCACTTGGATCCATAGCAATTTGTCTATACATTTTAGCTATGTCTCCAGTCAAAATGTACTTATATTGACGTGCTCTAACTAAAATGGAGAATAGAGAATTTTGCAGATTAGGCCCAACCATTAAGATATCATTTAGAGAGTAGCCAGAGGTTGTAGGAGTTGAGCCGTCAAAGACTACCCGAATCTTGGTAGACTCACTGTCCTCCTTGAATACAGCATGATGACATAAAAAGTATGAAGGATTTGGTATTGCAACAAGGGACTCTGAGAGATGTCCTAGAGTTGAATATTCACGTATAAATTCTACGTAATGTGACTTTAGCGTCGGATTTTTCCTAAATCTTTTTTCAAGATTTTTGAAACGTTTTTTAGCTTGGTGATAAGAATCACCGAGACAGTCAGGAGAGGCCTTTAGTGGTAACTTCACTCTGAATCTGCCATTACTCAAACGAGTTGTGGTTTCGTGAAATTGTTTTTCACATGCTATTTCGTTGGGGCTAAGAACCTTTCTTTGAGGAAGACTCTCGAGTTCCCAGAATTTAGTGAGCATTTCATCCAATTTGTTGCTTGGAACAATTGCATGATTGCATTGAATATTTTGACTGTAATTTTGTGCATTAATAGGGCCGGCTATAAGCCAACCTAATTTAGAATTTTGTAATTTAGGATTATTTGGGCCTAGGGAGCGTTGTCCACTGACTAGTATATCCCAGAAGATATCTGCACCAATGATCATCTCAATGGAAGCAGGTTCATTGAATTTAGGATCAGCTAATATAATACCCTTAGGTATTTTCAGATGACGTATATCGACGGAAACCTTTGGAATGTCTCCGGTAAGTTGATTGAGAATATAGCAAGACAACTTAACTTGGTAAGTGCCATGAATTGATTTTAGGTGAGTAGCACAACATTCTAATATTGTGTCACATTGATTATTTCCTATTCCTATAACCTTTAATGCATTTAATGGATTACATATTAAACCTAATTTTTGTTGCAGAGATTTTGAAATGAAAGTGGATTGGCTGCCACTATCTAACAGCGCGCGAACCCTTTCAGTTTTATTATTTAGAGGATTGTAAACTTCTATAATGGCCGTAGACAAAAATACATGAACATAATTTTGTTGAGAGAAAGCCGCTACGGTCTCCGTTTTACCATCGTCAATTGAATCTGTTGCGCTACAGTTAGCTGGTACGCTAGCATCGTGGAGAAGAGTATTATGTCTTTGGATGCAATGCCGACACGAGCCCATGCCGCACTCAGATGCAGGATGACCTTGGCGCAAACAATTAGTACATAATTTATATTGGGTTATGCATGACATTTTCTCTTGAATGGATTTTGATTTAAAAGTAGGACAATCATAAATCCTATGATTTCCATTGCACACTACACACAGATAAACATTTGAAGAATTATTACGAGCCTGTGATGTAGATGCAAAAACATTGGTATTTTGGTTACGGCTTGATTTATTAGAAGAATATTTATTGTTATTTGATTGAGATTGATTTGACAAGACACGCGGGTTTTGTTGTGATTTAGAATTATTGTTGTTGTTGTTTATAGATTTATTTTGATTAAATGATTCTAGTACATTAGCGCGATCAATTAAGAATTTATTAAATTGCTCTAAAGTGGGCACGTCATTCACGCAATCTATCGTGTTGCGATATTAATAAAATAATAAATGATTTATCTATCTATCTATCTATCTATCTATCTATCTATCTATCTATCTATCTATCTATCTATATTCTTCCCATTTTAGTATGGTACGACTATCCAATTTAAGCAATAAAATAAATATAAGCAACATGTCCCAGTGGTCTGTAGGTAGACCTAAACTTTTTAAAGCTCTTAGATTTTTAGTGACGTTATCAACTGAACACCGAAGAGACTTGTCTGATTCACGCGTGATTGGTGGAATATTGATTAAAGAATCTAAGTGATGATTCATGAGAATTCTTTTGTTATCGTATCGCTCGCAAACCTGTTTCCAAGCCTCCTGGTAATTAGCCGAAGAAACTTCGAGATTTGATATGACACGTGCAGCGTCACCATCCAGATAAGAGACTAAATAATGAAACTTATGTATATCTTGAATGCGCTCATTTTTATGAATCAAACTAAGAAATGTGTCCCGAAATTCGAGCCAGCGGAAGTGTGATCCATCGAACTTAGAAATTTGTATTTGAGGTAATCTAAAACCCACGTATTGATGATCCGAGTCCGCATTCACAAGGATAGATTGACGGCGCTTACCATCATCATCACTACTACATTGTTGTAGTTCTGTTTTGGCTATAGCTATATTTTGAACTATATCTTGTTCAATGCGTTCTCGCTCATCAAGTTCTACTTCAATATTTGGAGCATTTAAAACTTCAATCTCTGTCTGCAAGTCGTCAAACCTTGTCGACAATCCTTGAAACTTAGTTAATCTTAAACTCAATTCTGCAAGTTCTATATTTGATAACTCAGGTAATTTACAAATTTTTTCTAAATAGTTTTTAAATTTTGTAATTTGTCCTTTAATCGAACTACGTTTTACTAGTAATTCTCTTAAAGACACCTTGGCAGAGGATTTATCGCCACCCTCATGCGTCATTTTGAAAAGTAAATTAAATAAGTCAAGCGTATAACTTTAGTATTATACTTAAGACTAGTAGAATTGAATATAGCGACAATGTTTGAACGGATTTAAAAAGGAATAAAAAAAAATGATATTCTCACGCTCCTCCTTCGGTGGAAATTCCTGGGAAGCTGGACTCGGCTGGTTGCAGTGCCTCGCTCAGCAGACGGGCAATGATGGCTGCATACTCAATCAAGAGAGTTTGCCAACAGGATAACGGCTGAAAATTTCGGCAAATCGGTTTAAATATAGGGAAAATACCGAATATATCGATGTAGGAGTATGACAATTAGAACTATGATTATTTTTACTTATGAGTACGTAATTTTGAAAATGAATTTAAGAACAAGGATTCGAATATGGAAAGATAATTTAAATATTATTTTTTAGTGGACGGTCTATGTAGGTACTTTTATTTACCTTTACACTTATTTAGCATGTTAAAACCTATAAAATTAAGAATATAGCACAAATAAAGGCGTTTGGAACAGGAATTTAGAATGGATTACGTATGGAATATGGAATTTGGAAATTGGCTGTACTTTGGTAGGTAGAACGGAACAAAGGAAGGCACTTAACTTTGTGATAATGATGACTCGATGGAATTCCGGTACGATCTTTAGCTGATTCGTTGGCACGGAAGACCAGCCTGGCCTTGGTTATTGTAATAACCTCCAAATGTCCTTCTTCTTGTATCGCTGAGTATGACGCAACTCGTGTATTGCGTTACTGGTATTGTATTTTTGAATATTTGTCCTGTCACGGTCGCCAAATTTCTTGTTTACGCACAAGAATGGAGTTTATTTAAGAAAAACTCATTGAGAACTTCAACTGCGTATAATTTGATTTAATTTAGAATTTAGTTTTGCGGTGCCGAAATGATAGTACAGAAATTTTGATAGCCAACACATAAAAAAATATACACGCTACCTTCGTAGTAGTAAATATAAAAAAAAATAGGTGTAGACGCAAAACACACTACGAAGACACTTTGCATTCAAAATATGAGCAGGCGCGTACAATACTAACCCCCGGCCATAATGTCTGGACTTATAAATGATAAGGATTTAAAATCATCTTAACGAAGCCTAGTGGTTAACACTCAAGACAATGTCGTCTCTGTGCGAGAATAGATAATAAAAGGCTGCTGTAAAGTACAGTTTTGATTTTACTTTAAATAACCCGTGTGGTGCCGGCCGAGAATAGTAGTAGCCACCCCATTTCTACCCGTGGATGATATAGAAGGCGACACAGGGATTTTTACCAGAGGATGGGCAGCAACGTCCTTTTGAGTACCATAACACCTACCGCGATCACCAACATGCATCGGCCAATCATGGCGATTACGGCAGAATCCTACCTACCTGTATCCTACCTATGCCCAGCAGAAGGCGTCTAAAGGTTGACATCATGACGATGATGCCCCCTATCCAATGCGATGTATCCTATTCTATGATAATCCTTCGATGAGTTTTGGTGAAGTAAACTGTCATCTCACCTCATGCTAAGGATTGACATCTCACCTAAAGCTCATTATCGTCATCATTATATCAGCCTGTTGCCGTTCACTGCTGAACGTAGGCCTTCCCCAGATATCGCCAACCAATCCAGTCTTGGGCAACCCCAAGCTCACTAGATGTAAATTAACTGAGGCAGTTTTATACAGAACAGTACTGCTGATTGACTGATTATTAAGTATTGATGACATTTTTCACCATCTGGTAGTTTTCCGTGGTAAATATTTAAGCAGACAATCATAAAATATTTGTCACCTTTTTGTTTCTAACTTTTCGAACAAATGTGCTGGTGCTAATTCGTGTTAACAGAAGCGGACCCAGAATCAAGCCCTATGGAACCCCTCACGATATAACCTGTCAACTTAAAGGGCATACCCAATAATAATAAGTTAAAAGTTACGATTTAAACCAATAATTTAATGAATTTTTCTCATGAAGTATATTGATGTATACTTGGGTTAGCTTTTGCACACGACTTTGTCTGCATAAATATCGATTAACACGACCATAGACGAAAGTGCAAATTAAAAAGTATCTTTTGTATTCAGATCCAGATCGAAATCAATCGATCGTATATTATGATCTGATCAGTGGTTTTATCGTGGTGAAGTGACAAACAGACCGACACAGAGACAGAGTTTATTTTGCCTTGATAATATTGGTTTGGACGAGTTGTTATCTTTGAATTAGATCATTATTTATGGGTTATAATCCCGTAAATTTCCGGACTGAGAATTCATTCGTGCTTGGAAAGTCATCGTTAAATGACGTCAATAATAAAAAAGTTACAACCTCATCGGAGGAATCAACATGTGGAAGTTTCACTAAATAACTTTGTTGACAAAGATGTGCAGTCGATGCTTTTACCTTTAAATTTGTTACAAAATATTTGGTTTTGTCCAAAATATCGTATCAAGGGTGATTTTATAACGCCAAACAGTCGGCTCTCGAATTTCGTGTCGATATGTGGTACGATGGTACTTATATCTATGTTCTTTTATGAGCATTACTGCGAGTATTTTACTTCAAGTAATTCGATTTCTAACAAAACGGCGGTGGTGGTGTGCTTTATCATCGACTTGGTTTTATTTTCTTTAAGTTTCATAATGAATTTGAATGCCAGTTTTTATTTCACAAAAGAAAATATTTCGTTTGTTTTAAAATTTCAAGAAATTCATAGATATCTCAATAATACGATCATGTTTAAGCGTTTTCTCGTCACTAATTGGTTTGCTGTTATCTTTTTCATTGTTTTCCATATTTTTTTGAATTTCTTATTCGGCATTTTGCTAGACAGACTCATCCACCAAATTTTGAGCATGGCAATGTTTTTGAGTTTTGACTCAAATATAATTTATGCTATTAGACTCATTCAGCTGTTAAAAGGTAAAGTTGATCTATGGAACATCCATGCTCGTCAATACCAATGCATGGGAGGTAGGAATACTGAGGATTATTGTGGAAGAATGTTTCAGGCTTTCGTTAACATTTTAAACTGCTTTAACATGTGCAAAGTGACCTTTCAAGTAATGGTGAGTTAGTAGAGTAAGACTTATAAGCTGTAATAATAATGGGAAAATTGTTCAACTTACTATTTTTATTTTACAGATCGCTTTTTACTTTTCTGTGTTCGTTTATTCATACCTCTCTTCAATTAAAATATTTATTGAGTTTTTAAAACAGAATGCTACAAGTGATTTACATGTAAGTACATATAAATATTTTTTTTTCATGCAGCTTATTGTTTAAGTAAACAAACATATTTTATTTATTAAAAAAAATGTTTTTTTTTTTGGTATTATCTATGTACACTCAGCTATCTGAATGTACCGTAAAGGGGGTTGACTGTAGCCTATCAACAACCTTTAGCTCCCTAACACCCTAGCCCTAAACATATAACAGCAATATATACGTATATATACCGGCTGACTTTTTTTACCGTCTGGACAAAAACAGGGTGGAATAGGTGAATGGAGTAGAAGCCTATGGCACAGAAATCTCAATATTTTTTTTTCAAAAATCAAAAATTATTTTAACATATCAATAAATACTATCCCTTATTTGAAGTAAACTTTTCATAATAAAACCAAAAACCACCAAATAAAAAAATTAAACAAATAAATCGACAAATAAAGTAAAAACTCTACTTATAGTCACCGCTACTCGACGCGCGGAAATTATCAATGAATTCGTAGCGACATTCAATCCTTTGATTGAAGCCGGCCGATAGGCATTAACGGAACTTCTTCTTTCATTCTATTATATCCTTTCGCAGACGCACACTTGTCTACGTGTCACGTGTCACCGCACGCGCATCCCACACACACGCGCCCTTAGATCCTAGTACCGCGTCCGGGTCCCTACCACCAGTCACCTGCGATTATTTATTTATTTATTTATTTATTTATACTTCATGCACAAAGGTACAAAGGCGGACTTAATGCCTTAGGCATTCTCTACCAGTCAACCAAGGGTGATGAAGAGATAATATGGCGGGTGCATAACAAAAAGTAATAATTAAAAAGTTAAAAAGATGTAAACTCATATACATAATTATATATCTGGATACCATATACCTACATAAACATATACATACATACATACCTACATATATATAATATGTAAAAGAAAAGGGGGTTTTGAGATGACTCTGCTTACTTGTTCTGAAAATAAAATCTCAATTTCCGCTTAAATGCATACCGAGTGGTGGCCATCCTGATATCGAGAGGAAGTGCATTCCAGAGAAGAATGGCTTGAATATGAAAGGAAGAATGAACGAAATCAGAAGTATGAGAAGGGCAAAGTAAAAGAAGATTGTTAGAAGACCGCAAATTCTTAGTGTGCAAAGAACATAGATATTGAAAGTGGGATATTAAATAAGAAGGAGGAGAGAGAGAGTTGAGCAGGGAGAATAAAGTTGTCAAAGCACGCAAACTTCTTCTTTGGCGAATGGGCAACCATTTTAACTCGGACCTGTAGCTAGACACATGATCATATTTCCTCAAGTTGAAGATAAACCTGATGCAGTTATTCAGGACCCTATCCAGCTTATCCAACAAAACCGCATTCAAGTCAAAGTAGCACACGTCACCATAGTCGATTATAGGGAAGATTAAAGTCTGCACAAGCATCGTCTTTGTCTTCGCAGGCAAAAAGCTTCTCAGACGATACAAAGATCGCAAAGTTCCGTTAGCTCTTTGACAGACACTAGAAACCTGACTTTGCCAACCAAGCGTCGAATCAAGATGCAAACCGAGATCTTTTACGCTATTGCTAATGGGGATGACGGTACCATTGAAAATAACTGGAGGAAGAGAGCTAACCGCAACTCTACCCATCATACGTGAGCTTCCGATTATAATGGCCTGACATTTTGAGGGGTTTACGGCCACACCAAATCTATCAGACCAATCTTTTATAGCATCCAAGTCTCGGTTTACATCTTCTATAGCGTCCGATAAACCTTCTACCCGCGCAGCTGTATATAATTGAAGATCATCGGCATAAAGATGATACGAACACCGAAGACAGTGAGTAATAAAATTAATGAAGATAGAGAATAGCAATGGAGAAAGAATACCGCCTTGTGGAACGCCAGCATCCAGGTCAAGCCAACTTGACGAGCTCTCGTCAACGCGGACCGACTGCTGACGTCCCCGAAGATAAGACGAGAACCATTCCAGCGCCTTGGAGGAAACCATAAGATGTGAGAGGATGGATATGAGAATGTCATGATTGACGGCATTAAACGCATTGGAGAAATCTATTAAAACCAACACAGTAACCTTAGTATCACCCATTGCCTCTCTAATGTCACCAGTCACTTTGAGGAGAGCGGAGGTAGTGCTGTGCCCAGGCCTGAATCCAGACTGGAATGAGCTTACAAGGCTGTTCCGGTGGACAAACCCTGAAAGCTGCTTGTGCACACAGGCCTCGAGCACTTTAGACAGGAAAGGAAGAATGGAAATTGGACGAAAATGGTTAGGAAGTGAGGGACTAGAGACTTTAGGAAGTGGACGGACATAAGCCATGCGCCACTGGGAAGGGAATTGTCCGGAATCAAGGGAAAAGTTGATAATGTGGGTAATTGGTGGAAGAAGAAGGTCGAGGAGCAAATGTACCATATAACGACTGATGTTGTCATGGCCCACCGCCTTAGATTTAATAGATAGGATGGTCCTCCTAATTTCATCCAAGGCGACTGGAGAAAAGCGAAATGGTTCAATAATGGGACCAGGTAGGCCAGAAATGAAATCCACCGTCGGAGACAACATGTGGGCATCCATATGACAAGTGGTTGTAAAGTGACGGTTGATATCATCCAGGCCAATGGTCTTCGGGAAATCCACATGACGTGGTCTACCGATACCCAGAGATCCGAGAAATTTCCAGATATCAGCAGGAGAAGAAGATGAAATGTTTCGATTAGTCATACTGTCATAGCGTGACGTCGATCGCTGTTTTTTACGTTTCCGCGAGTGCAACGCCCGCCCAGTTATTGTTTTCATAATGACGTACGAATACTCCAACGTGGAGTACCTTGACATGATAAGGTTGTACTTCTTGTCTGGTAAATAGTGCGAGGCAAATGTACGCCGACGAGAAACACCTACAATCCCTTAGACGGAATGGTGTCCCTGCTCCCCGGAATCCCAGCACAGATTTGATACTCCGCACTTATCAGCAGCTACTTGACGATTGCTGCTTGATTTCCAGCACGGGTGTCCAGCTCTCTACGAGCGATGTGTGCGCGCGTACTTGGATAGCCAATTCGGTGATAAGTGGTTAGGTCGTGGTGGACCTGTGAACTGGCCGGCGAGATCACCAGACCTAACTCCATTAGACTTTTATTTGCGGGCCGAACTAAAACGCGTGGTGTACACCGAAGAAGTCCGTAGTGTAAATGAGTAAAAACAGCGAGTAGGTACCTAATAGGCGCTTTTAATGTTCAAAAAGTGACAGACACGCTTAGAAGTCTTACTAACAATTTACAAAAATGTGCTACCTAGTTTTGTGTTTAGAAAGAAATGGTGGACGCTTCGAACAATTATTGCGATATCGCTAAAAACGTTGGTAAGTGAGTAGGTACCTACTTATCTTTATTTCAAAAAAAATCAATGAAAAATCAACCACAAATGGTGTTATTTGCTGATGATACTTCATTGATTTTTAGAGTAAATAGACGGGCACAGCACCTTGACGACGTAAATGACGCCATGCTTAAGATTCATAATTGGTTTACTGTAAATAATTTAGTATTCAATGAGAAGAAAACTAAATGCATAAGATTCGCTTTGCCGAATGTTAAGAGTAATGAATGTAACGTTGTATTGAATAAGGACATACTTGAATTCGTCGAAAGGACTGTTTTCCTAGGGATTACGCTTGATTCCAAGCTACAGTGGGGTCCTCACTTAACATCTCTTGCAGGGCGGTTAAGTTCAGCCGCTTACGCTGTCAGAAAGATCCGGCATTTGACAGACGTGGATACCGCTAGGCTAGTATATTTTAGCTATTTTCATAGTATCATGTCTTACGGTATTTTGCTATGGGGACGGGCTGCAGATATGGATTCTATTTTTATACTGCAAAAGCGGGCTGTCAGAGCAATCTATAATCTCCGCAAACGCGAATCTCTAAGAGAATTGTTTAAACAGATTAACATCATGACGGTACCTTGTCAATATATATATGAAAACATTATGCATGTTCGAAAAAATCTTCATCTTTTTAATAAAATAGGTGACAGACATAATGTTTATACTAGAAATAGGAACAAATTAGATCAGCCAAGCTTCAGATTGTCAAAAGTACATACTTCTTTTATGGGGTACTGTGTAAAATGCTATAATAAAATACCACTTGATATTCTACAATTGAATGAAAAACAATTTAAAACATGTATTAAACGCACACTATGTAGACAAGCATATTATAAGTTAGAAGATTACATCAATGATAAAGATGCTTGGCTGAATGCTGGTCCTGCTCCACAGCCAGTTTAGGGAATTTCCAAATTGGAAGAAAAGGATGTTTCCTACCCCTTTTTCTATTGACATGAGTAACGAGTATCGTTATTATTATATATAGATATTTTTAAATTATTAACTTATCACACTTCATATGATAAAATAATATACATTGGAAACCTTAGTTTTGTATAATTTAGCAGCATTATTTCAATTTTGTAAATGTGAATACCATGGAGCCATGTATATTAATACCTTTATGTTTGACAAAAATTAACATGGCGGTTGGGAGTATTGTCATGCTCGCTCAAATGTCTCGCTGATGGTGGCGCGTGTGTTGGATCATTAGGCTCCCTTCAAAATGGTTGAGCTAAATGGTGCTGATTCACGCGTCATGTTCGTGAACGGGCGCTGTCAGTGGAGATTGGTCAGCTCTTATCTGCCATGGATTAGATGCCACTTTATCTTGCTTCTTTTTTGTGTTTTGTATTGTTAGATTACCTTCATCGTTTTCACATATAGAAGCAACAAGAATGTAACCAAACTTTGTAAAAACTTGATTTAAAAGAGTGTCCGTGGAGTTTCTTGCTCGTTCTTCTCCATAGAGACCTACCTACGTTTTGGAACGAGCAACTAGCTTCAACTCTCTGACTAACTGACCGACTCCTTGACAATTCAAAAGTGCCTGTAAATGGTTTAATTGAAATAAATGCTTTGACTTTGACTTTGACTTTTTCAAATAATAATAATTTTGTGTAATCTTGTACCTATCCAGTTAATTTTTTTAACTAACAAACTATGAAATGCCATGGGAACATATTCTTGTTGCTATGGTGTTGACGACAGCGGTACTTCTGTAGGGACTGTAGGTATAAGTAAGCCCTTTGTTATACTTATCTTTAAAACAAAATAATCCTAACGGGGCATTATACATAAATAGGTGTCGGTCGACAATAACAAATCTCAACACGAGTACCTACATACCTACACGAACTATTAGTTAATCTGTGCCTACACAAACAGTCAGACCTACCTACAGAAACAACTACCTATCTGTTCGAAAATCATTCCATGCGCAAATCGGACCCTCTCTTCATCGCTCAATCTCTTTACCAAACGAGTCGTCTATTCTTGCCATATTTTTAGGCAATTCGCTCAGTCCACTAAGCATTCTGTAATAGTGTAATAGTCAATAGTTTTAGAAAATAATAATAATAATTACTACTTATTATTAATTTTTCATTACTCATCAAGTTAAAACCTTCGAAAAACAGATAAACGTGTATGTTTAGTGATTGTTTTAAGAATATCTACAGGTTTGTTTACATTGCTATCAAAGGCCTTACCGATCTTGCGAGACGTAATTTATTATTGGTTACTTAACGGTTTCGTGACACGGACACTCAGAAATGTATCAAATTATTTGCCTACCACAACTACATACAGCAAGGTCACGTGTGGGTACACGCGCAAATGTGTGCGTGAGAGTGTAGGGATCAAGCGGTCACTATCATGCTCCATTCATACGAAATTGAAGCCTACGCCGTTTACTATCTCCTATTTTGACTATTATTAGTTTTACGCCAGCGTCGTAGGATGTATTCGTTTTCATGTATTTTAAGGATATTTGGAACATTTTTTAAATCAATGGTAGCAAACAAATATTAGCTTGTATGGATTCTATTCTACTTACAGAACACACCATATTGTTGTCCAGACGGTAAAAAAAGTCAGCCGGTATAGTGCGGGAAGCCTGTTGCCATGAGACCTAAGGCAACAGACGGAAAGTGGGAAGGATGAAGGGTGTATTGGATGGGATTTTCTCACTGCCGATCCGCAGCCTCACAGACCGACCAATAACCAAGGCTGGGTATGGCCAGAGTTATCGGTAACCATTTATAGGCGCAGTAACAGTGAGAGGAGTCGATGGTCTCGTCGTAAAGAAACAGCGTTGCTCTAAGTGTAGAAAGAGACTTTATTACAATTTTACATGTTATTTATATTAATCTATTTACATGTATGAGTATATAATTATATTAACGCACTTGTGTGAAACAGCTGATGCTGTCCAACAATTAAATAACAAATAACAAGTATTGACGTAAATTCGGGTTCACCGCGGTCACTGCCCTGCTGCGTCGGCATGTTCACATCCTCGCGTGAACATCTTGGCGCGTCTCAGAAGAATAGGTCTTCAAGGTCTTCATTTCATAGAGAGTCGGCGATTGCCTCCGAGGAGTCGGCCGTGCGTAAGTGTGTGCACGTGGTCGTGGCGGTGCAGCAGGCAGCTCGTCGTGGGAACTGCTGGTCGGTGCTTTCGTTGTCTGTCTTGATGCCACCATAGCACGTAATCTAGCCGCTATCTGTGGAGCAAAACAATAAATTAATAGACAAATACATAAAATTACTAATAAAGTTGTGAAACTAATAACGTAAGTTTGTGTTTTAATAGTGGTCCAAATAGTGTGGTCTAGGGTTGTCTGTTCGTTAATTTCTCCGTCTATCAAATGTTTGAAAATATCTTTAGAACTATCAAAAACTACTTGTTCCTTTGTAATGTCATTATGTAAACGAATTATAGAGCGATTATTATCTAAATGAAATATAAGGGGTTTACTATAGGACGCTAAGACATTGACTGAATGTACTCGTTTAGCTACTAACGTAGTAGCCGTCGTTTTGATAATGCAATTTTCTGACATTTGTATTATTCCGATGTCATGGATGGAATCTTCTTCTCGCTCTCCATCGCACACAATGGACACTATCACTGGTTTCTTTGTTAGGTATATCCAAGTATTTTTCATTTGGACTTGTTTCCAAATAATATTATTTTTGAAGTTATAGGTTCTCGTAGGGCACGTAGAGTTGTCGTCTTTTGTGATCATGCGAACAATGCAATTCTCATTTAATTGCATGTTTTTGACGGCCGCAGGAAAGCAAATAAAGTTGTTGAGTTTATGTAAACATTTGTTATATTCTTCGTGGGTTAATTCAAAATATCTTTCATTGTTATAATCTATCGCCATAAATGTCTAAGAAATATCAATGCTTGTGAACGACTCATCCTGGTTTTTCATTGGTATGGGAATGACGTGTATAAAGGTATATTTCGACTTTTCTGTAATGGGAAAGTACGACAGCACTGTAATATGTGTGTCGTTTTCAGTTAGTCTAGTTTCAAGTAACTGAGTCTGCATGATGTGAAGATTTGATGGTATCTTGCTGTTTGCATTGTCTATAGCATCTGCTATGTTTTTTGGAGAAAGCACACTGTATACTGTAGCTTACGTGATATATATTTCCATTAATCCTGAGTAATAATCATTGATTTCTGTAATATAGTTGTAGGCCAATTGGTATGATTGCATAACTTGAATTTTTAGATGATTGTTGTCAATCGATTTGTACCATTGATTATTGTTATTTATGTAACTCAGAGCTTGATTGAGCTTTGTTTGGAATCTGTCTAATTTTTGTTTTATTCTCTCTTCCGTTTGGTTCACTGTTGATATGGTAGTAATCATGAATTTTGTCTGATGATTAGCTGAGTCTATAAGTTTTTTTTGGTTGTCTTGTAGTGATTCTAAACTTCTGTACACTTCATCATTTACTCCGAATATTGAAGTCATTAATGATCCTAATAAACCTCTTTTCTTTCTTGTGTTGATGATTTCTGTTAAGTATTCATATGTCCTTTCAAATTTTTCCTCTTCCTCTTGTAGGCGATGATAGTATTGATCGCAATGTGTGTTGCTGTTTATTGTAGAAGTATAGTCACATAATGTTTTAAATGGTTTTAAGGCGTCTTTTGCTTTTGCTAGATTGTGGTTTAATTTGCTTCTTTCGTAGGTTGTTTCTATTCTAAAGGTTCCTCTGTCTAACGTAGCGTTCCCCATTTGCTCTATATATAATCCTGGGTCTAAGTTTTTGATAGTATTTGTAGTCGCTGCTGATGTTATGAGTTGTAATATCAGTAATAACGTTGTAAACCAATATTGCAGCTTGCCTGTCGTTTTATGCATAGCACGCTGTCTGTGTATATTGAGTCTCGTTAAGTTAGTTTGCGCAGGCGCTATTGTTTGTCTATTTCTCGCCGTGTCTATGTCTTCGTTTACTGGTAGTGGTATCAAAGTATGTATTGTTCTCTTTTGGTCCGCCCCTTGCGATCGTTCGAGGGTGACAACTCTGGTGGCGCCATCGTGTCCAGGGTAAATCTCTTTAATCTTTGCTAAAGGCCATTTATTTGGGCTTATGTTTTCGTCTTTAATTAGAACAATTGCACCGACTTTTAAGTTTTCTTCGTTTGACTTCCACTTATATCTTTGCTGTAATTTATGTAAATATTCTTTCGTCCAACTATTCCAAAAGTCTTTTTTTATCTTTTGTATAAGCTTCCAGCGATTTATGAGGTCTGTATTAATGTTGTCTATTGGGTGTGGCACGCCTACTGCTTCACGCCCAATGAGAAAATGGCTTGGTGTTAATACTATGTTATCGTTAACGTTCTCAGTTTGAATACATAAGGGCCTTGAGTTTAAACATGCTTCAATTTGGTGAAGATTCCTTCACCAAATTGAAGCATGTTTAATTCTTCATAGGTTAAGGTGCTGTCTCCTTTGACTCGTCTTAAATGGTGCTTCATGGATTTTACTCCAGCTTCCCATATTCCTCCGAAGTGTGGCGCTGCTGGCCACACTTTGGAGCCTATGTTAGTTAATGTATTTTGGAAATGCGGTGATTGAGTGATTTCTAGAATTTCTTTGTATAGAAAATTGGCTGCTCCCACAAAGTTGGTCGCATTGTCACTGTACATGTGATGCACGTGACCTCTTCTTGCCATAAATCGCCTGAGCGCTGCTATAAACGATTCTGTAGATAAGTCTCCTACCAATTCTAAGTGAATGGCTTTTGTTGTAAGGCATATGAAGACAGCTATATAGCCTTTATACGACTTGTGACCCCTGCCTTTCATTGTTCGTACTTGTATAGGTCCTGCAAAGTCACATCCCGTGTGGCTGAATGGATATGATTGTGTCACACGTGGTCTTGGTAGTGCTCCCATTTTTTGTTTTGCTGTTTCTGCTTTGTACCTGATACATTTTACACATTTATTTATGTAGCTTTTTACTTTTCGTTTTCCGCCAATGATCCAGTATTTTTGCCTCAGATACGATAGTGTAAGTCGATTGCCGCCGTGTAGGGTTTTTAAGTGTGCGTCATGTATTATTAATGTTGTCACGTGATCGTTGTAGGGCAACAATACAGGGTGTTTCTGATCGAAGGGCAGTTGAGAGTGTTGGAGTCTGCCGCCTACTCTGATAAGTCCATCGTCATCTATAAACGGATCCAAACAGGACAGTTTGCTTCCTTTTTTCAGTGATTGTCTTTTTTGTAGTGTGTGGTATTCTTGTTGAAATGAGTCTTTTTGAACTTGTTTTAAAATTTGTTTAGTCGTGTAGTGTATTTCTTTGCAATTCAGTGGCGCTGTAGTTTTTTGTCTTCTTATGAATCTCAAACAATACGATATAATTCTCACCATTTTAGTGAAGCTGGAAAATCTTTCTATAATATCATTTTTGTTTTTAATGTTTATGGTTGTCTGATGGCACCGTTTAACTTCTTCGTTAGGCTCTGGTATTATTTTAGTCGGTATCAGTTTACTTGTATGAAGCCATTGCGGGCCGTTCCACCATAGATCATAATTTTGCAATTTACTGGGCTCCATGCCTCTCGATATGACATCAGCAGGGTTATCTGCGGAAATTACATGATTCCAGGTAGCGTCTGGTAATGTTCTTTGTATTTCTGACACTCTATTTGCGACAAAGGTTTGCCATCGGTCTGCTTCTCCCCTAATCCATCCCATAGTAATCATAGAGTCCGTCCAACAATAGGTGGTAACATTTTTGCAATCAAGTGCCGTTTTTACTTTGTTTATTAATTTTGTCAATAATACTGCTGCACATAATTCTAGTCGAGGCAAGGTCGTTTTATGTTTCTTTGGAGCTACTTTAGACTTAGCTTGCACTAATGACACATGATATGTTGTGTTATTGACCTTTGTTCGACAATATATTACCGCCCCGTAAGCTTTTTCTGATGCGTCACTGAATCCATGTAATTCAATAGGTACACCTGTAGTATATTCTAGCCATCTAGGTATTTTTATTTTTTCGAGATGGCTTAATTGTTGTTGAATATTGGTCCACTTCTTTTTTATGCTTTCAGACACTTTTTCATTCCAGTCTATGCCGCTGATCCAGATTTCTTGTATAAGCAATTTCATGGTTATTAGGACGGGTTGGAGCCAGCCGTGTGGGTCAAATAATTTTGCGATTTCAGAAAATATATATCTTTTGGTTGGGTTATCGCAAGCTGTTATGTTTATTTTGAATTGGAAACTGTCTTGTTCTGGTGACCAAATTACTCCTAGTGACTTTCTATTTTCATCTAAGGGTAGTTTTATGGTTTTGTCGTCCACATTTTCCACTGGAATGTTTTCTAGCAATTCTGCGCTATTTGATGACCATTTCAAGTTAAATCCGCCAGCACGTAAAATGTTGGTTAATTGATTTTGTAGATGTTTTGCTTTTTCTATATTTTCTTCTCCTGACAATATATCATCAACATAGAAATCTGTTAAGGTGATTTTACTAGCAAGGGGGTAGTTTGTTTCTTCGTCTTTTGCTAGCTGTTGAAGTGTCTTTATCGCTAAGTACGGTGCCGCAGTAGTACCATAAGTAACAGTAGTTAATTCGTACTCTTCTATTGGTTGATCAATCGTCCATCTCCATAATATTCTTTGAAAGGGTTGATCATCTCTATGTATTTTAATGAAACGGTACATCTTTTCTATGTCTGCCATAAACGCAACTTTGTGTTTGCGCCATTGCAATAGTATAGTAGCTAAGTCTTGTTGCAATCTTGGACCTTTATGCAAGTTGTCATTTAGGCTTATTTTTGTACTGGACTTGCTACTAGCGTCGAACACACAGCGTAATTTTGTTTTCAGTGCCTCTTCTCGTATTACAGGCTGGTGTGGAATATAAAATTTCCCTTCATAATTATTTGTTTTGTTTACTTTTATCATAATTATGGCCCATGTTTATGTATTCTTTCATGAACTCATTGTATTTTTCTCGTAAATTGTTGTTTTTCTCAAGTCTTTTTTCAAGTTGTATGAGTCGAGCGGCAGCTTTTTGACGCGTATTCCCGTACTCTAGGGAAGGGTCTTTAAATGGGAGTCTGACCGTATAGGTCCCGTTTTTATTTCTTTGAGTCGTGTCTTTATAAAATTGTTCACACTGTTGGTCTTCTTTGTTTAATTGATAGTTTTCAATGACGTCTTCTAGTTCCCAGAATTTGTTAAGTTGACTTTCGTCGGCACGACTAATTAGACTTAATATTTTGATTGTATTGCATGGTTCCGTTGGGCAAAACCCTGACAATATCCAGCCAAACTCTGTATTTTGACTGATAATGCCGTTGTCTATTTTTTCGAACTCTTGCAATAGTATTTTACTATATTCCTCGGCGCCTAAAATTATGTCCACTGGGCCTTGTTTGTAGTAGGTTGGATCAGCAATTATTTTGTTTGCTATTTTTTGTGGGTCCAGTTGATGAACATTTTCCTTTGGCACTGATGAAGTCAATTTTGGTAATACGATCAATGATGTTGTTAATTTGTATGTACTTGTAAACCTTGGTTGAAGTGTGACGTCAATCATATAGTTTGAGGTCTTTGGTATATTGTCTGCAATACCTTTTATTTCGGGTTTTATCTTTTGTCTCGGGAACCCTAACAGTTGAGCTACCTCTTCCGTGCATAGTGAAGCTTCCGAACCTTGGTCACATAAGACTCGCAGTAGTAATGGTGTATCATCGAATGTTTTTGTCTGTACTAAGGCTGTGGCTAGAAGTACAGTTTTTTGAGTGTTGTGAAATTGCGTAGCTGCATGAGTTATCATTTTTTTATTTAGATTTTCTATCAGTTGAGGCTTTTGATCGCATGTTTTTGATGTACTTGATTTCGATACTTGATTGGTATTTTTGGTGATACTATTTTGCCCTTGCTGCTTTGCCGATAAATATTCATTTGTGTTTCTATGCAACAGTGTAGAATGAGCCTTATTACATATTTCGCACTTTTTATATTTATTGCTGATGCACTCTTTTTTCGCATCGTGCATAAGACATACATAGCACATTTGTTTTTCTTGTACTTTACGAATACGTTCATTGACATGTAATGCCTTAAATGCTTGACAATATTGAATATTATAGTCTTTCTGACAATACTAATAGAGTCCTTTTTTGTCTTGCCAATTTGTTTTTCCTTGCATTTTTGGTGAGTGTGCCGAGTTCGAATCGTTTGTTGTTGTTATTGCGGTGCTTGATTCTAAACTCTTGAATCGTTTTTCTAAGAATTTCATCATTTCTTTGAAACCTTGTAATTTATTTGGCTCCTGTAATTGGTCTTCATACCTCATGTTGGTGTCTGGGTCCCACTTTCGATTTACGATTCTGGTTAAGATTGGGCTCCATGTAGATGTATCGATGTTTTGATTTTTTAACGCTTCTAGGCTCTCGTTTATACAATCATGCATATTACGTAACATTTTGGCATTGGGAGTCTGAATTTTAGGCAAGTCTATTAATTTATCAATGAATGTCTGTGTTATTTTTCTCTCGTCTTTGTATCGGTTTTCTAACAGTGTGAGCGCTGCTTTATAGTTGACCTCGTTTACTGTCAAATGCTTTATCAGCTTTTCTACGTCTCCGCGGACATGTGTTTTTAGGTATTGCATTTTTTCTGTTATGGAAATAGTGCAGTCTTCGTCAATAATTTTTTAAAATAGATCATAAAATGAATTCCATGTCTCATAATTCCCAGCGAAGGTGGGGATGGTAATTCTTGGTAACTTTGTAGGGTGGTGTCTGCTAGTTTGTGCGGTTTTGTCGTTGAGTTGCTCCTGCAACTCTTGTATTATTCCCTCGAATTGTTCTTGTGCATTTGTAAAGCAGTCATTAGTAATATATTCGTCTTCAAGTGTACTTTGCTCCATTAGTAACTGTATGTGTGTTTCTTCTATATCTTGAAACAGCTTTTCAAGATTATTAATGAGTGATTGAAGTTGCCACGCAGGTTTTTGTTGAGCAACGGCGGTCTTTGCGGTCGCAATCTTCTTTTTAAGTTGGTTTAGCCTGTATTTTTGTACGAATAACTTTGGTGAAATAGTCGTTTCTTCTTATGTGTCGTCGTTTATCTGAATGTCAGTGACGTTTTCAATATGATGTAGCTTGTCTTCACATTTCAACAAGTGGTCTATGGCTGCATCATAGATGGCCTGTATATGAGTGTCGAAATAATCTAGTGTCAAATATTTGTGAGTTGTAGAAGTCTGTGGTTTTGCGATGCTCTTTCATAAATGCTGTTCAATGTTTTTCTTCTGTTTGTTATGTATTTTTGAGTCTTCCTTGATGATGAGTCCTTTTTAATGTT
Organism: Charanyca ferruginea; assembly: GCA_947361185.1. Lineage (NCBI taxonomy): Eukaryota > Metazoa > Arthropoda > Insecta > Lepidoptera > Noctuidae > Charanyca > Charanyca ferruginea. The sequence goes on from OX376060.1 coordinate 6,650,045, forward strand.
ATCCCATATTCTTATGTTCAGTGTAGTCGTTTTCCTGGCTTTTGATGAGTTCGTTGATTCTAAGAATGTCCATTATCTTCTGATTTCTTCTTTTTTCAGTCTTCTTACTTGAGCGTCCCTAGTCCCTATCCTACTCCTAACACAGTTACCCTATTTGTACTTGCCTCTCCCACACTCTCGGCTCGGTATTTCTGCGCCTTCTCAATGAACTGGTGAGATCTTTCTACACTTCGAGCAACGCTGTTTCTTTACGACGAGACCATCGACTCCTCTCACTGTTACTGCGCCTATAAATGGTTACCGATAACTTTGGCCATACCCAGCCTTGGTTATTGGTCGGTCCGTGAGGCTGCGGATCGGCAGTAAGAAAATCCCATCCAATACACCCTTCATCCTTCCCACTTTCCGTCTGTTGCCTTAGGTCTCATGGCAACAGGCTTCCCGCACTATATAAATACGTATATATTGCTGTTATATGTTTAGGGCTAGGGTGTTAGAGAGCTAGGGTTGTTGATAGGCTACAGTCAACCCTTTACGGTACATTCAGATAGCTGAGTGTACATTTGGTCCTTCGAGCAATTTTTTGAACTGGTAAATTCGCGGCCCTCTTTGTCCCTCTAGGGTATATTTGACAAAAAACAGACAGACACGTTTCAGGTGTAGGAGGCTGGTGTTCATACCGCATCACTTAGTTGCACGCTGTGACAGACAGACGCGGTACTTTGCTGTATCCTGTAGACATCTCTCGTCGGTAGCGATCCGGCTCGAAAGACCAAATGTACACTCAGCTATCTGAATGTACCGTAAAGGAGGTTGACTGTAGCCCATCAACAACCCTAGCTCCCTAACACCCCAGCCCTAAACATATAACAGCAATATATACGTATATATTTAGTGCGGGAAGCCTGTTGCCATGAGACCTAAGGCAACAGACGGAAAGTGGGAAGGATGAAGGGTGTATTGGATGGGATTTTCTCACTGCCGATCCGCAGCCTCACGGACCGACCAATAACCAAGGCTGGGTATGGCCAGAGTTATCGGTAACCATTTATAGGCGCAGTAACAGTGAGAGGAGTCGATGGTCTCGTCGTAAAGAAACAGCGTTGCTCGAAGTGTAGAAAGAGACTTTATTACAATTTACATGTTATTTATATTAATCTATTTACATGTATGAGTATATAATTATATTAACGCACTTGTGTGAAACAGCTGATGCTGTCCAACAATTAAATAACAAATAACAAGTATTGACGTAAATTCGGGTTCACCGCGGTCACTGCCCTGCTGCGTCGGCATGTTCACATCCTCGCGTGAACAATCTACATACCAAAATAAACATTTTTTTATTATATGATATTATCCTTTAACTTGGACATTTAAGCACTTTCATTAATAAATCCATCTTTTATCTCAAAACAGGAAGACGGCAGGACAAGTTTAAGTCTACTACATTTTATACAACTTTTAACTTTGAACAGAGTTTATCTCATAGTAAAAACTATAACAAATAAGCTTGCCCATAGCTAAAATAGTTCTCTCAATACCTAATGCGCTTAATAAAGAACATAATATTTTATACATGACTTTCTCTGTGAATAAATTAGGTATACTAAAAAACATAGCCTATTACACTCTGTAATAGTGTGTCATAGAAACCAACTTAACTTATGGCGGCATTGTCGTGGGGTCCGAGTGCTCATCTACATTTTAAGGATATTTCCAAAACGTTGATTGATACTTCTCGTGATCCACGGGCTGGTTTTTACCTCGGTCAGAAGTTAAGCATTGTGGCAATGCCGCCAGTCTCTTGGGCACATTCTCAGATGACGGCAATGTGTAAATCATTTATTTCAGATTCATCTTACGATAATATCCATATTTTTTAGTACGATGGCGAGCTTCCAAACTAGTGTTAGTAATAATGAATTCACTGACGAACATAAAACAATAAGTGGCAGGTCCGGTTTTACTTCCCGATGATGGTGGCAAGTCGTTTTATGACTGCGTGCAGGCGTATCCATTGAACCAACATCGGAGAGTCCCACCAGTCCGCCAGCGCGCAGGATGCTATTGGGCCTGTCGCGCGTGCGGTGCATGAGAGATACGCACCATTTGCGCATGAAGGCCGCAAAGCCGTCTGTTTCCGCCGCTGCAAACATCGCTAGTGGCAACAGTGGCGCGGCCGCACCATTAGCACCCGGAACCCGTTATTGTATAGCACGCGCAGACCGCTGTATGTCGGCTGTGTATAGTTAACCCACAAGCTGCAGAAGTAAAAGAACTGACAGTAGGTACTCTTTAAAAAGGGCTACTTTGACAACCCGCAGGTTTTCACGGTGTAAGGCACCGTGAAAACCTGCGGGTCAACATGTTGCATCGGACAGACAGCGCTCTGCGCTCATTTTCTATATCCACACTGTCCTTAAGGTCCTCGGTAACCCAGTGGCCCAAATACTTAAATTGCACGACTTTGTTTAGAGCTGCACCACATAAGGTGAAATTCAGGATGAATGTGTATCGATTGTTGTCCGGCCTGAAAAACATTATTTCAGTCTTTTTCACGTTGTATTTGAACCCGTGACTACGCGGTGTCGTAGGACTCATAAATTTTCAGGAGCCTTCGTAAAGCACCAATCGAAGGGCTCAGCAGCACCATATCATCTGGGTAGCTGATGTAATTCATCTAAATGACACCCGATGCCAGTGCTGCTGAGCTCATCGATCAGTCGGTTGACGTACAGGTTAAAGAGTGTAGGAGAGGTCTGCCCCCTGCCTCACCCCGTATTCCAGCCCATACTCCTCCGAGAGAGAGCCTGCCCATTTAACAAAATTATTTTGGTTGTTATACCAATGCATAAATAACGGCACAATATCCCAAGGTAAACAAGTTTCATCCCTTAATTTTACAAGATCGAAGCTTTGATAAATCAAGACAGCATGCATATACTGGGGTCTATCTACTCGTGTAATACTGTACAGTCTGCTTGAGGCACAGGATAGCACTCTCGGTGGAAAACCCGGGCCTGAAGCCGAACTGTGCGTCGTTTAGCGAGACGTGCTTAAACCAGGTGCTGACCAAGCAGACTGTCCACCTCTTTCGAGACCACTGTGGCTAAAGAGATCGGTCTATAGTTGTTTACATCTGATGTATCACCAGATGACGATCACCATCTGATGTATCTATTGATGCCTAGGTTTTATGTTTAATAGTTATGAGTTTCTTTTTTATTATTCGTGTAAATATTGTATATAAAATTAAATCTAATGACTGAATTTTATTACGACGTTGAGTATATAGATTTATGAGTAAAAATATAGAATAAAAGAAAGTATAGATAAAAACTAAATTGTTTAATTTCTCGATTTGTTTACAGTTTCTGGTAAGTCTAACAATTCTTTTATTAGTCTTCTGGATCCTGAAATGTTTGGCATTACAAATTGTATTGACGCTACACTGTGAGAAGTTCTACAAAGCTATGGCGAATGCTCAAGATACTTGCGCACTTATTTTAAATTCAAATTGTTCAGGTTTGTCTTTGTCAGCTACTTTTTTTGTTTAAGTTTGTCTTTTTTTACAAACTTTTTTAATTGATTCTAACTTCCATCAATATTACCCGACAACACAGTGAGTTAATCCGTTGCTTTTAATCTATAACATTACAGATGCCGAAAAGAGGCTATGCAAAAATGTTAAACGCCTACATCGAGTGAAATTCGACAAGTTGAATTCCTGTCGTATATTCTACGTTGATGCTACTTTACCACTCAAAATTATAGGACTATGTAGTAACTATACTTTTGTGTTGCTGCAGTTTGCGTTTCTGTAATTATGCTAAGCTAATAAACAGTATTGAGTGATGCGTAGTTTTTTATAATAACCCCTCACCAATGGTCAAGCCTGGACTTATATATAATAAAATAATAGGATAAATAATCTTCATCTGCCTAGTATTTTCTCAACTATGTTCGGATGGGCTTCAAGTCTACTCAAATGCAGCTGAAAACTAGTGTTTTATTTGCAGCGACAGCCTTATGACCACAACCCAGTTACTGGGCAACACGATACTCTTTAGTAAGTCTGGTTGTCAGATTTTCTGGCTTCTGACTACCTATACGACTGTCAAAAATCTACGCAGGACAGCCGTGACCAACGGCTTTACGTGCTTTCCAAGCCACGGAGAGGTCGCGATGTGGAATGGACCCATCCGTACCGAATGCGGCAAGCGTAGCTTAACCATCTTGAACAATAGATTTGTACGGTTTTTACTTGGCGACGAGCTCCTTCGAGGGGCAATACGGAACTTTATGCAGAGGAGCGGCTGCGCTTCCGATGACTTTTTTAACGTCTGGTAGTTCGTATGCTCTTGTAGTGACCTAATCATCTAAATAATTGTTAATGGTAAGTATTTAAGAAGACAATCACAAATCATGTGTCACGTTTTTATTTCAAGCTTAATGAACGAATATTCTGATGTTATTTCTTGTAGAACAGAAATGGCCCCAGAATCGACCCACATGAAACTCCACACGACATAACCTGTCAATCTCAAGGACATATCCAAAATTAATTAGTTTCAAGTTAGGATTTATGATTTATTCCTTAACTCTAAATCAATAATATAATGAATTTGGTTAGACTACTTTATCATTGTGAATACACGGCCGCAGACAAAATCGTGAAATAAAAACGAGCTTTTGTCTTTATTTAGACTCCAAGCTACCTCCTTGTAAAATTTTATAACGACCTGTTTCTTGGCACTGTAACAACCAGACCGTCATACAGATAGAGTTTTTTGAATTATATCATTTCTGATGTGGAATAATCTTTAATATATTTGGATTAAAGATTTATTTAGTCCGTATGATGTCGGACGTAAAGAATAGCACCGTTCCATATCTTCCCGTGGGTACCGTAAGAGGCGACTAAGGGACTCACCAGAGAATGGCCAGCAGCGTTCTCTGTGCCTTTGTAACAACCATACTGCGATCGCCAACCCGCCTGCCAAGCGTGGCGATTATGGTAAAACCCCCCCTTTGGGGGAGGCCTATGTCCGTCAGTGGACATCTTTCGGCTGAAATGATGAGAGATTAATTCGTGCTTGGAATTAAATGAAGCCAATAAAAAAAAGATAAGTGAGAGAGAAGTCATCGTGTGGAAGTTTTACTAAATAACTTCGTCTTACAAACTTGCTTACACCGCGCTTTGAGTGTTTGAATTTTGCCGGGTTTTGACGCAAATATAACTTATGCTATTAGTTTATTTCAGCTGTTAAAAGTTAAAGTTGATCTTTGGAATATTCCAGCTTGTCAATGCGATAGCATAGGAGATAGCGACATAGATGATTATTGTGAACGAATATTTCAGGCTTACGTTTACATTTTGAATTGTTTCGACATGTGCAAAGATTCCTTTTAATTAATGGTGAGTTAAAAAAAAACAGTTTTCGATGAAAAATATGACTATAATTATTATAGTTTGGAAAACTGGGTGTTATTTTTATAATCTTAATGGTCTAATTATTCAAAGTGTAGCACATTTTTTTAGATCAAAAATAAATGTGTTACACTTTGTTCTCATAAAACTCATAAAAGAACAGCGTGGTGTATACCATGCCGGGAGGACACGGCGCGGCATACGCTTACAGAGTGTGTCGCTTGGGAGGAGCCTCGCCGTGCCCTCGTCTCAATAGTAGGCATTGACCTGTCGCAGCCGGCCGTGCTCGAGTCGATGGTCGGCAGCGCAGAGTCCTGGGACGCAGTGGTTTTTTTCTGCGAAACTGTCGTGACGCAGAAACAGGCTGCGGAAAGGGAGAGAGAGATCTCTACCAACAGGTGCACCGAGCGTCAGCGGAGGGCAAATTACGCCCTCTTCCGGCCCGCCTAAATGGTTCCAGGGGCGGCAGCCTCGGGGATATCTGTCGCCCCCCACATGCATCAGGACGCTGAAGTGGAAGTGGTTTGGCCACGTCTGCACATGGACAGACTGTAGTTAGAGCGGACACGCTTTAGAGTGGAGACTGAGTTTGGGCAAGTGTAGTGTGGAAAGCCTTGCGGCACGATGGACCGACGATTTTTTTATTTTTTTTTTATTTATATATTTTACAATAATACATAGTAACTATAATATAACATCCGCCAACCTGCAAAGCAATTTAACGGCAGAAAGTTCTCGTGGAATAAATTCATCATGATCATTTTTATACTTTAAATAACAATCTTATACTTAATCACATTTGAATCAGTTTACACCATGACCACGAGATTACAAGCCTCGGCTTCATAACTGTATACAAAATAGTTATTCACAAAGCCATAGCTTGCAAAATCACAGCCTACACTCAGCGGTATCAGCCGACACTTGTCATAAGCTATAGTGATTATATTAAATTATGTTCTTCTTCTTCCTGCCCTTATCCCATGTTACTTGGGGTCGGCGCAACATATTAAATTATATTATATTATATTATGCTATAGTGTCTGCTCAGTGAAGTAGGTAGACCATCTCACCACACTTGCCGACTGAGGCCGCTGATCGATCATAGCAACTATGGACACATCGACAGGTAATGTTTCCTCAGCACAATTTTTAGATGGTTTTTACTTCTGACACGATCAATTACGCTCTCTGGTAGTTCATTAATGAGTGTAAGCGTATTCCATCGCCTCGTACGTTTACCGTAATAATTATTTACCTTTGGGACATGTAGTTGCTTTTTCTTCGAAAGTCGGGTTGGGTAGTTATGTAAGTACTTGTTCAGTTTTGTGTTTTTCAATGTTATGTTGTTCCAGAATCAGTGTCATTTTTACTTTCATATCAACGGGTAATATATTGCATACCTTAAATAATTTTTCATATTCCTTGTTCAATATTTGTTTAGTTTTTTTGCTGACTAACATTTTTAGAAGTCGATTTTTAAAAGTAAGTCCATAACCACACAATCCATAATTGATAACCGAATCAGCAAGTACATAGTAAAGCGCATACAGTAGTCCTCTCTTCACTACAGGTTTTAGTGTATACAGCTTACCCAGAACTGACCGAAGTTTATTACAAACTGTGTCTATGTGTATGTTCCATGCGAATTTAGTATCAATGGTCAGTCCCTAGTATCTGTATGTTGTTACCTGTTCTATGTTACTACATTGACAGCTTGACCCTTCGTTGTGAAAAAATTCATAACTATGACCTATTATGTTCAAGTTAACTGTTTTGTTACGTGAGTATGGAGATTGTATTGACATGCACTTAGTTTTGCTTACATTAATTACTATGCTATTGTCGTGTGCCCATTTAATTATGTTGTCTAAGTCATCTTGAATTGTTCCTTCTATGAACGTTTGGTCCTTTCCACCAAACAATAGGCATGTATCATCGGCATACATGTAAGCTTTACATTTTTTTATTACATTACACATGCTGTTGACGTGAACAATATAACCAACAGGCCCAAATACGGATCCAGTTGGTACACCATATTTGACGACGCCTTCAATACTTTCAGAATTAGCGACCCAGACTTTAATAGTTCTTTGCTCTAAGTATTGACCAAACCATCTATTAATAGGTCCACTTATTCCGCCCTCGTCCATAGCCTGCAACAAGCCACCGTGGTCCAGGGTATCGAACGCTTTTTTAAAATCTATAAATAATTATTTACAACATCTGTAAATCTTTCTAACGCCGTCGCCGTACTTATATTTGATCGAAAACCATGTTGATTGTCGGCAATGATGCCATTTCAAGGTAATTTGTGATTTGTTTTACTATAAACTTTTACGTGATCTTATTAATTGTATTTAAAATAGCTATTGGCCGATAATTTGTATATTCCAAATGTGAACCTTGTTTGAAAATTGGTCTAATAATTGACTCTTTAAGCTTATCCGGGTATTTGCCTTAGTTTACACATAGGTTTATGAGGTTTGCTATTATAGGACTAATGAAGTTCTTGATTTCCTTTAGATCTTTAACCCTGATGCCATCTGACCCCGGCGACTTGTTGTTGTCCAGCGACTCTATTATTCTACTGATATGGGCGGGCGTTGCTTTATTGTACCTAAAACTTACATTACAAGGGTTAACATAATCCCGTCTATCTAAGAACAACTTGTTTTATTTATGCTTAATATTGTCAATTTCCGTTGTGAATGAGTTACAAAAAGTATTACATATGGTTACCAAACATTATTTTTTGTGTAAATATTTCTCTATTACGCTGTCTACTGTTATTTTACTTCTACTCATCCAGTTATTAATAATTATCTTACGCATGTCTCCCTCACACTTTTTTATTTCGTCACGTCTATGCCGATTTTTAGCTACATTTATAAGCTTATGTGTTTTATTTCTATATTTTGTATATTGTAATCTTAGATTGTTATTGTTTGGGTCCATTTTCCACCGCCTAAATAAGTCATCTTTTCGTATCATCATATTTTTTAAAGTATTATCAACCCAAGCCTGGTTATCACGTTTTTTAATTGTTGATGGTTGTTTGGAGGATTCATAAATGTCGCTAAAAATCGTGTACATATTATCATACAACTCAATAAGATCATAAGTATTGTATAATTGCTGCCAATCAACATTGTGAAGTGAAGTTTATTCAAAGTCAATGTTAAAGTCAAATCATTTATTTCAATTAGACCATTATAAGGCACTTTTGAACGTCAAATGAGAAAAAAAATTGATTCTAGGTGCCCATTCCAAAAGGTTGTTTTGTATGGAGAAGAATGGGCAAGAAACTCCATACTTACTCTTTTAAAAACGATGTTAACAATATTTGCATTTACAGGAATTATATAATTATACATGAAAACGATGTACCTTGCATAAAAACACTAGGTATTTGAAAGTGTGTACAAAGTATCACAGATTAAGGAATTACAGACTAAGTTATATGTACATAGATACACAGTGTTCACATATTATTACAAATGTTGAAACAGTAGACGACCACTCCTTATATTTTAACAAACAATGAATCAGTATGTGAGCCTGAGCAGTGTATAAAAAGAGTCAAATATATATATGTACATATTTATACTAAGTATGAAATTAGGTATTTTAACTTAGCAATCGGCTCGATTTTGTCTAGACTGTCGATCGTCGTATGGAGCTAGGCCAGCATGTTTCCAAGCATTCTTATCTTGAATATAGTCCTCTAGATTATAATAAGCTTTTTTACAGAGTGTACTTTTAATATATGATTTAAATTTTGTTTCACTTAGTTGTAATATATCACTAGGAATTTTGTTGTAGCACTTAACACAGTACCCCATAAAAGATGTATGGACTTTAGACAATCTAAAATATGGTTGAGATATTTTGTCCTTGTTTACTTACTTGCTTACTATGTATTACTTGTATGTATTACTACTATGTATTACTGTATTACTTACTTGTTTGTTTTGTATAGTCGTTCTAATCGATTGGGTACATTCATTTATGCTCATATCAGCTGATAATCCCGTTAGGTAGTGGTCCGCGACTTTAGTTGTTACCGTGTATGCTTCTAGACCGCAGGCCTTCTTAGTTCGCACAAAGGTATGATCGAGGCAGGACGTCACATTGCGATCACTCACAACTACGTTCCGAGTTACGTCTCGTATGCCGCATTGCAATCCCCACTCCGATAGCGCGTTCAGATACCTACCAGCAGTTGAGTCCATATTACTGTGCAGTATGTTGATGTTACAGTCGCCGACCATAATTATATTGTTTCGTTTGGGTATTTGAAGAAGGGCTAGGTGGCTGGCAGCGGATGGTTGCGAGCTGCCCAAGACCAGGTTGGTTGGCGATCTCTGGGGACTTTATCAACACCAATGATTTTCAACATAGCCTTCTTACCCTTCTTTATAAGTCTGTATAATCATCTAAATCCCTTGCATTAGGCAGGATGAAATATCACTTCAAACTTACCTATATTTACCGACGTAGATTATACAAAATACACCGGTTGGAACCTTTTTCTTTATCGAAGGGAATTGCTAATGGACTATCCTTCGTCTGGAAAAGACGGGATGCCCCGTCTGGGAAAGGCGGAGGTACTCTTACCGGCTAAAACTACCTCGGTGTTCCATCTCACACCTACGCCGGGTGTCGCGGGCACGGAAAAAAACTTCCGCCACCCCCGACTGGTGGCTAGCTTTTGCGGACCTCTTCAGGTCAAAGGGAGAGAGAGGTGTTGAATTCCCCTGCAACGTATAAAAGGGGCACCCGTGGAACATTATGCGCCGCCACATTGGGTCCTGATGAGCGTGAGGCGTCAGACTTCCACGAGTCTCTCATCAGTGTACCCATTTAGGGGGGCTGGAAAAAGGCGTTATCCGCCTTAGTGATCTTCCTCTAACTTTTTGCGACTTCTTTCTGCGAGATGACCGTTTTGCAGAAGGAAACCAACGCTTCCCAGGACTTTTCACTACCGACCATCGACTCGAACACGGCCGGCAGCGACAGGTCACTGCCTACTCCTGAGATGAGGGCACGGCGCGGCTCCGTCGAAGCGGCACACTCTGCCAGTGAATGTCGCGCCGTGTCCTCAAAGTAGTCGATACAGTGGTGACAACGGGCTTCTGGCTCCCTGGTTATGCATCACAGGTATTTCTCATGCCCCGAGAGCACCTTTGTCACATGAAATGACAGGGAGCTGTGCCTCTTCCCGAGCCAGCGCTCGAGCACCGGTTGGTACCTACGACCTCGTTTTGGTAAATAGAAAATAATATTTGTTTACCTATATGATAAAACAAACAAGGTCTTATCTTCCGACTTCATCCATTTCAATTCCAATAAAATAATTAAAGACAAATATTGGACCTTTATTGAAATTAAATAATAATATTTTTTATGAAACCTTCAATTATGGTTGTTGTATGTAGTAGACCGTCGGTCGATTTCATTATTTGTTACCTTTGTTGGGCCACATCGCCCTTATCATTAAAAATATAATAAAACTTGAACAAATTTAAGTCGGACTATACGGCATACGAAGAGTTCCGTACCACCGTATAATATTAAGATCGAACAAAGAACGCAGAAAATATCACAATATTTTTTTAATTTGCTTCTGTAGTGGTCTTAGTAAAACACACACTGAAAATTTCAAGTGTCTTAAAAATATACGGACCACGAATACGAACACGTTTCCAGACGGACTAACATTCAGTGGAGTTTTAGTAATAGTTTCCTGTTGGTACTCTTCGGATACAAAACCCAAGTATAAAAGATGTCATCGTCATCGCGTATTCACACAAAAGTACTTGATAATAAAGTCGACAAAGATGTGCAAGCACTGCTGTTTCCTCTGAATTTAATGCAAATGCTAGTGTTACATTCAAAATATCAGATCAAAAACGACTTTATAGCTCCTAACAATCATATGAAAAAGTTCATATCAATGTGTGCTATAATATTTTGTTTGTCAACCCATTATTATAATTTTATAATTGTTCTGCTGGACGATAATATGATACGATATCAAACTAGGTATACTATTCTTATACTTTGCTTCCACCTACGACGTAGCCTTTACCAGTGCGTTTTGTATCGTGAACTATATCACTTATTTCATTCAAACCAAGAACAATGTTACCTTCGTTCTTACCTTTCAAGAAGTGCACAGGTTTCTTAATAATAAAGACACCAGTAAGACCTTTATCCTTATTAGTTGGATCTATGTTTTTATAGATATCGGGTTTTTTATCTTTTCCATCATATATGCCAACATACATTATTTAAATCCCCCGTGGTATACGCTGTTTAATATCATGTTTCTACTTACTTTCGAGACCGAACCAGTTTATGCAATAAGAATTATTCGACTATTAATAGACAAACTTGTCTTATGGAACACAAAATTATTACATACAAGTGAAAATAGCAATAATGAAGCGTATTGCCAAAGAATGTTTCAGGCGTATGTGCAGATATTCGAATGCTACAAGATTGTACAGATACATTTTCAGCCAATGGTAAGGACAAAGAAACTATATTAGTTTAATGTATGTGGTTACTTTTGTAATGGGTACAGATCCCAGAATCGCGTGGCTTAAACTTGAGAATAGATTGAGGAATATGTAGTTAGGAAGGTATGCGAATTATTACTTGCTAGTATCAATGCTGGCTGGCTGAATTTTACAGGATTGGTTTCAAAAGGTCCCTTAGCATCGTGTTAAATACTGTTGTCACATTTGAACGTAAGTGAGTAATGTACTTTTTGTGCCTGATACCTTAATAACGAATCCAGACGATGTCCACTTCTCCAAACATTGACATCGACATTTCGTGTAAAACGCTTGTCATTTATAGATTAAGAGATTCTTCCACAACATTTTTTATTAATTTAATCAATTATTTTCAGACTTTTATTAAAACGGCAGAATGTTTATTTCATCAATTGGTCAATTTTCAAATCGTGATAGACATTTCGAAAATTATTTTTAAACTGAATGAACCAGTAAGTACTTATAATGATTATACTTATTTTATCATATTTTTTTGGGATATTGTTATAGTGTTTATTAACAATAATATATAATTATATATATGTTCATTATAATTATCACAACTTGATTGATAGCTTTTTAGATATACTGACAGTTTCGGCTGCGACTGCTGCTGCTGTGCTGCTTGCGGTGTCGCAAACAGTTGCCATAGTTACGCAATGAAAACAATAATTCGTTTTCATTGTGTAACTGTTTATGTTTAAAGAACAAAATAAACGTTATTATTAGTCCGTCTAACCCATAAAAAGGTGCCAAAACTTCTTTACGTAATTACAAAACGAAAAACATTCTTTCAAATAATTCATTCAAAACATTCATCTCATATACTTAAACTTTCGATCTGAAAATCTTTAAATTGATTGAATCCCCTATGCTGTTGTTCCTTCTGAAAAGAGTGTGAGGGAGTTCTTAGTCAAGAAGTGGAAGCAAACTCACCGCTCCCTTTCAAAGCATCACTCCGACACGGCAACGACCTGATCGGAATCTTCATGAAAGTTCCAACCGTCAGCTGTCAGCACGTCCCCTACAAGTCGTTTGTCGTTATCTTTTTTATCTTGTCTTTATAAAACATATTTTACCATACACGATTTAAAGCCCTAATTTTAATGGCAAACTTTTTGCTGAGTCAGAGCCGCACCGACCATCACGAGGAACAAAGACATTAATAATCTCATAGAATTTTTTGTTTTTCAGCATTTTGTACAAGGATTACTTTACGCATGGCTTGTAAAAAACTTGGCTTTACAAATCACACTCAGTCTGCTATTCGAAGAATTCTATGTTACAACTGAAAGTGTGAAAAGTTCATGCGCTATCGTTTTAACATCAAATTGTACAGGTAAACTATAATACAGGGTTTTAAAAGACACGTTACGTAGCCTTTAACAACGCATCATCATGTCAACCTTTAGACGCCCACTGCTAGGCATAGGTCTCCCACAAGGAGGGGTTCAGCCGTAATCGCCATGCTTGGCCGATGCATGTTGACGATCGCAGTAGGTGTTATGGTACTCAGAAAAAAGCTGCTGCCGCTCCTTGGTCAATATCGCTCTGTTGCCTTCTACGACACCCATAGGTAGAAATAGGGTGGTGCTATTCGCGGCTGGCACCACACGACACTAGTACTACTGCTCTTACTACGCCTACTGCTATAATTATGTTATTAGAAAACATTAAGCACTAACTATTGCGGGGTTTTGACTGTTTATTTCTGGTGTGAAGAATCACTGTTTATGGTAGCTCGCAATGTGACCTACGCAACACATTGTACAGACGCCAGCACATCAAGCCATACCAAACTGACAAATTTTCCCAATTGAACATGAACCTTATTCTTCTATACATGTAATAAAACAGTAACAGAACTGTGTCTATACATTGAATATATTTAAAAAAAAATAATTGAGGGGTGTTTAGGAACAGTAATAAAGCACGAATCCAAAAAAAAATTCTGTCTGTTTGTCTGTTTGTTTGTACACGCTAATCTTCGGAACTACTAGCCGGATTTGAATGATTTTTCTTTTGTTGTATAGGTATTAAGTCAGGGCAACATATAGGCTATAATTTATCTTGGAAACTTGAACACCTGATGCAGAACCGCAACAGACCAGCTAAACTATAAGAGATACAAAAATGGTACCATAGCTAAAATTGTTCCACGTGATGAGCATTTTCTGCTGAGAGAATAAATTTGAAGATCTGGAACACCTGATGTACCGAAGAGCCCAGCTACACCATGACACATATAGGAATGACGTCTTAGAAAAGTTGTTTGGTCTGATGGGCATTTCCTGTTGACTTATAAAAATCGAAGATCAGAAACATCTGATGAAAAAATCAAAGCTATCACTAATTTCAACGTATCTTATAAAATAACATAAGCTGGGAGTACCTCTATGCGGTGAAGGCGGTAACAGTTTAGGACTGATTTTTAATGACGATGGTATATCATTGAAAATTTGACTCTACTGGCCAAAATTCCCATTATTTTTTTTATTTTATCGAATAAATATGCCTTCGGGGTTATGTTATATGGGTGTTTAATTTCCTTTCCCATTTATCTTAGTGACTCGGTAGCCTACCCGGTAACGCAGGGGAGCAATCACTTAGATTTTGATCAGGTATCTTTACAATAAAACTATAACCATGCCTAGAAAGAGGTCAAATCTTTCCCAATGTTCCAAAGGAGCTAAAAGATTGAGGATCATAAGGTCCCAAGAATCTACCGAAGAGCGTCAGGAGAGACTTGATGCTGTTCGAGAACATCAGGCTGCAACTCGCTCCGTGGAAACCTCTTCAGATCGCGAAGCACGCCTGCGTTCTCAGCGTATTTGCGCATCTACATTCAGGTCTCTAGAGACCAGTGAAGAATATGATACGCGACTGACCGCTGATCGTGAACGTCATACATTGACTCGCGAGTCGGAGACGTTCACGGATAGAGAATTGCGCTTGAGGTCTCAGCGTATTCGCACATCTACTAACAGGATGCACGACTAACTGCTGGTCGAGATTATTATACACTAGCGACCCGACCCCGCTTCGCATTGGAGTATAGCCTTCCTCGGTAAATGGACTATCCAACACAAAAAGATTTTTTTAATTCGAACCAGTAGATCCTCAGATTAGCGCGTTCAACCAAACAAACAAAAAAACTTCAGCTTTATAATATTACTAGCTGCTGCCCGCGACTTCGTCCGCGTGGTTATGAAGATATGAAGTTTAATGATATTGAACGGAAACTATTTTTATATTTCAGTCAACAGAAAATGACTATTTTAAGGCACCAATTTAAAAAAAATAGATGTTGTTATTTACGTAAACCCTACAACCTACCTATACACCACATTTATGGTTTAATTTTCAGGCTGCAGTTTATTTCAATTCATTATAATATTTAAAGAGATGGCATTTGTGATTATGATACCGTGGTCTTCTTCGTTTCGAATCGATGTTTGTGTTCTTTTTTTTTGTGATAGACTCATATCCGTGGTTAGACTGCTTGGACCCAGTAGGAGCTGCATTAATCGCAGCAATAGTGGCGTTTTTAATATCCTCTAAGGTGCAGGTGACGGGTCACTTTGGGCACTGTAGTAAGTGGGCCATTGTCTGGTCAGGAGCACCGCACTCACACTGGGTATCAATGGGATCTAATCCCCCATTTTGTTAGTTTGTGTTTACAGCGGCCTTTTTGGGAGCACACTATTGACTGCTTTCCATTTAGGCCACTGCAAATCACTTCCGAGTGCCAAGTGTTCCTGGGTTGAAAGAAGTTCAGTGGCGGTGGGTGATATTCCCACAACTTACGTCTGACCGTACGTGGTCGGTCCTGGATGGCCTCTGTGCTGCGGGGAAAACTTTTCCGACTCTTAAGTCTACTCGAAACTGTTTAAATGTGAGCATTCTAAAATTAAATCTATAGTTTTACAGAAAACGATGGTCAATGTGGGATAAACAAAGATGTATAAAATATTGTCTGGAATTTGGTAATTAATATGGTAATATGTGAATACCAGGTTCTACGTATTATAAGATACTTTTAACTACAAAAAAGCGTCACAGTAGTACCCAGGGGAAAAACAAAGAAATATTTATTACGAATGTTATAACAAAAAATATTAAGACCATGATTCGTCTGAATTTCATTAAGTTGTATTTTCTACTTGTTGTATTATAAGTCATCAATAAATGTTTGTTGAACACATAGAGTTATGTTATATTCCCTTAAACTGGCCCTGTCGTAAAATCGGTTTCGACGTGACATAACTTAACTATATTCTAGCTCTTTACCAATTTACAGATGCAAAAAGCCAAGGATTTATATATATAATCTTGCGAGAGCAAGTTCAGCCTGTCACAAAATTATTTCTTAGCAAATGTCTCCTACTCATAAACTCTAGACTTGCTAAATTTCAAGTTGCGAGAACTATTAGACTTCCTTAATCCAGCCCTGTCGTAAAATTTGTTCTAAGCGGACGTCTACTAACTATGTACTACCTCTCTGCCAAATTTCATCTTAATATGTCAAGCGGTTTTCGATATTTCCTGATGAGTGACTGAATGACCATTCGCTTTTATATATACAGATTTTATATTTGCATACAGTATAATATTATTATACTGTATGCAAATATACTTTTATTTTATTGCACATACGTAGGTATACAACAAATGTTGAAACTCCAAACCCAAATATGATTGAAAAGAAGAAAACACATTAAGGAACCTTAGCTATATATTTATAAAACCTCTCTGTAAACTATATTTGTAGTTTTGCCGTTAGTCAAAATGTACAGAAAGTCAGGACTGGTGACGCGAGACTCCGCGAGAGCAAGCGACGTATAGTTGGCCGTAGGCAACGCAGCTGGTCCTGAGATCGACAACCGCAGCCTTCAGTGTGACAAACACCGACCGACCTGAGACTTGTTTATAGTCATGCCAAAGCACACGCTCACAGGGAATCGCGCACGCTTGAATTGGAAGGGGTAATTGTGGGGATTCAGTGGTATACGTGGTATAAACACTCTCACCAACCAACCTGTTCAGCTTCAATGATATTTCTCTGCAGGCAGACGACTTCGAGCCGATTTCTATTACACAAAATAATAGGCACACCGACCTTCAGCTGGATGATGTGCGCTAGAAGTCCACTTGCCGTAAGCGAATTCTATTCCAAATTCTACGGCGTAACGTGTGGCGTCATCTTGCTCGACTACAGTGTTCATTGAGATGTATACTACTTCTCTCCCTTCAATTTGAGAGAAACAAAATGCTTTTATTGATCGCTGCAGCTTGATTAATTTTGGGTGTTATAATAGCCTGTTCGCACACCCAAAATCTGTTGATGCGGTATTTGACTGATGTCGCTGTACAAAACACGAATCAGTTGTTCTATTATAGATACTACAATGTCTTTTCTGTTGACTGAAATATAAAAATAGTTTCCGTTCAATATCATTAAACTTCATATCTTCATAACCACGCAGACGAAGTCGCGGGCAACAGCTAGTTTACGATAGTACCTACTCATTGCACCTGGATCGTAATTGGTTTCGGCAGTGTATTCCACGATTTTAATGTGCCAATGATTGCGGGGCCGGTAACCCAAACTTGACCACAGGAATGACGCCGATGTAAACGACGACGTTTTGAAGAGAAGTAAGAATTGTTAAGAATACGTTTCTCATTGTATTCAATGCCACCTTTAGTAGTTGATCTCAAAACTCGCAAGAAGTCTTCGGACAGATGATGCCGATATTTTTCCTACAAAAGTACTGGGTTTGCAATTCAACAAAACAAACAAATGTCTCTGACGATTGGGAATTTTCGAAAATTTTTGAAAGTGTTTCTCTTCGCCACACTATTTTTATAATCGTTTAATTTAATGTATTAATATCTGCAGTATCATGTAATAATCACAGAGTAATATAATATGTGCGTTAACATTCTAAGATAATAATATGGTAATAATATTTATTTTGAGTTGAGTTTTCAAACATGACATGTGTCAAAATAAAATGTATTTAAATCAAAAGCACTAAGGAGTATTGATATCAACTTCGATGCAAACACCCTCAAAATAACTTTCTACCCATTTTTAACTCCGTTATGTGGTAAATTTCAATAAAATACGAAACCCATCTTCCATCAATTCTGTTAAAGAATGTTTATTTAAAATTTGAAGTAGATTGGACCAAGGAATCACGTTGTCCCATACAAACTTTGCCCCCGTTTTTCACACCCTTAGTGGTAGAATTTCGGAAAATCCTTTCTTAGTGGATGCCTACGTCATACAAAGAACACACCCTTCAAGTTTCAGGTCTCTACGATCAGCGGTTTAGGCTGTGCGTTGATACATCAGTCAGTCACCTTTGCCTTTTATATATATAGATAGCATAGATTGTCCACGCACACAACAAAATATTCATAATCAGTTAGAAAGTGAGAGAAAAAGAATTGCTGGAGTACGGCATAAAGAGACAGAAGAAGAGCGCAACGAACGTTAGAATTTTGATCCACTTCGACATACTCTGAACAGAATGTCGATATCATCTGAAGAATTGGATGTGTCTCAAGATATAGCCGTAGGTCATGGCGACCTTCCTTGGGTTGATAAGGAACGGAGTTCATTTACGTATACTCCTATGATTGACTACGCCACATATTTCGCCATTGGAGGTATGATTCAAAATTGTACTTTTTGAACGTCGCGAATCATCTCGCGCATCCCGTTGTTTTCCCGTCCCCGGGCTCTTAGAATTCGACATCAGACGTTTCAGATCTTTGATTTTGCCGACCCCGTTGTCGCTGGCATAAGCACCAGGATCCGCGTACGAAGTCGCGGGCAGAAGCTAGTTCTAGTAATAAAAATAATTAATTAATGGAAAAATTTGACGAATGTTTAGAGAAAGCTAAAACTGAAAGTACTCCTATGCCTACAATTAATAAGGTGGTGGAAAAATTTGAGTATTGAATTAGACTTCGTAATCCCAAAACATGACAATTAAAAAAATAGATTGTATTAGTTACGTTATAAAGAACTGCAGACTAAAACTGTACGATTTTTAAATTCAAAGATGTGACTGTTCCTGGTTAATACAAAGACTTTTTGCTAGAATTTTATACTGGAAAGAAGAAAAAAATATTATTGTTTGTTACTGAAGAACGTAAAGAAATTTTGCAGTTTTCTATTTTTTTTATTAGGTTACTAGGTAGGTTGTTGAGCGGTGACTGGTATTATTTTTCACCAAGGTAACGTACGCTTATTTTTAACCGACTTCAAAAAGGAGGAGGTTATCATATATGGACGGATTTGCAAAATTCTTTTCTTGTTCGAAAGGGGTTTATTCCGAAATGGTGGAAATGGTGAATGGTGGTAATTTATATTATATTCTTTTTTTGGAGAAAATCAACAAATACCCAAAAAAATTACTTAGACGACGTTTTAGTTTCTTCAATCTTTGGAGGACTTACAATCTCTTTTAAGTGTGTCGCCGTTTCTTAATGGATTTGAATGTTAAGGCAACACTAAAAAGCGAAAAATAAAAAGCTTTTTCAAAAAAAAGAAAACCGCCTTCAAAAACTAAAAAGTGATAAATAACTTTAGCACAGAATACACATTACTTTACTTTCGGAAGTCGGTGGCAATACAAAACAACAAACACAAAGCCACCGCCACCGACGATATGTAGGATTGGAGACCGAAATAAAAATGCTCGTATGTCCACAGAACTTCTTTTTATTTTTCCACCATCTTCATGAAAAAACAGCAGCATACAACCATCTTCTTTTGTTCTCCGTTCTCTCTGACATCTCACATTTTTATATCTTCTTTCTCCCTCACACTCATCCATCTCCTTCACTCTATCCTTCGTTCAGAAACAAACTAACTATCCTTCGTTTGGAAATAAAATAAACTAACAAAATAAAAATATTCCTACAACTCGGCCATTCTGCTATCAGTCTGCCCTCAGACTGACTAATAGGTACAAAAACACATAGTACATTGGTCTTAACTGAACATAAAACAAAATTCCATCTAAAAGTAATAACTAATGTTTTGTCTTCCTACAATTACATTTATTGTAAAATAAACTACTCATCAGACATACAACCTTTCACACCAATATTACAAGGTTTTACTTATAAAAGGAACTTATTACTACCACTTTTGACAGGGTACACTCGGCCAACGTAATTGATTTACAGGCCACACATACGGGATATTGTCACTGTGTGTGTAAATGAACTAGTCGGTTGGTCGGTTATGAAGTTAAACTGTTTGTGTGCGTATGATATACCCACGTATACCAATTTTAATTGAATGAAGTCCAATATTTCAACCTTATAAATAAGGACCAGGTAGCCGGTTGGTGGAAGCACTTGGCATAGATAAGCCTCGTGTCGTAAGATCAAACCCCGGCAGGTGTTATGGTTTTAGGTTTTTATTTTTCCTTTGTCCCATAAAACATTAATATTTTATGTCAAATAAAATGACTTAAACAAAAAAATAAAAAGGTAATTAAATAAAACCAATAAAATAAATCAAAATATTTTATTAAATAACCTAGGCGTTGGAATCATCGATCACTAATAAAAGATGGAATGCGGAATCCTATTGTTCCTTATCGCTATTGGGTCATTAGTGAATGAGCAAGCTCGTTTCGACTATTATGTTTCTTACAAGAGTTGGCTTAGGGTTCAATTTGGCATGGGTTATAATATTAGCAAATAAAAAACTACGTGTAGCCAATACAATTATTTATATAACGCAAACTATTGTAAAAATATTATTATATCGCTATTGATACCTAACTTTTTTATGATTAGAACACTATTAGCAACTTCATTAAGAGTTTATAAGACAAGACAAAGTTTTCTTTTTATTGAATATGAATGGACGTAATTGTTTTTTCAATGTATACAAATTGAAACAAAGTGGAATTGAAAGTGAAGTGAATCAACATGTTAGATAGTAAGAAATTAATTTAACTTCTAACTGAATAACAATAACATCACTTACACTTCAAAATATATACTGCAAATAACTGTCAACTACGGACTATACATAATAACTTAGGTGTTTATAAGAGAATCACGGCAACATGAAGTAGCTTTTAAACCTAAGTATATTAATAGTAATTCGGCTTCGTTTACAGTATTTTAACGCCATCCATAAACGACTTTAAACATTTCTCATCACTAAAATAAACACATTGTTCTCCCAATTAAAATGAATATGATAATATGACCTAGCGAATAGAATTTGTTTTTGCCGGTGAGCGTTGGACAGAAAAATCTTCCGTGATGGCTTACTGCAACTTGCTTGCTTGCTTTGTGTGTTAATGAATGTAAATAAATAAATAAATAAATAAATAAACTTAAACCAGGTTCATGCCGGTCAGCAGGTGATATCGCACTGTTTGTAAGCACACATGTCATTATGTGTTGATGCAGTTATACGGGTGGATAAAAACGGATTAGTCCCGTAAACAGCCTTGCCACGATGTCGTGGTAACGAGCCGAAGAATTCGCCTTCGGTTTTGGCCCACGTCGATGATGGTCTATTTCTTCAGAATACGCACTCCGATGGACACATAACTGCACGGTTCTCCTTAATGAATAAAAACAAAATAATATTTAAAATAATGCATGCATAAACAATGGTGAATTGGTGGATAATTAATCATAAATAAATTAACTGACTGTCTTATATTGCCTCATTGTAATAAAACTTAATACCGTTATTTATTTACTAGATAAATAATAAACGTGTTTCATGACTATTTTAATTACATAATTTAAAAGATTTTAATTATTTTGACTAAATGTTTTATGTTAGACAAAAACAGACTGGCATAAGTAAATTTTATCAGAATCAAATTCTGATATATTTAAACATTATTTTACATTAATTTAGTCATAGGTCAAAGGTGAAATAAGTTAAGAATTTGAGTTGGAATATTACTAACGTAATGAAAACATTGTCACGAGTATCTTAGTTACTCACCGATATTAATAATCACCTTGCAATTTCACAAATGAAAACGTTTTGCTCATGCAAAACAATGAATTGCGTCTTGTTGCATGGTTGGAAGAAGTTCAAGCACAATTGCATCACAAACAAAGAACGCACAGAAATATGAGTGTTCATCTATATACTTAGGATTGCAATTTATATTCGTAGACTGACAACGAAGAATGCTCATTTTTTATAAACTAAGGTGGAAGTATAAAAAAATAAACAAAAATTGTGGGTAGTTATTTCCTAAACGGTCAAAATAAATTGACTGAGAGTTCCGTGCGCACTTCTCAAACGTTATTTTACTCATCTGTGAACGGAATTGAATTGTTAGCAATTCAACTAGGTAATGAAAGTTTTACGAAAATTATGTTTACAAACAAAAAGAATGTATTGCAACCGAGATTTGATCTTAAGACATCTTAATAACTAACCAGATACGTTAGCCATTGCGCCAAACCTGTTACAATGATTGGTTGCGAAATATTATAACTTATTCAATTATACAGATTACTGATGACGATACATACATTGATATTATAGTTACTGCTTAGTGACGCGACATACGCACACTAATAAAAAGCAAAACTCGTTCGTTTAATTTAACGTTTGTGTATGTAACTCTTCATACCGCGTGTGCGTGCAATGTGTAAACTAAAAACGTGGTTCGACTGTACATACTTTCATACTTCTGATAAAAAGAACTCTACTGTTACAATAAAAATAATAATTAACACTACTTGTTACACTGTTATTAAACAAAGCAATCTACTTGATAACAACAAAATGTATTGAGTCTATTCATCTTACATCAAGCAAAACAGATGACAAAAGCTTAATACCTAGTTCCACTTCAACTTTTAACTTAACACAATTTATTCAGAGAATAGAATGGTAAGTCAGCTGTCTTCAGGGGTAAAGTAAGTAAATACTTTTCTTGTAACAAAAACTCAAAATAATTATAATAGGATAAGGTAAGTGTATCATTTAACTAAAGCCATCTTTTCATGTAGTCTACTCCAGTAGTAGTTTTCTTAGGACCTTCTTTGTTATTATCGATTTTTTCTACCTCACCTATCTTTCCCTAAACTTTTACAAATTCTATACGGACCGAAAAACTTTTCCTTCAATTTTAAATTACAACCAAACTGTGTTCGCTGTATAGCAACTAAATCTCCTACTTTATAGATCTGTCCCTCCTTTCTTCCTTTATTAAATGTTTTCCTGTTTTCTTCTTGTATTTTCAGAATCTGAGCCTTTGCTTCCTTTCTTAATTCGTCCCTCTTTTCAATAAATCCTTTTCTATTTTCTTCTTCTAATAATTCTACTATTTTTTAATCTTTTTTCTGCTTCAGCTCAACTCCAATCAACAACTCGAATGGTGAGGTATTAATTGAACGTTGGTAGGAACTATTGATGACCCTCTGTAGCTCACTGACATGTTTGTACCACTGAGTAGGTTCTTCGATACACATCTTGGTCAAGACCGCGATATTGATTTGATTCATACGTTCCACTTGTTCGTTTCCTCGTGGAATGCCAGTAGCTACCGTTATATGTTTGATTTCCTCTTCAGCACAATAATCTTGAAATTCTTTTCCAGTAAAAGCTGTTCCCCTATCTGTTATGAAACGACGGGGGTTACCATAATCTTTCTGATGCAGTTTAAGTTTGTCCACAGTTTCTTTAGAAGTTAAGGTTTTCACTGGGTAGATCCATACAAACTTAGTGTAGGCATCAATTACAGCTAAAATATGAATGTACATCTTTTTAGTGGCATCTAATGGTCCTAAATGATCACAATTCAAAGTGTCCAAGGGAAGCTCGCCTTTGTCAATAGGATTCAGCAGTCCTTCTTTCTTCCCTGATTTTCGAGTGGCTAAGATGCATGGAATGCAGGTAGAGATCACCTTCTCAATCTTACTGCCCAACTTCTTAATGTGATAATCTCTTTCTACAATTTCTTTGACTTTCTTCTTCCCAAAGTGACCTATTCCATGGGCTTTTTGTATTATCTCAACATCCATAATGTCTGGTATTACCAACTTTTTGTCAACACCTTTGTATATTACATCATTTTCTAAAATGTAGTCTTCATACTCTTTCTCCTTAAGAATTTCTTTTATCGCATTTAGTGTTTCATCTTCTTCTTGAGCTTTCTTTATACGATAATGTAGTTCAGTATAGATGACACATACATTCCGGCTTAGTGAATCCACATGTTGCATCCGTTCACCTTTACGATGCACAATGCTGTAGTTAAAATCTTGTAAGTACATAATCCATCGAGCAACTTTTGCTGATACTTCTTTCTTAGTTAAAGTCTTCTGAAAAGCTTCACAATCAGTAATTATTTTGAATGGTATTCCTATAAGATATTTCCGAAATTTTTTCACACCTTCTACCACAGCGAGCGCTTCTAACTCATAGCTGCTGCGTTTCTGTTGGGCATCTGTCGTTTTTCTACTCATATAATGCACTGGGTGCATACTACCATCCATTGAGTCTTTTTGCATCAAAATTGCTGCATAACCAAATTTAGAGGCGTCTGTATGAAGCTCGGTTTCTGACTGCGGATCAAATATTTTTAAAACTGGATCACAACATAACATTTGTTTAAGTATCTCAAACGCACTCTTCTGATCATCTCCAAAATGAAATTCTTTAGTCTTTAACAAATCACTCAAAGGTCGAGCTATTTCTGCATAGTCACGGATATATTTTCTGAAATAGGAAGTTAATCCAATAAAACTGTGTACTTCCTTAAGGTTTCTTGGTACTGAAAACTTGAAGACTGCTTCAGTCTTGTCCTTTGAAGGCTTGACCGTACCATTCGAGACCACATGGCCTAGGTACTCCACCGATCTTTGGAGCAGCTGTGATTGTTTCCAATTAATATTCAACCCATATTCAGAAGCTACTTTCAGCACTTCTTTCAATCTTCCTAATGCTTGACATTCATCTTCCGCTAAAATAATCAAATCGTCAATAAATATTAACAAGATCCCGCTTCTTATGAAATCTGTAAATATAATGTTGATATATCTGGTAAAATATTTTGGACATATTGAGAGTCCAAACGGTGCCCTAAGGAACTCATATTGGCCTTCAGGGTTACTGGTAACAAAAGCTGTATATTTTATGGACTCCTCTTCTATCGGCAAATGGAAAAATCCATTTTTTAAATCTAAAGTACTGAATACACGAGAATTACACAATTTATCGATGTGATCTTCTATCACAGGTAGGGGGTATTCATCTTTGATCATTTTTTGGTTAAGCTTTCTGTAATCAACACAAACTCTAGTACTTCCATCCTTCTTCCTTACCAAAACTAGTGGACTAGCATATTCCGAGTAGCTGGGACGTATGACACCTTGAGCTAGCCACTCTTCAATCTTCTGATTAACTTCATCTTCTTCTTTCAAAGCAAACCTACGTGGACGTTGAACTACAGGAATATCGTCTTTTAAAACTATTTTCAATTTAATAGGAGCATCTTTAATTTTTAATGGTTTGTAACTATCAATAATCCTCTGAACTTGAGGTGATAACTCATTATCAACACTAACTAGACACTGTAAGTATGAACTATCATAGTAATGAGGCTTTATTATAATGATACCCTTGTTGATCACTATTATGGTTTTAACCAAAAAAGTTTGACCCAAAATAATAGGATAGGGAATTACACCTTTTGGCACCACATAGAAAGATACATTATAGGAGTGCTCATCAATAATAATGTTACAGGTAAACTTACCAATCGAAAACACCTGACTTGCTCCTAACCCAGTTAAACATAACCTTACCGGTTCACACTTCGCATCTAACCTTAAAAATAAATCGTTCGACATTATGTTTATATCACTACCGGTATCTATTAAGCATTTCACCGAAAACGCACCGACTTTCGCAATTTTTATTGATTTATTAATCACTGCACTTTTATTGTTTACATTTAAAACGTCAAGATTCAAATTTTGACACTGACAGTTACGTTGAACGAGACTCGATGTGACGTTAGCCATTTCTTCTTTTTGTTTTGGAACTTCTTCGTTTACTTCATTCGCCACGCCTGCGCCATCTGGTGTCTGGTAGTTCACGAACATTGACGTGCGTCGCGATCGGATGTTATCATCGCCGACCGTACCACCAACATTGCGAGTTCTGCGAGTTCCGTATGGTTCGTTAGTGATTGTGGCGCTGCATTGAGTAGCCATATGCCCGAAATTATTGCACTTGAAACACTTGACGCCTTTATCGCATGCAGTCGCTATATGACCCCTATCGCCACATTTGAAACAGCGATGAATTGACTTATCACTTGCCTGATTCACTTTATCACTTGATGTTTTCACAGACTCACGGGGCTTACTGCTTTGACTTCCTCGTTGTTTCATTTTCTGTATCATAACTTCGTACTGACCTAGCTTTTCTTTTAGAGCAGGGTATGTAGTTATCCCGTACAGACACATTTTATTTAGTTCGTAATCCGTGATCCCATCGACTATGTACTGGATAGCTATATAGTCTGGAAATTTAGCCCTTTTACCAAGCTCCTTCATTGTCAACATATACTGATAATAGCTTTCACTATTGCGCTTCTTCCGAGCAGCCATCACTTCGTGCATTTGCTTGCTATTGATGAGCTCCGGGAATTCTTTTTGTAGGGCTACTTTCAGATCCTCATAAGTACGGAAGGTTTTTTCCGTTTTCAACCATAGTTCGGCCGTGCCTGACAGCGACCTCCGCGCCATGATCAATTTCTGTTGCGGGGTCCATCCGAAGATATCCGCATTGTCTTCGATATCTTGTGCCCACTTCGAAGATGAGTAAGTCATGTCTTCGCCATTGAATTTTATTATGGACTCCGCGGCCGCCATGTTGAAAGATGATTGCATTCTTGGGTCGTCTTTGTCCATCGTAGAATCAACCCAAGATCATAATTTTCGTAAAATATTGAAATTTGTCTCTTCGTTGCACGCCGTAATGACGCCACGTGCCGGTCAATCGTAACTTCGTAAAATCTTCTTCGTCTTCGTAGATTGCACGTCGGTGACGCCAACGTACGTCCGTCTGAACTTCTTTTCTTCTTTAATACGTCTTCTTACGCTTATTTCGGTCTATCCCGGACGAGAATGTAGGATTGGAGACCGAAATAAAAATGCTCGTATGTCCACAGAACTTCTTTTTATTTTTCCACCATCTTCATGAAAAAACAGCAGCATACAACCATCTTCTTTTGTTCTCCGTTCTCTCTGACATCTCACATTTTTATATCTTCTTTCTCCCTCACACTCATCCATCTCCTTCACTCTATCCTTCGTTCAGAAACAAACTAACTATCCTTCGTTTGGAAATAAAATAAACTAACAAAATAAAAATATTCCTACATATATATATGTATATTTTGACAAGGGTGGCGTTTCATTCCAGGATGATATTTTAGCAGATGAGCCGTCACCTAAGTGCAAATGTTACCACATCCTCCGTACAGCCCAGATTTACATCCATGCGATTTTTTTATTTTCCACGGTAAAAAAATGCTTCAACACAAGCTTGTGCACAATAATATGTCCTGCGTACTTGACTTGTCTCCATTGAGATTGGCCTGCTTGACCGAATATCGGTCAGAAGAATATTAAATGATTAATATTTAATTTATTTACTTACAAATGAGGAAAAGAAGTTGTGCAAGAATGTACTCCGTCTACACCGTGCGTCATTCAGCAATGAGCGTGTTTGGCATGTTCTTCATCGATATATGCCATCCATTACGTTTGATGGCATTACTTACGAACTATACTGTTGTTCTGTTACAATTTGCATTTCTGTAATCCTAGTTCTAAGTAGAATCTTAAATGTGTAGGTGACAAAATTGAATCATCATCATTAGTATTATGTTAACTGGAGGACGCTTTCAGTTGACCGTAGGTCTTCCTCAAGATTTTACAAACAAACCTTGGGGGAAACCTATGCCCAGCAGTGGGCGTCTAAAGGTTTACATGATGATGATGATATAATTGAGCTCAGTTCTGCCAGAACGGGCCAATCCACAAATTCATAATCACCTTCCCGGCCTTATCCCATGCTACTTGGGGTCGGCGCAACACGTTTTCTTCTCAACGAACAAGTCTTACCAAGGGGTATTGTATTACTCAGTATAGTCAGTACATGGGTTCTAGAGATCAGATAGGCAGTTGCTGTTCTGTTCTGTCTCCTGCTTGATTTAGGGGTAAGTGGAAAATAAGATTTTCTTACTCCTCCGTTGTTCTTTTCTAAATCATTTCATTGCGGGATTTAAGACTGTTGATTCGTTTCTCTAGGACTCGTCGAGCTTCATTGCTTTGGCTTTTTGTTTTGTTGAAGGTATCTACTGCTGTTGTTCCCTCAAGGTTATTTAAAAAAATCTAACTGCCATTATCATTAAAAATGCCGAAAGGAGGCTATGCAAGAATATTAAACGACTACATCTAGCGACATTCGACAAGTTAGATGCCTGTCGGATATTCTACGTCAATGACAAACGTAAACATGCAACGTAGCATGGTTAGTAAACCATGCTACTACTACTGCAGTTTGTATTTCTGTAATTCTGATAGGCTAATAAACGATATTGAGTATTAGGTGTTTTTTTATATCTACCCCTGACCAATGGCTCACCATAGACTGATAAGTAATCTTCGTATACTTAGCCTTTTCTCAACTACATTGGGGTCGACATCCAGTGTACCTGGCTGCAGCTGAATCTTGAGACTGGAACCAGTGTGATACATGGAGCAACTGCCTATCTGAATTTCAGAACCCAGGTACTGAGTAACACAATACCCCTTGATAAGATTGCAGCTGAATACCAGTGTTTCATATGGAGCGTTTACCTATCTGACCTTCACCACCCAGTAACTAGGAAACACGATACCCATTGACTACCCATAAATGCAAATGCCAGCCGAGACCAATGGCTGAACATGCTTTCCGTGGCTCACTAAGGGAGCGTTATACAGAATAGCACTGCTGATGATTTTTTTTAACGTCTGCTGGTTCGTATGTTATATAGTGACCTAAACATTCTAATATTTCATAAAGTAAATATTTAAGTAGACCGTAATAAATGATTTTGTAGCCTTTTTATTTCTAGCTTCAGGAACGAATGTGCTGATACTATTTCATGTTTAACAAAAGCGGCTCCAGAATCGAGCCATGTGGAATCCCACTCGATATAACTTGTAAATTTCAAGGGTATTCCCAAAATTAATTAGTTGGAAGTTACGATTTAAGTGTCTAAATCAATAATAATAATATAATTATTTTGTTTATAAGGTTTATTGATGTATACTAGAACTAACTTTTGTGCGTGACTTTGTCTGTGTAAATGTTGATGAACATTGCCGCAAACGAAATTCTGACATAATAAGTAGCTTATGTCTAATTTTATTACTATCTGATTTGTGGCTTTGTCCTTGAAGTACCAACCAGACCGACACACACACAGTTTCTTTTTCATTTATAATTTATTAGTGTGAATGAGTTGTTATCTTTGAATTAGATCATTCTTTATGAGTATTAATCCCCAATATTTCTCGACTATAGATTTATTCGTGCTTGAAAAGTCGTAATAAAATGAAGTCAATTAAAAAACAGATACATTCTCATCGGAGAAGTCATCGTGTGAAAGTTTTACTGAATAACTTTGTAGACAAAGATGTGCAGTCGATGCTTGTACCTTTGAATTTGTTACAACATATTTCGCTATGTCCAAAATATCGCATCCAGGGTAACTTTATAAATCCACACAGTCGTCTCTCTAATTTTGTGTCAATATGTGGCACGATATTATTTATATCTTTGTTCATTTATGAGCTTTACTTTTCATTTTTTATTCCAAGTAGATTGATTTCCTACGACTGGGCTACTGTTTTGTACTATAGCATTATTTCTGTTTTATTTTCTTTAGGATTTGTAGTTAATTTCATAGTCAGTTTTTTTTACACAAAAGAAAATATTTCGTTTGTTTTAAAATTTCAAGAAATTCACAGACATCTCAATAATACTACGAAGTTCAAATGCTTTATCATCAGTAATTGGTTTTCTGTCATCTTGTTTACTGTACATTATGTTTGTGTTTATTTGTTTTTTTGGGTATAAGCTAGAAATTCCTATTCACCGCATGGTAAATTTTGGAATCTTGTTGAGTTTTGATGCAAATTTAGTTTATGCTATCAGACTCATACAGCTGTTAAAAGAAAAAGTTGATCTATGGAACATTCAAGCTCGTCAATACCAAAGCATGGGAGATAGGGATAGAGAGGAATATTGCAAAGTAATGTTTCAGGCTTTCAGTAACATTTTGAACTGTTTTGACATGTGCAAAGTCTCTTTTCAATTACTGGTGAGTTCGAATGAACCTCATAAGTTTTAAATAATAATTGGTGAATTATTAAAACTTATATTTTTTTTACATATCGCTTATTATTTTACTGTGTTCTTTTATGAGTACCTTGCTAAAATTCAGATGTTTATTGAGTTTTCAAAACAAAATGCATCAAGTAATTCTTATGTAAGTACTTCACCGAATAGGTTTCTTTCACGCAGCTTACTGTTTTAGTAAAATAGTTTTTTCTAAATTTTCTTCGCGAAAGTATAGTATACCATAAAACATACGCTATGACCCTCGGCAAAAGTATATCATTCAATCACTGAAAGATTTATTTTAACCGGAAATCGCAGAAACCTAAGTTTTCCAGAAATTACCTTCTATTAACATAAAAAAAACATACGAAATCTCGTTATAATATTAATAAATGAATAAATAAAAGTACCTACTCAACAGTTAAACCACTTCATAAAAAAGTGACAGAACCGATATGAGTAACTACTGACCCATTACGCGATTTGCAATCATATCCAAGATATTTAATAAGGCATTTTACAATAATAATCATTAATTTCAGAATTTCATCCATAATTTGTAAGTAACAATATTGTTAGCCTAGAGTTAGTAAAAGTTAAATAAAATTAAATAATATAATAACAACAGTTAGGCGCTTTGTCTTGCGTGAAGGCCTATCTAGTGCGCCATCAATGCAGAGTCCCACCGGCTGGCGCAGGACACGATGGCGCTGGGGCTGCCGCGCACCCGCGCCGGCATCGACGCACAACGCTTACGTATGATGGCGTGGAAGCCTTCCACGTGCGCTTCCGCGAACATGCCACTTGCGGTACAGTACCGCGGCAACCCCATCAACACCCTGAACGCGTTATTATACTGTACACACAGCGAGTCGTATGTTCTCTGCTTGTATTTGACCCACAAACTGCACGTGTAGAAGGTCTGGCAGAATGCCCTAAATAGCGTGACCTTCACTTGCTCAGAACAGCGTGCGAATCTGCGAGCCAACACATTACAGCGAACAGACAACGCCCTACGTTCTCTTTCCACGTCCATATTATCTTTAAGGTCTTCGGTGACCCAGTAGCCCAGATACTTGAAGTGAGTGACTCTGTTTAATGAAGTACCATGGAGTGAGGCGGGTGGCACTTCTGACTAATCCACAACAACAAACAACCACAACATGAATTCTATAAATGCCTGTAACCTATTCTATATGTTTCAGATAAAACTATTCGACTCTATTATCTTGTTTCACTTTAATAGTACAATAAGAAACAGAGGTCCTAGATAAAGAAAACAAATGTGTTAATATTTTTAGACATGTCGAACACCATTGATTTCGAATAACACTGTTTGCTTCTCTAAAAGTTTGGAGAATGTGGTACATGAGGGAATTTGCTAAATTGAATAGAACACTACGTCTCTTCTCAACATCAGTGTGTCGAAATACCAAACTCAACAGGGCAATATAAAAGTACACAAAAGTCTCAGTATATTGTGAACAATTACGGGATACCACAGGGTAGCATCTGGGGGCCTTTACTATTCGTACTCAATATTTACGATCTTTCAGAAATCACCACTTGTAAATGTGTTTTGTACAGTCACGAGCATAAATATGTATACAGATTGCGAATTTCAAAAGGAATTTTCTTGTGAAATAACTATTTCAACTTATAGATAAAACCTATTTTACAGTATTTCGGGATCAAAAATACCCTATTCGTAACTCCATAACATTTGAATTAATAGTTAAGGAGAAAATCTGTTTAGAATGAGACCAACTGTTGACATGTTTTTGCTCGTGACTGTACACAAATGATACCACTTACTACTAGTTCACTTAATAACAAGAATATCTAAGATGATGATGAAAATATTACTTTGAATATTATTATGAAAGGACGCAATAATAATAATTTAAATGTGGATTGTGTGTGTAATAATGAATTGCGGTGAATCAGGTGAATTGCGGTCAAATGCAAGCCTATTTAATATTTAAAAAAATAAAAATAAATAAATAAATAATAAAACTAAACATGTTCAATTTCAGACTTATATAAAAAAATAAAGTTTAAAAACTAAAACCCGACCACAACAAAAAGTGATCTAAAAAGTACGAAACAAGAAAATATTTCACACAGAAATTAAGACATAGGTACAAAATGGTCAAGGTTTTAGTTTTTAAACTTTATTTTTTTATTTAAACCATTTTGGAGTTTAAATACTAGTAGTAGATTTTTTTAAATCATTTGTGACAAGTCACAGCTAAGTATTATATATTTAAAAGGTACTAGTGAACCCC
This sequence comes from Charanyca ferruginea, assembly GCA_947361185.1. Lineage (NCBI taxonomy): Eukaryota > Metazoa > Arthropoda > Insecta > Lepidoptera > Noctuidae > Charanyca > Charanyca ferruginea. Next base: position 6,682,769 of record OX376060.1, read on the forward strand.
TTTCCAATGATACCAAACACGGTATGCGTATCTTAATTATTTTTTTTATCTTGGTTTTTTTGTCCGCCAGAGGGCGCCAAATTGGATTCGGTGACACGTCATATAGCCTATAACCAGCGGACGATCCAGACGCTTCTAACGATACCTCATTTGTTCAGTTCTGATAAGTAGTTTAGGAGCTATGAGCGAACAGATGAACATACGTACATACATACATACATACATACATACATACATACATAGCCTGTCAAAATCATAACCCTCCTTTGGCTTTGCCGTAGTCGGGTAAAAAGTAAGTCCATAGCCATCAATATAACCCAAAATAATAAAACTGTCGATAAAGTAGACTCAACGACATTCCTAGGTCTAATTATAGATAAACACCAACTATAACTATAACTGTTAAATAAATGACAAGTCAACACACGCAATGAAACCACTTTTCCGCATAGCATTGGTACGTTTTTTCTGTTTAGTGTTATGAAATAGAAAAGTGTGTGAGGGCAATAACAGGAGCAGAATACTTACACAATTGTGTACCGTTATTTTAAATACTGTATTTTACCATCGTTTTTTTTAATCACTGACTGCACATATGTGAACACTTATTATTTGTGTACGTAAAACATAAACGTAAAACCCAACTCTCTAAAAAAAAACCACAAGTGTGACTAATAGAATTTGTCGTTTTCCTAATTAATTGTACATCCAACACCAACGCACCGAAATGTATACCAACCAATAATTCGTACTGTTTGGCTATTTAAATTTATAAAAAATATCAAATAGTTTAAAATCGTTTAAGCTCAAACTTTTTGAATTATTATTAAGTAAATGGTTTTACTCAACGAACGAGTTCCTAATCATCAATAAAAAAAAATCCACTAATAACTTATCTTAAAAGATTGTTTGAATTAAGTTATAAGAAAATATTTTGTACACCAGAAATGCTAGACACACATAGACCATGACCATCGCAACACCATATTGTACTAATTTTCAAATAAACTGTTCCTCATTTCTTTATATTAGGGTTGTTTAATTTTTGTTTTATTCACAGTTTACTGTATATATAGGGTGACTGGTAATTAGTGTACGATACTTGAACACGTGATTGTGTTCGCGATAACAAACAACTTTCCCGAAGAAAAATGTTTTTTGTACTGGTGCACTTTAATCACAATAAAACAACAGCCGTATGAAATTCACACGCGCACACGCCTGTGACCTAAAGTGAACCAGTACAAAAATCATTTTTTCTTCGGGAAAGTTGTTTGTTATCATGAATACAATCACGTGTTTAAGTATCGTACACTAATTACCAGTCACCCTATATAATGACACTTTTGGTAACCTATACTATACTGAAATGTTTGGCATTACAAATCGCCTTGACACTGCACTGTGAGAAGTTTTACATGGCAATGACGGATGTTCAAGATACTTGCGCACTTATTTTAAATACAAATTGTACAGGTATGTTTTAATCAGCCATTTTTTTTTGTTTACGTATGTTATTTGTGTTTTTAAAAGTCTTCTGCTGTTGTTCCCTACAGGTTATTTAAAAGATTTTAACTCCCATTACAGAAGATGAAAAGAGGCTATGCAAGAATGTTTAACGCCTACATCGAGCGAAATTCGTCAAGTTGGATGCTTGTCGGATATTCTACGTTGATTCTGCTTTACCGCTCAAAATGTTAGTGTTATGTGCTAACTACACTTTTGTGTCGCTACAGTTTGCGTTTCTGTAATTTCGTTATTCTAATAAACGTTACTGAGTGATGGGTGATTTTATGAATACTCCTGATCAATGGTTAAGCTCATGGCTAAGTTAAAGCCGTACAGATCGATCGGTCAGAGGTTAAGCTACGCTAGTCGCGGTCGGTCCGTGGATGGGTGACCATCTCATTCATACCGAGTTCCCTCCTTGCCTCGGAAAGCATGTAAAGACGTTGGTCCCGGGTGTCATTTATAGATCTTTGGCAGTCGTTATGTGTAGTCCACCAAACCAGACAACCCTGGTTGATGTAGTCAACCAGAAAGTCTGACAACCAGTCTTACCAAGGGGTATCGTGTTACCCAGTAACTGGGTTGTGAAGGTCCGATAGGCAGTCGCTCCATGTAAAACACTGGTAACAGCTGCATCCGGTTAGACTGGAAGCCGACCCCAATATAGTTGGAAAAAGGCAATGCAGATGATGAATGGTTAAGCAAAGACTTATAAATAATATGACATTAAAATCAACGACCCAATAACTGTGACAATCTCTCCTAGTGAAATTTGCTGAATTAAGCTTGAGGTCAGCTGTCATTCTATCCATGACGTTTTTTACCATCTGAAAGTTCGTGTATTTTTAAAGTGACTAAATCATTTAAATATGTTTTGGTGGTAACTATTTAAGAAGACAATCGCAAATTATTTGTCACCTTTTATTCCTTGATTTTGGAACGAATGTGCTGATGCTATTGCATGTTTAACAGAAGCAGCCCCAGAATCTGGCCACATGAAACCCCACACGATTTAACCTGTCAATTTCAAGGTCATACCCGACATTAATAAATTGGAAGTTACGATTCATGATTTACTTGTTTTTTGATTGATTGATTGTTGAACAAAGGCTATACAGAATGACATACGCCTACTGTACATCAAGTGACATTTGACAAGTAGGATGCTTGTCGGATATTCTACGTGATGATTGTTGGATGCTATTCTGGCGCTCAAAATTACAGTGTTATGTGCTTTGCCTTTGGGGGAGGCCTATGTCCAACAGTGAATGTCTTTCGGTTGAAATTATGTGCTTACTACACGGTTGTGTTGCTGCTGTTCTTGTTTCTGTAATTCTGTTTGGCTAATAAATAATATTGAATGATGGGCGTTTGTTTATATTAACCTCCGACTATTGAGCCTAGACTTATAATATTAATTTGAAGTCATCTTATGAAATCATAGTGGTTGACTACAACGCTATCTTAAGATGATTCAACACATACCTTCTCTGTGCGAGAAAAGACCTTTGCCCTAAAGTGGTACCATAACAGGTTGATGTAAATGTCAGTTTTACCTTTACTTGTATAACAGCTAACCTATTCTACAATAACCTCCTTCGGTGCATTAAGGTGAAGTGAACTGTGAATGTATACTAGAATAAGCTTTTGCGTGTGACTTCGGCTACATGAATATCGATTGACACGGTCATCGATAAAATCGCAAATTAAGAAGTATCTTTTGTATTCAGATCCAGATCGTAAGCGATAGGTCGTTTATTATGATCTGATGATGCTCAGTGACTTTATCGTGCTAAAACAACAACCAGACCGACACACAGACTGAGCTACTTTTGCCTTTATAATATTACTGTGGATGAATTGTTATCTTTAAATTAGATCATTCTTTATGAGTAATGAATCTTCAGCCCGGAAATGTTTGGAACATTTCCGGACTGAAGATTCATTGGTGCTTGGAAACTCATCATAAAATGACGTCAATAATAAAAAAAATACAATCCAATACCTATCGGAGAAGTCATCATGTGGAAGTTTCACTAAATAACTTCGTTGACGAAGATGTGCAGTCGATGCTTTTACCTTTGAATTTGTTTCAAAATATTTGGTTTTGTCCAAAATATCGCATCAAGGGTCACTTTATAACTCCAAACAGTCGTCTCTCGAATTTTATTACGATATGTGGCACGATGTTATTTATATATTTGTTAATTTATGAGCATTACTATGTGTGTTTTAGTTCAAGTAGTTCGATGTATAACAAAATGGCGGTTGTTCTGTACTTTGGCATCGACATAGTTTTGTTTTCTTTAGGCTTCATAATGAATTTAATGGTCAGCTTTTATTACACGGAAGAAAATATTTTATTTGTATTAAAATTTCAAGGGATTCACAGATATCTCAATAATACGACGAGGTTCAAACGTTTTATCATCAGTAATTGGTTTGTTTTTATCTGTTTCATTGTATTTCATATTTGTTATAATTTTTTTTTCGGCATTCTGCTAAAAAATCCCATTCACCGCATTTTGAGCATGGCAATTTTTTTGAGCTTTGATGCTAATATAATTTATGCTATCAGACTCATTCAGTTGTTAAAAGATAAAATTGAAATTTGGAGTAATCAAGCTTGTCAATACCTAAACATGGGATATAGTGATCCAGAGGATTTCTGTGAAAGGATGTTTCAAGCTTACGATAATATTTTGAACTGCTTTGACAAATGCAAAGTTACCTTTCAAGTAATGGTGAGTTAGAACAACCATAATAAACTTTTCAAAAGAATAATTATTATATTCATACTTAAATTTATTTTGCAGATCGCTTTTTACTTTACTCTGTTCTTTTATGAGTACCTTATTAAAATTCAGATATTTATTGAGTTTTTAAAACAGAATGCATCGAAAGATTTTCATGTAAGTACTTTAAAGAATAAAATCCTTATAAGCATCGATTTTATATATATGTCGGATCGTCAGTGAGCGATCGAGGAGGAGTGCCGAGCGGTATAGTACATCGTCAGGACTATAGGCGTTCCCATTATCCCATTATCGATAAACAAGACCTGTAAAAACAATTACACACTATTAGTAAAGAAAACATAATACAAATGGTAATCAGTAACAAGAATAAAGTAAGTTAAAGGTACAGCAACAATACAGTTAATCGAACAGACCATTAAGGTCCCACAGTTCGTACAGTGGCCAAGCCACCCAATGATAAACGAAGAAACCCTTAAGGTTTACAGTTCGTACAGCAGCCTAAGCCACCCAATGATAAACGAACAAACCCTTAAGGTCTATAGTTCGTACAGTAGCATAAGCCACCCAAATACAAAGTGTATCGCTCGCTAGCAGCAAGCCTATACAGCTATGTGAATATACAGCAGCGCTGTACCAGGTAAACCGACAGTATTGTCGGGAGCAGGAACTCTTTACTGAGTCGAATCCGAGGATCGACTGCCATACTTACGGAGTGCACGCTCTTTTATAAGGCGATGCCCCCCACCTTCGAACCTCTCCATACAAGTCTGCCCATGCGCTCGGAAGTGCGTCACGCGTTTACTTGATACAAAACACTAAAATGTGCTGAATCTAATAAGATCTGTAATCAAATAACACAATGATAATTGTCATGAATAAACAATAGTGATTTCATAAAGTAATTCGTTTTACATTCAAAGTAACGTGTCAACAATTGTTTTGAATAAAACCATCGATAATAATTATCGAAATAAAGTAACCACAAATCAGTGTGCATACAGTGAGTACTCAATAAATCATGTTTCGAATTAATAGACAATAATTGATACTAAAATCACTTAAATTGATAATAAGAGAAACAAATCATAACAAATTTAGTTAACTACCCACAATATTAATTGAGATTAAAAACCATCTCCGACATATATTTAATCCACTTGGAATGAAGGCGTCTTGCTTTTCATTTCCCATCTATCCAGTCTTGTTAATAAATCTGTAATTTCTCTCAAAGGAATAGCGACTGGGACAGATTCAAACGCATAACGCTTTGCGTATGCTTACGAGCAATTTACTGTATAACTTCGTGTATTGAATATTTGTCATCTCATATTCTAAGACATTTTTTTTTTAATTAAACATTGCTTAGGTTTTAAATAGAATTCGTCGTTATCTTAGAACAGCAGTGCAAATTAAACTAAGGTTATTTAATTTCTCGATTTGTTTACAGTTTTTGGTATGTATAATGACATTTGTATTAATTTTTTGGATCTTGAACTGTTTGGCATTACAAATCGCATTGACGCTACACTGTGAGAAGTTCTACATAGCTTTGACGAACGTTCAAGATACTTGTGCACTCATCTTAAATTCAAATTGTACAGGTATGACTTAATCAACTATTTACTTTTGTTTGAGTTTGTCTTGTGTCTTGTCTATGTAATAATTTTGCAGGAACTTCTTCAAAATTATTAAATAGATTCTAACTCCCACTAACATTACAGATGCCGAAAAGAGGCTATGCAAGAATGTTAAACGTCTACATCGTGCGACTTTTGACAAGTTGAATTCCTGTCGGATATTCTACGTTGATGCTACTTTACCACTCGAAATAATAGGGTTGTGTAGTAACTATACTTTTGTGTTGCTGCAGTTTGCTTTTTTGTAAATCTATTAAGCTAATAAACAATATTGAGTGAAGGGTGTTTTTTATAGTTTCTCCTGACCAACGGTTAATGGACTTATTAATCAAAGACGATGATTGTTCTCTATTAACAAACCGTTTCTCAACTATGTTAGGGTTTGTTTTGAGTCTAATCGAATGCATCTGAATACAAGTATTTCAAATGGAGCGACTGCCTATATGACTTTCACTACCTAGTTACTCGGCAACACGTTACCCCTAGGTAAGACAGGTTTTCAGAATTTTTGGCCTCTATAATTCGTAAAGATCTACAAATGGCAGCCGAGACCAACGACACTACGTGCTTTCCGGGGCTCACTAAGAAGGTGTTATATAGAATAGCACTGATGTTTTTTTTTTAAATATTTCATAATTATTGTAAATATTTAAGACTATTTAAAGAATATCACAAATAATACATGTCAACTTTTTATTCCTAGCGTAAGAAACGAATGCACTGATGCTATTTCAAGTTTCACAGAAGCCGCCCCAGAATCGAACCTTATGGAACTCCATACATACGACAACGCCTGTCAATTTCAAGGGCATACCCAATATTAATTAGTTGTAGGTTACAATTTATAATTTATTCCTGACGTCTAAGTCAATAATATAATGAATTTTGTTTATTAGGTTTATTGATATTATACTAGATCTAGCCTTTGTGCGCGACTTTGTCTGTGCGAATGTAGATTAACATGGCCTTAACGAAATCATGAATTAAAAAGAAGCTTATGTCCTTATTTAGATCCAAACTTAAAGGAGTTGTTTCAAAATGTATGGAGCCTGGGCCCAGTCCTTGTACACCATACTTAATAATAGGGAAACACATTTTAAATAATTCTTAACTGTCCAATTAATTTAAAATAGCTTTGCGAGCTGGTAAAATACAAGAAATTGCACAAGAAATTGCAACACGCAACAAAAAGCAGTCATGGCGGTAAGCTGTCATTTTGATTGATTAATGACGTTTGACATTTATAATTCTGATTTTCTGCGTCGATTTGTGGATAGCCAGGTAAACAGATGAAAAAGAAACGGTGTTAAATTCAAAAAAACGAAAAGGAGATTGTTATAAAGTACTCTAGAAACTAGAAACAAAACGAGACGAAAGTGACTGAAGTGAGACTGTTGTGACACTGACAGCTGACAGTTCTCTTTCTATGATCAATGGTCGATCTATGGTTTATAGAGGAGCTAAATCTGAGTGACGCCATGTTGAAAATCCATAAAAAATATTGTTAAATTACCAATTTACTACCACAACAGTATACATTTAAATGAATTATCTGTATTTTTCCCGGATTCTACGGATATTTCTCTTTTTTTTGAAGTGGTGTACATAGACTGGGCCCAGTATGAAACATGTCCTTTCTGTTAATTATTTTTTCGATCTATTTAGTGGCTATCAACCAAACCGACAAACAGAGTTTCATTTGCATTTGTAATATTAGTGTGGATGAGTTGTTATCTTTGAATAAGATCATTTCTGATGTGGAATAATCCTCAATATTTTTGAACTAAAGATTCATTCGTGCTTGGATAGTCGTAATAAAATGAAGTCAATAAAAGGACAGATACATTCTCATCGCAGAAGTCATCGTGTGGAAGTTTTACTAAATAACTTCGTTGACAAAGATGTGCAGTCGATGCTTTTACCTTTGAATTTGATACAAAATATTTGGTTTTGTCCAAAATATTGCATCAAGGGTAACTTTATAACTCCAAACAGTCGTCTCTCGAATTTTGTGTCGATATGTGGCACGATGTTATTTATATCTTTGTTCATTTATGAGCTTCACTATTTATGTTTTATTCAAAGTAAAATGATTTTTAACCAAACGGCGGCAGATATGTTTTTTAGCGTCGATTTTGTTTTATTTTCTTTAGGATTCATAATTAATTTAATAGTCAGTTTATTTTACACAAAAGAAAATATTTTGTTTGCTTTAAAATTTTAAGAAATTCACAGATATCTCAATAATACGACGAAGTTCAAACATTTTATCATCAGTAATTGGATTGCTGTTATCTTGTTTGCTGTATTTCATATTTGTTGTAATTTGTTTTTCGGCTACATGCTAGAAACTCCCTATCACCGCATTTTGAGTAATGGAATTTTACTGAGTTTTGACGCAAACATAATTTATGCTATCAGACTCATTCAGCTGTTAAAAGATAAAGCTGATCTATGGAATGTTCAAGCTCGTCAATATAGAAGCATGGTAGAAAGGGATACAGAGGATTATTGTGAAAGAATGTTTCAGACTTACGTTAACATTTTGAGCTGTTTTGACATGTGCAAGGATTCCTTTCAATTAATGGTAAGTTGAAAAAGTCAGTTTTTGACAAATTAATTTAATGTTTTAGAACTCTATAGTTTGCTTAAATAATGTATTAATAAAAATGGTAAAACTATTTAAAGTCAATATGTTTTTTTAGATCCTATATGAAACTACGCTGTTCTTTTACCAGTATCTAGTTAAAATTCAAATATTTATTGAAATTTTAAAACGAGCTGTATCGAGGGATGGTTTCTATGTAAGTACAAAACAATTCATTTTTATTATAAAGGTATAGATAGATATGGATCAGGATATAATTTTAGTTGTAAAACCCACCGTTGTTATGTTAGGTAATATATTATATTCAAATTGTATACGGTGCATGAAAGGGATGTCGTAACGAAAACCTTGCCCATCGATTCCATAAATGACTCTAGTCACCTCAAAAGTAAAACTTTTCGTCGACTTTAAAAAAGGACTCCTTACACGAGCAGAAACTTTTGGACAGCATCATTTGACGAATCAAAAAAATATGTTCGAGGTGGCTTTAAACAAAACGTCTTGGAAGGACATGGACTGGCATTTGCCCAGTAGTACGATGGGAAAGGCTAAAATGAAAAAAAAAAATGCTGTTTAATGGACATGGGTCTGGAATTATGTACTGAATTCTAGGTAGATTAACGAATTTCTTATCACAGCGTATATTTGAAGTTGTTTGATTTCTTGATTTTTACAGTTTTCCATATGGATAATAACACTTGTATTAAGCTTGTGGATCCTGAAATGTTTGGCATTACAAATCGCAATGCCACTGCACTGTGAGAAGTTCTACATAGCTATGACGAATGTACAAGATTCTTGTGCAGTTATTTTAAATTCAAATTGTACAGGTATTTCTTTTATAGCTATTTTAAAAGACCTCAAAATAAACTCGTAAAACATCACTTTTTGTACATCGATCACAATAGTGGTTTTCGCATGAACAATGGAATTCTTAAATTTGAATTATGGTCCAATGTAAGTTTGTAATAACGCGTATACATATCGCCAGTTTTTTGCTAGGTTAGTTTGATACTTAGAAGTGTTAATTCAAATATTGTGCATAATTTGAAAGGGCTCGTTTTCTCTTAGGATTGTTTTGGTCTAGTGATCTTAATATGCTCATTTATTACTAAAAATATCATTTCATCCACTTGTCTCACTTTCAAAGTTACATTTTTTTATTTAAATAGGATATTTAGAGATTGAACCAAAAATTACATATAAATTGTAGCCGTTTACGACAGTTACGGTAAAGAAGGCGATTCTAATCTCTAATATTAGGCGTAATGCTAGGCATAACGCCAACAATGACTCAAGATCGCCACAAGTGGCAATCAAGTATCAGAGTAAGGCAGACTCCAAATAGGAAACACTTTCATCCAAAGAGAACGGTGATGGTTCTAACCTCTAATAACTTTACAGATGCCGAAAAGAGACTATGCAAGAATGTTAAACGTCTACATCGAGCGACATTCCAAAAGTTGGATGCCTGTCGAATATTCTACGTTGATGCTACTTTACCACTCAACATTATAATGTTATGTGCTAACTATACTTTTGTGTTGCTGCAGTTTGCTTTTCTGTAATTATGTTAGGCTAGTAAACAAAAATGGTTAAAAGGCGTTTTTTTCTGCAACATTATAATAAGGTGAAAGTTTTTTCCCAATATCTCGTAAAATGCTAAACGGATTTCGATAAACCTTGCATTCAGATAGACCATGGTCCTGGGTTCAACCACAGAACAATAATACTCTTACCAGAGAAGAATGACAACTTCAAACAAAAAAAAGGAAAACACTTCGTACTAGCGCCATCTATAGTCGGCCTCCTCACATTGATACGCTTTGAGCGCGAGGGCGGGAGATTTGAAATGATTACGGGAATAATAGGTATGGTGCTACCAAAATTTAATGAATTTATTTTGGAACAGGCATTTTTACTTGTAAGAAAACTCTGAGTTGTCTTACTAATAAAAATGCCTGCCTTGAATAATATATTAAATAAAACAAATAAAATAAAATTACTGAAGTCCTTTATTTCACAATAAAACAGTAATCATTTGAATTCTAATCACATCCAAAAACAAAACTATACACAGAAAACTAAAGCTAATGTTGTTTTACTAGGTGTGAGTTTATTGTTTGCCATTCCATTAAATAAAATAAGTTCCAAAGGGAGTATGGATACAGTATAAGCTACTGCACTAACAATAAGAGCAAGATCTTGTCCACAACTTAAATTGACATTGATGCAATATGAATATTATAGATTGTTAAGTTACTGCACATTACTTTTTAGGCGATAATAGTGTTTCCCATTTGGAGTAGATGAAATTGTTTATGCCATTTCAATAAATTTATTTAACAAACACAAACTTGTCTACTGGTTTGTAACTAATCATTGTTGCTAAAGCTAAAGCTAATTGGCCCAGCGTGAAAAATCCCTGACTTCTAAAAGTCAGTGTACCATGGAACTTATAAGTGTGTGTTAAACATACTTCCAGTAACATGAACAGGGTGATTTGTGTGGAAAGTAGGTGAATAAGTACTTACCATGTCATAAGATGGTAAAACAATAATTTCACAATGAGAACAGGTTGTATGGGGTGAAATCGCACTGTCCTCCGTACTAGTAGACACTGTATTACGGTAGGATAGTTCTCCTCATCCTTGACAACGAATATTAACATGTTTACGTACATAATCCAACCACTCATTTGCACTATATACACAATAATTGCAAGCACTTGTACTCATTATCGTAATATTGGATCACAAATGTAAAAGAGAATGGCGGTGCTTCAATTTAGATAAAATCAGTGAATCAATGTTCAATGTGGGTACATGAAAAATGTTTGACAGTATATGCAAAATTCTCAGAACAATAAAAAAATTGTGCAGGCTTAACTTAATACACAACTGTATCTTATTGGCTATGTTAGGTATACATTAAAATAAAGATAAGACAAACGTGTAAAGAAAAATAAAAATAAATTGTGATTCCCAGTATCCAACCATCTGTAATGTTATTATGATGTGACGTAAAAGTGTTGTGTTTAGTGCGTGAATTTATGTGTTGAGTGTTGAAAAGGTTTGAATGTAAAAAAAACATATATATGTATATATATGAATAATATTAATAATAATATCATGTTTATTAGCATAAAATTATATTATATTAATTTTATGCGATAATATTGCTTTTTGCTAAAAATATAATAATAATTATGTGTTTTTATGATTGAGTGAGTAAAATATTTTCCGTATCTTCGTAATTGAATTGTTTCAAGAATTTGTCAATTCCAATTTTACATGAGTAGCGAGTGCAGTTTCTGAGAGTAATGAGTTTGGAAATTTTGTTGTACATATGTGGACCAAGAAAGTTTAGAAATTTGTGGGCAAATGATGTATAATAGTGGGGAACTGTATAAACTAAATCTTTTCTGCGCCTCTCAATACTATAGTCTGGAGTATTTTTGTGTTGAGTTAATATTGTGTGTTTAATAAAAAGCTGCCTTACTGTTAGTACCGATAATTCGGAGTATAGCAGGTCAGTCGGAAATTTATATCTCTTGAAGCTCATTACTTTCAGTACCGCTCGCTGCGCTCGCTCAACACTAATCAAAGTGGATTTCGCAGCTCCTCCCCACACGGTTATAGCATACGTTAATATGGACTGGCATAAGGCTGAATATACTGACAATAATAGTTTAAGAGGACAAAAGTGGCGAATATTTTTAAATATATAAATTATTTTCCTAATTCTTGAGGTCAAATTTGCAATATGTTCTTTCCAGTTCAAGTGTTGGTCAATAATTACACCGAGATATTTAATTGAGGTAGTCTTTGTGAGTCTGGGACAGGAACAGTTGACAGGCGTTGAGCATGTATGCACCTTAATGTCTATTGAATTACTAGGGGGTTGACTATTATTTTGGATACTAAAGGCAATATATTTTGTTTTAAGTACGTTAAGCGTAAGAAGATTTGAGTTAAGCCAATTTGACACTAGTTTAAAAGCTTCATTTGCTAGAACGTTAACCTCTTTCCACGTTTTAGCGCTAACCAAAAGGACTGTGTCGTCAGCATAAGTTATAATTTGACCCTGTCTAATTTTTAAATTACATAATTCATTAATATAAATGAGGAAGAGCGTTGGACCCAAGATACTCCCTTGTGGCACGCCAAATGTGATTTCCTCTGGTCCACTCATGTAGTCGTTGATTCTAACATGTTGAGTTCTATTTGACATATAATCTGTGAAAAGTTTGAGTGTTATGCCCCGAATTCCCATATTTTCTAGTTTTGCCAGAAGAGACTCAACAGATACTGTGTCAAAGGCTTTCGCCAAGTCCAGAAATATACCAATACAGGTTTCCCTTACATCTAATTTATCCACAATGAAGGAAGTTAATTTAACAATTGCTTCATCAGTAGATTTGTTACGTCTAAAACCGAACTGGCAGTTAGAAAGAAGATTTTTTGATTCCAGATAATTTGTGAGTCTCTTGTTTATTACCTTTTCAAGAACCTTAGATAGTGACGGTAAAATCGATATAGGTCTATAATTTGAGATACAGTCCTTTTCCCCAGCCTTATGGATAGGAATGATTATTGATCTCTTGAGTGCATCAGGGAATATGCCTTTAACAAAACACAAATTACAGATCATAGTTATAGGTGGTGCTAAAATATGTACTCCTAATTTTAGGAGCGACGTAGAAATACCGTCCCAACCACTAGACTTAGATTGTTTAAGATTAAGTATAACATTTGTGATTTCATTAACATCCGTTGGTAAAAGAACAAAAGAATCAGCAATAGTTTCCAAACGGTTAGAAGTAACTTTTTTGTATTTAGGCTTCCCTAATATGTCGTTGGCCAGTTGACGACCCACATTAGCAAAGTAACTATTTACGTAATCTGTTGAGGCTAGTGGTTCAGATTTTAAATGCAAAAGTTCCTCGCTGTTATCAACAGTCATATCCATATTACAAACATCTTTAATAAGGGACCACTGCTTTTTCAAATTATTCTTGTGAGTGTTAATTTCTGATCTTAAATAATTGTTTTTTAATTTTTTTATAAGATTGTTGCAAGTGTTACGGTAGCGCCTGTAAGTTAATTTTAAAATATTATTTTCTGGGTCATTACGAGACCTTTGATGCAATCTGTCCCTATTTCTCATACAGCGACATAGACCTAACGTAATCCATGGTTTAAGTACACGTTTTCTTCGAGTTATTAGATGTAGAGTAGTGTGTTGTTTGATTGAGTCGGTTATTATTGATAGAAAAGTACAGGTCATTGTATTAGGGTCATCAGTTGAAAGTTTGGTAGACCAATCAATTTGTTTCAAGTCATTGATGACCGCACTGTAATTTATTTTTTTGTATGTTTTTGACTTTTTAGAAACTTTTTGCGAGCCTTTGCTTAAAGACGTCATAACGCACGAGTGGTCAGTAATTGAGGAGTCACATACTACAGTAGTAGAAAAGTTTACAGATTTAATAAAACAATGGTCAAGACAATTTTTCTCTCTTGTTGCAAGATTATGCGAGGCCAATAATCCGTGAGATGCAAGCAAATCCATGTACTGATTTGAGTTAACGTTGGTGCTGTCTAATATATTAATGTTTATGTCTCCTATGAGGACAATATTTTTGTATGCCTTTAAAGAGTTTAGAACATTGTCCAAAGAAGACAAAAAGTTGTTGAGACTGTGGTAACCAGGGGATCTATATATTGAAATAATTGCCAGTTCCTTTTTTACAGTAGTTATTAGACAATTCATCTCATTACTATCACCGGTAGGTTCCGTTATGATAGGTTTAAGATTTTCATTATAGTAAATCGCTATACCATCATTTTGATTCTTTATTTTGGAATTGGCAAATACTCGATACGGAGACAATTTAGGAAGAGTGGTGATCTTAGACAGCCAGCATTCAGTCAATATTATAAAATCAAACTGTATGTCGAGACGATTTAGCAATATTTGAAACTCATCGAAATTGTGGTTTAGACTTCTTATATTTTGGGTTAATATTTTGTAAGTGTTAGATTTGTCGAGTATGATTTTGCAGTCCTCCGGAAAATTTGCATTTATTGCCCTACCAACCGTTACAGAATTTTCAATTTCTTTTGATATAGATAATATGTCATCCATATTGTTTTAGTAACAAATAAAAATTAAGAATATTGGGTTGGTTGGTAGCGTCACGCAAAAAATCCGGATCATTGCATTTATATTCGACAAGTATTTTGGAGAAGTTTAGTGATAGTTGTAAATGTGTTGCTGTGTTTGTGAGATTGGTAGGTGGGTTTGTGTTTGGTGTGAAAGTAAGGTATGAGTAGTCTAAATTTGTATGCGTACAGATGGGTAAGAACACTGGAAATAACAAATGTATGAAACCTAAACTAACTAAATGAGAACAAGAATATGTTTTACATGTAAAATAATTACACCGGAAAAACAAAAATATTATTAATAAGAAGGTGGTTACTAGTCATATTTCCATGGTTCTAGAGTTCATATTATCTATTATACCTTGGATTTGTTCCTCTGACTTGATCAAAATGGTTGGTTGACCTTCACTTTTCTTAACAAATATTCTACCATTTGACACCCAGCAGAACTTGTAGTTATGGTTCTTTTTAAATTCTCTTGAAAGAAAAAACAGTTTCCTAGCAGTGGGTGTCAAAGATTCCGAGATATAGATAGGTTTTTTGTCTCCAGCTATTTGTAAAACCTTAGTATTAAATTTGTCGTTTCCATTGTTCTTATTATAAGATTTTATAGCGGTTAATGTTGCTGACCGTTTTTGTATGGATTGGTATTCGACAATTACAAGTGAGTTTTGGCCTGATTTTCGTCGATACACCTGTCGAATCTGATCTGGTAGAATAGGAATAGCCAAAGTGTCATGCAACTTTGTAACAACTTCCACTAGATTTTCATTTTCAGTAGCTGGTAGATTTCTAATTTCAATGACACTTTCTAGCTGTTTCCTTTGCAAAACTTCCAATTGTTCTTCAAGGTAACCAATTTTATTATGTGCAGCTTGGTTTTCTAGCATCATGCCTTCGTATTTATGCCTCAATTCTTTATAAGCAGCCGTGGTCTCCTCAAAAGTTTTCCGTAGCAGCAAGTTTGACTTATTACACTCTTCGTTTTTATTGGTTAAGTCTTTGATAGACTCATTTAAATGCGAAAACTTCACTTCTTGATCTTTTTTCAGACTTTCAAACATTTTTTGAATATCGGAGCGCAGTTGGGAGATGTCCTCAGAGTCTGGGTTAGCTTTTCGTTTCCTTGATGAAACAAATTCCAATTCATCTGTACGTGAAAGTTCTGGTTGAGATCCGAAAATTTCCTTTGGAGGTGACCGCAACATAGCTTCTCGAAATTTTGCGTATACTATAATAACGAAGTCGAGAAGTGACGCGTAGTGATTATGCGTTTTAGATCACTTTTAACTTAATTTACTCCAATATAAGGTTGCTAATTATATAAATAAAACAAAAATATTTAATTTAAAGAACAAATGAGCGAGAGATACGTCTTGTTACGTTGTGTGCCGAGGGCAAAGAGCTTGCTAATCTCTTCCTTCGTATTGATACTAGCTATAAATAACATAGGAATTACACAGTACCAATGTGGAAAGACTAGCCAATCAGATCACCAATCATGCTAGTTGGCCAGGATATTAAGATCATCTTAGTTTTCATTTAAATGAAGTGGCTTACAACACAAATGTAGATCAGGATCATACATAGTAATATACATAATATATCAGAATGTAAGAAAATAGCCTCTTAGGGGTTGGCTTTTGCTGACAGGCTATTCTTTCCACTACCAACACGAAAGAAGAACAAAGATAGCATCTTACTTGTACATATAAACATTTCATTTATGCAAAATAATATTCATTTTGCGCCTAAGTGCAGCTGCTGACGCTTCTTCGGTAAATGCGCGATTTTTGAGAACGCAAAATCGTTTCGTGCATATAAAAAAAACTGTTTGCGCAATATTATCAACATTTTCAAATTTATGTTCCATACATGGATTGAGGAAATCAAAATTGATGGTGGTTTTAATTAGATCTATTATATTTTTTTTTATAAAAGTTGTGTGCCCATTTTCTTCCAGGTAGTTATTTATAAGGGAAGCACAGCACTCCACACAAGTAATCATATCAATAGTAACATAATTTAGACTTTTTTTTACTTCGGTGTATTCTTGGAATTGAACAAACAAGTGATGCCTTTCTATTTCTTTCGCATATAAAACATTTCGGCAGGTTTCACAAGTTGTTGGATTTTTTTTTAATATAAACCCACACACATAAGCACATGCCTGAATTTCTGCACTATCTTCATTTGCCTCATTAATTTCGTGTGGAAATTCATTTATTGCGTTTGTTTCTGATTCTGCATTTATGCGTGCGGGTTGTGACACTGATAACATTTTTTCAAAATTATTAATAATTACATTGTTATCAGTTTCACAATTCCCTGTCGTACCAATGTGGGATAAATTGCTCAGAACGGCTGTTTTAAGGCCAGCCACAAATTGACCACAAGTTGGATTAGAATTAGAACCGCAGTTCCCGCGAATACAACCAAAAAGGTTCTCGAGAGCATCTTGCTGCAGTCTTCTTGTAGCCAGACTGGTTATGTTGTGGGACCTTACTAAATTCCTCCACAACCGTTCAATGGCGTTTAAGGTCCATATCCAGCCTTCCTGTGATGGTGGTTTACGTGGGCTTCCAATATATTTCATTGTTGAAAAGAACTTTATCATTTCCGTAAAGAATTTGAGATGTGGACCGTTGCTTCTTAAATTTGTTGCATGTGGTTTCCCTCTCCGCAAGTCTGAACAATCGCTGTTCAATGTGTCAAATAGTTTGTCCATACTATTTATGACATTTGCAGTGACAGTAGCGTCCATAGTAAGTTCTCCTGTAAATTTTAAAAAGCAAATTTATTTAGTTTATTTTATTTATATTGTTATAATAGTAAAATAATATTGTAGATATATGGAAATCATTCACATCATTTACAAATACAAATGCAAAAAGATTTTTTTAAATCCAACTAGTAGTTCTGGAGATTATTCGTCACATCCAAACTTACAAACAAATTAATCTCTTTATAATATTAGTCACTATAGTATAGATTTATCATTTGTATTATTATAGTATAGATTTATCATAACACACCTGCAGCTACTTTTGCATACATTCCTCCCGACACAGAATGGCTTAACACTTGTGCAGCTAATTTCACTTTCATTTTCTGCTTAGTATTGGGATTAAGGTGATCTTTTTTCAAGGCAGGAGCATAAACAAAATTCGGATTGGCATTGTCTGCTTCATAAAATTCCTTCACATGGGACCATTTAGCAATACCTGTAAAAATATCAAAGTTATATATTTTGTAATAATAACAATAGACTACCCCAAATGTTAGGTTAAAATGCTCTAAAGGAAATTATAACTTAATCTTACCTCTTCCCATCACATCATTAGAGGAAATATTGGTTGAGCAGTCAATATCATATTTCATAAATAAGTTGCGGAAGCATTTCAACAAATGTGGGGGATCAAATAATGTTACAATCTCCTTATTGTCAACCATTATGTATGGGTGCTGTAGAGATGCACCCAAGATTGTCAACGCTCGCCTATTTACACCATCCATGTCACATACAATGGCTGCAATATTTATACCAGCTTCAAAGCAATGATATAAGACCTGAAATTAAAAACAAAATGGTCAGCTTATGAACATTTTTCAGTTAAGTAACATAGAAATAACATAATATTATATTTAACGAAATATAGGCATCGCAAGTGAATGCTAATAGTTTACTAGAGTCAAAAAAAGAAATATTATGTACCTACCTCTTTTATTAGCACTGCAAGCCTATCTGCGGTAGAAAATCCACTGGAAAAGAAATGAGCGATAGGCTGTTTTACTCTTTGCCTTATACCAGTGATCATAAACACTAAGGCGTATGCAGCAATCAAAGGGGACCTTCCTTGTGATGCATGGTCTTGGTATCCTTCAATTACATCATCTTTGGGATTGTATTGAAGGTGCTTTTTTAAGGACATTTCATCAAACATCAAGGTGTACTCATTGTTTGATGGCTTTTGCAATTGTGTGTGTTTTTTAATCACTTCAAAAACTGGATGATTGACTCCAACACTAAATGGTACTCTGTTCAGTAGAGTTTTTAGTGTGGTAGGTGCAGGTAGATGGAACAGCCTTCGTAATAAACGATAACATGTAGGTGATCTTTTAAACATTCTTAATGCTGTAATTTTTTCTTCTTTAGTCCACCTCCGACCAGTGACTTTCTTCTTATAATTTCGTAATTGCCCTTGCAGTAGCAATGCAAATGTTGGAGAAATCTTGGATGATATTTTTTTTACAGCCATATCATTACTGATTATTTGTAAAACTTTGCTGGATTTCAATTTTTTTATGCGATTACGCAGTTGGCAAATTTTTTGCAAATATTTTCTGCACTTTGCATATAACACATTCTCTTTTTCTGGTTTCGCTTTCTGGAGTTCAGTTCCAGCAACAGACTCCGTGTTTTCAATACTTGGTGGAGTTTGTAAATTTGTTAAGTCTCTAAAAGAAACTCTTTGTGAAGGACCAGCTTGAGGTTCGGCAGAATATGTAGGCAACTCGTATACAGTCTGGAAGAAATAAAATTTAATTTAAATACTAATATTGAAAATGATCAAATTTATTATTATATTTTATTTATGATCATTCATCATCTCAGCATATCACAGCCCATTGTTAGACATAGGCTTCTGACAGCTTGTGCCACAACACCCAGTCAGTCCCATAACTTTCCCTTGCAGTTTTTATCAATATAACTTTGGGATGATTTTACTTACATCATTTGGGACAGCAGTTCTAAGTAGCTTCTTCTTAGACTCATCAGTAAAATCTGCATCGCTAAAATGTTTCTGACACAGCATTCTATGTTCATTGTGTAACTTCATTTGTAATGTATATGAAGAATCCCCACTTTCGGGAAAAATGTATTTTGCCCATAATTCACAGCTGAAAATAAAAATACAGGATATATAAATATTAGATACAAAATTAAGGAAAGTTTGTTTATTTTACTGAAAATACATATTTCAATTTACTTTCATCTATGAATTGTCTGAATTTTATAATTGACTAGAAGAAATTGTTTTAATTACAATCCATATCTATACTAATATTATAAGTGCGAAAGTACTCTGTTACGCTTTCAAGATGAAACGGCTGAACCGATTTTAATGAAATTTAGCATGAATTTATCTCGAAACCTGGGGAAGGACATAGGTTACTTTTAAATCTGCACCTCTGCATCCGCGATAACCGATATTCACGCGGACGAAGTCGCGAGCAAAAGCTAGTAGCCTAGTATCTAATAATTGATAGTGAATATATTATGTACGTGTTTATCTTTATTCACATAGCAGCAATAATAGCTGAATGCTAAGGTTAACCTTCAATGCAGAAATGTTAGAATTTGCAATACCAGCTTGAAACTCTTACATTTCGAAATTAATATGTGGATCTGAATTTCATTACTCATCCTAAAGCAAATCCACATCAACGGTGATGGAACCTAAGTCCTTACCCTTGACCTGAGAAGAGGACCCACTAGTGGGTCTGGGCTGTAATATTATATTAAGTTTAATGACACCTACCGAACTAGGTTCCTTATAGCAGGTTTAGGAAAACGAAACAATTTAATGTTATCTTCAGCTGGTGAGCTCCCACACTTGAAACATTTCCTTTTGTTTTCTTTCTCCGCCATTGTTTACAAACAGCAGATACTGATGCACAGAATAGAGTCACTTTCTCAAAACCAAGATAATCACTGCACTTTTTAACACTCAAACGGAGGAACAGAAGCTCAACTCGACGTTTTAGGAGAAATTAAAAATGCAAAGACGTAAAAAAAATATCAACACTATGCACGAATGACATGAGTATCAATGGCTGATAGTGATAATTTGATAAAAATCAAAATGGCTCCCTTGGTGATACCATACAAGTTATTTATAATATTTTTTTCAATGGAAACATTTTGCACTTACATTCACAAAGTGTATACGTGAATCACACATTCACACAAAAACTCAGCCCCTGTAGGCATTTATTCCGCCCCGAACAAAGTTGATAGGGCCTGGGTTCAATACATAAGTTACTTTTTCAGAAAAACCATAAATCATTGGGCCAAAATACTTGCTATTCTATAAAATCTCACTCGGTGAATTTAAGTCGCCTCAAGTTCAGTTGGTCACCGTCGATGATAAGGGGTATAACTATATGAATACACACACTACATTCACTATACTACACTTCACTGTATGGGGTATACCTTTATGACTATTAACAAAAATAGCAATTCCAATCGAAAATTTTAATACTTCAACATCTGCCAGTTATCAGTTCAGGGCTGATTCAATATTCGCTCGGGACCCACCAGCGGGCCGCGACCCATAATTTGGGAAATGCTGATCGAAATCATTAGGCAAGATGATAAATAACTTCAAGTTCACTTTACCCAAATTCATCGACGAAGATTTGGGTTTAAAGAACTTTATTTCTCATAAGAACTTAAATAACAGTTCGCTTAAAATGAGATACATATGTGCTTATAATTATTAATATTAGTTACCTCTAGGGTGTTGGAAACATTGTATTAGCATAAGTACTTATTCTGTTTTATGTTATTTCAAGTGTTGTGATGTATTGCCTTAATCTATGTTTAAATGTGTTTACATTGTCACTTTTTTTTACATCTTCCGGCAAACTATTGAACAGCCGTACTCCTTCAACCAAAATCGTTTTTTTGCCATAATTAGTGCGCGCTTGCGCCGGTTTCAACTGGATTTTGTTTTTATTCCTTAAGTTGTATGTTATGTTTTTCTTATGTAGTTGTATGTTTGATTGAACAGACTTGGTGATGATTTTTTTAATAAGGACGCAAGTGCAGTATGTGTATATATGCTTTATATTGAATAGTTTGGTCTTTTTGTATAGTATTCTTGTCGGAGTTAAATAATGATAGTGAAATAGTGTTTTTATGATTTTGTTTTGTGTTCTTTGTAGTGGGTCTAGGTAAATTTTCGCGGCTGACCCCCATAATTCAATCAAGTATTCAAGGTGAGATTCAACCAGGGAGTTGTATATTATTTTACGTACTTTTTTTGGAATGCAGTTTGAAACTTTACGTAATGCTGCTAGTAATGACATTAACTTTGTTTTGATATGGTTGATGTGAAGTTTCCAAGTGAGTTTGTCGTCTACATGTAATCCTAAATATTTTTCATAGGTGGATCGTTTAAGAACTACTTTATCTACTGTGAGTGGTGTAAATTCCGGTAACGGTTTGTTTTTGGCACAGAAAATCATATATGATGTTTTTGCGGCGTTAATAGTGAGTAAATTATATTTTAGCCATTCTTTCAACAGATCAAGGTCGTTTTGTGCGTCCGTTATAATATTATGTATGGATTCATTGAAATAAAATAGACATGTGTCGTCTGCGTACAAAGTTAATTGCCCTTTAAGCCCTATTTTATTGATATTATTAATATAGATTAGAAAGAGTAAGGAACTAATAACCGAGCCTTGGGGACAGCCAAATGTAATGTTTTGAACCGAGCTAGTGAAATTGTCTAATATAACAACTTGTTGCCTATTTTGTAAATATGATGTGAATATATCAAGGGCGCTGCCTGTGATACCTATATTGTTTAGTTTCTGGATAAGCTTTTGGTGACATACTGTATCAAATGCTTTTTTTAAATCAATAAAGATCCCTAATACAATTTTTTTTTTATCGATATTTGTTCTAATTTTGGTAATTAAGTCTACCGCAGCTGTTAAAGTACTAGACTTAGCTCGAAAGCCATACTGTTGGTCTATCAAAAAATTCTTGTCACTTAGGTATTTACTTAGACGATTATATAGAACTCGTTCGAATATCTTTGATATCACAGGTAGGACCGACACTGGCCTGTAGTTACCCGGGTCAGTTCTAGTTCCGGACTTATAAATAGGACTGACCCTAGCAATCTTAAGTGTATCGGGAAAAATACCTCGTGATAGGCACACGTTTATACAGTCAGCTAATCTCCCAGCTATTATAGGTTTTAAACATTTGATTGCCTTAGTGCTGATGCCATCTAGGCCTGTGCTTGTGTTGCTGTCAAGGTGGTCAATAATTCTAGATATTTCTTCTGCGCTACATGGGGAAAGCTCGTTCAATGTTATGTCATGTGTGTAATTAGAATCGTACATAAGAATATTACCGGTGTTTACATGGTATGTGATAGGTATTTTGTTCGCTAGGTCTGCGCCTATTGATGAAAAAAATGAGTTAAATAAGTCACATATTACATTACCTTCTGTAACTAGGCCTGAGTTCGACATTAGTTTAGGAGGGGCACGGCTGTTGTCCTTAATTTTATTTAACGCTAAATTATTGATAAGGTCCCACATTTTCTTCGGTTGATTGTAGTTAATTTTAAATAAGTTAAGGTAGTACTTCTTCTTTTGTGTCTGGATTAGGTTTTTTACTTTGCTTTGTTCTTCGTTAAAGTTTTTCTTTAGGTCATTGTTTTTTGGATGTGATTTTGTTTGTTGCCATAATATGTTTCGTGAGTTTATTGAGTCGATAATATCCCGGTTTATCCAATCTTTTTGTGGTAGGTTTAATATTTTTGTTTTGTTTATTTTGCTCTTATTGACTTGTTCTGAAATAAATCTCTCTAGGTAATTATACTCATTATCTTCATTGCTATAGGTAGCTGTTAGGGCGCAGTTGTATAACTTTGTGTAATCCAGTGCTTTGTAATGTGTTTTCTTGTTTATCTGCGGCTTCAAGCTGCCTATTTCCAGAAATATTTGTTTGTGATCTGATAGACTTGAATCAACTATAGTCATGCTAAATGAGTGATTGTTTATATTTGTACATATATGGTCCAGTATAGTGTTTGTTGAATGGGTTTCACGAGTGCTATATAGTCCGTTTATATTGTTTAAAATTTCATACCCAGTTCCTTTAATTTCATTTAGGTATTTTGTGCCTTGATTGTCCTTGTTCAGAAGGTCGATATTGAAGTCGCCGAACACTATTGTTCTTTTTCGTTGTTCTAATTGCAGGGTGTATGTTTCTAGAAAGTTATTTATGTTTGACTCCCCAGGTTTATATATTACTCCTACGTTTAGCGACAACTTCTCTATGTATATCCATAAGTAGTGGCTTGCATTATCGCATAGGTTTTCTGTTATTTCATACATTATGCTGTTGTGTACGTATATGGAAACTCCACCACCTTTGCGATTTTGCCTATAATTGTAGACATGACTATAGTTTTGTAGTTGATATAATTTTGCGTCGTTTTCTGAAGTTATCCAAGTCTCGGTAAATACCAATAGATGAATGGTCAGTGGGATTGATTTTAATATGCATTTAATCTCATCCAGTTTGCCAGGTTTCCGGATGCTACGTAAGTTGGCATAGAAAAATCTTAAGGAGGACGAGTGAAGTGGGATGTTTTCGTAGGTCTTTGCTAAATGATGGGTTAGTCTACTCGTATGTTCTGTCTTTAGTACTCGAGCCATTATTGGTTTTTTTGGTTGGTTTTGTTTTCAATGATGGTTGGTGTTCCTTTTATATATTTAATAGCAATGTTGCTTTCGCCGTTTGTTACACGTTTGTTAAATTCCTCCTTTACGGACTGTAGGTATTGTCTCTGTGTTGGGGTTTGGTCAGAGTAAATGTTTATATTCTCAGGTATTTTTTTCTTATTCTTAAGTAGGTATCTCGGAGTTTCTGAGTCTCTGAAGCAAACTTTTAAAGGCCTGGTTTTATCTGGTACATATTTTCCCAGTCTAATGGTTTTAATCGGTTCTGGACAATCCTCATACAGTGCTAACAGTACTTTCTTGACTTCATCATTATCGTAATTTCTCCTTGAGTTGAAATCTTTGTTATTTTTTTCCAATATACCCACCAATACAATATTTTTTTCGCGTTCACATCGATCTTTGAGTTCAAGGATGAGGTCTTGGTGACACAAGACGGGCGGTTCTGGTGATGTAGTTTTTGTATATTGTCGATCTTTAATTTGGGATATCTCACTATCTATTATTTGAATTTTGTTTTTGTTTTCAGTGATTTCGCATTTAATATGTTCTATTTCGTTGTTTATTTGATCAAATCTTAGTGTAAAATTTTCTGCTGCCGATTTTATTGTTTTTATTTCAGTTTTAATTTCTGATATTTCCTCTTGTATGCGTTTTAGGCTTTGGTTTTGAGTTTCACCAAACTTCTCCAAGAAATTCATCATATCTTTACGGAAGTTTTCAAAGTCCTTTTTGTAATCCACGTCTTCAGTACGCTCCTTTCTTTTTCGCAGATTTACGTTTGTGTAGGAGTCACTATTATCGCCGTAGCTGGATAAGTTTGGTACGGATACGGACCCGCTGGCGCTTGCGCTCCCGCTTATCAACATCGCATTAGGCGTTGGTGGAGTTCTCTGCATTGTCTCGTGAACAGGTTTTGCGTATACGTGAAGTAAGACGGAAAATAGCAACGGCTCTCTTTACTCGCGGGGGTGAGCGGTGCTGCGCACTCGCCGATGTACAGCGTCGCGTACTAACACAAGGTTTTTATTTATTGTTGCACTTTATAGCAGATTTAACTTTAACACTACATAAATAAGACTGACTTTTAGGAGCTAAGACTTTAGTTAAATTATTATATTTTTGGATAATCAACTAACACGTCTGCTTCCAACGAGCACTAGAGCGATTTTACAGAATACACCGCTTGGTTTTGCCTACGTCATCGTTTTGGGAAATCTATATAATAAAAATGGATCGTTGTTCGTTAGTCTCGCTAAAACTCAAGAACGGCTAGGTCGACTTGGTCTTGAAATATTTGTGGAAATCCAGGGAAGGTTTGTAAGGTAAGAAAATTGAAAAATCGATTGACAGGACAACGTCTGTCGGGTCAGCTAGTAGAAAATAATATTTGAGTAGTGTAGTGAAATTAAATGTTTACCTTTATGAAACACAAATAAGGTCTACATTTCTAACGACTTCGTCCATTTCTCATTCAATAAAACAATTAAAGACAAATATTCGACCTTTACAATTTTATGAAGTCTTCAATATGATTGGAGAATATAGTTGACTGTCAGTCATATGTGTGTGGTGTCGACGGGTATATAGGGTACATGAAGGGTCTGTACACGTAGTAAGATCGAACAAAGAACGCAAGCCGAAGATATCACAATATTTTATTTTTATTTGTTATTATAGCGACCATAGTAATACGCACTCTGTGAAAATTCAAGTATCTACCTATTACGGTTGAAAAAATACAGCCCTGTGATAGACGAATAAACGTACAGTGGAGACAACGTAATAGGCTTTATCACCCTTCGCGAACGAATCCCTGAAAAGGCAAAGTATAAAAGATGTCATCGTCATCGCGTAGTCACATAAAAGAACCTGATAATAAAGTTGACAAAGATCTG
Organism: Charanyca ferruginea; assembly: GCA_947361185.1. Classification (NCBI taxonomy): domain Eukaryota; kingdom Metazoa; phylum Arthropoda; class Insecta; order Lepidoptera; family Noctuidae; genus Charanyca; species Charanyca ferruginea. The sequence continues at coordinate 6,708,848 of OX376060.1, forward strand.
CAGGCACTGCTATTTCCTCTGAATCTATTGCAAATTCTAGTAATACATCCAAAATATCAAATAAAAAACGACTTTATAACTCCTAACAATCGTCTAAATAAGTTTATATCGCTGTGTGCAGTGATATTTAGTTTGTCAACCCATTTTTACAATTATGTAGTTGTTCTGCTAGACTATAATATGATACGATATCAACCTAAACGTTTCCTATATTTTGCTTCCGCCTTCGACGTAACGATTACCAGTGCGTTTTGCATCATGAATTATATCACTTATTTCATTCAAACCAAAAAGAATGTCACCTTCGTTCTTACCTTTCAAGAAGTGCACAGATTTCTTAACAATAAAGAAACCAGTAAGACCTTTATCATTATTAGTTGGATCTATGTTTTTTTAGTTATCGGGTTTTTCATATTTTCCGTCATATTTGTCAACATACAATATTTAAATCCACCGTGGTATACTCTTTCAAATATCATGTTTCTACTTACTTTCGACACTGAAGTAGTTTTTTTTTTTTTTTTTTTTTTTTTTTTTATATATATGTGGGGACATTTTCACACACGGCCATCTGACCCCAAACTAGGGAGACCCTGTACTATGGGTGTCAGACAGCTGATATACATACACAAATACATTTTTTTTTTTTTTTTTTGTAAATACATACATATGTAGATAAACAACACCCAGACACAAGGCAAACACAAGTGCTCATCACACAAATGTTTACCCTGGGCGGGAATCGAACCCGCAACACGCTGCGCAGCAGTCGATCGCTCAGCCACTGCGCCAACCGTGTCGTCAGTTTATGCAATAAGATTAGTTCGGCTATTAACAGACAAACTTGTCTTATGGAACACAAAACTATTAGAGACACGAGAAGATGGCGAAAATGAAGTGTATTGCCAGAGAATGTTTCAGGCGTATGCGCAGATATTCGAATGCTATAAGATTGTACAAACACATTTTCAACCAATGGTAAGGATTAGTAATGGCGTCAAAAATAACGTGGTTGAAACTTGATAATATATAGAAGGGAAATAGTATTAAGAAGGTATACGTATTGTGACTTGCTAGTATCAATGCTGACCCATTTTTAAGGTATCAGTTTCAAAAGGTGCCATAGTGTCCTGTTCGTCATTTATGAAAACAAGCTGACCTTTATGTACCTGATTTTTAAAATATGGTACGGTGCTAAATAGCACTCAAAATCTCAGCCGAGCTGAAATGATTAAAAATAATCCAGATTAAACTGATTCAATAATAGATTGGTCTTTGTCCTTTTTATCTCTGTGCAATGTTGTGCTTTGTCTTTTTCTTTTATAGGTAAGTAAGGTTGTATATCATTTGCAAGTTTTAAAACGTCAAGGTTTATTCTTGCTTTAAGATTTACACAGTTTTGTCAAAACTACCAGTCATCTACATCAGCCATCATTTAAGTATTTATATTTTTTGTCTTATAGTTATGGCATTAGCTGTACTATTACTATTGTTCACCACCATTACCTACATAAAGTTTTCTTTTCATAAAATCATCTGTATTCCCACTGAAAACTTTTCTTACGACATGACTCATTTTACCGAACTAACACAAGCGTTTTACACGAAACGTCATTTTTAGATTTCCTCTTCACCAACAATAATAATTATTTCCAGACTCTTTTTAAAACGGCAGAATGTTTCGCCCATCAATTGGTCAACTGTCAAATCGTGATAGACTTTTCCAAGTATATTTTTAATATGAATGAACCAGTAAGTACCTACTTAGATTTTTATTATACCTACTTATTATACTTTTTTTTTTGCGAAATTGTCATTGAGTATAGATATTATAACATTAGTAATTATCATTACGGCAACATTATCGATTGTTTTTTAGACAGTTTGATAGTTACGACATAATATTTCTGTTTTAGTAATCATCGTTTCCATTGTGTAACTATGGCAACGGTTCTACGTTCAAAAATTAAAATAATATGTGAAAAAAGTATCTTCATACACCACTAAAGACAGAACCCATAGAAAGGTGTCCATTCTCCTTTATGTAAATACAATGCGAACAAATTTTTGAACTTAAAGTATTTTAGAGCTCACAGTTTCTTATACCTGCTTTCAAGTTCAAAATCTTTAAATCTTTGAATTTATTGAACCTAATGAAAGAGTCCGTAAGAGCACTTTGGAAAGTCTCATTAACTTTAATTAAACAATTTACAGGCACTTCAGTATTATCAAAGAGTCGGTCAATTAGCCAGAAAATTTACAGCAAGTTGCCCATTCTAAAAGGATTTTGTAAAAACTTGAAACCTACCGAAGGTTTCAAGTTTTTACAAAATCTTGGTTATATTATTCATGTTGCTTCTTCGTAATTAACAATATAAACATTTAAAAAAAAAGAAGAAATAGCTTTTTTACAAAAAAAAACTGGCTTTGTTCTGTTTGTTGTTTTGTATAACCACCGACTTCCGAAACTAAAGCCATGTGTGTTTTGTGCTAAAGTTATTTATCACTTTTTAAAAAAGACTTATATTTTTTGCTTTTTTGTGCTTTCTTATCATCCAAATCCATTAAGAAGCGGCTACACAAAACAGAGATTGAAAGTGGATTGTTTCAAAAAGTGCTAATTCAATTTTTATTTATATAGGACCACCCCTGAGGCACAACCTATCCATTAAAAAAAGATTTTTTAAAATTGCTTTACATTTGCCGGAGAAATCGCGTAACAAATATACAAAAAAAAAAGAAAAAAGAAACATACAGTCGAGAACCTACTTCTTTATGAAGTAGTTTGAAAATAAAGATATAAGCCATGACAGTTTAGTAATGAACAATCTCAATTGCCTGTTTGTGAACATGACGCGTTGGTCAGAGTTTTGTAGCCAATTAAAGTTTTCATGGAAATCTTTAGGTCATTCTACATTAGACTCTTCATCATCATTTTCTGCCTAGTCTTGATGCAGCTGAATACCAGTGTTTTACATAGAGCAACTGCCTATCAGACCTCCATAACCCAGTTACTCGATGAAACGATACAGCTTGGTAAAACTGGTTGTCAGACTTTCTGTCTTCTGACTACCCATAACGACTGCCAAAGATCTACAAGTGACAGCCGGGACCAATGGCTTTACGTACTTTCCGAGGCACGCAGGTAACTCGTATGAAAGGGATGGTCACCCATACACAGACCGACCGCGGCTAGCGTAGCTTAACCTTTGACTGATCGACTTAGCCACACAGTTCCTTTTCTACATTCTACATTAAACTCTTAATTAAGTAAAAACTAAACAGTCATTGCTTAGTCATTAACTCCTAAAATAAAAATTGTGGTCTCTGAACATGGTAAAGATAAAATAGACTGTATTAATCCTACATCTAACCTATTTAGTTTTAGCTCGATCATGAGTATTCCGTCTTGAAAAAGTGGGAGTTCCTTGTTGAGTGAAAGCAAATACTGTCGCTCACTTTTCAAATCATCACTCCAACACACAACTACAACACTACCGTTACGGGCATGTGCGACGTTCTTTGTGACGTCATTAAGCCGTAACGAGTAGGACGTGCGCGGCGGAGAGCGCAGAAGGGTCTGGGCGTGAGCCCGCTTGGAGCCTCCGTCGGTGCAGATCTTAGTGGTAGTAGCAAATACTCCAGCGAGGCCCTGGAGGACTGACATGGAGAAGGGTTTCGAGTGAACAGTAGTTGCTCGCGAGTCAGTCGATCCTAAGCTGAAGGAGAAATCTTATGTCCCACTACAGGGCAAAGGCCTCTTCTCATAAAGAGGATATAGATTACTTACGAATTATACTGTTGTGTTGTTGCAGTTTGCATTTCTGTAATCTTTGTATGGGAAATCAGAACAGGTTTAAGAAATAAAACGAACAACGTATTGTTATCGCTCTTTTATTCTATATCCAACTCCTTTATGAAAGTACTTACTACTTAGTCCTTTTATACCCTTCTTAAATTAAAAATTGCCGATAAGTGGCGTGCAGAGCTACTTCTATGTATAAAACTTTTTTTAATATTATTTTAAACAAGTTTGCAACCGACTTCCATTTACAAAAACGATATTTGTAGCGCCGGAAGTCAGATTCTTTTTACTGGTATTCAGTTGCACCAACTATTCAATATACAAAACATATTTGCGCAAACCAACAGCAATGCTTAGTGACATTTGAAATATAAGGAAAACACTAGTATTAAGTCTTGTCTTAAATGAGATATGGTGACAAAATTAATTCATCATCCCCCTCTTGGAGGAGACCTATGCCCAGCTGTGGGCGTCTAAAGGTTGACATGATGATTATGATGTCAACTGGAAGACAACCACTCAGACTGCTGGCCATGGGTCTCCCACAAGATTTTCTAAACAAACTGGTCCTGCACTTTTCCCATCTAGCGACTTTTCACGACTCTTACTAGGTTATCGACAAAAAAGACAACCGCCTTCAAAAACTAAAAAGCGAAAAATAACTTTAGCACAGAACACATATTGACTTTAGTTTCGAAAGTCAGTGGCTTTGTTCTGTTTGTTGTTTTGTATTGCCACCGACTTCCGAAACTAAAGTCAATGTGTGTTCTGTGCTAAAGTTATTTTTCACTTTTTAGTTTTTGAAAGCGGTTGCCATTTTTGTAAAAAGCTTTTTATTTTCCGCTTTTTAGTACCTCCGTCTCATCTAAATCTATTATGAAGAGTGAATGAGACAATGGAATGTTGTAAATAAAATTACCGCGGTTAGACTGCACTTGATTTTTATTGTAAAAAGGATGAGCGTTAGGTACAATGATTGTCGTTAGTTCGCTACACAAATCTGACAGCCCGCCGGAAGACGGAAAGACGTGGTGTGGAGTTGCCACATCAATATGCTTTTAAAGCATTTATAGTTTATGTTTTATACATAATCTGCCGGGGCAGCTTGGTTTAACAGGACTACTTAATTTTAACAAGTTTTTTTAAAACAATAAACAATAATTACTAATGGATACTAACAGTTACAAAAGTTATACATGTTTTTAATTAGGTATGTTTATATAGATAAGGTTATTCAGTAGGTAAAACTACAATCTTTGATACAGCTCTTAAGTGAAGCTTGCCATCAGAAGTTTGCACCTCAACAACCCTTACATTGCCATCTTTGCCCTGGATTGCTCTTGTGATTCTGCCCATGGGCCACTGAAGAGGTGGAGTGTTGGAACTTATTAATAAAACAATTGTACCTGTTTTAAGATTGGCAACGGTTTTCCTCCACTTCGTTCTTTGATTGAGTGTTGACAAATAATCCTTAGACCAGATTTTCCAAAAATGTTGCCTTACTTGTTCTCCAAAAGCGAAGACGGTTATGAGGTATATCTGATATGTCTGGCTGTGGTGCAGCTGTTAAAGAAGAACCTATTATAAAATGACCCGGAGTCAGACAAGAAAAATCGTCTAAATCCTGATTAGTAACTGTAAACAAAGGGCGAGAATTTAATATACCTTCTATCTCTATCATGACAGTATTGAACTGCTCATATGTAAAAGTTCTACATTCTGAAATCCTTTTTAAGTGGAATTTTGCGGATTTAACAGCCGCTTCCCAGAGACCCCCATGGTTTGGGCTGTACGCTGGAATGAAATGAAATTTTATTTCCCTCTGAAGGGCATAACTATGAACTGCCTCTTGAAATTGTTTACTATTATGTAATTTAAACAAATCTATAAGATGGTTATTTGCACCTTTGAATGTGGTGGCATTGTCACAGTAAACGTCTGATGGAAGTCCCCTTCGAGCCACAAAGCGCTTGAAAGCTGCAAGGAAAGTATCAGTGGACATGTCTGACACAACCTCTATATGAATTGCCTTGGAGGAGAAGCAAACAAACAACGCAACATAGCCTTTGCTAAAAATGCTATTTCGCTTCGAAGATTGCTTTATGTCAAAGGGACCACAGTAGTCTATGCCAACCTTTTGAAACACTCTGGTGGAGTTTACCCTGTCATTAGGAAGTGAACCCATGAGCTGTTTTGAGGCCTCTGCCTTATACCTACGGCATATAACACATTTATGTATTACATTTTTAACCTCTCTTACAGCATTTAAAATATAATACCTTTGAGATAAATGACTTAAAACTAGTTTTATACCGCCATGTAACAAGGTTAAATGTTCTTGTTGTATAATTAGCCTTGTTGCATGACAGTGCTTAGGTAATATTATAGGATGTTTCTTTGAATAATTAACTTTAGCGTTATGTAACCTACCACCTACACGACAAACACCTTTGTCATCAATAAATGGATGAAGAGACTTCAGAGAAGTTTTGATATCTCTCTTCTCTGCAATATGTTTTAACTCTTCGTAGAAATAGTATTGTTGGATACCCTTAATAATGTTGATCAAAGCTTCTCTGTACTCCCCTACTGATATTAAACCTAAACTTATTTTAATTTTCTTACAACATTTAATAAATCTTAATATGTAAACCGTGACACGAACCATTTTACACAGATTAGAATATTTTTCAAATAAGGGATGAATAGCTTCATTATTTGAAATAGTTAAACAAGCAGTTTGCTCGCAAGCATCATGTATTGACAGTGGACTTTCGATATTTGCTAAGTAAAAATTATAGTTTGATGGCTTAGCCTGTAAGTAATCTGGTCCATACTTCCATAGTAAATTATGTTGGATATCCATTGGATCAGCTCCTCTGGATAAGATATCTGCTGGATTTAACAAACCAGGTGTGAAATGCCATGAAAATTCATCAGTGAGTCTTTTTATTTCGCGGATTCGATTTCCTATGTAAGCAGGGACCTTTATGGGCGACAATTGTAACCAGCCGAGTACAATTTTGGAATCACAGAATAGGTGTACATTTTGGATGTTTAAAACTGAAGATACATGAGAAATAAGTTTGGCTAACAGCAGTGAACCATTGAGCTCTAATTTTGGAATAGTTAATTTAGAATTAATACCATTTAACCTAGACCTGGAGCAAAGCAAGTGAATATAATGATTATCACCTTTCACAACCTTTACATAAATGCAGCAGCCGTAACCAGTAGAAGAAGCATCGCAATAACCTACCAGCTGGACCTCATCTGCACCATTAGATTGTAAATATCGTGGCACAATAATCTCTGGCATAGTAATAATGTTTGCATAGAATTGGTTCCAAGCCTTTTCTAAATCAAATGGCAGGGGAGAATCCCAGTCTAAATTGCGCTGCCACAGTTCACGTAGGAAAAGCTTAGCACGCATAGTCAGTGGCCCTACTAACCCTAGTGGATCATAAAGCCTACTTACTGAACTTAATACACTCCTTTTGCTATGTATTTTAGTGGGAGTGATTACACTGCCATTTATTATGAACACATCCTTAGTTGTATCATAAGAAATACCTAATATCTTAGCTTCAGATCTGTCCCGATCCAAATCTCTGCAAGTAATACCTAATTCATTCTGTGGTACATTTAGGAGTACCTCTTGATTATTGGAAACCCATTTGTGTAAGCTTAAACTAGCATGTCCCATCAGAGATATAAGTTCTTTTTTAAGCTGGTGGACACCTTCTAATGTTTCATGACCAGCTTGAATGTCATCAATATATGAATTATTTATAATTGCGGCGCTGGCCAATGGATATTGAGTTTTGTATTTTCTTGCTAATTCAATAAGACATCTTGTAGCTAGGAAGGCAGATCCAGTTAAGCCATAAGTCACAGTTTGCAATTGTAGTATGCTCATGACCCCATTCTCACGCCAAAGAATATTTTGTAGGCACCGGTGATTGGGAGCCACTTCTATTCTTCGGTACATATGACTTATGTCACATTGCAGAGTGTACCTGAATAAACGAAACATAAGAAGTATGTCAAAAAGGGAGTTTTGTACAACAGGGCCAGTGTACATGTAATCATTGAGGCAGAGACTATTTTTGTTTTTTGCACTGCCATCAAATACAACCCTAAGTTTGCTGCTATTTTTTAATGGCCTAATTACTCCATGGTGTGGTAGAAAAAACCGGGGTTCATCTATTGGATCACAGTTCTTCATGTCTAGTATTTTTGCATGTCCTAATTCAATGTATTCATGTATGAAACTTTTGTATAAGTTATAATAATCTGGATCCTTCGAAAATCTTTTTTCTAAATTATATAATCTTTGTAAAGAAATTGCATATGAGTTGGAAGGGTCAATGGCCTGTAATTCAACTTTAAGCGGATAATTGACCTGAAATTTATTGTTATGTAAAGAAACTGATTCTGTAAATACCTTTTCACTATACTCGTTCTCAGGAAGGGACTCATGATAGAACTCTGGTACCTTTTCTGCCTCCCAGAACTGACGGACACAGATATCTGGATTGGGACAAAGTGTTGTATGCATAGCGATGGTTGTATTAGATTCAATTGGGCTGGTAGATGAGATGATATATCCCAGTTCAGTATTTAATAATATGGGGTCAGCTGGGCCACCTTCTACCTTGCCATCCAACATTATCTTGAAAAATATGTCACTGCCAAGCAGTAATGAAATGTCACCTGGAATATAAAATTCCTTGTCAGCTAAAGCAACGTGTGCGGGTATTACAAAATTGCTAAAATCCACTTGTTTTTGTGGTTGTTTGGAAGTTATCTTATTTATTATTGAGCATGTGACATTCATATGGAATGAATTTACTAATGACTCAAAATGTAACTGTATGCCTTTAGTACTATTGTTGTGACAAGTATCACCCAAAGTGGCTATACTCTTTTGTAAATTAAACTGTGGTAACCCTAATCGATTGGCCAAAGCCGTTGTGCAAAATGAAGTCTGACTTCCACAGTCTAATAAAGCTCTAACAACTAACTTTTTATTATTGACTCCAGTAACTAGTACCTTGGCTGTTGGAAGTAAAACATTTTCGAAAATAGGCTGAGCAGTATGTAAAGTTACCTGTTGTGCGTTTTTGCTTTCATCTTGCTTTACTTCAGGTCCGGGCCTTTCATCTTGAGGATGTATTAATGCATTGTGAGCGCTGGAATGACAAATGGAACATTTAAACTTATATCTACATTTTTGAGGGTGTGAAACCAGACAAAGTTGACACAATTTATGTTTAGTTACAAATTCCATCCTTTTTGGCAGAGATTGTGCCTTAAATGCTTCACATTTGAATAATTTATGACTTTGATTACACAATGGGCACTTGCTACTAACATTATTATTAGGTACGGTGGTAATATTAACTGAAGATTTAGGTTTGCCTGGAGCTTGCTTCTCACCAGGTGAGCTGGCTTCTAATGAAGCTGCCCGCTTCTCCATAAAGGATAATAACTCATCAATGGAGACAACCATTGTGGTATCCCGATCGGCATGAAACAATCTGACAGTCAAAGGATCAATTTTACGTAGTATAATGCGAGAGAGAATTGAATTCCACTGTGTGACTGGTTCACCGAGATTCTGCAATGCAGTGAGATGCTGTCTGACTGCTGCAACAAGCTCTCTAATTAGCTTTGCTGTACTACGCTGTATAACGGGTAAATCAAGCAATTTTGTCACATGACTATCAATTAATAAGGCCTGGTTGTCATACCTGTTTTGGAGAAGTTCCAATGCACTTTCATAAGACTTACCAATGATCGGTAAACTATCAATAATTTGCAAGGGCTCCTCCTGCAAATATTTCTTTAAGAAGTCTTTGGACATTTGTAATTCTTGTGTCATGATGTACAACAGCTTTAAACATTTCTATGAATGGTTTGTATGCAGATATGTCCTTGCCATCGAAGTGTGGTATGTCCAACGCAGGTAACTTTGCCATACAGGCAGCGCTGTTCTTTGGGGAATCCTCCTGGTGGTCTTTCGATTTTAAGAGACGCTGTATTTTTGCTAGCAAGTCTAAGTACCGCTCTTCACAGTCGTCGTCGTCTTCATCGTCCGTGTCAGATTGGGAATCCTCCAAAACGCTTAAACTTATTGTGACGTCTTTGTAACGCGTGTAATTTTCTGTTAAATTTTGTTTTCTAACCTGTAAATCTTCCACAGAAAGTTCACTATTATCAGTGGCTAAATATTTTTCTAGCCTTGTAAAAGATGCTTTGCATTGGCCCCTCGCGGCCACGAGTTTCCTTTTCTCAGTCTTGGACATCGTATGAACTTTATGTTTAATGCAATTATACTGGTTGAATCACTTTTTTAAGTATTTATGGTTGTAGTGAATGTAGTGTAACTTCAAACTTGTTTTAATTATAATTTTGTAGTTGAATATTGTAATTGTACTGGTGAGCGCGTGCTCATGCGACTCGCAAGCAAGGTTATATTTTTTGTTCTCTTTGCGCTTGTGCGTTTAACAGTACTCCTCGTTTTGTGAACTTCGCCCGTTCGACCAATAGTGTGCGAGAATAGTCCAGTCGGAGTTGGAATGAGCGATGCGGCTGCGCCGCGCGTCAGCGAGAACAAACTTGTTGTCCTTCTCACACGCGGACCTCTCGTTTTCACCCTGAGGCGTGCGTCGTGTCGCCGAAATAAGATGGCGAAGCCCCAAAACGCCGGTGAAAAGGCACTAAACTCACGATTTGTAATGCACTGCTGAAACAGCTTGATACTTAGAGTTATATACACTGAAAGTTTTCGGCACCATGAATGAGACAATGGAATGTTGTAAATAAAATTACCGCGGTTAGACTGCACTTGATTTTTATTGTAAAAAGGATGAGCGTTAGGTACAATGATTGTCGTTAGTTCGCTACACAAATCTGACAGCCCGCCGGAAGACGGAAAGACGTGGTGTGGAGTTGCCACATCAATATGCTTTTAAAGCATTTATAGTTTATGTTTTATACAAAGAGATTGAAAGTTAACTACTCCAAACATTGAAGAAACTAAAACGTCGTCTATGTAAATTTTTTGGGTATTTGTTGATTTTTCAAAAAGTGCTGAATCAATTTCGATAAAATTAAATGAAAGCATCCCTGAGGCATACCCTATCCATAAAAAGAAGAATTTTCAAAATCGGTTCACGTTTGGGTTGGGTTCCGGAGAAATGGCGTAACAAATCGCGCACTTACTTAATGCAAATTTAAGACTTATATGGTTTTCTCATGGATGCCAATGTCAGAACTGAACCAAATTAAGTAGGACCACACGTAAAGCACCAGCTTTCAAATAAAAAAAGAATCATCAAAATCGGTTCACCCAGTACAAAGTTCTCAGGTAACAAATAAAAAAAAAAAATACAGTCGAATTGATAACCTCCTCCTTTTTTGAAGTCGGTTGAAAATGAATACAACTTCATAATTATTATATTTGAAGTCAACGGCTAGCGACTGTCAGGTGAAAAATGTGAAGGTCAAACCTCCGCTTATGTACCGGTACCTATGCGGTACATTTGACATTCGAGAGGTACAAAAACTACGCCCTTTTACTATTTATCATAATGGGAAAAGTACCTGGAAAGCAAGGCATCGGTCGCAGAAGGAAGTCTTAGCTAAGGAACCTACGAGAGTGGACTGGTATCTCGAGCGCTGCGGAAGTATTCCATCTCGCTACAGAAAAGGAAAAATTTGCAGAGCTGATTGCAAACCTTCATAGTTTGGAGAGGCAGTAGAAGAAGAAGATGAAGAATCGAAAACTACAATTGAACTACTTCTGTGATAACGAGACAATCAACAAACTAAATCATTAATTACAACAAAATAATTCAATAGGCCTAAAGTGTTACATTACTCTCAGCAATAACAGATTAATGTGTATTTTCAAAACTTGGTGCGTTTTAGCAGTGTATTACATACTAGTAGAATTAAAATCACAAAACATAATTTCGTTTCCTTGTTTTTATTAGGAATTATTGGACGTACGTCATTGAATATTTGTTAAACTTTCTTTTTAAAAAGGTCACAGAAAAGCAAATTGCAGTAATACAATTATGTGACTTGTGATAATAGAACAAAAACGTATCATTGTCACTGCGTCGATGTAAAACAAACCGGACGCATTAATTTTTTCTATATTCGTATCTATTAATATTTGCATGTTCCTCCAAATTCTTCTTGATACCACTAAAACAAACAAGATTACAAGCTTTTATGTTCATACTAGGTTGTAGGTGTCATGTCAAGTTATTCACGCTAGGCGCGGATTATAAGTAGTCTATTTTCATTGGTGGAGTTCAAGCTTTAGTCTGTACCAAAATTTCATCAAAATTGGTTCCGTAGTGTGTGCTAAACCGTGAAAGCGTAACCAATAAACTCACTTTTGCATTTATAATATTAGTATGGACATTTAAAGATTACAATGCTTCCTATTAGCGGAAGAATTATCTGTATTAGATCGATAGAGAGATGTAATTAACAAGAAGAACATGTTATTTTTGACTTCGTTTAGTGTTATCTAACACCTGCTATCAAAAAATCAAAATGGAATTACTTTTTAAGAACTTACAGTCTTGTGCAGATTTTAAAATAACATTGCATCTAGCTCTTGTTGCTTCTCTGTAAAAATTTTCACATGCCAAACACATTGACCACTCCACTATGATGAACTTGCAAAAGCACATAATCAACCCGAATGTGTGACTTATTACTAAGTCTCTGCTCATATAAAAAATAATAAACAATTAGTGATAGATAGCTTTTCGAACCTCCTTTTGGCGAATGCGGAAATCAGACATCGATGTCGTGCTGCCAGGCAAAGTCGGAGGAGTCGCGTCTCCTGCATCAAGATGCGAAGATTCTGCAAAAAGAGAGGCAAATAGGTTTGCTTTCTCTTCTGCATTGTGAGCCAGAGTACCATCAGGCTTCAGCAATGGAGGTAGTGAGGGGCGACAGAAGTTCGACTCGACCGATTTAGCTAGGGACCAAAACGCTTTGCAACCCGCAGGGTACGAGGCCAGTTTGTTTCCTATTCGACTAATGTGGTCATGTCGAGCCTTCTGTAAAACCTTCTTGCAAGACTTGGCAGCTCTATTAAAGGCTGTCTTCTTCTGGCGTAAGTCTCTTGCTTTACGGTGACGAGCATCAACCCAGGCTAGGTAGGCCTCATGCTTCTGCGCTTCTGCGCGTCTGCATTGGGAACTAAACCATGGGCGAGCTTTGCCAAACAGAGATACGTCGGAATAAGGTATAAAAAACTCCATACCTTGACGCAACACTTCCGTCACGGCATCCGCGCAGGTAGAGGGGTCACCAAAAGAAAAATAGACAGGCTGCCAAGGGTAAGACGCGAAAAAACAGCGCATCTCATCCCAGTCTGCTGACTTGTACCGCCACATCCGCCGGTAGCCACTTGGGCTAGGAATGGACGGAGAGTAGACGGATACAGATTTCACCAGACAGTGGTCGGAGCTACCCAGAGGTGAAGAAACCGACACAGAGTAGAGGTCTGGATCAGTAGTGAGCAGAAGGTCCAAGCAACAGGCTGTGTGCGTCTCAACATCAGGAACCCTAGTAGCCCCTTGGACCAGTTGGGTGAGATTCAACGCTAAGGCAAGCTTTCGCATCTCTCTCCCAGCATGGTCAGTGTCCCGGTTTGGGAACAACCACTCCTTGTGGTGGGCATTGAAATCCCCCAGTAACACTAATTGGGCAGTAGGGTACTTTTGCTGAGCCGCATCGGCCGCCTCACTGAGATAATCTGTGAGTCTGGTCGTCTCCTGGTCTCCGCTGTGCGAACGGTAGACACAGGCATAGAGAATTTTCTCCATACCAGTATCCACCAGAACCCAAAGTACAGAGAACCTTCGGTCTTCAAGGTTACGGAGGCGGCGAAAACAGATGTCGTCCCGGGCGTACAAGCACACTCCGGCCCGAGCCTTAAAATTGTGTTCCACGGAGTACCCTGGGTACGATAGGTACGCCGTGTCAGTCGGACATCTGATTTGCGTCTCCGTTAGAAACAAGAGAGCTGGCTTTTCGGTCTCAAGATGGAAATGGACCGGCACGATATTTGAGTGCAACCCTTTAATATTGGTGAGGTGCACTTTCAGTGACAGGGAGTGCAACCGCTGTACTACCTTATGTCTCTTGCTTCTTTTGGGCATTATGGAATGAATTACGGTGAGTAGGGTGGAAGTGGAATGAGGCTTCACGCTGCTGACCAGCAGACACACACAACGCAACGACATTAGTGGGTAACTAATCTGGAGACTGCGGGGACGCCCGAGCCCCCCCGGGAATGTCCATCGGGCCCTATCGTCCGGTCGCCAACCGGCACGATGGCGCATCCCGGGATTTTTCGCGAGTTAGCGGGGCAGCCTCCCGAGAGTAGCTCCGATCGGGCCCCCTACTAACTGCGGTCGGCCAGCGGTACACCGTGCCTCGGATCCCGCTACCCTCCAGGACTAGGTACCCGATGCAGCTACAGTTATGCGTGTCAAATACGGTCTAACAGCTAGTGAAGCAGCTATTCCGACCCACCCTACTCAGACGGCATCACTGGACATCGCATCGAAACACGGCAAGGCCGTTTGGCGGGGCGGCTTTATTTAGTGGGTGGTCACTAGCCACGGCCGAAGCCTACCACCAGTATGTTGTCGCCTGGTTTGCACCACCCAGGGACCACGTGAGGGGATTCGGGATAAGGGTGTACTCCCACGGACGAGGGCGACTCAGTCCCCAAAATTATGATAGTTCCTTTGATCAGTGACCTACCATTAGCGGGTACACTACATAAATACGAAAAACTTTATTCCGAAAGTCAGAAATAAGAATTTCAAAATACCGATTTTCATAATTCCGAATAGTTCAAAATTCCTAATATGGCAACTACGATTTATCATTCATCCTATTTTTATAATACTAAAATTTCAAAATTCCGAACGTTTATAATTACTATTCTCAAAATACCGAGTTTCAAAAGATCGAATAACAAAAAATCCGACATAATGAAAATTCCGAACATCAAAAATACGAATTCCGATTATTAAAATTCCGATTATTAAAATTCCGATTATTAAAATTCCGATTATCTTTATCGTTATCGTGCAATCGTTTATCGTGCAAGCAAGCATGCAGCATGCAAGCAAGCATGCAGCGTGCAAGCAAGCATGCAGCATGCAAGCAAGCAAGCATGCATCATGCAAGCGAGCATGCAAGCGAACATGCAATATGCAGCAGGCATGGTTCTGTCACGGCTACGGCGTTGCGGGGCTCCGGCGGTACCACGCGAGCTTATCGTCGCAGATGGTATTCACGCTCACCACCTGCTCCTCAGCTCGCTGGCCGCCTCGCCCCTCCGCGCCTACGCGAATTTAAATTACACTCTAGGTGTAGGGCAGACAAGACTACGTGGAGTCGGTTTCACAGCAATTCGTTTCTGTCATTAACTTTTGTAGCACAACATATTGACTTTTTAAGATTATTTTTGTTATTGTCTTTCTTTTTATACCTATATATTTTTGTTGAAATAAATTCCATAGAAAAATACACCGAATAAACAATATTTGTTAAAAAGTAATTCTACTGTTTGATAAGTTTGTTAAACAAAAAAATGTGATTAAAAATTCTTTGAATTGTGTTTCTGTGAAATATGTTTCATTCAAGTAAATAGTCTTTGAAACAATAATAGTCGAAATAAAAATACAAGAACCAAATATTATATGAAACATTTTCTGGGAAACAAAATTCTATGAAATTTCTGTCTGCGAAACAAGCTACGCATATATATCCAAAATGGTGTCCCCATTTTGAATATATATGCGTAGCTGAATTGAATCAGAATCCTAATTTTAACAGTTTATTCGAAATATTGAAATTCGGAATTTCGTTTTTCGGACCGAGAACTCATCGAGCATTTGATTCTTCGAACATATGAAAATCGGAAAACAAACAAATCGGATTTACGACATTCGGTAAAATAACTTTCGTGATTTTAAATAATAGAGATTATAATTTTTAGGTATTATGAAATTTGGACTTTTGAAAATCGGAATATCGAAATTCGGAATAAAATATTTCGGAATATTTGGGTGTTACCACCATTAGCACGTCATTGTGCAGTCATTGCTTTTAATTCGACCGACCAATGGTCGACCATTATGAATATAGCAGATTACGAACTTTTAGCAAAATGACAATGGGATCGTGTTGGAATTACGAAATTATAAAAATAGCAGACTTGGCCCCCTGATTACTTTAAGAGACGACGCAATTTACGATTGACGAAATCTTTCTTTCTTTTCTTTTTAAACGTTGGAATTTCTCCTGTTTCTCGAGTGTGTTTGCAAACATATAAACTCACATACACAAACAACCAGACCTTGTAGAACTAACTGTAGGACAAACAAATTTAGGTTACGTACGTGAATTGAGCCCACGACACGATTTAACATAAATTGAATAATAAATTGATAGTCATTGGGTCTAGCTAGCTTAATGGTGCATGAGGAATAGATATAACAAAGAAACTTATAGAACAGAAGAGCCTACGACTAAGACTAAAAGTCGATTACCAACAAACTAGAGAGTTTAAAAATAGTAAATAAAACGCGTACTAACCTTGATTCTACCTGCAAATATTAAAATCATCATAACATACATGACAAACATGATAAACGTTGAGACGAAATGGAACAGAATCTGAAAATAAATAACATCATAATAATATTCACTAAGAGTGAATGGAATTGGTGAAGAATGATATGAAAGAGTAGGAAGTTAGTGATATCATTACGGTTGACAGGAAAGGAAGAAGACGTGTTGCATTAACCCCAAAGAACATGGGAGAAGGGCAAGAAGACGATGATGATTAACCTGACGAAAATACTGGTCGAAAAAAGATTCTTACTGAAAGTACATTAGTTTTAGATATAGTTGTGATTATTTTATTCAAACTCAAAACCATTTATTTCAAACAAATCATTTACAGGTTACAGGTAGGTTTGAATTGTCAAAGAGTCAGTCAGTCAGAAAGTTGAAACTATTTGGTTTCAAACAGTAGGTTTCAAGATACCTATGTGTTAGAAATATTAGGTGGAACATTTGTTATAACACCGTACGAGCAATTGTATTGGAATTATAAAGGGTTGGCCGCTCTTAATGCAAACCCGTCAAGTGAGCCTAATGGGTAATCATAATGTAGTTTTTTGAAATCTTTTATATTTTAAGCAATAATTATCCAATTGTTATTTTACCTTGAATCCAGTCATTTCATTCGACAATTTCCAAGTTTCGCAGATAAGCTTTATAACTTGATACATGGTCTTCATTTCTGTTTCTCTGTCTTTTGTTGTTTCTTCCTCTTCGTTGCTATAATTCATATTTTCAACAACATTGTTCCAGTTCACAAGTTTGCGAGTCAATGTATAAACAACAGTTAGTGTGTAAGCCAATTCTAAATTAAAAATTGAGGATACGGAACGAAAAAATATCGTGACCCACGATCAGTGCAAATCGAAAACCATTTTTCCAGTCACGTTAGTTACCCAAAGACAAAAGATTGAAGAAAAATACGTCCGATAAAATATCTTGATCATTTTCAAATCTTTCTTGCTGTGCAAACAATTGTTCATCGCCTGAAGAGATGTAATTATGCGCACATTAAAACAGTTTCTGTATACATTTATATTAGGTCTTTACATATGAAATTGCCGCTTGGTATCAAAAAATTAAAAATAACTTTTTTTAAAAGAAATTATATATTTAGTCAATCGAAGTATGCACCATTGTTATCGATACACTTCCGCCATTTTATCGGGAGCTCATTGATCCCTTTGGTAAAAAAATCCTGGGAGCGGGAATCGATGAACTGTTTGAAGGCTGTTTTAACTGCCTCATCAGAATTGATTTTTTTTCCTTGTAAAATGTTGTCCAAATTTCGGAATAAGTGGTAATCGGTTGGGGCAAGATCTGGAGAGTATGGTGGGTGACGCAGAGTTTCCAGTCGCAGCTCCTCTAACTTGGCGACGGTCTGATGTGCAGTATGTGGTCGAGCGTTATCCTGAAGGAGCAATGGGCTAGAGCAATTGACCAGTCTCGGTTGTTTAATGGTGAGCTTTTCCATCATTGTTTGCAACTGTTGACAATACATGTCTGCAGTAATCGTCTGGCCTGATCTCAAGAAGTTGTAGTGGATGACACCAGCACAGGACCACCAAACACTAACTAGAATCTTCTTTTTGGTCAGTTTTCGCTTGGGGCAAGGTTTTGCCGGTTCCCCAGGGTTAAGCCATTGTGATGATCGCTTGCGATTATCGTACACGATCCACTTCTCATCACAAGTGACAATACGATTTAAAATTCCCTCATTATTGTGACGATTGAGCAAAGAAGCGCAGCAACCGACGCGTGTTTGTTGGTGTGCTTCAGTCAATTCGTACGGTACCCACTTTTCGAGCTTTTTTACTTTTCCAATTTGACGCAAATGGATAATGATTGTTTTGTCACTTACTCCAAAGGCTGCTGCTAATTCAGAAATGTTTTGAGATGGATCCGCTTCCACTATCGCCTTTAATTCTTCATTATTCACTTGAGTATCCGGTCGTCCACGAGGCTCATTTTGTAAATCAAAATTTCCAGAACGGAAACGTTGAAACCAAAAACGCACCGTTCGTTCGTTAGCGGTGCTTGGCCCGTACACGTCGTTAATCCTTCGAGCCGTTTCTGCTGCACTGGTGCCACGGTGGAACTCATATTCGTAGATACCGCAAATTTTTAATTTCTCCATTGTTGTTGCTATAGCAATTTTCAAGCCCAAACAAATGACGTGAAAACAAATGAAACACGAATTTTAAAACAATATTCTTTGGTCTTTATTTTGAAATAATTTTGAATTTGTAATTCCTATTCAAACACAAAATATTTGATTTCAAAGTTGCCAGTATTGAGTATCGGCAATTTCATATGTAAGGACCTAATATAACTGATAAATGCTAAATTAATACAAAACAAAATGTATAAACATAAATAGAACATTTTAAAGAGGAAGGTACGAAAAGGATTGTATATGATAGTTGTCCACAACAAACAGAAATATTCAGCGTTCCCGGTGACCGCATATATGATCTTCATTTTAGTTATTTTTTCTAAAATCTTATATTCCTGCTCACACACGATTCTACCAATATAGAACAAAAGAAAAAAGACGCTCATGAAATCATTATCTATCAATTTTTTTCTTCTCACTTCAATATTCGTGAAGGCAAACATTTTTTGAAATAACTACTCGACGTTCTTCGTTCGTCTTCGATCTTCGAAGACGTTACGTAAAAGTTTTTAGTAGCTTACAAGTGGTTGGCTTATGTACATGTATTAATGGTGTTGACATTGAATTATTAGGTTTCAGAAACGGACGCTATAAGGAGCAATACACTTACTGCGATAAATAGGTAGTCCAAACATTACACAGATTACACTGTCAGTGCGATGGAAAACTATGGTAATTATAATAATATCTAAATACGATCGTCCCCTATAATAAATTGTATTTTCAAACTGTTGCATCAAAGTAGGTACTTCTCCACCGAATAATATTATATTTCTGTTATCTGTAGATTCACCGACTCATTTTCTACATGAAATGAAGTCCATAAGTTATCGTGTGACTTTTCCGTTTAACAACTTGATTGATAAAGATGTTCAATTGATGCTTTTGCCTTTAAATTGTATGCAACACATTGTGTTTTATCCGAAGTATCGTATTCAGAATAACTTTATATATTCAAACAACCTAACATCGAATTTGGTGTCATTGTGTGCCACGATACTATCTGTCTTTATATTATGTCGTCACATCTACGAGACGCATTTTAACGAGATTTTCAGAACATATTTCTATTTGATGTACATATTTACTTACGTCGACTTGTTCTTGTACTCCATCGGATTTGGCATAAATTATGTCGTCCATGTGTTGCAAACGAAAAGATATACATTATTTGTCCTGAAAATTCAAGACATTCACAGATTTATCAACGACAACACCAAATTCAAGGGCTTTATCATTCGAAATTGGATCACTGTCATCTTTTACTTCGGATTTAACATTTCAGCTATCACTTTGGCTTTTAATATTTACCCCCTTTCTATAAACGATTGCCTTTGTGGGTTAATAGTCATGTGTTTCGACGTAAATGTTATTTACGCTAATAGACTTATTATGCTGCTACGCAATAAAGTAGATTTATGGAACATTCAAGCTCAACAATTGCTGCAAATGGAACATAGTGATAATGAAATTTATTGCAATAGAATGTTTGAAGCTTACGTAAATATTTTGGAGTGCTATGACATCTATAAAACTTCTTTTCAACATATGGTGCGAACAAAAAATTTAATAATCTTCTTTCTAGAGAAACAGCTAAGAAAAAGGATCAAAAATCTTAATTGAACCAAACATTTGATTTTCAGATTGTTTTTCACAATGTAGAATTTGTTTTTCGCGCTTTGATGAAATTACAAAATACACTTGACCTTCTGAAATATATTGCTGCAAGTAACATACACGATGTTTATGTGAGTATGGATTTAATTTAACCTTTATTGTAATAATATATTATGCACAATTTCAAAAGAATAAAAAAGATGTGTGCATAGGGCATCTAAACACTTCCACATCGCTCTCAACGCGACACGTGCACAAAATGCAGGTAGCATTGCCTCGTCGTATTGCAATGATAATTCCTTAGCCTAAGAACTAACCAGCCTGTGGGTCACGCGAAAAGTCGACCAGACGCTTGGCAATTTCCCTAAAAACAATGAGCATTTCACACCATGGCCCTAGAGAGCTGCTGCTAGTGAGTTGGGTTTGTGAACTCCAAACAGCTCAAACATATAACTTCCAAGAATATTTACGCCGTCTTGCGTCTGCAGTAAACGCTCCAGCACAACACGGCGCGCTATAAAGATGGGATGGCGTGAGAGTATCGACACATTGTGCATTCCTCACCAAAGGCCTACACAACTTCCAAGGATTATAGACATTCCATCTGGTCTTTTCCCATCGTCGCGTTTGATTAAGTTTTAAAAATGCAGGCACCCCGGTTGAAGCAAGACCATGACGAATGATGTCATTATGTTGGTGTGCCGTGCCATCCGGATTTAGCTCTTATTGCACAATAAGAAATAAATAAATATATTGGACATAATATGTACCTATATAAATTGAATATTCCTGTAAATGCAAATATTGTTAACATCGTTTTTAAAACAGTAAGTATGGAGTTTCTTGCCCATTCTTCTGCATAAATGGGCACCTAGAATCAGTTTTTTTTTTTCTCATTTGGCGTTCAAAAGTGCCTTATAATGGTCTAATTGAAATAAATGATTTGACTTTGACTTTGAATAGGATAGGATAGTCTTGGGATTGTTGTAAATAGATATCTTTACTCAGTTTATAATAAGGCTCATCACGAGAATTACGTTTATTTTTACAGCTTTCAACGTGGTTTTCAATCTTATATTTGTACGTGTGGGTGTCCAAGAGTTTGACATTAATAATAATATTGGGCTGGTACAGTGAAAAGTTCTACATAGCGATGAATAAAGTTCAAAACTCGTGCGCAATAATTTTGAAAACAAATTGTACAGGTAATTTGATGATCTAAATACTTTAGTTTTTTATCCTAAAGATATAATGGCCCCAATAATGAAGCAGGTAATTATTTAAGGATACTACTTTTTAATCTGTGACTTGTTCTGCATTTGTGATAACCGACATTATATAGGTTATATTTATTTAAAAAAAATAAGATTCGCAATTCACGTGACGAAGTGACGGGCAAAGCCTAGTTGTCTAAAAAGCCTTAATTTAGGTTATCTGGTTTGTTTTAGTGCCATCAAGAAATTTGGAAGATAATGCTAATAGCTTAAATGCTAAAAGCTTAAAGTTTCCTATTTTACAGATGCTGAGAGAAAGATGTGCAAGAATATTCAACGTCTACATGAAGCGACATTCGACAAGATGAATGTCTGTGGAATGTTCTACATAGATCCTTCATTTTCGTTAAAAGTGACAGCTTTAGTAACTCAGTATACTTTTGTACTATTGCAGTTGGCGTTTTTGTAATCTTGGCCAGACACATTGTTGTAGTGTTAATCACGTGTTAATGTTTTCAGATTGTTATGAATAGAATAATATTTTTGAATTTTACAATATTTGATTTTTTGTTGTTGTAGATAGCAGTAAAACTAATGTTCTTTCCCCATCTTTACATTCATAATTATTATAGTATTAATATAATATATTAATAATAATAATAATAATTTATTTGTTTCAGACACAGGTAGGCCATATACGCACAATTATACATTTTAATTCTAAAACTCTAAAACAGATAAAAACCTAAAATAAAATTGTAAAATAAATAGATCATAAATATCTCATTAAAAATAAAAATAAAAATAAAATAAAAATAGAAATAACTATATAATAAATTGACAAAATCATCATCATCATCATCATTTCAGCCAAAAGACGTCCACTGCTGGATATAGGCCTCCCCCAAGTGGCGCCACATTGACCGGTCCCGTGCGACTCGCATCCAGCGGATCCAAAAAAAATAAAATAAAATAAAATAAAAAAATAAAATAAAATTAAATTATAAATTATAAAAATGTCAGAATCCTTATTATATTTATAATTATGTCTGTCACCTCTTTTATCAAAAAGATGCAGATTTTTTCTAGCGTACATGATGTTTTCATAGATGTATTGACAAGGCACCGTCATTATGTTAATTTCCTTAAACAGTTCCCTTAGAGAATCGCGCATACGCAGATTGTAAATGGCTCTGATGGCTCTTTTCTGCAGAATAAAAATAGAATCGATGTCTGCAGCTCGTCCCCACAATAAAATACCGTAAGACATTATACTATGAAAGTAACTAAAATAGACCAGTCTCGCGGTATCCACATCAGTAAATTGCCGGATCTTTCTGACAGCATATGCTGCCGTACTTAGCCGTCCTGCGAGAGATGTTAAATGAGGACCCCATTGTAGCCTTGAGTCGAGCGTCATTCCCAGAAAAACGGTTTTATCGACGAATTCCAGTTTCTCTTTATTCAATACTATGTCACACTCACTATTTTTAACATTTGGCAAAGCAAATCTGATGCACTTAGTTTTTTTTCCATTTAATACTAAATTGTTAGCCGTGAACCACTTTTGTACCTCAAGTAAGGCGTTATTTACGTTGTCAAGATTTTGAGCCCGTCTATTTATTTTAAAAATTAATGACGTGTCATCGGCAAATAACACCATTTGTGGTTGGTTTTTGAATAACCGGGGAAGATCATTAATATAAACTAAAAAGAGGAAAGGACCTAAAATTGAGCCTTGTGGAACTCCCATTTGTACTTTTAAACCATGTGAATTCACCCCGTTTATTTGAACTTGCTGCTGTCTATCATTTAAATAAGATTTCACTAAACTAAGCGCAAGTTTACCTAGTCCGTAATGCCCAAATTTCCGAATTAATGTGTCGTGATTTACGCAATCAAATGCCTTGGAGAGGTCACAAAAGATTCCTATGGCATCTTGTGCCTCTTCCTACGCAGTAAATATGTGTTTTAATAAAGTGACACCGGCGTCAGTCGTACAACGCCCTTTGGTGAAACCATACTGTTGGCCGTGTAATATGCCATTTGTGTTAAAATGAGCAAGCATCTGATTAAGCATAATCTTTTCAAAAACCTTGCTGAAAGCCGGCAACACGGACACGGGTCTATAATTGTTAGTATCTTTACTATCCCCGGATTTGAAAAGAGGTATGACCTTACTAAATTTCATTAAATCTGGGAAAACACCTTGGTCTACGCACATATTAAATATTAAAGCCAAATAAGGTGCTATTGTTTCTATTATAGATGTACAAACTTTAATAGACATACCCCACAGATCTTCAGTAAATTTTATTTTGATTTGCCGATATGTTTAAATTGAAATTCTACTGGGCAGCCTGGTACGTTCGCTTTTAATAACGCAATTGAGTCGTCAGGTGAGGAATTCAAAGCTTCCGTGGTTTTTATTGGTATGCTAGTAAAGAAATTTACAAATTCACGAGCTACTTCTATGTTAGAGCTTACGGGACCATGTGATGTCTCCAATGTATATTCCGCGTTACGAACTTTTTTCTTGCTAGTTTCGTAATTTATAACTTTCCAAACTGTCTTTATTTTATCGTCTGCCGATTTGATCTTGTTACTAATGTATAGCGCTTTCGCTACCTTGCAAGTATTTCTAAAAGTTTTAGAATAAGTAGCAACATACTTGTTGAAAGTTTCCGTGTTAATATAAGGCTTAAGGCCATACAGCTCAAACAGTCTTTCTCTACTACTTCTAATACCCTTAGTTGCCCAGTCACTAAATATAAACTTAGGGCTAATATATTTCGCCTTTTTTTCAAAATTTTTATTGAATTCAGTTTCGACCACAGAAAATATATCATTATACAATTTATTTGCATCGTTGTTATAGTGGTCCAGAGTACTTAACTTATTATTTAGAGTTTTATTAAATTTATTTAATTTACCAGTTGTTATTGGTCTAAATTGTATTTGCACTTTTGTCGTAGGCATTTTGAACATAAATGTTACCGTTTGACCGCTATGATCCGATGGTAAATAATTAACAATAGCTTTATCTACATAGTCGCAATCGCAAAAAATGTTATCGATGCAGGTAGCAGTAGTTGGAGTTACCCTAGTAGGCTCCATGAAAACATTCGACTAATTAAATGATTTAAAAAGGCTTAATAATCGACTACTATTCAAATTATTTTCTAAAACATTAATATTAAAATCACCACAAATAATTGCGGGTTTGCTACACGTTGCAAGTTTCGCTACTACATCTTCCATTACAGACTCAAATAAAGAATAGGTTAAGATGGTTAAAGGTTGACATGGTGGTGATGATGAGTTTGGAGGTTGGTGGCGTGACACCTCCGTGCCGCGAAAAGCACGTAATGCTGCCACCTGTCATTCGTAGATATTGGACAGTCGTTATGGGTAGTCAAAAGCTCGAAAGGCTAGCAACCAGT
The DNA here is from genome assembly GCA_947361185.1 of Charanyca ferruginea. Lineage (NCBI taxonomy): Eukaryota > Metazoa > Arthropoda > Insecta > Lepidoptera > Noctuidae > Charanyca > Charanyca ferruginea. The sequence goes on from OX376060.1 coordinate 6,733,787, forward strand.
TTAATTAAAGAATATTGTGGTACCCAGTAATTGGGTTTTGGAGAACAGATAGACAGTCGGATCATCTAAAAAACTAGTTTAGATGCATCCAGCTAGACTGGAAAATGACCCCAACATAGTTGAGAAAAAGACTAGGCATATTCACTTTTGATTTAAAACTGGACAAGTACAATTCAATTGTATACATATTGTCTTCTTTGTTGCAGTTTCTAGCAATATCTTCTATCATTGGTTTGCACATCCGGGTAATGAAGTCTTTGATGTATGACATTGCTTTGAGCTCGTGCTGTGAAAAGTTCTACAAAGCGATGAATGAGGTTTTAACCTCTTGCGAGATTATTTTGGAATCTGATTCTACAGGTAAAGTCTAAAGCTTTGGTTTTGTTTGTTTTGTATTGCCACTGACTTGCAATAATAAAGTTATTTTTACTTTTTGAAGGCCGTTGTTTTATAAAAGAAGTTTTTTTTTTACGCTTTTTAGTGCCCACTTCTTATCACACCAAAGAATTACGATGACATCAAAAAATTTCAGTCATCATTTAATTTTCCACTCTTAGGGGTGGGTTATTTTCGAAAAAGGATACATACTCGTAGATGATGATGATATTGATAAGGTTATTTGTTAAGAGCGCGTATGCGATTCGTGACGAAAACTTCATGTTTTTGCGTTTTGCCCACAGCAATATCGTTATTATGTGAGCAGATTATTTAAAGACAATTTACAGTTATAAAAAGATTAAGTCTTGATTTAGACAGCTACAGAGTAAAAGTATAATTTTTAATTATGGTTTTTTAAAGCGAAGACAATTCTTTCATATCGGTTTATAGATATAGATCAGAGTTAACTTTCAGGACGAATACAACCATTACAATATGCCAAAATATTTTGTTTTATGCGTTTTTCCAACAGTATATACAGTCAAAAAGACAGCTACAGAGCTAAAATGACGAAAATATTACTATTATGTATTAAAAAACAATGTTGAAAAAGTAAAAAATCGGTTCACTTTGTCAATTTTTTTTCACCAGTATTTGAATAAAAACAAAACTGATATATTTATTTTATCAAAGTAAATGTTATGCTTAATATACAGCATATTTTTCAGTCCGTTATACGAGCTCATTTATTTTAGACAATTATTTTAAAACGCACTGTAAAACATCGCGCGCTGTCGTTTGCCGATCAATTTCAATGATTCGTGCTTATTTCGTGCATATTTTTGTTTCTGATGCACACAAACAGACCACTGTATTGTACTAGTGTGTGTCAATGCTGCTACGCCGTTCTAGCAATCGTTTAGATTTTGAGTTGCGCTAAATCGAATACGCGCCCTTAATCACTTTCAACAAAACATTTTTAATAATATAGATGCAACTTAGACTTCATCTCATCTACTCATAGTAGACCGACCGATTGCAAAATAATAGTAACAGTAATTAGTGTTTTGAGAATAATCCTGTAATGAATATAGTTACCTATATGCCAATATTACAGATGCTGAGCGAAAGTTGTGCAAGAATATTTGTCGTCTACATCGATCGACATTCGACAAGATGAATATCTGTGGAATGTTCTACGTTGATGCTACTTTTCCATTGAAAGTGATAGTTTTAGTAACCAACTATACCGTAGTTATTCTGCAGTTCGCGTTTTTGTAAACCTTTTTATGTCATTGATGTTCATTAATAAATTATTCTTAGTTTCACTGAGTTATTATTAAAACATATTCCATGACATCCTGCAGTAGTGTAGCTTTATATTAGAGGCCAACTTTGAAATAATAAAAAACCATCACCTGATCATTACCAACCTTCATGTCACGTGTTAAAGATTAAAGTGGCATAACTGTATTCTTTAATGTTTGCCTACCTTATGCAAGTCGTTCTAGTTCGTACATATCAAATAACACTTATCTACTGCTAATTGCATAAGGTTAAAATTCGCCTAACTTTTAGTGGGTCAGGTAACAGCTATCACCGACTGTACTTCAACATCTTCATGGATTGGTAAATTTTTAATTACTACAGTCATTTTGTAGCATATACGTGTTTGTGACGATAGGTATATATACAATTCCGTAACCTATGGCAACCCATGATACAATTATTGTTGAAACGTGTACATGACCTAAATGTTAATACAAACTATGATAATTATACAGGTATGCACAAGTAACAGCTGGCTGAAATGAAATAATGCTTTCATATAGATTCTACACAGTGTTTATTAACGGAAAAATACAGAAAAATACGATTACGTAATGTTTTTTTAATAATTTTAATAACTACTTACAATAAAACTGAATTGCTTTTGCAAGTTTATTTGAGGGTTCTTATCAATCGGTGCTATTAAAAATGAATTTTAGCATTTTAACGTTTTTGAAAATGGGAATACATCATGAGCTATAGAAAATCTTGAGGATTTTAGTGAAGAACATGAGGAGAGGTATCACCAGGATATTCAGAATTGGAAGAATTGTCAGGAAAGATAGAAGGTAAAAATATTTCCGATTATCCATAGTTGAATGTTAAAATAGGACAGTGAGATAAATGAACACTGAAATGAAGATTCCAAAATAAGCGGAAGTGGTACTAAAATTACATTTATGATGTTACAGACTTCAAAGCCCTTCATTTTACAAATATTACTATTGCAACATCTTAAAGTCAACAAAGGAATTAAATACGCAGCATCGCACTAAAAATCAACGTAGGCTAAGGAATAGTGAAATTGTAGGAATAGCAAAATACCTTACCTTAATACGTAAATGCTTATCGCGCCGTCTACGCACCCGGCAGCGGTATTGAGGAATCAGTTTATGGCACCAGTAAACCCCACACTCCCTAAGTGGTTTTGCTGACAACTGAATCTTTTCTTTAAGAGGAATAATTTACAGAGTTATATATAGCAATTTACAGTATCCTACAATTGGATATTTCGAAGACTTGCATATTAACGCGCCTGCGGTAGTTCACCCTCATGATTTCTCAGAGAAAGCGACAAAAGCATGTGGTGATTATGGTGCAATCACTAATATGGTTGTCTATCAAAACAGTTCTGACGTTTCGATCCATGTCAAGGTGTTCATTTTTTACCAGAAAGACTCTGATTATATTTAAAGATCATGGCATAAGTCTTGTAATTATTGAACACGGCCGCAAATCAAGGTTTATTATCAGTAAAGGCATGTTAGATTTCGTTAGGAGAATATAAATCAAAACACAAGGCACTTTAAAAAGATATTAATAATACTTTTTAGTATATAATACTTATAAGAGTTTTTTACGTACAATACTTTTGAAACTAACTAATCAACAAAAACTAGAGTTTAAGTCCTTGGATTACAGAAACTCGAATTGTAAGACAACGATGCTGTAAATGGTAAGAAGGCCAAACAATAACAAGGGTAGCGCCCCATCTATGACGAACAGTCCACACGCACTCATCTTGTTAAAGGAAGCAGTTTGAAGACGTTGAATATTCTTGCAGACTCTTTTCTGAGCGTCTGTAAACAAGGTGAAATAAAAATAAGAATCACCATTACGAATTGAGATTCCAGAGTCGTCAGACCATTGTCAGGTTATTATGGCTGATCAGAAGAAAAATATAAACAAAGACTAGATTTTTTTTTTGTTAGAAACAAATAAACTCTAATTATAAATAGATTCACCTGGACATATTTCTGACGTTGTAAGTTGTATGCAGGTACTGCGTATTTCTGTCATGATCGAGTAGAATTTTTCACATTCCAAGCATAATGCTGTTATCAGTAACATGTTTTTTAACATCCAGAGTAAAGATAACATAGACAGTGCAAGCTTAAATAAAAATAATTTAATTGATTTATAGTTATGACCAATTTGCTCATAATCGTAATCTGCACCTACTTAGAGAATTATGAACTTTTTAATATTCAAGATCTACCGAAAAGGTTAAGGTTGAGGTTGCTGAGTGCGATAGAACATTACATTTCAAGCTTCACCCATTGACGCTGTTAATAGATGTGAATATAACATCACAATTGCAATGGAAACTGTTAGAAAAAAACCAGGCGCTTAGCGATGTCCCAAAAAACAAATGAATGCTCGGACCCCATGTCTCTATTATTATAATGTCAAACGGCTCAAACATGTCGCTTTTAAGAAGGCTATAATATTTTCGACGTTTGAGGTTTTCGGTACCTGCAGCAGAAGATAGGATCGTGCAAAGGTGTTGACACTTGTTGCATCCCACACAAAAGGCCTACCCAACTTCCAAACCATTATGGTCATCCTATTTAGCCTCTTCCCAACCTCGAATAATGATTATTGATTTATGGATAATCATTTTATAATTATTATAGTTAAGTTACAAGTACTTACTTTAACCATGCTGGCACCAACTACTTTTGCTATCTCTATGCGTAGCCATATAGAAAGTACACCATTGATGAATGTGTCCATGCAATAATAAATAAACTGAAATTAAATAAATAAAAGTATTTGACATAAGTATATAACACAAACATAAAAATGGAATTATTTGATTTATGAGTAGAAGAGAGCTAGTAGATGCTTGGATATGAGACAGATGACGTATCCATGGGATGAAGTCCTTCTAATACATTTAGTATTAGAAGGATAGATTTGAATGACGGTTATTAAAGACTAGGGAAGTTATAGGTGATTCTGATTTGACATTGACATGTGATTATTGTAAATTGTCTTTGGGATGGCAATGCATTTATGAGAGCTCTGGTATTGCAGATGTTTATAGGAAGATAATTATGATTACTCAACATAACTACAGCCCACCTGGGGTTGACGGGATCCATCAAAAGACATAAAAAATATACAATTTGTTTTCTTTCATATTGTCCCTTACAATCTATCTTCATGAAATAATCTGATCTAATTGCAAAATCACCTTGACTTACCAGTTTTCGAAAAGATTTTTCAACGATTTCATAAGTTTCAATAATTTCCATATAAATTTTAAATTTTCTGTTCCATTGCAATTCATTTTCTATGTCTCCAACATATCTTAATTTCTGCGCATCGTCAACCCATATCCTAAGAGGTTCTAATAACAGCTTCATGAGCCTTACGCAGTACAACATGTTGACGTCAAAGATAATGCAAAACAATTGTATTATATTTTCATCGAATTTGAAAACTAAGGAAAAAGCGATATGCATATTTAAAATCCAAAAAACTCGGTAACCAATTAAAGCAATGACGTAGACCCAGTTTAATAACTTAAAATTCTTTAAACTTTTCCCATTTGTTTTCAACATTTCGCATATATTCTGGATGCTTATGGCAAGCCTAACGTTGTTGTGTCTCTGTGTGACATTAGTCCAGTAGTTAGTCACATTCCCCAAGCAATACACGAGAAACGTGGGTATATGGGAAAAACCTTTAATCAAATTGAAGCCTTCCAATTTTGCATTCAATATGTACTTAAAAAAGTAGAAAAAGAAGCTAGCTAATAGTAGTAGCGACCAGATGCCTGAAACGACGTTGTAGAAGACACTATTCGCAATGATGAAGCCATCCCGTATTCTGTACATAGACAAGATGAACAAATCCTGCATCAAATCAAATGGCTTTAATACTGATGGTAAATCCTTTTTCAACACATTTTTAACATGTACTTTGTTATGTTCTTTGATCGGTAAATTTTCAATTAACGCACTCATTTTTTGACAGAAACGTGTTTGTACCGATGAATAGGTACAATTACACTGAGTGAAACTTGCCTATAGCTACCAATAATTCTTATTAAAAAGTTTTAGGATAATTATGATCATAACTTGTTATTTGCTCTGTACTTACTTGTGTGAGTTCTTTTAATGCAAGTGGTTTTCCTTATTTTTGTACTAGCTTTTGCCTGCGGTTTCGACTGCGAAGTTTTTAATCATGTTCTCAATAAGTATATGTAGTCTTTATGTAAGGTAATATTCATTTATATCTACGAATAAACACTACAACAATACAAATAAAATGGATGGATGCGAGCTACCAAAGATCTGGATGGTTTGTGATCTCTTCGACGATCTCGAGACAGTAGTTTTCACTCTTGCAACAATATTTCGAATAATGTTTGTTATTGTCCTATTATGTTTTCAGACAGTTTAGGGAGAGGGTTCGGTAAATTAGTAAATAGTAATCTGAGTAATACTGTATCCACCAGAGTGCCAAGGTGTTCAAAAAAAAATTACGTCGAGTGCTCGACGAAAAGCGGTCGGCGGCGCGTCAAACGGCCATAAATTAAGTTTTATTGCCGGCATGCGGCAATAGAACTTAATTTATGGCCGTTTGATAAACAAAGGACTGTTTTGTAAAGCTAAAAAAATAAAGCGCTTGTTCAAAGGAGTTTCTAAGAATTTAGACCGGTGATCAAATTATAAAAAATGCAGGAAATAGTAGTAGCAGTTAGTGTTAAGTTCTTGATTTCTGTGGACTGTAGTGGTCGGTTGATTGAAATAACTTGCTAATAACTCGGTTTTTTATTTGTCACTTTTAATTTAATCGCTTACAGGTTTACACACGACACACGCTCATTATATCTCAGACGGAAGTAGTTCAGTGTTGCCATTTATTTTGACACAGATTTAAAATACTTTGTGTTGTCATAAACATACTGCCGCCCCAAGCAAACAAACAGTACACAAAATTTATCTTATTCTACAGTATCCAAAAGCATAAAAGCAGTTAACTATTTAAGAAAACATAAAAAGTCTGAACGAGAACGACAATATAATTAACAAACTTGATCAACTATGTTGTAACTATGTGTATGTAACAACTGTTAATTAGAAATGGGCAAAGTTACTAAAGTTTTTAAGTTTAAATTTTAAATGCACAAAAATACAATAATTTCTTTCAGATTCACTTATTTTACTTAAACATTAATCATAAACAAAGGTAAGTACATCTAAAAGTTCTAGTTTCTATAAACTAGTTAGGTATAAGTTAACAGGTAAGTACAATTCATGACAATAATTATACAGTAGTAATCTTTAACTCATGTATCTTAAATATAATTTACTGATGTATCCATCAAACCTTTAGGTAAGTTAGCAATATTAGTCATTTATTAACACAAGACAATGGTTAGGTATCCTATATTATTATAGGTACTATAATAAATCACGTATACACATTCTATTTTATATGTTGGTAGACTGAGTAACTAATTTTTATAATTATGTATAAAAATAGAACCCATATTTAAGTATAAAGCTGATATAGCTGAAATAATTAACTAAGAGACTTAACCATAAGGGAAACTTGTAACTATTCAATAGGTAATAGACTTATGCTCTGCAATGACCTAGTATATAATTTACCATTAGCTGTTTTAAGCTGCAAGGCTCGAACCTTGCCGTCCTTTCCAGTAAACACATTCACTACACGTGCCATGGGCCACGTCAAAGGAGGAGCATTTGATTCTCTAATAAGTACAAGTGCACCTACAGTTATATTAGGCATAGATTGACACCACTTATTTCTATTCTGCAAAGTATTTAAATAATATTTATACCATGCTTTCCAAAATCTTTGTTGTAACTGTATACATTGTTGCCAGAACCCCAGCCTTTTGTTTTGGTTTCAGTAATATCTACTTCAGGGTACATAGTTAGGGCTGTACCTATAAGAACGTGACCTGGAGTTAGGTAACAGTAATCGTTGACATCTTGAGAGAGTGGTAAAATAGGGCGCGAATTAAGCACGGCCTCTATCTGATAAATGCCCCTCTTTGTCTATTAATATTATTCACCGAACTTACAATAGGTGAGTGATCAGGCTGTTGAGAATCGTTTTTTCTATTATATAGTTCCTCGACCAGACTTATAGTGGCGTAGTTATCTTTGATGCACTTTATCTCCGATTGCAGTAGTAGGATGTTTTTTAGAAGGTTGGTACACTGGTATAAGTTCTGGGTCTGTACGCTTAAATAAATCTATAATATCGCCCAAATCCCTTTCTATTTTGCCTTTGCTTTTCCTGTTGATCAGACGTTTGCTGTTCGGAATGGCTTGATACAGTAGTTTGTCGTGAAGCGGCAGATAAATGAAAGAATAGGCAAAGGTTTAAAGGTACAAGTATATTTAATATAAAATATGATATAAAAATATAGAACTGTAGGATAATTGATGAAGAATGAAGGATGTCACGAAGGTGTAGGTAGGTGTAGGTAGTATAGTAATGGGTGTAAATGGATTGATGGTAGAAGATTTAAGAAGACGACAGCAGATGCAAACAGGCCAATCGGGAAGGTGAAGGTAGAACATGAGCACGTGGGCGTGGGTCGACCGCGTGCCGCGAAGCTCAGGCCGCCGACTCAGGCTTCAATTCGGCGGACCTTGCGGGCTCCAAGGGTGCAGAAAGGTTGGTAATTGTAAGCTTCCACACTACATTTCGGTAGGTAGCATAGTCCAACCCTTTTCAATAAAGGCGCGATAAGTTATAGTGTATCGTATAATACCTTTTCCAGGCTCCAGGTCAGCTGCATAAAAGTATAGTGCGTAGTCTCAGATCATTGATCTGAGTGCGTAGTATATAATTATATATTGATGGTCAGCTGCTTCTGATGCTTGTTTGTTAGTAGACATAATTTACGGCAAAATATGTACCTTGGTACTTTGAAAACTTCGTAGTGTATTATGTAAATAACTGATAATATTAAAATGAAATAAGTCTATGTAAAAATACTTTTTCACCATCAAAAGTCAGGGGCAAAGTCAAGTCCTTTTTTCTGACACCAAGATGACAAGCTTTCTTTTATTTTGAAAATGGCATTGAAAGTTTTACTCTATGAGTGCCTTACGAAAAGGTTGTCAAGGATCAACCTTTTCGTAAGGCATTCATAGAGAAAAACTTAAAACTTAAAACTTTCAATGCCATTTTCAAAATAAAAGAAAGCTTGTCATCTTGGTTTCAGAAAAAAGGACTTGACTTTGCCCCTGACTTTTGATGGTGAAAAAGTATTTTTACATAGATTTATTTCATTTCAAACTTCATAGTGTTTAGAAATATGTTGAAGGTAAGAAATATGTTAATAATGTAAATATCACAAGCTTCTTCGCACATTCCACATCTTCCTCCGAGAAAGCACTTTTACATATTTGTATAAGACTCAGATTATCCATGACATCAATTTTGTTTTGTATAAAGGACAAAACTACACTTATCACAATGTTACATTGACTACACTTAACAATATTATGATCCAAATTTTATGTCCACGGCGCGGGCGCTGGGGTCATTGACCTCGCTAGCGTCATGTGTATTCTTTAAAGCTAAAAGCTATGTATATTGATGTTGTATGTCGTATTCTAGTCTTTCTTTATTGTTTATTTCGCAGGTCTTACAACTAGCTTGCCAAGGGGTGCTGTGTTACCTAATAACTGGGTTGTGAAGGTCAGATAGGCAGTCGCTCCATTTATAATATTTACTGATATTTGATTGCATTTGGTTCAACTGGAAGCCGACCCGAATATAGTTCGGAAAAGGTTAGGCAGGCTAGACTATTGATCATACTTTGCTCTCTGGGGTGACATATATTTATTTATTTATCCTTTATTTCAGGCAACTAACGCCCATAAAACACAATACATATATAAGTGTAAAATCAATAACTATAAACTAATACATAAGTATTTAAAAATAATAATATGTGGGGACATTTCACACATGGCCATCTGACCCCAAACTAGGGAGACCCTGTACTATTGGTGTTAGATAGCTGATATACATACACAAATACATTTTAAATACATACATATATAGATAAACAACACCCAGACACAAGGCAAACACAAGTGCTCATCACACAAATATTTACCATGGGCGGAAATCGAACCCGCAACACGCTGCGCAGCAGTCAATCGCTCAGCCACTGCGCCAACCGTGTCGTCATTTTAAGCAATGAACTTTAAAAATCTACTGCACAAGAAGTAACGGCGTCATGTTACGCTGTGAGGTGTCGCGTAGCTGACCGCGAAAACGCCGATACAGCACACCTTTCGGCCAAAACTCTTCCTTAATTATTATATTATTATATAGAACCCTTGACTTTTTATAATAAAAACTTTTTGCTAAGACAATTTTATTTCATCTCGTGTCGTTTAAATCTATTCAAGGTATGTGTGCATTTATTTATATTCTATCTTCAAACCAAAATTGAAAGAACAACTCAATAATTTAAAATGTTAAAGAAATAACCAGGATCGTAAAACGGTCGTGACCGTATAGTGTACGAGGTCTTTAAATATAAAGACAAGTCCATTATGAGTAATTACTCTTGTTCTAGAAATTACGAAAGCAAGGAAACGAATTATATCAATGTGTGTTTTTATGATTGCTACGTTTATTTGCCTTAAGGGGCTATTAACCGACTTTTACAGATTTTAAACTGACAATCACGTCAAAATGAGCAGTGTAAATAATTTGAAAAAAATATATGTTAAACTAGAACATTCTCTTAATCACTTAGTAAGTGAATATTTTTAATTATATTCATATTATATAGTTTAATTAATACGTGAAGTTGTGTCTGACGCGGACAAAACATTGACAATCACACAAAATCTACCAGGTATAATTAAACGAAACTTACACCATCTTACAGACAATTTTATTATCTATCTTTTAGTATACGCCTTTTTTTTTAATTTTGAAAGAATACTACTTTTATTTAATTTTTTCGACTAAACTTTGAGAGTTTTGGACGCAAAACTGATGCAGAACGGACGCAATCTGCGTCCAAAACTTTCAAAATTTAGTCGAAAAAATTAAATAAAAGTAGTATTCTTTCAAAATTAAAAAAAAAGGCGTATATCGTCGTACGTAAGTTTAAAATCTGTAAAAGTCGTATATCGTCGCCTTAACTTCAAAATGAGCAATGCTATATTTTACTAACAAACAGAAAAAGAAGACGATAGTGATCTTTACGTTGAACATATAAAGAATAAATAAATAATAACAGCCTTTTATTTCTTAAAAAAGTACCTATAATAGTATCTACTGAATGCACTTGATTCTACTTTATTTAAAGAATATAATAATCTGCGGAACTACGTGGGGTAGAAAATGAATTGAATAAAAAGACATACCTATAGTACAACGCAAGAAAACTTTTATTTTACTAAAAGTTGAGAAGTTTTATGAATAAAATCACAAATAAAATAAAATAATGTTACAATTAGATTAACAGATGAGATTGTGTTGTGCTTTGCTTTACAAAGTATTTAAGCACCACTTTAACAAAAATAATAATGATCAGTTGTCAATTAACGATTCAATCTCTAAAGACCGAAAGCTGATATTGGGTTATAACGGCTTCAGTGACGTACATACAAACGTGCAAATAAGTGTAACATGCATATCTACGACAAAGACACAACATCAAGGTACCCAATTAAAATATTATTGTAAGGTGCAATTCACTCATTAACTCCTAAACACAAACTCAGTTTGAGTTTGAGTTTCAAGTATAAGACACAACTTAAACTAGAAACTCAAACTTCTTATTACTACTATGTCAAATAAACCACTTATAGATACTTTAGTATAGTCAGGGACAGAGTCTAGAATAAGTAGTAAGTAGGTTTCTATGCTGTGCCTGTGAAAAGAGGTCGTCTAGAGTAAAAATTTACCTACAGTTTTGACAAGTTCTTGACAGCGACTGGCGCTGAGATGTGATTACGTAGACAGAGAAGGCACTATAGACTGCTGATCATCTTATATCTCGCTTACACAAGAAATGGAAAAATATATACAAGATGCTTGTAAAGAAAAGAGACAGAGCTTAATATTCTTTGTCCCTCATTGCGTGCCGCGTTTTTGGCTCATGTGCCTAATCAAAGTCGTTACGTATTCCTCCAAAATGGTGAAAATACGCTGTACCGTAAGTGTGGTTGTGCTTTTTTGTCCCTTTCAGCGACACGCTGAGCTACTGCTCAGCGTGTCGATGTGTGTGTGTGTCGTGTGTGTGTGATTACGACTAATAAGCTTATAGGTAAAAGTGGAGGCAACACTCTGAAGAAATAAGTGAAACCAACTGTGGGCAGACGCTCTCTTTCTGAATGCATACGTAAGATAAAGAAAACGCATATCACTGTCTCGATCTTATGTATGCATTCAGAAAGAGAGCGTCTGCCTAAGTAAAACCATCTGTGGGTTTCACTTAGGTATGTAGAATGTTGTCTCCACTTTTATCTATGAGCTTTTTGATTGTTTTCTAACGTTTTTAATTGAAATTGAAAATTGAAATAGCCTTCAGAACCTTCGTATCGGTAATTGTTTATTTGACTACTCCTTTACTCTCTATCTATATATATAAAAGAAAGTCGTGTTTGTTACAACACTTATAACTCGAGAACGGCTGGACCGATTGCCATGGATTTTGATTTGTTGGATTTGTTTCCGTCCCGAATAGCAGAATACATCTTAAAAACAATGAAAACTCGAGGTGTAGGCAGTGGCGTGCGGTTCATACAGTCACATAGACATTGCCTACCCTACAACTCAGATAAATATTTATTATCTTGTTTTAATTTATTTTGATATCTCTAATATTTTATACACGAGTAATTACTCTCAATTAATAAAAAAATCTTAAATCAGCTCCATCTGTCGCGTAACGGTGGTAACACGAAGTCTCATCGATACGTTCGCGCCTTAGTCCGCGCATTTCGATCGCTTCGCGCTGCACTAGCGCCGCTAGGATCCTACGGGAGAGACACAAAATATTTGTGCCTAGATTATTATATTTTGTTTGGATGTGTGCCTCGTGACAGGCTCGTAGCACGCGTGTGCATTTTCTATTCGTACATGACACACAATGTCACAACTCACGCACACAACGCGAACTGAAGACATTGTCTTTTTAACATTTTAGATTTTACTACACGAGTTTACACGACGGAATACGACAATTGTGTAGGTACAAAAATATACGTGAATTATTCTGAGTCGCCATTTTTTTTGTTTTGGTTTGTTTCATGGTTTTGTGAATGCATTTTTATATTATTTCAACGTTGTTACTAGTGTGTAAAATGGAATAACTTCACTGTGAAAGTTTGTTGTGTAGTTATGTAGGTACAGACAATACTTGAAAAATGATTCCTTTTCAAAACTTTCTCTCGGCTTCGGTGAAAAAACACTGATCGAGGATAGCCGCTAGATTTCAATCAATACAAACAAACCATGCGATTAGGTCGTAAGAGGTTGGTACAGTTCTGTTTTATTACATCAATTAAAGTAGGTAGAAGACTCGCGAGATTTTGTTATAAAACCGAACCCGAATAAAATGCCTACATTTTGTTTAGGTTTCGGTACTCAATATTATGATAGATAATCACCTCATCATCACATGAAAGGGAAAAGGGTAGGTGCTTGTAATACCTACTTCTAGTAAGTTGTGAACTTGAGATTATATTATTGGTAAAAAAACACATTAGGTAAGTAGGTACCTAATTGTTCCTTGTTTAGTAGATTGCAAAACGTTTTTCTTCTACGCATATTATTTTTAACCCTGTTTTGAGTTTCTATCATAAAATCGATTAAAAAAAATTGAACACATCTGTTCGTATGATGCTTTAGGAGGAGGTACATACCTACCTACTCTGTGACGCGGGCCTGACGCTTGAGTACCTATACAGCGGTTGTTCTGTTTACCTTTCCTACTATTTTCAAATAATATAATCGCCTGAAACGAGGCATTACATCGATACAGTCCTATTCATATTTTTTCTACGGCAGCAAAAAAACTAATTGATGTCTATAAATTCAGTCAATCTAGGAATCATTTGAGGTGGCAAATCACTTAGGTACAGTCATCAAAAGAGATAGGTATGCAGGTCATCGGAAAGACGGAAATGGTTGAAGTTGACTTAGAAACCGATGGATGTTTTCGAATGTTTAATTAAATCATTGAAATGTTTATTCTCTATTAATTTTATTTTATTTTATTCAAAAACATCCATCGGTTTCTAAGTAAACTTTAACTATATCTGTCGACCCTGCATACCTACCTATTTTTTTCTGCCTACCCTGTCTAAAAACTCTGTGCACGCCCCTGGGTGTAGGGTAGGTGTAGGTGTAGGGTAGGTGTAGGGTAGGTGTAGGGTAGGTGTAGGGTAGGTGTAGGGTAGGTGTAGGGTAGGTGTAGGGTAGGTGTAGGGTAGGTGTAGGGTAGGTGTAGGGTAGGTGTAGGGTAGGTGTAGGGTAGGTGTAGGGTAGGTGTAGGGTAGGTGTAAGGTAGGTGTAGGGTAGGTGTAGGGTAGGTGTAGGGTAGGTGTAGGGTAGGTGTAGGGTAGGTGTAGGGTAGGTGTAGGGTAGGTGTAGGGTAGGTGTAGGGTAGGTGTAGAATAGGTTTTTTTTTTTTTTTTTTTTTTTTTTTTTTTTATTGTCCTACCTCCGACGCTATCGGAGTCGGTGGTAACTAGTTCTCTTTCATTCCGGTTCTCACTTTTATTCCTCTCGCACTACCATTCTACATACTATTTCTTTCTATCATCCGCCTTTTTTCTGTCTTATGGGTGGGACTCCCATATATATACTGTCTACTCTATTCTGTTTTTGTACTTAGAGTATCTATTTTTATTTATTTCTGTTTTGAGCTGGGGAAATAATTTACCAAGGCATGATTTAATCTTTTACAGTTACAGTTCCTTAAATCTAATACAATTTCTTTACAATTTCATCTTATGGTCTAGGTTTTTATTTAACATATAAATCTTTATTTATTAATCATTTTTATTTTATGCTTAACTAATATATACTCAATTATATATTGTTAATACATTTTTCTTAGCCTGTTTTATTCCTATCTATTGCCTTTTATTGCTATCTGTGCAATCTTTGTGCAGTAGTCCAAGAATTTTTCTCTGTCCCTTCCTCGCATCATTTCCCCTATTGTTTCCCTGTCCATTTTTGTATTCAATGCCTGTTCAAGTGCATACCTATCTGCTGCATGTACGGGACATTCTAAAAGTAAGTGTGGCACGGTTTCAGGAGTGTTTGGATCGCAGATGCACGATGAACTCTCCTTGCACTTGAAGCGATTCAGGTACTCGGAGAATCCACCGTGCCCTGTCATGATCTGTGCCCTGATGCTGGTCATCTCCATCTTTCTTATTGTCCTATACGCCGCCACCGCATCCGGGAAAAACATTTTGGTGATGTTGGCGGTTTGGCCAGACTTGTATCTCCGATTCCATTCGTCAAGCGTCCTCATGCGTATGTGGCGTTTGACGAATGAGATCGGACATAGGTCGTAGTCCGGTCTTTTCTTCAGATTCGTGGCGGCCTCTTTTGCCAGCTGATCCGCTCTCTCGTTGCCTTTCAGCCCTGCGTGGGCTTTTATCCAGAACAGAGACACCATTTTGTTCTGGAGAGATGCGGCTGTTATATTCTGTCTGGCCTCTACTGCCAGGGGGTGAAGGCAACTGGGGTTTTTCACGGACAAAAGAGCCGCCATTGAATCACTGAAGACCCCGAAGGTAGGCGCTGTGTTGCTCCTGATTTCCCGCGTTGCCCGGCATATCGCGAGTAGCTCAGCCTGGTAAACCGTGCAGTATCCCGGTAGCGCCAACTTGAGGGCGCGCGTCTCGGCCTCTCCGTTCCATATGGACAGAGCTGCTCCGACGCGCCCCCCAATCTTACTACCGTCGGTGAATATCTTCACCTGCTGGTCCGAATTGGCGTCAACTTCCTCCTGGTTTACCAGGCCGGCGATCTTCAGGTCGCTTTGCTCCGCGGGATGCGGGGATTCAAGTGCAGAGGCCATTCGCTCTACCTCCCTGTCCCCCAGTATGGCTTGCGGCTCCCCTTTCTTGGCTCTGTATAGCGAAGCTACCTCCTGGATTCTAAGATCCAGGGGGAGTATCCCAGCTAGTAGGAGCGCCGAGTTTAGTGAGACAGTTCGGTAAGCCCTGCACATTTTCAGTGCTATTCCCCGTTGTACAACGCCTAACTGTTTGATAGTTCCCAGCTTGTTTGCGGCCTCTGCCCATGCGCTGGCGGCGTACAGGATTATCGGCTCTATCGCAGCTACGTATATGGTTTTGACGACTTCCGGATTTAGGCCCCAACTTACTTTCGCAGCTCTAGTTAGCTGCTTGTGGATCTTGATGGCCTTGCGGCACACTTCTGTGACGTGCGCGTTGAATGTGAGCTTGTCGTCGATGGTGACACCCAGAACTTTAATCCTGCGAGACCATCGAAGACCAGGATCACGTCGTCAGCGAAGGCTTGTGCGTAGACTCCACTTTTCTCGAGGTCTCTGAGGAGGGGGTCCAATATGAGGTTCCAGAGAATGGGGCCTCCAATTGAGCCTTGCACGCAGCCTTTCTCCGTGCTTCTCTGGTGCTCGGCACCGGCGTACCTTACTCGTACTTTCCTGTCGCACAGGTAGCTGTCGATGACCTTCCTCAGGTTGACCGGACACCTTTCCTCAGCCAGTCGGACTCGTATGGCTGGCCACCAGGCGTTGTCGAAGGCTCCCTCTATGTCCAGCGATATTAATGTTATTATTTTCTTTTGTGTCAGCTTATTGCGTATTCTTTGCATTAGGGTATAGAGGGAGTCTTCGGTACTCCTCTGTGGCATGAACCCGTACTGGCGAGTACTCATCCTCGGTGCTATGTAGAACCTGAGTCGGGCCACCAACATTTTCTCAAAGATCTTTCCGAGTACTGGCAACAGGCCTATAGGTCGGTACGCCTTTGGTGTTGTGTAGTCCGATTTTCCTGGCTTCCGTAGTATTACCACTGTCGCTTCTTTCCATGGTCTGGGGAAGTGGTTGTAGGCAAGGCATTTGTTTATGATTGCCAGGAAAATTTTAGGATCTTTGCCGATGGCACGATTGCAAATATCGGCTGTGAGGCCGTCCATTCCCGGGGCCTTCTTTGGATTGAAGGACTCAGTTGACGTCTTCAGTTCGGCTATGGTGAATGGAGGGTCGTATGGTTCACCATTTTCGCCTTCATTCACCGATTCCGCCTCTAATCTGACGCGACTGTGGTGAGAGTTGTCCGCAGCTGGGTGATCCTCTGGATACAGGGTCTCCGCTATGTATCGGGCCGACGCTTCAGCGTCCAGCACCTCCCCGTCTTTCACCAGCGGCGGGTCCTCCACCCTGCTCGTAGTCCTTCCTATTACCCTGTATATCCCCTCCCATACCCCCTCCCTATCCTGTCTGCAGCAGAACTCCTTCCAACTCTCGGTTTGGGCTCTGGCTGCCTCTAACTCATATTCCTCCTTCTGTTTCAGGTACGCTTCGACTACATAGGGTCTACGGACTGGAGCAGCGCACCGTATTCTCCTCTTCTTGGTAGCGACGGCTTTCTTCAGTAGCGCAAGTTTCTCCGACCACCACGGCAAGGTAAGTTTTTCTGTTTGTTTTTTGATTGGCATGGATGCCTTACATGCTTTTGTAATCACATCTGTGTAGTTATTTACTATTTTATCTAATTGGTCTATTTTACAAATTTTCTCTATTTCCTCTTTTGTGACTTTATGTTCTTGGCTCAGCTGGGTGAGTTTCTCATGAAACTCAGACCAGTTGGCCTTTTTGGTATTAAATATCCTAGTAGTTCGTTCCACTTTTAATCCTTTTGACCTGTTCTGTAAAATTTTGAAGACGATGCCGTTGTGGTCAGAGCTGCATAGGCCCTCGACGACTTCCCAGTCTGCTACCTTGTCGAGGATATTTGTCGAACAAGCTGTTATGTCGACATAGCTGCTGTAGCGTGTTGCCCCTCTGACCGTATCGAATGTAGGAGTTTCCCCTACGTTGAGTATATGCAGCCCGAGCTCACCGAGAGTTCCACATACCTCCTCTCCCCTACGGTCGACCGTCGGGCTTCCCCACCACGTGCTTTTTGCATTCGCGTCGCCTCCCACGATTATGGGCGTAGAGCCATTTTTAGCCGCTATTTCCCTAAGGTGGTCTAAGTAGGGCTCTACTGGTTTGTCCGGCTCGAAGTAAATGGACACGAGGGTGATCTCCCAGGCACTGGTCTGGATCCCCACCACGGCGATGTTATTTGTGGTGAGTTTTGGGTACTGCTTTACGTTGAGATTGCCGTCAAAGACGGCAATTGCGGCTTTAACAGTCCCTTCTCCATCTTCAGTGCTCTGGAAGATCCTTACTCCCCTGTGGCTCTTCATTGTCCTGCCCCCCCCAACATATGGTTCCTGCAACAAGGCTGCGGCTACCCCTTGATTTTGCGCTTCGAGCAACAGCTCGAGTGTTGCTAGCCTTTTCCGTTGGAGGTTCGCTTGCATACAGCTGTATGTGGTGGTGACAACGTTGGCGTTAACAGTACGCGACGGTCGACCGGGCCAGTTCGTCCCACCGACGGCGTACCGGGCACTCGGAGCTGAAGGCGTTGTGCTCTATTAGCGTCAGCTTAGCCTTTTTACAGTTTCTGCAGGCGGGTGGCTCCCCAGCTAGCCAGTCCACGCACGCCGTTCTCAAGTGAGGGCCGCCACAGTGGCTGCATGCATCTGCAGTCTCTTGGCAGTACTTTCTGCCGTGGCCGTATCCTAGGCAGCGCGTGCACTGGACTAGCGGAGTCTGGTCCTCGGCTCTGACCCGCTGAAGGTCTATGTAGACATAGCCCCTCTCCGTCACCCGCCTCCAGATACTGGGCGATGCGCTTATAATGACATGGGTAGTGTGAGGGTTTCTGGCTCTCCTCCTATATTTGACAGCTACCCTGTCCTCCCCTTCACCGAGGCCGTGGAAAACAGCCCCGTTCTGGTTCCGAAGAGCCTTGAGGATGTCATCGTCGGTATTTACTGACAGGACATCCCCAAGCCTGATCAGCGGGTCTTTGTTTTCCACGTCCTCGATGGTGAGACTACCTCCTTCTTTCCCTATCCTGTCCTTAACCTTGTCCCGTTCCTCTTTGGACCCGAAACCCATGATCACCTTTCTGTTCTTAGCCTTTCTGACCCTCTCCACCTTTACCCATCCCTCCTTGGCGTCTATTGCCTTCCTTACTCTTTCGAGCACCTCCTCTCCGGTTTCTGACTCTACAGTCGAGGTGACCGCAACCGAGTGTAGCGTACGCTTTGGTAGCGCCACGTCACTCCGGGCAGCGGCCACCCCGGCGTAGGTGGGTGCTTCTGCTCTGTCGATTTTTTCGGCGTGCTTCTCAATCGACGCCTTCAGCTCCTCCATTTTTCTGTTGCTTTCCCTAATTAATTTGGTGTGCTCCTCCAAACATTTCCTGAACTGGCTTTCGTCGGAGGTAGTGAGGGGAGGGGGGGCGGAGTCAGGAGGTAGAGCAGCACATGCTCCAGCTCCCCCCTCCGCCCGCTCTCCCCCCATTGTATTTCCCTTGGTTTTGAGCTCCGCCTCGGCCTCCTTAACTAATTCATGGAGCCGTGCGAGCGCCTTCTCCACCCCCTCCTTTATCTCCGTCTTTAGGTTTCTCGAGTTTCTAAGGTGGGCCTTTGCCTTAATCAGGCAGGCTGTCGCTTCTGCCGCTCTACTGGCGTAGGTTTTTGTGGGAGTCTCATCGTGTCCCGCAGACATCCTGCGCGCGGCGGCGAGGTTTCCTTGCGTGGGGGCGGTTGTCGTTGCGGGTAGCGCTGATTTCGCGGCCGTCCTTATTGGTGCTGCAGGGCCTGCCTGCATTGTCGCGCTGGGCCTTGTTGCTGCTACTACTGCACCTGTCTTTGTAGTGGGCTCTTCGCTTGGCTTAGCGGCCTCCCATCTGTCAATACTTTTACGGACGGCTTCCTTTGGGGGTGACCTATTACCCTCAGGTTTTTTAACAGGCGTGCGGTGCCCAAACATTCTGGGAGATGATGCGGAAAGGGCAGGTAACTCTGTATAAGTTGTAAAATTTACCCTCACCCGCTAAGATTGCACAGTAATATTTGTCAGAATAATTGTATTATAGAGTCTCTGACTCTAGTCAATACACGAACACTAGTTACAACAAAATAAACAATGAAATTAAAATAAAACACAAATAAATACGACTGTTTGGTCAGTCTTTGGTAGAGTCGACTCTACTTTAGTCACTACGTGCCGTGTAGTGTGTTTAATGCCCAATGTCTACTTGCAGGAGTTACCGGATTAATTTGAATTACGAGAATTTTCAAAATAATTTTCAGACTCTATGTAGAGTCGATCTGATGAGTCGACCGAATAGAGCCCGCCGAGCCCGTTTCAGCGAATTCAAACTCGGGGTACCTAGCCCCAGGGGTTCCGGAGCAATCACGATACAAAAATACTGGTTATAACCCAAGACGGCCGCCCAAATATGGTTATACCGCGACTACTCCGCCACCACTGGTCCGAATTTACCCGTGCTTGGGTTTACCTGCGCGTGCTCGACAAGATCCAGCCAGCTGAGGCGGTTTCAGACTGAAAAGCTTTCAGGTGCTGAAAATTCCTGAGAGCCACCGGGGCGGGTGAAGAGTGGTCCGCCGATGACCCCGAAGAAAACCCGAGCTTTCTACGACCTCTAGTTTGGGAGTTATCCGGTCCTGAAAAATGATCTGACAGTTCAAGAACTGTCAAATTTAAATTTCAAACCGGTGTAACTTTCCTTGCAGTTGAGGTAGAAAACCCGAGTTTAGTTTCTTTCGGCTTGGCCCGCTCCGCTACGTCACACTACGCGACTTTCAGGCTCCTGAAAATTTCCAGCTCCGATCCGCCCGAAAACAGGTTTGCCGGACAGGGGAAGCCCCCCAAGTCACAGCTGCGAAATTCGCAACTCTCCACGACCACCGGTTTCGGAGATACGTCGGCTCAAAGTTTAACAAGATGGCCGCCGAGCTGTCAAAGTCCAACTTTAGTTGGCTGTATCTCCGCAACCGTTTGTCCTAGAGAGACGCGGCCTCGAGTGCTGTGGCCAGCCTGACCTGCGCTATCCGCCAAATATGGTTTCAGCGCGGAAAGTTTTCAGACTTTGAAAACGCCTGAAAACCTATTCAGCCCAAAGACCAGACCAAGCCACAGTCCTAAAAAAGTCCGGGGTTTCTTAGGCCACCGGTTCTCCTGCTATCTTAATTGCTAACTTATAACCTAAATAACCTAAATGACGGATTAGAGTCAAAATCTGCAATTTTCAACGTTTTTGTGCCAACTTTGGGCTTAAAAAAGGTCAGATATGGTGTTTGAACCCAAATCCGTCGCAAAAAACAAATATTTTCTATTTATACGCTATTTATTAAGAAAAAGCATAAAAAATAAATAACTTTATGACCCGTGGTCCTAAAAATCTAAATTTTTTATACTATATACAATAAGTTAGGGTCTATGTGATGTAGTAAAAATAATTTTTTTTGGAAAAGATTTTCCTCAGGAATTTTCAATTTTCCAAAAATTTTCAATTTTTTATCACTGTTTAAAAACTACTTATGCTAAAATTCCACCAGCTAGGTGATGTCTTCTCCCTGCAAGCGCGCCAAAGATAGCAGTTGCAGAATCCTTAAATTCTTCTTGGGTTGCCAGCAATTCGCCCTCCAAGTTGTGATCTTGCATCTGCTGTCAAAAATCAGCCGAAGGTCGAAAAATCAGTTGGTTGCTGATTCTAAGCTTTGATGCAGTGCTCTTACTGCCGCCAAAGTTTGGTTGCGCTCACTCGTCTGGTTTCGGTTTTCGGCACCACGTGGTTTTCAGTTTTCCTGACTTTTCTCTAAAACCAGAGTGGTTTCAGGGTCGGTGGTGCCGGTGGTGGCTGCTGTAAGCTGTTCCCCTCCGCTTCCAATTCCAAGAGTGGTTTCCGTGCGCCTCCTGCTCCTCTAGTGTGCTGCGAAAGGTTTGCCGTCAGGACTTAACCTCAAAAAAGGTTGTTTTAGCCCTATAGCTCTGGAACCACTGCAGTCCAGGGTGCGATTACACTGTCACTGTACGCGGGGCACTTTTCTGCACACGCCAATACCAAATTCGTCGGAATCGGTGCACGTTTTACCACTTAAACGAATTTTTTAATGCGGAGGACCGCGATTTCATGTCTGATCGCCACGAGAGTCGGGGGGGAACTGTGGTGTAGAATAGGTGTAGGGTAGGTGTAGGGTAGGTGTAGGGTAGGTGTAGGGTAGGTGTAGGGAAGGTGTAGGGTAGGTGTAGGGTAGGTGTAGGGTAGGTGTAGGGTAGGTGTAGGGTAGGTGTAGGGTAGGTGTAGGGTAGGTGTAGGGTAGGTGTAGGGTAGGTGTAGGGTAGGTGTAGGGTAGGTGTAGGGTAGGTGTAGGGTAGGTGTAGGGTAGGTGTAGGGTAGGTGTAGGGTAGGTGTAGGGTAGGTGTAGGGTAGGTGTAGGGTAGGTGTAGGGTAGGTGTAGGGTAGGTGTAGGGTAGGTGTAGGGTAGGTGTAGGGTAGGTGTAGGGTAGGTGTAGGGTAGGTGTAGGGTAGGTGTAGGGTAGGTGTAGGGTAGGTGTAGGGTAGGTGTAGGGTAGGTGTAGGGTAGGTGTAGGGTAGGTGTAGGGTAGGTGTAGGGTAGGTGTAGGGTAGGTGTAGGGTAGGTGTAAGGTAGGTGTAGGGTAGGTGTAGGGTAGGTGTAGGGTAGGTGTACGGTAGGTGTAGGGTAGGTGTAGGGTAGGTGTAGGGTAGGTGTAGGGTAGGTGTAGGGTAGGTGTAGGGTAGGTGTAGGGTAGGTGTAGGGTAGGTGTAGGGTAGGTGTAGGGTAGGTGTAGGGTAGGTGTAGGGTAGGTGTAGGGTAGGTGTAGGGTAGGTGTAGGGTAGGTGTAGGGTAGGTGTAGGGTAGGTGTAGGGTAGGTGTAGGGTAGGTGTAGGGTAGGTGTAGGGTAGGTGTAGGGTAGGTGTAGGGTAGGTGTAGGGTAGGTGTAGGGTAGGTGTAGGGTAGGTGTAGGGTAGGTGTAGGGTAGGTGTAGGGTAGGTGTAGGGTAGGTGTAGGGTAGGTATAGGGTAGGTGTAGGGTAGGTGTAGGGTAGGTGTAGGGTAGGTGTAGGGTAGGTGTAGGGTAGGTGTAGGGTAGGTGTAGGGTAGGTGTAGGGTAGGTGTAGGGTAGGGGTAGGGTAGGGGTAGGGTAGGGGTAGGGTAAGTGTAGGGTAGGTGTAGGGTAGGTGTAGGGTAGGTGTAGGGTAGGTGTAGGGTAGGTGTAGGGTAGGTGTAGGGTAGGTGTAGGGTAGGTGTAGGGTAGGTGTAGGGTAGGTGTAGGGTAGGTGTAGGGTAGGTGTAGGGTAGGTGTAGGGTAGGTGTAGGGTAGGTGTAGGGTAGGTGTAGGGTAGGTGTAGGGTAGGTGTAGGGTAGGTGTAGGGTAGGTGTAGGGTAGGTGTAGGGTAGGTGTAGGGTAGGTGTAGGGTAGGTGTAGGGTAGGTGTAGGGTAGGTGTAGGGTAGGTGTAGGGTAGGTGTAGGGTAGGTGTAGGGTAGGTGTAGGGTAGGTGTAGGGTAGGTGTAGGGTAGGTGTAGGGTAGGTGTAGGGTAGGTGTAGGGTAGGTGTAGGGTAGGTGTAGGGTAGGTGTAGGGTAGGTGTAGGGTAGGTGTAGGGTAGGTGTAGGGTAGGTGTAGGGTAGGTGTAGGGTAGGTGTAGGGTAGGTGTAGGGTAGGTGTAGGGTAGGTGTAGGGTAGGTGTAGGGTAGGTGTAGGGTAGGTGTAGGGTAGGTGTAGGGTAGGTGTAGGGTAGGTGTAGGGTAGGTGTAGGGTAGGTGTAGGGTAGGTGTAGGGTAGGTGTAGGGTAGGTGTAGGGTAGGTGTAGGGTAGGTGTAGGGTAGGTGTAGGGTAGGTGTAGGGTAGGTGTAGGGTAGGTGTAGGGTAGGTGTAGGGTAGGTGTAGGGTAGGTGTAGGGTAGGTGTAGGGTAGGTGTAGGGTAGGTGTAGGGTAGGTGTAGGGTAGGTGTAGGGTAGGTGTAGGGTAGGTGTAGGGTAGGTGTAGGGTAGGTGTAGGGTAGGTGTAGGGTAGGTGTAGGGTAGGTGTAGGGTAGGTGTAGGGTAGGTGTAGGGTAGGTGTAGGGTAGGTGTAGGGTAGGTGTAGGGTAGGTGTAGGGTAGGTGTAGGGTAGGTGTAGGGTAGGTGTAGGGTAGATGTAGGGTAGGTGTAGGGTAGGTGTAGGGTAGGTGTAGGGTGGGGTGCGTGCAGAAAACCTCCTCGTGTGCCTGATTGCTGCTGGTTCTGTTCGAATACGTTCGGGGGAAAGAGCAGTAGTCGGGCCGGTGCACCCTGGGCACGGTCAATGGTCTCTCCGATTCGGGGAGGGTACTGATTACCCTCTCCGAGTTGGAGAGACTATTGACCGTGGCGAATTTCTGCGTGGGGGGGAGCAGTATGCTCCTGGGACGCTTTCGACCAAGCGACGGTCGTCCATTCCCCCCCTTTGCTTACAGAGGGTAGGACGAGTGGACGAAGAGTGGACGGGATGGTCCGGGCGGCGAGGAAGACAACCTCTTTAAAAAATTACCCTAATCTTAAGGTCTAGCGTGCCGAGGGGATGAGTGACCGGAGGGTGTCCGGTCGCTAGCGCTTGGGGGGGATCAGGGGTTAGGGACCACACCCTTTAAAAGGAAAACAAAAATGAAAAAGCAGACTATCGGAAATATTCCCCAGGCGGGTCCCCTTCGGGGGGAATCCCGCCCCTCTTCTGAGGGCTGCCCTGTCGTATCTGGGGGGGGCAACCATAGTCTTGCAGGCCGGCAGACCACCGCCGACCTGCGTCAACCAGCGCAACTGGATACAACTGACTCCGAAATGGAGAAGCGCGTGACAAGATCACGAGCACGTAAAATCACAACCCAGCGAGAAAAGGTGCTCCACGTGAGCTTAGAGCGCCTGCGCGACGGTAACGCTGCTGCCAAAAAGTGCAGCAACGGTGACGGCCTCCTCTATGGACGCACCTTGCGTCCAGGGTAAATTTTGGCAGAACGACGGAAAGGAGAGGAAGCGTCATCACCATCGAACATCCAGCCCCAGCTCCGCTTCGGGCGTGAGCGACGCTATTGCGGGAAGGGCTCCAGGAAGGGTAAAAGCTAAGAGAAGGAGCGGGGCTGACCGCGGACTGAACCCTGCCTCTGTCTCGGATACGGAGTTAAACCCGTCAGAGCCATCGACCAACCCGATGAGCCTAGACGCAGAACAATTACGAGCCGTTGCCGGGCAGAACATGGCGGACATACTGGAGGTCGCCACAAAGTCTGGCAACCTGAAAGGTACATTTGTTAGGCAGCTAAAAGTCGCAGCTGCCTCACTACAAGACGTGGTGAATGCCCTGGCTGACCGTACCGAGGCAGATGAAGTGCGTCGTGTCAGGGCCGACAATAACCGCCTCAGACGCGAGGTTGAGGTCCTCAGGGCTGAGCTCAGATCACATCGTCGCGAGTTCAGCGAAATGAGGGCCTCAATGAAAGCTAACACGGGGGAAAGCTCAGGACCCCCACCCCTGCTCGACAGCAACACCATGGAGGAGTTAAAGCGATCCATCATATGCTCAGTGGGAGATATGGTGAACGCGCGCCTTGAGGGGCTTGAGGAACGCCTCTTGCCTGCCGTCACCCGTCGGCCACTGCTAGCGGCTGATAAGAGGAAGGAGGCAGCCCCAACAGCGCAGACGAGACCTGCGTCGACAGCTGAAACACCGACTGCGAGCACATCACAGTCAGACGTGTCGAGTCCTCCATTGGCAGTGGCGGGCCCTTCATCGGCGGCTAATAATACCGTGGCCGGGAAAGAAACCTGGGCAGACGTCACCAAAAGGAAGAGGATAAAAAAAAAGAAGGGGAAACAACAGTCACATCCATCGGGGACGGCTGCCCTTGAACCCATTGGCGGGACAAACACGGTGGCTTCCGCTATAGGGAAAACGACCCATCCCAACAAGGGTAAGGGAAAGGACGCTCGACCCACCAAGCCGAAACTGTCACCCCCTCGTACGGCTGCTGTTATAATGAAACTTCAGCCGGAAGCTGTCGAGAAGGGGGTGACCTACAAACAGGTTTTGGAAAAAGCCGAGGAGCACGTAAACCTTGCAGAACTCGGCATATCTAGTATAAGGTTCCGAGAGTCCATCACCGGGGCCAGAATTATGGAGTTGCCAAGCGCAGTCGGCCCAGAAAAAGCCGACCAACTGGCTGAGAAGTTACGCGTGGCTCTTGACGGGGTGGTTAATGTCATTCGACCCACCAAATGTGCTGACATACGTATCACTGGGTTGAGTGACACCGCCACCAGGGAGAAAGTGGCTGCTGCCGTTGCCCAAGCCGGAGGCTGCCCTGTTGACCAGGTGAAATCTTTAGAGGTGCAGCGGAGTCCCCGCGGGATGGGCACCGTGATTGTTCAGTGTCCGATCGCGGTGGCTAAGATTCTGTCCGATGCGGGCAAAGTGATGGTCGGCTGGAGCTCGGCAAATGTTCATGTGCTGGAGCAACGGGCCCTGCGCTGCTATAAGTGCATGGGCATTGGGCACACAAGGCCTAAGTGCCCCTTCGAAGTGAGCCGAGACACTCTCTGTTTCCGGTGCGGCGAGGACGGCCACAAATCCGCTGACTGCACCCGAGCACCGCGCTGTGCAGTATGCGCAGATTCCGGAAAGCCCTCAGGGCACATTATGGGTGGCAGAAAATGTAACCCCCCGCTGAAGAAAGGGGGGGGACTACCGCAGCTGTGTCTGTCAACGCGGGGGCGCCGGAGGAGGCTAATGTAATGACGGAATGAATCAGTCTCGACATGTTAGCTTCCTCCAGTCGAATCTAAACCACTGCGCCGGGGCTCAGGACCTCCTTCTCCAGTCCATGGTGGAGTTGGACATAGATGTGGCCGTGGCCTGTGAGCCCTACTATGTCCCTTCCCACACAAACTGGATAGGGGACCTGGATGGTGATGTGGCTGTCTTGGCGCAGACTGCGGGGGGTCCTCCACTCTCGATGTTGGAAAGAGGCTCAGGGTACGTGGTGGCAGGACGAGGCGAGCTTGCTATCATAGGTGCGTACTTTTCACCTAACCGCAGCTTAGCGGAGTTCGAGGTGTTTCTCGACTCCATCAGGGCGGCGGTCGGACGATTGGCGTCAAGGCAAATCGTATTCCTTGGCGACCTTAACGCCAAATCTCGGGCCTGGGGTAACCCAGCCACTGATGTCCGTGGCAGAGCCGTCCAGGTGTGGGCCCTCCTCACGGGCCTATCGCTCTTAAACAAGGGGACCACCCACACCTGCGTGCGTCAGCAAGGAGGTTCTGTTGTGGATGTATCGTTTGCCTCTCCCACTATAGCGCGCAGAGTCCATAATTGGCGGGTCATGGAAGATACGGAGACTCTATCGGACCATCTTTATATCTGTTTCGAAGTGTCCTCCATCGAGACGACGACGACCAACGGTTCTAGAGCTCAAAGTCACTTCCCTCGGTGGTCCCTCAGCCGCTTAAATAGGGAATTAGCTGAGGAGGCAGCCATTGTACGACGGTGGATATCGCGAGATGCTCCACCAAACAACAACGTAGATGAGCTAGCCTCTCAAATACGTACTGCTCTTTCTGCGGTGTGCAATGCGGCCATGCCCAGAACCAGACGGAGGCCAAACCGTCGCCAAGTATACTGGTGGACGCCCGCGATAAGGGAATTGCGGGCAGCGTGCAATAGGGCCCGTCGGGCGTTTGTCCGGTGTCGTAGACGCAACGGCCATGACCCAGACCTCGAGGACCAGCTGCGGTCTGCCTATCGTCGCGCAAAAAAGGAGCTGCAGCTGGCAATAAGTCGGGCTAAGAGCGACGCCTGGAAGGAAATCCTCGAGAGTCTGAATCGGGACCCTTGGGGGCGGCCGTACCGTGCGGCGAGGAAAAAGCTCGGTACTCTAGGTGCTCCACTCACCGAGTCTCTGCAGCCAGCATTCCTGCGAAGCATAGTGGAGGAGCTGTTCCCAGACCATCCGGGACACTTACCCCCTACTATGGCCCCTCTCTTCTCAGCTAGGGAGGACATAATTCACGCCCCTCGTCACAGAGGCGGAAATGGGTGTGGCATTGCTGCGGCTGCGGGGCAAAAAAACGGCACCGGGGCCAGATGGAATTCCGGGGCGAATTCTTTTGATTGTTTCGGAATACCTGGAAGGCCAGCTTCGGGAACTGTTCGATCGGTGCATTCTTACCGGACAGTTCCCGAAGCTGTGGAAGGAAGGAAAAATGTGCCTGTTGCAGAAAGCAGGTCGTCCTTCGGAGGACCCCTCCGCATACAGGCCAATCGTGCTGCTTGACGAGGTGGGCAAGGTGTTTGAGAAAATTCTTGCAGACCGTCTCGTCAAGCACTTGGATGAAGTCGGACCTGATCTATCCGACGCACAGTATGGGTTCAGGGCAGGTCGTTCTACCATCGACGCTCTGGCCGCACTAAAGACCCTATCCTCGGCAGCGATCGCGCGAGGGGAGGTCGTCTTGGCGGTTTCACTCGACGTTAAAAACGCCTTCAACACCCTCCCTTTTGAGACCCTAAGAGAGGCGCTCCGGTACCATGAGGTACCTCTTTATCTCAGGAGGGTGTTGGAATCATACCTCGAGGATAGGGTGATTGTATGGGAAGGCGGAGATGGAGAACTCTGCCGCCGTCGCATGAGTTGCGGTGTTCCACAGGGCTCAGTTATTGGGCCTAACCTGTGGAACGTGGGTTTCGACTGGCTGTTGCGGGGACTTCTCCCACCCAGTGCAGGGGTGATTTGCTATGCGGACGACACCCTCGTCACTGTCAGGGCTGGGTCCTACGAGGAGGCGGTACGGCTTGGTGCGGACGCCATGAATCTCGTGGTGAGTCGCATCCAACAACTAGGGCTGGCGGTCTCCCTCTCTAAAACAGAGGCCGTCCTCTTCCATGGACCTAGAAAGGGGCCCCCTAGAGGCGCAAACATCACCATTCGCGTTCAGGGGGTGCAAATCGACATCAAGGCCCAGATGAAATATTTGGGTCTGGTGTTAGACGAAAAATGGAACTTCGGGGCGCATTTCATCCAACTCGCCCCGAAACTGGTAAATACTGCAGCGGCCCTTGGGAAGTTGCTGCCGAACATTGGTGGCCCCGACTCCACTTGTAGGAAACTGTACTCCGGAGTGATACGGAGCATGGCCATGTACGGGGCCCCTATATGGGTCAGTGCCTTAAACGCTGCGAACAGGACCCTGCTGCAAAGGCCTCAGAGAGTCATCGACGTGAGAGCCATCCGGGGCTACCGCACGGTGTCGTGGACGGCGGCCACTCTGCTCGCCGGCGACCCACCGTGGTCGCTTCAAGCCGAAGTTCTGGCAGATGTCTATCGACACCGTGTGGAGCTGAGGGCCAGGGGTGAGCGCCCTAGCTTAGAAGAGGTGCAGCGGATCAGGGCGGTCAGCCACAGAGCTCTCGTCCGCAAATGGGCTAATGAGCTCGAGTCTCCTGTGGCTGGCGAGATGACTGTGGCAGCAATCCGCCCCCACCTAGACCGATGGCTCTCCTGCCGGCATGGGGCCTTGACGTTTCGTCTTGTGCAGGTGCTTACCGGCCATGGCTGTTTCGGTAAGTACCTGCACCAGATAGCCGGAAGAGAACCAACACCTGCCTGTCACGAGTGTGACGCGCCTGTAGACACGGCGCGTCACACCTTAGAAGAGTGCGCGGCCTGGGCGCCACAACGGTACACCCTGGCCGCAATTACAGGATGCGACCTAACGATGCCCAGCATAATCAACGCCATGCTGGACAGCGAGACATGCTGGGAAGCAATTGTCTCCTTCTGCGAATCCGTCATATCGCTGAAGGAGGCCGCGGAGCGCATCAGAGAAGAAGACGTCCATGCAGACGCGCTCCGCCGACGGAGGCCGGGGAGAAGAAGGCGGCGCTTTGCGCATCTTCAACCCCCGCTATAGTGGCCTGGGTGTCCGGGTCGGGGGACCCGGGCATCCGAAATAGGTCCACTTGCCTGAGAGTGCCCCGTGAACCCCGAGGCACCCTGCACTGGCCGAACACCATTCCGCCGGAGCGCCTCAGTCGAATACTAAAGTGATCCTGGGACGCTCCCTCCACGGCGATGAGGGTCTCCCCTGTGTTTTTAGTGAGTAGGTCTGGGTCCTCTTCCCAGGAGTCTCACATAACGTCCCGAGCTCCCCCGAGCCCGGGCGTATGCATGAGCATTTTCACAGGGACAAAAAAAAAAAAAAAAAAGGGTAGGTGTAGGGTAGGTGTAGGGTAGGTGTAGGGTAGGTGTAGGGTAGGTGTAGGGTAGGTGTAGGGTAGGTGTAGGGTAGGTGTAGGGTAGGTGTAGGGTAGGTGTAGGGTAGGTGTAGGGTAGGTGTAGGGTAGGTGTAGGGTAGGTGTAGGGTAGGTGTAGGGTAGGTGTAGGGTAGGTGTAGGGTAGGTGTAGGGTAGGTGTAGGGTAGGTGTAGGGTAGGTGTAGGGTAGGTGTAGGGTAGGTGTAGGGTAGGTGTAGGGTAGGTGTAGGGTAGGTGTAGGGTAGGTGTAGGGTAGGTGTAGGGTAGGTGTAGGGTAGGTGTAGGGTAGGTGTAGGGTAGGTGTAGGGTAGGTGTAGGGTAGGTGTAGGGTAGGTGTAGGGTAGGTGTAGGGTAGGTGTAGGGTAGGTGTAGGGTAGGTGTAGGGTAGGTGTAGGGTAGGTGTAGGGTAGGTGTAGGGTAGGTGTAGGGTAGGTGTAGGGTAGGTGTAGGGTAGGTGTAGGGTAGGTGTAGGGTAGGTGTAGGGTAGGTGTAGGGTAGGTGTAGGGTAGGTGTAGGGTAGGTGTAGGGTAGGTGTAGGGTAGGTGTAGGGTAGGTGTAGGGTAGGTGTAGGGTAGGTGTAGGGTAGGTGTAGGGTAGGTGTAGGGTAGGTGTAGGGTAGGTGTAGGGTAGGTGTAGGGTAGGTGTAGGGTAGGTGTAGGGTAGGTGTAGGGTAGGTGTAGGGTAGGTGTAGGGTAGGTGTAGGGTAGGTGTAGGGTAGGTGTAGGGTAGGTGTAGGGTAGGTGTAGGGTAGGTGTAGGGTAGGTGTAGGGTAGGTGTAGGGTAGGTGTAGGGTAGGTGTAGGGTAGGTGTAGGGTAGGTGTAGGGTAGGTGTAGGGTAGGTGTAGGGTAGGTGTAGGGTAGGTGTAGGGTAGGTGTAGGGTAGGTGTAGGGTAGGTGTAGGGTAGGTGTAGGGTAGGTGTAGGGTAGGTGTAGGGTAGGTGTAGGGTAGGTGTAGGGTAGGTGTAGGGCAGGTGTAGGGTAGGTGTAGGGTAGGTGTAGGGCAGGTGTAGGGTAGGTGTAGGGTAGGTAAGTAGGTAGATAGCGACAGGACAACGTCTGTCGGGTCAGCTAGTTTATTAATAAATAAGTTGCCAGTTCTATTATGACAATCGGACTCCTTATTAATAGTATTTAATCCAAAAATTTTTGATATTTTAATTACAAAAGCATTTTTCAAATACATAATTTACAACTTGATAATTTCTTCTAAAACCGTTGTTTTACGTTATAACTAATACACAGTATAAAAACACTTAGTTTAAATAGCCCTTTTTAAGGCATATTGCACAACATTGTACTCGGGGGCCCAATGGATCAGATATACCCAAAGGGCTTACAATGCTCTGCGTCTCCAACACAACTGTGCGGTCAGGGTGCTGTTGCGACTGCCACGCTTCTGCAGTGCATCAGCTATGTTTGCCAATGCGCGTATTGACAGTTTTGACACAGTATGGCGTAAAAAATCTGCCTCGTTACTTTGCAGGTGGCGTGACAGTCCCAACATCATTCTGTACTCGGCGCCCAAGCAGAAAGCCCGTTTGTGTAGGCATTAGCTGATCGAACAAGATCTGTCTTAGTTATAAGTACTAACATAAGCTAAGTAATATTGTTGCTAACACAGTGGACCTCATTTGTAGTCTCAACAAATAAATTATTATTATTAACAATAACTTAAATTATAAATACGCAAACTGCAGCAGTACGATAGTATAATTACCATGTAAAACTATAATTTTTAAAGGAAAAGTAGCATCAACGTTGAACATTCTACAGGCGTTCATCTTGTCGAATGTCGCTTTATGCAGCCGCATGACATTCTTGCACAGCTTTTTCTCAGCATCTGTAACGTTTGCAGTATTATTGCATTTGGTTGGCGCAGTGGCTGAGCGATTGACTGCTACGCAGCGTGTTGCGGGTTCGATTCCCGCCAAGGGAAAATATTTGTGTGAAGAGCACTTGTGTTTGCCTTGCGTCTGGGTGTTGTTTATCTATATATGTATGTATTTAAAAAAAAATGAATTTGTGAATGTATATCAGCTGTCTGACACTCATAGTACAGGGTCTCCCTAGTTTGGGGTCAGATGGCCCTGTGTGAAATGTCCCCACATATTATTATTATTATTTATTTTAAACAAACAATAAATTATGTTATATATTCTCAGCTCCTTGGCTGGTTTCATCTATCTTTACTGATCGGAGCCAAGTAAATTCATTTGTGTTGCGGGCCTATTTCGTGATCATTAATATAACATCTATAGAATAATTTAGAGACTTTCTGTTATGTCTGTCTGTCTAGTAACTTTAAGCTATGGAGAATGTGCAAGAGATATAAGTAACCGGGGTATCAGATTTTGTTAGTTATAATAAATGGACTGTTAATTTTCTATTACTTGCCTATTTGAATTAAACATTCACCAGTTTCTAAGGAAACTCCTAGTATGTGTAATGATCTTGGTTACTTGTCTTTTGACTGTCATCATATTATATCGACTGCAAGGCCTACGCCGTTTACGTCCAACTGCAACTGCGCGTGACTCTCACTAGGTTATCGGTTGTTAAGGCGATTCTCACACGACAACGCCTACCGCTGCGGAGAAGCGGATTTTGTAGCGGCTACCGCTGCGTAGGGCGGAGGTGGAAAAGCAGATTTTGTAGCGGTGCGCCACGCGGAGAGGCGGTGAGCGCATGTGTCTAGCGAATGATGTGTTTCCGAAATAATCTATTCAACATCAAAGTCCCTAATTTTGAAAAAGTGTAACACAATCTTATCCCTCAGTGATCCGCGCGGTAATGCGGTCGTCTCGCGTGCCAGGCGCCGCTCCTCCGCGCGGTACATCGCGCGGTTGGGCGGAGGCGGCCTGAGCGCCGCTAGTCCGTACCGTCAAGCGGTGTACGTTCTTGTACGTTTCTATACAAGCCCATGCGACGTGAGATCCGTTTCACTGCCAGCCGCGTCTATTCCCCCTTCAAAATCTGTTCACCCCTTTCATCGTGAAAGCATAACAGGCAGATTTACTTTCGCATTTTTAATATTAAAGTATAGTATGGATAAAGAATTACCTGTATCATTAGATTGCAAAATAAGAGCGCATGAGTTTTGAACGTTACTCATCGCTATGTAGAACTTTTCACAGCATGAGCTCAAAATAATTTCAAATATGAAACTCTTGATGGCCCAGATATACAAGAAGATGAG
Organism: Charanyca ferruginea; assembly: GCA_947361185.1. Classification (NCBI taxonomy): domain Eukaryota; kingdom Metazoa; phylum Arthropoda; class Insecta; order Lepidoptera; family Noctuidae; genus Charanyca; species Charanyca ferruginea. The sequence continues at coordinate 6,767,108 of OX376060.1, forward strand.
GGAAACCCATGCTGCGTGCTGTCAAAGGATTAAATACCGTATGAGAAACTACGACAGAAAAAAATATTCTTAAAAATATATTAAGTATCTCTCTTCTTTTCTCTTGCCTGCTCTTTTAATTAAATTATCGTTTTAAAACTATACTTATCGGAAATTACAACGTGAGCACAATAAAATAACGTGACGTAATAGCGTGTACAATTTCAAAACAGTTTTCAGGCAGCGTTTCAGCTTTGGGTAACAAGAAATAAGCACCCTTTTATCTAAGACAAAAACTTGTTCCTAAGACGCCCAATATTGCAATTGCAAATCGACAATATTCATGACTCAAAATTCTCGTAATTTATGTGATTTTCCAGTGTGATTTTATTTACATGACTTTAAATTAAAAATAAATTAAGAAATTGTGACCTATCTTTAACTTATGATGAAACCGATTGATTATTGAATAATAACTTTATCTATCCTCCCTTAAAAGAAAGCTTATCACACACTCACATTTCACATACACATACCCACTACACACACACACACACACACACACACACATGCTATACTATTCATTTCAAGATACTATAAAATCACAATCATTCATATAATTGTCTGTCTTAACCACCACCGTAAACTAACAGAAATGTCACGGCTGTAATATGTAAATAGACTAGCGACCCGCCCCGGCTTCGCACGTGTGCAATGGTGATACTAAATGTACTACAGAATGTCTTTATATACAACGTTCACAGATTTTTTTGTCATTAAACAACACAAACATGTTTTCTTTAGAACTTACTCTTGAAAGAGCGACATATAATTGGCCATGTGAAAAAACACTCAACGCTCAAATCTAAGTGCCAGCCGCTCTACTTCCGCTTTTTAACACTGTGATATCTTCTAATATATTGATTTTAATGATATGCTGTAAAGGGCAATTTTGATCTACATGAAATGCGCAACGTACCTAAGACATTTAATTTGGTAAGGAATAAAACTGTATTGTTTAAAATAAAGTAAGTAACCCATATCTTATTTGTAATAATATGTAAAAGATAAAAATGGTTCCTGTGGGGTATCCTTAAGAGATAAACATATACCATCGCGGACTTCTTTTTCAATCTTTTTAAGATATACAATTCCGTAGTATATTAATTTGATATATCTCGTAAGGTTTAGCCAGCGTTTGCAATGTAAGCGCACAAAAATATGTTTATTACGACCTCACATTACTCTTGGAATTTCTCGGTTTTCTTCTACTATAATATGCATGTATTATACCTATAATCCTTCCTGTTGAATCACTCAATCAATTAAAAAACCCGCATCAAAATCCGTTGCGCAGTTTTAAAGATCTAAGCATATGTAGGGACAGACGCGGTGGGGGACTTAGTTTTATAATATGTAGTGAAGCCGCAAAATCTCTGACTTCTAAGATACAGGTCTGCGTACCTAGTTTAGGAGCTCGGAAAGCTGGCAATAATTTTAGACGCGGTTGTACAACCCACTGTTTCCATATGCTGTGGTCTGTGTTGTTGTATACAAATAAACTTATTATTAGTGTTTTTAATTGTACACTCTTTTCGCCAGATATATCCTAGTGCCAGGTATGGTCAACCGGGCACAAATCCACAAACACATTCCTTATCTACTATCATCATTACTTTCAGCAGTTGCGTCTGTGTGTACAACTATGTTCACTTGGAATTGGACGTGGGCTTCCCACGTGAGCAAAGCTAGTTTTAAAATAAATACTCACAGTAGCAGAATCGCCCAATAAAGAAGCTATTTCAAAAACTTCTAGTGTTATTTGCAATTTCATTAAATCGTGGTAGAAAAACTCGATGGTGTGAAACACAATCTGGAATAAATAAGAATATCATTTTTTTGGGAGACGTAATGAACCATGTTTTTTTCTGTAAAGCGAAAACGTACCATTTGCTGGTAAGAAATCTTGTAGATACTATAACACTCCACAATGTTCACGTAAGATTGAAACATTCTGTTGCAGTATTTAACTTTGTCTCCAGGGCCTGTCTCGTTCAATTTTTTTGCTTGAATATTCCATAAACTAACTTTTTCTCTCAATAGCATAATTAGTCTGATAGCATAAACAATGTTTAAATCAAAGCACATGATAGGTCAACCACAGAAGAAATAGAAACAAGGAAGCCTAAGTTTAACATAAAAGTAAGTGACAACATAAATATTAAAACTGGGGACTAAGATGATAATGATCCAGTTCCAAATGATGTATCGCTTGAAACTCTTCTTCTCGTTAAGAAATCTGTATATGTCTTGAAGTTTTAATACAAAAGAAATATTATTTTTCGTTTGTAACACATTGACGCAGTAATTTATTGTAAATCCGATAATGTATAATAACGTCAACGTTTGAGTTGATGAATGTTAAATTAATGTACTTTTTTATAGTTTTGTCCGAATACAGCTCATAGGCACGATATATGAATAGAAAAATGGATATAAATGTACCCCACAGAGACACCAATTTCACTATCACGCTGTTGGGATATACGAAATTGTCCTTGATACGGTACTTAGGACAAAGCAAAACATTGTGGATTAGGTTTAACGGCAACAGCATTAACTGCACATCTTTGTCAATCAAATTGTCCAAGGGAACGTTGAAACGACAGTTCTTTCTTCTGTTTAAATGTTTTTTAAAGTTTAAAGACATCATTTCGTTTAGGTTCTATAGGCACAAGTGAACAACTGAGTTTTTCTACAGAAATTCGTTTTGTAAAACAAACAGTTCACTATTGCTTGGTGAAATTAAAAGTAAAGAAAAAACCATTAATAATATTAGTCTGGCCCGGTAACCTTTAAAACAATTATGAAAAAACACAGAATCTTTATTTAAGACTGTGGTTTTTGATAGATGTGGATCGATGTGGACGTTGCTAATATTTGACCTAAATTCAAGGGCAGATACAAGAACTTTTCAATTTTATAACTCATTAAACTTTCAGCACTAATTTATATATTATTATATTTAATTTATTCGGTATATACAAACATAGATTACTCACGGTTGTTTAAGGAGTAGGCAGAAGCTATAGAACGCTATATGCTTCGATTTTTATTAAACTTTTTTTTTATACCTATATTATTATATCTGCAGTTCTATTCTCTAAATATCTTCTTCGGTAAATAAATAAATGAATAAATAGGAGGACATCACAAACACGGCCATCTGACCTGACACTGATACAAATATACAAATAGATACGTACATAGGTAAACAGCAACCAGACACAAGGTAAAACCAGTACTCATCACACAAAGGTTTGCCTTCAGCGGGAATCAAACCCGTGACCCTGTGTAGTAATGTGGGTAAACTGAGCTTGAGGTGTTCTGTCATTCCACCAGTTGATACTAGGAATTGACAGCTAAATTCACCGAGTGAGATTTTTACACAACCAATTTACTGGTTAACACGATTCCCCTTGGTAAGACTGGTTGTTTGACTTTCTGGCTTTTGGCTACCCATAACTGTCAAAGTTCTATGAATGACTAGATCATAATCCTTCTATATCTGTCTTATCTTATCTTGTAGCCTCTGCTTGTGGTAAGCTACTCACCGGCTGAACAGCGATTAAAAATATGAAACATTTACAGGGATTAACATGAAGTGTTGGTTGAAATAAAACTTTTCTTAATTTTGTCTCCTCAATTACCTTTAATTAAAAGTTCACACGTAGATAAATACACACTGCTTCAATGCACTAAACCAACACTTGTCATTTATAAGAGGTTACATAATTAATATGTGCTTACTTACACCGAGTGTGTTAACTTTACTATGACATCACTGGACCTGCCTAACGGTCAGGATCGCCCTGTGTGGTCTGTAGAGGAACGCTTCTGGTGCAGCTGTGCAGCCTGTGCTCGAAGTCCGCTTACAAAGTTAAGCAATTATGCAGACAATCTTATTCGATGAGCTGGTGCATATTCTCACGGTTTTATGGTTTAGGTCGAGAAGACCATTTTATTATTTTATATTAATGTTTATGTTATATTTATCCTAATATTGGAACCCTGCCAAAGAAAGAGAAAAAGTATTCAGGTTTTATAACCGCATGGTCATTAAGACACGAAGTAGCTTTTTAATGGTATTTGTTAATACTAACAGTGATTTATCATTCCATAGCATTTCATTTTAACCCTGGTTCCTCTCCTTGTCCGACTTATATGTTTGGGTTCTGTTTTAACCCTTTTTTAAATATATTTATTTTTATTGCGCGTACTCGTATGGACCGCTTAATTGTAAAAGATCGCCATTTTTTACTACGTTCCGTACATTCGTTCAAGACTTCAAGTTGTCAATCTAAATTAATTATTCATTCTAAATTGAACATAGTATATTAAATTAAATAGATATTAGATCTAGTTATATATTGCAGTTAAAGTTAATTATTTATTTGTTATTTTATTATAATTGTTATGTTTTTTAATATTCTTTTAAGGAAATCGATGCGACTCGAACGCCGTCTTCTGTTAAAACTATTAAATTGATGTTTTGTAGCTTGTTGCGTCAGTAAATAAATAAAATAAATAAATAAATAAATCTTGGGACAACTCACACACGGTCATCTGGTCCCAAGCTAAGCAGAGCTTGTGTTATGGTAACCAGACAACTGATATACATACTTATATAATTTATAAATACATACATATTATAGATAAACACCCAGACACAGAACAAACAATCATGCTCATCACACAAAGTTTGTCCTGGGTGGGAATCGAACCCACGACCTCCGGCTTAGCAGTCAGGGTCAGTGACCACTAGACCAACAGGCCCGTCAGTAGCTACTATAGACATTCGCCGTAAGAGGGCGTTGCTTTAATTAGCAGTTTTTTAATTGTTACAATCTTTTGTTAATTTGTTTATCATTTCTACATACCTTAACCACCTAGGAATACTCAATTTTCATAACTACATTTTCTTTTGGTCCAGTAATCACTCATGGAAATCCATGAGTGATACCGTATCTACGTAGATACTTACTGTACCTATTAATATTTCTTAGATTTCATTATATTCTTTTAAATCTCAAAAAACACTGAATATCATTTAATACTTTGTGTAAGTGTTTTTCATATTGAGGTATCAGAGTAAGGTAAAAATGTGGATGACCTAATTTTATTATTTGTAATCCATTAGCAAATTGGATCTTGTTAAAACATAACTTTAGTTGGTTTAATGTGTGTTCGGAAAGTAGGTGGAAAAATCAATATTGACTAGCTTTCTGTTATTGACAACGAAGGTCAGACTGTGGACCTTTTCATGCAGCGATGTCTTTTGTTAAATTACTTAGGACCTTTGCTGGACCTGTTGCCATGACACACCACTTTCTAGCTGCTCAAATAGAATAACACGGCTATGATCTCTGATAAGACATGAGTGTGTTAGATCAAACGTAGTACTGAGTACACATAAACATGTATCGCTTTTACTTCTTTCATATCCTAACACCCAGAATATTTGTACACCTACAATTCACCAGTAATGTCCTAAGTCTCAGGTAAATGAGGTTAGCCAATTGCCATTCGTTGAGCCGGTGTGCCTAGTTTGCTACTGAGAATGAAAAATCCAATAACACTCTTCCCGAATCGGGAATCGAACCCAAAACGTCATTTTAAGCAGACGTTGAAATCATTTGACTAGAAGCAGAGCCTTTCTGATAGCACAATTACAATAAGTTAAACAATTTAAAAGCATTTCCCCATCAGACATGTTCCATAAGAAACTAAAGCTATTGTCTTTGTTTTTAACCAAGACTAATCTATTAAAGGCCGATATTGCCAGCGTCAGATATATTTCATCTGTGGAATAAGTTGACGTGTGGCAATTTTTTCATACTGTAAAACTGTCTAAAATACAAATGATACTCGCAGAAAAAGACTTATGCTAGGTAAAGAAGTTTGTTCGAATTCACCCAGTTACTTCATTAGAATAATCGTGTGTTATTCATTTTACCAATTTAATTCGTTGCACGAAATTGTAAACATAATAAATTATTCGTCCGGACTAACTAACGATATCGTAATTATATTCTTATAGAGTCATCGTTACAAGCTATTCATTAGTCAGTTCACTTTCTACTTGATCGGTTTTAATGATACCATTCTAACGAAAAAAGACTTTATTCATTCCTACCATTAGAGTAGTAAACAAAATAAACATGTCACAAAAAATATTGCTAAACGAGGATGTGTTAAGTATTTGCTACCCTTTTTACTATTTCAAGACAATCTTCTGCGTGCGCGATTATAATATCAATGACAATTATGTTCGAAAGGTTTCTAAAAAAAATATCCTCTGTACTATATTCGGGAACTAGCTTCTGCCCGCGACTTCGTACGCGGATCCTGTTGCTTATGCCAGCGACAACGGGGTTGGCAAAATCGAAGATCTGAAACGTCTGATGTCGAATTCTAAGAGCCCGGGGACGGGACCACAACGGGATGTGCAAGACGATTCGAGACGTTCAAAAAGTACAATTTTGAATCATACCTCCGATGGCGGAATATGTGGCGTAGTCAATCATAGGAGTATACGTAAATGCACTCCGTTCCTTATCAACCCAAGAAAGGTCGCCATGCCCTATGGCTATATCTTGAGACACATCCGATTCTTCAGATGACATCGACATTCTGTTCAGAGAATGTCGAAGTCGATCAGAATTCAAACGTTCGTTGCGCTCTTCTTCTGTCTCTTCATGCCGTACTCCAGCAATTTTTTCTCTTTCACTTTCTAACTGATTATGAATATTTTGTTGTGTGCGTGTTCGGAACAATGTATGATAATCTCGATCAGCAGTTAGTCGCGCATTACGTTCCGCACTTGTCTCTAGAGACCTAGAAGCAGATGCGTAGATACGCTGAGAACTCAAGCGCAATTCTTTATCCGTGCAGTCGTGCACCATATTCTTCACTGGTCTCTAGAGACCTGGATGTAGATGCCTAAATACGCTGAGAACGCAGGCGTTCTTCGCGATTTGAAGAGGTTTCCACGGAGCGAGTTGCAGTCTGATGTTCTCGAACAACATCAAGTCTCTCCTGACGCTCTTCAGTAGATTCTTGGGAACATATGATCCTGAATCTTTTAGCTCCTTTGGAACATTGGGAAAGATTTGACCTCTTTCTAGGCTTGGTTATAGTTTTATTGTGAAGATACCTGATCAATTTAAATTTAAGTGACTGCTCCCCTGCGTTAGCGGGTAGGGATAAATGGAAAAGGAAATTAAACACTTAAATAACATAAGCCCAAAGGCATATTTATTCAATAAAATAAATAAATAAATGGGAGTTTTGGTCAGTAGAGTCAAATTTTCAATGATATACCATCGTCATCAAAAATCAGTCCTGAACTGTTACCGCCTTCACCGCGTGGAGGTACTCCCACCTTATTATAATATACAGTGAAATTAGTGATAGCTTTACAGTGAAATTTTAAAAATTACAGCTTTGATTTCCACATCAGATGTTTTTGATCTTCGATTTTTATAAGTCAACAGGAAATGCTCATCAGACCGAACAACGTTTGCTAAGATGTCATTAATATATGTGTTATGGTGTAGCTGGGCTCTTGGAGTTCCACAGCAGGTGTTCCAGATCTTCAAATTTATTCTCTCAGCAGAAAATGCTCATTACGTGGAACAATTTTTGCTACGGTACCATTCTTGTATCTAGGGCATCGAGAACCGGCCCTATTTTAGGAACCGGTTCTTTCGGTTCTAAACTCAAGCCGGACCCGGGTACCCGGTTTTTTCGGTTCTTTCGGGTTTTTTCATAAATTAAAGTTGAAAAGGTATGCTTTTCAAGGCTATCTTTTATATAGAATTCCTACTATCAAAACAAATAAAGGGAAAGGATCTAAATAAAACACACTTTATTGGTAAGCATATTTATATTGATTTTAATATCTTTGGCATAATTTACATTTTGCTTCACTTTTTTTTTGTGTTTCTCAGAAAGTAGTGCAAAACAGAGGCCTTGTCTCCTGCCTTATTAATCACCTCTTCGAAATCCATTCTTTTGTATTTTGTTCAGGAATGCAGTCAATCGAAAGATGCGTCTGAAATCCAATAAACTTTCTTAGTAAATTTAACCAGTGTAATTTAGTCCCGCCTGAGCAACGCTGTTATTTTTTATGATTATTTAGTTTAAGTTACCCACTAAGCAATAAGTAGTTTAATGTAACATGCGCCACGTGCACGTGTTCTCCCAAGTGCCCAAAACTGAAATATTACCTACTTTGATTTGTGTTGTATAATTTAAAAAACTCACAATATTATCAGATTGAATGCCAAAAAACAAAGTAATGTGAGAAAAAATAAATAAATAATAAAAAGGTGTAACAAACTTTATCATGTCGTTGTCCAGCCAAGTCTGACCTAGTTATTATTCTATCTATTCCGTCCAATATGTTTCTTTCACAAGAGTGAAGGCGTAATACTTAATTAATAGCATTTAAAAGAAGTATTCTCAATTGACTGATAAAAAAAATAATAACAATCATTAAGCATTAATATTTTAAGTCACTTGTCAAATCAGCGTCAAAAACAAAACACCCACTCACAACGTTTGTTTTTGTCGAACTAAACAAAATGGCGACAGCGCGTCTACCAGTGTTGCCAACCAGAGGTTGTTAATATATCCTGGCGAATATACCTTAATGTTGCCGAATCCCTTTAAAAGTTTTAAGTTTCTTAAACATATATCAATAATATTAAAATTATAACGTTATTTATTAATTTAACAGTGAAATAACAGTATTTATTCTGTTTGGATAATAACTTGATATTTAGCATCAAGAGTATTATAGAGATAATATTATTTCTAAATTTATTTTAAGAGAGAACCGAAAGAACCGGAACGACCGGTTCTTTGTTTTCCAGAACCGGTTCTTTCAAGGACCCTTAGAACCGGGATTACCCGGTTCTTCTGGAACCGGGAAAAACCGGTTCCGATGCCCTAGTTGTATCTCCTATAGTTTAGCTGGTCTGTTACGGTTCTGCATCAGGTGTTCAAGTTTCCAAGATTAATTATAGCCTATATGTTGCCCAGACTTAATACCTATACAACAACAAAAAAATGATTCAAATCCGTCCAGCAGTTCCGAAGATTAGCGTGTACAAACAAACAGACAAACAGACAGACTTTTTTTTTTGGATTCGTGCTCTATTACTGTTTCTAGACCCCCCTCAATAATTATTTTTTTAATATATTCAATGTACAGACACAGTTTTTTTACTGTTTTATTATATAGATTGTATTATGGTTTACCTGTTCATCTCAACTATGAAATACGCCAGTTTTAGTTTGACCCAGTATATACTTACTTACAATATTATGTATAGCGAGTTTCTATTACAATTCTCTGTAGTTTCCATGGTTAATTTATATCAAAGTAATGCAAGTGTTCATTTGCTATCAACTATGCATGAGATCAACCGATACCTCTATTGCAACAAAGATACTAAGAAGTTCAAGCTCATTGCTCATACGTCAGTTTTTTCTGTTTGGTTGTGTAATTTCACTTTTTTGGCCTACAAACTATTGTTTGACAAACATTGGCCCCGGATGAGAGTTGTATATGTAACTGTAACGCTTTTCTTAGATCTGGAAATACTTAATATAGCCATATTTATTTATATTATAACTTGCAAAACAAGAAAGTGGAACGATGATATAGAAAAAAATCATGTATGGAATGATAGTGACGATGTAACGATTGATATAGATTCAAACTTGAAAGACATGCATCATGCGTTGAATTCACTTATTGAAGCTTGGAATCTGATTACAGAAACTGCGGGTTTGAAAGTAAATACAAATGATACTAAGGCAGACATAAATAACTATTACTTAGCATATACTTTGACTTGGCTATGATTCCGGAAGTAGGGCAGCAGCGGCTTCCGTGTACTTAACAACTTCACTGCGATCCCCAAGACGCCTGCCAAGCGTAGGGATTATAGCAACCACCCCGCCCCTTTCCCCTGGGAAGTTCTGTGTTCAACAGTGGACGTTTTCCACCTGATGATGATGATGATGATTCCGTCTCTGTCTTGCAGTTATAGATTTACTGCAAGACTAAGAGAGAAGAGAGAGATAGGAAGAATGCTTACCCAAAGTACGTGCTAATTAACTCGATCTCATATAACACATGATATATGAAATACCTTAAATTGTAATGTAAATAGCATAAAGATATAATCGTTTTAAGTTCGATATCTATACAAATTCAATATAAAATGTTTTTGGTGATTGTAACAATACAAGTGATTCCACAATATTTTCAGGTGATGTTACATTTCATTACAACGTTCATGATGAGTTTGGTATATGTGACTGTTTCAATAGTTTGGTTGAAGGGAAAATTCGTTAGTATTAACTTTTTTTTAATCTTAAAAGTTTTTGAAGTAATGGTGACGATTTTGTTGTTAATGAGCTAAACTGATTTTTTTGTGTCTGAAAAGAAAGAAAGACAGAGCGTGGTTTAGAGAAAGATATAGGCGTATTAAACGCAAAATCTGACGTGACGTTACATTTCCTCCGCAATGACATTATTTTTTTCTCTTTAAACAAACAAGAAAGGGAAGGACATAAATAAGTTGATCTAAAACTTTTATACAAGTAGATGGCATGTCAAAACGTATTCATTAAATATGCGATGAAGTTCGAGGCAAGCACTTCGTTTTTTTCTGTCATCGTTAGTCAGAGATACCAATTCTCTTATAAAAGTTTAGTAAGTGAACGAGAAAATCGGCACGAATCGCTGTTATGACCACCGATAGTTTCATTTCATTTTCATTGTGGTCAAAAGCGAAAATACTAATATATATATATATTTTTGTTTTTTTTTTGTAATTTACAGTACGACTATGACCTGGCGGTTAGCCACACATTAGGAATATCTATGATTTTGCCGAAGATGATCATGGTAGAAATGGCACTGTCTTTGAGTTGCGAAGCATTTTACACCGAAGTAGCAAAAGCCAAAAGTAATATTGTACTGAAATTATCACAAGACAGTAAGTATGAACTAAACAGGATTAATTGAATCCTGGAAGATTAAGTAGTGGTCCGAGATCCTAGAGTCAGCAAAGTCACGTTTTACCCACAAAATATTAATAACTCTCCCGACCGAATTTCGATCACGGTGGCCATTCTCAATGAAGATTAGTCAAGTACTCAGGAGATATTACGGTGCACAAGTGTTTCCGCAAACACAAGTGCACTCTCTCTTCCCTCACTCTCATAGTCCGATGGGACAGCAATCCGGCACGACCGGAGAGAGATCAGACGCAAGCTTTACGTGATTTTCGAAGCACGGGGGCACCGCCAACTTCCAAACACTGGGCCACTATAAAAAAATATTTTTTTTCAAAACAGAGCGAATTAACAGTTAAGATGGTGTTGCTGGAACCCTTTTCAGGAATCAGGTAGACTTTATGTTAAATTAAAAAGACTCTCTATTCTAAAAAATGCAGTCGTGCTTGAATGTTGAAGGTTTGGCTAGTCTATAGGTACGTGACTGTTCACCTATGGATTAGCCAGATGATGGTGTGGTATGGTTAAAGATAAAGACGTATTCAATATAAAAAAATGGTCAAGTGCGAGTCGGACTTGTGCACCGAGAGTTCCATACAAACTAGTTTTAAAAAAAAGTATAAAAATACTTTGGCAGCTATTTTTGTGTGATGTAGCTAATTTACGGTTTTCGGATTGTTTTCTATATTTGTGATACATAACATTGTTTCTTGTCAAACTTCATGATTCTGGGTCAACGGGAAATACACTATAGGTTTTGATTTTCTTAATACTCATTCCAACTTGATATTTCCACGCGTTCCTGAGAGGGTCTTGATAGAGGGACAGACGGACGGACAGAAAAGTGATCCTTTGAGGGTTCCGTTTTTCATTTTGAGTTACAGAACCCTAAAAATGAACGTAAACGTCACATCTTAACTTGTGGATGTGGAGTGATGATGTGGAGAGAGGATGTGTGTGTGTGTGTGTGTTCAGAGCTCTACTAACTATAGAACTCTGTGTGAAGAAGTTTTTTCGGGGAAGAACTATCGCTCTGCCTACTTCTGCCACAAAACCGCGTCGCTGTGTATCGGTTTTCTCTGAGATTATAAGTGGCCGTGTTATTACGGGCCGTTACCTCGTTAGCCATTAAATTACTGAAAAAAAACGCGTATGTCATTATCTACTTTTATTTGATTTCAGTATCAACAAAAAGAAGATGGATGAACATTCAACGTGTTTTAGATACGGATATCCAAGAGATGACCGCAACTGGAGGGTTCCCAGTAGGCGCTGCCTTCATGCTGCAGTTCATCAAAACTATCACTGCGTACACTGTTGTATTGCAGTTTGCTTTTCTGTGATTGTTTTAAAGCTCGAAACCTAAAAATGTGTAGTGTAGTGCCGGCCGCGAACCTTCCCATTTTTACTCGCGGATGTCGAAGAAGGCGTTAGAGAGATATTGTCCAGAGGATGGGCAGCAGCGTCCTTTTGAACCTTGTGTATTTTACCAAAAAAGGTATAGTTAAACAGAAAATACATACACCTAGTTCCAGTTAATTTTTGCTTTCCTGGTAATTTACTAAGATGTGTTAACAACAAAATTAAAATTATAAAAATTGTGGAATGTAGGGTTGCTGGTGAAATAAAATGCCCCGTTGACGTTTAGTCATACATTTATTAATACTGGCAACTATGGTAAGGTTACAGATAATTAACAAATGGCAACCCTAAGTGAGGGATGAAAGGGACTGCGTGGCTATCGCCCTTCAAACCTCCCTAACTGGCTAGTTCCTGAAGACCGCTAGGCTATCGAACAGGAACTAGTCTTACTTAGGCACAGAATTGGCTGCGTGGCTACCGAACTCTGTTCCTCTAGCTAGTCGAATGACAAAATGTACCGGGCGTCGCTCCTTATAAAGCTCGCGAGGCTTGTATGTGTGCACAATATCTACACGTATTCGTTAGTAGTTGTGATGTGACGATTCACGAGCTGCGCCGGCTCACGCTGGTGCGTTCGTTGACCATAGATGTCGCCGAAGATGGACAGTATTATGACATGCAACACTAGATGGCGTTACTAGTTCGTTACAGGAATAAAATGTCAAAAACACAACAATGTAGATTATAGCAGTCATAAGTACCTACGAACAGCTTTTCTAAACATAGACTTAAATTAAACATGGCATTGCTTATAATGTATGCATATTTCTGTTTAACTATACCTTTTTTGGTAAAATTTCCAAGGAAATGCCGCTAGGGGCGCTAATCACTACACCAAAATAAATAAAAACGGGGCGAGTGGAACACTTTAATCGAAAGGGGCAAGATCCAAGGGAACAGAGTGTAAACCGTAACTAATATTAGTAGTGAATTATGAAAATTAATAACCTACTAATATTCAAGTCGAATTTGTAAATTAGTAGATGCAGATATTTCGAGTAACCAGATCATTCGCAGTCGCGCATCACTAATAATACACATCATCATAATACATATAGTTAAGTACTCTCTGAAATTTTTATGTAGCTTCTCGTATAATGAGATCTCCGAGGTATATCAATGGGCTGATACATCGAACCTGTCGGCCTAGTGAAGTCAGTTTGTTATGTCTTTATAGACTAAATCAGGCCATTATTGGCACACTGCAGGGCAAATTTCTCTTTTCATTATAGAAAAAGCACAGGCAATGATTGACGCTAGCTCACGGCGTATTGGACATTTCAGACTCGTATTAATATGTATAAGTCTAGACCTCTTCACGTCATTTTCCTTTAACGACCTCAGTGATGTCCAGGAAAATCATAAAATGTATGTATGTATGAATTAATAAAGACACATACTTACCCGGTACCTATGACGAACAAGCAACTTCATTTACCTACCACTAATTAGAAATTCACAAAAGAGAGCAGATTAATTGCTATTTTAGAGAAAGACAAGTTATGTATATATTTTATTTTAATAATCACATTTATTTATTTCATCATTTTGGGATATGACGGATGGATTGGAAAGATAATGACTCAGGCAGATAATAACTAATGAATTACAATAATTTATTTTAGAGTAAATGTATATTCGATGTTAGTAGCAGTACACTCAAATCTATGTTAGTTACAAAAATACGGTATACGGTGCTGCGCTCCAAGACACAGATCATTGACGTCACTCAAAAAGCAGCCAAGCTTATGTGGGACAGCGCCGGCCACATCTTCCGCAGATCATGGGCTAAAACGACCACAATGTGGGTCCCGGAAAACGGCCAGCGACATCGAGGTAGATCTAGGCAATGAGGCATGGCTCAAATGTTTGTATCTATCGTTATAATTACGTAACTTGAAAATGTGTTTTTTGCGTGTGTAAATATTACAGTAATTTTGGTTATTAGGGTAGGATTTTTGAAAAAGGTTTGAAGTCAATAGGACAATCCGTTCGAAAGACATAAGAAAAATTGTAAAGGTAAAATTGTAAAATCAGAAAATTGCGGCCCGTAACGTAGCTAACTTCACGTGTAATCTGATAATCTTGCGGGCAATCCCAAATTAAATTCAATGTTGTTTCAAGAGAACCGAATTACGTGACTGCATAGTTGACATTGGTATCATATTGTGATTACATTAAATTTAAAATTAACTTGAAGGGTAAGCCTGCAGAACACACCATAATGTTGTCCAGACAGTAAAAAAAGTCAGCCGGTATATAATATATTTATATCATCCGCCTCAGGGATAACTTGTAATTATCTACTTAATATTCACCACAAAAAAAAATATCAAGTCACTATATAAAACATAGAAACTACCAGACGGTGAAAAATATAGAACAATATAATGTAGAACGGTGATGAGCAGTGCTGTTCCGTATAAAACTGCCTGAGTCAATGTAGATCTAGTTGGCTTGAGGTGAGCTGTCAATCCTTAGCATGAGGTGGTGTGAAAGATCACTTTACCAAAACTTACTGAAGAATATTATTTTTGAATAGGATAGCTGCTGTTATATATAGTGAAAGCATAACTGTACTTTATATCAGCCTATTATTTCACACAGAGGATATCTTGAATATTAACTACCACTATTCCTTAACGCGATTTCAAATTCGTATTATTAAATACTAGCACTTTGCCCGCGACTTCGTCCGGGTCATTTTCTCAAGGATCCCTAACTTTTTGATAATGGAATATAGCCTATAGCATTCAGGGATAACGTAGCTACCCATTGGTGAAAGAATTTTTGAAATCGGATGAGTGGTTTCGGAGATTACCCCCTACATACAAACAAATTTTACCTCTTTATAATATTAGTATAGAAGTATAGATATGCTCATTGTAACCAGAAGAGTTACGAATACAAGTGTGGATAGAAAGGAAGGCCAAAGAAAAGATGGATGGATTGTGTGAATAATTAATGAATGACAAAGGAGTCAGTGAAAGCATGACAGTAGACTGGACGGAATGGAGGAAGAAAACATGCAACACAACCCCAAGTAACATGGGACAAAGGCAGGAATGACTATACCCGTTATGGTCAGGGGTTATTTTATTATTAAAAAAACACCCATCACTCAGTATCGTTTATTACCCTTACAGAATTATAGAAACGCAAACTGTAGCAACACAGAAGTATAGTTAGCACATAATGTTATAATTTTGAATTTAATTTTTAGGCGGTTAACATTCTTGCATAGTCTCTTTTCGTCATAATAATATGTAATGTGAATGGGACTTAGAATCTTTTATATAACTTTAATAAAACAACAGCAGTAGACACCTTCGACGAGACAAAAGACATAATCCGGCAAAAAGATACTGCTGTTAAAGACATACCTGTCAATATCTGCCTAGCCTTTTCACAACTATATTGGGTCGACTTCCAGTATACCTGGATGCAGCTGAATACCAGTGTTTAACATGGAGCGACTGCCTATCTGATCTCCACGACAAAAGTATTGAGTTGCACGATACCCCTTGGTAAGTCTGGTTGTCAGGCTTCCATAACGACTGACAAAGATCTATGAATGAGAACTGGGATCAACGGCTTGACGTGTCGGTATGATATGGATGGTCACCCATCCACGGAACAAATCCAGCAAGTGTAGCTTAACTTTGGCTATGGATTATGGCTAGCTTAGCTTTGCAGCCCTCGTTAAAGACTTACCTGTACAATTTGAATTTGAAATGAGTGCGCAAGTATCTTGAATATTCGTCACGGCTATGTAGACATTCTCAGTGTAGGGTCAATGCGAATTGTAATGCCAAACATTTCAGTATCTAAAGTTAAATAAAATGATAATATTACGCATACAACATACAGTGAATATATTAAAAAATAAAGATACATGGTGAAGAAAAAACAATAATTGGCGTTAAAGGTAAAGTACTTAGGTACATGAAAATAAGTAGAGTGGTTACAATAAAAAAAACATCTTATCAGGGACTGCTATCAGGATCTGTAAGAGTAGAAAGTTTCAAAACTAGGAGAGAAGTGCAATCTAAAAGTCAACGTGGAGCCGGAGAAACAACAGAAATTAAACTGTTCATTTCGGTTTCAAACATTAGAGCAATAACTAAATGCACTTCAGTTATTATGTTATATTTTGTTTACGGAACAGTACAACAACATTACAGAAATGCAAACTGTAATAACACAAAAGTATAGTCCGCCAGTAACTTTAAAATTTTTAATGGTAACATAGCATCAACGTAAAATATTCGACAGGCGTTCAGCTTGTGGAATGTCGATCGATGCAGGCGTTTGACATTCTTGCATAACCTTTTCTCGCCATCTGTAATGTTTACAGAAATTATTATTCTTATACACATTTATTATTCTTACATGAACGACACTACATTTTCATACGAGATTACTAAAACATCCCTTGATTTGCTTAGACCATATCTGAAGAACAGACAGGTTAAAGTTCAGGTGAACGGCGTAAACTCATTGGGTTCTAAAATGACGATGGGCGTTCCTCAAGGCTCGATATTGGGGCTGGTTCTATTTTTTGTGTATATAAATAATTTACCCCAATTACTTCAAAACCAATCGAAGATGGTGTTATTTGCAGATGATACATCATTAATTTTTAAAATAGACAGGCGTTCTCAAAATTTTGGCGATATCTCTATACTTCAGGTCTAAAATTGGTTCATGATAAACCAAATGAAAAAAAAAATCAAATGTATTAGATTTACTTTACCAAATATGAGAAGTAGCAAATATGATCTTATATTAAATGGAGAAAAACTGGAATTTATTAATCACACGGTTTTCCTGGGAATCATGCTAGACGAGAAGTTACAATAGGGACCACATGTAACATTTCATCAGCGGTTAAGCTCAGCCGCTTACGCTGTTAGAAAGATAAGACAGTTAACAGACATCGAAACTGCTCGTTTGGTCTATTTTACCTACTTTCACAGCATTATGTCGTATGGCATTTTACTGTGGGTTGGGCTGCTGACATTGAATCCATTTTTATTTTACAGAAGAAAGCTGTCAGAGCCATTTATAATCTACGTCGCTGCGAATCTCTTGGACAACTTTTTAAAAAGATTAATATTATGACAGTGCCCTGTCAATTTATTTATGAAAATATTATGTAAACTTATTTTGTTGTTTGGTTGTAATATTATTACAACCTGGGAGTCTTTAAGTCAAGAGTAAATAGGTTACTTCTGGGCAAGCGTGGTCCATCTTAGACCGCATCATCGCTTCCCATCAGGTGAGATAGTGGTCAAACGTATACCTATCAATAGATTTAAAAAAAAAATATACATATTTTTAATAAATTAAGTGATCGACGTAATTTAAATATAAGAAATAAAGATAAAATAGCTCAACCATTTTTTAGACTAAAGAACACACATCTTTTATGGGGTACTCTGTTAAATATTACAACAAAATACCTTGTGATATGTTTAAATTAAATGAAACAAAATTTAAAATATACATTAAAGGTAGAATTTGCTAACAAGCACATTATTAGTTAGAGGATCATATCCAAGATAAGAATGCTTGGGAACATGCTGGTCTGGCTTCATAGGACAATCTACAGTCTAGACAAAATAAAAGTGATTGTTAATTCAAACTACAAAATTTAATACTTTGTATATATGTATAAATATATTATTCTTTATTTTACTTAATAGATTACTCTGGCTCACACACTATTGATTGTTTGTTGGAATAGAAAGAGTGGTCGCCTACTATTATAAATTATAATTCCATACTGCCATACTAATATTATGCGAAAGTAACTCTGTCTGTTACGCTTTCACGACGAAACGGCTGAACCGATTTTGATAAAATTTGGTATGAAGATAGCTTGAACTCTGGGGAAGGACATAGGCTTTTAGACATGGAATCCGCCACTTTGCTTCCACGATAATCGATATTCACACGGACGAAGTCGCAGGCAAAAGCTTGTTGTAAATATGTGAACACCATGGGTTACCTATCATAAGTTCGAAAAATATTTGACCGTATTTCATTTCACCTAAAACTTTTTTTTTTGGTTGAAAGACGTTTAACCGATGTTACACTTAGCCGAAATAACATTTGTTCGAACGTTAATTATACCACTGTTTTAATTACCCTATTTTTATTTCACCAAATGCCTAGAAGTAAAGTAAATATGTCTGATATTGAACGGATGATAAGCGGTAATCCACCAAAAAAAAAAAATAAGTCGTTAAAGAAACAAAAAATCAAAAACTTTTGGAAATGGCGATTTAGATTAAGGCAACCGGAACTAATTTCAGATTAGTTTCCTACTATTTTCTTTAATTAATTATTTAAATGTAATGTCACTTAATAAAATAGTTGATTATTAACAAAAGTGGTTTTAATTGGTTCCAGTAAGAAGCATTCAAACAAGGATTCTTGCTTGCTTGAATGCTTCTTACTGGGCCTGCTTGCACGCAGCATGCAGCATGCAAGCAAGCATGCAGCATGCAAACCAGCATGCAACATGCATGCAGGCAAGCAACATGCAGCAAGCATTGTTTCTGTCACGGCTCCGGCGCTGCGGGATTTAGGCGAGCCCACGCGAGCTTATCGTTGCAGATGGTTTTAACGCTCACCACCGCAGCTTCGGCACCACCCCTCCGCGCCTACGCGGGCTTAAATTACACTCTAGGGGTACGGCAGACAAGACTGCGCGAAGTCAGTTTTGGAGCGATTCATTTCTGTCACTAAATTTTGTCACTTTTTTAATTTAATATTGAAAATGCTACCAAGTAACCGGCTAAATATTTGTGATCAAATAATATTCCGTAAAATGTTGTTTCAACATGGTGAACATATGGTAAATAAACATTTGGCAAATGAAAAAAGTTCAAAAGAAGCTTCGGTCAATAGCAAAACGTTATTTTGTAAATCGGCGAAATATAGTTCGGTAAAATAATACGTATGACACATGATACTTCGATGATCTAAAAATGTGTCAAATAATACATCAAAAAAGACGTCGTTCAATAGTTTTCGGTAAAATGATATTCGGACAAAAACAATACGGAAAAGTGATCGGTTCCCAATTTTTTTCCGAATGCAAATATTACTTAAGCATTTTTTTTAAAAGAGTATGTATGGAGTTTCTATCCCATTCTTCTCCATACGAAACTAGCATTTGGAATGAGCAACTAGATTAAAATTTTATAATATGACGTTCGACTTCGACTTTGACTTCTTAAAAAAAGCATAAATTAGAGCAAATTTTCAACAAACCTCAAAAATTTCGTCAAGTCTGGGTGCATTTCACTTATAACACTTTTTGAGTTAATCGAAAACTAATTGTAAGAAATCTTTTCGTCTTTTTCTCATTATAACATAAAGTAAATGGATGGAGAGGGAGATGAAGGCCACAGGAAAGGTGGATGCAGTGTATGAAGAATGATATGAAAGAAGAAGGAGTCAGTGATAGCATGACGGTTGACAGGACGGAATGAAAGAAGAAAACGTGATAACCTACCCCAAGCAGCATGGAACAAGTGCAAGAAGATGACGATGATGACCATGATGTGAAATAAGAACTGCGTTTCTTTTCTATTATCTAAATGATCCAACTGGTGCTATCCAAAGATAGTGTCATATAAGTTTTTTTTACAAAAACATTGTAATTATATTAGTTTTTATTTAAATCAACAAATCACGTTAAAAACAAAGCAACCAAAATAATGTACTGTTCATAAATACCTGAGCAATTTGAATTTAAGATAAGTGCGCATGAATCTTGAACATTGTTCATAGCAGTGTAGAACTTGTCGCAGTGTAGGTTTAATGCGATGTATAGTGTCAAAGTTTTTATTATCCAATAACCTAACCATGTTATCATTGCAAATACTACAAACTGTAAAAAATAACAGGATTTTACAACTAGGCCCACTTAAGTCAAAAATCTTAACTTAGAATAACTTTTATGAGATGAGATTGGCTGTGTGGTACCGATCGCGAATAGCACCACCCTATTTCTACCCGTGGGTGTCGTAGAAACAGAGGGATATTGACCAGAGGATGGGCAGCAACGTCCTTCTGAGTAACATATCACCTACAGCAATCACCAACATGCATCGGCCAAGCCTGGCGATTACGGCTAAACCCCCCCTTGGTGGAGACTTGTGCCAAGTAGTGGGCGTCTTAATGTGGAAATGATGATGATGAGATGAGATCGCTACTAGATATTGAACGTTTTCAATTACGAGATTTGGTTTTAGGTTTAACTAGCTTCTGCCCGCAACTTCGTACGCGGATCCTGTTGCTTTTGCCAGCGACAACGGGGTCGGCAAAATCGAAGATCTGAAACTGTTACCGCCCTCACCGCGTGGAGGTACTCCCAGCTTATGTTATTTTATAAGATACAGTGAAATTAGTGATAGCTTTGATTTTGACATCAGATGTTTCTGATCTTCGATTTTTAGAAGTCAACAGGAAATGCCCATCGGACCGAACACCTTTTGCTAAGACGTCATTCCTACATGTGTCATGGTGTAGCTGGGCTCTTGGAGTTCCACATCAGGTGTTCCAGATCTTCAAATTTATTCTCTCAGCAGAAAATGCTCATCACGTGGAACAATTTTTGCTATGGTACCATTTTTGTATCTCTTATAGTTTAGCTGGTCTGTTGCGGTTCTGCATCAGGTGTTCAAGTTTCCACGATAAATTAATTAATTATAGCCTATATGTTGCCCAGACTTAATACCTATACAACAAAAGAAAAATCATTCAAATCCGCCCAGTAGTTCCGAAGATTAGCGTGTACAAACAAACAGACAAACAGATAAACAGACAAACAGACAGAATTTTTTTTTTGGATTCGTGCTCTATTATTGTTCCTAAACACCCCTCAATTTTTTTTTTTTTAATATATTTAATGTGCAGACACAGTTCTTTTACTGTTTTATTATATGTATATAGATTACAAGTACCTTTTTTTTTCATGTTTTTTAAAAATGAAACCTGACTAGATCGATTTATCGCCCCCAAAAACCCCTCCGTACTAAATTTCATGAAAATCATTGGAGCCGGTTCAGAGATTCAGATGTATACAGGAATTACTCGTTCAAAAGTATTAGCACAAAATATAAAGGTTACAGAAGGACCGCTCCCGCCATTTTCAAAAATAATTACCTAAACGTGCCAGACTCACTAGGGCTGCCACTGTATTGACTCTGTAGGTTTTATTTGTGACAATATGAAATTTTATTGACAGTGGTTGGAACTCTTTGCAATTTTTTTATAACAAAATTTTCTTGTTCGTCATGAACTGACAATGTCTTTCATTTAATTCGTTTAGAGAACACGTGACAGTCGAGACTGAAGTCTGCTTGAAACTGCTTGAGAATGCCTATAAACGTAATGTCAATATGTGTGTGCGAGAAATGGCGGTTTGTTCTGAGTGGTCTCTCTGCTCGGACGAGCCACAGGTTTACGTACTTTATGGTATTAGATAGAAGATGGATAGATAGTTACGTGTCGGCAACTAAGTCGGAGTTAAAAGATAACCCTGGCTTAGCGCAAGTGGAAGATGCTGTGTTTTCTAAATCTCATGCTCTAGAATATAAGATGATTTATATAGAACTCAGGACCCACGTCACAAAAACAACAATTACAAACATTATATTTTTGCAAGTTATATAGATCGCCATTGCGTCGATGAGTCAGTTAGTTATTCAGTATTTTTCTCTTTAATGTCTCAATAATTAAATTAATTACGTCAAACTAATTCATGTCATCCTTTTAGACGCCCACTGCTGGGCTAGAGGTCTCTCCCAAGGGGAGGTTCAGCCGTAATCGCCATGCTTGGTCGATGCATGTTGGCGATCGCAGTAGGTGTTTATAGTACTCAGCAGGACGCTGCTGCCCATCCTTAGGTCAATATCCCTCTGTCGCCTTCTACGACACCGACGGGTAAAAATGGGGTGGTGCTATTCGCGGCCGACACCATATGACAAACTAATTCAGTATGCCAAAATTGTAACATTACTATCCAACAGTTTAAAGTACATTCAAAACTTATGCTTAGAATAGATGTAAAGTTAATGATATCGTTTGACTTCGAAAAATGGCAGATTTTTTATACGTAGATTGGTTCACTTGGATCGTTTTAGTAGAACCAAATCTTATTTAGTGTCATTCACTGCAGTTAATAATGTAAAAAACGATAAAAAACAATAAAATATTATGTTACAAAGTACTTACATAAAACCGGCCACTCGATGCTGATAATTTAATATAATAAATAAAAATCCGAATTTGACATAGGTAGTAATAAAAAAATAATACAATTGTATGAAATACGATCTGAAATACAATTAGTTTTAGTAAGTTCCACGAGAAACTAGCAAGTCGCGCCAGCTTCATATGGACTAATTGATTGACATTTTCATTTAAAAAAAAATTACCATTCAAACCGACTTTTCCGGTGGTAAAAAAAACAAAAAAATTGTAAAAAAAATTAAAAAAAACAACTAAGTCGTTCGATACGATATCATGCTGATTACCTTTCATACAAACGTCATTTGATTATAGATTTCAAGTCAAGTCAACTAGTAACTTACCATTACTTGGAAAGTAAACCTTGGTAAGAAAACCCTGTAGATATCATAACAGTCCAATATATTAACATAAGCCTGAAACATTAGTTTACAATAATCCTCTCTGTCCACATTCTCTATGCTTTGATACTGAAGAGCTTGAATATTCCATAGATCTACTTTAGTTTTTAGCAGCTGGATTAATCTAATAGCGTAAAAGATGTCAGCGTCGAAACTGAATAAAGCTATTCCACCAAGTACAAAGTGAATCGGTAACTTAAGTGTTATGCCAAGAAGAGCATTACTCATATACAATGTTACTAAAAACATGACCAAAAACCAGTTGATGACAGTAATTTGCTTAAAGCTGGTCTTATTATTGAAATTCCTGTGAATATCCTGGAGTTTTAAAATGAACAAAATGTTCTTATTTGTATGGAACATATTAAGTAGCCAACTCATTAACAATCCCGCTACAAATAAAATAATTTTAATAATGTTCGACGTATACGCAATATCATAACTTTCGGTGCCTAAAACGTAGGCGTCGTATATTAAAAATGATATAAACAATATCGTGCCACACAATGACAAAAAATTCGATAGAAGGCTGTTTGAAGTTATGAAATTATTCTTGATCCGATACTTTGGACAAAAACGAATGGTTTGCAACAAATTCAAAGGTAAAAGCATCGACTGCACATCTTTGTCAATGAAGTTATTTCGTAAAACTTCCACACGATGGGTTCTCTGATGATTATACTTCTTTCTTATTATTGACTTCATTTTATTATGACTTTCCAAACACGAATGAATCTTTAGTTCAGAAATATTCGTGTTTATTACTCATAAGGAATGATCAAATTCAAAGATAACCACTCATCCATACTAGTTTTATGAATATGAAAGTAACTCAGTCTGTCTGTAAAAGTTTGTAAAAAAACCACCGGATTAATAAATTGTGATGCCAAAAATGGACTACTTTTTATTTAGATAAGGACGTAGAATAATTTTGATGAGGAGAATATTTCCTGCTTTTCGGTGACTTCATGATAATTTTGTGGATTTTAACTAGAGACAGCACGAATGAATCAAAGAATTCAATCGCATTTCTAAATGTGATCTTATTGATTTGGGATTGATCCTGTTCAAAGATATAACACAGGCTTAATACATTAAAAAAGTCAGTAGAAGTACATACCTAATTTTACTATCCTAATTGAATTACCATATATTTCAAGACGATGAAACTATTAGTGATGAACCAAATAATATACCTACATTTGATTATAGACGTAGGAATGTACCAATATTAAATTGCTTTTTATCAAGTACCTGTTTTTATTTAATTGGGGAACCCCTTATTGTGATACCTAAGTTTAGAGTATTAATTTGTAGAACAGATGATGTCTTAAATCTTTGGGAATATGAACGAATCAGTAGTTAAATTGTGCTAAATATGCACGGATTGAAGATCTCGGAGAAGAAGTCGGACCACATTTAGGTATTACAATAATGTAATAGCGAGTATTTTAAATATAATTACAATATTTTCTTCAGCTTAAAAGGGGTCGTGGGTCACAAGTTGCTCCAGTGACCGGTCACCATTTCACCCATCCTGAGTTATTATTACGTTATAGGTAAGAACCACCTGTCTTAGTTATTATGTAAAAGATAAAAGCATCGACTGCACATCTTTACCAACGACGTTATGTATTAAAACTCTCACAAGATGTGTTCCTATGAAAATGTATCTTTTTTTGTATTATGACAAACACGATTAAATGTTTAGTAAGGAAATATTCTAAACATATATGAACGCGAAACTAACTTTGTCTGTCTGTTCACCTGTCTGTACGTCTGTTAGTTACCTCATCACGGCAAAACGACTGAACCGATCGTTATGAAACTTGACGTATAGGTAGTTTGAAGTCGGCACATAAACTACTTTTCAATCCACAATTTAATCTGCTGCCATCGTGCGCTAAAACATTTTTTGTATTTTTTTTGCTTCTGAAACATCTCTTCCATAAAATCTAACCAGGCGACCCCAGAATCAAGCCCCATGGAACGCCACACGATATAACCTTATCAACTTCAGTTTAAAGAACTTTATTTCTCATTAAGAAAATCGTCACTTACATGGGAACAATAAATCTTATTACTAATTTTATAACAGTGCGAGTAAAAGAACAAAAAAAATTTAAGTATGATTATTGTGAACAAAATTGGAAGCGAGTTCACTGCATTCCTAATATAAAGCGGTTGCACAAGTTAAAAGATGTTGTAGTTTTAAGCGAAAATAACGACGATACAATTAATATAGTGTTTCGTTATTGCAAATATAAGTAAATAAATTATTTTTAAATATGTTCAGTAAAGTTGTTTATTTTACATTCTTTGAAAGTTTATTTGTATAAGGTGCTATAAAAATATCTGCCACGGCTGCAATGGGAGACAGTATTGTGTTTATAGATTACAATAGTAAAGATAAATTATTGATCATTTGTCATATTTTTTTTCATACAAAAAATTGTACGTATAAATTTGAATTGATTTATTTGCATAAAACCATCACGTAGACTTGCTGTTGCCGCACCGCACCGAATAGGTACAATTCAATCGTTTCGTTTCGCAAAACGCCGGCGCCGTTCATTCACTGTTGCCATTCTTATCATTTATCAAACGATGCCGAGCGCTGCGCATCGGCACTCGTCGGGACGTCACGTCGTCAAAGAGCCGCGCGCCCCCACCCTGACCCGCACTACCCCGTTCGTCGCACGCGCCAGCCGACCGCCCGCTCGCCAGTCGCCCCCCGCCCGCTGGGAAGTTAGTTTTAATTAGCGGTTAGCGACGGGATAATCGCTCGCGCTTCCTTTAAAAATGCCTCCCAGACGACGGTATTCCAATCAAGAATATCTTGAAATGGTGTTGTGCTACCGCGAGTGTAACTCCATAACTGCGCATGCAGTAAACTTATACCAGCAGAGGTTTGGTGTGCGAGTGAGTTATCATACATATCATTAGAAGTGTGAAAGAACTAAAAAGGCGCATCAAACGCGCATTTAGGCAAGTAACAAGTGAAACGGACGTAACATTAAATAAAGTGAAGAGACATGTACGTAAGCGTGCCTACATTTGTGTGCAACGCGAAGGCGAAGGCAACGCCAAGTTACTATAATTTATCGTTATTTGATACCTAAGTATTAATCTAAGCACCTACTGTTTAAAAATAATAAGAAAAAAATTACGATTCTTACACTAACTTGTCAGTCCAAAGCCTGTTTTAAGTGTGATGGGAAGTTTATCATCTTATTTACCTACGTCAGTTTTTTGGAAGAATGCGGTAGCTGGTAAGTAATTGCACTTTTAAAACACTTTTTTCCCTGCGTATTATTGTGTACCTAGTAGGTTAGATAGTGACGAACTAATCAGCTGATTTCAGTTTTCATTTACAGAACAGATAGAAAGAGATAGCAGTTGTTTTCATTGACGAAGCGACACATCGCGCGTAATTTGTGAAACACGTTATGCAGAGTAGAGTCAATGTTTATTAAACTACTTTATTTTATCAAATTAAATTAACTATGTATTCTGGGGTACGAAAGTTCTTCACTATTGTAATCTTTAAGCACAATACTACCTCCCATTAAAGCCGTGGCAGATATTTTTATAGCACCTTATATAGCTGCGCTCCCCCATGTTAGATTATTTTTTAACTCTAGACAATACCAGATGACTAACACGACGAGATGAGTATTTGCTTATTTCACCTTCTGGTGTGAATAAGTTTGTGAATTAATTTTCAATATATATAATATATATCATATTTCAGTTTAATAGTTGTAAACGATCTACATGTTACAACTATTAGAAAAAGTAGAGGCCCAAGGTTAGTGCCCTGCCCTATGCCAGAAGAAACTGAATAGCGCTCAGAATTGGCAAATGTGACATATTATTGCTTGCGCTCATGTAGGTAATTCGCAAAGATTTGAAGTAACGTTTCGGAGAAACCCGCCGACGCTAATTTACTTAAAACTATGTCGTAGTCAACCCGGTCAAAAGGCTTCTGGAAGTCAACTTATGCTACATCGATTTGCTTTTTGTAATTAATATTTTCCGCTAATAGCGTAGTGCTACTGAGTAGATTAGACGTGTTTGAACGATTTGGCAGAAAGCCATGCTGCTTACTTTACAAATCGCTATTGCAGTTGTTTATATATATTTTTTATAGAGCTCCGATTTCCCGAATATGCTTAATACTGCTATTGGCCTATAATTTTTGATTTCAATTTTTGAACCGCTTTTGTGAGCAGGAAGTACTCTAGATGTTTTTTACTCAGTTGGATATATTAGGGTTGGGAAAAAAGTTTCTTCGCATTTTTTAAGAAAATTCAAAACATTTTTTAATATAGTTTATTTACATTCAACTAAAGTATGTAGGTACCATTTTGTTCGATAACTTTTTGTCATCTTGTAGGTAGGTACATAATTCCATTGCTATAGAAATTTTGGGACTTCTGATCAAAATACCGCGACAAGTGGTTTTGGCAGTCCTCTCGTGATGTTAACCTTGTTATGTTTTTATTTGGTATTTTATAAGTTTTAGGGTTTTTAGTAGCAGAGTATTAATTATTTAATAAAATACACATTGCCGTTTTTATACCAGCCCACAGAGAGATTTTTTTATTTTTTAATATCTCCTACCACAGACAAAGTAGGCATAGATGTAAACTAGTAATTTAACGATGTCCACAGACATACTGCATCGACAATTCATTACATAAATTACTGTCTTTATAGATTATAATTCTTTCAATATTATTTAACAAACCTGACACTGCCTAAAGAATTCTGAAGAGACCGAAACAGGTGGAAATCTGAAGGTGCAAGGTCAGGACTATACGGCGGATGCATTAACACCTCCCAGCCAAACTCTCTTAATTTTTGCTGAGTGGCTAAAGATGTGTGAGGTCTAGCGTTATCATAATGAAAAACCACACCCGTTCTGTTGATTAATTCCGGCCGCTTTCTCTCAACTTCTTGCTTTAATCTTATCAGTTGTTCGCAGTAGAGTTCAGAATCGGTGGTCCTGCCTGGTGGTAACAGCTCATAATGAATAATGCCCTTCCAATCCCACCACACACACAGCATCACATTGTTGCGAGTTAACGCGGGTTTCGCCACAGTCTGTGAAGCCTGATCGACCTTTGACCACGACCTTTTTCGCACGTTCTTGTCGTACGTGATCCACATTTCATCACCAGTTATCAGCTTCTTCAAAAATGGTTCGGTTTCATTACGTCCTAATAAATAATCACAAATGAGTACACGGTTCATTAGGTTTCTTTCAGTGAGCTCGTGAGGTACCCAAATATCGAGCTTTTTTGTGTACCCAGTTTTTTTCAAATGCGCCAAAACTGTTTTGTGGTCAATTCCCAGTTCTTCAGCTACGTCGGAACTACTGATATGCCGATCTTGCTCCACTTTTTCAAAAATGGCATCATCTTTATTCGTAATAGGGCGACCAGAGCGACGTGCATCTTTGACATCAAAATTTCCGGATTTAAAACGCTTAAACCAAATTTGTGCTACGCTCACAGACACTGCACTAGGTCCATAAACATCGCAAATTTTTTTCGCGGCTTACGTTGCTTTTTTACCTTTTTAGTAGTAAAATTTTAAAATGTATCGAATTTCTTCATTAGATTCACTCATCTTGACAATACGAAAAACAAATACAAATCACACATTTTCCTAATTTGAATTTGGGATTATGTTCTTTAAAATTAAAGTTTTAATGATACCAAAACCAGCCAGATACAAATAGTATAACCAAAGAGATTTTATTACAAGTTCATACATACTATAATGCGAAAAGACTTTTCCCCCAACCTATTATATTTGAAGCAACAGACAAGTTGAAAATAAATGTCAAGGGTTGTTTAAAGATTTCGCAACCGTCCTTAACCATGTACTGAGGTATTCCGTCAGGACCTTGAGTTGATTTAGGAGGAAACCGAAGCAGCCCCACGTACTTCAGACTCGTGGATTGTCGTGAAGCGGCAGATAAATAAAAGAATAGGTAAAGGTTTAAAGGTACAGGTATAATTAATATAAAATATGATATAAAAATATAGAACTATAGGATAATTGATGAAGAATGAAGGATGTCACGAAAGTGTAGGTAGGTGTAGGTAGTATGGTAATGAGTGTAGATGGATTTATGATAGAAGATCCTGGAAGACGACAGCAGATGCAAACAGGCCAATCAGGAAGGTGAAGGTAGGACGTGAAGACGTGGGCGTTGGTCGACCCCGTGCCGCGAAGCTCAGGCCACCGACTCCGGCTTCAATTCGGCGGATCTTACGGGCTCTAAGGGTGCAGAAAGGTTGGTAATTGTAAGCTTCCACACCATATTTTTGTAGGCAGCATAGTCCAACCCTTTTCAATAAAGGCGCGATCAGTTATAGTGTATCGTAAAATACCTTTTCCAGGCTCCAGGCCAGCTGCATAAAAGTATAGTGCGTCGTACATATATATCGATGGTCAGCTGCTTTTGATGCTTGTTTGTTTGTAGACATAATTTACGGCAATATAGATATACCTGGGTACTTTGAAAACTTCGTAGTGTATTATGTAAATAACTGATAATATTAAAATGAAATAAGTACGTATAAAAATACTTTTTTCACATCAAAAGTCAGGAGATAAGTCCAGTGCTTTTTCTAACACCAAGTTGACAAGCTTTCTTCTATTTTTTTCAATTGGCATTGAAAGTTTTACTCTATGAGTAAAGCGGCCAGAACTCATATCAGTGCCTTACGAAAAGGTTGTCAAGGGATTTAAACTTCATAGTGTTTAGAAATATGTTGAATGTAAGAAATATGTTAATACTGTAAACCTCACAGGATGTAATCTATATTTACTACTCGGGATGCGGTGCTAAGAAGCGTATTGGCCGTTGCGAGAGCAAGTTAAGGATCCAATGGTGGTAAATTAGGTCAGAAAACGCAGCCAAAAAATTTTGAGAACGCATCTGCCACTTGCGTTGGTGACATGTCACCCAAGGTAGCCTGCTCATTGTCTTGTCTGTTATTTTTAACAGAGGTCCAAAAAGTTTTTGTATCACGTTTGATGTTGGATTGGATGTGTTTAGTGTACGAAGATTCGTCGTACGCGCTCGCGTTAACCGCACGCGTGCTGTGGCTCCCTGTGTCGCTGCACGTTGTCATAGTTGTGTGAGTGTACCTACGTCACCGACCTATAGTGATTTTTTAGTGATGGGAGAAACACTTATCGATACCACAAATTATCGACTTATTCTCCGGGTTCACTATGGAGCGATTCATAACACGTTCTACCACATTGCGCATTCCGCCTATTATCTTACAAATGAAACCAGAGTGGACTCATGACAGCATCAAAAATCTTGTTATGAAGCACACCCAAAACTTCGATCTACAATATAGAGGAAACAACAAAATTGTAATTTCTTGCTATAATTCGGAAAGCCACCAAGTGGTGAAAGAAGGGTTCCAAGCTGATAATCTTGCATTTCATACATTCCCGCGGAAAGACGAGAAAAGATACAAATCGGTAATCTTTGGCCTACCTGCCTACGCTGATGACAATTTAACGGGAGAATTCGAGACCTTAGGCTTTAAAGATGCGATTATTCGTAGGATGAAACTGCCAGATAGCAATAAAGGCAATGGTTTTTGTCCCCCTACCCTAGTGCAGCTTCCAGCTGGCAGTGATTTTCCAAAATTCCTGATCCAGATACATTAGCAACTGTGTTGTTCAAATACAAAAGTATCAAGCAAGGAACCCGTTTGGTACACAATGTTTCAGATGGCAGGGTTTTGGTCATTCTTCGAGGAATTGTAACCTGACTCCGCGTTGCGTGAAGTGCACAGAATCCCACCCTACGTCTGACTGCCCCAAGAAAGATAGAACCAGCCCAGCACAGTGTTGCAACTGCAAAGATAACCATCCTTTTTTTTTTTTTTTTTAACGTGGGGAAATCCTTTATGGACTATCCCCCGTCCGGGGAAGACGGGGGAGTGTGCCGGACTCTTACCGGCTAAAACCACCACGGTGTTCCTCGACTGACCTATGGGCGCCCCCACCAGGCTATGACCCGCCAATGGTGTAGGCGGGTCCCGTCAACCTCGGCGGTCTAAACGCCGCCAAATCCTCTAATGTGGCGCGCGCGGAACACAGCGCGCCGCCTACACGGGCCTGCTTCTGGTCGGGTGGTGGACTGCCCCTAAGTCGACAACCCGCAGGCCGGCAAGTCATGGAGGCCGGAGGTCATTAAGCACCCTCCGGCGCCCGGTGCGTCTTCTCCTAGAGGGAAGCGAGGCAGTTGCTTCCCTCACCCTCTCTGCCGCCTCTTTTGCGTGCATGACATGCTCGCAAAAAGAGGCAACAGCCTTCCACGCACTCTCGCTCTAGACCATCGAAAAGACGATGTTCGGGAGCGAGAGGTCACCTACTGCTGCGGAAAGTTCACGGCGCTGCTCTGCCCAAGCTGGGCACCTACCCTACACCTACCCTACACCTACCCTACACCTACCCTACACCTACCCTACACCTACCCTACACCTACCCTACACCTACCCTACACCTACCCTACACCTACCCTACACCTACCCTACACCTACCCTACACCTACCCTACACCTACCCTACACCTACCCTACACCTACCCTACACCTACCCTACACCTACCCTACACCTACCCTACACCTACCCTACACCTACCCTACACCTACCCTACACCTACCCTACACCTACCCTACACCTACCCTACACCTACCCTACACCTACCCTACACCTACCCTACACCTACCCTACACCTACCCTACACCTACCCTACACCTACCCTACACTTACCCTACACCTACCCTACACCTACCCTACACCTACCCTACACCTACCCTACACCTACCCTACACCTACCCTACACCTACCCTACACCTACCCTACACCTACCCTACACCTACCCTACACCTACCCTACACCTACCCTACACCTACCCTACACCTACCCTACACCTACCCTACACCTACCCTACACCTACCCTACACCTACCCTACACCTACCCTACACCTGTCTAAACGCCGCCAAATCCTCTAATGTGGCGCGCGCGGAACACAGCGCGCCGCCTACACGGGCCTGCTTCTGGTCGGGTGGTGGACTGTCCCTAAGTCGACAACCCGCAGGCCGGCAAGTCATGGAGGCCGGAGGTCATTAAGCACCCTCCGGCGCCCGGTGCGTCTTCTCCTAGAGGGAAGCGAGGCAGTTGCTTCCCTCACCCTCTCTGCCGCCTCTTTTGCGTGCATGACATGCTCGCAAAAAGAGGCAACAGCCTCCCACGCACTCTCGCTCTAGACCATCGAAAAGACGATGTTCGGGAGCGAGAGGTCACCTACTGCTGCGGAAAGTTCACGGCGCTGCTCTGCCCAAGCTGGGCACTCTGCCAGCGTGTGCTGCGCCGTGTCCTCCAGGCAATCTCTGCAGTGGTGACAACCGGGCGATTGTTCGCGGCCTATGCGACACAGATACTTCCCGAAACAGCCATGTCCGGTCAGTATCTGGAGGTAACCATCCTGCCAATTTTCGACAATGCACCGAGAGACAAAAATACCTTAGTCTTGTACAGACTCGTCAAGAACACATAAAAGCAACTCGAGACGCTAAAATTAACCCAAAAAACAGCCATTTTGGCGGCCGAAACT
This sequence comes from Charanyca ferruginea, assembly GCA_947361185.1. Classification (NCBI taxonomy): domain Eukaryota; kingdom Metazoa; phylum Arthropoda; class Insecta; order Lepidoptera; family Noctuidae; genus Charanyca; species Charanyca ferruginea. Next base: position 6,799,940 of record OX376060.1, read on the forward strand.
GGAATACTGTCGCTGCGAACAAGACGGAATCTAGCACCACCGGAGCTCAGCCACAAATTGGTACTCAAGACCAGGTCACAGCTGACATGTTAGCAATTCTCATGACTATCAAATCGATCAAAAAACAATTTGTAACTTGCAACAGCATGATGAATAAGGTAATATTAATCCTGACTCACCTCGGTCAGTATGTCTAATGGTAACAATTTGAGTATTTTGTACTGGAATGCCGATGGCATTCGGACCAAGCTAACAGAATTGCTAGATATGTTATGCGATTTGTCTTATATTGTGGCGTTGTGCGAAACTAGGACTTCCTCTCGTCATAAGCTTGAAACACCTGGCTACAATTGTTATCGTCTCGATAAAAAGCCTGACGGCCGTGGACAAGGGGTGTCTCTGCTGGTCCGTAGTGATATACTGCATACCCTTTGTTTTGGCAAATGAAGACAGGGGGCTGGCAGGGACTTCTTCAATGAGGCTCGTTAGAATTTTATAATTGATGTATTGTCGGTTTTGGTTTTTACAATAATAATCGCGGTCACGTACGCACAGTCCTGCTTTATATATCGCCTTCTGGAGGGGGTCGGATGTTTCTCGAACCCGTCGCGAGCGAGTCGTCTTCTCAGCAACAGATGTCGCACCTAAACGTTTATCGATCGTAGATCTATCGACCGAGAGATGGCGCTGCTTGACTCAACATGCCGGCCGCCTTGGAAGATCCGTCTTCCAACTAAACGGAAGTCACGCCCGCTTCGTTTGTAGAAACCGGCAGCGGGCAGATTCTTGAAGAAGCACGCTTGATTGTGCCCTACATACGTACCCTACACCTACCCTACACCTACCCTACACCTACCCTACACCTACCCTACACCTACCCTACACCTACCCTACACCTACCCTACACCTACCCTACACCTACCCTACACCTACCCTACACCTACCCTACACCTACCCTACACCTACCCTACACCTACCCTACACCTACCCTACACCTACCCTACACCTACCCTACACCTACCCTACACCTACCCTACACCTACCCTACACCTACCCTACACCTACCCTACACCTACCCTACACCTACCCTACACCTACCCTACACCTACCCTACACCTACCCTACACCTACCCTACACCTACCCTACACCTACCCTACACCTACCCTACACCTACCCTACACCTACCCTACACCTACCCTACACCTACCCTACACCTACCCTACACCTACCCTACACCTACCCTACACCTACCCTACACCTACCCTACACCTACCCTACACCTACCCTACACCTACCCTACACCTACCCTACACCTACCCTACACCTACCCTACACCTACCCTACACCTACCCTACACCTACCCTACACCTACCCTACACCTACCCTACACCTACCCTACACCTACCCTACACCTACCCTACACCTACCCTACACCTACCCTACACCTACCCTACACCTACCCTACACCTACCCTACACCTACCCTACACCTACCCTACACCTACCCTACACCTACCCTACACCTACCCTACACCTACCCTACACCTACCCTACACCTACCCTACACCTACCCTACACCTACCCTACACCTACCCTACACCTACCCTACACCTACCCTACACCTACCCTACACCTACCCTACACCTACCCTACACCTACCCTACACCTACCCTACACCTACCCTACACCTACCCTACACCTACCCTACACCTACCCTACACCTACCCTACACCTACCCTACACCTACCCTACACCTACCCTACACCTACCCTACACCTACCCTACACCTACCCTACACCTACCCTACACCTACCCTACACCTACCCTACACCTACCCTACACCTACCCTACACCTACCCTACACCTACCCTACACCTACCCTACACCTACCCTACACCTACCCTACACCTACCCTACACCTACCCTACACCTAGCCTACACCTACCCTACACCTACCCTACACCTACCCTACACCTACCCTACACCTACCCTACACCTACCCTACACCTACCCTACACCTACCCTACACCTACCCTACACCTACCCTACACCTACCCTACACCTACCCTACACCTACCCTACACCTACCCTACACCTACCCTACACCTACCCTACACCTACCCTACACCTACCCTACACCTACCCTACACCTACCCTACACCTACCCTACACCTACCCTACACCTACCCTACACCTACCCTACACCTACCCTACACCTACCCTACACCTACCCTACACCTACCCTACACCTACCCTACACCTACCCTACACCTACCCTACACCTACCCTACACCTACCCTACACCTACCCTACACCTACCCTACACCTACCCTACACCTACCCTACACCTACCCTACCCTACACCTACCCTACACCTACCCTACACCTACCCTACACCTACCCTACACCTACCCTACACCTACCCTACACCTACCCTACACCTACCCTACACCTGTCTAAACGCCGCCAAATCCTCTAATGTGGCGCGCGCGGAACACAGCGCATATTCTTTTGCCCACCGTTCCCAAAAATGTTGTCGCAGTTGTTCCAGCCGATGGTAGCGACAGGTAGGCGTTGATGTCTTTGTGAAGTCATCACTGGCATGCGCAGTCAACGGCCGGCCAATCAGGAAATGCGCGTACTAAACTCCTCGTAAGTTAGCCTAGCATTACCCACGACACGTCTCAAATGGTACTTACACGACTTTACACCTGCCTCCCATAAACCACCAAAGTGAGGCGCATAAGGCGGAATGAAATTAAATTTAATATTATTACTACTAGCAAAATCCATGATATCATTTGAGTTTTCAAATATAGATGAAAGCTCCTTTTCAGCACCAACGAAATTTCTACCGTTATCGGAAAAAACGTGACATGGCTTGCCGCGTCGTGATATGAATCGTTTGAATGCCAATATATAATCCTGAGTGGACAAAGAACCTACTAATTCTAAATGCACAGCTCTGGTAGCAAAGCACACGAGTAAGCAAATATATCCCTTAATTAGTCGGGAACCTCTGCCTTTTCGATTCAATATAGATATTGGCCCGGCATAATCAACACCACATCGCATGAATGGAAATCCAGCTTCTAAACGTTCGGCAGGGAGATCACCCATATGTGGAGTTAGCGTATTTCCCTTCATGCTTCAACCACTTGCCTTGCTAAATTACGTGCTCCCAGCACCCACCATCTATCACGCATGGTAGCTACCAGAAGCTGCGGTCCAGCATGAAGTAAACGTTTGTGTTCGTATGAACATAATAACCAAGTAAACCGATGTTTACGACACAACAACACTGGATGTTTCTTATCATAATCAAAACTTGAATTACTAAGTCTGCCACCAACACGAATTATATTGTCCTTATCTAAAAATATACTTAAACCCAATGTTTTATTACTAGATTTACTGTTATATTGCACCTTTCCTATAAGGTTATGATACTCTTTACTGAATGATTGTGATTGAACTAAACGTGTCAACACAACTAATGAGCTATTAATCTCGCTCACGGTCAATGAACCGGTTTTGCGACCTTGACCGACACGCGATGCACGTAAATTAAAGATGTACCGTAAGACATATGCCACGGTCCTTTGTAAACGATTAAAACAAGAAAACCTTTCGAAATCAATTAATATATCATTATTTTCTACATTTAACAAATTAATAGTTTTAGTACATTTTAATTCCGGTAGCTTACTTAAATGATCAAAGTCCTCGACACGCGTCATGTGATCTAACTGTTCGTTTTCGTGCATAAATTCACTATACATTTTTTTATACTGTGGTAAGCGATCTAGTTTCCGCTCCAAAGATAAAAAACGCTGTTTTGCCAAATTATACGATTCACCCAAACGATCAGGTGATTGTTTAAATGGCATTCTCACAGAAAATCTACCGTGCTGATCGCGTTCAGTAGTCTGTAAGAACAACTCTTCACAAAAACTATCTTCTTGGGTAATAACGGGAGGGATATGTACTTCTTCAATTTCCCAGAACATTCTTACTTGAGAATCAACTGAAGTCAAATTACACTGAACATCTGTCATGCTACCCGCTAATAAACGATTATTATCATTATAAACTGGACCGGATATAATCCAACCTACCATAGAATCTTGTAGGTATGGACCGGTGTGAAGTTTTATTTTGTTTTCTTTTAGCAGATCCCAAAAGACATCCGCGCCTATTAACAAATCTATGTCACTTGGTACATAAAATATGGGATCTGCGAGTTGAATATTGCTAGGTATACATATAGCATCACTATTAACGTGTGTCGAAGGCAACTTCGAAATGATACTAGGCAACACTAAACAATGTAAGGTTGTATTAAACTCATATACCTTAGAACGAATATTAATATCGCATTTGTGATTGGACTGTGAAACGGTTTGTCCAACGCCACAAACACGTATAGTGGACTGTATGATAGGTATTTTCAAACGTTTACATAAGCTTTGTGATATAAAACAATTTTGACTGCCGCTGTCAAGTACTACTGTATGATAACTGTTATCAACATCAGCAACTTCAACTAGCGCCGTAGACAGCAAAACAGTCTGTAACGATTTAGCATTACCTGTGAACGCGTAACTACGATTATCAATATTGTCAGCTGTTTTACTAACGCAGTGTAATACAGAAGACTGTGGCAACGTATTATTGATAACGGAACGTTGTGGTAACGTATTTGGAAGAATGCTATTATTGTCAACATGAATTAACGCATTATGTTTTTGTTGACATAATTTACAAGGACCGAAATTACAATTTTCAATTGTGTGAGTGTTTGTACGTAAACAATTATGACAAATGTTTTTTGACTGAACTAGATTTAATCTTTCTTGAACCACCATATTTAAAAACTTAACACATGAATATAATGCATGGTTGCCATTACATAACGGGCATGTCAAGTTATGTTTACTTGTTTTACCTTTACTACCTGATGAGACCTTATTATTATTCGCACTCGCATAACTAAGTGTTTGAGAATTAGACTGTTTTTTATGATCAGCTGACTGCTTACCCTCATGTTTATTTTGTGAATGTGACAGATTATTTTTACTGTTACCCGAATTAATCATATCTAACATGTCAGACCTATTGTTTAAAAACGTTAATAAGTCTTCTAGTTTTAAAGATTTTGAGGTTTTATTCGAATCAGATATAAGTGAACTTCTGTAGTTCTCCCACTCGCGTTCAGTAGCAGAATCAAGTTTACTGACAACTAAATAAATGATAAGCATATCCTCGAGCGAAGATTCCGGTTCTTTAAGAGAATTTAGGGCTCTCAGATTACGTAAAACGCAATCTACTAACGTTCTGATCTGTGCCGGACATTCTTTACCCAGTGAAGGTGCCGCAAACAAAGCCTTAACATGATTATATATATATATATCAGCCTATTGCCATCCACTGCTGAACGTAGGCCTCCCCCAGAGATCGCCAACCAACCCTGTCTTGGGCAACCCGCATCCATCCGCTGCCAGCCACCTTTTTTAAATCGTCGGTCCACCGTGCCGCAGGGCGTCCCACACTACGCTTGCCCAAACGCGGTCTCCACTCTAGAACGTGTCTGCTCCATCTACCGTCTGTCCGTCTGCAGACATGGCCGGCCCACTTCCACTTCAGCGTGCTAATTCGATGCGCAACGTCGGTGACTTTAGTTCTCTGGCGAATGACTTCATTGCGAATTCTATCCACCAGAGAAACTCCGAGCATCGCTCTCTCCATGGCACGCTGAGCAACCTTGAATTTGTGGACCAGGCCCACGGTGAGTGTCCACGTTTCGGCTCCGTAAGTCATCACGGGTAGAACGCACTGGTTAAAGACCCTGGTCTTAAGGGATTGTGGGATCGACGATTTAAAGATACCACGTAGCTTCCCGAATGCTGCCCAACCCAAGCGTATCCTTCTGTTCGCCTCCTTCTCGAAGTTGTGCCGCCCCAGTTGTATATTTTGGCCAAGATATATGTATTCTTGCACAACCTCGAGAACAGCGCCATTTAAGACTACGGGTCTCGGGAGGACATGACCATTGTACATGATTTTGGTCTTATCTAGGTTCATCCCGAGGCCCACGCGTCTCGAAGAATCGCTTAGGCCGTTCAGCATCACTTCCAGCTCCTGCAAAGACTCCGCCATGATGACAATGTCATCTGCAAATCGTAGGTGCGAGATGTACTGACCGTTGATATTTATGCCCAGTCCTTTCCAATTAAGCGTCTTGAAAACGTCCTCCAACGCGTTTGTAAACAGTTTCGGAGAGATGACGTCTCCCTGCCTTACCCCTCGACGCAGTTGGATTGGCTTTGTGCTACATTCTTGTACTTGATTAACATGATTGTGTATTAGTAATCTATTATTTTGATACCTAGCTTCAAGCAGGTCCCAAGCGTTAAAATAATTAGGTGCTGTGAACTCTAAGGAACTGATAACATGTAACGCGGATCCACTGAGAGACGATTTTAGGTACTGAAATTTCTGTATAGGATCTAAGTCGTCGCGATCATGTATCATGGAAACATATGAGTTCCTAAATTCTAGCCATTTATCGAATGAACCGTCAAAGGCAGGTAACTTTATTTGCGGTAATTTTATGGACACCGATTTACCGGGAATGCACTGAGAATTATTTAAAGCGTTTTGTTCGCAGTCGCCTATCATGTGCTTTGCTATAGCTACAATGGAATAATATTGACACTCAAACGAATCTCTGTAATCTAAATGTGACAGTAATTCTTTTTCATCTACCATTCTTTCTATTTTAGATTGCATGTCGTTAAACTCGGCAAAAAAAGTAGCTGCAGAATGAATACGCATTTGCACTTGAGTTTTAATCACTGAATCCAGACACGATCTATCTAATTTATTAATATAATTTGCGAATAATGTTAATCTACCTTTAATTACACCACGTTGTTTTTTAAGATCAGATAACTGACTATTTAAACGAGAAATAGTTTCATCATCACTCATTTTGGTGGTTTACGAAAGTAGGTACTCACAGTTTTACGTGTTCAGTCGTGTTTTCTCACTTGAAGACGGCCTCAGCGATGCCAGTAGATCTGATTCCGATCAGTTCTGAAACGTTTAGGTACGATATTAACACAAGGCGAAGACACAGGGGAAGGAGGGAAAAGGGTAACTGGATAACCTGACCGTTGCTGGCTGCTGCATCAATAGCTTCTGCTCAGTAATCTGGGGCTGGGCTTCCAAGTCTCCTCAACGTACTTCTACTTCGAAGTTCCACTCGCTCTCCACTTCTTCAACCCGGCTCGTCACGTAGAGTAGCTGATCTTCAATTTGGCTCGAAGGTCCAATGTTTTGGCAAATGAAGACAGGGGGCTGGCAGGGACTTCTTCAATGAGGCTCGTTAGAATTTTATAATTGATGTATTGTCGGTTTTGCTTTTTACAATAATAATCGCGGTCACGTACGCACAGTCCTGCTTTATATATCGCCTTCTGGAGGGGGTCGGATGTTTCTCGAACCCGTCGCGAGCGAGTCGTCTTCTCAGCAACAGATGTCGCACCTAAACGTTTATCGATCGTAGATCTATCGACCGAGAGATGGCGCTGCTTGACTCAACACCCTTGTTACCACTCCTAATTTGTATAATTTAGAATGTATAAGCGTCCAGATAACCACTCCAGATAAAAATTTGACTGTCTACTCTACTTACCAATCACCAAATTTGCCTTTGTTAAAAAATTACCTCGATTCTTTAGTTGAAAGCGCAAATCACAAGTCCCTGATAATGGGCGACCTTAATGAGAAAACATCCTTACTGGAACTGTACTTTGCCTAACTCACATGGCAAAATCCTCTTTGACCACATGCTCGTTAACGATTATGAGATACTAGCCCCATCTTCTCCTACACTAGTTCATTACCAAAGTTCTCATGAACCGTCCACTCCAGATGTTGTATTAGGTATCAATATACACGAAGTGAGCGAACCTCAAGCTCTCACTATCCTCTCGTCAAATCACCTGCCTGTGCACTTTACTATAGGTGGAAAGTACAGCACGAAATCACAGTCAGCATTTAACTTTGCCAAAGCTGATTGGGCACGTTACAGATCTCATCTAGACCTTAATATCACGCTTTCTAGTGAAATTTTTGACACAATACCTAGTATTGACGCTGCTGTGAAACATTTTACTGACAGCTTAGTAAACGCACGAAAGGCTAGTGTCCCTATAGTCGAAATAAATAAGGGTCGTCTAAAACTCCCTAGACGTATCACGAGCCAAATTAAGCACAAAAATTACATTCGCAGAAAAGCATTAAATGAGCACAACCCTTACCTTAGACGGCAGCTATTCTCTGCAGTAAACCAACTACAACATTTTATTAAAACCAACATCCAGACCTTGAATGACAGTATTTGGAATGATAAGCTCTCAAAAGTCGGTAACCCGAGTTGATAACCCGAGTTTGGCGTTTAGCTCGATCAATCAATAAAAATCCTAGTACCATTCCCCCCCTAAAAATCGGCGGTGACCAAATGACTTCCTCAGTGTCAGAACAGTGTGAAGCTCTTGCTGAAGCATTTGCTGGTAATATGAGTCTCACCCATCAATGGACCAGTGACCTCGAAACTGAGGCTTCTGTCAACGCATCCATGATGACATTAAATTCCATAGACATAAGCCCCACTTACCCTCCTCTCACTAGGCCTAAAGAAATTATGAATATCATACGCAAATTAAAACCCCGCAAGGCTCCTAGTCTGGATGGTCTTAGTAACCAGCTACTTAAAAACCTATCTCAAAAGGCTTTGTTCTACCTTACAAAAATATTTAATGGTTGTTTGCGTATAGGCTATTTCCCCACATGCTGGAAAACGGCCAAAATATTTGCACTCAAAAAGCCTGGCAAGGATGGCAGCATCCCGACAAACTATCGTCTTACAAGCCTACTCCCAAGCCTGGGTAAGATTTTTGAGTCTCTGATACTAAACCGTCTTCTAAAAGTTACCGAGCATTTACTGCTACCGGAGCAATTCGGATTCCGCAAGGCACACTCCACCACTCATCAGTTGGCCAGGGTATCAGAACACATAGCACACAACCTAAATGAAGGCAAATCCACAGGAATGGTGATGATAGATGTTGAAAAAGCATTTGACACGGTCTGGCACGAGGGTCTCCTCCACAAGCTTATAGTTAATAACGTACCTCTCTCACTTGTTAAAATAGTTCAAAACTATCTACTCAACCGCCATTTTAAAGTTTTCATAGGTGAACACTGTTCTGTTGCACTGTTGCAAAATCTATAGTAGCTGGTGTACCACAAGGTTCTAATTTGGGTCCGTTTCTCTTCATCCTGTACCTTAACGACATACTAAAACAACCTCATCTTGCAATATATGCTGATGACTCTGCGTCATATACTTCAGAGGATATTGACCTGATAATTGAACGGCTTCAACTGGCACTAAATCTTCTTGACACGTTTTTCACCAGATGGAAACTAAAATTAAACTCAAACAAAACGGAAATTTTTCTTTTAACACGTAAACGACGTTTACCTTCCAGGCTTATTCATTTTAGAAATTTTCCTATACCCTGGCGCCGTTCGGTAAAATATCTCGGTGTAGTTTTAGACAACAAAATGAACTGGAGTGGAAACGCTGATGCACTTCGCGAAAAGGGTCTGAAGGCCCTAAATGCTTTAAAACCTATTCTAAATAGGAAATCTAGGCTAAGCACTGTCACTAAACTACGCATTTATACCACCCTCGTTAGACCATGTTTGACATATGCCGCGCCAGTCTGGTGTAGCCAGACCGATAACAACTACAACAAAATGCAAATTGTTCAGAATAAGGCAATCAAAACTGCATATAACACTGCCTTCCGAACAAATTTAAAACGATTACACGAGCAAATTAAATTTCCATACATCAAAAATTTCATTTTAAAATCAGCGCGGAAATTCTATCTAGTTAAGAATCCCAAACACTTGAATGCATTAGTTTCTTCCATAGGTAAAATACGACCAAGTAATGTATCGTATGCAACAACATATAATCGATACCGTTTACCACATCACTACTTTCTGAGTGAATAACAATATGTACCTACCACCGGACCGACCGGGCTGCCCTCTCCCGGCCGCCGTAGCTATTATTCGGCGCAAGTAAGCAAATTACCCACAACTTAGAATTATATTATATAATACTAGCTGACCCGACAGACGTTGTCCTGTCCCGATCTACCTACTTACCTGCCTATTTACCTACACCTACCCTACACCTACCCTACACCTACCCTACACCTACCCTACACCTACCCTACACCTACCCTACACCTACCCTACACCTACCCTACACCTACCCTACACCTACCCTACACCTACCCTACACCTACCCTACACCTACCCTACACCTACCCTACACCTACCCTACACCTACCCTACACCTACCCTACACCTACCCTACACCTACCCTACACCTACCCTACACCTACCCTACACCTACCCTACACCTACCCTACACCTACCCTACACCTACCCTACACCTACCCTACACCTACCCTACACCTACCCTACACCTACCCTACACCTACCCTACACCTACCCTACACCTACCCTACACCTACCCTACACCTACCCTACACCTACCCTACACCTACCCTACACCTACCCTACACCTACCCTACACCTACCCTACACCTACCCTACACCTACCCTACACCTACCCTACACCTACCCTACACCTACCCTACACCTACCCTACACCTACCCTACACCTACCCTACACCTACCCTACACCTACCCTACACCTACCCTACACCTACCCTACACCTACCCTACACCTACCCTACACCTACCCTACACCTACCCTACACCTACCCTACACCTACCCTACACCTACCCTACACCTACCCTACACCTACCCTACACCTACCCTACACCTACCCTACACCTACCCTACACCTACCCTACACCTACCCTACACCTACCCTACACCTACCCTACACCTACCCTACACCTACCCTACACCTACCCTACACCTACCCTACACCTACCCTACACCTACCCTACACCTACCCTACACCTACCCTACACCTACCCTACACCTACCCTACACCTACCCTACACCTACCCTACACCTACCCTACACCTACCCTACACCTACCCTACACCTACCCTACACCTACCCTACACCTACCCTACACCTACCCTACACCTACCCTACACCTACCCTACACCTACCCTACACCTACCCTACACCTACCCTACACCTACCCTACACCTACCCTACACCTACCCTACACCTACCCTACACCTACCCTACACCTACCCTACACCTACCCTACACCTACCCTACACCTACCCTACACCTACCCTACACCTACCCTACACCTACCCTACACCTACCCTACACCTACCCTACACCTACCCTACACCTACCCTACACCTACCCTACACCTACCCTACACCTACCCTACACCTACCCTACACCTACCCTACACCTACCCTACACCTACCCTACACCTACCCTACACCTACCCTACACCTACCCTACACCTACCCTACACCTACCCTACACCTACCCTACACCTACCCTACACCTACCCTACACCTACCCTACACCTACCCTACACCTACCCTACACCTACCCTACACCTACCCTACACCTACCCTACACCTACCCTACACCTACCCTACACCTACCCTACACCTACCCTACACCTACCCTACACCTACCCTACACCTACCCTACACCTACCCTACACCTACCCTACACCTACCCTACACCTACCCTACACCTACCCTACACCTACCCTACACCTACCCTACACCTACCCTACACCTACCCTACACCTACCCTACACCTACCCTACACCTACCCTACACCTACCCTACACCTACCCTACACCTACCCTACACCTACCCTACACCTACCCTACACCTACCCTACACCTACCCTACACCTACCCTACACCTACCCTACACCTACCCTACACCTACCCTACACCTACCCTACACCTACCCTACACCTACCCTACACCTACCCTACACCTACCCTACACCTACCCTACACCTACCCTACACCTACCCTACACCTACCCTACACCTACCCTACACCTACCCTACACCTACCCTACACCTACCCTACACCTACCCTACACCTACCCTACACCTACCCTACACCTACCCTACACCTACCCTACACCTACCCTACACCTACCCTACACCTACCCTACACCTACCCTACACCTACCCTACACCTACCCTACACCTACCCTACACCTACCCTACACCTACCCTACACCTACCCTACACCTACCCTACACCTACCCTACACCTACCCTACACCTACCCTACACCTACCCTACACCTACCCTACACCTACCCTACACCTACCCTACACCTACCCTACACCTACCCTACACCTACCCTACACCTACCCTACACCTACCCTACACCTACCCTACACCTACCCTACACCTACCCTACACCTACCCTACACCTACCCTACACCTACTCTACACCTACCCTACACCTACCCTACACCTACCCTACACCTACCCTACACCTACCCTACACCTACCCTACACCTACCCTACACCTACCCTACACCTGCCCTACACCTACCCTACACCTACCCTACACCTGCCCTACACCTACCCTACACCTACCCTACACCTACCCTACACCTACCCTACACCTACCCTACACCTACCCTACACCTACCCTACACTTACCCTACACCTACCCTACACCTACCCTACACCTACCCTACACCTACCCTACACCTACCCTACACCTACTCTAGAGTTGTTATCTTTGACCAAGATCAGTTTCAAATAAATAACATTATATATACGTAACATGACTTTAAACTCTTTGATTCAATCGTGTTGTGTTCAGTAAAACCTCATATTAAAATGAAATCGCTAAAAAGAATAAAACGAAATCATCAAAGTTATAGTGTTGAAGTTTTATTAAATAACTTCGTTGACAAAGATGTGCAGTCGATGCTCCTGCCTTTGAATTTGCTGCAAAATATTCATTTTTGTCCAAAATATTGCATTAAAGATAATTGTATAACTTCAAACAGCCGTCTGTCGAATTTTATGTCATTGTGTGACACAATGTTATTTATTTCTGTATTATTGTACAACCCGTACTTTTCGAATCTCAGTCCGTGGATTCAATAGTACATCATGATCGCAAATACCATCGGACATCTTTTCTATTGTGCGGGATTTTTAATTAATTTAGTGGTTGGTGTTTCCAAATCCAATAAAAACGTTATGTTCGTATTAAAATTTCAAGATATTCACAAAAATTTCAACGATGATACTAGTTTGAAGCGCTTCGCTATCGTTAACTGGATTGCTGTCATTCTATGCATATTATTATTTACCAGTTTAATTCTATTTTTCTTCCTGATACTCAATTTACCAGTGCATACCATAGTTAGTGGAGTAATTTAAGTTTGTTTAGACACCAATATCGTGTATGCTATCAGGTTTATTCAGCTGTTAAAAGATAAACTTGATCTTTAGAATACACGAGTTCTTCAATACCAAAGTATGGTGGATAGGAACAGAGAGAATTATTGTAAAATAATGTTTCAGGCTTATGTTAATATATTGGACTGTTATGATATCTACAGGGTTTCTTTTCAAGTAATGGTAAGTTAGCACAAGCCTTCGACTTTTATATGAAAATGTGTATTTTTGATGTTATTTCTCCTATTAACAATTTTTTTTTCAGATCATGTTTCATATTACGAAGTTCTTTTATCACTATCTCCTTCAAATTCAGTTAGTTATTAATATTTTTAAATCATATTATTTTCACTCTCATGTAAGTACTGTTTGATCGATAATTAAGTATCTTTATTTCATAGAAGTAGCTTGAAACGATCTGATTTTTCGCATGTTTATTTGTCATAAATAAACAGAAAAAAGTAACTACGTTATTCTTGAATGCTTATTGACTATATTTTATTATTAAAAAGGGATCCGTTAGTAAATTCACGTGGGCGAAGTCGCGGGTAATACTCAGTGTTTTATTTGTCATGAAAAAACGAAAGAAAAAGCATTTATTCACCCGCCAGGACAAAAACCCACAAAAATAACATGATTTTAATTGTAAAATCTAGATCTAGATAAAAGAAACGAAAATTTGTTCTGTACGAGGTCAAAAGGCTTCTATCTCAGCATGGTGCTGTAACATTAAAAAAAACGTCACAGCGCTGATATTCTGATAGGGCCCAAAGTGATGCCTCGGTCAGGCATGGATAAGAAAAAAAAAACGAATAAACAGGGCTCAGACCATGAAGATATAGGTATAAATAGAGCCAACACTTCGAACAAAAGCTTGAAACCAACTGTGGGCTGATGCTCTCTTTCTGAATGCATACATAAGAACGAGACAGTGATATGTGTTTTCTTTATCTATACATATAATAAAACAGTAACAAAACTGTGTCTGTACATTGAATATATTAAAAAATAAATAATTGAGGGGGGTTTAGGAACAGTAATAGAGCACGAATCCAAAAAAAAAAATTCTGTCTGTTTGTCTGTTTATCTGTTTGTCTGTTTGTTTGTACACGCTAATCTTCGGAACTACTGTGCGGATTTGAATGATTTTTCTTTTGTTGTATAGGTATTAAGTCTGGGCAACATATAGGCTATAATTTATCTTGGAAACTTGAACACCAGATGCAGAATCGCAACAGACCAGCTAAACTATAAGAGATACAAAAATGGTACTGTAATAAAAATTGTTCCACGTGATGAGCATTCTCTGCTGAGAGAATAAATTTGAAGATCTGGAACACCTGATGCGGAACTTCAAGAGCCCAGCTACACCATGACACATATAGGAATGACGTCTTAGCAAAAGGTGTTCGGCCTGATGGGCATTTCCTGTTGACTTCTAAAAATCGAAGATCAGAAACATCTGATGTCAAAATCAAAGCTATCACTAATTTCACTGTATCTTATAAAATAACATAAGCTGGGAGTACTTCCACGCGGTGAGGGCGGTAACAGTTTCAGATCTTCGATTTTGCCGACCCCGTTGTCGCTGGCAAAAGCAACAGGATCCGCGTAAGAAGTTGCGGGCAGAAGCTAGTCTTATATATGCATTCAGAAAGAGAGCGTCTGCCCACAGTTGGCTTCACTTAGGTATTTAGAGTGTTGCCTCCACTTTTATCTATAAGCTTCTTGGCTCAGACATATTTATTTTGGAACCTTATGTCAACGAAGAGAATTCAAAACAAACAAATCACTGGACACACAACACATGAAAATCACTGTTTTTTTTACAGATTGTGACATTTGTGGTTATAGCGTGGCTAGGTTATTGGGCATTAAAAACTTTGACACTGCACATCGCATTAAACCTACACTGCGAGAAGTTCTACATGGCTATGAACAATGTTCAAGATTCATGCGCACTTATTCTAAACACAAATTGTTCAGGTATTTATAAACAGTGCAATGGTAGTAGTGCAAGTGTAAACATGCAAGTATACTTGCATGTGTACGAGTGTGTGTAGTCATACATCATTTTGCCGTAGACTTTGATTAAGATTAGTTAGAATACTAACTTCTGTAAACATTACAGATTCCGAAAAGAAGCTGTGCAAGATTGTCAAACGCCTAAATCGAGCGACATTCGACAAGCTAAATATCTGTCAGATACTCTACCTTGATGCTACTTTACCGATCAAACTTATATTGTTACTTGCTGACTACAGTTTTGTAAAAACTTTAACACTGCACATCGCATTAAACCTACACTGCGAGAAGTTCTACATGGCTATGAACAATGTTCAAGATTCATGCGCACTTATTCTAAACACAAATTGTTCAGGTATTTATAAACAGTGCAATGGTAGTAGTGCAAGTGTGTAAACATGCAAATATACTTGCATGTGCACGAGTGTGTGTAGTCATACCTCATTTTGCATTAGACTTTGATTAAGATTAGTTAGAATACTAACTTCTGTAAACATTACAGATTCCGAAAAGAAGCTGTGCAAGATTGTCAAACGCCTAAATCGAGCGACATTCGACAAGCTAAATATCTGTCAGATACTCTACCTTGATGCTACTTTACCGATCAAACTTATATTGTTACTTGCTGACTACAGTTTTGTAAAAACTTTAACACTGCACATCGCATTAAACCTACACTGCGAGAAGTTCTACATGGCTATGAACAATGTTCAAGATTCATGCGCACTTATTCTAAACACAAATTGTTCAGGTATTTATAAACAGTGCAATGGTAGTAGTGCAAGTGTGTAAACATGCAAATATACTTGCATGTGCACGAGTGTGTGTAGTCATACCTCATTTTGCATTAGACTTTGATTAAGATTAGTTAGAATACTAACTTCTGTAAACATTACAGATTCCGAAAAGAAGCTGTGCAAGATTGTCAAACGCCTAAATCGAGCGACATTCGACAAGCTAAATATCTGTCAGATACTCTACCTTGATGCTACTTTACCGATCAAACTTATATTGTTACTTGCTGACTACAGTTTTGTGTTGCTACAGTTTGCGTTTCTGTGATTCTAGAACCTCTGTCTCTGTCTATGTACTCTTTAACCTGTATACACCTAATTTTGAGTGTTTTTCATGGCACGATGATACTATTACCATTAAACCTTATGGAAATAAAAGTAACGTAGAGACGTAGAGTCTAATCATAATTTATTATAATAATTTTCTACAATCATAATTTTTATGACATGGCGATTGTATGTTTCAAATGAATTTTGTATGTCTCTATGGCGGGGCATAGCAGAATTACCTGTCACTACACTACATCCTATGAATCTATAATTCACAATAAAATGATTTTGATTTTATTTTTGATTTTGATTAATGGAATAATTTCGTCAACGAAGAAAATGTGGTACAGTTCATGGAAGATATTTAGATCTATGTGCTGGCTGATCAGAATTTAGCAGTGTAGCAGCTCAGGCTGTGGGTGTAGCAATTGCTCGACTCCCGGGGCCATTGCAACCAGTTTCCTCAGACGACGAGGACCGTCCACAACTTCACCTCCGATTAGGAAACGACTCCCCTCCAGTATGTGGAGTTGTCGGATTACAGTTCCATCCCGGACTATTCTTATAGTCGACACGAACAAGAAAAGACCAGGCTCAGGACTGACGGTAAGTTTGCAGCAGAAGTTAAGGACGATGGATCGACAGGACACTGTCGATGCTTCGTCTTTAGAATCGTCAGTGTTGCCTAAAATATCGCATCAAAAATAATTTGATAATTTCAGACAGTCATCTATCTAACTTTGTGTCATTGTCTTCATATAACAGTACGAGTACTTTATAATATTTTTGCCTTAAAAATGTGGAAAAATGCTTCAGTAGCGTATAATTATGCATCTATAACTAAATTCGTTTTTTTACTGTTGGTTTTGTGATGAATTTGTAGTGTGTATTTCAAAAGAAATGAGATACTTCGTTTATTAAAAAAAAATTGTTTATTTATAAATTAATTAATTGATAATTTTCATTTTTTTTTACAGTGAACGCAATATTTTGGTTAAACTAATAGCAGTATTCCAAACACGGTCTTCAAGTCTGATACCTAGAATATGTTCCATAGCTCTCCGATAAATCGTGAGTGTGGGCCTCTGCTGATTACTAAGCAAAATCCATGTTAGACACTCAACCACAATCTAGGTACCGAGAAATGTCAAGCGATATCGTGGCCAACCTAGGCAAATATGACGGGACGAGCTTGACACTTATAGTCAGGATTGGTCTACACTAGGTTCAGATAGGGTTGGAATGGAGAAAGTGCCGATTTCCAAAATCAGAAGTGGGATAGTTCCCATTTCTCTTTGCCCACTTTTCTACTTTTTATTTGGTTTTAATCATAAAACCCCCGATTTTGATTTAGATTTGTCATGATTTTCTTTAGTTTGTTTATTTTTGTGTCAAGTGTTATTACTGGTGATAGGTTTGATCGTTTTTGTAGTCCTTGGTTTGTCGGTTTTGATTGTCTAAGGTTCGCAACGATTATAGTCACGATCGCTGCAACAGCCGCGATAATAGCCCGCGTCGTGACCAAAGTTCTCACCGAGACGTGACATTGTCGTGATAGCCAGGGGCGCCAAAGTAGTCGGTATTGCTAACAATTCCCTAATGAAAGGGACATATTAAGGCGCGAGATACAAGCGATGATGTCTCGCCTTAAAACGTTAAAAGATAAAACGAGGGTTTCACCCTTGCCAGTGCGTTCGTGTGATCGCGATAGAACTTTAGTGTCTGATAGATCGTGTGATCGCAGGTCATTGCCGTCGCTAGAACGGACCGCCGGAGCGTCGCCGTCGTTTGGTTTCACCTTTGCCTATAGAGGTTGAGCCTCAACGTGTATCACCAACTCGCGGCTATAACTACTGTCATCACTCGCGTTCTCGCTCTAGAACACCGTCATTACAAACGTCGGAATATGTATCTGAGCAGGCGTCGGTGCGCGTGTCGGAACTTTTGGTTAGGGACGCGAATGAGTCTACGAATTTAGCAGAAGCTACGGTAACTGATCGTATTGTGGATGGTATTCGATTAATTAACACTGGTGGTGATCTCTAAATTTTAATATTTCAAACTTTAATCCTACCCTACATAATATTGATAATTGGTGTGCGGAGGTCGATCGCGCTAAAGCATTAAATAATTGGAGTGATTTTTGAATCCTTATCGCGTATTGGTAATTGCTTAAAAGGTGATGATCATTTGTGGCTTAACGAATGGGTAACTAATGACCGTAAGTGGACCAATTTCAAAAAAGAATTTAAGCCTTTGTGTCCTAGAGTATCAGATGTCGCAAATATTTTATATGACGTGATGACCAAGAATTCCGATGACTATTCTACTTTATGCGGATTATGTGCGTCGTTCATTAATTACTTCGTCGAATAGTATAGTACGTCGAATAGAATAGTACGAGGGCTTAGTGACGAGTTGATTTCGGCAATAATAGTCCGCGGTAACATAAGAGCGTCGGCGACTAACGCTAAGCTATTGCCTGATTATCTAGTGGAATATTTTTCAATTTACGTTAAGCCGAGTAGTTTAACAAAGAGCGCCTCGTTCCGTTCCGTACGAGATAAACAAACTACAGACTTTTCACGGAAGCGTAATCTTAGCGACGTTAAATGTTTCTCTTGCTGTGAACTAGGACATAGACAGGCTTCATGTAATAAGAAACCGAGAATTGATCAACCTCCAAGTGGTTCATCAAATAGTTCGATATCTGTTTTTGTACCAACTAGGTCCGAACCTTGTACTTTTTGTAAGAAACAGGGTCATAAAGCTGAAACTTGTTTCGCTAAGCAAAGGTCGGAAGCTGCAAACAAAAGTAGTGTTAATTTCTGTAACGAGTTTGTAAACGCTAATAATAGGGACGTCATTGTAGCAATTTTACAGGATGTAGCGGTTGATGTTTTGAAAGATAACGGGTCCACTATATCCTTAATTTCGTCTTCGTTGCTTAAGCATTTTAATTGTCCACATATACCCGCGCTTCGAATTTTGAAGGGGTTAGGTACTGTAGCACCTGTGCTACTCTTGTACCAAGTACGAATTACCGAGAGTCTAAGCTACGTTAAATGAAAGCGTATGAATAACTTTTAGAAGACTATATTAATCAGATTACCGAGAGGTAAACTTTATAAGACCGCAGCTCTGAGCTTAGCTGGGTCTCACTGACATCACATGTCATAGTATATAAAAACTATCCTTCTACATCATTCAAATATAATTCTAAGGTATCCAGAAGGTTCTAACTATAGACTAAATAGTTATGGCTTCATTACATAAAGCCTCCCTCGTTGGGCAAATATCTACATCAGCTACGCCCCCCTCATGAATAAAAGGGACCAGTAGCTTTTATTCATGTACTGAACGTTCTGGACACCAATACTAGTTTACGAAGTAATTGACTAACTAACCTAACAACTACCTAATCCTATCTGACGGTCCCTGCCTATGTGTGGACAACAATGGGTCTGCCTCTCTTGAGGTGGCTTAACTCATGACGTACGACGTTATAACATTTATATGGAATTATAATAAAAACAATAGATGCGACCGTACATCAGCTCAAATACAACGACATCATGTTTAAGCCTTGCATAAATAAAACCACACTAAAACTTTATGAACAGCCCACTAGACAAATTATATGGCCAAATCCATATCCGCCATTCTTGGTGACCTATATTTCTTCTTATACGAGGTTTACAATTAAATTAGAAAAGACTAAACTCGAAACAAACTTTGTTCACTTAATAAACCATGCGTGTCATCTCGACAGCTTACGCAGAGATTATACTCTGTTAGCGTAATTGGCTACGTCAGTGAACGAAGCCTGTTGGAGTCCTATTCTACACTATTACTACTATAGCACTTAGCTTCACCTTAATCGTTAAAAAATCTTGAAATCCAATAGACTTCAAGAAATGTGGGCACCATTCACCCATCAGACTTCAGCTCGTAGTAAATATGAAAATACAAAAAAACACGCATTATTATCATGCCGAAATATTTCTAATCACATATATAAAAATACACCTAGGATCAACTGTCCATCATGACAGACCTAAATAACCATGGCAACGATGCCGTATAACACCCAATAATTAATAAAATGACAAATAATACACAACCTAGAAATATTATTGACAAAAAGTTTATATTTAAATATATTTGTCGTAACCTATACATGTCAAGAATTATTGTAAACAAAAAGTTTCAATTCAATGGTATCCATAAAAATTGTTATGATACAAAACTTTTTAGAGCTAGCCATTAAAATTAAAATAAAATCATCTTTCAAAAATTGACAATAATAAAATCTACATAAAGGAGAGTTCATACTACCGAATATTTTCTTCATCAAAGCTAGTCGTAATAAATTATTTTTAACCGACTTCGACGGAATGATGTTCTCAGTTCCTCCTATATATTTATTAATATATTTTATTTTTATTTCACTATTCTTCGAATTTCATAACGATTTCAAACTCATGCGTGTTATATATTTGTTTATTACAGCAGGTTGTGGAACCATATTATATAACTTCACATCACGCGCAACCTTACTATTCGCTTCAATAAAACTTTGGTTATCCGAACCAACATTATACACGTCCCGCGACGACTCGAAAACAATATTCTCTAGTAACACATTTTGGTTAACCGGACCACCATCATAATCCATTCGCGACAACTCGACGAAATCATTTTCCTCCACCTCAACGAATGTCTTAACACTCGTCTTTCATTCTACCATCACCAAGTTCTCTTCCAGAACGTCAGTGACAACATTATCTTGTACCTGCTGGTACGAAACATCAATCACTTCTACTTTCTGCAATTGATCATCGCTAATATGATAGTTAGCGATATCATCATCATGTACCTGATGGCACAAATCATCCACTTCTTCTTCTTTCGGCACCTCGACATCAGGTTGCTCTGAAAGATTCCTATTTACTAAAATAAACGGACCGGCTGACCCGATTCATCCTTCTCTTCCTCGTACTCTAGGGGGGATGTGACAGACTTCTGTGCCTCATTTTCATCTAGGCTGCTCTCTAGACAGCTAGACACAGCAACCACATCTTTTTCAACACTGCCTGCTTGGCAGCCATCTTTTTCATTTCTATGGGAAAATGAACCATTAATATCTTCAGACTTAACTTCTTTCGCCGATTCCACTACTGGAATTACGGCCTGCTGCTGTAAAAGTTGCCGCTTCCTTCTAGCGGGCCAGCTTTTAGCGAACTGTTCCCTTAACTTATCGCAAGTCTCCTCGAAAGACATGCCAAACACGAAGAAAAGTCGGTAGTCGGCATTTGCAGTACTCTTCAAAAAACAACCCAGAAGTACTGGATAACCGGATTCCTCCCACTCCTTGCGGTCTGCAACCGCTTTGAACTGTTCGAGGAAATCATCGAACTCCAAACCCTGATGACCATAATAATAGGGCATATCTTCCCCAGGGAAATAATCACGATCATGACGACTCATCGTGGTTTATAATAACATTTGATAAATGACGCAAATACTTCTCTGTATTTCCTTTTATGCGTGCAAGACAAATCGCTCGTCTGCAGTGTCATTAATGACCTCCAACGCTTATGCGTATAATTTTTCGCTGCTTTAACAGCTTATCTTCAATCTGGCCCTATTAATAGGCCTTCCAGCTACTTTTGCTGGAATATTAAACGCTCTGGGGACGAGCACTCGCTTTGCGCATCTGAAAAATAATACTTCTAACCGGCGCTTCCGCCAATTTGTAGCACCTGTGCTACTCTTGTACCAAGTACGAATTACCGAGAGTCTAAGCTACGTTAAATGAAAGCGTATGAACTTTTAGAAGACTATATTAATCAGATTAGCGAGAGGTAAACTTTATAAGACCGCAGCTCTGAGCTTAGCTGGGTCTCACTGACATCACATGTCATAGTATATAAAAACTATCCTTCTACATCATTCAAATATAATTCTAAGGTATCCAGAAGGTTCTAACCATAGACTAAATAGTTATGGCTTCATTACATAAAGCCTCCCTCGTTGGGCAAATCTCTACAGTACACAAGAAGTAGAGAGTACAAGCTATGTGACGTTACCTATTCAATTTGAAGGCTTAACTCTTGAAGTAGATTTGTTTGTAGTGTTTGCCGAATACATGAACTCTCCAGTCATAATAGGAACAGATGTTCTAAATAGGGACGGTGTCAGGTATGTTCGTACCAAACATTTTCAATCACTTACAAGAAGCGAAAATAACTTGCATAGGGTAATGAACATACAGTCTGAAACTTCAATTCCAATCAATACGCCTTTAATTGGCGGTCACTTGGATAAGTGGTTAGAAATAATTAATCATTTTTCTCAGTATTTTATTTCTGGTACCGCAACATCAACAGTTAATACAGGATGTATATCCATTAAACTTAGTAACAACACTCCCGTTTACTATCGATCATACCAACTTTCTCTCGCCGAGACTCTTCGTTCAGGACTTATTGGACAATAGAATTATAGAGGAGTCTGAGTCTGATTACGCAAGCCCAATTCTTTTGGTAAAAAGGAAAGACGGCTCTGATAGAATGTGTGTAGATTTTCGTAAATTAAACGAGGTCACAATTAAAGATCGTTTTCCGTTGCCACGTATAGATGACTATGTAGACCGTTTGGGACACAATCAATATTTCACTTCAAATTCAAATTTATGTGAAAGACAGTGAACTGAATAAAAATATAAAGCTCTGATAATGCTACAAACGCATGCTGCAAAAACATTAAAAGGACTATTTTGTATCGTTGATCCTAGTTTTGAACAGACAAAACTCCAACACAAGTACTGGGTGGAGTATGACAAAACATAATTATGTGAAAGGTTTATTAGATGACGCTGAAGAATTTTGGAAACAATTTATTTTTAAGATAGGTTTACAAAGTGCAAAATAAAAAACCAATATAGTATTTACGACATTTATTCACTCTTAATAATGGAACTATGTAGATTTATCAAACCGCATGCCACAATAACTGCATCATCTGCTAGTTGAATTATTTAATTCTTTATTACAGAGTGTGGTTTCAAAAATTTAAATAGTTACTCAACATGGATACGCAGACTGGCCTTGCTTTTGATAGCATCCGACTTTTACAATTTTTGATTTTTTGAAACACTTGGTGGCCGAAGTAGATTATTCCGATTTCTACTTAGTAAAGCATCCACATGTTTAAATCCTGTCTGCCAATATAGCACGCTTTGGTGGCAGCACATCTAGAAAACCACTGCTTTCTACTATATTGGCAACAGACATATGACCCTCAAAACCAACAGATATGAAGTTGACAAAACCATCAGGTGTTGTAGATATCAAGTATTTTAAAGTGTTAGCATTTTTATACTGTGACCACGTAAAAGACTGGTTAATAGGATTTGAGGGCTTTTCAATTTCTATCGCAAAACAGTCAATAATACAAAACACATTTGAATATTCCTTATTGGTTCTAAAGGAAGCTGGCAAGTTTATTGTGACATCATATACACGGGGAGAAAAAATTGATTGTTTGAAGAACTTTGATAGAATACATAAAGTCCTGAAAAATATTCTCCACAATGAGGTTAAGACACCACGAACATGTCTGAGATTTGATAGAAAAGGGCATTATTTTTAATTTTATACAAAGTTACTATTATATTAAAAGATTTTACATTCAGATTACTTTCTAAATAGTTAATTAACCAATAATAACTTTTGGTAAGCCTATGTAACTTTGTGGTTTATTTTTAATAAGGTCAGTCATAAAGCTTCTGCCCTGTAATACTGTTTTAATGTGAATTTCTGATGACACTTCTAACATTTCAGCAGAGGTAGAACTTCCTTGCGTTAAGGGTAACAACACTTCTTCCATCTCATCATCGTCTTCAAATAAACGTTTCTTTGTCTTCTTCTTGTAAATGGCACAATAAGTAGTTCGATCCGATGTTCTTGGCTTAACTTGTACCTACACCTTTGCTGACTTTTGTAGTGTATCTATCGATACACTTTGTAAAAATCCATCATATTAATTTGCATAAATGATGAGGAAGTTGTTGAAGATGAGCTGGGTCTTGGTTCAATAATTTCTTGATGATCAGTTGAAAGTGGTATCCTGACAAGAGATTGTGGTAGCCGAGACTTCAACTTTGGCCGCACTTTCATTGTTATCCAATACCGGTAGTTCACCAAATATTCCTCCAACTAAAAGATAAATTATAATTTAGTTTCAAAAACAACCTATGTACCTACATCATATGTTAAAAATGTATGTAATAATATATTATTACTTTACAAAAAAGTACCTAGTGAAAAATGATAGCACTGGTGGGATTTATGAACTTATTTATTAGGTTTGGTAACAGTTATTACAATATTGCTTATACAAACGGATAATGAAACAAAATTTTGAATAAGATTGTGTTATGGTGTGTGGTTTATAAAAATCATTGTCATTTAGGTACTTACATTTAAATAAATAAATAAATAAATTTAAATAATTGTTTTTGCAGGCTGGTACAAAACAATATTTTGGTTTCTTCATTAGCGTATATGTTTTATTGGAATCCATTTTATCGGCGAAATATGATTCAAAAGTTGATAATATTAATGGTAAGCAGCGTTTCGATTTGCAGTTGAGAATAATATTTGTATTTACACTTCATTCATTCATAAAACATTGTGTATTTTACATTAACAATGACATGTGTCTTTCAAATCGTCAGGATACGAAAATAAAGAAATGGTATTTTTATTTTAAGGTCGTGTCAGTTTTGAAAGGTTGTCATTTCTTTATAAAAAAAATCATTTCTGGTTAACTAGGTTAATTATATACAAAGCTTAGAAATAAATATAAACACATAATATGTACAATGCTCACAGGGCATCAAAAAACTCGTCCGCATCGCTCTCAATGGGACAAGTGCCCAAAAGGCTAGCAGCATTACCACGTTGAATGGCAATGCTAATTCTTTGGCCCAAGAAAAGGCCAGCCCTTTGGTCACGTGAAGAGTCGACCAGCCGCTTTGCAATGTCCCTAAAAACAAGGTGAGCACTCGGGCCCCATGGCCCTAATGTTTCGACCCCAAACGGCTCAAACATATAACTTTCAAGAAGGTTGTTATATTTACGCCGTTTGAGGTTTTCCGCACCTGCAGCAGCCGCCCCAGCACAGCACGACGTGCTAGGAAGATGGGATGGCGCAAGGGTGTCGATACAAGTTGCATCCCACACCAAAGGCCTACCCAACTTCCACGGCATTATGGTCATTCCATCTGGTCTCTTTCCATCGTCACGTGCCAAGCCAATAGGTTCTAACACAGCTGGCACGCCGGCGGAGGCAAGAGCACGACGGATGATGTCATTAATGCTGGCGTGCCGTGCTATCCGGCCGGCGCTCTTGCAGCAGGAAAGGCCATGGTGACCGAGGCAGTCGACAACTGCACCGCATTGACAGCGATGCGGGGCCCCGCAAGGAGCGCCCAGACGTAGGCATGTAGCGAGCCGGAATGTAGAGTCACCAAGCATAGTACCTATGTTAGGTGACGGCAGTGCCTGAAGCCAGAGGCCCGACTCCCACTCACCCACAGCCAGCAAGCGGGCACGCTCAGCAGAATTGGTGGACGTATTAATGAGTTTATTCCGTACCAACCTGCAGAGCGGCTCATCCCACTGTCTCTGGGAAGATGGGTTCACGGGCCGAACCGTATTTGGGCAAGCCACTTTCCAGGCGTTCACCGCATCAGTCAAGCACGGCACTTCAAAGTCAACCAGTGACGAGGATAAGATTTTTGTGGTTAACTTTTCGGTGCTGTGGACGGAGGACAGGAACGCCGGCAAACTAACACTGGAAATTTTGCGGATCCCGAGACCACCAAAACGAATAGGTAGTGTGGCTTGTAGCCACGCTCGGTCATCCAGGGACACATTGAGAATTGAAGTGAGTGTATTTTTAATAATTTGATCAATTTTGTCCAAAAGGTGTGGCTGCTTCCATAAAGGTGAAGAGCGAAGGTAATACATAAAATTTGGGCCAAAACAACAATATTTGATGAGGGTAAATGCCGAATGTAGATTAATTTTGGAGAGCCTATCCGAAATATCGTCAAATCGTCTAATTTTTTCGTCAATGAAAGGTGCGAAACTATCTTCTAAAACTGGGGAACCTAGGAGGTGCAGTGAGCTTTTTTCTAAAATTTTGATTTCTGGAGCTATGGCATTAAATTTATCTAAAGCTGTTTGTTTGTTGGTAGAGTCGCAAAGAAAAATTTCACATTTGGAGGGATTCAGGTCTAGGCCAATAGATTGAAATTGCTGTTTCAGAAGTTGAAAATCTTTCAAAACGGTGTCTATATCACCTCCTAGAGTTCCGTCGTCCAAATACCATACGTTAAATTTGGAATTTAGTTTTTGTATTATAGGATGAATAGCCAAACTGAAAATAACTGGCCCAAGAGGATCACCTTGTTGACATCCGACTGCAGATTCCAAAACATTGTCCTTATAAAGCAATTTTGAAGGGTGCCTGTAACACTGCCACATAAAACCATAAATTTCGGGTAATTCTTTTTTGACTTCGGCCAACAAAGTGTCTCTATTGACGGAGTTGAAAGCGTTCTTAACGTCAACCTTAAGAATGACCTCACCTTTGTTTGATTTTAAAAAAGTGGAAAGGGCATGTACGGCAGCCTCGCAGCCCCCTCTGGAACCAAAGCCAAGCTGCAGGGGCTGAAACTTCTTGGTTAGGTTTTCGCTGTAAATTTTACAGCAAATTTTGGCTGCCATACGCCTGTAGGTGCACCCCACGGCGATAGGACGAATGCCGCCGTCTTTCTTGCGTAGGGCGCATAAGTTTGCCCCATACAAGACATCGACGACGGCATCGTTCACACCGCCGCAGAGCATAAGTTTAACCAGAGCCGCAAGCTCCTTCAACAGTGACTCACCAGCATCCCCGGCGGCCGAGCTCAACAGGTCCTTTAACTGCTGTGGAGTTAAGCCGTCGAGGCCGCCAGCGGAACCACTCCGGAAGGAACCCACGGCTGCTAATAACTGGGGAGCTGAAATGTTAAAAAAATTCGAATCCAGATCGGGGAGTTCGGGAGGGTCGGGAAAGGCGAGACCATCCGCAGGCGCTGGGTGTTTACTCTCCAGAGCTGAAAGAGTTTCTGGAGAGTAAGGCGCCACCACATCGCTGCTGAATAATATCCTAGCAGCTCCCCTAATGTCACCTTCGCTCAACTTTGATTCCACAATACAACACACGCCTTTAGATGTGTGGTTATGCAATATAGGAAATTTTGAGTCTAAAATAAGGGTCGAATTGATGCAATTATCTTTAATTTGGTTTGTTAATGTCTTTTTGGTAGCCAAATTTTTTTGCACATGCAGAATCCTATAAGGGAAGGTAAGCAATTGCTCCCAGGCACTTTGAGAATTCTCCTGGGTCGCAAGACGAACACATTGCGCCAAATTTAATGCAACAGACCGTCTGGCGCCCCGGGGAACTCTCTTTAAAACAGGAGTAGAATTTTTTAATTTTGTCAATATTTTCCAAAGTGTAATTTCAGAAGGTGTTGGGGAAGTGGCTGCAGGGCACAAAGGTACACTATGAGGTTTGTGAATCTTGCCATAGTGTATCCTCAGTCCCCGTTCACCTTTAAAAAAGCGTGCCTGTGAGCAATGGGGGCATCTCACCAGGGCATCCAGCGATATGGAAGGTTGACTAGCACTGATACCGGCGTCGCTACAGCCGGCTACAAACATAAATTATTAAAACTTAAAATTTAATGAATATAATAAACTTAAACACAAGAAAACCAATTCAAAATTAATAGTCACAAAAAAAAAACAAGAAAAACACCAAAATTCGTCACTTCACGTCAACTGTAGCGTAAACGCGCAGGGAGCCTGGGCTCACGCCGCCCAGTAAGCAAAGCGCAAGCCCGGCAACTATTCCTCGGGCTGCGTCGCGTCAATGCAGGCTTCGTGAACAACACAGTCGATTTTATCTGTTGTCACTTCCACATCATCCACTTTGGCAGCCTCGTCCAGCACTTATCTCCCGAGCCAACTAGCCATTTGATCTGATCGAAGAACTTCGCGGCGTGTTTCGATGCAAGGAAACCGTTCTGGTAATCAGCGTGGTCTGAACGACCGATATTTAATTGCACCTTACGCTTTGTTTTTAATATTTATATATATAAACCATGAATTATAACAAAATAAATGATAGGACTATTGTTGAAATTTGCTGAAAATAATTTTTAAATAAATAAAATGTATAATGGCAGTCGTCTTTCTGGTTTGGTTTCCAAAGATATAATATAACAGTATTTATTAGACATACAAAAGTTTTTAGCAGTTCATTTGTGTCTTGAATAATATAAATATCCGCGAAATTTATATATTCTAGTTCAGACTTAATCGCGTCGAGTTGGAAAGATTCAGAGAATCTTAGATTTTGGGTTATTTTTGCATTTGTATGCATCAATATCAGTTTATGGTCTATAATATAAGATTCGAGAACTAATGTGGTTGACGGTTATTTTGTTTTTAATAAAATGTAATCTTAACAATTTTGTCTACTTGATAATAAATAAGTGCCCATTACGCCGTAAGAAGCTAAAATATGGATAAGGGAAAATAAAGCAATTAATATAGCTGGTCATTACTTTTCGCACAAAATCTTATTAAATATGAACATAGCTCTCTGACAAACCGTGAGTGTAGAGCTTTTTGGACTACTGGTCAAAAGCCATGTTAGAGACACAACCACAATCTAGACCTAAAAATGTCAAGCGATGTCGTGGCATACCCAGGCAAAAGTGGTAAGCCGATCCTTGACACTTACAGGCAAGATTGGTTGGTTTTCACTAGGTTTAGATAGAAAAGATTGGAAAGGATAGATACCTTACGATATGAAAAAAACCATGTATCGTGGAGTTACGATGATTAATAAATATAATAGCATCTGTTTCAAATCAATACTCCAAACTTATGTACTACCTACCTCAGAAAATGATCTTCGCGTTAATTTATGTAAATACAACAATTTGTCATCATTCTGACAATTCCAACGACCATAACCAAATTAAATTAGATTGATTTCATTAATATATTAATGTTGTTATCTTTGAACAAGATCAATACCAAATAAATAACATTATATATACGAACAAAATATGTTTTTGGAATCTTTGATTCATTTGTGTCGTGTTTAGTAAGTCGTACTCGTAATTTTAAAATGAAGTCACTGAAAAGAAGTAAACGAAATCTTCAAAGTTATCATGTTGAAGTTTTATTAAATAACTTCGTTGACAAAGATGTGCAGTCAATGCTGCTGCCTTTGAATTTGTTGCAAAATATTCATTTTTGTCCAAAATATTGTATTAAAGATAATTTTATAACTTCAAATAGCCGTCTTTCGAATTTTTTGTCGTTGTGTGGTACGATGTTGTTGGTTTCTGTATTATTATATGACTTTTACTTTCCGTTTCTCAGTCCGTCGATTAAATATGACACCAAGATCGCAAGCAGCATTGGACATGTTTTCTATTGTGTGGGATTTTTAATAAATTTTGTGTCTGGTGTTTGCAAAACCAACGAGAACGTTATTTTCGTATTAAAATTTCAAGATATACACCGAAATTTCAACGATAATATCAGTTTCAAGCGCTTTGCTGTCATTAACTGGATTGCTGTCATTCTGTTCATGGTACTATTTACCAGTTGCATTATATTTTTTTTCATGATACTTAATTTACCAATGCACTCCTTAGTAAGTAGAATAATTTTATTTAGTTTTGACACCAATATCCTTTATGCCGTCAGACTTATTCAACTGTTAAAAGATAAACTTGATCTATGGAATACACGAGTTCTTCAATACCAAAGTATGGTAGATAGGGATAGAGAGAGTTATTGTAAAGTAATGTTTCAGGCTTATGTTAATATATTGGACTGTTACGATATATGCAGGGTTTCTTTTCAAGTAATGGTAAGTTAACGTAAACCTCCGACTTTTTTATTTTTATTTTTTTATATGAAAATGTGTATTTTGATGTTATTTCCTCTACTAACAATTATTTTTTTCAGATAGTGTTTCATATTGCAAAGTTTTTTTATCACTATTTCTTTCAAATTCAGTTTATTATTAATATTGCAAAATCATATAATTTCCAATCTCATGTAAGTACTGTTAGATCTATATCTTTATCATATTATCATAAAATTAGTTTGTATCTGGATAATGGCATACGTTACTTTTATATAGAGAAAAAAAAATTGTTTGTTTTTCTGTCATAAAAAAAACAAATAAAATACTTAAGCGATTAATCAAAATTGCTACATTATCCCTTAATACTTACTGACTATATTTTATTATAAAAAAGGGATCTTAAAAATCATGTGGGTATAGTGTTTGATAATAATTATTCCTTTGGCGTATGACATAAAAATCACTGTTTTTTTAACAGATTGTGGCGTTTGTGATGTTAGCGTGGTTAGGTTATTGGGCATTAAAAACTTTGACACTGCACATCGCATTAAACCTATACTGCGAGAAGTTCTACATGGCTATGAATAATGTTCAAGATTCATGCGCACTTATTCTAAGCACAAATTGTTCAGGTATTTATAAACAGTGCAATGGTAGTAGTGCAAATGTGCATGTATACTTGCATGTGTACGAGTGTGTGTGGTCATATATCATTTTGCCTTGGAGTTTGATTTAGATAAGTAAGAATACTAACCTCTGTAAACATAACAGATGCCGAAAAGAAGTTGTGCAAGAATGTCAAACGCCTACATCGAGCGTCATTCGACAAGCTAAATGTCTGTCGGTTATTCTACGTTGATGCTACTTTACCGATAAAACTTATATTGTTTCTTGCTAACTACAGTTTTGTTTTGCTACAGTTTGCATTTTTGTGATCCAAGTACCTCTGTCTCTCTCTTTCTCTATGTTATCTTTGACCTGTATTCACCCAATTTTAAGTTATTTTCATGGCACGTTAACACTATTACCATTAAACCTTATGGAATTAAAAGTAACGTAGAGACATAGAGTCTACATAATCATAATTTGTTGTAATAATTTACTACGATCATAATTTTTATGACATGGCCATTGTACACATTATAGATTGAGAACAACGGATTAACTCACTGTGTTGCCGGGTTCGTCCGACTAGTTTCAGTACGTCCGTTTCTTCCGTTGTTCTCAATCAAATTAAATCGGAAGATTAAGAAAACCTGAGATTAAAATCCATTAAACTAGCGAGTAGTTTCTCTAGGAAGGATCAGAGACGTAGCGGTGTTTGCATACTAATAAGGCAAGATATTGAATACGAAAATATAAAATGGTTAGATAACATTACCCTGGAAAAACATTTCGAAATATGCGGTATACGACTTCAAAAATATGGCATCAACTTATTCTGTGTATACAGAACACCAAATTCGGACCTGAACATATTTTTTAGGAAACTACAAATATTATTAAATAGGATACATGACAAAGATAATAAATTTAATAGTACAATATGCGGTGACTTTAACTTTGACATTTTAAGTGATACTAAAAATAAAAATGAATTTATGAATATTCTATACAATTATAATTTGACATTCCATATAAATGAGCCAATACAACAAAAAACATGTATTGACAATATAATTAGTAGTAGTAAGACAATATAATAAAAGATGCTAAGGGGGAGGTACATGAATTGGGATTGTCCGATCACAACACGGGTCAAACATTGACAATGAAAACTAAAGGGAAAAATCTCGATAAACATCATTGGTTTGTATATAAAAGAGACCTATGTAGTGATAATCTGGCCAAGTTTAATTATTACCTAAGTAATCTATCTTTCTCTGAGATTTACCATGAAACAGACGTTAATAAGGCGTTTTCTTTGTTTCATGATGAAATCTGTCTTTTTTTTAATCTGTGTTTCCCATGGATAAAAGTAAAAATGAACCTAAACTCGACAAATCCAAAATGAATTACAAGGGGCCTGAAAAAGTCTTTTGTTACGAAGCGAAAATTACAATATGAATATTATAAAAACAAAAATAGACAAAACAAGCTAAAATACACTACATATAGTAAAATATTAAGGAAATGCGTAGCAAATACTCAAAGTAGTAAAAATAAACAGACCATTGAAAAAGCTAAAAATAAGTGCAAAGCCACATGGAACATTGTAAATGAACAAATAAAACAAAACAATACAACCAATGAAATTAAGGAAATTTCGGATGGCAAAAGCATTTTAGAAAGTGGCGAAGACATTGCTAACTACTTCAACAATTTTTTCTTAAACATTGCGAAAACGAAATCCACTGAGCACCCAAAAAATAAAAAAATACCAGTAATGGGAAGAAGGTTAGCAAACTCTATATATCTTGAACCAGTGGACAATGTTGACGTTTATAAAATAACAATGGAGTTACGAAATATGAACTCAGCTGGGTATTACTACTAAAATATTGAAACAAAATATATTTGCTATACTAAAGCCATTGACCTATTTAGTAAATATGTCTTTGGAAAGCGGAATTTTCCCTGATGCACTAAAATTCTCCGTCGTAAAACCAATACATAAAAAGAGTTCGAAAACAGAAGCGGGGAATTACAGACCAATTGCTTTGGTACCGATTCTCTCCAAGATATTCGAGAAAGTTATGTGTACAAGGCTTATGAACTTCTTTGAAAAAAATGAAATAATAAGTAAACATCAAAACGGTTTTATTAAAAATAAATCCACTACATTGGCATGTTTTAAACTAATAACAGAAATTCTCAATTCAATTGACAAAGAGAAAATTCCTATAGCTGTATTCCTAGATATGAGCAAAGCATTTGACATGGTATGCCATGATAAATTATTAAATAAATTAGAACAGTATGGTATAAGAGGCCCTGCCTACAATTGGTTTGAAAGTTACTTAAGGGGTCGAAAACAATGCACTGAGGTAGTAAAAACATGTCCTAAGATTAACACCCAGGTAACCCATAGGTTTCCATACTCAACTAATATTTATGGCGTACCAAAAGGGACTGTGCTTGCCCCGATATTATTCTTAGTGTATATCAATGAATTACCAGAATCTACAGATCAGTACATTGTATTATTCGCAGACGATACCACTGTTCTAACCAAAGAGGCTACTATTGAACAGGCAATTAAAGTTACCAATAAAGCCCTTAATGATATACATGAATGGTTAATTGAAAATAATTTGGAAATAAATTCGGATAAAACTAAATTTATGAGATACGTGACATATAATAACAAAATAAATAAAAATGACACAATAGAATTGCCACTAAAATATAATAATAATATTATTGAAGAAGTAAATGATATAAAATTTCTAGGAATAAATATTGACAAATTTTGTAATTGGAAATCTCATGTAGATATTGTTTGTAAAAAAATTCACAAATTCATATAAGCGCTTCGCAAAATTAAAAAAATCACCAATAAAGAAACAGCACTACTGGTATACCACAGTCATGTGTGTTCAGTACTGAGGTATGGGATAATTATATGGGGTAACTCTACATCCGCCCAAAGAGCTTTTATAGCCCAGAAAAAATGCATCAGGACAATTTACAATCTTAAGTGGACTGATTCGTGCCGGCCAATATTTGTTGATAAACGTTTACTGATATTTCCATCCTTATACGTTTTGGAAATGTTTAAATTCGTAAGAAACCAACTTTCACTTTTTGAGTCCAAAAACCTCTAATAGTGCCTCGAAGCAGATTAAAACTATGTGAAAAAAACTGTCACGCCATGGCGGTAAAAATTTATAATAAACTACCCGAAAAAATAAGAAATATGAATAACCTAGAATTTAATAGAAATTTGTTTAATTGGCTTTGTGACAGATGTTTTTATTCAATAGATGACTATTTAAATTTTAAGGCGACATGATCTATGTAACTATGTAAATGTGCTAGTACTTATTTATTTATTCGTTTTTATTATATAATTGACATTGCGTAAGAGCTATTAAATTGATTGACTGTCTTGACTATGATAATCCAAAAATCTGATAAATTTCCTAACGTTAAGTAATAATTTAATATGTACAGCAAATTGAGAACGTAAATTATGATTATGATATTATGTATTTAACATTGTTGTTAACTGTTATACCCAACCTATTTAAAATATTTGCACGACTGATAAGTCGAATATAGTGAGTCTAGATTAATTTTACCACCTCATTGTATACCTATATTCTGGCAAATAAACAATTTCAATTTCAATTTCAATCTATAATTTGTAACAATACTCACGTTTCGTTTAATGAAAATGGCCATTGTATGTTTAAAATGAATTTTGTATGCCTCAATGGCGGGATATAGCAGAATTACCTATCACCACACTACATCTTATGAATCTATAATTCACAAATAAATGATTTTGATTTTATTTTTGATTTTGATTTATCGAATAACTACATCGACGAAGACAATTTGGTACAGCTCATGGAAAATATTTAGATCAATGTGCTGGATGAGTGCAGCAGTGTGGCAGCTCGGGCTATAAGCGTTAAAGCTGCTCAGTTTCACTTCAATCGAATCGCAAATAATTCCAATCTCACATTTGAAGAGATTTCCACTCTGTTCACACAAATCGAGGCAAAATTGAATTCGCGTCCGTTGACACCTATATCATCGGATCCGTCAGATTTTAACCCATTAAAACCCGGCCACTTTCTGATAGGGCATCCGCTGACGTCACTGACATCTCCTATTGTCGAAAAATTATCGATTAATCGATATCAGCATTTATGAAGAATGAGGCAGCATTTTTGGAAAAGATATTATACTTAAAGCGAATCGCAAGTAATTCCAATCTCACATTTGAAGAGCTTTCCTCTCTGTTCACACAAATCGAGGCAATATTGAATTCGCGTCCGTTGACACTAACGTAGTCGGTTCCGTCAGAATTTAACCTATTAACATCCCGCCACCTCCTGATAGGGCGTCCGTTGACGTCACTGGCATCTCTTATCGTCGAAAAATGATCGATTAATTGATATCAGCATTTAGACTTTTGACTAATAATCTTTTATGCGGCAGTGCCAATCAACCACTACCTCAGCCTCAGTTAGACTTGCCTTCACCGGTGTTGGCTCTTCCAGCAATCACCAGCGTTAATACACAGAAAAGTAATACAATGATTTTATTTTCTGATGAATTAGGTTCAGGCTTTGGGAAAATACTACACAGTTACCTTAGCCATAGTTTTACTAATCATAGTTACCATAAAATAAGTTTTAAACAAATCGTTAAAAGAATTAAAGACACAAACCTAGACCATTACTCTACAATGGTATTACTTTTTGGTAATAGTAATGGTATTAACAAAAAGGACATAGTGGATGGTGTGGACGCCTTATTAAAGATAAACATAGGAAGGCTAATGCTGTGTGCCTTTCCTTATTCGGATAATTTATCAGATGAACAGAACAATCATATTTACAAATTGAATAGTACTATTCATATGTTGACATGTTGTCATAGTGACAAATTATTTTATTTTGACACTAATAACTTTGTTAGTGGTTTTAAGTTAACTCAGGGAACTTTATCTCTGTCTGTAGAATGTAGACATTTAATTGCTATGTTGATAGCATATAATATTAACAATGTTATAGTTATAGCTAAATAACGAACTGTAGTATAAGTGACGAATCTATGTTGTCTAGTCACACTAACAACATAGTGATTGATTTTTGTGAATCCTCATATTGTACCTACAACACCAACATCCTTGGAGGCCGTTACCTGTCAGTTAGAGTATTCTCTTCCTGTTGGGATACATACAGACAGTTTGAACTCTTCATTTGTGGTTGTGGAGGGCACTCCGGATAACTGTTTAAACTAGTTTGTAAGACAACAGAAGTTACCCCTTCAAATAATCATTTATTATTACTGAATAATAAAAAGGTATCTTCTGGCAACCTAACAAATAAAGGAAAGCAATATACTTTAAAGTTATTTAATCAAAATATTCAAGGTTGCTCTTCCAAATTACCTGAAATAGAAATGTTTTTAGAAATAACCAAATATGATATAATATGTTTAACAGAACATTGGTTAAAAGATAATCAAGTGATGTCTATTAATTATAAAAATGTACTTTAACATACATGAATACAATTTATGATTTATTTAAATATTAAATTACAATTTTAGTTATATACAAATCTTAAAAATCGATAATATTATGTACAATTCCAAGAAAAAGACAGGGGAGCTCAAGGGGCATCAAAAAACCCGTCCACATCGCTGTCAACGGGACACGTGCCCAACAGGCTGGCAGCATTGCCACGTTGTATGACAATGCTGATTCTTTGACCCAAGAATAGACCAGCCTTCGGGTCACGTGAAGAGTCGACCAGCCGCTTGGCGATGTCACGAAAAACAATATGGGCACTCGGACCCCATGGCCCTAGATTTTCTACCCCAAACGGCTCAAATATATAGCTTCCAAGAAGGCTATTATATTTGCGCCGTTTGAGGTTTTCGGCACCTGCAGCAGCCGCCCCAGCACAACATGTTGTGCTAGGAAGATGAGATGGCGCAAGGGTGTCGACACATGTTGCGTCCCACACCAAAGGCCTACCCAACTTCCAAAGCATTATGGTCATCCCATCTGGTCTCTTCCCATCGTCGCGTGCCAAGCCATTGGGTTCTAAAATAGCAGGCACCCCAGCGGTGGCAAGAGCACGACGGAGGATGTCATTGATGCTGGCATGCCGTGCCATTCAGCCGCATCAGTCAAGCACGGCACTTCAAAGTCATCCAGTGACGGGGATACAATTTTTTTGGTTAACTTTTCGGTGCTGTGGACGGAGGACAGGAAAGCCGGTAAACTCACACTGAAAATTTTGCGGACGCCGAGACCACCAAAACGAATGGGTAGTGTGGCTTGTAGCCACGCTCGGTCGTCCAGGGCCACATTCAAAATTTATGTTAAAGTGTTTTTAATGATTTGATATATTTTGTCCAAGAGGTTTGGCTGCTTCCACAAAGGTGAAGAGCGGAAGTAGTACATAAAATTTGGGCCAAAACAACAATATCTAATGAGAGTAAAAGCCAAATGTAGATTAATTTTTGAAAGTCTCTCCGAAATATCGTTAAAATGTTTAATTTTT
Organism: Charanyca ferruginea; assembly: GCA_947361185.1. Taxonomy (NCBI): domain Eukaryota; kingdom Metazoa; phylum Arthropoda; class Insecta; order Lepidoptera; family Noctuidae; genus Charanyca; species Charanyca ferruginea. The sequence continues at coordinate 6,837,728 of OX376060.1, forward strand.
TCTTCAATAAAAAGTGAAAAACTATCTTCCAAAATAGGAGAACCTAGGAGGTGTAAAGAACTTTTGTCTAAAATTTTGATGTCTGGGGCTATTGCATTAAATTTCTCTAAAGTTGATTGTGGGTCAGTAAGGTCAGTAAGGTATATTTCACATTTAGAAGGGTTAAAGTTCTGTTTTAAGAGTTGCAGATCTTTCAAAACGGTGTCAATATCACCTCCCAGAGTCCCGTCATCTAAATACCACACGTTAAATTTTGAATTTAATTGTTGTATAATTGGATGAATAGCCAAACTGAAAATAACTGGCCCGAGAGGGTCACCTTGTTGGCATCCGACTGCAGATTCTAAAATATTGTCCTTGTATAGTAATTTTGAAGGGTGCCTGTAGCACTGCCACATAAAACCATAAATTTCTGGGAGTTCTTTTTTGACTTCGGCCAACAAAGTGTCTCTATTAACAGAGTTAAAGGCATTCTTTACGTCAACCTTGAGAATGACCTCACCTTTTTTTCGAATTTATAAAAGTAGAAAGGGCATGTACGGCAGCCTCGCAGTCCCCTCTTGAACCAAAGCCAAGTTGCAGGGGCTGAAATTTGCTGGTCAGCGTCTCACCATAAGCTTTACAGCAAATTTTGGCTGCCATACGCCTGTAGGTACACCCCACGGCAATGGGACGAATGCCGCCGGCTTTCTTGCGAAGGGCACATAAATTGGCCCCGTACAAGACATCAACGACGGCATCATTCACACCGCCGCAGAGCATAAGTTTCATCAGAGCCGCAAGTTCCTTCAAAAGCGACTCACCAGCTTCCCCGGCGCCCGAATTCAACAGATCTTTTAAGTGCTGCGGAGTAAGGCCGTCGAGGCCGCCAGCAGAACCAGTTCGAAAGGAACTAACGGCTGCTAACAACTGGGGAGCTGAAACATTTAAAAAAGGAGAATCGAGATCAATGGGGTCGGGAGGATCAGGGAAGGTGAGACCATCCGCAGGAGCTGGGTGTTTACTCTCCAGAGCTGAAATTGTATCTGGAGAGTAAGGCGCCACCACATCGCTGCTAAATAGTAACCTAGCAGCTCCCCTAATGTCACCCTCGCTTAGCTTAAATTCTACATAAGTACATAAGCTTTTTTGTGTAAGACTATGTAATACAGGAAATTTAGGGTCTAAAATAATGGTCGAATTGTTGCAATTATCTTTAATTTGGCTTGTTAAGGTTGTTTTAGCGGCCAAATTTTTTTGAACATGTAGAATCCAGTAAGGGAAGGTGAGTAATTGCTCCCAGGCGCTTTGCGAGTTCTCCTGGGTCACAAGACGGATACAACGCGCCACACTTAAAGCAACAGACCGTCTTGCGCCCCGGGGAACTCTCTTTAACACAGGAGTGGTATTTTTAAATTTAGATAATGTTTTTTTTTTGAAAATTATTGTGTAATTAGCCATTTCAGCCGGAAACATATGGTACACGGCGGGTCATTAATCTTTATAAAAAATTCTAATATTAAAACCTTATCAACTATAATTAAATATATCCTATTTCACACGCCAAACACTCAAAAAACCACTCACAGCCCACTCAGGCCAATCACTTGTAAAAACTTAGATAAATCTATCTGAAGTAAAACGGACTAGAATACATAATTTTAACAGTTTTAGTAGATCTGAAATCAAATGTGTTAATTGCGGTCGAACAGGGCATTATAAGGACAAGTGCTTCAAGGAGCGTAACGTCAATGCGATTGTTATAGTAATGGTAACCCGTCTGTTCTTTCTGTAAGAAGTTAGGACATAATAATAATTGTTACTGGCGCTGTAATTGGCGTTACGTAACTAACTTGACTTATTTAATTCACTCGTTTGTACAGCTGTTGATTTTCCATGTGTTACATAAATAACAATAACAATAACAATAAATAACATAAAGAACATAAATAAAGAGCATACATAAATAAAGAGTGACCAACCGGTCCGATATTGATCTGAGTTTACCAAAGTCAACCTAGGCCTATCTATAGGTTTCATAATCATGTGCTGGTATCGAATTCAATTTCTGACTGGCTCTTTGACAATTTAAAAAGTACCTGTACCTAAATGGTTTAATTGAAGTGAATGGTTTTGAGTTTGAGTTAGGCCGTACTGTGTGTTTTGTTATTGTACCTAAATACGTACGTTTGCGCCTTGATATTATGACCCGCTAATTTGTTGAGACCAATCCTCATCGTGTCTCCATCTCGATAGTTTAGTGTGTGTTAGAAAACAATCGATGATGTGCGCATGCACAATGCGTAGCATTGTGCGTGACGTGCATGTTTTTGAAGTTCTGTCCAGTTGCAGACCATTAAGATGAGGAGTCTACGGTTGCTACTGCCGAGTTAATTTCACCAGCTGACCAGTCTGTCTCCCAGCCACAACCCAGTATCTCCAGGACCCAGGCTAAAACGTCGCGGCATGCCGTCGAGCCAGCGGCAGCTTCGGGTCGAGCCTGAGCCACTGCCGCTTCAGGTCAAGCCTGAGCCACTACAGCTTTACGACGAGCCTGAGGACCACTGCAGACGCGGAGCTTTCCATACTGAAGACCGACCACCAGACCTAAAGACATCATCAAGGAGCCCGGGATGAACTCGTGTCAGGAGAGGCCGTGTTAGAGACAACATCACTATGGTCTCGCCGAGGGTATACAACACCGCGCACGCCAGCGACTGCCCCTCTTTCACCAACAGCCATCGACGCGATAACATTTCTGTGTGATATTTTTCTACCCACATGTTTTTTGCTGTATTTGAATATTTCATTAAATCAAACGTATTTGTTATTGCCAATTGTATATTTTTTTTAAGTAGATTAGAATCAAATCTATAACAATACCTATATTTTTTCTCGATTCATGATTAGTTAGCAAATTGAAGTTCCACTAACCGCCGGAGTACACTGTTGTGATTCTGCAGTTTACCATTGGAAAAATCCGTGTTGGAAATACCACACCATACTAATCATGGAAATCTTTAGATTCCCACGATCCAAAGCCCTATAGATAGTAAACAATTTTAGGGTTCCGTACGTATAAAAGAAATTTAGGACCCGTATTCGATCACTCCGTGTCTTTCTTTTCGTTTGTCATAGCCAAATTGCTTAGAGTCTACTGGACTAATTATGTTGAAACTTCATACATATATGATTTTCTGTGACCCAAACACGGACGCATAACGTTAATCAATTAATTCTGAATAAAAAGATAAAACACGAGATTTTTCTAGATTCTGTAAAAATGTACCTCGGCGGCAGTCTTTTGTGTAATACAAATTGATAAGGACATGCATCAATTGATATCTATTTTTTATTTCAAAAATGATTTTAACTCACTTCAGCATTTTTATTTAACCACGATAAAACGTCAAATTGGAGTAAGACAACAGTATACTCCACTATTAGACTATTAAACTTCTGAGGTAGACTTCCGTCGATAGTGAAGATCCGACAAGGAGTCATCTTGTGGAAGGCTGCACGGTTCAGACGCCGTACGTTCTTGCAAAGTTTCTTAGCTTCCACTGTAACAGATAGAGAAAATAACTTGTGTTAGAATAAATATCTCCAATTTATGTTAGTTGCAATAATTACAAATAAAAAAAAGGCAAAAACTGCATAGTCAAATCAAAGACAACAACGCCAAGTTATATGGTCTAGTCTTACCAGTATTTTGCAGATTCCTCAGCAACCTACTGCAAGCTGCATCAGCCTCAGAGATAGACATGTAGAACCTCTCGCAATACGTACTTAAAATAGTGACGAACATAACATTTTTAATCGCCCAAAGGATGGTGACTTTTTCAAAAGTTTCCAATTGATGCTGCAAATCATAGATAGAAAATAACAGTTGTAGTACAGAAAACATCGTATCAATAAATGTGTACTGTAGATAATTTTGGTATTTCTTTCAAAATAGTCCAAGATCCCAGAATCGCCAAATCTACGTTATATTTAATTAGCATTATCATCCCCCACGCAAATTATGCATCTCTTCTTTGGTATTCTTCCATAACTTTGTCTCTCTCCATCAACGATTTATCACTTTTAAATATGTTTCAAATTATCCCTACATCATTACTACTATGCTTACCGTGCCATAATGCTTGAAGGTAGAGTAGACTATGTTAAAATGTGTCTAATGCTTGAAATAACGTCTGGAAATTAATTAAGTCTTTAGTTACTTAAAACATGCAATAATTTTGTTGGCACGTTACAAAAACGTCACTATTACCGAATATTTAAATATTTTCTTGAAAATATCAAATGTTTCCATTAAATTAGTGTACGCTTGGAAAAGTTTGTTCAATTTTTCATGACATGTTTGTTCTCCTACCTCCACACATAATCTGAGAGTATGGTGTACCCTTTTTGTTTTGTTTTATTTTATTTTAGTTGGTTTTTGGAGTGGAGTAGGTACTTGGATATCTCAATACTGTATCCACGAGAACACTGCCGACAAACTGCACAGCAGTTTGGCAGAAAATAATGTGTATCTTTTTGTATAACTTTTTTGTGAATAAAATAAATAAATAAAAAAAACACAAAGTTTAGTGTAGTACTCGACCTCAAAGATCCATGAAATGATTCCATCTCTTAATAAAGCGATTATCGCAATGCTATAAGTTAAATTGACATCAAAATAAAGTAGTGAATAAGAATAAACTGCTACTAATATGTCGAAAGTTGGTAAATTACATAAAATATAGTCTAGACAATGCCACGAAACTCCAAACCAGTTCCTGATGGTAGTCTTTTTGTATTGCTTATAATTGATTATTCTTAAAGCTTTTTGAACCATTAAAATCAATTTTACGTGATCCTTCCTCAAAATTATACTGAGTGTGTATAAGAAAACGTACGGAATCACCTTTAAAATATTATATTAATTCTAAGAAAAAGAAGGATAAAGAAATTGGGAATTCCTTCAAAATCTCTTGCTAAGAGGAGATTAAGATGAAACATTACAAATCCCAGTGTCCCAATGAACGACAATATGTAATACGTAGAACGATGAGGCCTAATACAGTTATATTCAATCGAGAAACATGATATGAATACTAAATGCTGAACGCACCGGAAAGGAAACAGACAATTTTGGAAACTTCTGTTTAAAAAAATATTTTTATGAATCTGTGTTTATATCAATCTGTGTCTTCATGACTTATGCACAAACAACCGTGTAAGTTCGTGGCAGAATATTACGTAATAGACTAACGTTTACGCTGAGACTAAGTTCAGTAGTTAATAATTGTTTGTTTTCACTCTAATCAAGTAATATGGTATCATTTATTTTGAGTAATTTATTTAATTTAGTTGTATTGTTTATATGTATGTATTTATAAATTGTATAAGTATGTATATCAGTTGTCTGGTTACCATAACACAAGCTCTGCTTAGCTTGGGACCAGATGACCGTGTGTGAGTTGTCCCAAGATATTTATTTATTTATTAATTATTTATTGACCGTTTTATGTCGTATTCGTTTTTATCTGCGACTTTGAAGGTCTATTTACTTTTACTCAGCAGTGGAACAACACAGGTTAAATAAATATAGTATTACAAATGATGATTTTATCATAGTCACTTTTACGTCAATCGTATAATGTTTTTTATTTTTTATTTTATTTTTCTTTATTCACAGCGGTACTTATAAACTATTACAGAGATATTAAACAGATTTGTAAGACTAATAATAGGTTTCCCGGTTTAACATAATACATGTAAACCATGCGAACGGACTTCATACAGTATGTAGATGATAATTATAATATAATATGTATGTATTTATAAATTATATAAGTATGTATATCAGTTGTCTGGTTACCATAACACAAGCTCTGCTTAGCTTGGGACCAGATGACCGTGTGTGAGTTGTCCCAAGATATTTATTTATTTATTTAATTTAAATTTAGAGAATTTAAGTTGGTAACATATACATGTAAAAATAAACTAATTAATGAATTGAGCGTAGTGAATGATTGATGATGATGATGAACAGAGCGTAGTTGCTTGCTATTTGTCTTTCAAAAATATATTTTTAAGCTGAGCTTTAAAACTAGGTTTTGTACAGTTAAATAAATCAATTTGAGAGAAGTTACTGTTATAAGTTCGAGCAATGCGAGTTAGTACACAATTTTGAGAGTAGTTAGTTGCATGCCTAGGCACGTGTAACATTAGTGTATGACGAGTGCGTCGTAAGGGAGCGTTAAATGTGATCTGTGCAACGAAATCCGGACAGTCCAGCCTGCGATTAATAATGTCGAAAAGTAAGCTCATTTCCAATACTTAACGTCGTTCATCGAGTGTGAGCAGACCATATGCCCGACAGCCATTTTCGTAGGACATTGGCGGTTTGCGAAGGCGATAGTTGAGGTGGTTTTTAGTTGATCAAACCATTGAATCATTCACATGATAGTTGTTCTTGAACTACTATCTACGTATTTCAACATTCCTGGAACCTCTAGCTCTATCTCTAGGTTTTAATATTATTATAGTACATACAGCCAATATAATTGATACGTTAGATTTTATTGGTGATCTTTTCTATATGTCATGTGATGTGAATATAGTTTATGCTATTCGTGATTACTGAACAAGTACTTAGATGAATGGATTAATGTGTAATTATACCCTCTGAGGCTTAATTATGAGCAGGAGAACGCTACAAAATTATTAAAGACGGACCATAATATTATAAAAGACTACACGCGAAGATTTTAGACTACACGCTACTTGTGCTTTCCCTCCCATCTGGGAAATTATGTACTTACAAAGCACATTTTGTTGATCTTGTGTGGCCAGAGATATAGCATTCTCACAATTTGTGAGAAATGCAGGTAGCGTCTCCCTGTCCCCATTATAAGATTTGACGAATTTTGTTAAGACGGACAAGGTAATTTTTTAGATAGTTATTATGATATGTTGGACAACTTACCAACAATAAAATACGTGAAACAGTGTAGATACAAGCAGTTAGAAAAATATAGCAATGACTTAGAAATACGATTCAGAGGCGCGATTCACTTTGTATTTATAGACACAAGAAACACTCACAGTAACGCCAATGTTAAGCTACATTGGCGTTATGTTGCGATGACGCGTTGAAGCTGGAATTTTCACACGGTTCGCTGTGTGAATTTCTTGGCCTTGAAAGTGGTGAGTTAGACCCTGAAGCTGATGATGGTGCTGGTGATGACGTCTGGAGCGGGCTCACGCTATAGAGCGGAGGCTGCTGGAGTGGGCTCAGGCTGAAGAGCTGAGGCTGACCGTCGTCCAATGTGTGTGGCTGGAGCGGGCTCACGCTGAAGAGCGGAGGCTGACCGTCGTCCAAGGTAGTGACGCAGGCTTCGCCTTAGGCCATGTCTTACTGTCGGTCAATGAACGGGAGGCTCGAGAATCGGGATACCAGCGTCTGTCTGACTCAACGTCGTAAGACTTTGTCTCTGGTATCCCATTTCTGACACCAATTTGTTACAAGGCCGACCCCGTTAGTCTTTAAAAAAAAACTGTTATTCTACCGGAACCACTTTAATTCACAAAACCACAGTTACACCTTAGATATACGTATAACTAAGAAGTAAGTACCTACACAATTAACGATTAAACGTTACACCAACTTAAATTTGACTGTCTATAATCTCATTTATGTCTCGAGATAATTTTAACGTATTTTGGTATACGCGACGGCGTGACGGCGTCCAGAATCTAACTAACTAAAATTATATTATAATTCCACTACTATGCTATAATTGCAATTCAGCATTTACTTTATAATGAAAAAACGAGACAAACTGTAGATTGCAGATGTCGAGTTTATTGCCTTGCAATAAGGGTAATAACAGCACGTAATTTGAAAATAAATTATAAGTTTATCTTGAACAACACTGACATCGGTTGCCCCACATACGTAGTGCTATTTTCGAGGACGTAAAACAAGTTATGGTCCAATGTATATCCTTGCGGCACGCCAAATAATAAGTTCTGTAGTCGTAGTAGTGTAATTCACGGTCGGTAATATTATATAAGTATTCTTTAGAACGTTGATTTCGTAATCTGATTTTTTAAATGCCAAAATACTCTTAATATCCACATTTATTTCAAATTAATACTCAATACTCAATACTCAATTCTTTATTGCATTCCACAATGTAGGCTTAGGTGGTAAACATTTGCCAAAAGAAACAATTATGGACCCTGTCGGGCACAGCAAAAGAAAGATATTTGGAGGCGAGGACTAATCGTTAAAAAATCTTATAATCTAACTTACCTTAAACACATTTTTGTTAATTTTATACTTCTACTAATTTTAAGGATTTATCATTCAAAAAATCATTGACGCTGTAATAACATTTGCTTATTAATAGCTTTTTTAATTTGGTTGAGAATAGATGGAGTTTTTTTTCTTCCCTTATTGACTCGGGCAACATATTATATATTTTTATTGACATAACCAGAGGGCTTGTTGAATGTATTTTTAAGCGGGATGTTAATAGGTTGAGTCGTGTTTTGTAACGGAGTGTGTATCGTGTCTGTATGTCTTCTCGTTTAGTGTAAAAGTCTTGATGTTTGTGAGCGAATTTACATATTTCTAGTATATATATACAAGGAAGAGTTAGAATATTCAGATTTATAAAATGGGGTTTGCAACTATCCATCTGATGTATATTTACTAAGATACGGATAAGTTTCTTTTGAACTGTAAACAGTGTAAGCGCTACTGTACTGTATCCCCACATTACTATGCCGTAGCTAAGCCATGCATAAGCATAGGCGTAGTATGTAACCAGGGCAGTCTGCAAATTTGTGGTCTTTTTTACTTCTCGAAAAGCGTATAAAAATTTTGAAAGTTTAGATTTTATTTTTTGTACGTGTGATTTCCAATTTATATTCTTATCTATGGTTATGCCTAATAATGTGAATTCATTGACTGTTTCTATTTTATGATCATTAAAAGAAAAGGATAGATTTAGAGGATTTTTTTGATGGGGGTGGATAGTTATGAGTTTAGTCTTTGTGAAGTTAATTTCAAGGTTGTGTTCGTTCATCCAGGTAATTATTTTGCTAAATATTTCATTAAGGGTACTGTTTAGGTTTATGTTGTCATGGCATTGGGTGAGAAAGGAGATGTCGTCCGCAAACAAAACGCATGGTCCTAATTTTGCTATAAATTTTGGGAGATCATTGATGTAAATAAGAAACAAAAGACATCCAATAACACTTCCTTGTGGTATTGATGCGTAAATCGCCTTTCTGTCTGACCGAAACTTTTGAAGTTCGTTTATATTATTATTGAAGTATTCTATTTCTACTAGCTGCGCTCTATTTTCCAGATAGGATTTAAACCATTCATGTGATTTACCCCGGATCCCTAATCTATACAGTTTATTTAATAAAATATTATATTGTACTTTATCATAGGCTTTTGTCATGTCAAGCATTAATCCTACTGCGTATTTTTTATTATTTATAATATTTAGAGCTTCTTGTATGAATTTATATACTGCTAATGCTGTTGAATGATTTTTCCGAAAGCCGTGTTGGCATTCGTCGAATATTCCATATTTTTCGCAGAAAGTGAATACGCGATTGCACATTGCTTTCTCGAAAATCTTTGAAGCTGTAGGTAGTAAAGCTATTGGACGATAATTGCTTGGCTCTGTTTTGTCATTTTTCTTATGTAGAGGTTTCACTAATGCTATTTTCAGTTGATCTGGGAATACACCTTCATCAAAAGACTGATTTAATAATTTAAAAAATGGTAGTGTAAGCTCATCGGCGCAATGTCTTAGTAAACAGGGTGGAAGTTCGTCTATGCCGTGACTTTTTTTATTTTTAAGTGTTTTTAACATAATATTTATTTCGTAAGGTTCTGCTGGAGTGAGGAACATTGTATTTTCGGTATGTGAAAGCTCTGGTATACTTATCGGCTCATTGTTTGGTCGTGCCGTACTTCCCTCACCGATGGATGCAAAAAAGTTGTTGAACCTATTGGCTACTTCCTTTGGGTCAGAGGTTGTTTTGTTGTTATCAGTTCTTAGTTTTATGTTAATTTTTTTTATTATTTTATTAGTTCGCTCGTTAATTATGTTCCACATTGTTTTGATTTTGTTATTCGATTTTTTTATTTTGTCAATATATTGCAGTTTTTTTGCTGTTGTTACTGATTTTTTTAATATTTTTTCATATTTTTTATAGTGTTGTGATAGTATTGGGTTCTTAGTTTTAATTGTAAATATTTTTAATAATCTCTTATTTTTGCAGGACGTTTTGATACCTTTGGTTAACCATTTCTTCTTAAAAGTAGATTTTAATTTAATTTTACGTAAGGGTATGCATTTGTTCAGGATAGTAGTTAGAGTGTCGTTGAATGCTTTATAGTTTTCGTTCATATTTTGGTCTTTAGATATTATTTTGTTCCAGTCTATGCCTTGTAATGCAGACTTAAACTTTGATATATTGATATCGTTAAATAGTCTCTTTTTTGCGTACCAAGTAGGTTTAGATGTGCTTTTGTATGGTATAGAGATTTGTATTGCTGTTCCGCTATGGTCTGACAAACCGAATTCATTTATGGTTGTAGATATTTTATTTGTGTTACAGTTTGAGAATATCAAGTCTAAGCATGTAGATGTATTTTGTGTAATACGAGTTGGTTTTTTTATGTGTTGTGTAAGTTTAAACTCCAACATTAGATCTATGAATTGAGTAGTTTTCCTATTGCTCTCTAAAACATTTATGTTAAAATCTCCACCTATAATGATATCAAATTTGTAATATTTATTGTTTATATAGTTTAAAATACTATTTAATTGACTTATAAATATAGCTTCCTCTCGTTTATTCCAATATATAGCTAATAATAATATCTTTTCTTTGGGTAGTTCAATTGCACATAATTCAATTATATATTCTATCGACATATCTGTAACATCATTCCTTTCTCTAAAATCGATGTGCTCTTGGACTAGGATGCAGACGCCGCCACCTCCTCGCGCCTTTCGGCAGTATTATTGTAACATTAGGATAAAAAATACATCAGATGTCCATCATGTCAACGTTCACATCAAAATACCTAATGACCATGTTTTCCATGTTTATACTTTGAATAAAATATTAGACAAATGAGTAAAGTAATCCATCATTAAATAGTTCGATGTTTGCAGTTAGAACGTTTACAATCGATTGTTTTATCATTTGTAGGTAAGGAGCTACCAACGTAAACGTATCAAATATGAAGACATTCCTAACTATGAGACACAAAAGTCGAGTGATAACTATTTCGAACAATATGATGGATAAAGAGGTGCAGGCAGCGCTTTTGCCTTTGAATCTGATGCAAACTATGATATTCCATCCTAAATATCGCATTAAACATAATGTCATAACTGTTAATAGTTTTATCTCCAATTTCATTTCAATGATTGCAACGTTGATATTAATTATTACATTCTTTTACTGCACATATATTACATATTTTTGCAAAGATAACGAATCAACTACTTTCTTATATGCAGCCTTATTTTATGATTTGATCTACTATTCTTTTGGATTTACATTGAATGCCGTAACTGGAGTGGTTCAAACTAAAAAATCTGTTAAGTTCGTCCTTACTTTTCAAAAAGTGCACAGATTTTTGAACTGTGACGCCAGTTTAAGTCATTTCTTTATTTGGAATTGGATCATTGTTATTGTGGTTTTGGGTGGTCATATCATCAGCTTGACAATTTTTATTAATTTGACTGGTTTACCATACTCTGGGTTATTAATTTGCTACACTGTGATTGTTTTTGATGTAAATATTCTTTGGGCCATTCGAATAATGAAATTGTTGGAAAATGAAGTTGTTCTCTGGAGTATTTACGCGATACATTCTCTACAAATAGAAGGCACCCACGGAGACAATCATAGCAGAAAGGTGTTTCAGGCTTATGTCATATGGTGGGAATTGGATTATTGTTATCGTGGTTTTAGGTGGTAATTTCTTTAGTTTAATTGTTTTTTGCGAACTGACTGGTATACCATACTTTGGGTTATTTATATGCTACGCTGTGATTATTTTTGATGTGAATATAGTTTGTGCCATCCGAATAATGAAATTGTTAGAAAATGAAGTTATTACCTGGAGTATTTACATTTTAAATTCTCGACAAATAGAAGATACTCATAGGAAAAGTCATATTAGAAATGTGTTTCAGGCTTACGTCGATTTATTGGAGTGTTATGACATCCATAAAGATTACTGTCACCAATTTGTAAGTATCTTTTAATTTCACACATAAATGGCTTTGATAGGAACTGTGTAACATTGCTGATATAAAGCATAATATTGAACTTAAACATTGCACAGGAATGTCGATGTTTAGGCATGTTACTACATCAGTAGACCGCAACTATCTTCTTAACTAGGTACTTATTCTTGAAATATCAGTGATGCTTAAATAACAAAGGTTTGGCGACGTTGAGGTCTTGAAGTTTTAAAAGGATAATGGACGCCATCTTCTCACTAAGTTGAAACAAAATCAAACAATTTGGGATACAAGTAACTCACTCAAAATATCTTGTGATCACATTTTGCTTCAAAAACAACATTTTATTTATTTACTTATTATTATTTATATTTAATTTAATTTTTAGCCTAATGATCTTTTTCAACTTTGCTGTTAATTTTCAGATACTTTATTACATTATAGAACTATTCTCTCACGCTCTGATTAACTTTCAAGTAACAATTGATTGGTTGAAACTTGGTTTGGTATACAAAGATACAGTAAGTTGAAAATATTAACTTTCAACTTTCTTAAAAATAGTTTATTAATAGAGAGAAAACTGAGCAGACGAATCTGATAGAATGTAGTCAAAAATAGTTCAAAAGTTAATTGTATAATCTAATTTTAAGCGTGTAAATGTTTTTGGAAACAATAAATTATTATTATTATTATAAATCTTATATTCCTAATCAAAAGTGATACTGGCCTATTATGGTCGCACTGCGGGGCAAAGTCCTCATCTCATTCAACGAAGGCATGAGTATTGATTGACACACTTATTCAAATGGTATAGGCGATTTCAGAGTTATTGGAAGTCCAAATTTTCTCGGTTTTGCAGTGTGGTACCGGCCGCGAATAGCACCACCCAATATCTACCCGTGAGTGTCGTAGAAAGCGACAGAGGGCGATAGAGGGGTTTTGACCAGAGGATGGGCAGCAGCGTTCTTTTGAGTACCGTAATACCTACTGCGATCGACTCCCCCTCCCCCTGGGGGAGCCCTATGCCCAGCAGTGGGCGTATAAAGGTTGACATGATGATGATGATGATGAGGTTTTTTTTACGACGATTTCCTTACAACATCAAATTATTATTTTTTCCAGAATATATCATCCTTGGGATCACTGGCCGTATTCAGTTGGTTTATAAAAGATTTGATGTATCTAACAATGTTGAGCAGGCAGTGCGAGCAATTCTACTCATCTATTAACAGAGTTCAAGATTCGTGCGCACTGATATTCCTGTCAAAATGTTCAAGTAATTTCCTAGCAAAGCAATTTGTTTTTAAGTTGTGTTTTCATATTTCAATTGTGTTTTCGAACAGCTTTGTCTTTTTTGCTTAACTATATTCGATGTAGTTTATCGTCACTATTTTACAGATGATCAGAAAAAAGTGTGCAAGAACGTGCTGCGTTTGAATCGAGCATCATTCAGCAAGATACGTGTGTGTGGCCTGTTCTACGTCGACGCTGCGTTACAATTGAGTCCGATGAGTCTTCTTACTAACTACATGGTTGTTTTGCTGCAATTTGCAGTTTTGTAAAACAGACTTCATTTCATTGATATTATTGTTATTTTTAAAGAAAGCTGTTAAGTTTACTTTCTGTTCAAAGGTGTGAAGTTGGTTTTGAGAAAAAAATAAAAATTGTTTGTTCTTAACACGGTTTTATTAGCTTCACCTATAAGTTACTATTGGAATGAGTCTACAATTGTACGTACTGAAGTTGAAGGATCAACTAAGTCATCAAAACTAATCAAGGCTGACGAACTGACGCGTGCCTGCACTTCCCAGGGGATCCCACTAAAGATCCACCTGGGACCTCTACTCCCGATCTTGGAGTTGACTACGCACCTGTTCTGACCTCGTCTTCCTGCCTGCCTGAACTCACCTTCCTGCCCGTCCTGTCTGCACCTGCTGTCGTCTTCCTGAGCATCCTCCTTCTCGACCCATCCTCATCATTCTACTACCTACACCATCGTACCATACTAAGAGTGCGTAATAGGTAGGGCTTTTTTATAATTATATGTATTTTTAAAGTTAGTTGGTCATTTTACTAATTAAATTTTAAATGTGCAGCTTTATTATTTTACTAGGCTAGATTTGTTACACTACGAAATAACCGGTTGTAAGGCCCAGACCCTTCTAGCCCCTTTCCCACTTCTCTATGAAATACCTTTTGATAGGCTAAAATTTTCGTAGGTCACTCAGGTATATAAATCATCTTAAAATAGCAATAAATGGGCATCTACGCATATAACTTAAAGAAAATTCTACAACTTTCTCAAAATATTGTAGATGTCTTACTAAATATTAACTTTATTAATTTATTTAGTTGTTAATTACATATTTCGATTTCCAATTTTATTGTTTATCTATGTATCATAGAATCTTACGTTTTTCGAGTAATTAAAGTGTACATTTTAATAAATAGCTCAAAATTGTACATAATGATTAAAAAGAAAATTCAGATTCAAGATGTTTTCGTTTTATTGCATTTTCTGAGAAAATAGCCATAGTAACGTATATTTATTTTTACACCATCAGAAAGTATAGATTTTTATAAACAAAAAGCTCATCCAGTTTTTTAAAAAGCAGATATTTTGACGTAAGAATTCTCGATTGAAAATTAGCGTGCTTTTTCGATATTAAGTCAAATTAAGGTGAAAAAAAAAAAAAATTTGAAATCAAAATCATTACAGTGATTTAGGACATTAAATGGTAAGTTTTCACCAAACCTGGCAAAAAAAAAAAAATATTGTAAAAGATCAAAATATAAATTCAAAATATTTTAAGGTTATGTGAAAAAAGTGGAAATACAAAAGTTGAAGATCTTTTTACTACCTACAACTTTGCCGTTTTAATTTCTTCCATAGGACTTGTAGTTTTGTCGGAAATCGAGATAAACCGTTTTACCTTTAAAAACGCACCCCCATCTACTTTCCGACCTCATATCGCCCGTAAATTATTTTTCCTTTCATTTTTGTTGTATTCTCTTCCTTTTCCAAAGGGTTTCATTCTACTATTTTTTTTTTCACTTTTTACTATATTCAAAGGCCCTGGTCTACAAAGTGTAACGTTAAACACGCAAAACCTCAGACACCCCAAATCTAATTCTGAAAGAAAAAAAAACATAAAAAAAATGTACAGGTTTTACGTGCTGTTTTAGTTTTACTGGCAATTCTGATCATTTCTTGCGTCTGCGACGACGCTCTGTCGAGGGAGGAGTCGGTAGGTATATCACCGGACCGCTGCGCCGCGCTGATATTATTACTATTACTATCTATCTACCTACGCTCATAAAGAACTTAGGTTATCTTTGAACAGTGATTTAAATGTTGCCATCACACTTTTCCAGGCTTTGGACTAGCAACATAGGTAATCCACATTTTTAGACTTTACCTACAGTAAATATGACGTGCTGATCTAATTATCATGTAGGTACTACGTAAGTAGGTAATGTTGGCGAGTTTACAAGGTTTAAATCACTGTGTTTACAAATAATTGGCGCGTAATCAACTTATTTACAATTAATTAAGTAGTTAGATAATTTGGTATCTCTACTTACAGGTCCTCTCGTTGCGGTAGCAAAGATTCAAACTGTCTACCACTTTATTGAATACACAACACACCCCGTTTTCTCAAGTAATTTCAGCGAATCGAGCACTACTTGAGTGTCACTTTTCACTTGTTGAAACGCTGATTCAATTTTATTACGCATTTCCGTCACATTAGTTGGTCCATTTCTATCGTCATACACTGCTAGCATTGTCCTGTTGGATACAGATACTCCAAACTCTTCTCGAAACCGTCGTACTGCCAAGTTAATGATGTCATTACAACGCGCTAACATTCTCACCATTTTACAATATTTAATGTTTGAGTACAAAAACGCCATAGTCGCGATTTTCGAGCGCACGCGCTGCCGGGGTAACGGGATAATAAAACAAATAGCACCTGTGTCGCATGTGCCGGCGCCGCTCAGACTGGAATAAATAGGTCATGGTCACTTTCACGAATTTTGCACGCCCCGCCTCCATTTCTTTTTCTTTTTCTAACTCATAGGTTAGTTACGTTTAAGTTAAAAAAAGATAGATAGCATTGAATTGTTTACTTTAAATTGTCTTATTCATGGTACTGGATGCAAGACTCGTATTTGCATTGAAATAAGAACTATTATTATCCCGCGTATGAGAAAATTTAAATTGGACGACAACCATTTGTGTTTGCTTACCTATTTTGGCAGGTTTGCGCACGTGATGGCTTGACTAATAAAATTAATAAATATACAGGGCAACATGTTTTGCGAAGATTTTTTAAAAAATGGGACCTATATTAAAAAGTAGTTCAATTGATTCTGATCAAACTATTTTCAGGTTTTGCCTATTGGACGTTACACCTTGTATATCTAAATTAACTTATTTAGAAACTAAGATTTAAGCTATTCATCATTCCCCTACGTATGAAAGGCTGTCTGAAATTCAATAGAAACGATATCGAATATAGATTGTTCTATATTCAAATGTGTCTACTGTTACTATTTTTTAAACATTTACACTGTACTTTACAATTTTTAGCTCTTCCTGCCTAAAAAGTTCAGTTACTAAGACGATATGATATGATAATGCCATGATATGATTTTATGTAAGCAAGACTGAAAAAATATCTAAATTATAATTAAATTATAAAATGTAACGAATTTTTAAATAAATACATAGTTAAAGCAATTAGTAAAAGTAAGTAGTTACCTTGTTTTGTATTGGCTTAGAATAAAATATTGAGAAAGTAATGTTGCCGAACATTCAGTGAAGTAATTCATTAGTTTATAATTGACGTGCGCAGTTAAAACGTTTACTATCGATTGCTTTATTATTTGTGAGCAAAGGAAAGGATCCATCAACGTTACCGTATTAAACATGAAGACATTCCGAAATATGAGACATAAATCTTGTGTGATGGCTATTTTGGACAATACGATTGATAAAGATGTACAGTCAGCGCTTTTGCCTTTGAATCTGATGCAATATATGATATTCCATCCTAAATATCGCATTAAATATAATGTTATAACTCCTAATAGTTTCATGGCCAGTTTCATTTCAATAATTGCAATACTGCTTTTAACTGTTTCATTCATTTCCGGGACATATAGAATACATTTTTACGAAGAAATAGGATCAACCACGTTCAAGTATGCAACTGCTTATTATGGCTTTGTCTTCTATTCCTTTGGATTTGCCTTGAATGTCATAACTGGTGTATCTCAAACCAAAAAATCTGTTGAGTTTGTTCTTACTTTTCAAAAAGTGCACAGATTTCTAAACTGTGAAGACAGTTTTGTTAAAATATGTAAATAAATCCTTCATACTACCTAACATTTTATGTAATGGTTAAGAAGAATAAAAGTGACACAAGCCATCTCTTGTGAAAAGTGTTTAGACGTTGTTTCTTTTTCTAGTTCCATTTCTTTATAGTAATAATAAATAGCTAGGTACACATAAAGTTCCAACAGGTTATGGGCCCAGAACGTAAAACACAATAGTACAATAGTTATTTATCCGAGAAAACGTAAAAGTACCGCGATTCAATAAGATTTATTTTTCAATGGTTCCAAACCGACCGGCACACAACGCCATTTTTTTCCAGTTATTTCAGCATTAATAAAATTATTATTTTATGATGGCATTTGCTCTTTCAATTACCCAAATTGAAAAATTAACTGGAAGAGAAAATTATGCGACGTGGAAGTTTGCAGTCCGGAATTATTTGGAACATGAAGAGTTATGGGAAACAATTGAACCCGGTCCCGATTACGTAGAAAATAAAAAACTGGATACAAAGGCAAAGTCAAAGATCATCCTTCTGGTGGATCCCATTAATTATGTGCATAAGCAGGATGCAATAACGGCCAAACAGGTATGGGTAAATTTACAAAGGGCGTTCGACGACTCTGGTCTGACTAGAAAGGTGGGTCTGTTACGAGATCTAATTAACACGACACTTGACAACAGTGATAACGTTGAGGATTATGTCAACAAAGTTATGTCGACTTCACACAAGCTCCGTAACATTGGCTTTGTTGTAGGCGATGAGTGGTTGGGAACCTTATTATTAGCAGGTCTGCCTGACACCTACAAGCCTATGTTGATGGCTATTGAAAGCTCTGGTGTGCTGATCACTGCCGATTATGTAAAAACTAAAATATTACAAGAGGTTAAAGCATCAAATTCAGTCTTATACTATTCAAAGTATGACAAGCAAACTGCCAAGACCTATAAGAAAAATTTTGACTCAAAACCACAAAGCAAAGGTCCTAGATGCTATAAGTGCAACAAATATGGTCACATTAGCAAACAATGCTACTCTAACAAGAGCACTGAAAAGGAAAAACCTAATACATATTTTGCCGCTTTTTCAGTTTCTGCAGTACTGGATGACAATCAATGGTATATTGATTCCGGAGCTTCCATGTACATGTGCAGGCACTACAACTGGCTGTACGATGTAACAACTCCTTCGGTGCATAGCATTAAAGTAGCAAACAGTAAGACTGTAGCTGTGCAGGCCTGTGGAAAGATAAATTTGCGAGTTAAGGACTCTGAAGGCAAGGATAGAATAATTCAGGTCAGTAACGTTGTATACGTACCAGAATTGACGACGAATTTGCTCTACGTTAGTCAAATGACTAAAAATGACGGTGAAATTAAGTTTGGGAAGAATAGTTGTAAAATTTATCAAAATGATAAATTTATATTGACAGCAGATTGTTACAATAACATGTATAAATTAAATACAGCCGATGTACCTGCTCTGTTATCATCCGATGGCTGTAAAGCTAATGATATTACAATATGGCATCAACGTATGGGTCACCTTAATTTCACAGATCTACAAAAAATTAATGAATGTACGGAAGGTGTTAAATTGCTATCTAAAGAAAGAAATTTAGTATGCACTACATGTATAGAAGGTAAACAGAGTAGACAACCGTTCAAGCACACTGGTACTAGAGCCTCTGAACCTTTAGAACTAATTCACTCCGACTTATGTGGTCCGATGGAGGTTAAGTCTCTAGGTGGTGCAAAATATTGTCTTACATTTATTGATGATTTTACGAGAAAAGTATTTGTATATGTTTTAGACAAAAAATCTCTTACTTTTGAAAAATTTAGAGACTTTCGAAGTTCAGTTGAAAAGCAGTTGAACAAAAGTATAAAGATGCTACGTACAGATAATGGTACAGAATACGTTAATCAACATTTTGCCACATATTTAAGAAACGCAGGCATCAAACACCAAACAACAGCTCCGTATACGCCTGAGCAGAATGGTCTAGCTGAACGCATGAACCGCACACTTGTTGAGCACGCAAGATGTTTACTATTGAATTCCAGATTAGATAAACGCTTCTGGGCAGAAGCAATAATGACAGCGGCTTACATTACCAACCGATCGCCTACTAAGTCACTTCAATATTGCACTCCACAAGAAAAATGGACTGGCAAGAAACCAAATTTGAAACATATGAGAATATTTGGATGTAAAGCAATGGTACACGTCCCAAAAGAAAAAAGGCGCAAGTGGGATTCGAAGTCAGTGAAGATGATGTTTGTCGGATACTGCGAGGATACGAAAGGATATAGATTATATGATGGCAAAAGAAAAGTAGTAATAAAAAGTAGAGATGTAATATTCCTTGAAAAAAACATTCAAAATAATAGTGTAATGGTGCCACTATCAGATTTACAAATGGAAAATATAGAAAATGACATGAATATTACAGAGATATCAACGGATGATTATTTTACAAGTACTAAAGAAAAGGAAGTTGGAGAAGATAGTGATCAAGATTACATACCAGAGGGAAATGTGAAGTCATTGACTGGAAATAACATGACTATGAATTTGAGACCTAGAGATGCAATCAAAAAACCCACTTACCTTGGATTTGAGAGTTATTATGCACCTGCACTTGTATCAAAATCATGTGATATTGAGCCTACTACTGTGGAAGAAGCACTGTCAAGTAATAATTCCAATGAGTGGAAAGAAGCTATGGACAGTGAATTTAAATCTTTGATAGAGAATAACACTTGGACATTAGTTGATTTGCTTGAGGGTAAACGAGAGATTCCCTGTAAATGGGTGTTCAAGGTCAAAACTGACGCTGATGGTAATTTTGCACGATATAAAGCGAGGCTTGTTATAAAGGGATTCAAGCAACAAAAAGGAATAGAATATGATGAACTGTTCGCACCAGTAGTGAGACATACATTAATCAGATATCTCCTAGCTTTGGCTGTCAAACGAAAATTATATATTGAGCAGCTAGATGCTGTTACAGCATTTCTCCAAGGTGACATAGATGCTGAAGTATATATGAGTCAACCCTCGTATTATAAACATGGGGATAAAGTGTGTAAATTAAATAAATCAATTTATGGATTGAAACAAGCTAGTCGTCAATGGAATCTAAAGTTAAAATCTGTATTATTGGAGATTGGTTTGACTAGTTCATCTTTAGATCCATGTGTCTATCATCAAATAAATGGAGAAGAGGTGATTTATATAATTATTTATGTTGATGATTTGATGTTATTTTATAATAATAAACAGAAAGCAGAAGAGGTGAAGCAAAGTTTGATGAAAACGTTTAAAATGAAACATGTGAGTGAGCTTCATTTTATTGGATGGAAGATAACGCAGAGTAAAGATAGAAGTCAAATACGGATCTGTCAAACTGCGTTTATTGAACGTATACTAAAACTTTTCAATATGACAGACTGTAAAGTTGTTAATTCGCCATGTGATCCGAACAATAAGCTTGTCAGTACTCAGAACGACGGTAACATATTAACTAATATACCCTATCAAGAAGCGATTGGCAGTTTACTGTATTTATCGTATGGCACCAGACCAGATATATGTTATGCGGTGAATAAATTAAGCACATTTAATAAGAAACCAGAAATGCAGCATTGGATTGCCGTTAAAAGAGTGCTACGTTTTCTAAAAGGGACAAAGAACTCTGAACTCGTATTAATGGAGAATAAACAAGAAGAAAAAGTACATGGATTCTGTGATTCAGATTGGGCATTAGATAGTGAGAGCCGAAAGTCTTGTTCGGGATATATTTTTTTATTTCAGGGTGCTCCGATTTCTTGGTGCTCTAAAAGACAGGCTACAGTAGCACTTTCAACAATGGAAGCCGAGTATATGGCTCTGGCTGCTGCTAGTCAAGAAGCAATGTGGCTGAGACAACTAGAAGCCGAACTTAATCCTGGTATTGCGGACTGTCCTACCTTGATACATTGTGATAATCAAAGCACTATTCATTTTGCAGGTAAAGATTCTTATAATGCACGAAGTAAGCATATCGACATACGCTATCATTTCCTGCGAGAATTAATTAATGACAAGAGGATTGAAGTTCGCTACAAAGAAACAAATAGCATGGTTGCCGACATTCTTACTAAAGCTACATTCCCGGCGCAAGTTCAAAACTGTGCTCGTATGATGGGATTACATTTACAAGGGGAGTGTTAAAATATGTAAATAAATCCCATACTACCTAACATTTTATGTAATGGTTAAGAAGAATAAAAGTGACACAAGCCGTCTCTTGTGAAAAGTGTTTAGACGTTGTTTCTTTTTCTAGTTCCATTTCTTTATAGTAATAATAAATAGCTAGGTACACATAAAGTTCCAACAAGTTTAACCCATTTCATTATTTGGAATTGGATTATTGTAGTCGTGCTTTTGGGTGGTCATTTTGTCGGTTTGACTGTTTTTTGCGAACTGACTGATGTACCATATGCTGGCTTATTTATTAGCTACGTTGTAATTATTTTTGATGTGAATATTCTTTACGCTATTCGACTAATGAAATTGTTAGAAAATGAAGTTATTCTCTGGAGTATTTATGTTTTTGATTCTCAACAAGTAGAAAGTACTCATATAGAAAGTCATAGTAGAAAAGTATTTCAGGCTTACGTTGATTTATTAGAGTGTTATAACATCCATAAAAACTGTTATCAACTATTTGTAAGTATCTTTTAATTTACACATTCATGGTTTTGTTAGGAGTCGTGTGACCATTTTAAAAGATAAAGAAAAGAAAAGAAAATGTGAATTGTAAAGAACAAAATTATATTGAACGTAAATTTACCACAGAAATGATAATATCCTAACATGACGCCACACCAGTCGAAGGTTATACGTATGTTCTTGATATGTCAAAAGCCTTCGACACTGTCTCTGTTCCCTTGTTACTTTCGAAGGTGAAAACAATGTCTCAATGTGTCAATGGTGGCTCAATGATAGCCTTTGGACACTGAACCTGAAGTCTAAGTTAAGACAGAAACTTGTGACTTACAAGAATATTGAGGTTGCCATAACCTCACTCGTACCACTAGAAAGAATCATGGCTAGATGCGTACATTCATTTGTATGTAAAAATAAAGTTTAGAGGGCTTAAAATATATTCCAATACAGAGAATACAATACCAGGAGTAGTTTGATATTCTTACAATATTTTTAAACCCCCGCATAATTAAAGTATCACTTTTTCGTTTTATCTCGTTGCCCATTTTGTATTTATAATAAAAAATAAAGTGACAAGTGATATTAACGGATCTATTAAATTGGCAGACAAGTGATAATAATTATTTTTGACATTATTTCCCATAAACCGATGTAATGTCAGTGTAAAAACTGCAAAACGGCGGCGGTCAGCGTCACTGTTACTGTCATCCGCCCTTTTTATTCTGAAACGATTAGTTTTTCGTTAAACTATTCACTTTTAACATCCATTTTTATTGCGGGAGTTTAAAAATACTGGCAATGCCTGATGATACTCTTTAGGTACCCAAGAGTATAAGAATTAGAATTTCAACTTCTCTAAACATCTTAATTTTTTTGTACAAATCATGCCATGATCGTTTGTAATATGATGAGTGATAATTAAACTATTCTATGCTCTTACACTAAAAATATTTTGGTTTCTGGTCTGATCTATTTCAACTGTTATTGTTACTTTGCAGATGCTTTATTACATTATAGAACTATTCAGTCACGCTCTGATTAACCTTCAAATAACAGTTGATTGGTTAAGTCTAGGTTTGGTATATAAAGGCACAGTAAGTTCAAAATAATAACTTTTATCTTTCAGAAAGTTTACTCACGGTGTATTGGCGATTAATTATATTTAAAATTCATGAAAAGTCCTGGTTTCCTCACGACGTTTTCCTCACAATACCAATATTTTATTTTACAGAATATATCATTCTGGGGAGCTCTGGCCATGCTAAGCTGGTTAATAAAAATTCTGATGTATCTAACGATGTTAAGCAGGCAATGCGAGAAATTCTATTTATCTATTAAAAGAGTTCAAGATTCTTGCACACTGATTATAATGTCAAATTGTTCAGGTAATTTCCTGTCCCAGCAATTTCTTTTTATGTAGTGTTGTTATTTTAATCGTGTTAACGAACTCTTGTCTATTTTAGCTCACATATTCAGTGTAATCATCACTATTTTACAGATGATCAGATTTTGCCTTACTATATTCGATGTAGCTTATCGTCACTATTGAAATTTTACAGATAATCTGAAAAAAGTGTGCAAGAACGTGCTGCGTTTGAATCGAGCAACATTCAGCAAGATACGTGTGTGTGGCCTGTTCTACGTCG
The DNA here is from genome assembly GCA_947361185.1 of Charanyca ferruginea. Classification (NCBI taxonomy): domain Eukaryota; kingdom Metazoa; phylum Arthropoda; class Insecta; order Lepidoptera; family Noctuidae; genus Charanyca; species Charanyca ferruginea. The sequence continues at coordinate 6,861,701 of OX376060.1, forward strand.
ACGCTGCGTTACAATTGAGTCTGATGGGTTTTCTTACTAACTACATGGTTGTTTTGCTGCAGTTCGCAATTTTGTAAAAATAGTTTCAATTATTTTTATATATTTGTATCTAATATTTCATGAAAAATGCAAAGTTTAAATTTCTTTTCTGTTTTACATGTTCAATAGTTTAACCTGCAAACTGTTAATAATTGTAATATGTGAAACAAAAAGCTTTAAAGAAAACCAAAATTGATTGTTTTTTTTTAATTAATGTTAATGTGCTTAAATAATTATATTATGAGACAAGTAAATGTTTTTATGGAAGCGGCATCACGACTATATTATCAAAACATACATTTCATAATGGGCAGTTGGGCATAACTAAGCCCGAGGACATTCCATGTTCAAAATAATACTAAAGTAAAATAAAACTGCCGAACATTTAGTAATGTAATTCATTAATATATAATTTAAAATTAACCTCTCGTAGCCGGAACGTAGATCTACGCGAGACATAATAGGTTTTTAATTGTGTCTGTAATTACGGCATACGAAAGGTTAAAACGTTATTTATTGATTGGTTTATCATTCGTGGGCAAAGGAACTAACAATAAATGATTGAGGCACAAGATGCCATAGGAATCTTTTGTTACCTGTCCAAGACATTTGATAACGTAAAATATGACACATTTAGTAAAATCTTATTCAAATTATAGTCAGTAGCAAGATAAAAAAATGGGGTAAATTCACATGGTTTAAACGTAGATATGGGGGTTCCAAAAGGCTCAGTTTTATGTAAAGAAAGATAAGTTAACAGACTTTTTTCGCGACTAATAATATTTGTGTTATGCATCAGAATATTGCCGGATTACTGGGCAAATCCGACATTGTCACTGTATGCTTGGAAGAGCTATCAGAAAAGGGTATCAATGTTGACATATTGTGTGTAACTGAACACTTCATCATTGCAGGATGCGAATCTTATTTAACCATACCAAACTATCAACTAGCAGCGTCATACTGCAGGAAACAAAGCAAGAGAGGTGGAGCTTGCATATTGGTTAAGACCGGAGTCCATTTCATCGAATTAAAGATATTTTCTAGCATATCAGAGCCCGGAGTATTTGAATGCTGTGCGATAGAACTGCCTGACTATACCACTGTCCTAGCATGTGTGTATAGAGTTCCCAAGTTTACTAACTTGAACGTATGTATGGATAAACTACAAACTCTCTTAAAACAGCTAACCAAGAAATGTCAATATAATATTGTAATTGCAGGGGACTTCAATATCGACATTTTAAAAAGGAACTTTCAAACAATTGAATTTGAGTGCCTGTTACTCAACTATAATTTAAAATTAGCTGTGAACCAACCTACACCACACACGGTAGCTATAATATAATAATATATTTTCGCCCTTATTACGTCTGCGATCATTGTTTGTTTCACATTTTTGAAATTTATATTAATATTTATTTATTTATTCACGCCTAAAAAGTAAAACCTGTATCGATAATATTGCTCATAACTTTCGCAAAACAGGTAAGGTCGAAGTCCTAGAACTTGTTCTATCAGACCACACAGCACAGGTCATGACGTTCCCAGTACAGAAAAAATTTAAAATTAAATATTGGCAGGTAACACGACGAGACGACTGCGATGAAAATATGACAACATTTAAAAATTGCTTAAAAAAAATATCATTCTCTGACATTTACGAAACCAATAACCCTAATGTAGCATATAAATCCTTTCTTGACATATTTTCATTATTTTATAAATTGTGCTTTCCAGAAAAGAATGTAAGAATTAATATTATGAGAAATGGTATAAAACTTTGGTATTTGGTACTAATGGTATAAAACGTGGTATAAAACTTTGTAGTAAAAAGAAAAGACAACTTTTATGGCAATACAGAATTAAACCAAATCTGACTAATAAAAACAAATTTCGTTGCTACTATAAACTGTTTAAAAACATTGTGAAACTCAAAGGGCACAAAATAATTATACAATAAATACTTCAGATAATAAATCTAAAACTACTTGGAAAATAATAAATAGCTCAAAATATAATATCCCAAAAAACTGTGTTGACAAAATTCGAATAAATAATGACATTCTCAGTGACCCTAAGGACATTGCCGAAGCTTTTAATAATTTTTTCATCGACAAAATTAATCCCATAGCAGGATCTGGGAAAAAAGCTGCGTCATTGATTCAAAATATTAAAAAAATCTTTTTTCTGGCCCCCGTTCTACCAATCGAAGTGTTTAAAATCATAAAAATTAAAAAAAAATACTAATAGCGTAGGATACGATGGTCTATCAACAAAAGTTATAAAATCAGTAGCAGAAGAAATATCAACGCACCTAAGCCATATAATAAACCTTTGCATTGAGACTGGTGTTTTCCTTGATGCACATAAAATTTCTATTGTTAAACCGTTATTTAAAAAGAAAAATAAAGAGTTAATGAAATTCTATACATCCATTTCCTTAATTAGTATAATTTCAAAAATATTTGAAAAGTATTTATATACACAATTATATACTTATCTCGAATAAGAACATATACTTGCTCATGAACAGAAAGGATTCAGGAAGGGTAAAACGATAAACTTGGCAATATATGACTTTTTACATAATGTCATGCCAAAAGTAGATGCAAATATACCTGTATGTACAATATTCTGCGACATGACACAGGCATTTGACCATGTCAGTCCCGACATTGTTATCGAGAAATTAGAAGCATACGGCATCAGAGGTAATGTCTCAAGCCTTATTCAATCTTACCTAAACAACAGAAGACAATTCACAGAAATTTCAGCAGTAAATATAAACAATAAACAGGAAATAATCTACAAATCAAATGAACGCGTTGTTAAATTTGGCCTACCGCAAGGCACTGTCGTAGGCCCTCTATTTTTTATAATGTACGTTAATGACCCACACAATAAGTATCAACCACCTGGTTATGCTTTTTGCCGATGACAGTACTATAACAATAGCTTGTAAAAATAGTGACACATGTGAATCTGACATTAACAATTCTATAGAATCAATAATAAAATGGCTGGAAAACAATAATCTCAAGATAAATCTTGGAAAAACTAATATAATGCATTTTTCCCAAAGATCAGCCATTCCAAATGTTAATGTACATTATTGTAATAAGAACATAGACAAAGTTGACACAACCAAATTTCTTGGATTAACAATTGACAGCAAACTAAATTGGAAAGCACACACAAGCCTTAAGCAAAAAAATTAGTAACTCAACTTATGCGCTATATAAACTAGCTCCAATGTTAAATATTGATGCGCTATTAACAGCTTATCACGGTTTAGTGTCCTCTAACCTAAGATACGGAATATTTTTTTGGGGGAATTCAACAAATAAGGATCTCATCTTTAAAACCCAAAAAAGATGCATTAGAACTATGTTCAGACTAAAGGTCACTGACAGCTGCAAACCATTCTTTAAAAAGTATAATATATTAACCCTCCTATCAATGTACATTTTAGAGACCATTATTTTTGTCAAATTAAACCCACACCTATTTCCCTTAGAATCGGAGTAACACGAAATAGACGTGACAATAGCAAGCTCTGTATTCCTAGATACAGAACAGCTCTATTAAGTAAAAGTATATTTCGCATGGCGCCTACTCTTTATAATAAGTTGCCAAAATATTGGAGAGAAGAATATACAACAGAAAAATTAAGAAATATTTTAAAAAAGGTTCTTTTAGAAAAAGTTTATTACAGTATTGAGGAATTTCTAACAGATAATTAACCTGACTGTGTGACATGCAAATTGTATTCTTATTATCTATTTTGACATTAAATTATACAACAGAAAAATTAAGAAATATTTTAAAAAAGGTTCTTTTAGAGAAAGTTTATTATAGTATTGACGAATTTCTAACTGATAAATTAACCTGACTGTGTGACATGCAAATTTTATTCTTATTATCTACTTTGACATTCAATTACTGATTGTTTAATAGTTTATTATGGTTTTATATTAAGTATGTTTAATTTGGATTGCCAATCGCTTTGCATGACTAATTAATATTAAGCTATTTTATAAGCTTACTATTTGTACGCCGTCAAGGCAAAACATGACAGTAACCTAATGTAATTAAATGTAACATGCAACATGCATGCCATGTGTGTGTATACTCATGTTTTAGACAAATAAAGTATTATTATTATCTCATTTATTTATTGTATATACGCGCCGTGTCCAGGAGTATGCGCTTTCTGTATCAAGCCCTTGATCCAGCTGCCCAACGAGAGCCTCCTTAGGTGGTGGTCAAGGCTCTTGGAAATGAGTCCATTGGCCGTAACGACTATCGGCACAATGACTGCTGTATTCATATCCCACATGTCGACAACCTCGCCAGCCAAGTCAAGATACTTAATTTGTTTATCTTTCTTGGTTTTCACGAGGTTCTCGTCATGCGGAACCGCTATATCAACAATCATTGCAACGCTCTAATCGATCTATCACCACTATATCAGGCTTATTGGCAACAATAGTCCTGTCAGTGATGATAGATCGATCCCAATACAACGTGATATTGCCATTTTCGAGAACTGGGTCGGGCACATACCTGTAGTACGGTACTTCCGACTCCACAAGCCTGTACTTTAGAGCAAGTTGGTGGTGGATAATCCTAGCTACAAGGTTGTGTCTATGCAAGTAGTCTCCGTTAGCTAGACGAGAGCACCCAGAGATAATGTGTCGGATTGATTCACCCGGCCGGTGGCATGCCTGACAAATGTCAACCGTGCCATCCTTCACAATATACCTCCGGTAGTTGTTCGTCATCATAACTTCATCCATAATCGCACAGACAAAACCTTCGGTTTCCCCAAACAGGTCACCAAAACGCAGTCAGGATACGGACGCCAAGAAATCTACATCAGGCCCATGTAGGGCCCGGTAGAAGCGCCCGTGAAGCTCCTTGCTCTGCCATATCTCCTTGCGGTCATTAGTATCGAGTACTATAGGTTTGCGCCAGTTCTCGTTCGCTAAGGAGAGCGGGGTGAGGACCTTGTCCACTGAGACCACATCTCGGTGCATGCCCACGTCGGTTTTAAGGAAGTACTCCCTGAGACTGCATACCTCACGGTTGTGCAGGGACTTAGCATTAAGAAAGCCTCGGCCTCCGCACTTCCGTGGGATATAGTCTCATTACCGATGACCGTGGGTGATTCATCCGATTTGCTGTCAGCAATATACGGACCCTCCTATGCAGGGCGTCAAGTTCCGTCTGAGTCCACTTGAGTATGCCGAAAAAGTACACCAAAACCGGCATGACTTTCATGATGTTCAAAACATGATGTTCAAAACTTTGCGTCATCTGATGTCCACATCTTAACAAAATCTATACTTCTCTGGTACAATCAGTAATAACGTACTGCATTCTGGTATAAAGTGGAACCTCAAAAATGAAATTTCGGGGTGGCAATTCAAAAATGACATTTCTCGATCTTGAAAGAGCCTAGCGATCTCTCATTAAAGTGATGTATTTCAAACCCTTTAAGTTTCCAACTGATCTCTATAGGGTTAGTAACCTGCTATCAGTCTGAATATTATATATTTAAAACGTAACCTTGACTTTACATAAAGCCATCCCTTTTGACCCTGCAAAGACGTAAAGACATTGTAACTCACTCCCCAGGAGTGCGATCAGATTTTGCCAGACGCCGCCATTGCCACAGTCGGTTTACATAAACAATAAAATAAACTTCCAACTACACTTAAAACCCCTTTCGTCGTATGACTGCAAAAACTCTAGTTCAATGGCTAAACACCCTAACTTACGACAGCAACTGAAGATATTCTGGTTAGAATAGGCTAAACATACATACATACACAAACACACTCTCTCATATACACACACGTACACACGCTCTGACAGACAAACCTTCACCCACAAACAAATACACACATTCATGCACGCACACGTGAACACCCACACGTGTACCACATTTTTAATTTTGGTTCATTAATTTATTTTTTTGGATTTTCTTGGTTTTAGTTTCATCTTATTTTATTTTATACTAGATTCTGCCCGCGACTTCGTACGCGGATCCTGTTGCTTTTGCCGACCCCGTTGGTCGGCAAAATCGAAGATCTGAAACGTCTGATGTCGAATTCGGTTCAATTTTGGCCAGTAGAGTCAAATTTTCAATGATATACCATCGTCATCAAAAATCAGTCCTAAACTGTTACCGCCTTCACCGCGTGGAGGTACTCCCAGCTTATGTTATTTTATAAGATACAGTGAAATTAGTGATAGCTTTTATTTTAGTTATTAGCTTCGATTTTCACATCAGATGTTTCTGATCTTCGATTTTTATAAGTCAACAGGAAATGCCCATCAGACCGAACAACTTTTGCTAAGACGTCATTCCTATATGTGTCATGGTGTAGCTGGGCTCTTGGAGTTCCACATCAGGTGTTCCAGATCTGCAAATTTATTCTCTCAGCAGAGAATGCTCGTCACGTGGAACAATTTTTGCTATGGTACCATTTTTGTATCTCTTATAGTTTAGCTGGTCTGTTGCGGTTCTGCATCAGGTGTTCAAGTTTCCATGATAAATTATAGCCTATATGTTGCCCAGACTTAATACCTATACAACAAAAGAAAAATCATTCAAATCCGCCCAGTAGTTCCGAAGATTAGCGTGTACAAACAAACAAACAAACAGACAAACAGATTTTTTTTTTTGGATTCGTGCTCTATTACTGTTCCTAAACCCCTTTTTTTTTTAAATATATTCAATGTACAGACACAGTTTTGTTACTGTTTTATTATATGTACAGATCTGGTTGGTAAACGGTCTCAACATTGTTATGATAGATTTGTAAGGGGAGAAGCGAGACAGCCTCAACACAAGTACTTATGTTACTTACTGGGGCTGCCTCAATTTATACTGTAAATGCAATGGTAATCATAATAAAAACATTTTATTATTTATTTTTATTTTATAATAGTGCAAACTGCAGCAGTACAATAGTATAATTACTAAGAAGTGCCAGAAGACTTAATGATTGACTTATGTCAATATAGAACAAGCCATATGCACTCATCTTGCTGCACGACGCTCGATGTAAGCGCTGAATATTCTTACATAACTTTTTTTCTTCCTCTGGAAAAATATTAAAACAATTTAAGTTGGTTGATTGGAAGTTTGCCGAAAAACTAAGGTCACCGACATAGCTCTCAGAATATGTAAGTTGAAGTGGCAATGAGTAGGCCACATCGCTCTAAGAACCGATAACCGATGGGAAGGAAAGGTTCTCTAGTGGCGACCAAAAATCGGAAGACGCAGCGTTGGTAGTTCTCCCACCAGATGGACCGACGATATTGTCAAGCTCGCGGGTAACCGGTGGATGGAAGCGGCAGGTTGCCGCTCGTTGTGGCGTTCTATGGGGGAGGCCTATGTTCAACAGTAGACCTCTTTCGGATGATTATGATGATGATACCACGGAATAGAAAGAACAAGTGAAAGTGCCCAAGCAGCTGTCTCGTGCGTGTCACAATTATGCAGAAAATATCTAGAATAATAATAACCGGCGTCAGTTCTAATAAATCTTAATTTTGTATGAGCAAACAAATGAGGTTTTCGCCAAAGTTGAATGTGTTGTTTATGCATAATCAATGCAAATCAACCGACTAGAAAATTATTACCTGTACAATTCGATGCCAAAACAAGAATGCATGAATCTTGCGAAATTTTCAAGGCATTATAAAACGCGTGGGTGCAATAGCAGAGGACAATTTGTATCACCAAGCTCTTGAACATATATGCATAAAGTATTCCCTGTACTACGATTACGTCCTGTAAACATGAAATTAAACATACCTATTCGTTGTAACAATTACTTATAACTTTCAAATATTAAAAAAATTACATGGTAAAGGAACATCGACTCGCAAACTGTTATTATAAATCTATATCTATTACTAGCTGATCCGACAGATGTTGTCCTGTCAATTGATTTTGCAATTTTGTCACCGTTTAAACCGTCCCTAGACATCTACAAATATTTTAAGACCAAAATTAGCCAAATCAGTTTCCGAAAGCCTTTCCGAAAGGTTTTCCAAAGCCGTTCTCGAGTTTTAACGAAAGTAACGATCAACAACTTATTTTTATTATACAGATAATAAAAATTAATTGCTTTTTGTTAGCTTGCCAAAACTCGAGAACGGCTGGACCGATTTGGCTAATTTTGCTTTAGAAATATTTGAGGAAATCCAGGAAAAGTTTAAACAGTGAGAAAATTCTAACAGTTTACGAAAAAAGGGTAGGTTAGGTAGGTAGATAGATAGAGTAGGTTCACTCCCCCCCCTGACCCGAGAAGTGGTCCGCACTTGCGGGCCCGGCACCAGTCGGGGGTTGCGGAAGTATCTCCAGTTCCCGCGACCCCCGACGTAGGTGTGAGATGGAACACCGGGGTGATTTTTAGTCACTAAGAGTCTGACAGACCCCTCCGCCCGCCCCAGGGCGGAGGACATCCACGAGGATTTTCCAACTTGTAACAAAGGTGTAGGTAGATAGGTTGATAAGATAGAAAGGGTAGGTAGGTAAGTAGGTAGATAGAGACAGGACAACGTCTGTCGGGTCAGCTAAAAAGCAAAAAAAATTGCAGTTCCATACATTTTTACCTTTTAAATATTGCACTTTTGTATGAAGCAGCGTTTTTATTTTAAGTAAGCGTCGCTGATGTTCTTTCCGAGTATATCCAACATACTCACATATTCCGGAATTTTCGAATAGTAATGTGCAAAATCAATCAGTATTTGAACTTTCGTCAAGCCAAGAAAAAATGAATCTGCTGTGTGATATAGTACCTAAAAATTTCAGTTACATATTGACCATTGTTTTTTTAAATTTCGTTATTATAAGAGAATTTTGCCTCACTTACAGGTAGTTGAAAAACTTTTTTGTAAATATTGTAGCAATACAATATTTGTACGTAAGCGTGACCCATTTTGTTACAACTCATTACTTGGCTAACATCGATCAATGAAAGAAAAACCTTTGTATTCCATTGTACAACTTTATCCGTGAGTAACTGGATTAAACTAATCGCATACACTACATTACAATCAAGAGTCAGCAAAACAATCACGTAACAAAAAGTATACGGCGGTAGCAAGTAAACTACGTATATATAAATACATGCCATGACTTGGAAAGCTAAAAGCATAGTGACATAAAACCAATTTCTACGAATAACGAACTTTGTATTGTGACTATTTTTGATGAATCTATGAATTTTATTAAAAGTCACAATAAATGCAATATTTTCCTTCGAATGAACGCAATGATGAACGAAATTTATGACGTAGCCAAGAGCATAATAGAGGGAGTCGAATACTATAATAGTCGAGAGGAAATCGATGTTGTGGTATCGTTGCGTATTTTCGCCAAAGAGCATCGCACTGATTCGGTATAAATTAATTGACAGGAACATTACTAGCCCGAACAATGATATCAGGTTACTTATAACTCCATTTGAATTGACGAAATTATTTTTTATTTGATACTTGGGATTTAACGACAGTGTTTGCATCAAGTTGAGAGGCAAAAACATGGACTGCACATCTTTGTCTACATAGCTACATAAAAACGAATTAACACGTCGTCTTCTAGATTCCATTTTATAATGATAATAATTCCAATATGGGTCTACAAGTCGGTGTAAACTAGTCTATAGTACTAACTAATACAGCCAATACTAAGTAATACATAATATACACTAATTTTGTAATATATTTTGGTATCATGTTTATCTGGCTTAAGTAATTACATTTAAACTATGTGTAAATTATGAATAAATAAAAAAGTTAAGGTAAACGATAGAGAACTGATATTAACAAATTCATAATTTTCGTAGTGTTTCCTTTTCATGTGCTTTGAGACTTGGTGGTCACCAAATTTCGTGATTTTAGGTCAATAGTATTTGATATCTATTTCAACTTGATACCGTCACGCGTTTCTGAGGAAATGAATCTTGACAGACAGACAGACTGATGGACAGTCGGACAACGAAGTGATCTTATAACGGTTTGTTTTTTCCTTTTGAGGTAGGAAATGTTAACAAGATAGAAGATATAATTATAACACAAGAAATAGGACCAATTAATTCAACCGTCAAGTCAGTGGGCTCGTCTATCATGGGTCACTGTTTCATAAACTCGACGTTTTCAAACACGAGTGGCATTTTATTCATAATAGTATTCCACGAGTGTTTTAATACCTACTTCTTTACAGTTTCATAAAACTACTTTCTCCCCAAAAAAAAAACCAATGATTTATACCTTTATATTCACTTAGCTCTACAAAATGTATGAACCATCTAATGTTTTTTTATGGTTTCAAGGTCAATAATAAACAGCTATACAATAGTGTAGCTTGTTAATAACCAAATATCATGGATATAGTTTGTAATTTACTTGATTTTCACACGGACAAAACTCGAAGGCAGATGCAAATCGGCAATAAAAAATTAATAAAACTAGGAATACTTTATTAATGAAAGTCAATTACAGAACAAGGATTACAAAAACGCGAACTGCAGAATAACTACGGTGTAGTTGATTACTAAAGCTATCACTTTCAATGGAAAAGTAGCATCAACGTAGAACATTCCACAGATATTCATCTTGTCGAATGTCGTTCGATGTAGACGTCGAATATTCTTGCACAACTTTCTCTCAGCATCTGTAATATTGGCATATAGGCAACTGTATCCATTTATTTTACACGACTTTTTTTTAAACTCTTATTACTTTTTACGTATAAAGTAATAAACAGCAAACTTCGTTCTATAACTTCAATAATTTATTTATTTTTTAATTTTCTTGCAATCAGTCATTAGGCTATGAGCAGATAAGATGAAGTCTGAGAAGTTGTCTATATTAGAAATTTTATATTATGTCATTCTAAGTAAACTGTATACAAGAAGCGACTGTCTCTCTGACCTCCAGTACCCAGTTACTGGGTAACACTATACCCTAGTTAAGACTAGTTATCAGACTTTTAGACTTCTGACTGCCCATAAAGACTTTCAAACTTCCTAACCTAACCTAACTACCCGAAACCAACGGCTTTACGCGCTTTCCTAAGAATTTAGGGGTATTGGTATGAAATAAATGTATAGTCACATATTATTCACGGACCGAAACCCTTGTATGTATCATATTTTCTGAAAAGCAAATTGTTTAAAAAATAAGGTAAGGCGTTGTTGTTGAAGTTATTGTTTCAAGTTTTGATACACCTTTAATTTGGTTAAATAATAAACGAAATCAGTCTGTTTTATTCGCATATAAAAGAAAGGGAACTCTTTTTGCAACTCTATAAAAATGCACGTCATTGTTAATTACCTGAACAATCCGACTTCAAAATAATAGCGCCAGAGGTTAAAACATCGTTCATCGCTTTGTAGAACGTTTCACATCCCAAGCTCAAAATAATTTCATACATCAAAGACTTTATCACCCAGATGTACAAAAAAAGGATAGCAAATATTGCTAAAAACTGCAACAAAGATAAAATCCGTAATAATAATTGTACACATTTAAATAAAAATTAAAATTCATCTGCCTAGCCTTTTTCTCAACTATGCTAGAGTGAACTTCTAGTCTAACCAGATGCAGCTGAACTAGTATTTTACATGGTGCGACTGTCTATCTGACCTCTAACATCATGCATCTGTAACACGATACCTTTTGGTAAAATATGTTGTTAGCCTTTCGGGCTTTTGACTACCCGGAACAACTGACAAAGATTTACGAATGACAGCCGGCGGCATTACGTGCTTCCCGAGGCACAGGAGTGTCACACTACCAACTTCCAAACTGCAGGCTGCTACAGACCGTGAGAATGGAAAAACTCAGGACCACTTTGCTTTATTCGGGAAACAAATTCAGAATCACACGTTCTGCAGTCGTGCTTCTGACTAAAAGTTTAACGGGGCAGTTCTTAAATCATAATAAAATGGTTCTATTAAAAAATACTTACTACCTCGTGTTCGTCACTAGTTTTAAATTTTGCTAATTTTACCATCTCAAGTGAAGTTTGCAATTCTAATATAGAGTGAGAAAAAAAATCTACGACTTGAAACGCGATCTGAAAGCATAATGTTTGAATTACTTAATAAATTGTTCACGAATATTCAAGCTATCATTTGACAGAGTTATCAAAAATACCGTGTACTGGAAAGAACTCTTATAGATCTCGTAACATTCCAAAATATTGACGTAAGCTTGAAACATTTTTTTGCAATAAGTTTCATTCTCATTTTGTTCCGTTTGCCGCAAACGTAGAGCTTGAATATTCCACAAATTGACTTTGTCGGTCAACATCTTTATAAATCTGGCAGCGTAAGCAATATTCAAGTCAAAACAAACAAGGGAAAACCAATAAAAAAAATGGTTAATATGTAGCTTAAATAAAAAATAACTGCAAGTGGTAGTGAAAATAAAACCCCAGGTTATAGAGATGATACTGATCCAATTGCAAATGGTGAAGCGCTTGAAACAAGTTTTTTCGTTAAGGAATCTGTGAATTTCTTGAATTTTCAACACCAGCAATATATTTCTTTTGGTTTGAAACACATTAGCAATATAATTGATGAATAATCCAATAGAGTTTAAGAAGAAGTCTAAGTAAGAGCCGATGTACGCTATATTCCAATATATTCTTACTTCTTTGTCGAAATGCAACTCGTAGATGCGCTGAATATATAAAAGATGGAATAATATCATAACACACAATGACATTACAGAAGATTTAATGTTATTTGGATATATAAAGCTATCTTTAATACGATACTTGGAACTAAAACAAATGTTTTGCATGATATTTAAAGGCAAAAGCATCGCCTGTACATCTTTGTCAACCAAGTCGTCTAATGGAGCCGACACACGATAACATTTTCTTTTGATCAAACGATATTTTTCTATTATGGACGCCATTGTATTTGGGTTATACAGACAATTGAAAACATATAATTCTTAGAATTACTTTCACCAAATAGGTGGAACTTAGGTGGAACTGGATCCAAAATTTATGTAAAGAATTGATCCATTAGTTAAATAAGTATTATCGATCACTATGGTACAGGTGTAAATTTTTAATAGGTATTTTCCGACGACTTGCTCTATAAAAAATAATATAATTTACAATAACATTAATAGGTTTCATTTAATTATAAAAGGTACCATGATGTCATGATGGCTTTGTGTTGTTCATCAATGTGATTTTTTCACTTCATGTTATGTAAGTTTATCTGGGACATCACTGACGCGGGTAAAGGTCATCACCGCGTGGAAATCTGGACTTTTAATTGATCAAATTCTGATATCGGCAATCCGTCTTGAGCAATCGTGGTGCTAAATGCTGGTGCCTTCTTTGTATGAAAAGATTACTTTTCCCTGCAGTGGGACAATAATACAGGCTATTATTATTTCATTTAGAAATTCCCTTGTTGCTCCTGCCCCTCTTGCCCCCTCCCCTGTTCCTATGCGGTGTAATGGCATCGGCAAGCTCAATAAAATAATTAATTAGAGTGAAGTAAATTTATTTACTCCTGTATCATACGTTAATTAATTGGTATGTTCACTTAAATTCGACGACAACTTTTCATCAAGTATAAGTACACCATCTTGTATAAACTAATTTTGTTTATAGACATGTGTTATAAATACTCATGTTCCTGATCGAAACCATACTCATTTGGTTATCCTAGAAAATATAATAGAAAGAATTTGAGCTTTTAAAAGTAAGTATTTTAGGTACAACTATGCAAACAACATTCATGTATGCTTGTGTTGTGTATATGGATGACATATTAATACTATGATTGTGTACGGGATAGCCAAAGAATATTAGTTTTACTGCTATCGAAAACAATTATTGATAATCCAAAATAATATTGTATTCATAAAACGTGATTAATACTGCAACAGTGTGTCTGCTCAAGATTACAAAAATGCCAACTGCAACAGCACAAAAGTATACTGAGTTACTGTAACCATCATTTTGAACGAAAAAGAAGCATCTATGTAGAACATTCCACAGACATTCATCTTGTCGAATGTAGCTTGATGTAGACGTTGAATATTCTTGCACATTTTTTTCTCAGCATCTGTAAATATAGGAGAACAAGCTTTTAGCATGATCTTCCAAATTCTTCTATAATAAGGGTTACTGCTTAATAGACATACTAGGCTCTGCCCGTCATTTCGTCACGTGTTTTTTCTTACCAATCTCAGTTTAGTTTTAAGTATATTATTATGTATAATATAACTTACTAGCTTTTGCCCACGACTTTGTCCGCGTTAATGTCGGTTATCGCGAATGCAAGCAAAGTCACGAATTCAAAAAAAACTCGCCCACCGAGGGTTCCGTACATATTTGTAGGTACATATCCATACTTCTATACTAATCCATACCTACTATCCATACTTTAATCTACTTAATATTATAAATGCGTTTTTTGCGACATAAACGGCCGTATCTTTTTTTCACGTTAACATAGAGGGTTGATTTTATTACAGCGTCAAGGGACCGTAGATTCGAGTATTTGCTTTTAATTTCAGCTCGATATCTCCACGCGTTCCCGAGATAAAGGGTCTTGACAGACAGACAGACAGACAGACGGACAACAAAGTGATCCCATAAGAGTTCCGTTTTTCCTTTTGAGGTACGGAACCCTAAAAGTAGTCTATATCTTTTCTAGGGGTTCAAACTTAGTTTCAAAATCCAAATTTCATCAAAATTTTTTAAGTACCCCTAATTGCATAAAAAACAAACAAACACACGTCCACTTAATGTTTTTCTTTATTAAATGAACTCTGTCTATAATTCGTTACAATAATGAAGTAGTCGTTATTGTAGCAATTATAATTTTAGGAAAAGAAGAACTAAAAGTATTTAAATCAAGTTACCTGTACAATTTGTTTTCAATATAAGTGCGCACGAGTTTTGAACTTCATCCATCGCTACGTAGAGCTTTTCACTGTACCAGCTCAAAATTATTATTAGTGCTAAACTCTTGGACACCCACACGTACAAAAATAAGATTGAAAACCACATTGAAACCTGTAAAAATACAAATATGAAATTCGTGATAAGTCTTGTTATAATTAAATAAAGTTATCTATTGTAACAATCCTATGATTAAAATGTCCTATCACATTCAATTTACATATGTACAATATTTATATTTATTTTCAGTCTGCAATAAGAGCTCAATCCGGATGGCAAAGCATGCAAACATTAATGACTTAATTCGTCATGCTCCTGCCTCCGCCGAGGCGCCTGTTGTTTTAAACTGGATTAGGACTGGATTAGTGCCGAAGTCATGGAAGCTAGCCAACGTGCAGCCCGTGCCCAAACAAGGTAGTCATGACGATCCTACCAACTATAGGCCCATCTCGGTCACGTCCATTATCTGCAAGACAATGGAACGTGTCGTCAATAACAGGCTCCTGGCGTACCTTGAAGCTAATGACCTCCGCAGTGATCGTCAGTATGGCTTTCGCCGAAATCGGTTCACTGGGGATCTGCTCGCGTACGCCTCTCACATCTGGAGTGAGGCCATCGAGAAATATGGGGATGTTACCGTCTCCCTGGACATCTCAAAGGTCTTTGATAGGGTATGGCATGATGGCCTTATTAGCAAGCTTCCAGCATATGGCTTGCCCGCTAGTTTATGTGCATGGATTCCGGATTTCCTGAGTGATCGGTCAATTCGCGTAGTCATTGATGGATGCTCGTCAGATCAAATGGCAATAAATGCCGGGGTTCCTCAGGACTCAGTACTCTCTGCAACTCTTTGTTTGCTGGATATCAACGATCTACTGAAACCCTGTATCTTTGGGTACGCAGATGACAGCACGGTTGTAGAGAGTTACACATCCAACGCACGTGCCAGTGCGGCTGAAATCCAGTCTTCCAGTGAGTCCATGGTCGAGCGCTTGAACTTGACCCTCAAGGCAGTCTCTGATTGGGGTGATGCCAATCTGGTCAGGTTTAATGCAGCTAAGACGTGTCTTATCTTTGCCAAGAAGTGGCCTTTCCATCTGGCCCCTGCTTTCCAACATGTATCTGTTCCGATCACTGACCATCTTGAGCTTCTTGGCGTTACTTTGACGTCGAATCTTAATTTTGGGTCTTTCATTGAATCCAAGGCCAAACTAGCTGCCAAAAAGCTGGGAGTCCTTGCAAAGGTGCGAAAGTACTTCACATCGGAATAGCTGCTTAACTTTTCTAACCCTTCCTATCCTCACAGCCTCGAGCCATCCCATCCGAAAAAACCTTAAACAGCGCAAATGTATATAACAGCCTTCTTGGAAGTTATATCATGTATGAGCTGTTTGGAGTAGGATTTCTAGGGCCATGGTGTCCGCGTGCTCATAATGTTTTTCAGAGTATCGGTTACTCGACTCTTTACGTAACCCGAAAGCTAGTCTGTATTTAAACCAAAGAATCAACATTGCCCTACAACGTGGCAATGTACAGCACACATGTACGTTGACAGCGATGCGGACGAAACTTTGCGCTCTTAAATTTTTTGAAACCCTACATAATATTATTAAAATAAAGATTAAATTAAATGCATACTCACATAGGCGTTGTGTATGTTGTTCTCAGCAATAACTTTCAGCAAGTCAAGTGTAGTTTGTAATTTTATCAAAGCGCGAAAAAAAAACTCAACATGGTGATAAACGACCTAAAATTCAAAACATTTGGTTCAATTAGTAATTTTTATCCTTTTTCTTAACATTTTCTATTGCCAGAAGATTTATTTTTGTTCGTACCATATGCTGAAAAGAAGTCTTATAGATGTCATAGCATTCCAAAATATTTACGTAAGCTTGAAACATTCTATTGCAATAAGGTTCATTATCACTACGTCCCATTTGCAGCAATTGTTGAGCTTGAATGTTCCATAAATCTACTTTATTGCGTAGCAGTATAATAAGTCTATTAGCGTAAATAATGTTTACGTCGAAACACATGACTATAAAGCTACACATGAAATCATAAATGGTAAGGTTATAAATTGTAGAAGCAAAAGTCATAGCTGAAATGTAAAATCCGAAGTAAAATACGACAGCGATCCAATTCTGAATGATGAAACGCTTGAATTTGGTCTTGTCGTTAAGAAATCTGTGAATGTTTTGAATTTTCAAGATAAATAATGTAAATCTTTTTGTTTGCAGCACTTGGACTAAATAATTTGTGACGAATCCAATGGAGTACAAGAACAAGTCGACGTAAGTAAAGATGTACATTATATTTAAATGAGTTCTTACAATCTCGTTAAAATGTATCTCGTAGACATGACCACATAATATAAAGACGGATAGTATCGTGGCACACAATGACACCAAATTTGATGTTAGGTTATTTGAACGTATAAAGTTATTCTGAATACGATACTTTGGATACAACACGATATGTTGCATGAGGTTCAAAGGTAAAAGCATCAACTGAACATCTTTGTCAACTAAGTTGTTAAACGGACCAGTCACACGATAACGTTTAGACTTCATTTTATTTAGAAAAGGTGGACAGAAATGAGCTAGTAAATCTATAGATAACAAAAGTATAATTTGGTTGACAACTACCTAATTTGGTGCAAGAGTTTCAAAATATTACTTATTATAAGTGACAATCAGACAGGTATTGTAATGAGTATGGACCACTCATTTATCGCAATAAGTGTATTGCTCCTTATAAGGAGCAATACACTTATTGACTATAGCTATAGCTATAGTTTACGTGACAGAAACATAATAATTCAAAGTCAACATCATTATTTAATGTACTTAAACCAACCACTTGGAAGCTATTAAAAACTTTTACATAGCGTCTTCGACAGAACATCGAATAAATACTCCAAAAAATGTTTGGCTTCGCAAATATTGAAATACGAAGAAAAAAAATTATAGATAATGATTTCATGAGCATTTTTTTTTCCTTTGTTCTTTATTGGTAGAATCGTGTGTGAGCATGAATATAAAATTTTAGAAAAAAGAACTAAGAAGCAGATCATTTATGGCGTC
Source organism: Charanyca ferruginea (assembly GCA_947361185.1). Classification (NCBI taxonomy): domain Eukaryota; kingdom Metazoa; phylum Arthropoda; class Insecta; order Lepidoptera; family Noctuidae; genus Charanyca; species Charanyca ferruginea. Next base: position 6,879,794 of record OX376060.1, read on the forward strand.
ATCGGGAACGCTGTATATTTCTGTTTGATGTGGAACTGTCATATACAATCCTTTTCATACCTTCCTCTTCAAAATGTTCTACGTATGTTTATCTTCTATATACATATAATAAATCAGTAAAAAAACTGTCTGTACAATGAATATATTAAAAAAAAAAATAATTGGGGGAGCACGAATCCAAAAAAAAAAGTCTGTCTGTTTGTCTGTTTGTTTGTACACGCTAATCTTCGGAACTGCTGGACGGATTTGAATGATTTTTTTATTGTTGTATAGGTATTAAGTCTGGGCAACATATAGGTTATAATTTATCTTGGAAACTTGAACACCTGATGTAGAACCGCAACAGACCAGCTAAACTATAAGAGATACAAATATGGTACCGTAGCAACAATTGTTCCACGTGATGAGTTTTTTCTGCTGAGAGAATAAATTTGAAGATCTGGAGCACCTGATGTGGAACTCCAAGAGCCCAGTTACACCATAACACATATATTAATGACGTCATAGCAAAAGTTGTTCGGTCTGATGTGCATTTCCTGTTGACTTATAAAAATCGAAGATCAGAAACATCTGATGTGGAAATCAAAGCTGTAATTTTTAAAATTTCACTGTAAAGCTATCACTAATTTCACTGTATATTATAATAAGGTGAAGGCGGTAACAGTTTAGGACTGATTTTTGATGACGATGGTATATCATTGAAAATTTGACTCTACTGGCCAAAACTCCCATTTATTTTTTTATTTTATTGAATAAATATGCCTTTGGGCATATGTTATTTGAGTGTTTAATTTCCTTTTCCATTTATCTTCGTGACACGGTAGCCTACCCGGTAACGCAGGGGAGCAGTCACTTAGATTTTAATTGATCAGGTATCTTCACAATAAAACTATAATCATGCCAAGAACGAGGTCAAATCTTTCCCAATGTTCCAAAGGAGCTAAAAGATTGAGGATCATAAGTTCCCAAGAATCTACCGAAGAGCGTCAGGAGAGACTTGATGTTGTTCGAGAACATCAGACTGCAACTCACTCCGTGGAAACCTCTTCAAATCGCGAATAACGCCTGCGTTCTCAGCGTATCCAGGTCTCTAGAGACCAGTGAAGAATATGATGCACGACTGCACGGATAAAGAATTGCGCTTAAGTTCTCAGCGTATCTACGCATCTGCTTCTAGGTCTCTAGAGACAAGTGCGGAACGTGATGCGCGACTGTCCGCTGATCGTGAGCGACATGCATTTACCGATACAGAATCACGCTTGAGTTCTCAGCGTATTCGCACATCTACTAACAGGTCTTTTGAAACGAGTGATGAACGTGATGCGCGACTAACTGCTGATCGAGATTATCATACATTGTCCCGAACACGCACACAACAAAATATTCATAATCAGTTAGAAAGTGAAAGAGAAAGATTTGCTGGAGTACGGCATGAAGAGACAGAAGAAGAGCGCAACGAACGTTTGAATTCTGATCGACTTCGACATTTTCTGAACAGAATGTCGATGTCGAATAACATTTAAAATTTGTTTTCTTTAAAAAATCGTTAAAAACGTTAGATTTTTTTATCTTCAATTTACCGAAAACAGCATTATGCGTATCGTGCTTACCGAGTTCCCTCCGTTCCTCGGAAAGCACGTACAGCCGTTGGTCCTGGCTGTCTTTTGTAGATCTTTGGCGTGAGGCTGTCGGTATGGGCAGTCAGAAGCCAGAAAGTCTGACAACCGGTCTTACCAAGGGGTATCGTGTTACCCAGTAAGTAGGTTGTGTCCGATAAGCAGTCGCTCCATGTAAAACACGGGTATTCAGCTGCATCCGGATAGACTGGAAGCCGACCCCAATATAGTTGTGATGAATTTACCGTAATCAGGAAGTTCCCAGGTATAGGTAAATAATCACAATAATGTCAAGAACACGTATTTTCAGTTAAACAGTGTTTTTCAACCGGTATTTTAGTCAGTTTCGGATCGTCATCATTATCTTTCTGCCCTATTTCCATGTTGCTTGTGGTCGGTGCAACAAGTCTTCTTCCATTAAATCCTGTCAACCATAATGATATCTTTGACTTCTTTGTCTTTCGTATCATTCTTCACACAATGAAACTATGAAATGATACCATTTTTTTTATTTCAGATTCTGTTACATTTCGTCACAACGTTAATGTTGTTTGTATTGTATGTTATGATGATATTAATATTTGCAAGTACAATCAAGGTTAGTACACGTTTTATTTACTATTTTTATATACCTTAGTTTGTTGGCTAGCAACTTTAAGTCTTAGTGTTAGTTTGCTCCTTACATTTCTACGTTATAAACAGATAAACACATTTATTGGTAAGAAAAAAATTACACGTCAAATTATTATTTTTTTCACGTCACGTCGGTGCATGTTCCTCATGTACAGACGCCAGCACATCAAGCCATACCTAACTGTCAAATTTTCCCAATTAAATATGAACCTTATGCCTTTGTAATAAAGTTGAAAATCTATCAAAGATATTCGACAGATTGTTGTAGTTTGATGTGCTGGCCTCTGTACCATTAAGCTAGATCCCATGACAATCTGGCTAATAATCAATTATGTTTTATCGTGTTTTGGGTTTAATTCACGCACGGAATCAAAATTAATTTAAGGTCTATAGTTTGCAAACGCATCCACGATACAGAAAAAACATCTAGCGTGGGGTATGTTTAAAAAAAGATAAATAGAAGGATTTCGTATAACGTAATTTCGCCTTTGAAAGGAATGAGGTGTGTTGATGGAATTGAAAGCTATGACGTAAAGTATAGAAGTTTATATGATGCTTTTAGTTGATGTTGCGTTTAAAATATCTGCTGTGTGATTATGTTATTTGGCAATAGTGAACAGTAGACACTACTAAATGTGGCATTTTTCAGTGGTGGTAGAGTAGCCTTCTGTTGTTTAGAACTTCAAAAGGGAAGCCGGTAGGAATCAAGTTGTATGAAGTCCTTGCCACTACAAAACTGATCGTATAATTAATGTCAGTTTTAAATCGCCAATCTGCTTTGAGCAAAGGTGCTGATCAATGTTAGTACCCTCTCTGCATAAGAAGAGGTCTTCCCCTGCTGTGGGACAATGGCTGGCATTCTATTGCCACTAAAGAGTATTATCGGTTTGGATCTCTATCATTCATCATCTGCTTAGCGTCTTCGCGCTCCAAGGCACGCCACCGTGCCCGACGCTTTTTAAGTAAATCGCTGCCGGGCACGGTGACGTGCCCTCTAGACATTTTTCATTTTGGACTATATTTCTTTTGCTTTTAGATCTTCATTCTATTACCAATGCATGGTAGTTACGTTACCCAATACGTTTTGAAATTCCGATCATTTTGATATACGACAACCCCATATACGGATAAATTAAAAAGTCGAATTACGGCCGTCGCGCAAAAATCAGTTTTTTATTTTGATTATTTTTTTATTTGTATTTATTGCGAGAAAACCACGTAAAAGGCTATTTGACTGCGTTAACAATTAAACAAGTAATAAGAATTAGTACTGTGAGTCAATTATTACGTTATTTACGTTTTTTGGTTCCCATACGTCATAATTTGGTAGGGTTTTAATTTAGTACTTGATCCTTCCGCATCAAGGAGTATTTTGTACATCTATGCATTTATGGTAATACGTTTTGAAATTCCAATCATTTCAGTATATGACAACACCAGACACGGTTAGGCTGTGGTGTTAAAAATATTTTTTTCTGCTACACTGTGTCAGTGTTGACGTTCCTTTGTTATGGCCAGTGTTATTGTTTTTGTTTTCTTGTTTTAAGTGGATTTGGGGCGTAAACTCAAATGAAATCTGTGTTTTTGTGTTAACAATAGTGTAACGAATAAGATTGAGTGCAGGATTTAGTCGGTGAGTACAAGATAATATATTATGTAATTTCTGTACTTAACCTCAACGGGCACCTCTTTTGTAAAAACTTGTAACTATGTGTCTTCAGAACCATATTTTAGGACGGTGTTTAATTCTATTGTCACAAATGATAGGATTATGTTGAAAGATTAAATAACCTTACTACAGGTACCAATATTTTTAATACACGTATCTGATTTATGTAGAAAAAAAATATTTTGTCTTGGCGCAAAAACTTCTGTTCTGTCAACCATTTTTTTTCTCAACTTGGGATGCTTATAAATAATACATTGTGCTAAACTTAAGTGGTTTTATTTATTTGTTATGTTAAGAATAATCATACCATGCATTTTAAACCTAAACATGTACAGGTCATTGTTTGGTTCTATAGCCATTTATTGATGAAATCTAAGATACAAATTCTCATCGTTTACATTTACAACCTATTTATAAATAAACGTATTAATGCCAGCCGAACGAAACGTACATCATCTTAAAGCCCTGTTCCTGCCCATAACAAAAAACATTCAAGTGTAAGCACCATACAAGAACCCAAGTCGTAAATCAGCTTTGTTTATAAACATCTGTCGCTCGGCCGTCGCCGGCGGTCATGACGAAATTGTCGGGAGCGCTGGGAGCCGATTCGCTGTCTCGCTCTAAAATTCATGAGCGGCTAACCATATTGGGACGGCTTGCAGTCTAACCGAAGGCGGCTGGATACCATTGTTTTACGTGGAGCGAGTGCCTATCTGACCTCCCCAACCCAGATACTGGATAACACGATACCCTTGGAAAGACTGGCTGTTAGACTGTCTGTCTTCTAACTCCCCATAATGACTGTCAAAGATCTACGAATGACAGCTGGGGCCAACGGCTTTACGTGCTTTCCGAGACACGGAGGGGTCTTGGATGGATCGACGACGGCAAGTGTACCTTAACCATGATCAATGCGTACAGCTTTTGCCTCACCAGGAGCCCTTTATCAGGCTGTCTATGACTAACTGATTATTATTTTTTAGATGAGCAGAGACGTAGCAATAAGCCACACATTCGGATTAATTATGTGTTTTTGCAAGTTGATCATAGTGGAGTGGTCAATGTGTTTGGCTAGTGAACATACAGACAAGCAACAAGAGCTAGATGTGATGTAATTTTGAAATCAGCACAAGACTGTAAGTTCTTTCAAGTAATTTATTTTTGATTTACGTTCACTGTGCTTTAAGTAGACACAATACTTAAACAATTGCAATGACCCACCCGTGAGTCACTTTTGCACAGGGAACGGAATTACAGTTGGCATCTCTTTCTACAATAATTAACGCCTCGTCGTAATCCATTTTTTATTTTCGATCACGTGACTTATCGTTGAGACATGACATGTGTTGTTTTGTTCAATTGGAACTACTAGTCCGATTTTAACAATTATTTCGCTAACAGGAAGCAGTGTAGTCTTTAAGTGTCCTTACTAATATCATATGCAAAACTAAGTTTGTTTACGGCTAACCTACGGAACCCATTTTGATGACATTTGGGACAAACTCAGCTTGAATCCCAAGAATGAAACTAGACTACTTATTAATCCGTGATCTGAATTCATTCGTCCTCGTTTGTGATAACCGACATTCACGCGGACGAGGTCGCAGGCAAAAGCTAGTAGGTTATATAAATATTAAAATAATGCGATAAGTTAGAAAAGAAACGCGAACGAAGTGACGACGGACATAACTTAGTATTAATATAAAACAATAACCCCTTATACAGGTAATCTTGTTTGTTTTAGTGGCATCAAGAAGAATTTGGAGTAACATGCAAAGAATAATAGATACGAATATAGATAAAAAATTAAATTAAAAATTAAAAAACATACAGGTGAAGCTAAAAAACCCCCAACGCAAAAAAGAAAAGTAATTATGTAAAAAGTCAAAAATAATACCTTTTGTTGAGCCATCAAATGTTTGTTCGTTGAAATGGCGCTATAATGTCGCGGCGGGGTACCGCTTAAGTAAGTCAGTCCCTTAATTTCATTCACTGTCTATTAATTTACCAGCATTTCCGACCAATTTGCTTCGATATTATAATTTTTTTGTTGCTAATCTAGTTGTTAATCTTGTTGTAAATCTAGTTACCATCAGTTCGCTATTTTAGCTATTTAGTTATTGCTTTAAACTTAGCGGTACCCCGCCGCGACATTATAGCGCCATTTCAACGAACAAACATTTGATGGCTCAACAAAAGGTATTATTTTTGACTTTTTACATAATTACTTTTCTGTTTTGCGTTGGGGATTTTTTTTTAATTTTAATTTAATTTTTATTTTAAATTTTTTAAACGTAATTTAGTTTGGTTTTGTATAAGAGTTTACAAAAATAATTTACAAGTTTTTAGTTTTCATTTCGTTCTTATTCCTCATTCCCTTGCAATATAGTATACATTATTCTACTAGTCAAGGCCTTTCATTTGATACCCATATATTGAGGGAGTTGTGAAAATAGAATGTAATTCACCATTTAGTGGTTGCGGCCATCTTGGATTTAAAATTTCTCATAGTGTATAGTATTCTACTAGTCAAGCCCTTTCATTTGATACCCATATTGAGGGAGTTGTAAAAATATGTGATCCGCCATTTTTTGGCGGCGGCCATCTTGAACCAATTTTCATCAAACATAGCTAAGCTAATTCCGACTAATTCACCTTTCAAATAAAAAAAAAACAAAATCAAAATCGGTTTATCCGTTCGGGAGCTACGATGCCACAGACACACACACACACACACACACACACACACACACACACACACAGATACGTCAAACTTATAACACCTCGTCGTTTTTGCGTCGGGGGTTAATAAAATACTGATTAAAACGAATCCAAATACGGTACTAGTGTGCTGTATAATCTCGCTGCAGCATAAGACCAAGAATTCTATAATCTTGCATAGTTTTATAGCAAACATGGGTGTTTCAATGGGTGGGCAGTGTGATCACCTATAATAATATGTTTGAAAGCAAAGTAAACATCCGGTATGCGTCTAAGATCCCTACCGCAGCTAATAACTTTAAAACGGCTAAACCGATGTCGATGAAATATGTCTAAGAACCATCGCTAGAGAACCTGCTTTCAAATAAAAAAAACCGCATTCAAATCGGTTTACCCGTTAAAGAGCTACAGTGCCACAGACAGACACACAGACACACAGACACGTCAAACTTATAACACCCCTCTTTTTCGTCGGGGGTTAAAAATGAAAGCGTCCGGTTTCTTTTACATCGATGCAGTGACAATGATACATTTTTGTTCTATAATCACAAGTCACATTATTGTATTACTGCAATTTGCTTTTCTGTAACCTTTTCTAAAAGTGTAACAATTGTTCAACGACGTACGTCTAATTCTTGAAATAAAAACAAGTAAACGAAAATTATATTTTGTGATTTTATTTTATCAAGTACAATACACTTACATATAATTGGGGTTGGTTCTGTCCAAACAAACCATCTCATCTGTCTAGTCTTCTCCGAACTATGTTGGAGTCGGCCTTCAGTCTAACTGGATACAGCTGATTACTAGTGTTGTACATGGAGCAACTGCCTACCTGATCTCCACAACCCAGTTACTGAGTAACACGATATCGCTTGGTAAGACCAGTTGTCATACTCCCTGACTTCTGATTATCCATAACGACTGTTAAAGATTTACGAATAGTAGCCGCGACTATCAGGTTTACGTGTTCTCCGAGGCACGTATTGGTCTCGGTATGAAATGGATGGTCATTTCTCCACGGATCGACTGAAGCAAGCGTAGCTTAACTATGACTGCTTTTGCTTAGCCACAAACCCGACTCTACCCCTCTTCTATCAGCCAAAAAGAACCAGCCTATGACAAAATGCCTCCTAGTTTTCGAGACCATTGTAATTATTTTAGATCATCATCATCATATGGGCCTATTGCCGTCCTCTGCTGAACGTGGGTCTCCCCCAGAGATCGCCAACTAACCCGGTCTCTTGGATATTTATTGCAAATTAATTTAAAATCTTAAGTGTATCTATAAGTTTTGTTATTATATACATTGGCCTGTTATTGCTGATAGTAATGTAACACCTTTGACATATTAAATTAGGCGTAATTATTTAGTTTGTAAGTTGTCTTGTTTTGACAGAAGTAAGGTCAATATTACTCGACATCAGAGGCATTAGGGCGGATGTGTAAAATGCTTACTTTTCAGGAGAGCAAAAACAAAATTGACAATCATTTTTTCTTCATAATTATTGAACTATAAGTATTTGAGTCAGTGTTCTTTTTTTAATATTTGGTAGGCAATAGTACCTTTCGAGTTTAATTACAAACATCACCCTTACTGTTAAAATGAATTTAATATTATTTTTTATCTATTTAATCTTTTACATCAGACTTTATGCCTGAAATAATAATAGACGAGTGCATGAAACTGCAAGCCTATGTTCACATCCGACAGTATGCTTGCAAGTTTAGGTAATAACTTTTTGGTTTATATTGAAATGTAGGATTATGATCTTAGCTATATAACGATTAACAAGACTCTGATCTGTTAATATCGCAGTATACTTCTTAGATACCTACTTGTTACTTTCAAGCAAAAGGACGGAATGGACGATACCGTATAGTCAAGATAGGAAAAAAAAATGTTTTCTTATTAAATCAACATCTTTACTTCTAATTAACATTCATCACAGTCAAAGTATTAAATGTAATAATAAAAAGTTTGTGACAAGCTTGGTAACTTGGTTAAACATAAAAAAATAAATAAAAGTCGAATTTTAATCAGTCTCAGGAAGATCAGGCTCATTATCGTTGTGTTTGAGATTTCTGTAAAAACCGTGAAATTCTACCGGTACCCATTCCAAAAGTGTCATTATATTTTTATATTTAGCAGAAGATACTGGTTTCTCCTCTTTTCGCACATTTGGTAAGTCACCAGAAAACCGAATACGTTAAGCCAAATTTCGTCCCAATGATATCTCAGAAAACTCAGCTGAGAAAACTGTTTTGTGAAACAGTATGCCCGTCTGATTTTTCTTTAATTGAAGCCAAACACATTGTGAGATTTTGAACTCCTTTTTTTAACTATTGATGGGCATACGTTTGACCACTATCTCACCTGATAGGAAGCGATGATGCGGTCTAAGATGGAGCACGCTTGCCTAGAAGTAACCTGTTCACTCTTGACTTAAAGACTCCCAGGTTGTAGCTATCAGGAAACACAGACTCAGGCAGGGAATTCCACTCCTTAGCAGTCCTGGCCATCTTTGTTCTTCTTTCGCGTTACTATTGGCCCATTATTTTTATACCAGGCAGTGACGTCTTTAAAATACCTCAGTTCCATATCAAACACTTCAAAAGGTCTTCTTCCTCAACACGTCCTTATGAATTGGGACCAATCCCTAGGAATGGCTATTTGCATAGTCTTCAGCTGTTTTTTTCTCCTCTATTAATGATGTATGTATTTGGTCTACCTCCTTATGAGTGTGGCCTTTTAGCATACCTATATTTGTGATTTATCACTTTTAAGTTAGAAACATTGTGCAGCAACCAAATATATCCCATTACTATCATTAAATTTTTGTTCTGACCTGCGCAATTATCTGACCAAAATGTCAATTCTACTACGGTTTCAATTTTAGGTTTGTTTCCCTCTTCCCAACGTATGACGCAGGACGCTATTTCATTGTCTCCCCTTCCGCCTACGTTCTCAGACCATAATATATTAGTAGCAACGTTACCAGTTGCATCATATATAGTTAAGTTTAATGTCCGTAACTTACGCAAATAGATAGACTTGGAATTGGTTAAATTTGGTATAGCCAAACATTTCTGTAAACCAAACATCAAAACTTTTTTCTTTCCAGAACTACTTCGTACTCTTCTTTATCAGCTTTTTTAAGATTACACCTTTCGTTAGATGCTGTTAGGTGTATAGTTCTTGTTATTTTTCAATTTCTCTTCTTTCCGTTTATTCTATAGCGTCCTTTAATTTCTTTTCCAAAAGCGTCACAATCGTCACATGTGGCAACTAATGGTAGTTTAAAACTAAGGTTAAATTCTGTACGAAAATAATTAATTAATTAATAAGAATATTCTTTTGCGATGAGGTTGTCAGGCTTTGGTTGGTAGGCTAATAAACACACACACACTACACACACACACTATTTGCTGACACGCCACGAGAGGTCCGTATGATTCGACGTAATACGAATCTATCCGAACTATCTTCAGTACCGACCTTGAATATTACATTTTTGAATTCATTTTTGGAGCCATAAGGTTGCAATTCCTTGAACGTACACAAAATCTACACACAAAACATTATAATAACAACAATAAAGTCCGATATTAAGAACAGACTTTATGCCTTTGTAGCGTTATGCAGCATATTTTAAGCATAAAGGTATATTTGAAGATACGTACTATAATTTGATTGTAAACTTTAGAGGCATAAATGCGTATCTGCTCATGCTACTAGCGTGTTAGGTCAAACATTTTTAATTCATAATAGCTTAAGTTGAAATACGGCTCATAAAACTAGTATTAATTTGGTGCATAAAGGTATAAGTAAATATAAAAGCTTATGGCTCTCAAGTACTTGAAAATGTCTGTAAATCCGACATTATGCATGAGTGTATCTTTACAATGGTAAGAGACAGAAATACCACGGTCAGATCGTTAGAAAGAGAAACAAAAACATAATATCGATATACTAAAAAGCAATTTTGGTCGTATATGCACATCCGACATGATGCTTCTGATGTCGAGTTTTGTTTTTTCTTCTTCTTCTTTATCTCTAGTGCGTCTCCCAACTACAAAGGTTAGCAGTCAGCTCTGCATACTTTTCCTTTTCTTTCACTAGCCGGAATAGTTCCGCAGCACTAAAGATACCAGTCTACACTCTCGTAGGTTCCTTAGCTAAGATTTCCTCTTGTAAACGAACGCCTTGCTTTCCAAGTACTTCGCCCATCATAATAAATAATAATAATAATGATAGAGCTTTATTCATTCCACTCATTCACACACAATGTGATTAATAAACTGTCTCCGACATATATAAAAACTACACATAGGTACATAATTATATTCTGGAATATATATACACCGAAATAAATATATACATACTCATAATATTATATACATATTATATTTACATATATATATTATAATAATAAAAGAAAAGAGGTTTATCAGACAACTCTGCTCATTTGTGCTGAAAATAAATTCGAAATTTCCGCTTAAATGCATACAGAGTGGTGGCCGTCCTGATATCGAGAGGAAGCGCCTTCTCGCGATCTGAAAAGAAGAATGAACAAAATCAGAAGTATGAGAAGGGCAAAGTAAAAGAAGGTTATTAGCAGACCGCAGGTTTTTAGCATGTGAGGAACATAGATATTGAAAGTGTGAGACTAGATAAGAAGGCGGGGAGAGAGAGCTGAGAAGGGAGAACAATGTTGTCAATGCACGCATACTTTCTCTCTGTCGAATGGGCAACCATTTTAACTTAGACCTGTAGCTTGAGACATGGTCGTATTTCCTCAAGTTAAAGATAAACCTGATGCAGTTATTGAGAACCCTGTCCAGCTTATCCAGCAAAACCGTGTTCAAGTCAAAGTAGCACATGTCACCATAGTCGATTATAGGGACAATTAAAGTCTGCACAAGCATAGTTCTCGTCTTCGCAGACAAAAAGTTTCTCAGACGATACAAGGTTCGCAAAGTTCCGTCGACTCTTTGACTGACACTAGCAACCTGGCTCTGCCAACCAAGTGTCGAGTCAAGATGCAAACCGAGATCTTTTACGCTAGGGCTAGAGCTAACCGTCACTCGGCCCATCATACGCGAGCTTGCAATAATAATGGCCTGACATTTTGAGGGGTTTACGGCCACCCCAAATCTGTCAGACCAGTCTTTGATAGCATTCAAGTCTCGATTTACATCTTCTATAGCGTCTGATAAATCTTCCACCCGCGCAGCTGAATACAATTGACGATCATCGGCATAAAGATGATACGAGCACCGAAGACAGTGAGTAATAAAATTAATGAAGATAGAGAATAGCAATGGAGAAAGAATACCGCCTTGTGGGACACCAGCATCCAGGACACGCCAACTCGACGAATTGTCGTCAGCGCGAACCGACTGCTGACGTCCCCGAAGATAAGAAGAGAAAAATTTCAGGGCCTCGGAGGAAACCATAAGATGTGAGAGAATGGATATGAGAATATCATGACTGACGACATTAAAGGCATTGGTGAAATCAATGAAAACCAACACAGTAACCTTGGTATCACCCATTGCTTCTCTAATGTCACCAGTCACTTTAAGGAGAGCGGAAGTAGTACTGTGCCCAGGCCTGAATCCAGACTGGAAAGAGCTTACAAGGCTGTTCCGTTAAACAAACCCTGTAAGCTGCTTGTGCACACATGCCTCGAGCACTTTAGACAGGAAAGGGAGAATGGAAATTGGTCGAAAATGGTTAGAAAGTGAGGGACTAGAAACTTTAGGAAGAGGGCGGACATAAGCCATACGCCACAGGGAAGGAAATTGTCCAGAATCAAGGGAAAAGTTGATAATGTGGGTAATTGGTGGAAGAAGAAGATCGAGGAGCAAGTAACGACTAATGTCGTCATGGCCCACCGCTTTGGATTTTAAAGACAGGATGGTCTTTCTAATTTCCTCCAAGGCGACTGGAGAAAAGTGAAATGGTTCAATAATGGGACCAGGTAGGCCAGAAATGAAATTCACCGTCTGAGACAACGTATGGGCATCCAAATGACACGTGGTAGTGAAATGACGGTTGATGTCATCCAAGCCAATGGTCTTCGGGAAATCCACATGACGTGGTCTACCGATACCCAGAGTTCCGAAAAATTTCCAGATATCAGCAGGAGAAGAAGATGAAATGTTTTCTAGAATATGGCGGCGTTTGGCGCTACGTATCATCTCGGTTATACCGGTTTCTTGCAGCTTTAAAGAGGTTTTTATTTTCTTCACAGCGATCCCTTTTCAACTTCCGAAAGGCCCGATCCCTGCGCCTCATCGCCATACGAACCCCGGTCGTCATCCAAGGAGCAGGTGGACGCCTGAGCTTAACCCTCTTTACAGGAGCGTGTTTGTCGTAGAGAGCAATGACCGATTGATTGAAGATAAGCAGCTTGTCGTCAACGGTTGTTGCTGCTGCAAGGTGTGCCCAATCGAGTTTCGACGCATCCTGACGTAGCTTCTCCACATCCATGCGCGCAAAACAACGCGTGTGCAGAACTTTAGGAACAGGTTTAGGAGGTTTTAGGACATACGAGAGGAAAATGAGGTCATGGTGGGAAAAGCCAGGTGCAGGACACTGACCATGCGTGGACACAAGAGAGGGAGAGGTCGTTAGGATTACGTCGAGCCACGTGTCATCCCCTGAGATATTGAAATGAGTGGGTTGTAGAGGAAGAACATGGAGACTAACAGATTCGATGTTGTAAAGGAGTTTACGGGAACGAGGTGTAGGGTGCGCAAGGTCAGTATTGAAATCGCCCATGATGACACAATGTGCATACTCTGACCCTACAGAATCCAGCGCCAGCTCAAGGTTGGGAAAGTAATCAACGACGGGCGGGCAATAAACAACACCAAGTAGGGGTTCGACACCTTTGATATGGATCTCCAAAAAGAGGTACTCAGCGGAAGCACTGTAAAGTGAATGAGAAGAGGCAATGATTTTAAAAGGAAAATCACTACGAAGATATATAGCAACACCCCCTCCACCCTTTCCAATTCTATCGTAACCGGGAAGAGGGTAGGTGGTAGAGAGAAGATGTGGTTTGAGCCAAGTCTCTGAAATCAGGACGGTGTGGACGTTGGCGTCAGAAAAAGTGTCCAACAGATCACTGTAATGACTAGGTACAGTTTGAGCATTGATGTGGCAGACATTAAACGAATGGCCTTTCTGCTGACTGAAGCTCTGACGCACAAAGCCACCAAGGGTCTCGGTCAATGAACAATAACTAGCATCGGCGGAACTAAAAGAAATATTGGCAAAGTGAAAAGAGTCATTATCAGATGACATACAATAAAAATAAATATAATAATAATAAATATAAAAATATAAATATCACGCAAATATGCGACTTAATAAAACTTAAAGTCTTCGGTGCAACACCACTATCTGTGCACCACCCACCAGCAGCACCAGCACAATAATACAAATCAACAATGAAGAGAAAACATATTTATTACAAACAAGTAACAATTATAGGAAACAAAAGACATACTACACAAAGTTACAAACGTAGAACAGGGGAACATGAGACGTCATATTGGCAAGAGTTTGACAGACAGGTGACAGTGACATTATTAAATGTACAATTGTGAATGTCACTATCATTACATTTACAATTACAAAATACGAAAGTACAAAATTATCCTACTGACTGACATCGACAAAATAAATGAAATTGTAACAATAAATTATTATCGAAAAGGAAAACAGTAAGTGGGTAGACGTGCACGATATAAATTACATAAACAATAACGAGAAGTATGTCGCCCCAAGTACAAACAGACAGTGCAAAAATGTATAGATATTAGAAGTTAACTAAATTGCTGGTGATATTAACTAAATTTCACGCCCTCCGCCGCCGGGCCTGCCACCTGCTACAGAAGATTCCTCGGTCTTCTTAGGAAACGCTGCCAGCAAGGGATCGAGTTCCTCTAAAGAAGAAATCTTGTGCCGTTTTCCGTCGGGGGTTCTGATAAATATGACCCCATCCTGAGTCCAGCATGCCGGCATACAGAAGTCCAAACGCGCTTTACTGAAAACAGTTTGCCTAGCTCGTCTGGAACTCTTTCACTGTGACCGCGGAGCCCTTCAACGCTGCTTTAGCCTTCCAAACAGCAGACTTGTGATCCACATTGGCGAACCTAACCAATATAGGCCTGCTGCGTGCGGCATCTTTGCTTAAGGACCCCAGTCTGTGACACACCTTAATGGAAGATGCATCAATTTTGGGTAGAGCCAGTCTGTTATGCAATATGTCCAGCACTAGAGCCTTGCAATCCTCCTTATCAGCTTCGGCAAATCCGGTGAAAATGAGAGCTTTTCGACGAGTTCTTGTCTCCAACCCATCAACCACTCTGGAGCACTCCGTGATTTGCTTCCGCAGGAGTCCCAGCATACTAAACATGAGTTCCCTGAAAGACCTGAACTCTTCAGCTATTTTGGCAACAGTGTCCTTCGCCGGTCCAGCACATTGAATTTGTGACTCCAGCTCACCCATCTTCTTGAGGAAGCATTTCTCCAAGCTTTGCTGGGCCGACTGATTGTCATCAAGTTGAGACATGTTGATTATTATTTTAAGTAAGGAACTTCTAGAAGTGACTTTTAGTGAGTGCTAGTGAACAGCTGGCAGAAGGTGTAGTTTAATTTTGTGTTACATGGACTGTATTACCAACGCTTGTGGTTATTATTTGGAGGTAAATGCAACTAATATTATTATTAAAAACTTTAAAAATGTATTAATTATATTTTAAATTAAAATAGCTATGCAAAATCGTGCACCTACCCGCCCACCAAAACCCGCCCATCAAATCTTTGGCGCTAGGAGTTCCAAATATTATAATTTTATCATCATGCCCGTCATCGTATTAAAAGAAGTGATCAACAATATGGTCTGGTAACTTAACATGTGCAGGTGTTTTAAAGGAACTGCTTTTTAATTTCAGAAATTTACTACGGGCTCTATAAATGGTATCTCTTTTACTAGCAAGGTTCGGTATTTCATGTTCTGCTTCTATTATTTTTAAATTTGGTAGCCGCAAAAGTTCTTTTCAAATATTTTTGGGACAGATTGAAAATTAGAGCATACCTCAACTTTACATTCATCCATGGTTTCATCTATTAAGTGTCTGACGTAATCAGCCTCACAGATATGGCAAGGTTCCTTTACAATCTCATTGTCTATATTTAAAGTGATAGAGGTTTTGCAAAACTTTTGGTTATGGCAGCGCCAATTTGTAGAGCCCGATTTATTTTTTAAAACAAAATTATACCGGTGTCCATTGCAGAGTAGTGCAGGTTTTCCCTTATTGCTTTTTATGAACTTTATATTCCGCTCACTATTCATTTTTTTAGTTAGCAGAAATGTAATAATTTTAAAAAGACATTTGGCTATTACACCGACGTTGAATGCAACATAAGTAAGTAAGTAAGTAAGTAAGTTTATAAAAATAGTTCAAGTAAACCGATTTTGTACTTTTTTAATACTGCTTTTTTAATATCTTATAGTAATATTTTAGTAATTTTGGCTCTGTAATGTACAAAAAATAGTTCAAGTAAACCGATTTTGTACTTTTTTAATACTGTTTTTTTAATATCTTATAGTAATATTTTAGTAATTTTGGCTCTGTAATGTACTTTGAGACTGACTACTAAACTACTAAGTAATAGAATGCAAGTCGTTAAAAATAAATGTCATCTTATCTATCAACGCAAAAGTGGCCAGTGCAGTTTATAATTAGGTCACGACCTTTTTTGTATAACGAATAGTTATTTTCAAATCATAACCTAACACCATCGAAGAAATAGTTGCTAATACAGAATATTCTATAAACAGAACTCAATTGTAATGTTTAAGACTTTACTTTTGGTATTTTGCGTTTGTGGTATTTTGCGTATCTGGTTTAAACGCACTTTTATATACGATTCTCATTATATTTTCAATATTTTGTGAACGTAAAAGTTTTGCCATCCCAAATTGTTTCGGTAGTATTTTCGTTCCTATGACTGATACGATTACTTGAGACTGTCCCACCCCATCGTTACTCTCATTCCTTTTGTAACTATTTGAATTTTTTCGATTAGCTTTTTAATGCCCCCTTCTTACTGTCACAAATCCGTCTTCTTCTATTATCTCTTCATCATCCTGTCTACCTTTCTTCTCTGCAAGTCGTTGCTCATTGTCATAAGTTGTATCAAGTTGTTGTTCGCCCTTTTCATTCATGCTCCTCTCATTAGCTAAAATTCTGTTAAGTTGTTGTTCACATTCAATAACTGGTTCCTCCTCCACTAGAGGCTCGCAAATTCAAATTATCATCTACTTCATCCATTTTTAATTATTACAATGAACATTGTCATGTAATCTATTATGAAAACAATACTCGAGAAAATCCAAGAGCGATGATTTATTATGACTTTCGAAGTGGTTTATCACAGAAACAGTGTATTGACCGGATGATTTCTGCACTTGGTGATGAAGCCCCATCCAAAACCACAATTTATCGCTGGTTTGCTGAATTTCAACGTGGACGTGTCAAGCTCAGTGATGATCCCCGTTAAGGTCGTCCAAAAACTGCAGTCACCCAAGAAAACGTTGATGCTGTGCGTAAGCTGATTGAGGAAGTGACATACCGCGAAATTCAGGCAACTTTAGACATTATAATAATAATAATAATAACATCAGGTCATCATCATCACTGACAGGACTATTGTAGCCAATAAGCCTGATATAGTGGTGGTGGATCGATTGGAGAGGCGCGCAATGATTATTGACATAGCTGTTCCTCATGACGAGAACCTCATGAAGGCCGAGAAAGACAAGCAGATAAAGTATCTTGACTTGGCCCATGAGGTTGTCGACATGTGGAATGTGGACTCAGCGATCATTGTGCCGATAATTGTTACAGCCAATGGCTTAATTGCCAAGAGCCTCGACCAACATCTAAGGAGGCTCTCGTTAGACGGCTGGATCAAGGGCTTAATTCAGAAGGCAGTACTTCTGGACACGGCCCGCATTGTCAGGAGGTTTCTCTCTCTGGAGCTCTGACCGCCGGTAGCTTGGACCCTGTTCCCGATACCGGTGAGGTACTATTTTTTTATATTTTTAAATGTTTTTGTTTTTATGTGAATATTTAAAAATGTAATTTAATATGTATATACAATAATAATAATAAAAATAATAATAATAATAATAATAATCTTTATTTCTCCATAAATAAATGCAAACATTATTTAAATCTAAAAAGTCTTACGCTAGTGTTCCAGAGTGAAAATAAACCCTGACTTCTAAACTAGGTTTATGTACCTGTATCTTAGAAGCCAAAATTGGCATGAGTTAAATACAAATAATCTTGCATGAACAATTAGGTGTAAAAAAGATGTTTTCCCGATGGATACCGCATTCGCTCTGTGAAAAGCAAAAAGTGGCTCGCGTTACTTGGTGCGTCAGAACTCTCGAAAGATTCCACGCAGGATCCTCAAATGCTGTATACAACATCGTATTAGGTGACAAATCCTGGATATATGCGTACGAACCCGAAACAAAAAACCAGTAACCAGTTTGGGTGTTCGAAAATGAGTTAAAGCCAACAAAAATTGTTCGTTCACGGAGTGTTGCAAAAAAAATGGTGGCCACGTTTGTCTCCAAAACCGGCCATGTTGCGACTATTCCTCTTGAGGGACAAAGAACGGTTAATGCAGAATGGTATGCTAGCATTTGTTTGCCACAGGTCGTTTCTGAACTCCGTAAAGAGGACTGCAACCGCCGCATCATTCTCAATCACGACAATGCGAGTTCTCACACCGCGCACAGAACAAAAGAGTTTTTAGAGCAAGAAAACATAGAATTATTAGACCATCCGCCGTACAGCCCCGACCTAAGCCCTAATGATTTCTTTACTTTCCCTAAAATAAAGAATAATCTCTGACCACGCAAGGTCAGAGATTTTCATCACCTGAAGAAGCTGTGGACGCCCACAAAACGGCCATTTTGGAAACCCCAACTTCCGAATGGAATGGTTGCTTCAATGATTGGTTCCATCGTATGGAAAAATGTGTCAAATTTCGCGGATAATACTTCGAAAAGCAATAAATACATTTTTAAATAGTAATGTTGTGTCACTTCCTTGATTCCCGAAATTTTCAGTGCCGCCCTCGTATGCGTTCTTAGTCCCGTAATAACTCCTCTCACCTCGTAAGGGTCTGTCACAGTGAACGACATTGAGTCCCTCAGGGAGTTTGGCCTACCTACTACCGCTTGTCGTGCTAAAATATGTTCGGATGTGCCTGTCTGCTTTAAAATGTCACTTGCCTGAATACCTCCTATTGATGTAAAGTAGGAGTTGACGGTATTAAGTGACTATGTCGGTGTGTTGTTGATACAAAGAAGCTCCTCCGAAGATACTTTATTTTGTTTCATATTACACACTTCTTTGACTATTTTCCAAGTGTTCTTCAAGTTGCCATCGGAGCTAGTTAATTTATTCTGGTAATATTTAGTTCTAAGATCTTTAATAAGATTATTGCTTAAGTATAACGTATGTATTTTTGATTAAGATCAGTCTTTCGGTTTTTTTTAACACGGCCATGTAACCTGTCCCGTTTTGTTATGCACCTAACAAAACCAACTGTAATCCATGGTTTCAGTGGTTGGTATCGTTTCGAGACCATTTTTACTGTAGTATTGGATTCAATTAGTGTTAGGAGCTTTGTAGTCAGTATGTCACAGGCAATGTTAGGATCGGTAGCGCTGTAAAGACTATCCCAGCTTTCATGTAATAGTGCTTCTCTAATAGGATCATTTTGGATTGTTACTTTTTGGTAAGACCCATATTTTTATTGACTCGGGCATTGTTAATAAAAAGTAATATTGGCGAGTGGTCAGTAAGCTGCTGTTCAAAAACTACAGTCTTCCATGATTTTTAACATTTAACCATAAAATGGTCTATGCATGTATTAATTCTAGTGGGCCGAGTAACTCCGATTTTTAACTCATACATAGCAATTAAGGTGAGGTAATTCTGAACTGAACCTGTGGCATTAACAGTCAGAGTTTATCTTTTATTATCATACTATTAAAGTCCACTATTACGGGACCTCTGGCTTCTACTTTCTTGCTGGGAAGGCGAAATACGTCTCTTAAATCCGATGTCTCAATTTGTGTTTTCATTACTTTTCCCATACTCTTCACGACTTCAAGAAGACTTTCCTTTGTTTCAGCATCTTTCTTTGGCAAATTCCTTATTTCAATACTTGTGGACTTTAATGATTTTTCAAAATTTTCTACTTTTGTTTTCTAATAGTTTTATGTAAGCGTTACTATCTTTTCTTTCTGACTCCAGCAATTTAGTTTTCTTTAACAATTCATCATATTTATCTATACTAATATTATAAAGCTGAAGAGTTTGTTTGTTTGGTTGAACGCGCTAATCTCAGGATCTACTGGTTCGAATTGAAAAAATATTTTTGTGTTGGATAGTCCATTTATCGAGGAAGGCTATAGGCCCATGCGAAGCCGGGTCGGGTGGCTAGTCGCTTATAAACTGTACATCAGCCCGCAACTCAGAGTTCTGCTTTTTTATCTCCTCAAGATTATTATGAAGTAGGCTAAACTTAGCATTTTGCTCGTTGCTCAGGTTCTTAAGCATACGGGTGAGATCTTCTCGAAGCGATTTAATTTATTCGCTAAAAACGTTGTCAAGTCTACGCTTATTGCGGAACGTAAATGGATCATCAGGGGTGTCCATCAGCGGAGAGGTCGTTAGGTTGGGTTCCGAGGCACATAGGGATACAGCATCGCCCTTAGGCGTGATTTTGGGTGGTGTGCGACTTAGAGCCATTATTTATATTTGCGATAGGAGTAGGTATAAAAGCAGAACGATAGCAGAAGACTAGGCTCGCAGTAAAAAAAAAAAAAAAAAACCCGCAATAGCAATACAATAACACAATCAACTTATTCTACTAGATTTAATTTGTGCTCGTAAGTTGTATTGTATGTCGCCAACGCCGTTCAAAACAAAGATGACTCACCGATTGACGGAGTATTGGCGCTTGCAAAGTTAACGTATGTGTCGTCTATCACTCGTCAATACGAACGCTGGCCGAGCCGTGCCGAATGTTGTAGGTACTTGCGGGTCCGATGTGCGCTTCGACAGGTTTTGAAGGCCGGTTAATGACCCGATGAGTCACTGCCGTGTTTGCTTATTAGATGTGTCGTATTTTTGAAATTTATAACCACTCGCGTCGTCTTTAAAACTGTGTTTACTTCTTAACCACTTGACAAAATTGGAGAAGATTCAAACACTTTGCTACAAAATGATATATATCTTGCAGTCGTTTAATGACTTTTATCACTGATTATCGATTAAATTATAGGAGTTTCCAACGTTACTTGCTATCGCGCCCGCGGGGTCGGGGGGACTGGACACAGTAGTAGTTAACAGCTTTTAACTAAATTGTAAATTTCATTAAAGACATCATAAATTATCAATACTTCGACGCAGTCGTATTTAAGCTTCTTGCAGGCTTCATATTTAAAACTTAAAGTCATTTATTATTCAGACACAGGCGGGTTGCCGTATTACGGAAACTATGTACCGAAATCATCAAGTTATTTTATTGAGTTCCATGCACCAAGTTAAAGTATTACACAAGAATCGGATAGAAAAAGAAGTCCAAAGAATATTTTATCCTCTAAACTTTATACTTACATTCATTTGCACTTCAAAGTACAATATTCATGACGGTTATATGTCTCCAATTGGAAAAAAACGTATTGTTGTATGGTTTTTAATTGTGACTCTTATTATTTGTGCTAGTACCATTCGTATGTTCTACCAGATTATTAAGCTTTACGAGGGTTTTGCCATTCCCCTGTTAAGTGTAAGCTACTGTGTTTTCATTTGGCTTGGATTTGTAATTATATTCTTTGTTAAAATTGCTAACCGACACAATAACGTCTTGTTCATTGTTATGTATCAAATCATTCACAAGAGCATCAACTTCAGTGAGAGTGTCAGAAGTTTTGTTTTTTGGAATTGGATCTCAGTTCTAACTGTTTTTTGTTCGAATATCTTAATTTTAATATCTTTTCATTTCACATTTCTGTCAAACATATTGGATGCGATATTACATGTTATTTGTACCGTAACAATTATTTCATTTGATATTAATATAGTTTATGCTATTCGTGTTTTAATATTGTTGACGAAGTATTTGGATGAATGGATTAAAAGTATTCTGATGTTGAATTTTGAGCAAGAAAACGATACAAACGTTACGTACTGTACGAAATTATATGTGACGTACTTAAATATTTTAAAAACATACAATTTGTACAAGAAACTGTTTCAAGTACTGGTAAGAATAATCGTAAGGCTTGCTACTACCACTGTGGCCGGCTAGCCATTTCAGCTCGGCTCTCTTATAAGTTATGGTGACCGGGTAGTCCTTATTGGATTCTCTAAAATGACAAGTGTGTCAAGCTAGGCTCGGTCCCACATCTTGATGTCATTAAGATGCGCTGATCAAAACCTTCGTCTTCAGACCATTAAGTTAAAGTTTAGAATATTTTATATGATGATAATTTGGTGATGATACTTCTTAATTTTCAGGTTTTATATTACAATGTGGATACATTTTATCAAACTATGTGTTACTTTGAGAACTTCTTACAAATGCTTAAAATGCAAATGGATTCCATCGATCTAGAAACGGTAAAATTATATTAACTTTTGGTGTTACTTTAAACGTAATTATTGTTTTGTTGTAATTGACATTGCAGATGGTCTTTAGCACGGTAACCGCACTTAATCTAGTCAAAAACTTGACCCTGTTGGTAATACATAGCGTGCTCTGCGAGAAGTTCTATATGAAAATAAGGGAAGCGGAGACGGCGTGTATACAGCTTGTAAAAAACCCTAACTGTCCTAGTGAGTTGGAAAATCTTAATATTGACTTTATTGGGTCTCGATATCATTATTTCTCATACTTTCTTAAATAAAAAATATCTATTACTGATGTGAGAAAAATACCATTACAGAACAGAAATCTAATTGGAATTTCTTGCAGAGAGTCAAGAACATCTTTACAAGAAAGTATTACAGACGAATCGATTGTTCACTAAGATGAGTGCGTGTGGTCTCTTCTATGTAGACGCTGCGCTACCGATATGTTTGATGAGCCTTATCAGTAATTATATTATTGTACTGCTGCAGTTCGCTTTTTTGTAGAACAGCAACCTTCCGTTTATTTCTGCCATTCGAAGACCATTTATGCTCAATTGTATTTAAATAAATATTTCCTTTTTAAAATCTTCCTAACGGAATAAATGCTTTGTCTCTTTCGATAACCTTACAGTTGTAACTTATCTATCCTAAATTAAATAAATTGTACTCATTGTGTTTTTTTATATTTATTAAGAATTTATTATTTTCGTGTGTACCAAATCTTTTCTAAATCCGTTCAGATTTTTAAGCATCACAAACTATTGCATTTATAATATTTGTAGGATAGAGAGTAGAATGTTTACCAAATATTATAGTACAAAATAAAATAGCAAATTAGTGTTAAACATTTATGTAGCCCCATGGCTTCTGTTTTTAACCCCCGCGGAAAAGAGGGGTGCTATAAGTTTGACGTGTCTGTGTGTCTGTGAGTCTGTGTGTCTGTGTGTCTGTCTGTGGCACCGTAGCTCTTAAACGCGTGGACCGATTTGAAAGCGGTTTTTTTTATTTGAAAGCAGGTTTTCTACCGATGGTTTTTAGATAAATGTTTTATCAAAATCGGTTCAGCCGTTACAAGGTTACCAGCTCTTTTGTTAGCTGCGCTGCGGTCGCGTCTATTTGTCTGTCTGTGGCACCGTAGCTCTTAAGCGGGTCGACCGACTAGAAAGCGGTTTTTCTTATTTGAAAGCAGGTTTTCTACTGATGGTTCTTAGACATGTTTTATCAAAATCGATTTAGCCGTTTTAAAGTTATCAGCTCTTATGTTAACTGCTGAAGGGATCTCAGACGCATAACGGATTTTTACTTTACTTTCAAACAAATGTGTGACCACTCATTGAAACACTCATGTATGCCATATTACTATGCAAGAATATGGAATTCTTGATCTGATGCTGCAACCACGATATACAGCACACTAGTATACTCTTGAAAAATAATAGCAGATATATCGCAATTAGATTCATTTTAATCAGATTTTTAGAGCTAGGTACAGAAATTAGATTTAATTAGTAACATCGATAGAGCCAATTAAAAGCTTTCACTACGGGATATATGGTTTTCACAGCTAGAAAAACATATTGTTGGAGTGGTGGTGGTTAAATAAACAATTAGACCAGTTGTATTACGTTTATTATTACTAGTTTCACTTTTACCAAGTTTAACATATTAAAATGATACGAACAGTTAGAGAAGCGGAGCGGAAATTTAACTACTTGTCATGACAAGTAGTTAAATTTATAGTTAGCTGTTCAGCCTAAAGAGGGCGCTAATGTTGCCATACTAAGATCTAGATTATTATATTTACCACAGATTACAACACGCCTCCTTAAATTAATAATCTTGATCTTTTACATAAACAGTAGTAGGTATTGTTATACACATATATCTAAATTAATTTTAACTCTAACCTATTTTTCAAAAATTTGGTCTTACCTAAACTCTTAGTTAACATGTCTGCTAAGTTAAATTTTGTATCAATTTTCACAATATCAATTATACCCTTTTCATAGTTTTCATTTATGTAATGATACTGAACCTCGATGTGCTTTGAATTTTTAGTAAAATTACCATACTTAGCAATGGAAATTGCACCTGAATTATCTTCATATAATTTTATAGGTTTATTAGATTTTACATTGAATGATTCACTTAACAAGTTTCTAATGAAAAGTACTTCTGTCACTGCTTCTGACATAGCAGTATATTCTGCAAAAGTTGAACACTTAGTTACTGTATTTTGTTTATGTGTTTTCCAAAAAATCAAATTTCCAAATAATCTTATTACAAAACCTGTTGTAGATTTTCTATCAACATTATCTCCTGCATAGTCAGAGTCTACCATACAATCTAATATTTCAGAGTTTACATTATCATAATATGTTAATTTTAAATTCTTAGTCTTATACAAATATTTTAAGATCCTCATGGCATATTTGTAATGTGTTTGGTCATAACAACTTTGATATCGACTTAAGTAATTAACACTGAACGCTATATCAGGCCTAGTGCCTGTACTAATATACAATAATTCACCAATTAAATTTCTATACTTAATACTGTGGGAATCGGAACGCATCCAGAGGTATGAAAGAGCAAGTGTAGTGTGTGTGAAAGAGATAGAGAGAGTGAACGGAAGGAAAGGATGAAGGAGGGGGGATGCGAGGACGCCATTAGAAAGATTAGACGAAAGACTGTGCGATCTACTTTCAAAAATAAAAGAAAAGTTTAATTACCAGAAAGACTTTATTTTCTTCACCCATTCTAACCCACAATTTTGGGGGCTCGTCCGGGATAGAGCGAGTGAAGAAAATATCAAGACGAACACGACGATTACCGAAGTTGCTTCTACGCATGCACGTGGCCGCCCCAACCCATCAACCGGCATAAGAATTTCAAAAGACTTACGATTTTAACGATTTACGACGAAGACTGGAAAGAAGATGCCGAACGCGGAAGACGCAGCGCGAGGTGTTGCCCAATATGCTGAAGAGTTAATCAATAAATTCACGGGTCAAGATAGTACCTACCCAGTAAGCCGCTGGATACAGGATATAGAAGATAACTCTGAAATATTTGAATGGACGCCGTTGCAACAATTGGTTGTTGCTCGGAGGTCGCTGAGTGGAACGGCAGCATTATGGCTGAAGAGTGAGAGACCGTTTAAAGCGTGGGTGGACTTGAAGCAAGCCATCATCAAAGAGTTTCCCGACGCAATTGACCAAAAAACCATCCATGAGATGATGAGCGCACGTAAGAAAAAACCCGAAGAAAGTTGTTTAGACCATGTACTAGTCATGAAAGAGCTGGGAAAACGAGGAAAAATTTTGAAATGTCACAACGTATGCCGATCTCAAAGAAAAGTTAAAAATATATGAGTGCGTGAAAGAAAAAATGAAAGCGCGACGCGATTCTCAACGAAATAGACAAGCCTCTCAAGATAAAGATACGAATACGAGTGCTGGAAGAAAAAACCGTGGTAGTGAAATACGTTGTTTTAGCTGTGGGGAATTTAATCATTCATCGCAAAAGTGTCCTCATAAGGAAAAGGGCCTCAAATGCTTTAAATGCAATAGTTTCGGCCATATTTCCACTAAGTGCACGACGACGACAAAACACGAAGATAGTCGGAAGCATTCGGGAGACGCCGATAGCCAAACTCGTCGGCCAACCAGCAGCGAGGACGACCTGCAGCGCCGCCAACATGACGGACGGCAATTAGGCAGAAAACCGACCAATCAGAGCACTTCAAAGAGCGCGATGTTCACTATGGACGATGTTTCTAAAGTTGGCACCACTGACAACAATGAAGATAATGTCACCTGTCATGGCTGTCAAAACAAAGTCATGCAAATTGTAAACAAACCTGGAACAAAGCTAGGAAAACCAATTTTAAGTATTTTGATACAAGATGTCGAAGGAAAAGTTCTTATAGACTCCGGAAGCGATGTCAACTTGATGGCAGACGACTTTTACGACGTGATCGGGCAACCAGAGAAGATAGAAGATGGTGTTGTGCTTTCGGGTCTCGGACTTAAACAAGTGCGTTCGACGGGGAAATTTACGATTAGTGCGAAAATTGAAGGACAATATTACGACGAAATTATATTCCATGTAGTGCCAAAAGACTGTATGCCGTATTCGGTAATATTAGGACATGAGTTTCTCTGTAGGGTAACGATGATTATGAATGAAGGAAGTGTGTCGTTGCTACCCTGTGGTGAAGAATGGATGAGACGAATGAATTGTTTTACTATAAATGAGAGTGTTGTTGTAGGTTCAACAGTTGATCCAGCTGTCAAAAGTGATGTTTTACGCTGTGTAGAGGAGTACAAACCTCACCAAGTAAAAGAAGTACCTATACAACTCAAGATAATACTGAAAGATGACATCCCAGTAGCTCAAAAACCAAGGCGGTTGTCCCTTAAAGAACAGGAGTTAGTGGAAAATCAGGTAACAGAGTGGCTGAACAATAATATAATAAGGGTAAGTTTTTCAGAGTTTGCTAGCCCCTTAGTACTTGTTAGAAAGAAGGACGGTTCTACTAGAATTTGTGTGGACTACAGACAGATTAACAGGAAGATGATAAAAGATGAGTATCCACTTCCCGTTATTGAAGACTTAATTGATAAGCTGAGAGAGGCTAAAGTATTCAGTGTACTTGATTTAAAAAATGGTTTCTTTCACCTACGAGTAAGTGAAGAATCTATTCCTTATACTTCCTTCGTGACACATCACGGGCAATTCGAATTTTTGAGAGCACCTTTTGGATTGTCTAACTGCCCAAAGTATTTTATGAGATTTGTGTCTACAATATTCAGAGATCTAATAGATAAGGGTATTATGCTAATATTTATTGATGACATCATAATTCCAGCCAAGGATGAAGTACAAGGTGTGCAGAGACTAAGAGAAGTTTTATCTGTTGCTTCAGAGTATGGACTGGAAATAAACTGGAAGAAAGCTAAGTTAATTTGCAACGAGATTGAATACCTTGGACATCGTATACAAAATGGTGAAATCAGCCCAAGTTCTAAAAAAACTGATGCAGTGATGAGATATCCTGAACCAAGAAGTATAAAGCAAGTGCATAGTTTCATAGGACTCACCTCATATTTCCGAAAGTATATACAAGATTATGCTAAGATTGCGAAGCCCTTAACCGACTTGATAAAACCTGTTTTATCAAGAAAATAAAGATAGCATCCTGTGCTATCTTTATTTTTGATGATAACCAACGCGATGCATTCAACCTACTGAAGAAGAAACTGGTGAGTAGCCCAGTGTTAAAAATTTATAACCCAAAATTGCCTACGGAAGTTCACACAGATGCGTCTAGCATAGCATATTCAGCGATTCTGTTTCAGCTACACCAAGGTAGTGGACTTCATCCCGTCCAATATATGAGCAGGAAGACAAGCGATGCACAACAGAGGTATCCTAGCTATGAGCTAGAGGCGCTCGCAATAATAGAAGCAATCAAGAAGTTTCGCCATTACCTATATGGGGTACATTTTAAAATAGTTACAGATTGCCAAGCTTTTGCTTTAACTCTCAAGAAAAAAGATTTGTCAGCCAAGATTGCAAGATGGGTATTATTCCTAGATCAGTATGATTTTGTGATAGAACACAGAAAAGGTTCACGGATGAGGCATGTAGATGCATTGAGCAGACACCCTTATATTTCAGCAGTAGTGACAAACCTTCATGATCAAGTTAAAGAAGCCCAGATCCAAGATGAAGGACTAAAAGCTATTATAGACATTGTTAAAGAAAAACCCTACCTAGACTACTGGATGGACAATGAGATTCTATACAAGGGAGAACAGAAGCTATTGGTAATTCCAAGAAGTATGGAAAAAGAAGTCATAAGAAGAGTGCATGGCAACGGTCATTTTGCAAAGAGAAAAATGAAGGAACTTATAGTAAAAGATTTCTACATAAAAGAAATAGATAAGAAAATTGAAGACTTTATAGATCTATATATGTATGTATTTACAAAAAAAAATGTATTTGTGTATATATATCAGCTATCTGACACCCATAGTACAGGGTCTCCCTAGTTTGGGGTCAGATGGCCGTGTGTGAAAAATGTCCCCACATATTATTATTATTATTATTAGTTGTATACCCTGCTTACTAGCAACGAAGAAGCAAGGAAAACAAGAAGGTTTCCTGAACCCTATCAAGAAGGAAAGTGATCCACTGCATGCCATACATCTTGACCATATTGGTCCAATGACTGAAACAAGGAAGAAATACAATCATATACTTACCATTGTGGATGCCTTCACCAAATTCGTGTGGCTCTTCCCCACGTAAAAGTACAACCAGCAGTGAAACCCTGGACAAACTCAGAATACACCAGCAGATGTTTGGAAACCCACAAAGAATAATAACCGATAGGGGTACTTCCTTTACGAGTCACGAGTTCCAGGAGTATTGCAAGGATGAGAACATACTGCATGTACTGATCACAACAGGAGTTCCACGTGGAAATGGTCAGGTGGAGCGAATTCATTAATGTTTGTAAAATACAGTAACACTTCAATCATACAATCTCACATAATGTTTAATAAAAAAAATCCTAATGGTGTTAAGTGTAGACACTTAACACCATTAGGATTTTTTTTATTAAACATAATGTGAGATTGTATGATTGAAGTGTTACTGTATTTTGCTTTGTGTATTTTATTGTAAGTCTCACAACTGTATGCTAGAGAAACTCATTTCATTTGTTCTTCAAGTGTAAATTGATGTTACCACTCATTAAGCTTTTTATATTGTAAGTTAACTTGTCCTATTTTGTAATTAAAATAGTGTTTAAGCTGACAACACAATGTTGAATATTGTTATGATGTTTTGTGGTTAAGTTGAAAATAATACCTACCTTTTTGTTTAAAATTATGTTTAATAAAAAAAATCCTAATGGTGTTAAGTGTCTACACTTAACACCATTAGAATACTTACTTTCGTTTAATTAAGACTGTGTTCACTTAATAAAATATGAACATTGTTATGTACCTTATGTTGTTAGTTATGTATAAGATAAGATGTTTATATTATTAAGTTGTCTTGTTGTATGATATTATGTGCTAGTTGTTTTGATGAATAAAGATGACCGATAGTGGAGGATGATGATGAGGTAAGAGTCATGTCGATGATGATGAGGTAAGAGTGATGTGAATGATGTATGATGTGTAAGAGTGATGTGAATGATGCATGATGTGTAAGAGTGATGTGAATGATGCATGATGTGTGAGAGTGATGTGTATGAATAGCGTGCATGTCTGAGGACAGACATAATTGTCGGATGGCCGAATGTGGGAATCGGAACGCATCCAGAGGTATGAAAGAGCAAGTGTAGTGTGTGTGAAAGAGATAGAGAGAGTGAACGGAAGGAAAGGATGAAGGAGGGGGGATGCGAGGACGCCATTAGAAAGATTAGACGAAAGACTGTGCGATCTACTTTCAAAAATAAAAGAAAAGTTTAATTACCAGAAAGACTTTATTTTCTTCACCCATTCTAACCCACAATACTATCATCTACTTCTCTATCTTGTTCTAATTTTAAGTTTGTCTCCATTGGAGTATCATATAACTTGCTATTTTCCAGATTATATTTTACAGCCAAAGATTCAATATATTTTGTTTGACTTAGGGTCATCAACGAATATTAGTATATATATTGGATCTTTGCTTGCTCTGTTTACATATAAACAGTAATCATAGTTACTTCTTACAAAGTTCAATTTTTCAATAAATTTGTTGAAGCAGTCATACCATACTCTAGGGCTCTCTCTGAGACCATAGAGTGCTTTTTGCAATTTGTAAACTTTATTATCTGCAGTTTCATAACCTTTCGGTTGATTAATAAATACTTCTGACTTTACATGACCATTTAAAAATGCTGTCTCAACATCCATTTGTTCTATAAATAAATTATTTTTACAACTGTATGATAATAGAATTTTCAATGTTTGCATTTTTCCTACTGGTGAATAAATATTTTCAATATAATCTTTTTGCTGGAATCCTCGTACTACTAATCTAGCTTTATAAACATTATTACCTTTAATTTTAAAGACCCATTTGACATCAATTACCTTTTTATCTTTTGGCCGTTCATCAATTTGCCATGTGTTGTTTTTGTTTAAGCTATTTATTTCAGAGTCCATCGCTACCTGCCATTGCTTATAATCGTGGGAGCTCATCGCCTCCTCAAATGTATTTGGTACATTTGCATCAATGTAATTTACATAAATATAATTGTGATACTGGGTTACCGTATTTGGAAACTGGTTTTATCTTTCTTTTTGACCTTTCTTCTATTACAGGTTTGTCCCTATTGTTACTCAAATCATCATCATTAACAAGATCTTCCACAGTATTATCAGTGCTAGGTTCATTTGCATCTACAAAATCTTCATCAATATCAGTTTTAGATAATTCATTATTTATGTTTGAAGTTCTATTTTCCAAGTCCCTATCCTTTTCATCATCAAATTTTTCTAAGCAAATTAATTGAGTATTTTCTTCGACTACTTGTACATGTCTAGCATTTATTATTCTATTATTTAATAAAACTCTATAACCATTCTCATTATAACCTACTAGCACTCCTAG
The DNA here is from genome assembly GCA_947361185.1 of Charanyca ferruginea. Classification (NCBI taxonomy): domain Eukaryota; kingdom Metazoa; phylum Arthropoda; class Insecta; order Lepidoptera; family Noctuidae; genus Charanyca; species Charanyca ferruginea. The sequence goes on from OX376060.1 coordinate 6,910,805, forward strand.
TTGGGCTTTATCGTCCCATTTACTTTTTCTTAAAGCTTCTGGAACTCTGACAAAAACTCTACTTCCATAAATCTTTAAATGCTCAACATTTGGTTTAATACCTAAAAATATTTCATAAGGAGTTTTATTCTCTACTGTATTAGCAATGGTACGGTTTTTTAAATATGCTGCTGTTTTTATAACTTCAGGCCAATATCTTCTGTGAATTTTAGCTTCTCTCATTAAGCATCTGCCTATGTCCATAGCAGATCTATTATACCTCTCCGCTACTCCATTTAATTCATGAACATAGGGTGGACATGACAATAACTCAATTCCCTTATGTCTAATAAAATTATAAATATCTCGATTTAAATATTCTTTGCCATTATCGCACTGTAATTTCTTTACTCTTTTATTAAATTTATTTTCCACTAAATTAACAAATTCTATAAAACAATTTGCAGTTTCTGCTTTGCTTTTAATACAAAAGATTCTCGTACATTTACTATAGTAATCGATAAACGTCAAAAAATATTTTTCTCCACCATAACCAGTTGTGCTATGTGGACCGTTTAGATCAATATGTATCAATTCTAAAATTTCAGTAGTCTTAGTTCTATTATTTTCAAAAGGTACATTAGCCATTTTGCTCTCAATACAATTTGAACATTTCATTTCTGTACTTTCAATCTTATCTGGCAAACCTTCTACTAATTTATTGTTTATCAACTTATTTAAATATTGAAAATTTACATGTCCAAGTGCCCTATGCCATTTCTCTTTATCAGTTAATTTTATTGAATTCACATACATTTTGTTGTTATCAACTTTTGAAACAAAACTTTTTATATAATACAAATTGTTTATTTTGTTAGCAACCACTATTAATTCTCTTGACTGATTCTAAATTTTTGCATTTTCATTTCTTGCTACTATTGTGCAATTTTTGGTTATTTTTGAAACACTTAACAAATTTTGCTTAATACCTTCAATAAAATATACATTATTTATATCAATGTATTTTTCACTATAATAGTTTTTGAAATAGACTTTAACGGTACCGACTTTGGTTGCTTTTAAAATGTTACCATCTGGCAGTTTTACATCAATGGGAACTTTTAAATCTACACAATTGTAAAAACATGTATCATTATTTATAATATGATCTGTGCATCCACTATCTAACAACCAATTAATTTCACTATTATTATCATATTCCCGTTCACTACATCCCGTTAAGTGATTTACTTCTGGATCACATACCTGAGCTGTCCATGACTCTGCTGCAGAGCCATCTTGCTGAGTGTTTGTCGACTCACCTCTGGGATGCCCTTGACCTCTGCCTCGGCCACGACCTCTATGAAATCCACCTCTGTTATAACCTCTTTGTAGTTCTTGTTGACGTTGACTGGCTGGAGATCTTCCCTGGTTATTTTTCTGACCGTGCCAACAGTCCTTCTTGAGATGGCCGGTCTTTCCACAGATAAAACATTGTCCTATTGTTTTTGTTGAGAACGTACTCATATTGGTTTTCTTGTCAGGGTCACTAGTGGTCATATTTTTCTCTTTAATTTTTGACTTTACATAGTCAACTGGTCTTTGTTCTTCTGGAATTACATCGATAAAGTCCCCAATATAACTGTAACTTGGAGGTAATGCTCTAAGCAAATATCTCATCTTTTCAGATTCGTTAATATTTCCACCAGCCGCTTTAAAATCATTTGTCGTTTTCTCAAAATCAAAAAAAAAATCTTCTACTGTACTATAATTAGTTAATTTAATTTCCTCAATTTTCCCTCTGCATATAATTTGCATAGCAGTAGACTGTGTTAAGTACATCTTGTCAAACTTTTTCATAATATCGTAAGCAGTTTCACATTCACTAATATATTCTAATTGCTTATCGGAAATAGTGCTCATAATTATGGTCCTTGCTTTTAAATCCATTTTCTTCCAATCGGCCTCTTGATTTTTATATTTAGCAGACATCAAGCAAATGGCGGGCTCGTTACATTCTTTGTATTCTAGTAAAGTTACTAACCTCAATTTCCAGCTTGAGTAATTTACTCCATCAAAAATGGGCATCATGATGTCTTCTATCTTTGCTTGTTTAGCCATTTCTATGATGATAACGTTTTGTAATAGGTTTTTAATACGAAACTTACACTATCTTACAGACAATTTTATTATCTATCTTTAAGTATACGCCTTTTTTTTTAATTTTGAAAGAATACTTCTTTTATTTAATTTTTTCGACTAAATTTTGAAAGTTTTGGACGCAGACTGCGTCCGTTCTTTATCAGTTTTGCGTCCAAAACTCTCAAAGTTTAGTCGAAAAAATTAAATAAAAGTAGTATTCTTTCAAAATTAAAAAAAAGGCGTATACTAAAAGATAGATAATAAAATTGTCTGTAAGATGGTGTAAGTTTCGTTTAATTATACCTGGTAGATTTTGTCTGATTGTCAATGTTTTGTTCGCGTCAGACACAACTGCACGTATTAATTAAACTATATAATATGAATATAATTTAAAATATTCACTTACTAAGTGATTAAGAGAATGTTCTAGTTTAACATATATTTTTTTCAAATCATTTACACTGCACATTTTGACGTGATTGTCAGTTTAAAATCTGTAAAAGTCGTTTAATAGCCCCTTAACCAGCCAACCACGCTCTGCTACCATGTTGGAGTAGTGGTGGTTAAATAAACAATTAGACCAATTGTATTACGTTTATTATTACTAGTTTCACTTTTACCAAGTTTAACATATTAAAATGATACGAACAGTTAGAGAAGCGGAGCCATGACAAGTAGTTAAATTTATAGTTAGCTGTTCAGCCTAAAGAGGGCGCTAATGTTGCCATACTAAGATCTAGATTATTATATTTACCACAGATTACAACACATATTAATAGGTACAAGAAGGTAAAAGACAGCTAGGTACTGTAGAGACTTGCCCGCCAACGAACCTTTATGTAATGAAGCCATAACTATTTAGTCTATGGTTAGAACCGTCTGGATACCTTGGGAATAAATAGATATTTGAATTATGTAGAATATAGCTTTCATACTATGACATGTTATGTCAGGGAGACCGACCGCTCGACTAAGAGCGAAGGTCTTGTAAATCTTACCTCTCGTTAATCTGATTAATATAATCTTCTACAAGTTATTCGTACCTTTCATTTAACGTAGCTTAGTTCTACAGTCATTCGTACATAGGTACAAGTGTAGCCGAAGCGTTACAAATTGGCGAGAGGCGCCGGTTAGAAGGATTTTTTTCAGATGCGCAGAGCGAGTGCTCGCCCCCAGAGCATTTAATATTCCAGCAGGAGTAGCTGGAAGGCCTATTATAAGAGGGCCAGATTGATGATTAAGCTGGTATAGCAGCGAAGAATTGTACGTATAATCGTTCTATATAATAAAGTGCAGTGCAGACGAGCGATTTTTTCGGCATCGTATAAAAGGAAATACAGAGAAGTATTTGTGTCACTTATTAAATGTTGTTATAAACCACGATGAGTCGTCATGATCGTGATTATTTCCCTGGGGAAGATATGCCCTATTATTATGGTATTCAGGGTTTGGAGTTCGATGATTTCCTCGAACAGTTTAAAGTGGTTGCACAGCGCAAGGAATGGGAGGAAGCCGGTTATCCAGTACTTCTGGGTTGTTTTATGAAGAGTACTGCAAACGCCTACTACCGACTCTTCTTCAAGTATGGCATGTCTTTCGAGGAGACTTGCGATAAGTTAAGGGAAGAATTCGCTAAAGATTGGCCCGCTAGAAGGAAGCGGCAACTCTTACAGCAGCAAGCCGTAATTCCAGTAGTGGAATCGCGAAAGAAGTTAAGTCTGTGGATATGAATGGTTCATTTTCCCAGAGAAATGAAAAAGATGGCTGCCAAGCAGGCAGTGTTGAAAAATATGTGGTTGCTGTGTCTAGCTGTCCAGAGAGCAGCCTAGATGAAAATGAGGCACAGAAGTCGGTCTCGTCCCCTCTAGAACACGAGGAAGAGAAGGATGAATCGGGTCAGTCCGGTCCGATTATTTTATTAAGTAGAAATCTTTCAGAGCAACCTGATGTCGAGGTGCCGAAAGAAGAAGAAGTAGTTAATGTTTTGTACCAGCAGGTACAAGATAGTGTTGTCACTGACGTTCAGGAAGAGAACTTGGTGATGGTAGAATGCAAGACGAGTGGTAAGGCATTCGTTGAGGTGGACGAAAATGTTGTCGTCGGGTCGTCGTGAGACATCGTCAGCGTCGTCGTCGCAGATAACCAAAGTTATATTGAAGCGAATAGTAAGGTCGCGCGTGATGTGAAATTATATAATATGGTTCCGCAACCTGCTGTGATAAATAGTTATGTAACACGTATGAGTTTGAAATCGTTATTAAATTCGAAGATTAGTAAAATAAAAATAAAATATGTTAATAAATTTATAGGTCGAACTGAGAACCTCTTTCCGTCGAAGTCGGTTAAAAATAATTTATTACGACTAGCTTTGATGAAGAAAATATTCGGTAGTATGAACACTCCTTTAGGTAAATTTTATTATTGTCAATTTTTGAAAGATGATTTTATTTTAATTTTTATGGCTAGCTCTAAACAGTTTTGTATCATAATAGTTTTTACGGATGCGATTGAATTGAAACTTCTTGTTTATAATAATTCTAGGTTGTATATTATTTGTCATTTTATTAATTATTGGATGTTATACAGCATAGTTGCCATGGTTATTTAGGTCTGTCATGATGGACAGTTGATGCTAGGTGTATTGTTATGTAAGTGATTAGAAATATTTCGACATGATAATAATGCGTGCTTTTTTGTATTTTCATATTTACTACGAGCTGAAGACTGATGGGTGAATGGTGCCCACATTTCTTGAAGTACAAAAACGTGTATCTTATTCTTTTTTTTACTTAGTAGATTGTTTGATGTAGTTAGTGTAGGACTCCTACAGGCCTCGTTTACTGACGTAGCCAATTACGCTAACAGAGTGTAATCTCTGCGTAAGCTGTCGATGACACGCATGGGTTATTAAGTGAACAAAGTTTGTTTCGAGTTTAGTCTCTTCTCATTTAATTGTAAACCTCGTATAGGAAGAAATATAGGTCACCAAGAAAGGAGGACATGGATTTGACCATATCATTTTGTTTAGCGGGATGCACTCTAACCTTTTCGAGAGGGTTTTGGTAGAGTGGGGTTTGGACATGATGGCATGGGCGTATTTGTTGTTCGTTAATTCTTTTAGTTGATTACCCCATGCGTCATGGATTAAACCATCTCTACAGAGACGTCCTCATTGTAATTTCCCTCTTTAGAGTAGGGATATAGGTTTAGGTAGTTGTTAGGTTAGTTAGTCAATTATTTTTGTTCAGTAGTATAAGTTTGCAGAGTTTCCAGAACGTTCAGAACATGAATAAAAGCTACTAGTCCCTTTTATTCATGAAGGGGGCGTAGCTGATGTAGAGACTTGCCCGCCAACGAGGCTTTATGTATTGAAGCCATAACTATTTAGTCTATGGTTAGAACCGTCTGGATACCTTGGGAATAAATAGATATTTGAATTATGTAGAATATAGCTTTCATACTATGACATGTTATGTCAGGGAGACCGACCGCTCGACTAAGAGCGAAGGTCTTGTAAATCGAACCTCTCGTTAATCTGATTAATATAATCTTCTACAAGTTATTCGTACCTTTCATTTAACGTAGCTTAGTTCTACAGTAATTCGTACATAGGTACAAGTGTAGCCGAAGCGTTACAGTACCTACTTAATATAAATAAGACCAAAAGAATAATAGGTGAAGTAAAAATAGAGAAATTATACTAAGTTTTCGAAAGAAAAGCTATACAGAGATTTTTTAAGTTTCATGGTGGTAGTGTTAATAATATTGAAATCGTCGTCTCGGCAGGCTGTATTGTACTTATGACACGCTCTTATGAAGTATGAGTTTCGTCTGTAGTTGGTTCTAGTTAAAGAAGTGTGAAATAAACGACGTTGATTTGGAGCTTATTAATATTAATATTAGATAGATAGATAGATCTTTCTGCAGTAAAAGGGTACCTGACGTAGAGGAGATTTGCTTCTTGATTTTAATATCATCTGCATCGTAGAATCTTCGAACGATAGAAGCAATAATCAACGTCATTGATGAATAATAAGTCACTGCAGAGAACGAGGTTAGTTGTCGTTGACCTACTGCCCAAGAATCTCTGCTGATGTTCCATAAAACTATGCCTTAGAGTAGAACATACTTGCATGTATATATATTTTATCTAACAATATAGCAAACAGACATAACTTGAATATTGGTCTGTAGTTATTAACCTAGGTTCTTGGCCCCTTTTTGTAAATTGGTGTTATATTATGCAGACTTCCATACGATGGGCATGACACCTGTGTTAAGAGATCGTCTGAATAGGATCGTGAGAGGGATCGAGAGGCCAGTAGCACAATTTGTTACGAAGACTAGGGAGGTCTTGTCTGGACCCGCAGATAACCCGCACTTTTGAAGTATCTCGAATAAATTTATATTCGCGAACTTCCATCGACGCGATGTCGCATGTACCACAATCAGCCCGTTCACTGATGTCGTTGTGCTGTAAGTTAAACCGTGAAAAAGTGTCTTGTGACCTAACGGGCTCTAGCAAGTTGGACTGGAAATATTCGCTGACGAAATTAAAGATTTCCTCACCGTTACAAGACAACTGATTATCAAACTGCAGCACTAAAGGGTAGGAATTATTTTGATTCCTTAATTTCACGTAGCTTCAGAATGCTCGAGGACAATTTATGTGTTATGTAATCATCATACATGTCTTTTAATTTTAATTCTACATGTAATGCAACAGTGGCAACACGATGAGCTGATGCTACAGCCAGGATATGCAGTACACCAGTACACTCTTGAAAAAATAATAGCAATAATAGCAAAAATTAAATGTAATATGCTCACATCTGTAAACTTTTAACAAAAAAAACTAAGTTACGTTTAAAAAATTTAAAATAAAAAATTAAATAAAAAATTTAAAATACCCCCAACGCAATTGAAGTGAATATTTAAAATGCCAAAAATAATGCCTATTGTTTAGCCTTCAAATTCGAATGAGTGACATCTTTATATTATTTTTTTAATTTTAGAAATTGATGGATGGCACGATAATGTTTGTTCGTTGAAATGGTGCTATAATGTCGCGGCGGGGGTACCGCTAAGTATAAAGCAATAACTAAATAGCTAAAATAGCGACATTGTATACTCATAGCGCTCCCCACGGAACAGATAAATAGAGTAATAATAATAATAATAATAATAATATTTTTTATTGACATAAAATACAGGTATGACAACTTATTTGAAGCCCTGACTCCTGAGCTAGGTAGCAACCTGTGTTACAGGAGCCAGTGTCTTCGCCCAATTGTGGTACATTTCGCATTTATGCTATGCAATAAAACAAAAAAAAAAAAAACAGTGAATTAAAAAGAAATGAAAGATACATGAATGCTCTTTTGCTATGCATTACTTGTGTGTGTGTGTGTGTGTGTGTGTGTGTGTGTGTGTGTGTGTGTGTGTGTGGATGAGTGTGTGGTTATGTAGGTGAGTGTGTGTTTATATGGGTGTGAGCGTGCGTGTGGGTGTGTGTAAGTATTTTATGAGTACTGATATTTTAATAGGTCTTCAGTCTGGTGGTAATCCAGTGTTTGAAGCCATGTGGAAGTTTTTACTTTAGTTTCTCTCGTTGTTAAAGGGTTAATGTTAAGAATATTGTGTATTTTATTGTAAATGTACGCAGCCATGTAATAGTGTTGTCGTCTAGCGTGAACGGTTTTACATCTTACTGGACTACATACGTTAGTACGAGTAATAGTTCGTTTTGCCTTGGTGACATGATTTACCGGTGTAAGTTGGTGTTTTTCCATTAAAAGGTTAAGAAGATATAACTGTCTCACGGTAAGTACTTTACAACTTTCATAGAGGTCTTTCGTAGGAAACCGATATGGTCTGAAGGTCATGACCTTTAACAGGGATCTTTGGGCTCTTTCGAGGTGAATCATAAACGTTTTGCAAGCGCCTCCCCTGGCCGCGATACAGTAGCCTATGATTGCCTGTGCCAACGCAAGGTACACAATGCGGAGTAGATTAAACTTAGCCACGTGTCGAAGCGTCTTAAATGCCCATATAAGTTTCCTAACACGGGAAGTGGTTAGTTCTATGTGGGGTCGCCAGCTGAGTCGTTCATCCAGAAGTACTCCTAGGTACTTCACTGACGTTTTTTGTGAGATTGGAAGACATGAGCATTGGTGAGTATTAAAAGCATTACAGGAGTGTACTTTGAGACTTACTTTCATGGGTTTAGTATTAGCGAACGTAAATTGCAGATATGAGGTCTTTGAAAGATTCAAGGTCAGTAAGTTATTTTGTAGCCAATTAGTTATTTTACGTAAGCCCAGTTCTGCCGCTTGTTGCGCTGCTTCCCAACTATCCCCGTGAAATATTAATACGGTATCGTCTGCGTAACAAAATATTTTCCCGGCATTAAGAGACTGCTGGCACAGGTCATTAACATAGACCAGAAAAAGACTAGGGGATAGGCAGCTTCCTTGTGGTACACCAAAGTCAATTTTGGCTTCATTGCTAATTACTTCCCCAATCCTTACTTTCTGCGTACGGTCAGTGAGAAAGTCAGTCAAAATACTGAGAGCCTCTCCCCTGATTCCGGCATGATCTAACTTCTTTACAAGGGTTGGAATACAGACCGTGTCAAACGCCTTGGCCAGGTCTAGAAAAACACCCAGACATTTCTGTTTTGCATCAACTTTTTCTGTAACGTAATCAACAAGTTGATTAACAGCGTCTCCGGTGCTTTTCCCGGACCTAAAACCAAATTGTGCGTCTGATAATATTTTAGAGTGCTCCAGGTATCTTATGAGTCTATGGTTCAATAGTTTTTCCAAGATTTTTGACAGTGTGGACAATACTGAGATAGGTCTATAATTCCTAACATCTTCTTGACAACCTCCCTTATGAACAGGTGTTATTACCGATTTTTTGAAGACTTGGGGAAAGACTCCCTGCTCAAAACATACCCGAATGAGTTTTGTAAGAGGTGGCACTAGAGTATCTTTACCCAGTTTGAGGAGTTTGGCCGGAATTGAATCCCAACCTGTGGCACAATCGTTTCTCAAGTTGTTAATCACCGATTCAATTTCGGCCTCGTCTGGGGATAGCAAAACCATAGATTCACATGCTGAGGATGTTTCAAATTTATATAGAGCACTTGGGGAAGTTTGGTTTTGGACAATAGTGTCTGCTAAAGCCTTACCAATATTAGCAAAGTAGTGATTTATTTGCTCTATGGTGTTGGGCGTATCAGTTCCCGCTAAGAGTTTGTCCGCTGAGATTTTTTGTCCTGTTTGGTTAGTAATAGTTTTAATAACGTTCCATGTATTTTTGCTATTCTTTGATGATTCTAAGGCGCATCTGTCATGATTTAATTTTATGTTCCTAAGTAATAGATTACAAAAATTACGATACCTTTTGTATGACAGCTCGATAATTTCGTTTTTTGGGTCTGCTAGAAATGATTTGTGAAGATTATCCCTGTGTCGAATACACCGTAATAGGCCAGGTGTAATCCAGGGCTTAAGTAGTGTTTTACGATTAGAAACTTTTTTACTTTGGGAGTGTTGGGATATTGTGGTCATCAAACACTCGACAAACCTAGATGCAGCTTCATTTGCATTGCATTTTTCAGATATAAATGAGAAATCGGTATTTTTTAGTTGCTCTACAGCGGCCTCATAATTTAATTTTGTAATGTTTTTACTCTTGAGTGTTTTGTTTTGAACAGCCTTACTTAAGCATATCATTACGGAGGCATGGTCGCTGACTGTGGAATCTATTACTACGACAGTTGCACAGGTAGATTTATTAATCATTGCGTGATCGAGGCAATTTTGTAATCTTGTCGGATGTGTGTGACCCGGTAAAAGACCCATTTCGGCAGTCATATTGAGGTAAGACGAACTATTCCTGTCGGTAGTGTTAGGCTTTATGTCAATATTAATATCTCCTAGTAAAATGACGTTGCTCGCTTTTTCTTTACTTAAGATATTTTCTAGGGAATTAAGAAAGCCGTCAATACAATATATCGATGGGGATCTATAGGATGCTAAAATAGCCGTATCTGGATAGATTTTTAGTAAAAGAAAATTGGCACCTATCGAATCTGGTTCTTCCACTGTACACTGAATACTGTTTTTAACATATATCGTAATGCCATCGTTTTGGTTTAAGCATTTTTTACTGGAGTATGTCACATAATTTTCAATACGAGGAATCGGTTTGTCATCATTAAGCCAACACTCCGTCAGGATTATAATGTCCATTTCACACGATAACCTAGCCAATTGAGCCTGAAACCCGTCTAAGTTTTTATATATGCTTCGGATGTTCTGAGTTATTATTTTTAGAGAATCCTTCGAGGTTTTTATAATTTCGTTACAAGTGTTAGTATCACAGTAATGTGAAGATGCCACCGCGAAGTTATCTATTTGTGATGTGATATTCGTGTTTGTATTAGCCATTGGGTACCGTGGTATTTTCGGTGTTGCATATTAATGTACCGGATTTTATTTTAGGCGTGGTATATTCTTGTAGTAAAGCGTTGAAAGTGGATCTGCTCAGAGAGAAATGTGAATGTAAGCTGATTATAATATTTATGTGGTGTGGTTGTGTTATGAGTGTTGAGTTGCCATTAAAGTATTTGATTGTTTTGTGTTTGTGTGTTGTGCAGTAACAGAGCAAGTGCAGATAAAAAAATAGTAACACGATTAGAATAATATGTAAGTAGGTGGGATATGCAATTTCGAGGGCCAGTCATAGTTCTAAGCTTGGTTTAAGGTCATCTTCGTTTTTTATATGTATGTGTTGAAGCCCTTCCTTTTGCCGAAGAAAGACTTTTCCGAGTGACGTCCAGCAAAACTTGAAGTTATTCTCACTCGCAAATTTCCTTGCTAGGAAGAACAAGCGTTGTGACTTCATAGTCAAGCTTTCTGATAAATAAATAGGTTTTATCTCACCTGGTATATTTATGTGGGAAGTATTTAATTTAGACTGGGCATTCTTGCGATTGTAATTGCGCACTTTCTGCAGAATATTCTCTTTAGTAGCCACAGAAACGAAGTCGACTACAATAGATGACCCACCACTTTTTTTATTCAAGCGAAAAATATCCTTAACTTCGTGACGATCAATATGGATATCCAGAACTTTAGCCGTTTCCGATACTATGTGCCGCAGGTCTTCTTTACTTTCTCCTTCCTTTTTTGGTATATTTCTAATTTCCATTTTTGTGAGACATAATATTCTTTCTAAATTCTCCACTTTCTCTTCCAGCTGATTTATGTAGCCACGCTCGACTTTTCGATCATTTTCCATATCATCCAACCTTATTTTCATGTCATCGTATTGCTTACTGGCAAATTCTATGGATTTATTCAACTCCGCATTCTGTCCTATAATTTCGGTCATAGACTCCTGAAGTGATGTAAATTTGATATCTGATTGAGCAGTAGACGCTTTTAGTAAATCACGGATCTCCTCCATAAAAGCGACTAGTTCATGATCACATTTACGTTTTGGATTACGTGAAGTGACGTTTGTGCCGTCAATGTTGCTTAAATTTGGGGCAGATCCAGATAGATTAATAGTTGGGTTAGTGGTCTTAACAGTTTCAGAGTCGCTAGCCTTCGACGCTGCCGGCGACATGGATGGAGGTGGCGTACGTCTCATATTGAAATCGGTCTCGTAGTAGGTACCTTAATATACAACAATTCGGAGTTGTAGGTGAATCACCGCGCTGCTCGTGCGCACAGTCACTGTGCAAGCGGGACAGCAATTATGGAAGGCGTCCCGTTCTCGCGGAGGTGAAGTCCGGTTGCGCGGTAACTACACAGCGTACTTTGTAACCAACGAATATGAATTAGAACTGCGCGAATTTGTCCACTTCTTGTATTAACATACAGGCGACAATCCCATATGTAAACAAAAGCAAAAACTATTTTTATGTTTTAATTTTAACACACGTCCGGTCTCGATCGCAGTCACGGGCGAAGGAGTACTCTATTTAACAGTTCCATGGCGCTCCCAGACTTAACAATTGAAGACCCAATGAAAAATCTGATCGCATCGAAGCAAGTTGGTCGGAAATGCTAGTTAATTAATAGATAGTCAATCAAATGAAGGGTCTGACTTACTTAAGCGGTACCCCGCCGCGACATTATAGCGCCGTTTCAACGAACAAACATTATCGTGCCATCCAACAATTTCTGTAATTAAAAAAATAATAATTATTATTATTATACATTTGAACACAAGCGGGTTGCAGTAACTATGTACTAAAACATCAAGTTATTGCTATGAGTTCCATGAACCAAGATAAAGTATTGGGTACATATTTGAATTTCGAAAATAAAAATTACTACGGTTAAAATGTCAATGTTCATAAAAGCGAAAATGTAAATATCGAACGACCATAAAACCGAAAATTTAAATAACGTATGTTTATATTGTCGAATTGTTAGATAACGTACGTCCAATATATCTAAAATCTAATTATCGACAAACGTAACATCGAAAGGCTTAAAATATATCGAAGTACAGAGTGTGGATTATCCTAAATATCGATATTTATTTATATGTTTTGCTACAAAAGTTAGTGACAGAAACAAATCGCTGCATAACCGACTCCACGTGCTCTTGTCTGCCCTACGCCTAGAGTGTAATTTAAGCACGCGTAGTCGCGGAGGGGCGAGGCGTCCCGGGAACTGAAGAGTAGGTGGTTACAACGGCCGCTGCCGCGGCTGAGACTAGCGGCAAAACCACCAGCAAGTCGAAGCTGAGGTGGTCAACCATCGATGATGAAAAGCTCGTTTGGCACCGCCGGAGCCCCGCAGCGCCGGAGCCGTGACAGAAACCATGTCTGCTGCATGTTGCATGCTCGCTTGCATGATGCATGCTTGCTTGCATGCTGCAAGCTTATTTGTACACAGAATGCTTAAGTGATGCTTGAATAAGTTGTTTCTGAAATAAAAAGTACACGAAACGTTACCATTTTAAATCTATCTACATTTTTTTACACCATACCACTGGCCATAGCCCTGGGGGTATGGTGGGTCTACAAATATACCAATTACCTAACCTAACCCAAATGATTCACCAACACTAAAGAGCTGCTCGCTCGCCTTCACGCTTTAATGGTTTTTTTTCTATTTTAAAATTTGTTCGATATTTCAACTAGTAGGTATTTTTAACGTATTTAAATAATTTTACAATGAACTAAAGTGTATTAAATGTTGACTTTTTGAACTTGGGTAATGACTATCGATACTTTAAATTATTAGATATTTTTATCACTCGGCATTTGAATGTTCGACATTTGAGGCTTAGGTATAACAATTTTCGATTTTCGATATTCTGAACATTGACATACCATAGATACCATAGATATTATTTTTATTATCGACATTCAAATATGTACCCAAAGTAATGTACACAGTAATCGAATAGAAAATGATGTCACGCGTCACCATCAGCAAAATATTTAGTAAGCCTGACAATGCTTTCAACCGCCATTCTCATTTATATTAAACTAGCTTCTGCCTGCGGCTTTGCCCGCGTAAAAAGAACGATTATCCCAAGGGAACACATTAACGGGATATAAAGTATCCTATATGTTAATCCAGGAAATGGTCTACCTATGTGACAATTTTCATGCAAATCAGTTCAACGGTTTACGCATGATTGAGTAACAAACATCCAAACATCTTCACAAACTTTCACATTTATAATATTAGTAGGATTAGTAGGACTCATGACTCCATGGTTCATATTTACAAAATTAAAATATTGCTGCTAAATTATACAAAACTAAGGTTTCCAATGTATCTATTTATCAGATGAAGTAGAGCAAAAATATGCATCATAATAATAACGATACTCATTCCTCATGTCAAGAAAAAAAAGGGTTAGGTTCCAACATCAATCAACAAAAAACAAAATTTTCTTCTTCCATATTTTTTTCCATAGACTGACTATAGAGCAAGACTAACATACAATACTACACAACTATCACAACAGCAGCGTTACATAGTACAGATAACAATATTATATAACATCATAATATAATCCTTTTACTAGATTATAATTGTAATTAAAAATACTATTAACTATTCAATACTTCGACGCAAGCGTGCTTAAGCTTATTGCAGGCTTTATCACATGAGACATTTAGTACAATTTACAGTTTAAACACAGGCGGTTTACAGTGTGTAACTATGCAACAAAATCATGAAAATATTTCAATGAGTTCCATGAACCAAGTTGAAGTACTGCACAGTACTCGAATAGAAAAGGAAGTCCAGAAAATATTTTATCCTCTAAACTTTATACTCACATTCATTTGCACTTCAAAGTACAATATTCATGACGGTTACATTTCTCCCATTGGAAAAAAGCGTATTGTTGTTTGGTTTTTAATTATGACTTTTATTACAAGTGTCAATGCCTTTCGTTTGTTCTATGATATGTTTAAGCAATACGAGAGTTTTGCCATTCCCCTGCTAAATGTTAGCTACTGTGTTATCATATATATAGGTTTTTCAATTATGTTCTTTCTTAAAATTGCTTACCGTCACTGTAACTTCTCGTTCATTGTGTTGTTCAATATCATACACAAGAGCATCCAATTTAGTGAGAGAGTCAGAAGTTTTGTTTTTTGGAACTGGGTTTCCGTTTTAACTGTTTTTTGTTCTAACATTTTAATAATAACATTTTTTCATTTCACATTACCTTCGAATCTATTGGATACAACATTATATTTATGTTGTGACTTTGCGATGATTTCATTTGATATTAATATAGTTTATGCTATTCGCGTTTTAATATTGTTAACGAAATATTTGGATGAATGGATTAAAAGTATTCTGATGCTGAATGATGAGCAGGAAAACGATGCGAACGTTACGTATTGTACGAACTTGCATAAGACGTACTGTAATATTTTAAAAACATATAATTTGTACAAGAAACTGTTTCAAGTACTGGTAAGAAAAATAAAACACTTCAGTTTGGCTTCCTTACAGAATATGTTTATATAAATAAATAAAAAAAAATGTTGACCTGGTAGTTTCTATTACATTCTCCAAAATAGCTATCCATAGAGTGTGCGTCTGTAAGCAAGTCTCGGTGCCGTAAGTCATAATGATGTTATTAGAATGCGCTGATCTGACCTTCGTCTTCGGACCATTTGGTTAAAACCTAGAATATTTTAAATGATGATAATTTAATAATGTTACTATTTTATTTTTAGGTTTTATATTACACTTTGAATACCTTTTATCAGACTTTGTGCTACTGCGAGGTCTCTTTACAAATGCTTAAAATGGAGATGGATTCCATCGACCTAGAAACGGTAAACCTATTTTTGAATTAGGTGTAGTTTAAAACGTTATGATTGTTTAGTTATTCTTGTGTTTGCAGTTGACCTTTAGCACAGTGATCGACCTTAATCTAGTCAAGAACATGACCCTGTTGGTAATACTTAACGTGCAATGTGAGAAGTACTATTTGAAAGTGGAGGAAGCGGAGACAGCGTGTTTACAGCTTGTAAAAAATTCTAACTGTCCAAGTGAGTTGGAAAATTCTCACTGTGATTTAATTGAGTCTCAACGTTGGCTGTGATAATTTCGTGAGGAAACAATATCGAGTGCTTATATTAAAAAATACTGTATTAAAACCTAATTTAAATTCTTTCCAGAAACTCAAAGACGTCTTTGCAAGAAAGTATTACAGACGAATCGGTTGTTCATTAAGATGAGTGCGTGTGGCTTGTTCTATGTAGACGCTGCGCTACCGATATGTTTAATAAGCCTTATTAGTAATTATGTTATCGTACTGCTGCAGTTTGCTTTTTTGTGAAACAGCATTGTTTTCTTACTGCAATTCGGATTGACGAAGGTTTACGTACAATGCTATGGAGCTGTATTCACGTAAAGATTTCCGTTTAAAATATTTGAAACGAAATAAATGCTTTGTCTCTGTCGTTATCCTACCTATTGTAAATTTTTAAATTTATCCTTAATTTAATAAATTGTACGTATTTCATTAAGGTTTTTTTTATTTGAATACTTTTTCTTGCGATTTCGCTCGTGTAGGATTCAGAATTAACCAATATCCTCAACTATACCAATTAGCCTATTTATGGTAAACTAGATCAGTGATTATCTTTATGTGTGAAAGAAAAAATTAAAGAACAGTTTAATCGTCTCATACATTCTACCGTTTCTGGTGTACACATAATTTCTTACACGTAGCTAAATTTAAACAAAATTGATATTTATTTATCAGTCAGGAACTCGTTTGTTGAGTAATAGCATTTACTCAGTAATAAATCAAAGAATTTACGCTTCAACTTAAAACAGTCATTTAAAAATGAAGACATTTAAAACCATTTGGTAATTTATTATAAATTCGAATAGCTATACAGTACGAATTTTTGCTGTACATTTTGGTGCGTTGGTATGGGATATTATTCAATAAATAAGGAAAGCTACTAATTCTATTAGTGACAATTATTGTATTTTATTTTTCAAAGAATCGGATAATAATAATCGTGCCAAACTTAAGGTAATATCGTTCAGAGTTTTAAGCGGGAACGAGTGACAAAAATTCATAAATCCTCGCAAACTTTCGTATTAGTAGTAGTAGGATAACAAATATAATTTATTCAAATATTATTTTCTAGGATAAAATGGTAAATTACAGTGTTAATCATATTTACACCACCACCAGATGTTTAAACGCTTGAAGCAGACGTCTAACGATCGTTAACATCCAGCAAGCTTGGTATACTGGTAATGAATGCCTAAGGTATTAAGGCCGCCTTTCTAACTTTATGTATAAAGTATAAATAAATAAAATCAACAAGCAGACAGCTTGTGGAACGCTGTACAGTTCAGTCGCTGCACGTTCCTGCAAAGTCGCTTAGCTTCCACTGTATCAGATAACTTTTGTAAATATAGATTTAAGATCGATCTCTTTATTTTGTATTCATACTTGTAATAGATACAGTAAAGTCCAGCAAAGGAACATAATTACGGACTTATATCGCAAAACTGGCAGACTGATATAATTTTACCATGACTGGAATTGTGCCAATAGTGTAATATTTAGTAAAACGGTTAGTCGACGTGGATCTGGCGACTCCGTGAGCAAAAAGTGGTCAGTAGCTAGTAACTAGATTATAATTTTCATTAAAGTCATCATTAACTAGTTTATTGTTGGCTTCATTTCGTCAATGAGTACATACTAAAATTGCTAACCGTCACTATAACTTCCTGTTAATTGTTATGTTTCAAATCATACACAAGAGCGTCAATTTCAGTGAGAGTGTCAGGAGTTTTGTTATTTGGAATTGGGTCTCAGTTCTAACTGTTTTGTTCCAATATCTTAATTTTAATATTTTTTCATTTCACATTAATGTTAAACATTTTCGATGCGATGTTATATTTTATTTGTGACGTAACAATTATTTCTTTTGATATTAATGTTATTTATGCTATTCATGTTTTAATATTGTTAACAAAATACTTGGATGAATTGATTAAGAGTATTCTTATGTTGAATGGTGAGCAGGAAAACGACACAAACGTTACGTATTGTACAAAATTGTCTGAGACGTACTTTAATGTTTTAAAAACGTACAATTTGTATAAGAAACTGTTTCAAGGACTGGTAAGAATAATAATTTGTTTGACTTGCGTCTACCTCTGTGGCCGGCTGGCTGGCCGGCCTTCAGCTTCGGCTTCAGCATGTCTTAATTACAGGTTATGTTGACCTGGTAGTTTTGCTGATTTCTACAAAATAAGTAGACGTTCAGTATATATCCGGGCCTTGGTTCTGTTAGTTCTTATGATGATAATAATATTAGGATTTGCTGATCAAAAATTAAGCTCGATCATAAGTATATTTGTTAAAAGTTTTGATTATTATTAATGGAACAACAGACTTAATGATGTAACATTTTTATTTTTAGGTTTTATTTTACACAATGGATACATTTTATCGTACTTTGAGTTACTGCGAGTCCTGTTTACAAATGTTTAGAACGGTAAAAATGTATATTTATTAAAAAATAGAATAATATATTGTACCTATGTGTGTTGTTATTCTTATGCTAAAACTTCCAGTACCAGTAACAACGGTTAATTTAATTACGAGCATGATCCTGTTGGTAATACATAACGTGTACTGTGAGAAGTTCTATATGAAAATAGAAGAAGCGAAGAAGGCATGTAACTTGCGAAAATCCCTAACTGTTCAAGTGAGTTGGAAAATCTTAACAGTGACTTAATTGGAATTTAATATCGGTTATGATATTTTTATTTATTTGTGATTAAACAATGCATATTAAAAAAATTAAATCTGATTTTAATTCTTTACAGACTTTCAAAAATATCTTTGCAAGAGAGTATTACAGACGAATCGATTGTTCAGTAAGATGAGTGCGTGTGGCCTCTTCTGACGGGATTCCGATATATTTGATGAGCCTTATCAGTAATTATGTGATTGTACTGCTGCAATTTGCTTTTTTATGAACTACCTTTACTTTGTAACCCTTTTACCTTCGCGATTCGAAATGAACAAAGTTTATGCTCAACACTATGGAGTTTTATTTACATATATATTTAACTTTATCTTAAAAAAAACCTTATTCCAAATCATCAATTTGGCTTCAGGGAAAAACACTCAACAATAGACCAGGTACATAGAATAACTAACGTAATTGAAAAAACGCTTGAAAATAAGGAAGTCTGCGCCACCGTGTTTTTAGATGTCGCGCAAGCTTTTGACAAAGTTTGGCATGACGGGCTTATATTCAAGCTCAGACGCATGCGACCAGAATTTGCAGATATCCTAGAGTCGTATATAACAAATAGAATGTTTAGAATACGGCTGGAGGATGCATATTCAGAGCTAAAAGCTATAAAAGCTGGTGTACCTCAAGAAAGTGTGCTAGGCCCAATTTTGCACTTGTTATACACATGTGACAACCCAGAAATAGAAAACAACACCATTGCGACCTTTGCAGATGATACTGCAATTATGGCCAGTGGATCAAGGCAAAGCAGAAAAAGTTCAACTAGCTGTGAACAAAGTTTATGACTGGACACAAAAATGGAATATCAAACTGAATGAGTCAAAATCAACTCACATTGACTTCACAAGCAAACACTTGGACTATCACCCAATTCATATAAATGGCATGCAGGTGCCTTATGCTAATACAGCTAAATACCTTGGCATAACTCTCGACGCAAAGTTGCGTTGGAAAGCTCATGTCAAAAAGAAAAGACAGTAACTCGATATACGTTATAAAAACATGTATGGGTTGCTCGGAAGGAAATCCTGTCTATCAGTACATAATAAAATAACCCTCTATAAACTTATTCTGCTGCCAATTTGGACGTATGGTATCCAACTTTGGGGTTGTACTAAAAAAACCAACGTGAAAATACAAACAATTCCAGAATAAAGTATTTAGGGTTGCTGTGAATGCACCCTGGTACATAAAAAATGACGACCTTCACCGTGACCTTAAAATGGAATACGTCGCCACTATTTTCAAAAAATTTACTGACGCCCACGAACACAGACTTCACCGACACGTGAATGTTGAGGCAATTCAGCTGCTAGACAATACAGACTTAGTTCGTAGGCTAAAAAGAAGTAAACCTTTTGAATTAGTGTAGTGTACAAAGTGAATGAATAGTTACAATATTGTGCTATACATCTAACACATGTACATAGTGTTTCTATAAATTATATCAGACTCTAAGAAAGTGCTAAAGACTTGTATAAAAGTCTTAATAGACACTATTTTTAGTTACATTATAATCTATCACGTAACATATTAAGTTAGAGTTAAATTGCTTATTAGTCTTTTAGGCTAGATCGTAATTAATTATTAAGAATTTCATTCTTACTACCAAAGCGTAAAAAAAAATCTTTATCCTACCAGTTGTAATTTATTTATTTAAAATTTTATAATTTCTAGGTGTTATTCAGAATAACATGTCTTTTATTTAAATACTACCTTTTGCTTGCAAATTTTCTTTAATTTAAACATAAATTATTTAGTCGTAAATTATTCCAAAGGAAACACAAAAATGGAATGAAAATTATCCTAAGTGTTAAGCTGGATCAATATCCATACGAGTATGTGCTTCAAATTTTAGATAATTTTGTTCAGTTTTGAAAGCCTGAAATGATCATGAACATTCACCCTTCAATCTATCTTTACATCTTGCCTCAAACACTTTCGCGTTTATGGTATTATTAGAACAAAGTAGGATTTAATTTTCGTACAATATTATAATATATTCCATGGCAAAATGCTCTTAACTAAATTATAATTGTGACAAAAGACACTAATATCTAATCAATACTACGACGCAAGCGTATTTAAGCATAAGCATTATGATCATTACATTAATTAGAAACTTATTACAATACATAATTGAAACATAGGCGGGTGTGTTAAACTAAGCACCAAAATCATCAATTTATTTCAATGAGTTCCATGAACCAAGTTAAAATATTACACAGTAATCGAATAGAAAAGGAAGTCCAGAGAATATTTTACCCTCTAAACTTTATACTCACATTCATTTGCACTTCAAAGTACAATATTCATTTCTTTCTCCAATTGGTAAAAAGCGTGTTGTTGTATGGTTTTTAATTGTGACCTTTATTACTTGTACTACTTCCTTTCGCTTGTACTGTTATAATCTTAGGTTTTACGACAGTCTTGTCATTCCCCTGTTAAGTGTTTCTGAATGTATTCTCATTAATATTGGATTTTCAATTAAAGTTCATTCTTAAAATTGCTAACCAACAGTCAACATAACTCCTTGTTAATTGTGATATTCCATATTATACACAAGAGCATCAATCTTAGTGAGAGTGTCAGGAGTTACGTTATTTGGAATTGGATCTCAGTTTTAAGTGTTTTTTGTTTAAATAATCTTAATATTAATTGTTTTTCATTTCTTATTTTCGTCGAATCTATTGGATACAATATTATATTTGATTTTGGACATTGCCATTGTTTCATTTGTTATTGATATAATTTATGCTATTCGTGTTATAATATTGTTAACAAAATATTTGGATGAATGGAATAAAAGTATTCTGATGCTGAGTGATGAGCATGAAAATGATACGAACAATACGCCTTGTGCTAAGTTACCAGAGACGTACTTTAATATTTTTAAGACGTACAATTTGTACAAGAAACTGTTTCAAGGACTGGTAAGACTAATTGTTTAACGAGCGTCTACCACTGTAGCTGTCCAGCCTCTTCGGCTTGGCTTTCTAACACGTTATGTTGACCTGGTAGTTTCTATATTCTACTACCACTGTGGCCTGCAAGCCACTGCTTGCTTGCAGGTTTTATTGACCTGATAGTTTTTAGCAGGTTCTTCAAAATTACAAGCGTATAAAACAACAAGGTATTGTGTATGTCCAGGTTTTGGTTCCGTAATTTATAATGATGTGATTAGTTAGCAGGTTACTAGATAAAAGTTTTGAATATTTTGATTGGAACAGACCTAATGATATAATTTTTTCATTTGTAGGTTTTAGTTTACTCTGTGGATATATTTTATCGTACTTTATGTTACTGTGAGGCCTGTTTACTAAAGTTTAAAATGCAAATAGGTTCTATGGATTTAAGAACGGTAAAATTATATTAAAATTCGTTGTTAATTTTAATATATTATTATTTTATTTATTGTGCTTATACCTCCAGCTGACCTTTAGCACGATGACCACCCTTTATCTAGTCAAGAACATGACACTAATGGTAATACACAACGTGCACTGTGAGAAGTTTTATATGAAAATAGAGGAACGGAGACAGCGTGTATACAGCTTGTGAAAACCCCAATTGTCCAAGTGAGATGGAAAATTCCAACAGTGACTCCTGCCATTATGGACAAGGCTTTTGTCCAGCAGTGAGGCAATACAGGCATATAGCTATTCAGACGGTTTTAGAGTCAAATAATAATGATATTACTAGGTTTTATCTGCGACTTTGTCCACGTGAAAGTCAAAGGCCGAAAGGTTTGGTTAACGGGTTAAACCCTCGATTAGTTTAACTTGACCCTGTCGAAAAATTCTTAGCCGACGTATGCTACCTACCTATAAACTACCTACCTGCCAAATTCCACATGTAAATTTTTTTTTTGTTAAATCTTCAGATTATGAAACAAAGGGCTGATTGACCGCGCGGAACACTGAGAGTGAAGCCACCAAACCAAATACAAATTTAAAAGCGAATACCTCAGTCTCGTGATCGTATTCGCTTTTGATTTTGCATTTGCTTTGGCGCCTTCACTGTCAGTGTTCCGCGCGGTCTATCTTCCTTTTGTTTCATAATCTGTGGTTAAGTCAGTGAGTTTTATATATGCCCAGCTTTTTCCCAACTCTGTTGATGTCGGCTTTCAGTCTAATTGGATACAGCTGAATACCAGTATTATACATGGAGTGATTGCCTATCTGAACGCCACATCCCACTTACTCAGGATAACAGGATATTACTTGCTGAGACTGATTGTCAAGCTTTCCGCTCCTGACTATCTATAACGACACTAACTGTAAACCTTAAGAGTTTGTTCGTTTATCATTGGGTGGCTTGGCCACTGTACGAACTGTGGGAACTTAATGGTCTGTTCGATTAACTGTATTGTTGCTGTACCTTCAACTTACTTTATTCTTATTACTTAATCAGTAACATAACCATTTGTATTGTGTTTTCTTTACTAATAGTGTGTAATTGTTTTTACAGGTCTTGTTTATCCCAGCTATTATACTATACCGCTCGGCACTCCTCCTCGCTCGCTCCTGACAACTACCGAAATTGATCCAGAAATTTTTGGTAAAATCGACAAAATTCCGAAAAAAAACTTAGATGACGTTTAAGTTTCTTCAATCTTTGGAGGACTTACAATCTCTTTTAAAGTGTGTAGCCGTTTCTTAATTGATTTCGATGTTAAGGCAATACTAAAAAGCGAAAAATAAAAGGTTTTTTCAAAAATAAGAAAACCGTCTTCAAGAACTAAAAAGTTAGTGATAAATAACTTTAGCACAGAACACACTTACTTTACTAGCGGAAGTCGGTGGTAATACAAATAAACAAACACAAAGCCACCGCCACCTACTTCCAAAAGTGATTTAGGTGTTCTATTAGACTCTTAACTCCACCTGGATGCTCATATAGATAATATAGTTAATAAAGCTTACCAAATTTTTGGGTACTACCTACATTTATACAAATCCATAATCCGCCCACAGCTAGAGTACGCAGTTCCTATTTGGAACCCCTACTACAAAAAGTATTCTGAAATCATAGAGTTAGTTCAAAGAAAATATCTTCGCGCTAAAAAATATCATACCAGTCTCTACTTAAAAAATACGGCCTTTTGACTTTATTTTCTAGACGCAGTCTCCTTGAGATGATGACGCTTTTCAGCATATGTCGTAACAAGTTTGTCTGTACCAATCTGGTGAATAGTTTGTGCTACCTGGGCGCACAACACATGGTCGTGACTCTGGCTTAAAGCGCTTATTCGCTGCTCCTTTTTGTCGCTCTAATGCGGGATCTCGCTCGCCGCTGCATCGTCTGGTTGAAATTTATAATGAAAAATTTTGTTCTGGAGATATAATATTCCTCAGCAAGCCGTTATTTAAAAAGGAAATCTCTAATATCTTGAAAGATCAGCAGTAGTCAGTGAGGATAATATGCAAGTTGACAATGTGTATTGCCTGACACTCACAAAGTTCAGATAGAATGTTAGGAACCGTGATATTGTATATATATTTTTTTTGTTTAATTTAAATGTTGTGCAACCTATGGTGTTAACCGTGCTAACAGTACACATTCATATTAGGATACTACAGAATTTTTGTCTTTTTTTGTCTTTGCTAAAATAAAATAAAATAAAATAAAATAAAATAAAATAAAATAAAATAAAATAAAATAAAATAAAATAAAATAAAATAAAATAAAATAAAATAAAATAAAATAAAATAAAATAAAATAAAATAAAATAAAATAAAATAAAATAAAATAAAATAAAATAAAATAAAATAAAATAAAATAAAATAAAATAAAATAAAATAAAATAAAATAAAATAAAATAAAATAAAATAAAATAAAATAATATAAAATAAACATTACGGTTGTACCTAGCTTATAAATTTAGCTAAAAAATTTGTATTACAGATGAATCGATTGTTCAGTAAGATGAGTGCGTGGTTTGTTCTATGTAGACGCTGCGCTACCGATATTATGTTTGATGAGCCTTATCAGTAAATACATTATTGTACTTGCAGTTCGTTTTTTTATAAAACATACATGTACACTTTTACAACTACAATTAAACACGGTTTATGCTCAACACACACAGAGTTTAATCTATTTAAATAAAAAGAAAAGTCCTGACTGACTGACTGACTGGGTCCAAGGGTTTGGGCTGTGCGTTGATGAGTAGGGTTTGGGCTGGGCGTTGATAAGTCAGTACTCATCAACGCCCAGCCCAAACCCTTGGACCTAGAAAGCTGAAATTTTGCACAGAGTTGAATTTTGAAAAATCCTTATTCCTTGTCTACAATATCCTTTATATTGTAGACAAGGAATAAGGATTTTTCAAAATTCAACCCCTAAGGGAGGAGGAGGAAATAGGGGATGAAAGTTTGAATGGAAAATCGACATGTTTGTAATTTAAACCATGAAAATTGATGTTTATCATTCCGGATAAAAATAAAAAACCACGTGTTTCAGTGTTTTTGGAAAATCAGCTCCTGAGGGCGTAAAATAGGGGTTGAATGTATAAATATGCATATGTATGTATGTGAGTATGTGTGTGTGTGTAGTCGCATCGCAACGTCAACTTTAAGGCGTTTGTGGTGCGCATACCAACATGCTACCTGCATCATGTGTTGGATGAAAGCTTTTGGCCACAGGATGTGGTATTCCGCTGCTTTCGCGGACTAGTGCCACCGGAACGTGCTAAGACTTAGTGCAATTAAGTGATACTAACATAGTTTTAAGTTTTATTTACTAACTCAGTTGTTATGTTGTTATTAAGTTAAGGTATTTTTCTGTGGGTGTTGTTACCTGAAAATATATGGTTTTAATAATGGTATTAATGGTTTGATTTTATAATTATTATTATAAATAGGAATCCCATTAGTTTTGTAGGTCGAACCATGAAAATTTGTATTAAGCCTTTTGGTTGGTAATTAATAATTTCATGTATCAGCTGTTTTGAAACATCATCCCAGAAGAGGGTAAAATAGGGGATGAAATTTTTTTACAGACGCTAAAACAGAGACGGAAAGATTTACTTATATTAGGAACATTACATGTATCAGCGTTTTTGAAAAATCATCCCAGAAGAGGGTAAAATAGGGGATGAAAAATTTGTATACACGCTAAAACAGGGACGGAGAAGTTGACTTATATCAGGAACATTACATGTAACAGCGTTTTTGAAAAATCATCCCAGAAGAGGGTAATATTGGGGATGAAAAATGTGTATATATAGTAAAACAGAGACGGAAAGGTTGACCTATATCAGAAACATTACAGGTATCAGCGTTTTTGAAAATTCAACCCAGAAGAAGGTAAAATAGGGGATGAAAAATTTTTATAAACGCTAAAACAGAGACTAAAAGTTTGACCTATATTAGGAACATTACATGTATCAGCGTTTTTGAAAAGTCATCCCAGAAGAGGGTAAAGTGGGGATGAAAAATTTGTATAGACGCTAAAATAGCGACGGAAAAGTTGACCTATATTAGGAACATTACATGTATCAGCGTTTTTGAAAAGTCATCCCAGAAGAGGGTAAAGTGGGGATGAAAAATTTGTATAGACGCTAAAATAGCGACGGAAAAGTTGACCTATATCAGGAACATTGCATGTATTAGCGTTTTCGAAAAATTATTCCAGAAAAGGGTAAAATAGAGGATGAAAAATCAGTATAGACGCTTAAACAGGGAAGAAAGGTTGACCTATATCAGGTACATTACATGTATCAGCGTTTTTGAAAAATCATTCCCGAACAGGGCAAAATAAGGGAAGAAAAATTTGTCTATACGGTAAAACAGAGACGGAAAGGTTGACCTATATCAGAAATATTACAGGTATCAGCGTTTTTGAAAAATCAACCCAGAAGAAGGTAAAATAGGGGATGAAAAATTTTTATAGACGCTAAAACAGGGAAGAGTGTTTGACTTATATCAGGTACATTACATGTATCAGCGTTTTTGAAAAGTCTTCCCAGAAGAGGATAAAGTGGGGATGAAAAATTTGTATAGACGCTAAAATAGCGACGGAAAGGTTGACCTTTATCAGGAACATTGCATGTATTAGCGTTGGGAACACCCAAATATTCCGAAATATTTTATTCCGAATTTCGATATTCCGATTTTCAAAAGTCCGAATTTCATAATACCAAAAAATTATAATCTCTATTATTTAAAATCACGAAAGTTATTTTACCGAATGTCGTAAATCCGATTTGTTTGTTTTCCGATTTTCATATGTTCGAAGAAACAAATGCTCGATGAGTTCTCGGTCCGAAAAACGAAATTCCGAATTTCAATATTCCGAATAAACTGTTAAAATTAGGATTCTGATTCAATTCAGCTACGCATATATTATATTCAAAATGGTGTCCCCTTGTTTCGCAGACAGAAATTTCATAGAATTTCGTTTCCCAGAAAATGTTTCATATAATATTTGGTTCTTGTATTTTTATTTCGACTATTATTGTTTTATAGACTATTTACTTGAATGAAACATATTTCACAGAAACACAATTCAAAGAATTTTTAATCAAATTTTTTTGTTTAACAAACTTATCAAACAGTAGAATTACTTTTTAACAAATGTTGTTTATTCGGTGTATTTTTCTATGGAATTTATTTCAACAAAAATATATAGGTATAAAAAGAAAGACAATAACAAAAATAATCTTAAAAAGTCAATATGTTGTGCTACAAAAGTTAATGACAGAAATGAATTGCTGTGAAACCGACTCCACGTAGTCTTGTCTGCCCTACGCCTAGAGTGTAATTTAAATTCGCGTAGGCGCGGAGGGGCGTCGGCCAGCGAGCTGAGGAGCGGGTGGTTTTAACGCCCGCCGCCGCGGTTGAGGCTGGCCGGCGAAGCCGGCCAGTAAGCCGAAGCTGCGGTGGTGAGCGTGAATACCATCTGCGACGATAAGCTCGCGTGGTACCGCCGGAGCCCCGCAACGCCGTAGCCGTGACAGAAACCATGCCTGCTGCATGTTGCATGTTCGCTTGCATGCTCGCTTGCATGATGCATGCTTGCTTGCTTGCATGCTGCATGCTTGCTTGCACGCTGCATGCTTACTTGCATGCTGCATGCTTGCTTGCACGATAAACGATTGCACGATATCGATAAAGATAATCGGAATTTTAATAATCGGAATTCGTATTTTTGATGTTCGGAATTTTCATTATGTCGGACTTTTTGTTATTCGATCTTTTGAAACTCGGTATTTTGAGAATAGTAATTATAAACGTTCGGAATTTTGAAATTTTAGTAATATAAAAATAGGATGAATGATAAATCGGAGTTGCCATATTAGGAATTTTGAACTATTCGGAATTATGAAAATCGGTATTTTGAAATTCGTATTTCTGACTTTCGGAATAAAGTTTTTCGTATTTATGTAGTGTACCCATTAGCGTTTTTGAAAAATCATCCCAGAAGGGGGTAAAATAGAGGATGAAAAATTTGTATAGACGCTAAAACAGGGAAGAAAGGTTGACCTATATCAGGAACATTACATTTATCAGCGTTTTTGAAAAATCATCCCAGAAGAGGGTAAAATAGGGGATGAAAAATTTGTATACACGCTAAAACAGGGACGGAGAAGTTGACCTATATCAGGAACATTACATGTAACAGCGTTTTTGAACAATCATCCCAGAAGAGGGTAATATAGGGGATGAAAAATGTGTATATACAGTAAAACAGAGACGGAAAGGTTAACTTATATCAGCAACATTACAGGTATCAGCGTTTTTGAAAAATCAACCCAGAAGAAGGTAAAATAGGGGATGAAAAATTTTTATAAACGCTAAAACAGAGACAAAAAGTTTGACCTATATTAGGAACATTACATGTATCAGCGTTTTTGAAAAGTCATCCCAGAAGAGGGTAAAGTGAGGGATAAAAAAATTGTATAGACGCTAAAATAGCGACGGAAAGGTTGACCTATATCAGGAACATTGCATGTATTAGCGTTTTTGAAAAATCATCTCAGAAGAGGGTTAAATATAGGATGAAAAATTTGTATAGACGCTAAAACCGGGAAGAAAGGTTGACCTATATCAGGAACATTACATGTATCAGCATTTTTGAAAAATCATTCCAGAAGAGTGTAAAATAGGGGATGAAAAATTTGTATAGACGCTAAAACAGAGACGGAAAGATTGACCTATATCAGGAACAACCAGGGGCAGCTGAGGGCTGACAGTTATGTACACTTGAGAGATGCCATAGAAGGCAGGACATTGATGGTGAGCAACTGGATCCGAAAGCGGTGCTTCCGTCATCTTTTACCGGGGGACCACGCTATATGCATGAGCGTATATAAGACGCCATGACATACGTGTGCAAATACGGCCGTTCTGAACTCTCTAGCACATTCACATGTAATCTCCGATGGAAAGAGATCACAGATATACTTTTTCTTTTTCCAGGATATTCCACCTAATGGTAAAAAAGATGATGGCTCTTCTGACCAAAGGTACTCTGTTGAGGGGGATGTTTTCCTTTATATACTCAGTGATATACCAAAACGAGGTCTTCCTCACATCCATATCTTGCTGGGGCTAGAGCAGCGTATCAACCCAGATCAACACGACAAAGTTATTTGTGTAGAAATACCTGAACATGAACAGAACCCTCTCCTTTACGGTATTGTGAAGGCAAACTTGAAACATGGTCCTTGTGGTAGTTTAAACTACAAATCACCCTGCATGAAAGATAGCAGCTGCACTAATAGGTACCCTCGACCATTTCTCAAGGACACCTAGACAGGACTACAAGAGACGTTGAATGTCCGCAATGTGGCCACACAATAAAAATAGTGAAAGAAGACATTGTTTACCTGGATAACATATAAGGGTACTATTAATCCAGGTAGTACGTTCATTTCAGCCGAAAGACGTCCACTGCTGTACATAGGCCTCCCCCCAGAATGGGGGGGATTTGCAATAATCGCCACGCTTGGCAGGCGGGTTGGCGATCGCAGTATAGTTGTTACAAATGCACAGAGAACGCTGCTGCCCATTCTCTGGTAAGTCCCTTAGTCGCCTTTTACGACACCCACAGGAAGATATGGGAGTACGGTACGTACGGTGTACGGTAGTACGTTACCGAGGGATATTCCAACATCCACGCGAGTGAAGCCGCGGGAAAAAGCTAGTTTACCATATAAGTTACTTTTTTATATCATCGTTACAAAAGAATTTCTTTGTCTCTTTTGTTATCTTATTTATTGTAACTTATTTAACCTAAAGTGAATAAATTATACTTTTCACATTGAAGTATTTGTTTTAAAATAATAATAATAATGTTTATTGAAAAAAAAGCCTACGTACTATAAATACAATGTTATGTTATAAAAGGCTTATGCTGTACACAATACATTGAAACCCTGATCTCCAAACTAGGGGGGTCCCTGTATCTTAGAGATCAGTGTCCCTCCGCAGCAATGCCACAAGCCAATCTTTGTGACATATTACAACATTTACAAACAATATCTTTATATTTCCATCGTTGAATAAAATCAAAAGTAAAAGTAGTAGTTTATATTATAAATTAAGTTTTACTCCATGATAAAATTGCAAATTGTAGTGTTAAACACATATACTCCACCACCAGACTGTTAAACGTATTAGGTAGACGTCCATCGATCGTGAACATCCCAAAAGCAGTCATTTTGTGGAATGCTGCATGGTTCAGCCGCTGTACATTCTTACAAAGTCGCTTAGCTTCCACTGTAACAGAGAACAGATACTTTTTGTATACATAGGGATAAGAAACTGTCTCCTCGGTCAATTTTCACCATTGTGTGTAAAGGCAACATAAGTACACAATAATTATATGGAACAAGATCACATAGTTTAAGGGCGCGTATTCGATTTAGCGCAACTCAAAATCTAAGCGATTGCTAGAACGGCGTAGCAGCATTGACACACACTAGTACAATACAAGGGACGTACCAGAGAATGGGCAGCAGCGTTCTTTGTGCATTTGTAACAACCATACTGCGATCGCCAACCCGCCTGCCAAGCGTGGCGATTATGGCAAAACCCCCCTGGGGGAGGCCTGTGTCCAGCAGTGGACGTTTTTTCGGCTGAAATGAAGATGATGATGATGATTGAAATTTATCGGTAAACGGCAGCGCGCGATGTTTTACAGTGCTTTTTAAAACAATAGTCTAAAATAAATGAGTTCGTAAATAAATATATCAGTTATGTTTTTATTCTAATACTAGTGAAAAAAAAATTGTCAAAGTGAACCGATTTTTTACTTTTTCACATTGTTTTGTTTGTACATTGTTTTTAAATACATAATAGTAATATTTTCGTATTTTTGGCTCTGTAGTAGACTTTAAGACTATATATCCTGTTGGAAAAACGCATAAAACATAATATTTTGACATACTGTAATGGTTGTGTTTGTCCTGAAAGTTAACTCTGACGTCTATTTTCGTAAAACGCTATGAAAGGATTGTCTTCGCTTTAAAAAACCATAATTAAAAATTATACTTTTACTCTGTAGTTCCCTAAATCAAGACTTAATCTTTATAAAACTGTACTTGTCTTTAAATAATCTGTTCACATCATTACGATATTGCTCTAGGCAAAACGCGAAAACATGAAGTTTTTGTCACGAATCGAATACACGTTCTTAACCAAAAACTAAAAAATGCATTAAAAAAACACTACTATAACTATTAATAAAGTCTACTACAGAATTAAAGATAAAAATAATTCCGTGCTAATAGACATATAAAACACGTCTCAGTATGATCTTACCAGTACTTTGCAGATTCCCCAGCAACTTGCAGCAAGCAACGTCTGCGTCAGTGACAGACACGTAAAACTTCTCGCAATGTAAACAGAAAACACTGACGAAAGCAATGTTCTTCAAGATCCACAGTATCGTCACCGTTACAAATATGTTGACGTCATACTGCAAATTAAAGTTACTAATATTATTTTTATTTTTAGTCTGTGCTGTTCCACTTCACGGCACCTTTTTATCTTGACCTGGTGTCGACCAATCGTCCCTGTAAGTATCAAGTTCGTTCCGCCATCTTCGCCTGAGTCTGCACAATAGTGGCAGACTCAGGCGAAGATGTTTCTTGGGTCTCACATTGTAATTGATTTTCCACATGATGACCTTTTGACATGTGGCAGACGTGTTCGGCACTGTCCCACTTAACAAAATTTAAGCTACAATAATATAATGGTTATAATGGTTATTTTCCAAAGGCTCCCGACATTCGCGGTTTATTTAAAGTTCTGAATTAATACAGCCTTCTATTTGCACCTGTTTGTTGTATATTATTATAATGCTTACCATTCCATAATGAGTTACACCTGAGTTTGATAGTTCTATAATTGTTTGAAGGTAAAGTATGCTGAGTAGAAATGTACCTATTGCTTGAAACAAAGTCTGAAAAGTAATTACATCAGAAAATACTTCATAAATGATAAAAACAATAGACAAATATAAAAATTACATTGTATTAAAATCACATTATAAAACTGTGTCGCTTACCGAAAACTTGAAAATATTCTTGAAAATCTCGAATGCTTCCATTAAATTGACGAATGCTTGGAAGAGCCTTTTCAATTTATCGTTATATTTTCCTTCATCTATCTCCAAGCAGAGTGTACTATAGTACTCCACTTCAGAAATCCATGAAATAATTCCTTCTCTTATTATATCAATTACAGAAACACCATAAGTTATGTTTACATCAATATAAATCAAGGAATAAAAATATACTGCTAATTTTAATTCTCGTGTTAGTGACACACTAATAAGAAAGAAAAGAAAATGTCTAACAACATAGACCCAGTTCCTAATAAAAATCTTCTTGTAGTATTTATAACTGATTGATCTAAAAGCTTTCTGAATCTTCAAAATCATTTTAACGTGGTTTTTACTTTGGATAACGTTAAGTATATAAAAGGACACAAAAGGAATTACTAAAAAGATTCCATTGACCTTTATGAACACGACGAGGAACTCATTGGTCACTCCTTCAAATTCTTTTGTCAATAGGTTTTGTATATGGAAAACTATAAACCCAAGAATGCCAATAAGTGACACTATGTAGTAAGATGCACGATGAGGTCTAATACAGTTATACACAATGGAGAACCTGGACAGGAACAGCATGTGCTGTAAACATCGGAAGGGAAAAAGCATTCTTTGGAAACTTCTGTCCAAGAAATTGTCGGTGATCGGGTTTATGTTAATCTGTGTCTTCATGTTTAATACTCTTCAACGACCGTACCAGGGCATATTCGACTACTATTGGACTGCTGTTAAAATTAAGTATGTCGTTTACTTTCTTATAAGTCATAAGTGTATTGATTAAATAGAAACCTCACGTAATCGAAATAATCATAAAGATAATTGATCTTTACAATAAAATAATCATTATAATTGCCTTTTTGACGTCTTTGTATATAATCATGACTTATAAAAAAAGTAAATTAAAAAAAACAAAAAACCCGACTGCCTTAAAAGTGAATTTTAAATAATAATCAAAATCAAAAACTGAAATGAAAAAAACTAATCCAGTAGTCTAGAATTCTGCTAAGTATTATTGAATAACAACAACATTCAAATAGTTTCATGATCGATATACACATAAAACAAATTCTAAAGCAAAATATAGCGGCTTTAAAAGTCGGGACCCATTATTGGGCAAATATTTGAGCCATTTTACATTATTTCCCGGGTCCCGACTGTTTTTAGGCAGTCGGGTTTTTTATTTTTTTAAATTTACTTTTTTATTTTACATTTTTTAGTTACGATCTTAAGACGGTAAATTTCGCAATTTTGTCATTTATTTGAGGGCAGTGGCGTGGCCATTGGAGGGTTAAGCGATGCTGGCCACCAGGCCCCTTAAATACAGGGGGCCCCTCAACCTCTGGCCAGCACAACTCATATTGACCTAGCAAAACACTTCTTCCACTTTTAAAACAAATCTAGTTATTTCTTTTTCTTTGTGTTGTGTAGGTTCTTGTGTTTAGCCACTTTAAGCAATCAACTGTTATGCAACCAAATTATGAATGACAAACTACTGTTCCGAAATATTATTAAAGAACTGCACGGTAACACAGTACTCCTACACCCTTAACCTAAGCTCTGCCTAGTATGTGTTCCTATATTATTTAATTTATGACAAAACAACAACACATCATCATCAACAACATTTGTGATCTAAAGACAGTTTGGAAAGAATTCCTCACCTGACTGCCCGGTAGAATTTCAATTTAAACATAAATTAACCTCGTGACCGTTTTAAAAGCTTTTCGGCAAATCAAAATTAAATTTATTGAAGACTAGCTTCTGCCCGCGACTTCGTACGCGGATCCTGTTGCTTATGCAAGCGACAACGGGGTCGGCAAAATCGAAGATCTGAAACGTCTGATGTCGAATTCTAAGAGCCCGGGGACGGGAAAACAACGGGATGCGCAAGACGATTCGAGACGTTCAAAAAGTACCATTTTGAATCATACCTCCGATGGCGGAATATGTGGCGTAATCAATCATAATAGTATACGTAGATGCACTCCGTTCCTTATCAACCCAAGAAAGGTCGCCATGCCATCTCAAGAAACATCCGATTCTTCAGATGCATGGTGCATGGTGGATGCATGGTGGATGCATGGTTCGACATTCTCTGAACAGAATGTCGAAGTCGATCAGAATTCAAACGTTCGTTGCGCTCTTCTTCTGTCTCTTCATGCCGTACTCCAGCAATTCTTTCTCTTTCACTTTCTAACTGATTATGAATATTTTGTTGTGTACGTGTTCGGGACAATGTATGATAATCTCGATCAGCAGTTAGTCGCGCATCACGTTCATCACTCGTTTCAAAAGACCTGTTAGTAGATGTGCGAATACGCTGAGAACTCAAGCGTGATTCTGTATCGGTAAATGCATGTCGCTCACGATCAGCGGACAGTCGCGCATCACGTTCCGCACTTGTCTCTAGAGACCTAGAAGCAAATGCGTAGATACGCTGACAACTCAAGCGCAATTCTTTATCCGTGCAGTCGTGTATCATATTCTTCACTGATCTCTAGAGACCTGGATGTAGATGCCTAAATACGCTGAGAACGCAGGCGTTCTTCGCGATTTGAAGAGGTATCCACGGAGCGAGTTGCAGTCTGAAGTTCTCGAACAACATCAAGTCTCTCCTGACGCTCTTCGGTAGATTCTTGGGAACTTATGATCCTCAATCTTTTAGCTCCTTTGGAATATTGGGAAAGATTTGACCTCTTTCTAGGCATGGTTATAGTTTTATTGTGAAGATACCTGATCAATTAAAATCTAAGTGACTGCTCCTCTGCGTTACCGGGTAGGCTACCGTGTCATGAAGATAAATGTAAAAGGAAATTAAACACTCAAATAACATAAGCCCTAAGGCATATTTATTAAATAAAATAAAAAATAAATGGGAGTTTTGGCCAGTAGAGTCAAATTTTCAATGATATACCATCGTCATTAAAAATCAGTCCTAAACTGTTACCGCCTTCACCGCGTGGAGGTACTCCCAGCTTATGTTATTTTATAAGATACAGTGAAATTAGTGATAGCTTTGATTTTCACATCATAAGTTTCTGATCTTCGATTTTTATAAGTCAACAGGAAATGCCCATCAGACCGAACAACTTTTGCTAAGACGTCATTCCTATATGTGTCATGGTGTAGCTGGGCTCTTGGAGTTCCACATCAGGTGTTCCAGATCTTCAAATTTATTCTCTCAGCAGAAAATGCTCATCACGGGGAACAATTTTTGCTATGGTACCATTTTTGTATCTCTTATAGTTTAGCTGGTCTGTTGCGGTTCTGCATCAGGTGTTCAAGTGTCCAAGATAAATTATAGCCTATATGTTGCCCAGACTTAATACCTATACAACAAAAGAAAAATCATTCAAATCCGCCCAGTAGTTCCGAAGATTAGCGTGTACAAACAAACAGACAAACAGACATACAGACAAACAGACAAACAGACAAACAGACAGATTTTTTTTTTGGATTCGTGCTCTATTACTGTTCCTAAACCCCCCTCAATTATTTTTTTTTTAATATATTCAATGTACAGACACAGTTTTGTTACTGTTTTATTATATGTATAGATCTGTGGGTCATGTCTATTAAAGTTTGTACATCTATAATTGAAACAATAGCGCCTTATTTGGCTTCAATATGTGCGTAGACTAAGGTGTTTTCCCAGATTTGATGAAATTGAGTAAGGTTTTTGTAAAGATAAATTGTAAAGATACCAATAATTATAGACCCGTGTCCGTGTTGCCGGCTTTCAGCAAGGTTATTGAAAAGATTATGCTTGATCAGATGCTTGCTCATTTTAACACAAATGACATCATATTACACGATCAACAGTATGATTCACAAAGCACTACAATCGGATGACAGCTCACTTCACCTAGGGAACCGAGGGAGATTGTAACAGAATAGCACTACTGGTCCCTTTATTAAACCATTTCGCTTTACTTCAGTCATCTTGGATTAAATTTTAAAGACCATCCTATCCACCATGACGATATCAGTCGTTATTATGGTCAACTTGCTCCTCGACTTTCTTTTTCCACTAATTACCCACATTGTCAACATTTTCCTTGATTCCGGACAATTTCCTTCCCAGTGGCGTATAGTTTATGGCTGTCCACTTACTAAAGTTTCTAATTCCTCACTTTCTAACTATTTTTGTCCAATTTACATTCTTCTCCCTATCCTGTCTAAAGTACTCGAGGCCAGTGTGCACAAGCAGCTTTCGGAGTATGCATAACCTTATTCTAGTGTGGGTTCAGGCCAGGGCACAGCACCACCACCGCTATCCATACAGTGACTTGGTGACATTAGGGAAGCAATGGGTGCCACTAAGTTTATTGTGTTGGTTTTAATTAATTTCTCCAATGCCTTTAATGCCGTCAGTCATGAAATTCTCTTATCCATCTTACATAATATGGTTTCCTGCGAGGCAATGAAATGCTTCTATCTATTTTAGTTTTTGATATTGACATCTCACCATCACAGATAGTGGTAGGCACTGAGTATCCTACTTTAATAAATAGGTACATATTTTATTTTGACTTATAATAATGGCTTATAAAGCTTTTAATATTTATCTACTTTGTTTTAAGTCTAATACCTATAGTAATAATATTAATTCACTTCGTTATAGTTCTTTTATTAATATTTACTACGTTACTTATAGCAATAAGCAATATGCTTTGCTATGCCCTGCAGTGAGCAATAATGAGCTGATGATGAAGTAGCTTTGCGCCTTTAGTATAAAGTATATGTATTTATGTTTCTACTTGGGTAAATAAAACCTAACCGCAGCGGGGTATCTGGTCACGTAGCTGTCACTGATTGAGCAAGTTAATATCATGGGGATTATTAAATAGCTTACGGTGATCTAAACTACTGATTACTAATCAATTTATTTGAATACTAGCTTCTGCCCACGACTTCGTACGCGGATCCTGTTGCTTATGCCAGCGACAACGGGGTCGGCAAAATCGAAGATCTGAAACGTCTGATGTCGAATTCTAAGAGCCCGGGGACGGGAAACCAACGGGATGCGCGAGACGATTCGAGACATTCAAAAAGTACAATTTTGAATCATACCTCTGATGGCGGAACATGTGGCGTAGTCAATCTTGAGTATTCCTAAGATTGACTACACCACATATTCCGCCATCGGAGGAGCCGTGCTCTACGGCTATATCTGAGACACATCCGATTCTTGAGATGATATCGACATTCTGTTCAGAGAATGTCGAAGTCGATCAGAATTCAAGTTCGCTGCACTCTTCTTCTGTCTCTTCATGCCGTACTCCAGCAATTCTTTCTCTCTCACTTCCTAACTGATTATGAATATTTTGTTGTGTGCGTGTTCGGGACAATGTATGATAATATCGATCAGCAGTTAGTCGTGCAACACGTTCATCACTCGTTTCGAGAAACAATGCATGTCGCTCACGATCAGCGGACAGTCGCGAATCACGTTCCGCACTTGTCTCTAGAAACCTAGAAGCAGATGCGTAGATACGCTGAGAACTCAAGCGCAATTCTCTATCCCTGAATGTCTCCGACTCGCGAGACAATGCGTGAGGTTCACGATCCGCAGTCAGCCGCGCATCACGTTCCCCACTTGTCTCTAGAGACCTGAAGAGGTTTCCACGGAGCGATTTGCAGCCTGATGTTCTCGAACAGCATCAAGTCTCTCCTGACGCTCTTCGGTAGATTTTAGGGATCTTATGATCCTCAATCATTTAGCTCCTTTGGAACATTGGGAAAGATTTGGCTTCTTTCTAGGCATGGTTATAGTTTTAATGTGAAGAGATACCTGATCAATTAAAATCTAAGTGACTGCTCCCCTGCGTTACCGGGTAGGCTACCGTGTAAAGGAAATTAAACACTCAAATAACATAAGCAGGAAGTCATATTTA
This sequence comes from Charanyca ferruginea, assembly GCA_947361185.1. Classification (NCBI taxonomy): domain Eukaryota; kingdom Metazoa; phylum Arthropoda; class Insecta; order Lepidoptera; family Noctuidae; genus Charanyca; species Charanyca ferruginea. The sequence goes on from OX376060.1 coordinate 6,948,701, forward strand.
TTCGATAAAAAAAAAAAATGGGAGTTTTGACCAGTAGAGTCAAATTTTCAATGATATACCAGCGACATCAAAAATCAGTCCTAAACTGTTACCGCCTTCACCGCGTGGAGTGATATAATGTGGAGTAATACATTAATACAGTGAAGTTAGTGATAGCTTTGATTTCCACTTCAGATGTTTCTGATCCTCGATTTTTATAAGTCAACAGGAAATGCTCATCAAACCGAACAACTTTTGCTAAAACGTCATTCCTATATGTGTTATGGTGTAGCTGGGCTCTTGGAGTTCCACATCAGGTGTTCCAAATCTTCAAATTTATTCTTTCAGCAGATAATGCTCATCACGTGGAACAATTTTTGCTATGGTACCATTTTTGTATCTCTTATAGTTTAGCTGGTCTGTTGCGGTTCTGCATCAGGTGTTCAAGTTTCCAAGATAAACTATAGCCTATATGTTGCCCAGATTTAATACCTATACAACAAAAAAACATTCAAATCCGTCCAGCAGTTCCGAAGATTAGCGTGTACAAACAAACAGACAAACAGACAGAATATTTTTTTTGGATTCGTGCTCTATTACTCATTCTAAACCCCCCTCAATTATTATTTTTTTAATATATTCAATGTACAGACACAGTTTTTTTACTGTTTTATTATATGTATAGATTTATTTGATTCTAATTAAGTAATATCTCACTGTATTATGTAACGCTTTAGGTAACAGTAAAATTATCAAAGCAGTAAACGCTTCTGGGTTTGTTTATTTTTTCATAAGACTATTTACGCGAATATACAATTACTTTATTACTTTAGCTTTGATATAAACATTGATAATTTTAGTGAGAATGGTTGCTAACAAACTTTAAATCGTTATAGATTCTAAATGGACATTCGAAACGAAAAATAGTAAAAGAAACCGAAAGATGATTTTTAATTATCTATTCAATGATTCCCCACATAGTATAGTTGGTCGACTTTCATTATTTTCTTTTTCACAATAATTATGACGTCTGGTGGTCGCCATATTGAATTTTGATTACTAACACATATGTCTTTTGTGACACTCGCGTGATTAAGACGAATCAATTAACGTAAGAATGATCAAAATCGACCCACGCGTTTTGTATCTAGAGCGCCACAAAGGAACAAACATACATACATAGACTGATAAACACAATTCTTCTCCTTTGCGTCGCGCAGTCGGGTAAAAAAGCGGCCAAGTGCGAGTCACCCATGAAGAGTTCCGTGGCAGCAAGTAACATAATTTAAATGTTTTTTTTATTGTTATATTTCAGTTGATTGAATGAAAGGTAAATGGGTTTACGATTTATGACGTATTGAAAAAAAACTACTTACTAGAACTCGTTCAAACCCGTTTTCGGTGGAAGTTTACATGTTAATGTACGTCATGTATTTTTTTTAGTTTTATCATTCTCTTATTTTAGAAGTTACAGGGGGGGGGGGGGACACATTTTACCACTTTGGAAGTGTCTCTCGCGCAAACTATTCAGTTAAGAAAAAAATGATTTTAAAAACATCATTTTCATTTTTGAAGACCTATCCATAGATATGCCACACGTATGCGTTTTTTGAAAAAAAAATTTTGAATTTCGTTTCTAAGTATGGGGACCCCAATATTTATTGTTTTTTTTCTATTTTTGTGTGGAAATCTTAATGCGGTTCATAGAATACATCTAGTTACCAAGTTTTAACAGTACAATTCTTATAGTTTCGGAAAATAGTGGCTGTGACATACGGACGTACAGACAGACAGACAGACATGACGAATCCATAAAGGTTCCGTTTTTTGCCATTTGGCTACGGAACCCTAAAAATGTATTATTCGATGACATTAAAAACTGAGTGCGATTGAAGATTTTTCTGCAATCATTTCAGTATTTATCCCCTTCCTGACAAATTTACTTTTACACAATCCTTCCATTATTCTGAGTTTTATATTTAATTTATTCAATTTCATATTGAAAATATGCCTTTAGTGCAATTGGTTACATAACCAACGTAGAAACGATGTTACCTGTTTGTTAATTTAATTAATGACTTTTTTTACCTACTCCTATGAAAGCAATAACATAATCCGATTAAGTGTAGAGAAATAAATTAAGTTTCAAGTAGTTTGCCATGATATAAAATTATCAGCATTTACCATCGCAGAATAGTCCAATTCATTGTATAATAATACAATGAAGTCCTTAAAAAGAAAAATCTGTCGCCAAACTGCAACAATGATTGTTCCCTCTGAAACCTTCGCGAGTAACAAAGTCGATAAAGACGTGCAGTCGTTGCTTTTCCCTCTGAATCTTATGCAAATTCTAGTGTTACAACCAAAATATAGCATCAAAAACAATATTATAAGTCCAAATAGTTGTTTAAATAAGTTAATATTATTGTGCGGGACGATAAGTTTTCTGTCAGCTTACTTATACCGAGTCTTGGAAATATCGCTTGATACAAATTTGAGACGATATGGCACTATTACTTTCTTGTATTTTACATCTTACTACGATTTTGTATTTTACTGTACGGGATTCATCATGAATTTAATCATCAGTTTCAATAAATCAAAGCAAATGGTGATATTCGTTTTGACCTTTCAAAAAGTGCACAAATTCATCAAAAATGAGAATGATTTTAAGTGGTCTGTCATTAGAAATTGGATCCACGTCGCATTGATCTTCGGATATTATATTATAACATTTATTTTCATGTGTATAGCTCCATGGCATATTGTTTTCAACTTATTAGTATTGATAATAGTAATCTTATTTATGCCATTGACTTAATTAAATTATTGACAGAAAAAGTCTTACTCCAAAGTAAGACTTTTTCTGACAATAATTTAATTAAGTCAATGCTTCAAAATTCCAAAATTTTGAAGTATTTGATTCGCCGAAAAGTGACTTCAATGAGATGCATAGCAAAAAAACGTTTGAACTTTACGTCGACATTTTGAATTGCTACAAGATATTCAAAAACGTTTTCCAGCAACCAGTTAGTCTTTTATCTGTGACTTTTAGTTGTGATTAGTTTCTAAAAATCGAACTATTTAATCTTATTTTTTACTAGCTTCTGCCCGCGACTTCGTACGCGGATCCTGTTGCTTATGCCAGCTACAACGGGGTCGGCAAAATCGAAGATCTGAAACGTCTGATGTCGAATTCTAAGAGCCCAGGGACGGAAAACAACGGGATGCGCGAGATGATTCGAGACGTTCAAAAAGTACAATTTTGAATCATACCTCCGATGGCGGAATATGTGGCGTAGTCAATCATAGGAGTATACGTAAATGAACTCCGTTCCTTACCAACCCAAGGAAGGTCACCATGACCTACGGCTATATCTTGAGACACATCCGATTCTTCAGATGATATCGACATTCTGTTCAGAGAATGTCGAAGTTGATCAGAATTCATTCGGTTCAAAAGACCTGTTAGTAGATGTGCGAATACGCTGAGAACTCAAGCGTGATTCTGTATCGGTAAACGTTTCCGATTCGCGAGACAATGCATGTCGCTCACGATCAGCGGACAGTCGCGCATCACGTTCCGCAGAAGATGCGTAGATACGCTGAGAACTCAAGCGCAATTCTCTATCCGTGAACGTCTCCGACTCGCGAGACAATGTATGACGTTCACGATCGCGCATCATACTCTTCACTGGTCTCTAGAGACCTGGATGTAGATGCGTAAATATGCTGAGAACGCAGGCGTGCTTCGCGATCAGAAGAGGTTTCCACGGAGCGAGTTGCAGCCTGATGTTCTCGAACAGCATCAAGTCTCTCCTGACGCTCTTCGGTAGATTCTTGGGATCTTATGACCCTCAATCTTTTAGCTCCTTTGGAACATTGGGAAAGATTTGACCTCTTTCTAGGCATGGTTATAGTTTTATTGTAAAGAAGATACCTGATCAATTAAAATCTAAGTGACTGCTCCCCTGCGTCACCGGGTAGGCTACCGTGTCACGAAGATAAATGGAAAAGGAAATTAAACACCCAAATAACATAAGCCCGAAGGCATATTTATTCGATAAAATAAAAAAATAAATGGGAATTTTGGCCAGTAGAGTAAAATTTTCAATGATATCCCGTCGTCATCAAAAATCAGTCCTAATCTGTTACGGTCTTCACCGCGTGGAGGTACTCTCAGCTTATGTTATTTTATAATAAGAAGATACAGTGAAATTAGTGATAGCTTTGATTTTCACATCAGATGTTTCTGATCTTCGATTTTTATAAGTCAACAGGAAATGCCAATCAGACCGAACAGCTTTTGCTAAGACGTCATTCCTATATGTGTCATGGTGTAGCTGGGCTCTTGGAGTTCCACATCAGGTGTTCCAGATCTTCAAATTTATTCTCTCAGCAGAAAATGCTCATCACGCGGAACAATTTTTGCTATGGTACCATTTTTGTATCTCTTATAGTTTAGCTGATTTGTTGCGGTTCTGCATCAGGTGTTCAAGTTTCCAAGATAAATTATAGCCTATATGTTGCCCAGACTTAATACCTATACAACAAAAGAAAAATCATTCAAATCTGCCCAGTAGTTCTGAAGATTAGCGTGTACAAACAAACAGACAAACAGACAGACAAACAGACAGAATTTTTTTTTTGGATTCTTGCTCTATTACTGTTCCTAAACCCCCTCAATTTTTTTTTTTTTAATATATTCAATGTACAGACACAGTTTTGTTACTGTTTTATTATATGTATAGATAGTTTCTCAATGTAATTTTATTGATTTGAAATCTATAGTAGTAACTTTAGAATGAACATTGAACTGTTATTTCTCAGTGTTAGGGCTCTTTTCCTGTCATGCGTATTTTCGGCCGCGCGCGGATCTAGTCCGCATGTGGGTTATAGCACGCTTCTGGCCACACGCAGGACAAAGATTTCGTTGGCGGTGGCAGTGTCGTGCGTGTCGCCAGTGACAGAACTCGTGCGTACTATGACTATGCGTGCGACCCGCGTCTCAGTAAAACAACACAGAAGACAGAAGAACGCCGCCCACATTCGGTTAACAAGCACGCGGGTTGCTCGCCAATAGCCAAAGAGTGTTCCGCGCGCATGCTCTCCGCATGATAGAAAAACATGTCAGAAATGATAGGATGCGGACAAAAATACACATGAAAAGGGCCCTTAATCTAACACATTTAGCTTATTGAATTAGTTTGACATCACTTATTGAATCATATAGAGATTGTAGGCTGGTCAGTTTTGGCATATACTTAGGCACTATATTCAGTTGATTGGGTCTATATTTCTTGGTCATATTTAAGTCCTGAAATACTTGTTTTTTTGTTGTTTGTTTGAGCTTTATGATGTTTGTTTTTGATGTCTTGTACAAATTTATGTCTGAATCAGTTTTAGTTTATATTATTTATCTATTTCAGGTTCTTTATCAAATAATTGAGACATTTTCCCGTTGTTTGGTAAACGTCCAAGTCATGATTGAATTCCGTAAAATGTTTCTGGTAAGTACACCTACATATTATATTATTATTATCATGATATTATCATTTTGACCTTCCACCAAGTATAAAATAATAAAATAATTACATTCTCTGGATAGACAAATTCCATTATATTGTATTATTTTATTTTGACTGTAATGGCAATTAAAAATCAGTTTTATGTAAAACACAATACCTACTAAGGCAACCATTTATTTATTTAATATTTATAAAAAGAAATACTTTCACGCATTGCATTCCTTTAACATCTTTATTCTTGTTGAATAGTACGGCTGTATATATATTTATAGCGCGATTGGTGATTATTGACCGATGTTTATTGCTAGTATCATATTTCATACCTGGAAATCTACTTATAGATGATTCTAGAGATATTGAAAGTTGCATTGCTAAACTTTATCCAAACAAACAAAACTAATAGGGAGACCCTGTTCAATATTTCCAAAATGAAGATTCTCATGTGTGTCCAAGTAGAAATGGTTCTAATAATTAGTACAATATGTGATTTAAGAGTCGAATACATACAGCAACGCAGAACATCGACTTTGTGGTATCGACACATTTGAGTCAAGCCCTATTTACTTAGAAAACATGTCAATGAGTGAGTTGTGACTTATTCGTACACAAAGATATTACTATGTGTGCAAGATTCGACGGTGTATTGTTTATTTTTTATATGTTAGTGTCGTAATTACAGTTTCGTTTATTTATGTGTGTATGCAGAAATGCTCATGTGTGCACCATCCCCTCCCGCAAAATTTGCTAGAACGATTTGAATAGTAAGATATTGCTATGGCTTCTCCCCTCGGGACGGGTGCTCCCGGAGTTCTAATCTACGTCGAGCGATTTATAATCTACGTCGCCGCGATTCTCTTAGGGAACTATTTAAAAATATTAATATAATGACAGTTCCTTGCCAATTTATCTATGAAAATATTATGTACGTAAGAAAAAACCTACATTTGTTTAGTAAGGTTAGTGATAGACATAATATTAATACTAGAAACAAAGACAAAATAGCTCAACCATATTTTAGATTGTCTAAAGTTCATAAATCTTTTATGGGGTTCTGTGTTAAGTGTTATAACAAAATTCCTAGTGATATAATGCAACTAAATGAAAGAATATTTAAAACATATATTAAAAGTACACTCTGTAAACAAGCATATTACAGTTTAGAGGATTATATCCATGATAAGAATGCTTGGAAACATGCTGGTCCGGGCTCCATAGGACAATCTATAGTCTAGACAAAATCAAACGGATTGCTAATTAAAACTACTTAATTTATACTTAGTATATACATTATATTTAATTCTTGCTTTGGGTCACACACTGGTTCATAGGTTCATAGTTTGTTGAAATGTATGGAGTAGTTGTCTACTTTTACAATAGTTGTAAATAATAATATGTGAACACTATGTATCTATGTATACAACTTAGCTGTCATTCTTTATCTTGTAATACTTTGTACTTACTTCAATATAGTGTGTTTATGCAAGGTCCATCGTATTCACATAGAGTTATATAACTGTAAATGCAAAATATTGTACATATTTTTTTTTAAAAGAGTAAGTATGGAGTTTCTTTCCCATTCTTCTCCATACGAAACTACCTTTTGGAATGGGCAACTAGAATCAACTTTATATTTTTTTTATGACGTTCAAAAGTGCCTTTTTAATGGTCTAATTGAAATAAATGATTTGACTTTGACTTTGACTTCTGGGCTGCTTTATGATTGGATACACGACGGACGACACGGTTGGCGCAGTGGCTGAGCGATCAACTGCTGAGCAGCGTGTTGCGGGTTCGATTCCCGCCCAGGGTAAACATTTGTGTGATGAGCACTTGTGTTTGCCTTGTGTCTGGGTGTTGTTTATCTATATATGTATGTATTTACAAAAAAAAAAGTATTTGTGTATGTATATCAGCTGTCTGACACCCATAGTACAGGGTCTCCCTAGTTTGGGGTCAGATGGCCGTGTGTGAAAATGTCCCCACATATTATTATTATTATACTAATTACCAGTCACCGTATATACAGCCGGGCTATTATATAAAAATCTGTATAATTTAATGAATATTCACTTGTTCTTAAAGCTAAAAACTCCTTACATATCATTGTTCCTGTACAGTGGTATGATTAAGACCTTGATAATACAGCTCACACTTAGTGTGCAGGTTGAAGCATTTTATGACGCTGTGAAGCTTGGGAAGAGCTCAAGCGAACGCATGTTACTGACGGATTGTACAGGTAAAAACCAATTAAATTTTTTTAGTAAGAAGTGACTCGTGGCTACGTAAAAGTTTAATCGATCGATTGGGCATGGTTACGCTACGGTTGCCACTGTCAATCTGTGGATGGGTGTATAATAATTAATTTTAGACTGAGACCCTTCCGTAGCTTGAAGGCTACCGATTACGACTGTCAGAGATCTACGAATGACCCCCGGGACCAACGGCTTTACATGCTTTCCGAGGTACGGAAATGTCTCCGTATGAAATGGACCAATCCACGGACCGGTCGGTGCGTCCATCATGACCGGTCGAACCGATAACGGTTACTTCAAATATTTAATCCGCCACCTCTATCTGATCAATGCATTAATGAACTCACTTCAAATACTTTTGTTTATTTTCAGATACACAGAAGAGGTTTATTAAGAACATCTTGAGAGTACATCGTGCGTCTTTTAGCAAGATGAGTACTTGCGGATTGTTCTACGTGGATATAAGTCTGCCAGTACGCCTGATGGCACTTCTCACTAACTACACTGTTGTGCTGCTGCAGTTTGCTTTTCTTTAATTGTTTGTAATTCAGCCAAAACGAACTAACACTGTCAAAATTTCTCGTCTCCATTTTTCGTAGTCATTGTTATGATTTTATTTTATAGTTGGTTGTTTTTTTAGTTAGGTACGCTTTTTATATATAAAAACCATTTGGATCGATAGGTCATGGTAAAGCCCTTATTACACTTGGCTACATTAAGTCGACTAAATTCAGTCCCTACTGAATTCAGTAAAGTGTAATCGCATTCAGTAAGTAAGTAGTAATAGTACGTAGTAACTGAATTTAGTAGCGACTGAATTTAGACGACTTAATTTAGCCAAGTGTAATAGGGGCTTTAACACTGTGTTTGTCGTGGTGTCTATTTCATAACGAGGGGTCGATTTCACGGAAAGTTAGTAAAGCGTTTGGTCCTGCTTGTTATTCACAGATTTTTGTCTATCGTTACGGGTAGTCAAAGAAAAACAACCATGGTCTCACCAACGAGTCTTGCTCAGTAACGGTCAATTCGCACCGGGATGGAAGCGGTCGGTAGCGCAAAGGCTGTTTTTGCTGTCAAATCATTTTCAACTTTATCTCTATATCTAAGGACATAGTATCGCTTAAAGTTTTGCATGAGTCCAGCGGCTGCTCGCGGCTCCGTAAGCCGTTAAAGCTAAGAACTTATGGTGATGCAGGTTTTCGCCCGCGCCGGCGCCCGCAACGTGAGCCGCAAACAACCTCGCACACCGCGGGCGTAACCGCATCGTGAGTTCTTAGCCTAACCGCCGCAAATAAGCGACGGCACGTGACTGATCGGCGCCGGGCCGCTGCCGGTGTGGATTGACCCTAAAAGCCAACCCCAACATAGTTGGGAAAACACTAGGCAGCTTGTTAGTTTTGTTTATTGCTGAAGAGTACTGTAACACATTCGACATGTTGAATTAGTTTGCAAGTAAATAATTTAAAGATCGAGGGATTTTAAGGTGGCTTGTTTTGGCAGAAATCTCACGTCAGTTGTGGTTTTATTAAAATTTTGCTGCTGTGAATGTTGTTTCTCTTTTTCTTATATTTTTCTTATTACAACCAATTATGTACATGTCGGATCGTCAGGATTTAGTCCGTTAGATTCAGTCATCATGTGAGCAGAATAAGGGTTTCGTGCAACGCACACACACTGGGTATAGGGTACAATACACTGAGTTTATTAAAAACACTGACTCCAATTTATACACAACGACAACGACATGGTAACATTTAAACACAACGAATCGAGTACAGTTCCGGGATGTCTTAGCTCCGATGCAATTAGAGACTGAACTCTGAATGTCCTGCTCGCTGTGGGCTGTAAACATCACGACTCTGTAGAAGCGCGCCAAAATGGTGGTGGTAAATCACGTGTTGTCGCTAATGGCATACTTGTGATTCGTTTCAAGTCTGTACTATTGACTGGATGCGACATACACGTAAGCTCCGTGATGTAGATTTTTCCCCGGAATTTCGAAATTGTGCAGATACATTTTGTAATTTATTATTTATTTATTTATTTATTTATATATACAATAAGTTCATAATTACTAAAAAACTTTGCCCCGCAAAACCGTGTTATCGGTTTAACTGCGGGATCGAGTCTCCGTACTATTTTAGAACAACTTATAGGTATATAATAACAACTAAATTACTACTAACTAATTACTAATTTAGACCATAGAAATATTATAGAAAAATTGCTTCGAAATGAATATTTTGGCGCCACAGCATACAGCTAAGAACTTAAGTTTTGGAATGACACTATATGTACTTTAGAGCTACCATTTACGAGGTATACCTCTCATTGACTTGAATATGCCCTGGCGGTTGGGAGAGTCATGCTCACTTGAATGTCTCGCTGACGGTGGTGCATGTGTTGGATCATTTGGTTCCCTTCAAAATGGTTGAGCTAAAGGTTGGGAAGGGGTCAAAATGGTTGGGAGTGACGTCACGGACAGTGTACGGTACGCATCAGCTGTTTATGTCTAGAAGAGTAAATATATAAAAACACTAATATTTCGCGCTAAGTTCGTGTTCGGATGTGCTACCTAGGCTGATTTTCGTGTGTGATCGTTTGTGGGATTGACTTGGTTGGTTTAGTGGTGTAATTTAGAAGAAATAAGCATAAAACTCGTTTTTGATTTTTTTATTTTTGAAAAAACGGGGTTACTTGCGGATTTTTGTGGTCACTGATACCCCCACAAGGAGACTTATAACAATTTAGTCTGTGAGTGACATTGATCGGTATCAATAATAACTGCGCCGCAGGTGCCATCTATCGTCGTCGGAGTGAAGTGTGAGGGCAGCGCTATCTGGCTGCTCCTCGTTGTGACGCTATGGTAAAGTGCACAACCTGCGGAAGATTCCTCTCGGCAAAAGGGGGCGCTACGTGTGGTAACTCGGTGTGTCACAACCGTTACCATCTTTCTTGCTTGCCGCTACCCGAACAGTCGCAGATAAGCAGCGACTGGCTGTGCCCCGAGTGCAGAAAGAGGTTGCCCAGGAATATTGTTGGCGCTACATTCGCTAGGAACGGTGATCCTGTGGGGGGAGTTTCATCAGCGGCAGCAGCTTCGGTTGTGGCGGCGTCGTCGGTGCCTGCAGGGCCGGCTGCTGGCCAGGGAGGTATGGTAGGGTCACCAGTCGCGGTAACTCAGGCTAAGGGTTCGGAGGCTGAGGTCCCTGCTGCGGTGGCTAAGGTGCTGTCCCGGGCTGGGAGCGAACAGGGGACTGACGGGGAACCCTCCTCACTGGAAACCCAGCTAACTCTCCGCGAAGAAATAAGGCTCTTCCGCTCTGAACTACGTGAGGTCAGGGATGAGATGAGAGAGTTCCGTCGCGAAATGGCCGGCTTGCACTCGTCGATGGGAGCCTGCAGTGAGCGGGTCGACAGCCTGGAGGCCAGAATCGAGGCCCTGGAAACCAGACAAAGTGCTGCCCTGCCTGATGCTAAGGTGAACCAACTTGAGCGGATCGTGACGCAGCTGCAGTTGGAGCTCAACGACCGCGAGCAGGACTTGCTCGGCTCTGACTTGGAGATTGCTAACATTCCAGAGGTCCCGGGTGAGAATGTGCTGCACACCGTTGGGCTGGTGGCGGCGAAGCTCGGTGTAGGTCTCGACGAGCGGGACATAGTGTTCGCGCAACGGATAGGCCTTAGGTATGACCGTGAGCCGCAGACGGCGAGTTCGGTGAGTCCGGCCGGTGGAGCCGGCGCGGCAGGAGCAGGGGCTGCGCCGGCGCGAGCTCGTCGCATCGTGGTGCGGCTGACGCGGCGCGGGTTGCGCGACGATCTGCTGAAGAGCGCGCGCGTGCGCCGCGGCGCCACCACCGCGGACCTCGGCCTCCCTGCACCTTCGCGTCGCTTCTACGTGAACGAGAGGCTCACCAAGACAAACAGGCAGTTGTTCTACCGTGTGCGCGAAGCTGCCGGCCGTCTCGGATGGAAGTATTCGTGGACAAAATTCGGCCGCATTCTGGCTAAGCAGGGTGAAGGCAAGCCCACGTATTGCATCCGCTCGGAGGAGGACTTTTCCCGGGTTTTTGGTCGTGAGGTGTCTCCTGAAAATCATGTGTAACATTTTTGTCGCTACTGTATATCATGTAGGCTACCTTTTTATCAAGTGTAAACATTATTTTCTACATATTACTTTATACCTATTTTTGTGCTTGTTCTGTGCAAGGTCAACTCGCTTCCTGTCTCAGTATACTATGGTTCTATTCTGGGGTCCGGCTGCCCGATCATTCTCTATATATTATTTACATTATTTATATAATATTATTCCGCGGCTTATCATTTATACCGTTACAGTGCTAACTTTTTTATGTACATTATTTTACATTTACATTTTTTTTACATAATCACAAACAACGTTATTTACTACATTCCTTAATTATAATATATTTACAATATTTTTATACAATTTTCGCTCTGTGCTTCATACTACACACGTTTTACATCTTACATTATGTTAAATGGATACTCTATACATATCTAGGTACAAATGAACAAGACTAAAAATCTTAAAGTTGGTTTTTTTAACGCGGGGTCGCTGGGATCACGCCATGACGAATTTCTTGTAGCTATGGAAACTCTCGAGGTGGATATCATGGCAATAAATGAGACTTGGCTCAGGCAAGGAGAGGACTTCCCAATCTGGGGGGCCCTTCCCAATCTGGGGGGCCCGAGCGCCGTCTGCAGGCGGCTCTACGTGGGGATCGTGCGATCGATGGCCCTTTATGGGGCCCCGATCTGGGCGGCAGACCTGACGGCCGGAAGCATCGCCGTGCTGCGAAAGCCGCAACGCGCGATGGCCGTCAGAGTCATCAGGGGATATCGCACGATCTCCTACGAGGCGGCTTGTGCACTGGCCGGATCCCCGCCCTGGGACCTGGAGGCGAAGGTACTCGCGTCACTGTACCGGTGGCGCGAGGAAGCGCGGACGCGGGGCGAGCGACCGATGCAGCGACACATGGAGCTGCGTCGGTCTCAGCTTCGCGAGGTCCTGGTGGCGGAATGGCGGGACAGGCTTTCGCGCCCTACCGCCGGCCTCGCCATCATCGAGGCGGTCCGGCCAGTGCTCGAGCGCTGGCTCGGGAGGAGGCACGGCTCCCTGTCGTTTCGGGTGACGCAGGTGCTCTCGGGACATGGTTGCTTCGGGAAGTACCTGTGTCGCATAAACAGGGAGCCGGACGCCCGGTGTCACCACTGCGTAGACTGCCGGGAGGACACGGCGCGGCATACGCTGGCGGAATGTGCCGCTTGGGAGGGGCCGCGCCGTGCCCTCGTCTCAGAAGTAGGCAGTGACCTGTCGCTGTCGGCCGTGGTCGAGTCGATGGTCGACAGCGCAGAGTCCTGGGACACGGTGGTTTCCTTCTGCGAAAGTGTCATGTCGCAGAAGGAGGCTGCGGAAAGGGAGAGGGAGATCTCAACCTCCCACCCTGCCCGCAGCAGGCGCACCGGGCGTCGGCGGAGGGCAGATAACGCCCTCTTCCGGCCCCCCTAAATGGGTCCAGGGGCGGCAGACTCGGGGACGTCTGTCGCCCCCCACATACACCAGGACCCGAGGTGGCGGCGCGTAGTGTTCCACGCGCGCCCCTCTAAGATGTCCGGGGGGGAGTCTAACACCTCACTCCCCCCCCTGACCCGAGAAGTGGCCCGCTGCAGCGGGCCGGCACCAGCCGGGGGTTGCGGAAGTATCTCCAGTTCCCGCGACCCCCGACGTAGGTGTGAGATGGAACACCGGGGTGGTTTTTAGTCAGTAAGAGTCTGACAGACCCCTCCGCCCGCCCCAGGGCGGAGGACATCCATGAGGATTTTCCACCCCGTACCAAAAAAAAAAAAAAAAAAAAAAAGGCAAGGAGAGGAAGGCCGTGCGCCGACAGTCACGGGCTACCGGCTGCGGCACGTGCCGCGCCCGGCCGGCGTGCGCGGCGGGCGGGGGGGTGGCGTGGGCTTCTACCTGCGCCGCGGAGTGCGCGCGCGCGCCGCCGCCCACCCACCGTCGTCGCAGGTCGAGCAGATGTGGCTTAAACTTAATGTTAACTCGCATTCAGTTATCATTGGCACTGCATACAGACCGCCGTGGCTTGATGTGAATGTTTTTCTGGATGCGATCACAGACTCTCTTTCCTCTTTTGCCAACGTGGATAAGGTTCTCCTAGTGGGTGACTTCAATATTAATGTTTTAAACCCCTCTGACAACAAAACTAAGCTTCTGAATAATTTTTTACATTGTTGCAAGCTCAGACAAATTGTTACCGAACCAACTCATTTTACAGACCATAGTGAAACTCTAATTGATGTTGCGTGCACTGACGCCCGTGTGTGTGGGCACTCAGTTTCACACATACCTGAACTCGGTCAGCACGCAATCATAAGCATTGAATTAAATTTTAAAGTAGAGAAGCTTATCCCGCATTGGATTACCTATAGGCCACTTAAAGATATCCTCCCTGAACTTTTTAATAATGACCTAAACAAAATTGACTGGGAATATATTGAAAGTCTCCAAGATGTGAACTCAATGGTTGAAATGTTTAATCAATACGTTATGGCTCTATTTGATTTGCATGCACCCATCAAAAAAGTCTTAATTAAAGAAAAGTCACCTCCTTGGATAACCTTCACTGTAAAGGAAATGATGAAGCTGCGTGACAAGTGCCATGTAAAGTCTAAAGTTACAAAATCAGAAAACCATAAAAAATCTTACATAGAGTTAAAATACGTGGTAAGAACAGCAATTGAGACTGAGAAGTGCGCATACTTTAAAACTTATATCAACAATAATATTACACAGCCTAAGAAGTTATGGAGTCATATCAAGTCTACAATAATTACCAACACAAAAAAATCAGAGCACAGTCTGCCCCACTTCTGTAACAATCCAGATACTATTAATCAGCACTTCCTGGATGTTCCTGGCAGCGGGGACGTTGCTGCTGCAGATTTAACATATTTTGAACAGCATCAGCACAGTGACAGTAATTTCCGGCTTGAGCCTGTTCAGGAGGAAGCTGTGCTGCGAATCCTGCGTGGTCTCAGATCCAACGCGCAGGGCTCTGACCGGATCTCTCTGGAGATGCTGATGTTGACACTCCCTCGTACTCTTACAGTCATAACAGCAATCATCAACAGATCCATCGTAACCTCTTCCTTCCCTGATCTGTGGAAAATAGCAATCGTTAGACCAATCCCGAAGGTTTCTAACCCCACCAGTGTAAGGGATCTCCGCCCAATCAGCCTGCTCCCTTGTCTGTCCAAAATTTTGGAAAGGGTTGTCTCCAACCAGCTAACATTATATTTGGAGCATCATGGGATTTTACCACTTGCACAATCTGGATTTCGCAGGGGCCACAGCACAACAACTGCTCTACTGGATGTGGTTGGGAACATTCTGGAGGCCCGGGACCGAGGAATGGGAACACTCCTTGTCCTTCTGGATTTTTCACGTGCTTTTGATTCAATCAATACTTCTCTTCTTCTTGCCAAGCTATGGCTATGGTTGTAATGTTGAAACAGTAAAATGGTTTGAGAGTTACCTTACTAATCGATCACAATTCGTTCAGGTATCTAGTGACAATGGAGATATCATGTCCTCTAGTCCAAAGCATGTGTACAGGGGAGTACCGCAGGGATCGATTCTTGGCCCACTCCTCTTCATCTTGTACAGTGCTGACATTGTCAAATGTTTGATCAACACTAAGTTCCACTTGTATGCTGATGATCTACAAATGTACCTCTCCTTCTGCACTCAGGATGCTGCTGAAACAGTGAAATATATCAATGAGGATCTGGAAAGAATCTCTGATTGGTCCAGAAGAAACTCCCTGGTTCTGAATCCAACTAAGTCCAAATATATTGTGATGGGATCCAGGGTTTTTCTTAACAAAATACTGACTTGCAACCTGGACCTCAGGATTGATGGTTGTGGTATTGAGAGGGTTCTGGAAGCTCGTAACCTTGGGGTAGTTTTTGATGGTCAACTTAACTTTGAAACACACATTCTGGAAGCTGTGCGCAACTGCTTCTACCGACTCAAGCTTTTATATCGTGTCCGTCCCTACATAAGTGTAGATATGCGAGTCATGCTATGTGAATCACTTATATTATCCAAGCTGAACTACGCTGACACTGTGTACGGGGCGTGCATTCTCGGTAGAAGTCAGAAGCTAATCCAGCGGGTACAGAATGCGTGTGCAAGGTTCTGTTACAATGTGCCACCCAGAGCCCACATCACTCCATTTTTAAATAAGGGTAATTTGATGAGAATGTCAGCGCGGAGAAAGCTTCACCTGGCTACCCTACTTTTTGGCACTATTCTCACAAAAAAACCAGATTATCTTTATAAAAAACTGTCTTGGTCGCGTGATGTTAACCAAATAAAAACCAGAGCATCTTCTTACCTGATGTTGGCCTCCTCTCACAAAACTGCTGCTTTCCGTGGTAGTTTCAAATTCGCTGCCAGTCGCTGCTGGAATGACCTCCCTCCACCTCTTCGTGCTCTAAAAACAATTGGTGCGTTTAGAAGTAAATTCAAATGTTACTTACTCCAACAGCAAAAAAAAATGTCGGAATAAACTCACTAATGTTCTGCACGCAGTTTGCAGGGGTGGTCGGAGCGTCTGGCCGTGCTTATTTTATTTTTTTAGTAGATATTAACAAGACGATACTTAGTTTTCTTGTGTCTGGTAGTGAATTCCCGTCACCTCGACACCGAGATGCATTGTTTTGCCGTTATTTTAAAGTCACTTTTTTGGTTCTTTCCATCTGTAACTCACGTAGGTACTATACCGCTGATAGGTAATGTTTGTTTCTTGTTTTAACTGGGTTTAGAGCCCCACTATAATACAAGTTTGTTTCACAATCACTGCACGCTATCTGGTATTACGCAAAGAGTATGGATTATGATTTTGAATTCGCTTTGATAATTGATGTTATAATAATTAATGCTACGTTCCATAACAATAAACAAATATGTCTGCGCCCGCGTCCGTCTCTGTTCGTCAGTGTTGCCACTTGCCACTTTGCCAGTGAATGAAAATGAAAGTTATCGGCCATCCCATCGCGCAGATTGACGAAGGGTATGGTTACGTTGGGTGTAGATATAATAATAATTATTATTTTTTATTTTTTATTTACTGTTTTCTCTAATTTACTTTTTTACATGTATCTATATTTGTTTATTCATTTACATTATTTATTTTTTATTATATCCGTATCTGACCGTGGCATCACTTTGGGCCCTATCAGAATATCAGCGCTGTGACATTTTTAAATGTTACAGCACAATGCTGAGATAGGGGCCTTTTGGCATCGTACAGGACCGATTCGTTTTTTATTTTGTAATAATTTTAAACCTTGTTGTTATTTGTGTGTTTCGTCCTGTGCGGGCTAATAAATGCTTTTTCTTTCTTTCTTTCTTTCTAAATGGTGCTGATCCATGCGTCATGTTCGTGAACGGACGCCGTCAGTTGGGACTGGTCATCTCTTAGCAGCCTCGGTTATTTTAAGTTTTGGTTTGAATTGTTATTATAACTATATTTTTCTCTAGACCTCTTTTAACATGCTGTTATATTGTTGTTACATTGTACCCTTGGATTCAACATGAATGATGTAGCCTAAATTTTGTAAAATATTATTGATTTTAAAAGAATATTCATGAAGTTTCTTGATCGTTCTTCTCTATAGAAACCTACAGTTTGGAACAAGCAACTAGCTTCAACTTTCTGACTGACTGACTCTGACATTTCAAAAGTACCTGTAAGTGGTTTAATTGCAATAAATGATTTTTGAGCTTGAGTTTTAATGTTTTGGGCATGAAAAGAGAAAAATCCCCTGGCCATGACTATTGAATACTTGCAACATGCAGGAGACCACTTGCCAAGGGTGCTCGCCATGCACTCGCACTTATGTTTATCTGCCTGAGGCGTTCCGATTATGAACAAAAAGACAGAAGACGCGTCGAGTTGAGCAACAATAGGTATACATTGCTAGCAACTGCGATAGCTAAGATATTGGATAGTGTGATTAGTAATCATTTTAGAAAGCCCTGAACAGGGCTATGAACACTTGTGCTGATGATGACTGGGACGCCTACCACGCGGCCAAATCCAGCTACAAAAAATGCATCAGATTCAGAAGAACCACGGGATGGCGTAAATTCTGTGGTAACATAGAATCTTGTCAACAAGCAAACAGGGTAAGGAAAATACTGGCACAGCAGAACACACCAGAGGTAGCCACTCTCCGCAAGCCCGACAACACACTCACAACATCACCAGACGAAGCGAGGCGGGTTTTGATAGAAACCCACTTCCCCGGATGTGTCTTTACACAGACGGTAGACTGGTCAGATGCAACCCATACACCTTCAGACAACGACTGGCTCTATGCACACAGGATGATTACTTTGGAAAAACTCCAATGGGCCATTCAGTCCTTCCATCCCTTCAAGGCAGCAGGCCCAGATGGGGTGTTCCCCGCCTTACTACAGTGGGGTGGTGCCTTGGTCACAGACAGATTGCTGCCTTTATTGAGAGCGGGTCTGGCTTTCCGATACGTCCCCATAGGATGGAGGGAAGTGAGGGTTATATTCATCCCTAAACCAGGTAAGAGTGACTATACAAATGCCAAATCCTACCGACCGATCAGTCTGACTTCCTTCTTGCTGAAGACATTGGAAAGACTAGGCGAGAGGGAGTTAAGGGATGCGCCATTAAGAAACATACCCCTACACGGTAATCAACACGCCTACAGCTCGTGAGGATCGGCGGTGTGAGGGCCTTCGCCCCACAGAGCTGCGGATCTTCACGGATGGTTCTAAAACAGGCACCGGCACAGGGGCCGGGGTTTTCTCGGAAGACCTCAACATACATATAGCAACACCACTAGGTGCCTACAACACTGTGTTCCAGGCCGAGTGCATGGGCATCTCCCTGGCAGCCTCAGCTATAACAAACAGGCAGGTAGTAGGACAACCAATTCGCATACTGTCGGACAGCATGGCTGTACTACAAGCTCTAAACAGCTACACGGTCAACTCCGGGCTAATATACGAATGTCACCAAAAACTGAACAAAGTGGGTATTCTCAATGATATAACCATTCAATGGATCAAAGGACATAGTGGCTCGCGTGGTAACGATGCTGCAGACAAGCTCGCTAGAAGGGGGTCGAGTACAAGCGCGGTGGGTCCGGAACCCATAGTGCCACTCCCCTTCGGTCACCTACGCACCATGGTAAGAAAACGTACCAAGGATCTACACTAAAGACTGTGGACCGAACTTGGCGAGTGCAGGCAGGCCAAGGAGGCAATTCCTGCTATTGAGGGCCGCTTCACGAGCCAAGCCCTACGACTGTCCAAGCAACAGCTACGTGTGGTCACAGCCGCCATAACTGGCCATGGGTCTTTCAATAAACATCTTTCTGTCATAGGAGTAACAGACAGCCCTCTGTGCAGAGCCTGCATGGGGGCGGACGAGACAGCGGCCCATGTGCTTCTGAACTGCCCTGAGGTCGCTCCATACAGGGCAAAGTACTTCGGTCAGCCAGGGAACCTGCGGGAGATCGTCAGCGACGTCAAGGCGCTGCTGGCCTTCCTCGAGGAGCTCGGGTGGATCGAATGATCTACTCCCACCTGTACGCAAAATACGCGCTGAGACGTGGAGTTGCGGACACCAGCCCGTCATACTACTACTAGTACTTAGTAATCATTTAGATAAGCATTTTAAACTACATGACGCTCAGTTTGGTATTCGAGCTGGGGTGTCTACTCAAACAACAATATTGAGTCTCAAACCCAGCCACTATCCAGTATAACATCAGCAGGAACACACCAGTTTATGCGTGCTTTTTAGATTTAATAAAATGCGTTATATACATGCAGCCTATGGCTGTCTATCGTACTTACAATTGTATTGTAAGTAGGGATACTTTAGTCCATAAGTTATTCAACTCTGTTTTTCTGGCTAAGATAAGAAGACTAATACAGAGATAAGATATTTTGTTCAACATCATCATCATCAGCCGGAAGATATCCATGTTGAACATGGGCCTCACCCATTGAACGCCACAACGAGCGGCAAACTGCCGCTTACATCCACCGGTTACCCGCGACCTTAACGATGTCGTCGGTCCATCTGGAGGGAGGTCTCCCAACGATGCGTCTTTCGGTTCGTAGTCGCCACTCGAGAGCGTTCTTCCCCATCGGTTATCGGTTCTTCGAGCGATGTGGCATGCCCATTGCCACTTCAACTTGCAAATTTTGAGAGCTATGTTGGTGACCTTAGGGATATTATGTTAACAATTTGGAATTTCAAAAACCATGTAATTAATTCAGATCAAATACCAATAATAACAATGATCAAATGAATGATCAAATATCAATAATCGATCGGGCCTAAATGCTTGTGTTTACTCAGTTTTCAATCTTAGAACACATAAACTAAATTTAAGATCAAATACAGTCAATATAATATTGTTAAAACACTTATATTACTAATAAGTTTGTGTTACAAAAAGGCAAACTGTAGCAACACAATAGTGTAGTTAGCAAAAAGACTCATCAGACTCAGTTGTAACGCAGCGTCTAAGTAGAACAGGCCACACACACGTATCTTGCTGAACGAAGCTCGGTGCAAGCGCAGTACGTTCTTGTAGAGTTTTTTTTCTTCGTCTGTCAATTAATTTATATCATTGTTATTGGAGTCTTTTGCTGAATTTGAATACATACTGTCACTATAATGATTTAAAAACAAATTACCTGAACAATTATTCGTATTCAGCATAAGTGTGCAAGAATCTTGAACATTTTGCACAGTTAAGTAGAATTTCTCGCATTGCTTGCTCAGTATCGTTTGCCATGCCAAGTTCTTAATCACCCATATCAATAAAGGAAGCGATGTCATAGTTGCGTCTCCCTATAAGATATTTAACTTTCTGTTATCAAAACCATCATTGTCTTATTTATTAAAAAGCCATGACAAATATTAAATGAAGAAATGCCAAGTTCAATGTGGCAGACTGCTCTAGACAGATGACGAAAATAATGAACACTATTAAACAACAGGCTCTACAAATATGCAGGACCATCATTATATATCTAGCCTTTTCTCAACTATGTCGTGGTCGGCATCTAGTCTAACCGGATGCGGCTGAATACCAGTGTTTTATATGAAGCGACTGTCTATTTGACCTCTTTTTATGGCCAAATACTAAAACACTAGTCACACAAGTGCTGTCACGGGACTTTGACACAGGGATAGAGACAGCACGAGACTTAGCGGCCTCAAATTGAGTAGCGTTTGAGTATTATTATGTTCAATTAACACTAAAAAGGACCAAATACTAAATAAAACATTTATGGTGAAAGTGAATCCAAATCACACTGACCATTATATCAATATTTACAAAATTTTTCATAATTTCGATCATCACGTGAATGTAAACCAAAGAGTGGACCAATGCTATCATAATGTGATAAAGTATCTGAAACAAAGTATCAAACAGTTACACAATTTTCTAATATAATTAACAACCCTGAGTGGTCCAAAAATGTCATGTAGTATTATTTAATAACGCAATTATTAACATGTCTAAAGTACGTGAAGTACAGTCATAAATTGACCTTTCTAGGAGAAAGAAGAGGGTCATGGTCATGCAGGGCACTATCGGTACTCATATCGTGCGAAGCTAAATAACCTTAGAAACAGTAGCGCTATCGGTACTTACGAATTGTTGAAAACAATCCTTCTGAATATCATAACACTCTAATATGTTTACATAGGTTTGAAACACATCTTTACAATGGCTTTGTTTATACATTTCTTCGATATTTTGAGATTTTAGTCGAGTATTCCATAGAGTCAACTTGTTTTCCAATAAATGAATGACTCGAGCGGCATATATAACATTGGAATTCGTAAAAACCAAAAGATACGAACAGTATATTATATACAAAGGTAAACATAATTTTATGAAAAGATAAGTGTTCAGTAAGATATAACCGAACTGAAAAACTATCACTATGATCCAATTCCAAATGACAAAGTGGCTAGAGTTCGTTTCACTGTTAAGAAATTCGTGCACTTTTTGAAAAGTGAGAACAAACTTGACATTTTTTTTGGAATGTTTTATCTCGTATACGCAATTCGTAATGAAACCGGTGCAATATAAAAAGCAGTCGAAATAAGACGTGATATCAACGAAAGACGAACATTCCGGGCAATTTAAGTACAAAATTATAAAATAAGAGCGGTATACATATGAAAGTATGAATACAAGTGTTACAATCATTGAAACGAAGTTTGAAAACAAGTTATTTGGAGTTATTAAATCATTTCTTATACGATATTTAGGACAGAACATCAAACGTTGCATCAGATTTAAGGGCAGAAATATTGACTGGATATCTTTGTTCACCAAATTGTTAAAAACATAATTCACAGGAAAATTCGACCCAACATTAAGGAATTTGTTCATTTTTTAAATAAATATTTTTGTACATTAGCTATCGAGAACACGAATGATCAAATAATATTGATAGGATTAATGTATGGAAACGTACACATTCATGTGTTTTAATCCTTCGTATGACATTAATAAACATTACCAAAATTCGTAAAATAATTATTTGGAGTTATTATATCGAATGTACACAGAAGGCGCTCAAATATTATACGTGTTTCCAAGGATGCGATACAAAGTGATCAAAGTGATCGTTCAGTAAAGTACTTAGACCATGTGTACTTTGTTCTACGTAGATTTTACGCTACTGTTCGTAGCGTTTGATGGAATTGATTACCAATGACGCAATAGTTCTGTTACACTTAACGTTAAAATTATTTTTTTAAATATTACATTGAAGAATGAGTTATTTTCCTAGATTCATACAACAGCGCTAGTTGGACCTATATTTATTTGTCCAGACTGTACGTCATTAGTATCGAAATACTCTCAACCCTTATACGAAACGAAAATCATTTGTCTGATTATTATAGAATTTTAGGAATGTAATACCACACAATAATACATTTATATCTACTTTCGTAAAAAGAATATGATGATAAAAATCTAAAAGCCCTTGTACATCCGGTCAGTACACTCCATTTAATTACTTTAAGAACTTGGTTACCTAATGGTCCCAGAATCCAGAGCTGCCAGATTTACGTCTTTGCAGTATGGCTGCAATATTGAGAATAGATAAAGTAATATATGATTAAGAAGGTATGAAAAGAAGCTTAAAATTTATCAAGTGTGCATACCTCTTTAACTACATACATGTCTGCTTATTCTTAAAAATTTTGCCAGGCTTACTGGTTTCTCGTCTCTGTAGTTACGAATGTAGGCAGAATTCCTAGCATTAAAGTTACTTACTACTTAAGTAGCTCCAATACTGTTCTCGAAATTTCACTCAGCCATGTTATTAATGACGCTTGAAGACCAGGGGATCTCCGTCAGTAATATGTATTGACGTTCATTATCATAATGGATATTAGTTCTGCGTCCAAAACTCTCAAAGTTTCAAGAATCTGTATTTGCAAGCTTCTTACTGGGACCACCTGTTTTATTAAGTGCCATTATATTTAAATAATTAATGAAACAAAATAGTAGGAAACTAATATGCGCCAGCGTAATAAATACATTAGTTTTGAAAACCCTTTCAAATGTTTAATTTCACTCAAATTGTCTTCAATTTTCAAAAGTTTTTGATTTTTCGTTTCTTTAACGACGTATTTTTTTTCTGGTGGAGTACCGTTATCATTGACTCATTATCAGACATATTTACTTCTAGGCGTTTTGTGAAATATGGTAATTAAAACAGTGGTATAACGAATGTTAGAACAAATGTTGTGTTTTGATTTTTGATTTTTTTTTTGACTTCGGCAAAAAGTTTTTCGACCAAATGAAACGTCGGAGCAACGAAAAAAAGCGAATTGATAATAGGTCAACTGATACAGTGGCAGACGTGACTTCGATGAAGTAAAAAAATACAAAACTAGAAAAGTTGAAAAGTTTTAGGTGAAATGAAATTCGGTCAAATATTTTTCGACCTTATGATAGGTAACCAAAATACTATGATGACAAGTGGCGAACCAGTTCCTAATGATAGACTTATTGTAATGATTATATTTAATTAATCTAAAATCTATTTGAATCTTTAAAATTAATTCGACTTGTTCTTCTCTTTGGAAAATATTGAATGCATAAAAGAAAATAAAAGGAACCACCATCATGACAATATTGAGTTTAACTACTTCCTTAAAATCCGACGATATTGAGAATTTTACAACATTCCCAAAGTACCAGTGAGTGACCCAATGGTTGACAAGATGTGGTGGATGCACGATGCGGTCTGATACAATTGTACTCAATGGAAAACCTGTACACAAACAGCATGTACTGTAAATATCGGAAAACTAGGAGCACGTTTTGTAAACTTCTGTCCAATAAATTGTCGGTGATAGGGTTTACGGTGATCTGTGTCTTCATGTTTAATCTAATACCATTAAACAAGCAAGCATCGGAAACGGCTCCAATGATTTTCATGAAATTTAGTATGCAGGGCGTTGCGGGGGCGATAAATAGGGTTCATTTAAAAAAAATACACAAAAAATAAGAAAATCACCCAGATACTTTCAATTAACAACCGTACAAGTACTTAATAGAATACGTACTGAGGATAGCAACGAGACAACTGCCGTTCAAATGAGGTGAGATGAGATGCAGGCTTGGTCCCTATAATAAAAAAAAAACATAGCTACTTGTACGTAATTCTTTTTGAATAAAGGTGTTGTCTTTAATGGTAGTTTCTTTTTATAAAACTGTTTCACAAAATGTTTACATAGTTTAATGGGCTGGATATTTTAAGGCAGTTACAAACTGGCTATCCTGATACGAGTAACTATAAAATCAATAAAATACTATACAAACTAAAAAAATAATTTATTTATTTATTGATTTTTAAGAAAGCTTACAGATAAAAATCTTAAGTTACAATAGGTACTAGCTTTTGTCATTTATACGTTTTTCCATAAATAATCTATGTTTGTGTTTATGAACGGCGTACCAGGCGGAATTCAGATTTTGAAGATGTGTTCTAAGAGGTTAATATCATTATCTCCAGCGCGCTCTTCGGCGGTTCTTGCGGTCCATACAAATGTGTTTGCAACATTTACATGAATAACAAAAAAAAAACCTATAACATATAAACTAAAAGACTAATATATTAGGGCATATAAAATTCCTCCACATCGCCGCCAGCAGGAAATGTGGCCAAGTAAAAATTTGGTCAAGTTATTAATTTTTTTAGGTGGATTAGGACACTAACCGGTCGGTTCTAGATGTCTTGGGAGACCACAGCATGCACAATTTAACATAAGTACCTACTTAGTTATCAAAATAACTTAAGATAAAGATTTCGACAATTGAAAACTGAGTAGTTACCTACTCAGTTTGATAACTAAGTACTTATGTTAAATTGTGCATGCTGTGGTCTCCTATAATTGAAAGAGTACACCTACGAAATACTTTGGCTATTAACAATATGTTCTAATGTTTAGTGTATATCTTTTGTTGGAGATCCTAATATAAATAAATAAATTAAAATTCAAAACTCATGAACTAGAGTTACATCAAATACAGTAATTATAACATTGTTAAAACACTAAAATTACTTTTAATGCTGTTCGTGTTACAAAAATGCAAACTGTAGCAACACAATTGTGTAGTTAGCTAGAAGAATCATCAGGCTCAATTGTAACGCGGCGTCGACATAGAACAGGCCACACACACGTATCTTGCTAAACGATGCTCGGTACAAGCGCAGTACGTTCTTGCAGAGTTTTTTTTCTTCATCTGTCAATCCATTTATAAATATTTGTCAATATATTTATATCATCATTATTATTCAAGTCTTTTGCTGAATTGGAATACATAGTGTCACTATATTAATTTGATAAATTACCTGAACAATTATTCGTCTTCAAAATGAGTGCGCATGAATCTTGAACACTTTGAACGGTTAAGTAGAAATTCTCACATCGCTTGCTCAGTATCGTCTGCCATATCAAGTTCTTTATCACCCATATCAATAAGGGAAGTGATATTAGAGTTGCATATCCCTATAAAAAACTCAACTTTCTTTTAACAAATTCATCACTGTCTTATGAATCAAAGAGCAATGTCGATATAACACTAGATGAAGCATCGTTAAAATCAAAGTAACCGACTGCAGATGATGAAAGTTTTGAACAGTTTTCAACACTAGTGGCAAGTATACAGAACCATCATCGGCTTCTAGTCAATTCGAATGCAGCTTAATATCAGCGTTTTACAGTGTAGTGTAAAACAAAAAAAATAAAAAGTTTTTCAACATAACTTAGAAATGCTTACAACTATAGAAAAATATTATATTACAAAAGGTCTTAGAATTTTGATATAAAGAAAGTCGTAGAATAATATTTAGAGTAAATCTAATAAATATAAAAATAAGGTTCCTATACACCCTTAAAATAAATAAAACATGTCGGTTTTGCTAAAAAAATGCTCCTGTACAAACAACTAAGATTGTAATGATAATGTGTACTAGATCAACTAAGATTTTTGTGGTGTAAGTCACAATCATATTTGTATTTTACGATGTAAGAGAAACATTTTAAAAAAATGGGTGTTGGTGATGGTTGTAGTTCTTACTAAAGATTTTGAACTGACTTCAATAAAAGGAGGAGGTTCTCAATGTACCTACTTTTTACGTTTGACCACGCATTCCTTCCCATATTAATTTTATAAAAATATTCCGCCTCTAAGGGTGCAACATTAAGCATAACCTAATTTTTTGGTGTTACCGTTTCTTGTTTAGTTTGGTTATAGCACTAAAAAGCGAAAAAAATGTTTTAAAAAAAGCCTTCAAAAACGGAAGTCGGTGTCAACACAAAACTACAGACAGAACAAAAGCCGACTTGCGAAGTTATAGATATTTTTATAATTTTTTGTAGGTGGCTGTCTGTTTTTACCCCGACTGTAAAGAAAGGGTTATGTTTTTCAAATCAAAGAAGGGAACTGGATCCCAAAAAGGCCAGCCATAGGATGAAAATTGTCTCCAACACACCGATAAGCCGGTTTTCAGTTTGCTCGCGATCACTTAGATTGCGGATTGGAACAATGGAGCTGAGTGGTATTTTTGGATGAAAACAGCATGTGTGCCTGAATGGTAGCGACCGTCGACGGAGCGTCTATAAGAGACCAGGAGCGCGATTCGGCCTAAAGACGTAAACGCCAAATTTGATAGATCACGGGAGATACAACCAAATCTTTAATTTTATTTACCTATTATGACCTTTGCTATAACAAGAAATTTAATATTGTTCATTTACGGCAGAATTTACAATAAAAATGTGTTTAGCGATCCAAAAATTGTGGGTTGTATGTATTCACAATTATTTTTGTCAAGTTTCGGGATTTTAAGTAGACCAATCGAAAGAGGACAAAAAAACTAAGTATTATTAACTGCATTATTAACTTATTTTGGCCAAAATGGTGGTTATGCCCTTTGAGCCTACGTTTTACAAAATAAATAACTAATTGAATGAGATTATAAATAAAAAAATGTTGAAAAATTATAAAGTTGAATCGAAGTCACATCAACATCAATCACTTACCATAGTATCAACAAGTGCTAAATTTTTCATAGTTTCGATTGTCACGTGAATGTAAACCAGAGATTGAATAAATGCTATTGTAATGTGATAGAGTATCTGAAACGAAGTGTTTTATAAGTTACACATTTTTATAACATAATTTACAACCCTGACTGGTTCTAAAGTGCGTAGTATTCTATTATTGACCAGTGTATTTTTTTTTAACATGTTTAGTTTACATGAAGAACAGTCATTGCTCTGCATAACTTGACTCTTCTGAGGACGAAGAAAAGTGGTCAGGTCATGTAGCCCACCAACAAAATTAAAAACAATACCGGCAAAGATAACTTACAAATTGTTGAAAACAATCCTTCTGAATATCATAACACTCTAATATATTAACAAAAGTTTGAAACATGTTTTCACAATAAGTTTGTACTTTGTACGTTTCTTCAACATTTTGAGAATGTATGACTTTACTATTCCATAGAGCCACTTCATTTTCCAATAACTTAATAACTCGCGTAGCATAGATGACATTAGAATTCATAAAAACCAAAAGATATATACAGTATATTAAATACAAAGGTTGACCTAGATTTATGAAATATAATGTGAAAAGAAAGATAAAACCAAACTGGAACACTATCACTACGATCCAATTCCAAATGACAAAACGCCTAGAGTTCGTTTCAATGTTTAGAAATTCGTGCACTTTTTGAAAAGTGAGGACAAACTTGAGATTTTTTTTGGAATGAATTATCTCGAATACGCAGTTTGTAATGAAACCGGTGCAATAGAAGAAGCAGTCGAAATAAGATGTGATATCTACGAAAGACGAACATTCCGGGCAATTTAAATTAAAAATTAAAAAATAGGAGCGGTATACAAATGAAATTATGAATAGTAGTGTTCCAATCATTGAAACGAAGTTTGAAAATAAGGTATTTGTAGATATTAAACCATTTCTAATTCGATATTTAGGACAAAACATCAAACGTTGCATCAGATTTAAGGGCAGAAATATTGACTGGACATCTTCGTTCACCAAATTGTCCAAAACATAATTCACAGGATAGTTCGACCCAACACTAAGAAATGTATTCATTTTTAAAAGTAATATTTTAGTACAGTAGCTATCGAAAACACGAGTGATACAATAATTGTTAGGGTTAATGCATGGAAATGCACGCCGGACCACCCACCAACCACTTGTACGACATCAATAAACATGACCAAAGTGTGTGAATTAATTATTTGGAGTTCTTTTAATGAATGTACACAGAAAGCGCTCAAATAATATTTAAATAAAAAATATTATACGTCTCTCCAAGAACGTAATACAGGTAAATCGATCGCTTAGTAAGGCGATAGCGTGTGGTCTGTTCAACGTAGAAGTTACGCTACCAATACCCCCCAACCCATTACCCCATCGTTATTGCTCGGTTATCAAGTAATAGTTCTGCTGCAATTTGCCTTTTCACAATAGTTTTTTAATAATATTGAAGAAGGAAGTGGGTTCCCAGAAACTTAGAAAGTATTTCATTTATTAATTCACAACTTGTTTGGTTACTATGTATAGATTTAAAGGAATTTATTACCACACGATAATAATTTGATATCTACTTTTGTAAAACGAATACTATGAAATAGTATATTACATTGTTTTTTAGTACATTAAGTACATACACTCCATTTAATAACTTTAAGTACTTGGTAATCTAATGGTCTAAGATCCCAGAGCCACCAGACTTGAGTTGCAGCATGGCTGCAATTTAGAGAATAGACAAAATTATATGTGATTAAGAAGGTACCTATGGGTAGAAACTTCAAATCTATCAAATGTGCAAAGTCTTTATATACATTTTGTCTTTACTTATCCGTAAAATTTAAGCCACGCTTAAATAGCTTCATTGGCGATCTCTGGGGGAGGCCTACGTTTAGCAGTGGTATGCATTTTTTTTTATTGAGATCTGAATAAATCCCTGCATTACTTACTTTAATTTACAAACGCTATAGCAACAGATATGGACAGAATATATAAACCTAAAAATAATAATTTATTGCTTTTTTTGGGTTGGTGGCTATATAATAGCCGTACGTAGCGATTGGTCATGGTTAACCTACTCTCTATTACATATCTATTAAGTCCGAGCTCGAGTAATACCGAGATCTTCTGCGTCTCAAAAAGCACGTAAAACCTTTGGTCCCGGCTGACATTCGTAGATTTTTGACAGTTGTTATAGGTGGTCAAAAGCCAAAAAGTCTGTTAACCATTCTTACCAAAGGGTTTTGTGTTACCCAGTCACTGGGTTGTGGAGGTCGGACAGGCAGACACTCCATGTAAAACACTGGTATTCAACTGCTTTCCGTTAGTTTGGACAACCTGCCAGACAATAGTTGGAAAAAGCTAGCCTAGTCAGATGATGATTCATAAAAAAATTAAAAGCAATCAACAAGATTATTTCAGCTTTTACCATTATTAAAAAGATGGCTACACAATTTTGCTGTGTGATCGGTAATGAAACATTGTTTTTTACATAACTCAATCATCTTCAACAATATTCCATTTAAATTTTCAACACTATGATTGAAAATAATCAAGTTATTCAAATGACCGCCACGAATCAAGTAGAAGAGTCACAAAGCAATCAAATAGAAAATGAAGTCCACAAAATATTCTATCCTCTAAACCTTATACTAATATTCTTGTTCTGTCCAAAATTCATCGATAAAAACAATTGTAAAACTCCAATTGGAACAAAGAATATTATACTATCATTTGTTAACGTAATTTTCACTGTTTTTGCGTGTGCATATCATATATTTCTTGTTACTGTTGACCAAAATGGTGGCTTGATGATGAACACATTAGGATTAACTTTCAACGTTTTTGTATGTATCGGGCGCATAGTGATGTTCATTATTGACGTCGCAAACCGCAATAACAACGTTTTGCTCATTATAAAGCGCCAAAAAAATTCATAAGAACATTGTTTTTACTAAGAGTGTCAGGAGTTTCATTATTTAAAATAGGATCTCGGTTTTGATTACTTTCTTCTTTGGTATCTGAATATTAGCATATTATTATGTATCGTACAATTATATG
This sequence comes from Charanyca ferruginea, assembly GCA_947361185.1. Classification (NCBI taxonomy): domain Eukaryota; kingdom Metazoa; phylum Arthropoda; class Insecta; order Lepidoptera; family Noctuidae; genus Charanyca; species Charanyca ferruginea. Next base: position 6,979,233 of record OX376060.1, read on the forward strand.
GATCTAATAGATTTTATTTGTGACTTAATGTATATATCGTTTGATGTTAATACAATTTATGCTACTCGTGTTTTGTCGTTGTTAACTAAGTATTTGGATGAATGGATCAAACATATTGGGATTCTTAATATGAGGAAGAGACTGTGAAACTTTCACAATTTATTTTTAGATTTAAAGACTGTTCTTCGCTACAAAACACTTTATTAACCAATACACACTTAGATACAATATTTCAAATGACCAACTGGCTTCGTAGCTCAACAGTGACTGCCGCCGTTACTATTGGAACATAAAAAGTAAAGTCGGGTACCTACCTAGCTGTATTTAGCTGACTAATCTTTTTATAATAATGTCGGAAGTCAAAATTGAGCTACTAACATTTTAAATTAGTAATAATAAAAATCGAAACACTTTCTAAAGACATAAGTTAAAATCAACATTTTTTTGTGGTAAATTATACAGTAGTTCATATTTTTAGATAGACCAACTTCCGTAATAATTGTCAAATTTTAGTAGAATTCACAACTGAATTTTAATTATTAATGCAGAATATCTAAAGAATTCGCGAAAACTGTTTTAAATTAAAACATGAATTTTCATCAAGCTAACAATTCGTCCATCCTGATAAGCTTCGCGACCCCGCGAAACAAGAAAAATAATCATTAAAGTGACGTGTAATTATAAAACAATAATCACAAAATATTTAAGTACAGGATTGCAACTATTACTAATACTATACCTACCTATATTCGAAATTACACAAACATTGAAAATACATTTCAGAATATATTTCAATTATTATGCACTTTGCACTTCGTGAGTAGTTTACACAGCAGTCATAGCAGTATGTGCACGTTGCACTTAAAAGTAATGTTCGCTCATAGCGGCTTATTATTATTTTGTGCACCTTGCACTTCAAAAGTAATGTTCGCTCATAGCGGCTTGTTATTATCTTGTGCACCTTGCACTTCAAAAGTCATGTTCGCTCATAGCTGCTTAACACTAATACGTGCACATCGCACACTCTCACTCACGCACATAGCAGTGAATGTTTACAATTTGTGTACTTCGTACTTTTTAATTTATTAAGAAAAGTAGGTAAACACAACGTAGTTGCTCAATCATTCTACGTAGGTTGTCTCACTATATTCTATTTTTTACTTAAAAGTACGATGCGTCGTTCATGACAAGACACTTTATTATTATATAATTTCTTAATTACTACACACAATAAATACAATCAGGTACATACACACGGCAAAGGAAATAAGTAACCAGTCACGCACACTACAAAACTATATTGCTGCTGTACGTACTACTCGCAATGACAGCTACGCACACATCGCATTCGTAGAGTGAGTGCGCTATCGTCTTCTAAATGATAGTATAACATAATTTCGCATCAAATTCTGAAGCGTTCGTAGCCCGACGAATAAGTCATAATACTGCTAGTTACTACTGTGTGAGTTCGAATCTCTGAAATTATGATACTTTTTGCGATACAAAATTTTACGCAAAAGCAATTCCTTTTGTTAAGAAATGGTTTTATTTATTTAAAATACTTAGCTTAAATAAATAAAACCATTTTTAATAAAATATCTTTATTTAAAAATAAAAGAACATCACAAGTTAACATGCATTTAATGTAAATGCAACAGTATTTATTTTATTTAGAACATACCATCACATCTTATTATATAATTATGTATTAAACAATGGGCGGAGTGAATAAACATGTCACATAGATAAAAAATATAATCTGATCCAGTAACAATAACATCACTCACACTCCAGTACCGCCGACTTATTTTATTATGGCTAAATTAGCTGTGAAAGCATTGAGAATGATAGTATTGAGTATTTATTAACATAAGAATTAAATATAAATGTAAAAATAAAAACATATATAAATAATTATACAATATTGTAATTCACCGGTATCGAGAACAGTATTACCAACACAGCTTTTAGGACAATAATAGATTACAATACGAATGTCTGTTTAAAGATAGTTTTAGATGTTAATAAGTCGGCGGTGATTTTCGATATCACACTTTCTCAAGATAATCCGTAATTAATAATAATAGGGGATATTTTATATACTTATTAAAAAATAATGATATTTAAAAATATTGAACTCAGTTTATCGTTCTCCTTTTTTTCTCCATAGTATTTTTCGTGTCTGATATGAAACATTATTCATAGTAAATATGATGACATTGTTTTGCCAATTCAAGTGCCGACATTCCTTCGCAAAGCGAACGCGTTGTTGACGGTGCACAGTAGATAATAAAATTTCGGCGGCGGTTTGCAACATGTCAAACCGATCGCCCGCAGGTGGTTCCGTATAGTTTGCATAGTGACGTTGTGCGCTGCTGTAATGTTATGCTGGTCTTAGCAAATGGATCTGATGTATGGGGGGCAACAATCTCACGGTGCCGAGGCGAAGCATTTGTGTAAGCCAATGGTGTTGGTCCAGACAGGCGACGTCGATGGTTTATTTCGCCTGTCTCAGCGTCACGATGCACAGTCGAACACACACATCCACCATTGAACGGTTTTTTTCTACAACAAAAGTGAAAATAAAATTAGAACTAAATACACCGTCCAAATTATAAATTAAGAAATAAAAATTACACAATATGAAAACAATGCAGAGAATATATTTTTATTATATAAACACAATTTATATACTTATAAATATATAATATGGTTTATTCAAAAACATACTAATAAATTTATATAATATAATTATGACACTTATTATTTACTATATTAGTTTACACATACACACAATCTCATTATTCATTTATTGTGTAATAAGTTTTAACCAATATTTTCATACATTATTTAGAATCCTTTTTTTAATTATTTTCAATGCATGCAATTTTATTTTTTAAATATATTAGGAAATATAATAATAAATATAAAATCATTTGAGAAAATATATTTTATTATTATCTCTTATTCATTTACAAACATATTCTCTTTTTTCTCTCTTTCTCTCTCTCTTTAAAATATTTCACTACAAAACACTGATAAAAAGAAAACTACTGTTATAATACTGTGTAATACGATAATGATATTTTTATATTAAATATCGATGTAGGGAATGTTTATGCAGTTAAAAAATAAATACTCTGGTGTTATTTTCATAATATATAACATATATATTATATATAACATTGTTATTAATAATAATTTTACTCACTGAAATCATTTGGCGTCTTTCGATATCACTAACAGAAATGTTTTGCATCTGCAAAACAATAATCTGAGCTTTTAGAATATAGTTAAATGATGCATGGTCCAATTAAGCAATTTATAACAATCATAAAATTCAAAGTATATGTAATAAAGAAGGAGTTTATGTGTAGTTGCTAACGCAGACTGATTTATACATAAGTTCACAATTGAAGGCAGGAATATATTTTAAAAGCGGGTAGTCGGCTTCTAAACTAGCAAATAATTATAAGTAGGCAAGAAACTTGTAGTAGATTCTCAAACTAGTCAGATTATGGTTTTATTCAGTTAGTATATTAACTCTAAATTACAAAATCTCAAAAACAATATTTTAGTAAACTCTTGGTTCGAACTCAAACCATTTGTTACTACAGGTTGATTGCTTACCAGTTGCGCCACGAGAGCAACTGACTTATAGCGCGAAATCATGATATACTATCATTTAGTAGACGTTAGCGCTACGAGTTACATGTTTGCGTGGCTGTCATTGTGAGCAGTACGTACAGTAGCGATATAGTTTTATTGTGTGCGTGACTGGTTACTTATCTCCTTTGGCGACCGTACAATAACATATTATAAATTATGACGTCATAGCATTATATTACTCATCAGTACTCTCGCTAGTAGACAAACCGCTATCTTTGTTTTTAAAACATAGCCAAGGATGTATTTTGTCGATAGAGAATATAGCCTTATACTTCGACGCCCCTTTTTTAGTAATAGGTGTATCTATAACCTCGTACCTATCGTAATCCAAAACTTTAGTTATTCTGTACGGCCCTGTGAAATGTAGTCAAGGTGATTGAGGGAAACAAGTGTTCATTACGGAGTTAGGTTTATTAATAATCTTAAAGCATACACATCAAATTACTTAGTTCTATAATATAAATTAAGCTTAGCTAGCGAAACGTGACGTGTTATTGCACCGGCAACAGTCATAATAGGGATCCGCAAGGCATGTCCTTACACCTCCCCCGAAAAGTACCGACTACCACCTTACCCCGTTAGGGAAAAAAAAAAAAAAACAATAATAAGTCACGGTATAAATCTATTCTTTTTTTTTACAATATTAAGTAATTATCATTTACGACATATTTAAATATATTTATTATAACAAAACGTATACAATGTAATTATTATATAATTATTATTCCTTAAAACAGTTATGAATGAAATAATTTGGTAAGATTTTTGTGAATAACATATTCTTTACCATCTTTGATTATTGTTACATTTGGTGGATTATCCACTATTACCTTGTATGGACCACTATAGATGCTATCAAACTTAGTACCGGTTTGATTTTTTAACAAAATTAAATCACCTGGTTTGTATTTAATACAATGCACATTTTGGTCATATACACTCTTTCTTACTGTTTTACTTTTTGTTAAATTTTCTTTAGCATCTGCATGAGCTTTTTGAAGTCTATATTTTAATTCTTTAGGATGGTTCACCCTTGTTTGGTCGAACAACGTTTGATACAATATTACTAAATCGAACAACGTTTAAGAAAATCATCACTTAGTATAATATCGTTTGAAAGAATTTTCAGTTCGTCGAATATTTATTTGCTATAATAACATTTGTGCTAATGATCAAAAGGTATAATGTTCATTTGATGTAATGTTCAGATGGTATAACATGTATTTTATCGAATATTCAATTGGTGTAAAGTAATGCAGAAAAAAAGGTTCACCCTTGTCGTTTATCGTGCAAGCAAGCATGCAGCGTGCAAGCAGGCATGCAGCATGCAAGCAAGCAAGCATCATGCAAGCAAGCATGCATCATGCAAGCGAGCATGCAACATGCAAGCGAACATGCAACATGCAGCAGGCATGGTTTCTGTCACGGCTACGGCGTTGCGGGGCTCCGGCGGTACCACGCGAGCTTATCGTCGCAGATGGTATTCAATTCACGCTCACCACCGCAGCTTCGGCTTACTGGCCGGCCAAGCCAGCCAGCCTCAGCCGCGGCGGCGGGCGTTAAAACCACCTGCTCCTCAGCTCGCTGGCCGCCTCGCCCCTCCGCGCCTACGCGAATTTAAATTACACTCTAGGGGTAGGGCAGACAAGACTACGTGGAGTCGGTTTCGCAGCAATTCGTTTCTGTCATTAACTTTTGTAGCACAACATATTGACTTTTTAAGATTATTTTTGTTACTGTCTTTCTTTTTATACCTTAAAAACCATTCGTTAAAAAGTAATTCTACTGTTTGATAAGTTTGTTAAACAAAAAAAGTGATTAAAAATTCTTTGAATTGTGTTTCTGTGAAATATGTTTCATTCAAGTAAATAGTCTTTGACACAATAATAGTCGAAATAAAAATACGATCTTTCGACTAAATCATTATTAGTCTAGTGAAACATTAGTTTAAATAAAATTTGTTCAAATGAAATTAGTTCAAATAAATAATTATGCTAAATAAAAATTTACCAATGAATTATTCGGTCAAATGAATAATTCTACGTAATGACTTTATTGCAACTAAAATTCGCCGAAGAGATTTTCGACGAAACATTGTTCGACCAAACAAGGGTGAACCCTTTAGGATAACTGTCGAAATTATATACTGGATCAATACCTAATTTTAAATTGCTTGGCAAATTACAGAGCTTTCCGAATACTAATTCGTATGGAGTGTATTTTGCCTCGGTATGTACCGTGGTATTGAACGAAAAACACCAAAAGGGGACCCAATCGCTCCAATTGTCTCGATTATTACTACACTGAATTCTGAGATAAGCCCCCAAATGTTTGTGGGAATTTTCAATTGAACCTAATGTTTCATGGTCATATGGAGTCGAATTTAATTTTTGAATACCTAATAATTCGCATGTCTCTTTTAAAACAGACGACATAAATTCAGTTCCGTTATCGGTTAATATTTCTCGTGGGATACTATAGTGTTTCGGTTCAACTCGAAAACTATACTTACTTTTCATAAGCATAAAATCATTCATCGCACGTTATGTAGAATGTGTTTGTCTACTTACGTTTTTTTATGCTGTTCCTGTCGTCATCCTATGTAATTTATTCCTGTATAATTGGATCAAATTAATATTTACAAACCTGAAAAATAAATAATGTTTTGCTTTGACATGTCTGTCAGTGACAGTCGTCAAATTGACGACCGCCAACATTTTCTTCTAAAATAAGTTTTCGGCTACTAACGTAAAACCTCAATGTTGTATATCTTGTAAGCTTGTTTGTCTGTGTTAGATAGTAAACGGCTGAACACCCGCTGTATTATCGTGTGTTTCTTTAGATGTTATTCGCACTAATATTATATTAAAAAAAGTATTATAATTATTGGCAAGCGACAATTATTAAGTCTGGCCGGTATTATAATACCTTGCTATAGAAAAGCAATTTGACCGTTCTAGAAAGATGATTCATAATTGGATTTTTTACGAATTTCGGAACAACGGTCAGAAAACAAAACCTGTCAAAGAGGCAGTCTGGATTTCGGAGCCGTTTGGTAAACACGCGGATTGCTCATACGCATACGTTGCTGGAGTCTGGATTTCGGAGCCGTTTGGTAAACACGCGGATTGCTCATACGCATACGTTGCTGTAGTCTGGATTTCGGAGCCGTTTGGTAAACACGCGGATTGCTCATACGCATACGTTGCTGGAGTCTAGTTCTTGGAGCCGTTTGTTGAACACGCTGATTGTTCATACGCTTACGTTGCTGGAGTCTAGTTCTTGGAGCCGTTTGTTGAACACGCTGATTGTTCATACGCTTACGTTGCTGGAGTCTACTTACTGAAGTCTACCAGTCTGCAACCGAGAGTCGGTTTACTAGGATAAGTCGAGCTGTCGCGTGCCTGTGCTTCCAGGGCGGGTCCTCTTACTGAGAGACCGCCTGGGTGATCTCCGTCACCGAGCTGATCGCGTCAGTCTTCTCTTCGGCCGATCCTATACGCCGGCCAGGCTGTGGATCATAATCCTCCTGGATACTGCCTAACCTTAGTGCGTTTAGGTCAGTGCTAACTTTTATACTTACAATTGTTTTTGATACTCATCACATTTTATCTTTCGTGTGAGAGCTTAAATTCAATACGTACAATTCTGCATAGCCTTTTTTTTCTCTTAAACTATCAGAACTGTTACATTTGGCGCCCAATCGTGAAATCAAAGCTAGCTCTCTCATTCTCTTCAAAATTCTAATCTTACTAGTCTATTAGTACTCTTTATTTCGATATCTTAATTTGGCTTAGATTCTTATGTATGTAAAATACTCTTCAAAATTCTAATCTTACTAGTCTATTAGTACTCTTTATTTCGACATTTTAATTTGGCTTAGATTCTTATGTGTGTAAAATATTCTTCAAAATTCTAATCTTACTAGTCTATTAGTACTCTTTATTTCGACATTTTAATTTGGCTTAGATTCTTTTGTGTGTGTGTAAAATACTAATATTTTCTCCTCAGCCCGCTTCGTCGTACTGAACATACTTACATACTGTACAAAAACTTACACTACATCCCCACACACAATCCTCTTGCTTCTGGCAATTGGCACCCATTCTGCGCTTGTGAGTTTTAAATCACTCGTTGGTTACTTACAAGTTGGGGTTTGGTTTTACTGTACGCGGCTATTAGGAGAGTACCCTATAGTCGTTCTCACCTATACTTTTACTCTATACTTTACCACATTACGCTGCACCCCACACACGTGCACACCACAGCGCTTACCCTATGGTAACCGCACTCATTCTTCGCTTGGGTGTGTTTTTAAAACCACGTAGTGGTCACTACTGAGTTGGGGACTGAGACACTTTACGACAGCTCAGAACAATATTCTGTTGTTGTTTGAACATACCTACACGATGATAAACTATACAGATGCTAACAACAATAAATAAAATAACAAATACTGTCTTTCATTTACTTTACTTTAAAAATGTTTTATTTTATTGAATAGGCTCAATGTCGTGGCTCGATTTTAAAATATTTTATTTCACTCTCGGCTTAAACCTTCTCGGTGAGGTGTATTACGTTTAATCCTACCGGAGGTCGGTCACTTTTAATTACTCGTTTTACTCTTACGCGCGTATTACTCTTTGAACCTCTAGGTGAGGTGTATTACTTGCTTGACTCTCTTGGGGAGGCTAGTCACGCTTGACCCTCTCTTGAAGAGGCTAGTCAAGTTTGGCCCTCTTTTGAAGAGGCTAGTCATGCTTGGCCCTCTCCCGTAGAGGCTAGTCATGCTTGACCCTCTCTCGAAAGGGCTTAGTCATTCATGTACCCTCCCAGAGGGTTGTCGCTCTCTTATCCTCTTGAATCTTATTTACTCTCATTTACCTCTCAGAGGGTTGTTACTCCCTTATCCTCTTGAACCTTATTAACTCTCATTTACCTCGTAGAGGGTTGTTACTCTCTTCCTCTTGAATCTTATCTACCCTCGCCTGACCTCTTAAGGCTAGTTACTCTGACCCTCTCAAGGCTAGTCACTTTGACCCTCCTGAGGCCACTCTGACCCTTTAGAGGCTAGTCACTCTAACCTTTTTGAGGCTGGTCGCCTTTGAACTTTCGGAGGTTAGTTACTCTGAGCCTCTCGGAGTTTTTTTTCACTCTTTATAACTCTGTCCCTCTCTCAGCTTTTGCTTCTTATTTATTAAATCTTATTTTTCCACTTTTTATAACTTAGTTACTTTCTCAGTTTTTGCTTCTTGCTTCTTAAATATTATTTTTCCTCCTCACTTATATTTTTCAAGTGTCACTTCATGACACTCTCTGGAATTCTATGACTATTTTTATTTTCTTTTCTTTTGACTTTTATATTGTCATATATTACCTTTTTTTATAAATGGTTTTATTCATTACTCATGTCTATCGCTTCCTTCTTCTTACTATAGAGTTTTTAATCTTGACCTAATAAAACTTCTATAGATATTTATTTTCTTCATTCATCGGTTCTGAAACCAATAAGATTATTTTAATCTCCTTTTTTAAAGAACTTAAGAAGTACTGTTAGGTACAACGTTACCTAACCTTCTTATTTACTAACTCTTTGTTAGTTTTTGACTAATTAGCACCATCAACGTCTGCATGTTGATGGATTTCTGACTAATTAGCCACCGTCAACTATTGAGGTTGATGGATCTTCTATTATATCTATGGCTGTACTCTTAAAGCCATAGGTGTATCTTTACGAGCGGCTAATAACTCGCCTTAAATAAGCCTGTATTAATATTATTTAAGGGCTATCCCCTTGATCTTTTTCCCCTTATCTATGGCTTCACTCTGAAAGTCATAGGTATCTTCACGAGCGGTTAATAACTCGTCTTCTATAAGCCCTTATTATAATCGATCAAGGCCTAGCCCTTGATATAAATCTTTATCTTAATAATGGGTTTTAAACGCGAGCGGATTACAACTCCAAAAATAAGCCCTATTGTTAATGAATCTTTAGGTTTGCGTGATGATCATTGAATGTGAATCTCATTTGACCTTAATTTCGTAAGATGTCGGTGTGTTTGAATGAGGTATGAAAGTTTGTGAATGCTGAAATATCTAACCTTCTCAAAATTTTTGTTCTAGGCCAAAAAAAAATCTCGGGTCGTTGGGGATAATATAGTGTTTCGGTTCAACTCGAAAAACTATATTTACTTTTCATAGGCATGAAATCATTCATCGCACTGTTATACCTTATCCATGCTAGCAGAATGGCTGACCAGCACTTCAATCTTGACGATCAGCATTTAAGCAACTTAGACGTTTCTATCACTGGCTGGCAGCCTCAGTTCGGTTTGAATCTCGGTACGGGTCGGAAGTCTCATAATAATTAAGTCTACTATATCCTATTTCTAATACTAATTCTGTATTAATCAATAATACAAATAAACTCTGTTTCCAGCCGTAAAAATAGTTTTTTTTAAAAAGCTAATTCCGAACTCTCGTATAATATTTGGTGGCAGCGGTGGGATACGAAAATCCCCTACCCGAATACGTCTCCAGAAGTGCTAATCATAAAAGTCAAAAGTTATAAAAGTTATAAAAGTGCCAAAAGTGCAAAAAGTGCATATTGTGAATGTGAATGAAAGTGCTTGCTCCTGTCTCGTAGTTGCAAACCGAGACCAGCTACTCCAGTGCACCTGCTGTTCCACTACATCCACATCCATCGCTGATAAAGCGGTCACAATGACGCTGAGCATCCTGATAATCACGGCGTTCCTGTGAGTAAATACTACTATAAACGAATACCAGAATTAACTCAGAGCCGCATTCCATTCCCACTTATCGTTATCCTGTACATACATTGTAATATTGTTTAGACTACGCGCTCCGGACGCGAGAACAATAAGTGATTGTCGCCGTTTCTTATCTAAACCTGTGTTGTAGTACTAGTTTAATTTCGGTATAGTTTTATTTTAACTATATATTAATCATTGTTGTAAAAGTTCATCATGACTTCCAAGGCAGATACTAAGGTCGAAATCGAAGAAAAAATAGAACTCGGTGTTCTATTTAAATTCATCAAACCATTCGACGGCTCTAGGGATAAATTAAATCCCTTTATCACTCATTGTCAAAATGCTTACAATCTAGCTTCCAAAAGTCAAAAACCTACTCTTTTTCATTATATTCAAAGTCAATTAACTGATAGAGCTGAAACTACATGTAGCGTCAAAGAGTTCGAATCCTTTGAACAATTTATCGATTTCCTTAAGCAACAGTTTGGTGAAAGGAAACATTACGCTCACCTGCTCACTGAACTCCAAGACTGTAAGCAGGGCTTCTCTGAAACAGTTGACCAATTTTCATTAAGAATTGAAACATACTTAGCGAAATTACTTACTGAAATAAATATTTCAATCCCGACGAAAAAGAAAATGGAACTTACAGGACGTGTTGCTGCAATGCAAGACCTTGCCCTTCATACCTTTATTATAGGATTACAGCCGCGAATATCACAAGTCGTCAGATGTCGCAATCCAGATTCGTTAAATTCTGCCATAAGCTTTGCAGTCGAAGAACAAAAAATTATTTCCAGCATCAATAGGAAATCCACACCTAATACTTATGATAGGTCCAAGAATTTGAACTATCGTCGCGAATCCCAAACGAGTCCGCGAAACTATCGCTTCGATCACCCTAACGCAGTACATACCAACGATATGGTATGCCGATACTGCAAAAACATCGGTCATACCATTGAAAATTGTCGCAAAAGGCAATACAACAACAATAGAAACCAATATAACGCTTCTACTTCATATGGACGTCAACCATACCCTACACAAACACCTACAACTAATCCAGCCCGGAAGGTTTTTGCCATAAACCAGGATAAGGAAGGAGTCGATGAAGTCGATCATAACGATTTAAACGAGTAAAATTTCCCGATCGGCGTCGCCCGGGAAATTATCCCTACTATATCAAAGCCGATGCCTCTGTCCCCACTGTTTCCCCTGAATCACGTAATAAAAATACTATATCTACTAAATCAAATACTATATCTACTAAATCAAATACTATATCTACTAAATCAAATACTATATCTACTAAATCAAATACTATATCTACTAAATCAAATACTAAATCTACTAAATCAAATACTATATCTACTAAATCAAATACTAAATCTACTAAATCAAATACTATATCTACTAAATCAAATACTAAATCTACTAAATCAAATACTATATCTACTAAATCAAATACTAATTCCACAAAATTACATGCTAAACCCTGTGAATTTCTAAAATCCAGTACAAAATCCATTGTTTCTAATTCAGCCGAGCCCAACTCGCGTACTCCAGCTCGAGATAACCCGCAAAACCTGAAACATAAAGAAAATATGAAAATACACACAATAAACAAAAACACAGAAAAAAGATACTTACCTCATGTAACGATTCAAACCTCCCTCGCAGACAAACCATTGTCCCTCTTAGTCGATACCGGCTCTAGCATAAGCCTGCTGAAACTAGAGTGCATGTCCAGAATCCCAGAGTTAAGCGTAACATAATAATCATTAAGGGAATCGACCCTGGAAACGAAACAACATCAACTCTAGGCAGTTTTGACATGAAAATATCTCTAAAATCCAAACCAAATGAACCCCATAAACACGAATTCCATGTTGTCAAAAACAATATCAGTCTTAGTTTCGACGGTATATTAGGCAATGACTTTCTCAAAAAATTTAACTGTCGAATTGACTATGAGCAAGAAGTTTTGCTTATGGGTAAAGATCGTATCAACTTAGAATTCGCTGAACCATTATATAATATTCCGCCTCGCTCCGAAACCGTTATTGAATGCACGGTTAACAATCCCAACATTAAAGAAGGGATAATACTAGATCAACGCATTTCTCCTGCATTACTAGTCGCAAATTGCATCGTAACTGTAAAACAAAATAATCGTATCAATATTACAGTTGTCAATATCTCTGAAGAGTCCGTCATACTTCAATCTAATCTTAATCTTACTATAGAACCTTTAGATAATGAAGCTTATCTGAATCCTCATGAAACACTGTCTCCTTCCACTGTCTCGATAAGAACTAACAAAGTCCTTAAGCAACTTAGAATCTCTCACCTTAACGACGAGGAATCAAGTGCCCTATTACAAGTCTGTACAGACTTTTCCGATATCTTCTATCTCCCAGATGACCAACTTTCTTATACTACAGCCGCTGAACATAACATTCAAGTCTTATAGATTCCCCGAATGCCACAAAAAGGAAGTCGAGGATCAAGTTAACAAAATGTTAGAACAAAAAATAGTGGTCCCTTCAAATTCACCCTGGTCCTCACCCATTTGGGTTGTCCCTAAAAAACAAGACGCTTCACGACAACGAAAATGGAGAATTGTCATCGACTACAGAAAACTAAATGACATCACTATTGGGGAAACTTACCCTATTCCCCAAATAACAGAAATTCTAGACCAACTAGGGAAAAGCCAATACTTCACCACGTTAGACCTGGCCTCAGGTTTTCATCAGATTCAAGTTTCTAAAGAAGAAGCCGCTAAAACCGCGTTTTCCGTACCCCAAGGTCACTTCCAATTCACAAGAATGCCGTTTGGGCTAAAAAACGCCCCTTCCACCTTTCAAAAACTAATGAACACATGTTTGTGTGGCCTACAAGGATCGCGCTGCTTCGTTTATTTAGATGACATAGTAGTATACTCTCCAGACCTATCTAGCCATATGCAAAACCTATCTGCTGTATTTGACAGACTCAGAGAATACAACCTAAAACTCCAACCTGACAAATGTGAATTTCTATGCAAAGAAGTCGCCTATCTTGGTCACCTTATCAATAAGGACGGCGTACAACCAAATCCTAATAAAGTAAAATGCGTAGTTGATTTCCCAATACCAAAATGCCCAAAGGATGTAAAATCTTTCCTTGGACTCGTATCCTATTACAGGCGTTTTATTCCCGACTTTTCAAAATTAGCAAAGCCATTAACTTCCCTCCTTAAAAAGGACACCCCATTCAACTGGAAAAACGAACAGCAACTTGCCTTCGAAAACCTTAAAGGAAAATTAATAACTTCACCAGTTCTGGCATATCCTGATTTCACAAAACCCTTCATCCTTACCTGTGACGCTTCTAACTTCGCCATCTCTGCTATTCTCTCTCAAGGTTCGATAGGAAAGGACCGTTCAATTGCATATGCATCTCGCACGCTTAATAAAGCTGAATGCAATTATAGTGTTACCGAAAAGGAATGCTTAGCCATTATTTTCGGAACCAAAGCATTTCGTCCCTATCTTTACGGGAATCAATTTACCATAGTCACAGACCATAAACCCTTACAATGGCTATTTAACTGCAAAGATCCTGGATCTAGGCTAGTTCGATGGCGACTCAAACTAGAAGAATTCGATTATAAAATCACACACAAAAAAGGCAAAACAAACACTAACGCCGATGCACTGTCCCGATTTCCAGTCAACCCTATTCAAGATGAACCTCCAATAACACCTGACTCTTTCCTACCAAATCTCGACAACGAACTTGCTAACCCCTTAGAAGACCCTCTACTAAACTTACCGCCACACATTCCATTCTCATTTGATAACGACGACTTACTAAACCCGGATATTAACACCGACTCTAATACAACGCCCAATCCTATACCTCAAGCCGAATCAACATCGCCCCCAGATCTCATAGATCTACAGGTAGACACACCTTATCTCGATATAAGCCCTGATAGCGCAAACCTTAACCTTGACTTCGATTCGTTACAAACTCCTTCGCCTAACACACAAACTCCAAATCCAAATAACGACACTTATCCTCAATTTTTAAAAACAATTTCAAATAAAGAAACTGTTAGCAATACTATAATCAGAGAACATAACGAAAACCTCCTAAAAACTACCTGTAAGACAATATTAATTCCGACTTCCATAGACCTAGACGAGTCAAATCCCTACGTGTCTGAAATACTATCAAACGCTGAAAATCAAGACGTAATTTTAAACTCTGAAAAAGAACTTCACCGTTTCCTGAAAACTAAACACGAAGATAAAACTGTTTACTTCATTTTCACTAAAGTCCATCACTTTGACGAATCATCCTATCCCGCTATCTATGATACCCTGAAACAAATAAGAAATGAAATCCTAAAATCCGAACAAATAACAGACATTGCTATTTCCGACTTTAAAAATCCGTTTGACCAACACTCCTATACGAAAATCTATAATATTCTAGCCTACATTTTCAATCACACTAAAATTGAAATCCACGTGTATTTAAATAAAACAATCTACCCTACCTTAAGTGAAAGACCTAAGATAATGCGTGAAAACCACGACATCCCTACAGCTGGACACTTAGGTTCGTCACGAATGTACACTAGAATCAGAGAGCAGTTTTACTGGAAAGGCATGAGAAGTGATATAGAAGAATACGTTAAGAAATGTAAACTATGCCAGGAAAATAAAGCTCTTAGAAAATTAAATAAAGCCCCTATGGAAATCACCACCACGTCTACGACACCATTTCAAAGAGTGGCATTAGATATAGTAGAACCCTTACCTGAATCTGGTTCTAGCAAACTAAAATATATTCTTACCTTACAAGATGACCTAACAAAATATTCCATTGCATACCCTATACGTAGTACAACTGCTGAAGAAACTAGCGATTGTCTAATCCACTTCATATCTCTGTTTGGAATCCCAAAATCTATCCTTACTGACCATGGAACTAATTTCACTTCAGACCTCTTCAAAACTACTTGCCAATTCCTTAAAATCAAACAATTATGGTCTTCACCTTACCATCCACAGACGCAAGGCGCTTTAGAACGTAGCCATTCAACTCTTAAGGAATACCTAAAATCATTTGTTAACGAAAATCAAGATAATTGGCCTACTTATGTATATACAGCTATGCTTACATATAACACAACTACACACTCCACTACAAAATTCACTCCTTACGAATTAATATTCGGACACAAACCCTTTATTCCTAACTCGATATATGAAAGAGAATCTAGTACTACTTATTCCGACTATATTAAAATGCTACAACACAAATTCAAATATACCAGAGAGAAAGCCTTAGAAAATATACTAAGATCCAAGGAATCTTCCAAATCTTACTATGATTCGCATTCTAAATCACCACCTAAATACAAAGTAAATGATTACGTCTACCTAAAAGCACACCATAGGCTCAAAAAGGCACTATCGCCCATCTGGAGGGGGCCATATAAAATAATTAAGGTCCACGATAACCATACTGCTACGCTTCTTATTAACAGACGTCATGTGGCCTATCATTTTGACCAAATGAAACACGCCGAAGTCAGCAATCGTCTATCATAAAATCGTTATAGGTTAAGTATTTACTAATAAGCCACTAGCATAGTCTAATTAATTTTATTCATTTTATTTCAGCGCTTCAACCAATGCGCATCAAGACTTTACCAAGCCACTTCCTTCTAGTTCCGGCATATACTTCGATAGCTTAGGAAAACTTAAAATAATCAAAGGACAATTAAATATTGTCAGTCACGTAGACATTTCCTTTGTAAACCCTCATCTTGTTAACATTGATGAAATATTAAATATCACAAAGATAACATGCCAAAAAGCAAGCAACCTTCAATGCGAAAACATACTATCCCCACTTACGGTTCGTTACAACGATATCAAACGCGACTATGATTCAATCTCACACTTATTATTAAAACGTAGTAAACGTTCAGCATGGTTCGGTGGAATTGGCACTGTTTTTAAACATGTCTTCGGTACCTTAGACGAATACGATGCATCCAAATACGATTCTGCAATCGAAGCCATTCAAAATAACGAGAAAAAGCTCGCGGAATTAGTGAAAGAAAATATTTTAATCACGACTTCTACTCTAGAATCATACAAACAAACAATTAACAAACTAAAGAACTACGAAGACTCGCTTAAAGGTGCATTAAGTCAACTTGTATTACAAATAAATAATATCACGCAAACTTCCACAATTTTAATATCTGAAACGGAAATACATTCACTTCTAGCCAGCCTCGAAGGCTCTTTGCTTACATTGTCGTTTCAGCTCGAAGACTTAACTAATGCTATTATAATAAGTAGCCAAAACATTCTACATCCAAACATCCTGAGCCCGAGCCAGCTATATAAAGAGCTCGTTGACAATGACCGATACTTACCTGGAAACACTGAAATTCCTGTAACGCTAAGCCTTGATAATATACATTTAATTTTAAGTATTTCTAAAGTTGCTTGTTACTATTACAAAAATAAACTTGTATTTGTTCTACAAATTCCTTTAGCTTCTAATGACGATTTCAATTTATATCATAATCTAGCATTACCTATTCCTCACGGATCAAGTAATCCGAATATGTTTAGCTTAATTTTACCCTCTAATTCGTATATTGCTATTTCTAAGGATAAGTTAAGTTTCTGTAATCTAGATAATTTAGATAAGTGTAAGACGATAAGCTCTGAGTTCTTTCTGTGTGAGATACCTATGGTACTGTTGACGAACGGAAACCCTACGTGTGAAAGTGAATTATTAACTAAAACAATCAGTGCTATCCCCGCGCAGTGCGATACTAAAACCTTTGTTGGCGAATTAGACATTTGGAAACCACTTGTGAATAACCAATGGATTTTCGTGCAATCCCATTCAAGCAAAGTGTCGATTGATTGTGAAAACTCTGAATTACGCGAAATAATAGTTTCCGGGACTGGTATTTTACAAACTCCTAAACGGTGTACTGTTTATACTAAAAGTGCGAGACTTATATCATCCAAGGATGAAATCAATATAGACATTCCTAGCCCTAATTTAGATTTTAGCATCATTAATGATTCGTGTTGTAATATAGCTACTAAGACTATTTTAGATAATAATATACCTCCTATTTTACTGCAAAACATCGATCTAGATGATTTAACTTTAAGTAAACGTAATGATAAGATGCTCTCAGACCTAAATCAAATTGTTAGCGAAAAACCGTTTATAGTAAAATATGCGACACATTACTCTGTATTAACTTTATGTATTTTAATAATCATAGGTTCTTTTATAGTGTTTAAGTTATGTAAACTAATCTATAAACATAAGTATAAACTCTGTATCAGTAAAACGACGACCCATACCGATGACGCGATTGATGACGTCAATAACGACGAACCCGATAACATTTCAATGTCTCCACCTGGACTACGGGAAATCGTGTAATTCACTGAAAATTCGCCCTTTTATCCCCGAATTTCAGTCTTCTGGGGGGGGCTGTTATACCTTATCCATGCTAGCAGAATGGCTGACCAGCACTTCAATCTTGACGATCAGCATTTAAGCAACTTAGACGTTTCTATCACTGGCTGGCAGCCTCAGTTCGGTTTGAATCTCGGTACGGGTCGGAAGTCTCATAATAATTAAGTCTACTATATCCTATTTCTAATACTAATTCTGTATTAATCAATAATACAAATAAACTCTGTTTCCAGCCGTAAAAATAGTTTTTTTTAAAAAGCTAATTCCGAACTCTCGTATAATAGCACGATATGTCTACATTTTATAATATTTTTTGTATGGATTCTTGGAATCTTATAAGTAATATATAATGTAATGTGCTGGTTTTGTCTGTGTTATAATTGTATTCCTGTATCATCTTCATTTCATAATTATCATTCATTGTTTAATATTTACAAACCTGAAAAATAAATAATGTTTTGCTTTGACATGTGTGTCAGTGACAGTCGTCAAATTGACGACCGCAAACATTTCTTCTAAAATAAGTTTTCGGCTACTAACGTAAAACCTCTATGTTGTATATCTTGTAAGCTTGTTTGTCTGTGTTAGATAGTAAACGGCTGAACACCCGCTGTATTATCGTGTGTTCCTTTAGATCTGATTCGCACTAATATTATAATAAAAATTACTAAAATAAATGGCATTCGACAATTATTGAGCCTGGCCGTTGCTATATAAAAAACGATTTGACCGTTCTAGAAAGAAGATTCATAATTGGATTTTTTATGAATTTTGGAAGAGCGGTCAGAAAAGGAACCTGTCAAATGGGTCAGTCTGGATTTCGGAGCCGTGTGGTGAACACGCTGATTGTTCGTACGCTTACGTTGCTGGAGTCTAGTTCTTGGAGCCGTTTGTTGAACACGCTGATTGTTCATACGCTTACTTTGCTGCAGTCTAGTTCTTGGAGCCGTTTGGTGAACACGCTGATTGTTCCTACGCTTACGTTGCTGGTGTCTAGATCTCGGAGTCGCTTGGGTAACACTCTGATTACCCATACGCGTACGTTACTGAAGTCTACCAGTCTACTTACTGAAGTCTACCAGTCTGCAACCGAGAGTCGGTTTAGAGGCTAAGTCGAGCTGTCGCGTGCCTCTTCCTGCCCAGGGCTGGTCCTACTGACCGCCTGGGGGGGCCTCCGTCCCCGAGCTGATCGCGTCAGACTTCTCTTCGGCTGATCCTGTACGCCGGCCAGGCTGGGGATCATAATCCTCCTGGATACTGCCTAACCTTAGTGCGTTTAGGTCAGTGTTAACTTTTATACTTACAATTGTTTTTGATACTCATCACATTTTAACTTTCGTGTGAGAGCTATTAAATTCAATACGTACAATTCTGCATAGCCTTTTATTTCTCTTAAATTATCAGAATTGTTACAACTCTTACTAGAAGATTACAAAGAGGACTACTAGCGATATTTCACTTAGAACAGCCTAAGTAAGAGGACTCTAAGGGTATTTGCTCTTAAAGCATGCCATTGTAAGTCAATTGTAAGTTTGCTTGTCCTTATGAAAGTATCAGCGAGAGTTTTGTAAGATTGTAAATACACTTCGCGAGACCATTATAAGGCAATTGCAAGGTTGAATACACTTATAAAGTGCGCCAAAATCCACACTTATAACAGTCTATAAGTGTGAAATAAGACTGTGAAAAATATGGTCTTGGGATATTTGTAAGATTATTTTTTGCTAGCTGATCAGTGTGAGAAAACCTGGACTTTTAATGCATGTCAATTATTATAAGTTTGACAATCGCCTATCTGCCTTGAGGAAGCTTGGTGATCAATGCTGGGACTTTTGCCTTGCATTGGGACAATAATAAGCCGGTAATATTTTTTGTAAGAATTTAGTAAAATCTAAGCACAAAATATAAAAGTGACAGAAGGACCGCTCCCGCCATCTTAAAAAATAATGACCTAAACTTGCCAGACTCACTAGGCCCGCTACTGTATTGACTTTGTAGGGATTATTTGTAACAATATGAAATTTTATTGACACTGGTTGGAACTCATTGCAATTTTTTTTTATTAAACAAAATTTTCCGTTCGTCATGAAATGTCAATGTCTCTCATTTATTCATTTAGACAACACGTGACAGTCAAGACTGAAGTCTGCTTTAAACTGCTTGAGAATGCGTATGAACGTAATGTCAATGAGTGCGTGCAAAAAATTGTGGTTTGTTCTGAGTGGTTTCTCTGCTCGGGCCCGCCGCAGCCTTCCGTACTTTGTGATTTAAGTCATATTCGGCTATTCAGTTTATGCCGTCTAAAAACAGATTTCTTAAATCTTTAAAAATTGTCTTTGACTTTAAATGTCTGTAAAAAAAATGTTTTATCACACAGACCCCCTAATTATGTTTTATTAGATTGTTTACGCATTATGTTAACCAAATAAAATAAAATAAAATAAATGACTTATCTTTCAAATTGGCCATTATTTGCAACTAACTGCAATATTTTGGGGTTTGTCATCAAAAATCATTAAAATGTTGCAAAAAAAAATTATTCACATTTTGGCTAAGACAAGTTCGGTTCAAATGGTTGTAAATAGTCTATACTAGCTCCACTTTACGGCTTTGCATCGATCACCAAACATCCTGTATTTATATTATGGGGACAGTGACGCTCATCATACTTTTATAAAGTACCTGAAGAATACTTGAAGAGCGAGGAGCGTCCCTTGAAGGCCCGGTTCCGCTTTCTTGCATCTAGTTGAAACTAGCTGACCTGGGGTAGGCCAATTAGTGTATAAATTAGACCTACTAATGTAGCGACATGTCAAAACATCGAAGTTTCTGTTCTATATATAAGTTCCCTGTGGGGTGTCTGGGCTAGAATAGCACCCCCCCCCCCATTTCATCCCGAGGGCGTCGTCGAGGGCGACTAAGGGAAAGTCCGGAAGTCGGACTGCAGCGGCTTCCGTGTGCTTAACAACTTAACTGCGATCCCCAAGACGCCTGCCTGCCAAGCGTGGAGATTATGGCAACCCCCCTCCCCCCTTATGGGGAGGCTTTTGTTCAACAGTGGACGTCTTTAGGTTGATGATGATGACATAAGTTCAACATATTTTTTAACGGTCTATTAGGTTCTCGTTTGGCCGCAACTCACCTGATCTTAAGTGATGATGTGGCAGCACGCTTGCCTAGTTAGTATAAGCCGGTTCACATGTGCCTAGAAAATATCCAGATTATATTTATTAGGGAACAGACATGCGGGCAGTGAATTCCAAAGTTATGTTAGTTCTACATTTATTGTGCGAACTCTCATCGCACAATAAATGTGGAAGCAAAGCGCTTGGTTCGAGGCCGTGGAACTACAACTGTATAGGAGTGATTGTTCACCGTATCTCTGCCGTATTAGGCTTTATACCAAAATTGTCACACAGCTTCTAACAAAACCATTAAAGATTAGTACAAAAGATACTTACAAATTGCTGAAAATAATCTTTATGGATGTTATAACACTTCAATAAATCTACGTAAGCCTGAAACACTTTTCGACTATGATTTTCTACGTGTACTGTGCCTTCTATTTGTTCAGAATTAAAAATATAAATACTCCAGAGAAGTACTTCATCTCCGACAATTTTATCGTTCGAATGGCACAAAGAATATTTACATCAAAAGTAATCACAGCGTCGCTTAAAAATAGCCCAGCATGTGGTTCTGCAGTCAATTTGCCCAGAATTGTTGAACCCATGATTTGACTACCCAAAACCACGATAACAGTAATCCAATTCCAAATAATGAAATGGCTTAAACTGGCTTCACAATTAAGAAATCTGTGCACTTTTTGAAAAGTAAGGACGAATTTAACACATTTTCTAGTCTGTACAATCCCAGTTACTACATTCAAAGTAAATCCAAAGGAATAGAAGACAATGTCAAAGAAACATGATGCATCCAAGAAAGTAGTTAGTGCAAAGTCTCCGTAAAAATATACAGTATAAGTGCTGTAAATTAATGAAACAATTAATAGCAGTGTTGCAATCATTGAAACAACATTGGATATAAAACTATTAGGAGTTATAACATTATGTTTGATGCGATAGTTTGGATGTTGTATTAGATTCAAGGGCAAAAGTGCCGACTGCACATTTTTATCTACCAGGTTGTCCAAAATACTTGTGACACGACATTTTTCTCTTGTATTTCGAAATGTCTTCATATTTGATACGTTAACGTTGGTAGCTTTTTGCTGACAAATGATGAAACAATCGATTGTAAATGTTTGAACTGCGCACATCCATCTATCGCTTAATGAATTACTTTACTAATTGTTCGAAAACATTACATTACCCTAGACACCTAACCTTCGTCGATTCGACGAGTACGCGACAAAAAATTCGCTGTCTCTTGTCACGGCGTGGGGCGATCATAGCAACGTTGCTTGTCAACTCAGTGTTCACCGAGCTCTTCCGGGAGGCGTTCGGGTCCGGCGGGTAAGTACTTCTTTTTTCGAGATAATACGATAGTGCTCGTCGTTTCGACGAATGGTTAGGGTTTGTGTATTCTTTCGCAACTAATTTTTTTTTGTTTTCTTGCAGTTTTTATTATGACTTCTAGACAATTGCTACCTGATGAACATATAGCTCGTTTGTTATTGGAGGAGGAAGATGTCAGTGCTTCGGAGGAATTATCTGACAGCGAAACTGACGATAATCTGGAGGTGGATGCTGTTGAAAGTGATAATCAGACAGAAGAATCTTCCGGTTCTTCCGACGATGA
Source organism: Charanyca ferruginea (assembly GCA_947361185.1). Lineage (NCBI taxonomy): Eukaryota > Metazoa > Arthropoda > Insecta > Lepidoptera > Noctuidae > Charanyca > Charanyca ferruginea. The sequence continues at coordinate 7,001,969 of OX376060.1, forward strand.
AGTTATTCAAGAGCGTGTTTCTCCTGCTTTGATGGATGATGTGCTGGAACCACAAGCACCTCACCCACCTCCAGAGGTGAGCTCGGGTAATGATCCAAGTATATTGTCCTTCTCAACAAGCACGAATATAGCATGTATCAACAGTTACATAATTTACTGCCACAATGCCTCTGTACAGGGTCAAAAACTAATGAACCGACGTGATTTTATGAAGATGCATTCGCAACTTGTAGAACCATGGTTGAAAATCCGACTGGAAATTCGTACCATGCCAACGCACATCAAGAACAAAATCACAGATATATTGGGTTTAGGGCATGATGAAGGTCAAGGTCAGAGTCAGCCACAATCCGGTAATGACCTTCAACCAACAGAGGCACCAAATAATAGAAAAAGAACATTCTGTGGTCTATATGTTCATATACCAAAAGGCGCATGACAAAATCATCATGCGCTAAATGTAATTCAGCAATATGTGGGGAACATAAAGTTGATTTTTGTTCAAAATATGCTCTAAAAAATTGTTTTTTTTTCTATTTTGCAAAATGGTTTATAGTGTTTTAATTTAGGTACGCCATTTTTTTGTTGTTTATTTTATTTTAATTTTTATAAATATGTTGTCTTCATTGATCTCATAAAAGTTAGTGCCTTTCTAAAATTGTGATAAAATAAATATAAATAGTAATAATACAGAAAATCATTGTTTCATTTTGTAGAATAATAGTTAAACCAAGTATAAAAGCAATACATTTAACGAAAAGTTATATTATAACTTGAAATTAAAACACCCTAAAATGTATTCGTCGAATCGACAAATGGTTGGGGTTTATAGGGGACAGGCAAACGTTAGGTGTCTAGGGTAATTAGTAAACAAGGTGAATATTTTGACTCATAATATTCTATTCAAAAATTCGTGACAATTTATAAAGTCTTGCTCATACAAAATTCGTATTCCCAAGTCTTACGTAACTGCACTAGATAATGCTAATTCAAGCAAGAAAATCTAGAATGTTCTAGAAACAGTAAATAAATAAACAAAAAGGTATTATATTTACAAAGTAACAGTATCAATGTGTAAAAAAAAAGGATCTTTGGAAATCTAGTTACAACTCGGTCACATTAACTTGACGCTTGGTGTTGATGACGTCATTTTCGTTATTTTCGAGTTGATTCGTCAAAAACAATATAACAACAACAGAAAACTAGCCAAATTATCGACGCGCGTATCGGTAACAAAGATGCTGACCATACTGACATTTGCCGGGCGAACTAAGGGAATGCGGGGGGAAGCGAACGGGGCCTCGCATTAAAGAGATGCATGCAAGTTAATGTGACTGCGCAGTAGTTGTAAATTTTATCGTAGCAGCAATAAATGTTAACAGGCTAAGTAACTTATTTTTGACAGATTGCGACATAGAATTCAAACATTTGTTGATACCTTTTCTGCCTGCTCAACTCTTAGACTCCTCCATCCTACTTAATGGCCCACTTTCAACATCCATGTTCTTCACACGCTAGAAATCTGCGGTGTTCTAACAATCTTCTCTTACTTTACCCTTCCCAAACTTCTGATTTTGTTCATTCTTCCTTTCGTATCCAGTCGATTCATCTTTGGAACGCGCTTTCTCTCGATATCAGGTTGGTTACCAGTCGGTATGCATTTAAGCGGTAATTGCAGCATTCATTACTTATAAGCAGCGTAATCTGATAAACCTTTTAAAATAAATATAATTTATATAGGTATTAAGGTTTTTTACAAATATATAGTCACTACTCCTAAAAGAGGAAGAATCTTCTAACGATACGCGCCGTGTTTAGGAGTGCTGCTTTCTGAATCAAGCCAACTGCCCAACGAGAGCCTTCTCAGATGTTGGTCGAGGCTCTTAAAAAAGATTCCATTGGCCGTCACGACTATCAGTACAATGACTGCTATACTCACATCCCACTTGTCGACAACGTTGCAAGCCAAGTCAACAACAGTATTGGCAACAATAGTCCTGTCAGTGATGATAGATCGATCCCAATACAGCGTGATATTACCCATTTCAAGAACTTGGTTCGGCACATACCTGTGGTACGGTACTTCCGATTCCACAAGACTATATTTCAGAGCAAGTTGCGGGTGGACAATCCAAGCTAAAAGACTGTTCCTATGCTCCTCCCGTAGTGGTTTGTCATTGTAACTTCGTCCTTAATCGCACAGACAAAACCTTCGGTTTTCCTAAAGAGATTACTGAAGCGCAGCCAGGATACGGAAGTCTACATCAGGCCAATGTAGGACCTGGTAGAAGCGCCCGTGAAGGTTCTTGTTTTGCCATACGTCTCTGCAGTCATTAGTATCTAATACTACAGGTTTGCGCCAGCTCTCGTTAGCTTGGGAGAGCGGGGTGAGGCTCTTGTCCACTGAAACCTCATCTCGATGCATCCTCACGTCCGCTATAAGGAAGTACTCCCTGAGATAGCATACATCACGGTTGTGCAGGGATTTAGCATTTAAGACGCCTCGGCCTCCGCATTTCCGTGGTACGAGTATGTGTAGTCTCAGTACTGATGACCGTGGGTGATGCATCCGATTTGCGATCAACAATGAACGGACTCTTCTATCTAGGGCGTTAAGTTCCGTCTGAGTCTATTTGAGTATGCCGAAAGAGTACATCAAAACTGGCACAACCCATCCGTTAAAGGCGCGCGCCTAGTTTTCGCCTGATAAACGACTAGTTAATACTTTATTCAGGCGGCCGTAGCAGTGGTCCCTCAACTATTGTTTCATGTCGGCAGCATTGATGCCTAACGCTTCCGATCTGTCCAAATACTTGTAGGTTTCCGATGAGGAGAGGGATCTAAGGTGTATGGAATCTAAGAGTTGGGATCCCACGGATTCTATAATCTTCCCTCACTTCACATGCATGAATGCACATTTGTCCACACCAAACTCCATCTTGGTGGCATTACTGAAAGTTTTTGTTACTTTCAGTAGCTGCATCAGTCGCAAAATTGTTAAGTGCAAAGAGTTTCAGATCATCCATGCAAAGGAGGTGAGATATGCTCTGACCTCTTTTTCTTAACCGATAGCCCAGACACGAACCCTCCACTAACGTACTTAGAGGGTTCAAAACAAAACCACATTGGACTCAAACTATTGCCCTGAAACCTTTCTTTATATCCTATACCTCGCTTGATCCTTATCAGTTTGCTATTTTCCCGGATCTGCCGACTCCTGGATAGTGAAGAACAGTCCTCCATTGCTTCATACATAAACGTTTTTATTTGCTCCTGTAAAGTTGACGTTTTTCACTTGTACGTTTATTCGATGTGGCTATTGTTGTGTTTAAACGAATACATGCTGTCCCAAAGAAGGGTGGCAGACAACTGCCAAAGTATAAAAAAAGCCAAACGATTTTGATTTGTTCCTCAGAATGTTGCGATAAACGTTCCTTAAAACTTTTTTTGACTAGATTACTTTTATATACTTTTATATATGTATACAACCTTAATACAAGCAACGATCGCCCTTATTAATGAAAAGACTGGACCTGGAATTTGCCAAACTTTTATTTTTGTACATGTAAAACACTGGCACTTATTATCTAAACACCTAGATTTCTGTTCTAGATGAGGAAAACCTCGGGTATGTATAACCTTGAGATGGCTTAACTCGTGACGTACGGCATTGGATTGTCATGCTTATTACATACATTGGCAAAGTTTCATTCGATTCGACAATTACAAGGTTGTTAAATCGACTTCAATGATTGTTTGCAAAGTTACAGGTGAAGCTAATAAAAACGTGTCAAAAATAATTAATTTTTACTTTCCTCAAGAACACTGTTAAACATTTAAAACAGATAAGAAAAGTAAACTTAAAAGTTTTCTTTAAAAATAACAGCAATATCTGTAATGTTTTACAATATTGCGAACTGCAGTAAAACCACCATATAGTTAGTAAGAAGACTCATCAGACTCAATTGTAACGCAGCGTCGACGTAGAACAAGCCACACACATGTATCTTGCTGAATGATACTCGATTCAAACGCAGCACGTTCTTGCATACCTTTTTCTGATCATCTGTAAAATAGTGATGATTATCTACACTTCATATTGTAAAGAAAATGGATACAAGTGTTCGTAAACACGTAAAAATTGAAACACATCATAAAAACAAATAATAGCTTGTACAGGAAATTACCTGAACAATTTGACATTAAAATCAATGTGCATGAATCTTGAACAGTTTGAATAGATAAGTAGAATCTCTCACATTGCCTGCTCAACATCGTTAGATACGTCAAATCTTTTATAAACCAAGTGAATACGACCAGAGATCCCCAGAATGACATGATCTGTAAAAAAATAAATTGGTGTTGAGTTGTTAAGTTCTAAATAGTTGCATTGTCCTGTCTGTCTGTATTGTCCCATTGCAGAGGCCTCCCTTTTTCTTTTCCAACCTTCTCTGTCTAGACCTAGCGTAAACCAAGCTCTCTTGTTCGTATTTTTTCATTAAAGTAAACTCATTTTTTTTTATTAATTTAATGTTTCAGCGGTACTGTAAAAATTGCATGCATTTAGCATAGCATATCTTTAACTATATGGCATCGACGAAACACTCTGGAAGCTTCTAGACATATAAGCGTAGTTTAAATAGATTAGAACATAGCTGTTATTATATGACTCTAGGACTGACACAAGGACCTCTGTCTGAGACAGACGTAATATACCTACAGCGTTTTAACTCTAGTAGTTAGTTCCGGAACTTACAGTCATTACTGCGTCATCATTTACCATGCCTATTTTCAACGAATTAATTGAAACTTGAAGATAAACCAAAGCGTGAGAGAATAGTTCCACAATGTAATAAAGTATCTGGAAAGTAACAACAAAAGGTTGAAAAAATTAAACTAAACAATTTGTAGTAAAAAATACAATAATGTCAAAATATTTTGAAAGAGATTATTGCGGGGACGATAGCGCCCACTATCATTTTAAATTGTAGCAATTTCGAAACCAGCCGTCCCGTCCCTGCTTCATATAAATGTGAACTACTATAATGGCGACATGTTAAACCAGAGACATTTCTATCAATTTCTTCATCTATAAGTTAAATATTGCTCTACACCAAAGTTTTCACCCAGGTCCTAATAAAACCATTCATGTGTGGATTGAATGATACTTACAAATTGCTGATAACAATCTTTATGGATGTAATAATACTCCAATATATCGAAGTAAGCCTGAAACACTTTTCTATTATGATTTTGCCCTTGCGTGCCAACCTCTTGTTGAGATTTCAAAACGTAAAACCTCCAGTGAAAAACTTCAATTTCCAACAATTTCATGATTCGAATAGCACAAAGAATATTTACGTCAAAAATAATCACAGCGTAGCAAATAAACAATGTAGCGTATGGTATACCAGTCAGCATCCAAAACACAGTTATACCGAAGAAATGTCCACCCAGAGCCACGGTAACAATAATCCAATTCCAAATAATGAAATGGCTTAAACTGGTTTCTAATTTCAAAACTCTGTGTACCTTTTGAAAAGTAAGGGCAAATTTTATATATTTTTTATTTTGAACCACCCCCGTGACAACATTCAAAGTAAATCCCAAGGAATAGTAGACAAAGTTATAAAAACAGGATGCAGACGTGAACGTTGTTGATCCTAAGTCTTTGTAAATATTTAAAATAAAACTCCAGTAGCAGAATGAAATAATTAATAGCAGTGTCGCCATTACTGAAATGAAATTGGAGACTAAACTATTAGGAGTTATAACATTATGTTTAATACGATATATAGGATGGAATATCATATATTGCATCAGATTCAAAGGCAGAAGCGCAGCCTGCACATCTTGATCTACCGTACTGTCTGAAATAGTTAGTATATGACAGGTTTGTCTCATATTTCGGAATGGTCTCATGTTTAAAAAGTTATCGTTGTTAGCTCCCTCACAAATGGTAAAACAAACGAGTGGTAATTTTTGAACTGCGCATATCGAACTATCTATGAATAGGGACTATACACATTATAGAACTAAAAAGATTAGAAAGAGAAATACAGGGTATAACGTTAAGAGTATTCCTTGTATTGACATATAAAAAGGTGTCTGACGATGTTAAAATGTTATTTATTCTACAAGTTCAAATCCAATAAGTTTTCAATTTAATAACTGTTATTATAATGTTAAAGAGTAGAAAGAGGATAACCTTATTGCAATTAAATTATGTTTTTATTTTGTCTAATGTAATAATCTAATAACAGTAATGTGTTTTATTTTAATACAAGCAGATACCCGCGACTTCATCCGCGTTCATTTTCTGACGAATTCATATTATATTGTTTGAATATTAAAAACATAGTCTCCTGTTTACAGTCGATGCAAAGACCACAAAGTGTTTGAGGTGGCCAAAAAGTTATATATTTCACAGTTCACGTCAAAACTTTATAAGTTTCTTGTTACTTAGTGTTATTAAAACATTCAATAACACCTGGAGAATAAACAAATTTCAATTTTAAATATTTTCTTTTTAATTTAATTTAATTAAAAAATCTAGTAACAGTTTTTCAACATTACTGTTATTTAAAACTGAATCCATTAAGGTAGCAACAGACATGAATAATCGTTCGATGTGAGCACGTTAACATGGGTACTGACCGGTGTAACGGGCCGTATTGTACCATTCGCAGCGAGCATGTTACGTTACGCCGTGTTCTAAATTGCGTGTTAAATATGTAATATATGGGAATTTGCTCATTTCGATGTCTTTGATCGCGCGTACTAGTAGATACGTTGCCACTCGTAGTCAAGATGTCAGACGACGAAGTTGTGATGAAAACTTTGATTTTACTCAATTATTGTATAATCCAAATTAAGAAGAAAAAAAAGAAACGTTATTGGATATTTTTTTTTACATTTTGTGCATAAAGTTTTAATAAATACCTAAATTTACTAAGCTACAAGCTCCTCCATAATTTAAAAGGCTATTATCTTAATTATTGTTAACAATTTTTTAATCACATCTAGAGGTATTTTATGTCGGATACATTGAGTGGACCACTTTTGTAAGGCGTCGTGGCGGGAACACCCAAAGATTCCGAAATATTTTATTCCGAATTTCGATATTCCGATTTTCGAAAGTCCGAATTTCATAATACTTAAGAATTATCATGTCTATTATTAAAAATCACGAAATTTATTTTACCGAAAGTCGTAAATGCTATTTGTTAGTTTTCCGATTTTCATACGTTCAAAATTATTATTAAATAATAGTCAAAATAATGCAAGTAAAAAAGCTAATATCATTCTATTTTCCATAAATAAATATATAAGTGAGTACACTGTAAACTGGTACAAGTGGTCACTTATACCAGTTTACCGGTTCTGCCACAGTAAAAAAAAACAAGCTACATCAATGCAAGTGATGCTATTTTCTAAAGTATAAAAAATTAAGTAAAACAAATAACGCAATCTTTTTCATATGATATTCAAATATAACATATCCAAATTTTAAATATTTCTATAAATGTATGTTAAAGTTACAAGCCATAGAACCTTTAAACCGCTCTCCTGTACAATTGTGTTTTTGCACTTACACTAGTATACGTAGGACCCGTCGAAATATAATATGTGATTCCAATATGCATATGGCTCTAATTGAGTCAACTTTATCAGACCACAAGCAAATATATGTAGGAATATAGAAGTACCAGCATTCACTAATACATAAAATACAATATCAAGCAATAGACTATTAAGAATTATTTAAGAATACACAAAAAGAAAAGCTACCGCTGGAAAACAAAAGCTACAACGTACTTGAAACATATATAAAAAAGTCAATTGAGGATGCTAAAATACCAAAATTTATATTCCTTAATTTACCCCAGAAGGACTGGATTAATAAAACAATAATCAACAATATTACTGAAAGAAATCAACTATGGCACCATTATCTAAAATATCCTAAGTGTGAGCAAATAAAATCTAAATTAACAGCTACAAAGCAGAGTGTAAATAAGACAATAAACAAAGAAAAGAAAAAATACTATTATGATGCTTTTGAAAAATGTAAAAAGAACCCCAAAAATATGTGGAAATTAATAAATACCCTTGCCAAAAATAAAATTCATTGTGACTGTGCTCCCCCAAAGTTAATTGTTGATAATAAGGTAATAACAAATGGTACAGCAATTTGTAACAGTTGTAATAAATACTTTGCAACAATTGATTCTATATTAGCTCAAAAAATACAATCCAACCAACCTAACCCACAGACTACACAAACATCTTGGAATAGCAAAGGCCCTAATTTACCGGAATTACATCCGTGTTCAAAGGATGAGATTAAAAGAATTATAGACAACCTAGATAACAATACCAGTTGTGGTATAGACGGGATAACAACTAAGGCTATAAAATGTATCGGGCACCAAATTGCAAATAGTCTTGCAAATTGCATTAATGAATGCCTAGACAATGGAGCTTTCCCAGACAGCCTTAAGATTGCCAAGGTGAGCCCTATTTATAAAGCTGGAGCTAAAACTGATCCCGGTAACTACCGGCCTATTTCAGTACTGCCTGTGATATCAAAAATATTTGAAAAGGTATTATATAACCGACTATTTGACTACCTAACTAAAATAGAATTTTTATATGAACATCAATACGGATTTCGACCACATTCCAATACGCTTTCAGCGACTATTGATTTAGAAACTAAAATAAAAAATAATATAGACAAAAAACAGCTGGTTCTAGGAGTTTTTATTGATCTTAAAAAGGCATTTGATACAATAAGTCATTCTATACTATTAGAAAAGCTAAAAAGCATTGGTATCACTGGCCAAGCCTATAAAATATTAAAATCTTACCTTACAAACAGACAACAGATAGTAAAAATTAATAATTTTGACAGTAAACCAGAAAAAATAGTATGCGGAGTTCCGCAGGGATCAGTTTTAGAACCACTAATTTTCTTAATTTACATTAAGAATATTTGTAATATTGGGCTAACCGGACATATTTCCTTGTATGCGGATGATACTTGTCTTTTTTATTTTGGTAGTCCAATTCTTGGCGTTATTGAGGAAGCTCAGCAAGACCTCAATATATTAAACACGTGGCTTCAGCAAAATTTATTAACAATTAATGTTAACAAAACTGCATACAATAATGTATGCAGTTTTGCCGCTAAAAACAAGAAAATACCTAATTTGGCGGAAATTCTCATTCTCACGGTAGATGGCCAGCAGCTGCAGAAATCAAAACAGGAGAAGTACCTTGGTTTGATCTTGTATAGTAGACTGACATTCAGACCACACATTGAATATGTAAGAAACAGATTAGTTACATTAACTGGAGCCCTGCGAAATATTTCTAAATGTGTACCATTTCAATTACGCTACACAATCTATAATACACTTATTAAACCGCATCTAGAATATTTTTTCCAAATATGGGGGCAGGCCGCTATTACACATCTCCAAGACCTACAAGTAACGCAAAACAAAGCAATCAAAGTCCTATTCGGCTACGATTACTTAACACCTACGAAAGACATTTACGCTAAAACTAAATTATTTACCCTCCAGAAGTTATATATTTACCACACATGCATCTTAATAAAGAAAATATTAACAAACAAAATACACTCGCAAATCACTTTCAAACACAAAACTCATCAGTACCACACTAGAAATAAAGATTCTATAGAACTACCTTCTGTTAGAACTTTGTATGGAAGAAAAACTATACAGTTTGAGGGAGCTCAGATTTACAATAAGTTGCCAAAAGACATTCGAGATTCATATTCTGTAAACACTTTTAAAAATAAGTTGAAGTTGCATTTGGCTAAACTACAATAAGAAATTTTAACTTCGTATAATTCGATAGATCGATCGACAATAACTAATACCTAAGGATACTATTATGTTATTTAAGTTTCTCATATTTAAGTGAACTATGTTGTTCTTTTCAGAAATAAAATTCTTTAAACCGAGATAATACTGAGCGGGGAATGTGAGAAATTCTACATAGTATAGTATATGCTACACATATGCTATATTTACTTTTTTTATGCATGCAATCATTTTTCTCTATTGCTGTTTCTATTTTATAATACTTGTTTTCATAGGATTCTTGGAATCTTTTATTACTTAATATATAAACTAAAAGTACAGTAAGGTCAACGTAACTTTGCGCGTCTGAAGTTAGCCGATTAGCTGCGCAGTAGACAATAGAGCTGTGTCAATCATGAACGATTCGATCATTTGACCCGGGTCGCGTAGAAGTATTGATGATTGCAATCGTTCGTTTTCAATGATCCGGTTCACCAATCGTCGATCCTAAGATTGTTATTATTCATTTCCAATCATTCTATGATACGATTCAACCAATCGCTCACAATCAACAGAACCTTTTCAACTTATCTGGTTGCAGATTTGTAGAAAAACGACCAATAACGAGTGAGCGCGAATGAATGTGTTACAGACAAACGCAGAGCAAACGGTTGATTGTACTAAAGTAATTTGGTTCAATCAATCGTTTGATTTGTGTGGTTCACTAATTCAGTATTGAACCAATGATCGAACGATTGAAATGACCCGGGTCGTGGCACGAACCAATACTTGAATGATCGAATCACTGAAAATGAACGATTGACGCAGCTCTAGTAGACAATTTCGTTCCTAAAAGTTCCATTGCGCAGCCAAACAGCTAACTTCAGACGGGCCAAGTTACGTTGACCGTATTGTACTTACCTATTTTCCATCGAGCATAAAGACTGTGTGTCTGCTAATTAAATATATTATTATAGTTTCTTTATAAATCTGAAAAATAAATAATGATTGTTATGGCATGTTTTCTAATGACAGCTGTCAACCTTGACAATTGTCAGTAATTCTTTTTAATTAGTTTTTGGCATGTGTAACCTAAAACCTTCTCAAACTGATATAATTGTAGTCGCATGTAAGTGTGTATTGTTGTATTTTATACTAAACAGCTGGACACCCACTAATGTATCTGGTGTTCTTAAAAATCCTTTACGCACTAACCGAATAAAAATAACTGGCAGACTACAATAATTATTGAGCCTGGCCGGTACTAAATACCCCGCTATATGACGATACGGGCATTCCAGAAGTAAAATTCATATTTGGAAAATAATATGAATTTCGGAAGAGCCGACTGGAAAGAAACCTGTCAAATGAGTCAGTCTAGATCTCGCTGTCCATTAACTAACACGCTGAATTACTTAATAGTCTACCAGTCCACAACCAAAAGTCGGTAACAGTCCTGAGTCGTGCCATCGAGGTGTCGCGTGCCTGCTGCTCCCAGGGCGGGTCTTACTGATAGGACCGCCTGGGAACCTTCGTTCCAAAGCTAGGAGCCGACCGCGGCAGTCTATCTTCGGCCGATTCTATTTCCCGGCCAGGCTGTGGAGCCTGGAACTCTCTGCCGCTACTTAGTGCGTCTAGGTTAGTGTTTTTTATATCTCTGTTTTTATACTCATCGCATTCTTGAGAGCTATTTTTAATGTACAAGTCTACTTAGCTTTTTATTATATAAAACTAGTAGACCTGTTACAAAAGCTATTGAAAATATTTCGGATACTTGTGCTCTTGTATTAAACTCAAGTTGTTCAAGTACTTCTTTTGTTCATACGCGGGCGGAATGATGTTTCAAAAAGATTACTTAGCAAAAATCTATCGGTGTCTTTAAGTAACTGAACTTGACGATAACCGTGAATCACAAGTTTCAGATAGGCTATTCTGTAAAACATCTCTCAGTGAATTGAGCTATTACGCACTGTCGTCAGGTTGCCGGAGACTTGCTCGACGGCGACTATGTTTTTCTATAGTTTAAGTAGGTGTTTACGCACTTGGACGCCGCCGGTTGTTTAAATGGCGACTGCTAGTTGTCGGCGACTAATAGGAGCACTGGTTCAAATGGAAGCGTTCACACTGCGAGCAACCTTCGAGACGACCAGAAGTATGTAAACCATAAAAATGGTTCAGGTTTTCGATACAAAAAAACATTATATTGGAAATAAAACTCCGAAAATCTATTTGAGAATTTTACTATCGATAGACGAATATTAAAACTGTAAGGACTTTTTAACGTCTTCGTCGTTATTTCATTCATTTTTTTATTTTCCGGTCTACAAGACCGAAAAATAAAAGACACAACAAAGCATGTACCCATTGCTCTCTTTTTAATTATTATCACTACTATTGCAACGTCTTCGACGTCCAATCTGCACTAATGTACAAAAAACACGACCTAAATTCAGTTGCTCGGCTTGGTCTCCCAGCCTAGTTATATGTGTTTTGATCGCCGAGATATCAAGTCTCCGGCGATCAGTCGTCAGTGCGTACTTAAATCTTAGATTGACAACTTATTTAAAGCTTTTTACAGAATAACGGTGCAGAATGCAGATGTTATTGTTTTCCAAATCAAACTTTTTGTAAACAGCTTATGTCGATTCTTTTATACAACAATTATCGTATTAAAATCTATTATATCATATGGCAGATAACGAGAAAAAACTGTGCAAGAACTTACTGCGCTTGCTCCGAGCGTCGTTTAAGAAGGTACGTGTTTATGGCCTGTTCTATTTAGATACTGCGTTACAATTGAGTCTGTTGAGTCTTCTTACTAACTACATTATAATGTTGCTACAGTTTGCTATTCTGTAAAGCGACTGCTACACGGTTGCCAACAATGTTACGACAGTGATGACCTTGGTGGTGTACAACTGTGTAGATAGTGGTTTACGACCAAAGGGTCACTTTGGTCACCAATCGGTTTTACAAAAAAAAACCTGAAATTAACAACAATGAAATATACGCTAAATTGTGCTACAAATCATAGGAAACCTATTAAAATTTCAATAATATATAGTAATTTTAATTCATAAAAGCAGCGGTCAAGTCATACCCAACCCTGAAGACAGCTATGCTCGAAGTCTCTATGCGTGATAAAATAAGGAATGAGGAAATTTGCCAAAGGACTAAGGTCACCGACATAGCTCTCAGAATATGCAATTTAAAGTGGCAATGGGCAGGCCGCATCGCTCGAGGAACTGATAACCGATGGGAAAGAAAGGTTCTCGAGTGGCGACCACGAACTGGAAGACGCAACGTTGGTAGGTGTCCCACCAGAATGATGGACCGACGACATCGTCATGGTCACGGGTAACCGGCAAGTGACAGGTTGCCGCTCGTTGTGGCGTTGTGGAGGCCTATGTGTTCAACAGTGTGTACATCTTTCGGCTGATGATGAAACGCAATGGTTACCAACCAAGGTCACTCTGTCGGGGTCGCGGTTAACACACGTGTAGCAGACACTTCATTCAATTTAATACAATTGATGTTTTGGGTAGTCCTTAGTAAATATATATTATTTATGTTGTTATTATTAAATACTAGCTTCTGCCCGCGACTTCGTACGCGGATCCTGTTGCTTATGCCAGCGACAACGGGGTCGGCAAAATCGAAGATCTGAAACGTCTGATATAGAATTCGGAGAGCCCGGGGACGGGAAAACAAAGGGATGCGCAAGACGATTCGAGACGTTCAAAAATTACAATTTTGAATCATACCTCCGATGGCGGAATATGTGGCGTAGTCAATCATAATAGTATACGTAAATGCACTTCGTTCCTTATCAACCCAAAAAAAGGTCGCCATGCCATCTGAAGAATCGGATGTGTCTCAAGATATAGCCGTAGCTATATATTGAGACACATCCGATTCTTCAGATGACATCAACATTCTGTTCAGAGAATGTCGAAGTCGATCAGAATTCAAACGTTCGTTGCGCTCTTCTTCTGTCTCTTCATGCCGTACTCCAGCAATTCTTTCTCTTTCACTTTCTAACTGATTATGAATATTTTGTTGTGTGCGTGTTCGGGACAATGTATGATAATCTCGATCAGCAGTTAGTCGCGCATCACGTTCATCACTCGTTTCAAAAGACCTGTTAGTAGATGTGCGAATACGCTGAGAACTCAAGCGTGATTATGTATCGGTAAATGCATGTCGCTCACGATCAGCAGACAGTCGCGCATCACGTTCCGCACTTGTCTCTAGAGACCTAGAAGCAGATGCGTAGATACGCTGAGAACTCAAGCGCAATTCTTTATCCGTGCAGTCGTGCATCATATTCTTCACTGGTCTCTAGAGACCTGGATGTAGATGCCTAAATACGCTGAGAACGCAGGCGTTCTTCGCGAAGAACGCCTGCGTTCTCAGCGTATTTCAAATCGCGATTTGAAGAGGTTTCCGCGGAGCGAGATGCAGTCTGATGTTCTCGAACAACATCAAGTCTCTCCTGACGCTGATCCTCAATCTTTTAGCTCCTTTGGTACATTGGGAAAGATTTGACCTCTTTCTAGGCATGGTTATAGTTTTATTGTGAAGATACCTGATCTATTAAAATCTAAGTGATTGCTTCCCTGCGTTACCGGGTAGGCTATCGTGTCACGAAGATAAATGGAAAAGGAAATTAAACACTCAAATAACATAAGCCCAAAGGCATATTTATTCAATAAAATAAAAAAATAAATGGGAGTTTTGGCCAGTAGAGTCAAATTTTCAATGATATACCATCGTCATCAAAAATCAGTCCTAAACTGTTACCGCCTTCACCGCGTGGAGGTACTCCCACCTTATTATAATATACAGCGAAATTAGTGATAGCTTTACAGTTAAATTTTTAAAATTACAGCTTTGATTTCCACGTCAGATGTTTCTGATCTTCGATTTTTATAAGTGAACAGGAAATTCCCATCAGACCGAACAACTTTTGCTAAGACGTCATTAATGTATGTGTTATGGTGTAGCTGGGCTCTTGGAGTTCCACATCAGGTGTTCCAGATCTTCAAATTTATTCTCTCAGCAGAAAATGCTCATCACGTGGAACAATTTTTGCTACGGTACCATTTTTGTATCTCTTATAGTTTAGCTGGTCTGTTGCGGTTCTGCATCAGGTGTTCAAGTTTCCAAGATAAATTATAGCCTATATGTTGCCCAGACTTAATACCTATACAACAACAAAAAAATCATTCAAATCCGTCCAGCAGTTCCGAAGATTAGCGTGTACAAACAAACAGACAAACAGACAGACTTTTTTTTTTGGATTCGTGCTCTATTACTGTTTCTAAACTTATTATTTTTTTAATATATTCAATGTACAGACACAGTTTTTTACTGTTTTATTATATGTATAGATATCTGATAAAGTCTTCATTTTAAGTCTAAAATTTTTTCAAATCTTTGTTTCCAAATAAAGTTATTTACACGAATGTGTAAATTAGCCTTATTTATGAATAGCTTGAATTATTTAAAATGTTGAAATGCTTGCTTTATATCTGAGAGCCATAGGCTATATTTTAGTATCAAACAATAAGGGACCCGTAAGAAAATTGACGCAGATTCGCGTACAAAGTGCTAATTTGATTATTTATGACGAAGGAGGAACCTTCGTTTCAAAAAAGGGTGGCGTTAGCGTAGCTGAATTCATTAATGTTGTCGTCATGATGATCACTAATATTGGGTTTTTAAATAAAAACTTCACGAATTGTTTAAAAGTTTTGTTTATTCAACAGGCAGTATAACCACGTCTCAGAGAGTTCCGCACTGTGCGGCGGCTCAAGCTTGAATGCCCTGGGTTTTTTTTTCCTCCAGTCAAGGCAAAAAGCACTGGCCGGCCATATTTATAAGGTTCGTATCCCGTGCACGCGTACTCAAGTTTTTAGGTTCAGGTTTTGAAATATTTGAATTACAATAAGAAAAATGGTGATATGCTGTTTAACGTTAATTTTATATCGTAATGAATTCAAAGTAATGAATTGATAGTTAATGAATGAATCAAATCTTTAAACTCAACTATTGTGTTCCTTATAATAGACGAACTTAATTGTAGTTGCCGATGTATATCTATACATATAATAAAACAGTAACAAAACTGTGTCTGTACATTGAATGTATTAAAAAAAAAATAATTGAGGGGGGTTTAGGAACAGTAACAGAGCACGAATCCAAAAAAAAAAAATTCTGTCTGTTTGTCTGTTTGTTTGTACACGCTAATCTTCGGAACTACTGGGCGGATTTGAATGATTTTTCTTTTTAGTATAGGTATTAAGTCTGGGCAACATATAGGCTATAATTTATCTTGGAAACTTGAACACCTGATGCAGAACCGCAACAGACCAGCTAAACTATAAGAGATACAAAAATGGTACCATAGCAAAAATTGTTCCACGTGATGAGCATTTTCTGCTGAGAGAATAAATTTGAAGATCTGGAACACCTGATGTGGAACTCCAAGAGCCCAGCTACACCATGACACATAATTAGGAATGACCGAATGACGTCTTAGCAAAAGTTGTTCGGTCATATGGGCATTTCCTGTTGACTTATAAAAATCGAAGATCAGAAACATCTAATGTGAAAATCAAAGCTATCACTAATTTCACTGTATCTTATAAAATAACATAAGCTGGGAGTACCTCCACGCGGTGAAGGCGGTAACAGTTTAGGACTGATTTTTGATGAGGATGGTATATCATTGAAAATTTGACTCTACTGGCCAAAATTCCCATTTATTTTTTTTATTTTATCGAATAAATATGCCTTCGGGCTTATGTTATTTGGGTGTTTAATTTCCTTTTCCATTTATCTTTGTGACACGGTAGCCTACCCGGTAACGCAGGGGAGCAGTCACTTAGATTTTAATTGATCAGGTATCTTCTTTACAATAAAACTATAACCATGCCTAGAAAGAGGTCAAATCTTTCCCAATGTTCCAAAGGAGCTAAAAGATTAAGGATCATAATTAAGATCCCAAGAATTTACCGAAGAGCGTCAGGAGAGACTTGATGCTGTTCGAGAACATCAGGCTGCAACTCGCTCCGTGGAAACCTCTTCAGATCGCGAAGCACGCCTGCGTTCTCAGCGTATTTACGCATCTATATCCAGGTCTCTAGAGACCAGTGAAGAGTATGATGCGCGACTGACCGCTGATCGTGAACGTCTACATTGTCTCGCGAGTCGGAGACGTTCACGGATAGAGAATTGCGCTTGAGTTCTCAGCGTATCTATGCATCTGCTGCGGAACGTGATGCGCGACTGTCCGCTGATCATGAGCGACATGCATTGTCTCGCGAATCGGAAACGTTTACCGATACAGAATCACGCTTGAGTTCTCAGCGTATTCGCACATCTACTAACAGGTCTTTTGAACCGAATGATGAACGTGATGCACGACTAACTGCTGATCGAGATTATCATACACTAGCGACTCGACCCAGCTTCGCATTGGCATATAGCCTTCCTCGGTAAATGGACTATCCAACACAAAAATATTTTTTTAATTCGAACCAGTAGATCCTGAGATTAGCGCGTTCAACCAAACAAACAAACAAACTTCAGCTTAATAATATAATAGTATAGATTTTCCCGAACACGCACACAAAATATTCATAATCAGTTAGAAAGTGAGAGAAAAAGAATTGCTGGAGTACGGCATGAAGAGACAAAAGAAGAGCGCAACGAACGTTTGAATCCTGATCGACTTCGACATTCTCTGAACAGAATGTCGATATCATCTGAAGAATCGGATGTGTCTCAAGATATAGCCGTAGGTCATGGTCATGACCTTCCTTGGGTTAGCAAGGAACGGCGTTCATTTACGTATACTCCTATGATTGACTACGCCACATATTCCGCCATCGGAGGTATGATTCAAAATTGTACTTTTTGAACGTCTCGAATCATCTCGCGCATCCCGTTGTTTTCCCGTCCCCGGGCTCTTAGAATTCGACATCAGACGTTTCAGATCTTCGATTTTGCCGACCCCGTTGTCGCTGGCATAAGCAACAGGATCCGCGTACGAAGTCGCGGGCAGAAGCTAGTTTGGAAAATAAATTGTGGACGCAGTTTACGTGATGGGTACTAGCGTTGACTATTTTATCCTCTAATGTTTTTAGAAGGAACACTATTTATACTCATATAATTATATCTGGGAATAAATGATGTCTACTGACGTGTGTTTATATTTTTTAGCTTTATAAATGTCGGTTGTAATCTTTAACTGTCAGAAAACATTACATTTGATACAAGGCACCTCGTGTTAGGCACGAGGTCAGCCAGGGGAACTAATTTATTTAAATAAATTATACTCTCAAGATCACAAATAGCAATACACCTATAATCGAGTAAAAAACAATATTTATGTAAGCACCATACATCTCAGACGGTAGATAGGCGTGGCTTTCTCCGGAGCGTGGTCGATAGTCCGGTGGGACACTTATCTTGGTGTTATCCCTGATAGGGCGGCATATACCTACTACAAAGCGCACGAACAATATCATGGTACAGGGTTCCAGACACGTGTAATGTGTTAAATGTAATGCGAATAGTCATCATCATCATCATCATTTCAGCCAAAAGACGTCCACTGCTGAACATAGGCCTCCCCAGGGGGGGGGGGGGGGGGGGATTGCCATAGTCGCCACGCTTGGCAGGCGGGTTGGCGATCGCAGTATGGTTGTTACAAAGGAACAGAACGCTGCTGCCCATTCTCTGGTAAGTCCCTTAGTCGCCTCTTACGACATCCACCGGAAGATATGTGATGGAGCTATTCTTTACGTCCGACACCAGACGGACAATAGTGCAAATAGTGCATGTGAATAATACGAATAATGTGGAAGCCTAAACGAAATTCAGCCTTTGTGTTTGCGAGAAAACCGACACTGGATAGGTCAGAGCGAGCGTTTTGCATTAGCGTTACATGTAATGGCCCGGCTTTACCGGAGGGGACAACTTAAGGCGTTAGTACACCGACGCGTTCGTATGCGGCAGCGAAACAAAAACACAAACAAGACAAAACAAGAAAAAACTCAGTAGTATAGCAGAATTTCGCATACGCTATGTCTCACTCTAGCACTAGCTACATGAAATAGTTGCGTCTGTGAAAATAGAAGGTAATAAAAGCAACACTAAAAAGCAGTTCATAGCTCTGCATTAAATACACATACTTATATACTCAAAGAATATTATTATTTTAGAACAGAATAGTGAAATGAAAATACTTTGTTTAGGAAACATATATTTTATTGTAATATTTCAGACTCAAAATCATTTATTTCAATTCAACCTTTTACAGGTACTTTTGAATTGTCAGAGTCAGTCAGAAAGTTGAATCTAGTTGCTCGTTCCAAACGGTAGATTTCTATGGAGAAGAACGAGCAAGAAACTCCATGAACACTCTTTTAAAATCAGTAATATTTTACAAAGGAGGATGGCGAGATTGCATGTACAATGGGACCCACAGTTAGGAGTATCGTGCAGTATGGAAACTTATACCTAGTTGTAGAACTATATAAAACTAGCAAAAAAGCAAATGGGCAGTAAGTCGTAGAGGTTGGGAGAAAAAAGATATGCAATGTAAAAGATTATAACCTAAAACGAATCTAATAGTGTAATTGAATAATACAATATTTTTTTTATGTAGGTATTATGTAGTTTCAAAAAGGTAATCAAACAGAATATAAATATTTACCAATACTATCATCGTGTTTCTGCACCTCTCTTGCCAAATATAGGTACTTACTCAAAATAAAAATATGTCTGGGAGCTAGGAACTTTAATGACTTGGTCAAAGCGAGATATGAAATAAAATACTGTAAGCATATACTAGACTGATTTTAGGATGAAAGTATAATCATTATTGGCAAAAAACTAAGCTGAATAAAGCGCAAATATCTAGCAGATAATGTAGTTTTATGGCTCCCATTAGCGCAACGTGTCTAGTTGCGACTGAGATTCTTTCTTTTTAAAGTCGGGTCACACATTTTGCCAGTTACATGATTGTTGATAAAAGGGGGGTGAACCAACTGTCGCTAACCGAGCACATATTCAGACTTCAGTTTGCCTGTCTTGGGAATCGAACCCAGAACCCCACGTTCGGCAGTCGTGCTTACGATCACTAGACCAACGAAGCAGTCGAAAACGAAATGTAGGTACTAGGAATAAATATCTAGCCATCCTACATAAATCACAAACATGGATCTCCTGGAACTCTCTTCATGAAAAGCAATTTACCAAAGACGAGATTTTATAGACTAATAAGAACATGGATTTTTAAACAACAGGTTTCTTGAATAAAACAATACATATTTAGAAAATCTTTTATTTCGTTTGTGATTATAAAATACAGGTTGTGTTAAAAAAAATGGATAAGGGCAGGAAGATGATGATTATAATAATTATTGATACAGTAATTGTATATTCGCTCTATCTTGATACTGTTCCTTCCTCGATAACCTTTAATGCATTTTATCTAATTAAAAGATTATCTAAGAACGAAGCTGGTGCAGCAACATAGCTTTGGTGTCTGGCATAACCCATGTACCACAATATGCTCATTATATGGGAGCAACAGCCTACTGTCCGTGTCCCTACGGGACAGTGGCAATAATATCCTAATATGGCACTTCGCCCCTCCAGCCTTCTATCAACTGCAATGTATGTAAAATAGGATTTACTTGCTATATGCCTAGATTTAATTCTGCCACGGATAATAAATGGTTGGGTGTTATTAAATATCCCTTCTAGAGGTGTGTTGCCTCGGCAAACTTCTAAAGCATATAATCCGTGGGCTCTAAGGTGCTCCCCGACATATGATTTTGCTTGCTTTATTTGGTATGTATCCAGAGCAATTAATTCTAGGTCATCTATTGTCAATTCAGGGAATTCTATATTTGAATGTCTTACATTTTGGAACATATTATGTCTCATATTTAAATTATTATTTTGAACAATTTGAGCGAGTTCATTGTTTTCAAATATTTTTTCTTCTATTATCTGAATGACCTCATGGACATTTGTTCGTTCCCTGAATTGAACAGCAAAATGGTTCATCAAGGCAGCAGCAATTGAAAAATCTTGCATAATATGAGGGCACCTTTTATTTAAATAATCTGCACGGAATATTTTAAAATCCCTACTGAACCTTCCATTGACAGCTTCAACCACCCATCTATTCATCGTCACACATCTCGAGATATTGGCTTGGAGAGTCGAAAGTTGCCTTTCTCCTGTCGAAATTGTTTCGGGCATATGTACCAAAAAACCTTTGGCTGCCATGTTGTCTGCACAGTCTCTAAACCCACGGTCTAAAATAAAAACATCATCTTCCCTAAACAAATCCGTAAAGGCGCCTCCCTCGGACATAAGGTCATTCATGATAGAAACATCATTTTTGGTGGCTGAATATGGACCCACTGCCTCAATGATGTAACCATCACAGCAAACTATAAGAAATGGTTTAACCAAATTATAATATTTGTGAAGGGAATACGTTTATTTTTGAAATAAGTAGTTACTACTCTTTTGAGTGCTTAAATATGTGCCATCAGCAATGGCAATTAAACGTTTTTCTTCGGTGGGTGCTTCAGGATTGCCAAAAAGATGATTAGCAAGCAAAGAATTCCTGGCAACAAATTCTTCCCTGGGCTTGTGTGCCCATCCCAAATGTCTAGGCACATAGTCCTGGCAAAGAATTTCTCGTGCCTGCTGCATATAATCTTCCAGAGTTCTTCTGGGTATTTGAAATAATGCTGAAATTCTTTCATCACTATCTCCAGTCCGCATTTTACACAGAAATGCACTAAAACCGCTTTTTATTTTATGGTTATTTAACCGTGGTACTTCTATTAATATTTCATTATATTCTTCTTTTGTCCGTCCAAACCAGTACTTAAAAAGATGGTCATCAATAGTTTCAGGATTCACAAAATCCAATTTTGAATCATCTGCTAGTAAATACACAATTTCTTCTATATGTGCAGCACTAAATGTTGATATAGCATCTTCATTAGCATACAATTCATGAAATAAGTTGGCACCTAAGTTAAAATTGCAAATTCTGGCATTTCTGGGTATATAGAAATTAATATCCTTAATAATCTGTTTCCTCAGTCCATCAGGCACACGTCGTTTTTTACTGTCATTACACTCCAAAAACAAGCAACGGCGTGCTGTATCAGCTGCTCTTCTTAATGTAGGCAACACAATTTGTTCAGCGGATGTTACCTGCAATGGAGGTCTGGTGACTGAAGGACCAGCCTCTTCAATTTCCGGTGTGTCAGATGCTTGTGTTGTGGGCAATATTTGATCAGCAGATGTTTCATCCAATGGATGTTCAGATGTCGACGGAATAACCTCTACAACTTGCTCCATCTGTTGCGAAGATATAGGCTGTGCACTACCTCCTACACTAGACGTGGAAGGTGCAACAGGAGCAGAACTTCTGCGAGAGCTATCAATTACTCTCTGTGCACGTAAATAGCAAGGCACACATACTTCATCAGTGTTGGTTAACTGAAACAATAAAAGTGAAAAGTTTTAAAAAACAATCACAAAAATAATGAAAATACAGATCTATTGAGTATGCACGTCATTATTACTTAGTCATAGTCAACATTTCCTATTTGAATTTCTCTTTCAGACATCTCTGGTCTAATGACCAGTCTGCTCCTGATTCTCAAAATAGATCTTCCATACCCAGCACATACATTACGATGGCCAAGTTACTGTCGGGTGTTATGTTCAGGATCTTCATTTGAGTTATGATTTATCAACTCCCAACAGGAATGACAAATAAAGTCATCTCCAGTCATCTAAAAACAATTATGTTTAAGGTTTAAGAGTTATCAAATACACCAAGTTAATGTTATAATCATGTCTGTGGTTCCCCTTAAGATGACCCACTGACTGTTCAAAATCAAGAATGTGACCACATATGGAATGGCTCTGTGGGTGACGGTTATACTTTTAAGTTCCATGTAATAGAGTGCGAGTCTTACAATCAAACGGAAACAAAACCACGCTCCACGCACGCAGGCAAGTACCAATTTATTTATAGGTATTACAATACTTACATCACGCGGATAAATCCATCTCTGAACTCTCTCGACTACTTGAGCACTTTCGTCGGACAAACGATGTCTCCGTAATCGGGCAATGCGCAATTGACAATTCACACAACGCATTTTAACGGGTAACTAAGTCCAACCCACTTGCAAATCGGAATCCAAAGGTAAAAGCTGTTGTCTAAGTCGGTATGTAGAAGAGTCAGTCCAAAAGTAAAGCCAAGTCGTCAAGAAACAATACAATCGCATAGAAAATAATAAATATCCCACGTTAGCCGTTGAAATCAAACAATGGAATGACATGACGCTAATTGTTTTGACACCGACAGCCAACTCCAAGAAGCTTATAGATAAAAGTGGAGGCAACACTCTAAATACCTAAGTGAAGCTAACTGTGGGCAGACGCTCTCTTTCTGAATGCGTACATAAGATAAAGAAAACACATATCACTGTCTCGTTCTTATGTATGCATTCAGAAAGAGAGCATCAGCCCACAGTTGGTTTCAAGTTTTTGTTCTAGGTGTTGGCTCCATTTATACCTATAACTTCATGGCCAACTCCAATAAACGTCAATTGACAGCATAACGTTCCATTCTACGTTATCACAAATAATCGTAATAATTATAATATTGTACATTTTTTTGTATAAAAAATGTAAATGCATTTTTAATATTAACTTTTGTATGTTTTTCTCATATTTTATAAGTTCTGTTAAAAAAAAAATTACAAGCGTAAACAAGTGTAAGAACGTAAATCATGTAGTGAGAAAGAGTAGGTTGGAATGTAATCGGAAACAAGGTGCGTTTAATAACTGCATGTGATGACTTATTTTTATGTAAATAAAAATCTTTAATAACTTTTAATTCCCAATACCTAGTGACTTCATATTTTTTATATAATCCTCTTACAAACTCTTAATTATAGTAAATATGAACTTGCAAGTGTATGACACTTAGTTAATTTATAAATAATGTGGGTTCGAACTCGCCATCCTCCTTTAGGTTACATCATTCATGTCATAACAACTAGGTACATATAATTCAATATTAAAATTATACATATACATAGCCATTCATAGTTATCATCATAATTATACTTTTCTGTTATTTTCTTCGGGAGCTCCGCACCGATCAACGTATCGATCAAAAGTGTCCAATGAATTTTTTTTTTTTTTTTTTTTTTTCGGATTGGCATCTCGCAGGTCAACCTAGGAGGTTGTCGGCTGCTTAACCGGACTTTCCTGTGGTGCCTTAAAAATTATTATTTTTAGGGCCTCCAGCCAGGGCATAAAAGCTTACAAACTAAGCGACTACACGCTAAGGGCACCCCCTGTGGGGTACGAGCCTCGGCTTAGGGCGTCGCTGGGAGAGGACAGCAAAGGGACAGGCTGGATCGGATTTCCATTATTTAGGGACGAATTTAAAACTACAGGCTCAGCGGCGCGGGCTGGCACGAGCAAGGGTCGGGGAGGGGACGTACGGGGTCGTCGCGGCGGGCCTCGGCGGCGAGGACGGAATGACGGCGGTCTGTGTCTGTGTTTCTTAACTGTACTGGTGGCCTTATTGCTCTCCTGGAGGAGAGTAATAGCATCGTCAGGGTCGGTCAGTGTCCAATGAAGTCGGAACACTTGCTTTTATAAGCGGCGACAAACAAGTATGATTCATGAACGATGACAAGCAAATGTGATTCATACTTATTTGCTATCCAAAGTTTAAACACACTTTATTCTATTTAAAATGATGTTATTTACTATACTTCTACTGCATTTAAAAAGAAATTAATGATTACTTTATATTACAACACGAATTACGTTGTTATATATTAATTACATCGGTATAAATCTAACACGGCCATACTGACAAGTACTTCGCTCTCGAAGTACAAACACAATATTCTTATTGCATAAAGGTACATTTTGTTTACATAATATCAGTAATCGTTTTCATAATCATCATGGTATAATCAATAATCAGACCTTACTGGGTAGACCAAACACCCGCAGTCAGTGAAGCTTAATCACCCGCGACCAGTGAATGTCATAATAAACCACAGTTAAGGTTTTAATCCATCCATAATAAAACAATCATGTCTTAAACTAATATTAATACAATATATACTAATATAATTACAATATCAGTAATCGGTTCATAATCATCATTGTATCATCAATAATCAGACCTTACTGGGTAGACCAAACACCCGCAGTCAGTGAAGCTTAATCACCCGCGACCAGTGAATGTCATAATAAACCACAGTTAAGGTTTTAATCCATCCATAATAATACAATCATGTCTTAAACTAATATTAATACAATATATACTAATATAATTACAATATCAGTAATCGTTTCATAATCATCATTGTATAATCAATAATCAGACCCTACTGGGTAGACCAAACACCCGCAGTCAGTGAAGCTTAATCACCCGCAACCAGTGAATGTCATAATATACCACAGCTAAGGTTTTAATCCATCCATAATAATACAATCATATCTTAAACTAACATTATAATAAATCTACTACAGCGTTTTGTTCAGTCCAGGCCATAGGCGATTTTTTTTTTCTTTTGCACCTGGCATTATCTGATATGTTCATAATTTCGTAAGGTCCCTTAAATTTTGCTGTTAGTTTGTTATGTCGCCTATGGTCTTGATTTACATAAACAGTATCACCTACGCTATAATTTATGTTATCTCTACGCGTTTGGTCAAAGCGGTCTTTGAATGTATCGGCAACAATTTTAAGACGTTGATGTGCTAACTGATGATCGGTCGTTACGTCAATAATTATATTATTATCTAGTATTACTTCATCTAATCGAGCTTGTATACACGGGATGTTCGAGTTTCTGCCTATAAGCAGCCTAATAGGTGAAACGCCAGTTAATTGCTGTACAGTAGTGCTTAAGGACAATTGGATTTTCCACAAAACGCTCGGCCAGTCTGACACATTACCACACCTAGTAGCTAACATATTGATTACGGTTAAGACGTATCTTTCGTATCTATGTGATGCTCTAAATAACGAACAAACTAAATTGGGGCTAAAGTTAGTGCCGCGGTCAGTGATTATTAATGACGGAGTGCAAAGTAAGGTAACCGTGTCTAAATTCTGTATAGGAGATTGAAGTTCATCAAAGCACCATATGGATTATCATTAGCCAGGTTTTTCAGTGCCAATAGGAGAAAGCACTTTCCATGCTAACCCTTTACAATCTACAGTAATTTGAATGTCAGGATGATTAACCACATTCCTACCAATAAGAAGATCATATGAAAATCTTGGTCACGGGCCACATGTAAATATAGTTATAAACAAATATCTTCAAATTTAACTGTCACTGTGATAGTTGCAAAAATATGTATTTTACCGTTACCTATTCCACTAACGTACTTATATTGAGTATGGAAAAATATATAATTTAGTCATTTGGCAATAGATTCCCGTATAATGCTACAACTTACTCCTGTGTCGACAATAGAGTCAATAAACATTTTGCGAATGGTAACGTCAGTAGGCTTAAAGTTTAAAACATTGCATAAAGTATTGACTCGAACATCTAGTCATTGATCTTTGAAAGTTTAATAAATTGCTGTTTGGTCGAATTTACACGTTCAAAAATACAAGTTGTTACATCATGTATCTTTTTATAAACTGTAATTTTTTTATTTCTTTTTTTTTCATCTCATGGAAGTATAACATTTCTTTTTTGAGTTTTCTCATCCAATTTTGGGATTGGCATAAAACGTTTCTCGGGTAATTGATCTAATGGTCGCTTTTTAGTCTCTACGAAAGCAGAACACTAAACTAAAATTCTGATGTTGACGAGTCTGAACAATAAATTACAGCTTTATACAATCAAACCGCAATTTTGTTTTTTTTTTTTTTCGTGTGGGTACATTCAAGTTAATTCAGCACAGAAATTTTCCTATTATCGACCTTCTTGGGGTTGCTAGGACTCGTACCATATTAAAGCAGAGCCCTTGGGGGCCTTACCTCCCTTTGCGACTTTAGTTAAGTCGCTCCAACCAAACTCTTCTCCAAGCTTATCATTGTCTGCACACCACGCCACTACGCCGCTGTCAGTGGTGGCGGGATCGAATATCGGGAGAGCCACGTCATCCTGCCGATTCTTACTGGACAACGCTTCTTTGACAGTAGTAAGCAGCTTTAGGTGAATCTCTGGTTCCATTTCGGTAGCAACAATAACCCTGAAAATATAGTAAGATTAGTTTAGCACATGGCATCCCACTTCTGATGTTAGAATAAAAGGTAGAATTAAAAGCAACACTAAAAAGCAATTCATAGCTCTGCATTAAATACACATACTTATATACTCAACGAATATTATTATTTTAGAACAGAATAGTGAAATGAAAATACTTTGTTTAGGAAACATATATTTTATTGTAATATTTCAGACTCAAAATCATTTATTTCAATTCAACCTTTTACAGATACTTTTGAATTGTCAGAGTTAGTCAGAAAGTTGAATCTAGTTGCTCGTTCCAAACGGTAGATTTCTATGGAGAAGAACGAGCAAGAAACTCCATGAATACTCTTTTAAAATCAGTAATATTTTACAAATTTAGGTTACATCATTCATGTCATAACAACTAGGTACATATAATTTAATATTAAAATTATACATATACATAGCCTTTCATAGTTATCATCATAATTATACTTATCTGTTATTTTCTTCGGGAGCTCCGTACCGATCAACGTTTCGATCAAAAGTGTCCAATGAAGTCGGAACACTCGCTTTTATAAGCGGCGACAAACAAGTATGATTCATGAACGATGACAAGCAAATGTGATTCATACTTATTTGCTATCCAAAGTTTAAACACACTTTATTCTATTTAAAATGATGTTATTTACTATACTTCTACTGCATTTAATAAGAAATTAATTATTACTTTATATTACAACACGAATTACGTTGTTATATATTAATTACATCGGTATAAATCTAACACGTCCATGTCGGTATTGATTCACAAGGAACTGCGGAAATCATCGTTACACAGACGCAGACGTTTCGCTAGTGGTGTTTCGCATCGCAAGGCGGCCGTACGTGTTCTGTCTGTGAGGACAGAATTTCGCACCATGGAAGCCGAAAATATTGAAATATTTTTGAATACAATTATAAATTATCCCGAATTATATGCAGTTGGTCAAGAAAATTTTAAAAATGCGTACAAAAAAGAGGTGGCATGGAAGAAACTTCAAGAAGAGACGGGAAATTTACAATGACATTTCTTTGCTAAAAAACTACAGTGTACTAAAATTCCGCAGATATTTCATTATGCAGTAACACGCTGCCGCATACGAACGCATCGGTGTACTAAAGGCTAAATAAATATGTAAGCCACGACAGTTAAGAGATGAGAGTGGAGACTGCTTTTGGGCAAGCGTAGAGTGGGACGTCCTGCGGCACAATGGACCGGCGATTTGAAGAAGGTAGTAGGCAGCGGATGGATGCAAGCTGCTCAAGAATGGGTTGGTTCGCAAACACTGGGAAAGGCCTACGTTCAGCAGTGAACGGCGATAGGCTGATATGGAGATGAGTCTGAAAGAGGGAGAGCTAGATAGAAAAATCTACCTCTCCTTTTATTCTTTTTTTAATACGTTGCCCCAGTATTTCCTCCTGTATCGTGGGTGCAAACAAATATAAAAACAAATATACACCAACCAGATACAAATTAATAAAATACACCGTCGCATTTAAGCTGTCTTACAAAAGTGGTCCACACAATGTATCCGCCTTAAAATACCTCCATATTTTTTTTAAATATGAATGAGAAAAATGTTTCGGATGGTCGTAAGCGCTTAAAAGTATGAAAGAAGAATCGGAATTAAGTGGCTTTTAAATACATACAAACTGTTTTATGCTCCGATTATAAGGTAAAAATAGTAAGAAACACATTATTTCGTTAGGGTGAGGGAATGAACTCTGATAAACATATTTTCGTCGCTCCATTCCGCGCCGTCCTTGGAACGCAAGGCTCGGACCGCGCTCGTAACAGGGTGTTTTCATATTTTTAATTATTCAAATGTTAATTAATATCTATCACACGATATGGCGACCTCTGGTCTAAGCTTATCATAATCATCATTAGCCAGAAGATGAGCACTGTTAAACAAAGGCCTCCCCTATAGAAGGCCACAACCAGCGGTAACTTGCCGCTTGCATCTACCGGTTACCTACCATAATGATGTCGTCGGTCCATCTGGTGAAAGGCCTACCAACGCTGCACCTTACGGTTCGTGGTCGCCACTCGAGACCTTTGTTCCCCAACGGTTTTAGGTTCTACGAGCGCTGTGGCCTACCCATTGCCACTTCAACTTGCATATTCTGAGAGCTATGTTGGTGACTTCAGTTATTCGGCAAATTTCCTCGTCCCGGATTTTCCGGATGATCTCTATCTATATATCTATACAGAAACTCCGAACATAGCTTTCTCCATGACTCGCTGCGTGACTCTGAGCTTCTGTATAAGACCAGCAGATAAGGACCACGTTTCTGTGCCATAAGTCATCACTGGCAACACACACTAGTATGCTAAGCTAGCTAATCTTATATTAATATGGAATCACTTATTCGAAGAAGACAGCTGTATGTAAAATCAGTAAGTTAAGACGTAAACAGATTTGATAAGTGTACAGACCAACAATTGGGTAACTTTCGGCTACACTAATTTCTTTCGAGATTATTTAAGTACAGTGTTTTTGTATTTTATTCAACGTTTCACATTGTTGAATACCCCAATATTAATATAACAGGTCATCATTAAAAGCTAAAATATTAGATTGTCTGTTTTAAAACGTTGACAATATTGAGTAATTAATTAATTCCTTCGTAATGTCACTATCAAATGTCTCAGTTGTATACCAGAATGCTATAGATAATGGTCTATTAAAAATGGAGATATTACGTGTCTCCAAAATAAAATATTCTTTGAACGTTATTACAAAAAATAAAGTGGACAAAGATGTACAGTCGATGTTTCTACCGTTAAATCTGATGCAATATCTAATGTTTTGTCCAAACTATCGCATCAAAGACGATTTTGTGACTCCTAATAGCCTCGTCTCCAATTTTGTTTCACTTGTTGTAACACTGGCAATTAGTTTGTCAGTTGCCTATCATTTCTTTGTTACTCAGTACGTCTACAAACAATATCTTGGAGACACTGTTTTTAAGTCTATGGTTTTCATTTATGACTGTATCTATAACTGTATAGGCTTCGCTATTATTTTTGTCAGCCCAATCGTTCAAAAGAAAAGTTACATTAAACTTATGCTAACTTATCAACAAGTCCACAGATTTCTCAACGATGAAAACAGTCGCAGGCACATTCGTTTTTGGAATTGGATCACCGCGTTCTTGGCTGCCTATGTTAACGTCTGTGTGCTGACTTATTTTCTACTTTAAATTTATCTCGGGCAAAAAATATTTAGTTGTTACTTTCCTATGTTTTTTGATACGAAAGTAGCTTACATTATCCAAGTCATGACAATGTTGACACATAAAGTGGTGTAAATTCTCAAAATATGGAATATACTTTCTGTGAGAAAATGCTTCAAGCTTACGTTGACATATTAGAGTGCTATGAAATCCACATAACTGGTTTTCACCATTTCGTAAGCGATTGAATTTTTCAAATATATTTTCCACTTACAATATTGTGCTCAGTTGTGCCAGAAGGAGCTAACAAACAATCTCTCAATAATTAAATGAATAACGTAAAATGCCAATGTTTAACATAACTATACAATACTGCAATAACAATTCAAATACATTCCCAAGTGATCCCTAGAATTGACTCTAAATTAATCCGAGATATATGCTATTTCAATGCATTGGGCGTGGGTGTCGTAGAAGGCGACAGAGGGATGGAGAAGGGAGGGGTCAATATTTGCCTAGAGGATGGGCAACAGCACCATAACACCTACTGCGATCGCCAACATGCCTGGGCCAAGCATGGCGATTAAGGCTGAACATCCCTTTGGGGACACCTACGCCCAGCAGAGGGCGTCTAAATGTTGACACGAAATATATACAAAATCATTACATTTACTGAAAAAATATCGGACAAGCATTGGTCTAGGTTGATTGGTTTTGGCAAAAGTAACAATTAGAACAAGAATCATTAAAAACAAAATTGAATTTTTTTCTTTTTTCCACTATAATTAGATATTTTTTTTTATCAAATGACAATTAGAAATATTTAAAAGAGAATTGATAATCTTCGTGAGTATAATTTTATATCTTACATTAAGGAAGCCGTAAGTTTCATGTTCTACGTCGCTTCACGAAATCAAGTTTTAAATGTCGCAACTAAACTTCGAAAATCCTTACGACCCTGGTATCGTTGTTATGTAGCATATACTCGTTAGCACAATACACCATCGTATTTGTTTGTTGTCTTACAAACGTGGTCCTCTCCGACATAAAATACCTCTAGACGCGATTTAAAAATTGTTATCTGTATTATTATTATAATTATATTGTTAGCTTATTCTGTTCCACTCCTGGGCAAAGGTTTTCCTCCATGCCTTACATCTTTCCCGATCCTGGGCTTCATTCCACCAGTTTTGGAGAAATCCGTCCAGTTCGTCACGCCATCTCCTTCGTGGCCTGCCCCGACCCCGTCATAGTGTCTCAGGGCTTCAGTTCTGTGTCACCTGAGCCAACAGTTTGTCCGGCATGCGGCAGACATGTCCTGCCCAGTCCCATTTAAGTTGGACAGCCTTAAGAGTCACGTCTGCTATCCCTGTTTTGATTTTAAGAAAAATGTTTGTGACGGTCCTAAGCCCGTAAAAGTATGAAAGAAGAATTAAAATAAAGTGGCTTTTACATACTAATAATATTAACTGTGTCATAGTAAGAAACACATTTTTGCGCTAGAGTGAATGAACTCTGATAAAGATGTCGCCGCTTCATTCGGCGCCGCTCTTGGAACGAATTCTCTGAGTGGCGTTTCATCAGCTTCCTTACAGCGTTTGCAGGTTAGCGTATCACTTAGCCCTAGGTCGAACATGTGCTTGTTTAAGCTGCAGTGTCCGGTAGTGGCTCTTGCCACAATGCTCAAGTTGTTCCTACTAAGTGCTAGGACTTGGTTACTAAGCCTTCCGTCACAGGCTTTAATACCATGGTTATAGACACGTATAATGTGTGAAATGTAACGCGAATAATGTAGACGCCTATACCAAATTCAACACTACACGTCTTTTGTGTTCGCGAGAAAACCGAAACCCAATAGATTTGAGCGAGCATCTTGCATGAGCGTCACGTGTAAAAGTTTAGCTACATCAGATGTAGGTGAAGAGCGATAAATGTATAACAGTTCTAAAAATAAACTGTGTAAGCCAAGACAGTTAAGATATGACAAATCTCAAGTGTTAGCGCCCACTCACGAACATGATGCGTGAAGTAGGACAATCATTAATTTCAAACATTTTGTTCAATGAAGAAGATAAATAAATTCATTTTGAAGGAAATCGATGGTATTTCAGATTGCGATTGCTTTCGTTGATGTGGTCCAGTCTATCAAATCTACTGCAGTATTTCACCACCCCTGCAAGATATCCGTTCCAGTGGATAGTCCATAATTCGATTTTACTAGGAGTAGGATTAGCATAACTACGATCAAGTCCTATCCAATCTTGGTTAGGGTGGGTTTGAGCTGACATTAACGCAATTTGTACATCAAACTAAGTAACATTCACTATAAAAATACTGAATATATTCTGAATCTCAGTCGAAATATCTTTATTTACATAAATTATGTTACTTTGAAGAAAATAAAGACAATAATTAGAAAGAGAATTGTAACAAAACGACGGTGTAAGTAGTGAAGAGTGAAAAAAAATACAAAGGCTGTGTCGCGTCTATGTAGAATAACCCGCACACGGCCATCTTCTGGAAAATAGCTCTCTGCACACGCTGAATGTTCTTGCATACTTTCTTCTGTATTTCTATAACGAACGTAAAAAACATTAATAATTAATGGAGAATAGGTGATGGATGGAGGAACGAACTTGGCTCTAACCGAAAGGACTGACTCACAACAATAAACGGTTGATAAAATTAGCAGAAATAATTATAATAAATATCGATCATGAATTTAATACTTTGTCTATCCGTAGCATCGCTTCAAATGACAGCTCACTTCACCTAGAGTTCATTGAGGGAGATTGTTACAAAATACCATAGCAGGTGGGGATAACAGCTCACCTGCATTTCATCTAAAGGATCATGGCAGGATTTGTACAAAAAAAAATAAAGATGTTTAGAGAAGTTGAAATTCTAATTCTTATACTCTTGGGTACCTAAAGAGTACCTTCAGCCATTTACAATATTTTTATAACCCCGCAATAAAAAATAATATTAAAAGTGAATAGTTTAACAAAAAGCTCATTATTTCAGAGCGAAACTGACAATGACATTGACAGCGGTGTTTCACAGGTCTTAAACAGAAATTGCATCATTTTATGGGATATAATGTCACTAATAATGATTAATCGATGTACTTTTCAACTCCGCCATTGTATAAAACAATTCACATCACTCGTCTGTCAGTTTAATAGATCCGTTTAATGTCACTCATCACTTTATTTTTTTTTATAAATACGAAATGGGCAACGATGTAAAAAAAATACTGTATTTTTCCTTTCAAAGTATTTTAATTATGCGGGGGTTTAAAAATATAGTAAGTATACCAATCTACTCCTGGTAATGTATTCTCCACATCGGAAAAGATTTTTTTTTCTAAATTAACTCTTTTCTTTTCGTACAAATGAAAGTATGGATCTTGCCATGATTCTACAGAACTCACGTCTTTATAAAATAGACCGGCTGATGTTTAATAAAGTTTACCTGATCTGTTTCCTGACGTCACAACTCTTGAACAAGTGCGTTCAACTTCTCTCATGGCTGAATAAAACCTCTCACATTCCACGCTCAAAGTTATTTGTAAAATAATGCTTTTTATTAGCCATATTTGAGATACAAGGACTTGTAAGGCAAGCTGGAAAAAAATGCTTTGAATTTTGATAATGCAAAGCTAGTAAACATGTTTTGATTGAATAATTTTACTTGTAAATAAAGGTTTTCAAACCCTGCCTTTGGATTCTTCGCCCATTCATATATGTTAGATATACTTACATCTTTACTATCTATTTGAATTCTTCTGGTTTGTATGTGAATTACAATATCCAGGAGAGAATTAGAAAATATGTATACATTATAAAATAAAATCTGAAATAAAGGTTAAAAATGAATATTCAACCGAACAAAAACAGTGTACCAAAACATCTGAAACGATACTTAACCTGACATTGAAAGGTCTTCTTAACTAGTTGGTAGGATTTTAGAATTTCCATATAAGCATTAAAGTTATTAACCCAATAACTCTCTTCTTCAGAGCACCTTGACTCTTGTACATTTTGAACAAATACCGTGACAGTTTTCCACTTTATCTTCATAATACTAGCAGCGTATACGACATTCAAGTCAAGACAAATGTGACAGTAACTCGTCAAGATATCAACGTAACCCATATTAGTAAAAATATAACAATCAAAAAAGATATAGACAATGTGGAAGCAATTCAAAGCAACAACGTAAATCCAATTGCAGAGAGTAAAACGTTTGAAAACATTCTCGTTAATTCTGAGAATTCTATGCACATACTGAATGCTTGAAACTAGCAATGCATTGTTAGATTTTTGAATGATATTGGTACAGTAATTGAGAAGACTTCCAGTAAAAAATACAACAAAGTCGTTGACACTGCCCGAATAGACAAAATTGCTACCTTTTTCTCCGATAATGCTGAATGAAGATGCGAACAAAAAATAAAAACAGATACACCAATAAATTAAAATACCTAAGGATGAAATAAGATCATATCTCGAACTATTCTGTGTGATAACATCTTCTTCAATCTTATACTTCGCACAGAAGAACAGTGCTTGCATCATATTTAGTGGCTTTAAAATTGATTGTAAGTATTTTTCAATAACAGAATTTTTTTGAAACTTCATTTTAAGTACATTATCTGGCCTAGTATATATTCTGATTGAGCAAACTTTAAATTTAAGTCCAAGGTTTTAAACATGTCTACTTTCATAAGCTGCATAAATGGTATGTAGTGATGTGCTGGCACTCGATCGATAAGCAATTAGTCTGAATGGCTAGAAATATTTATTATGATCATCGTTTTAAATTAGTTAAGAATGAAAAACGATAATAATTTCATTTCATTTGCTGACTTACAATAGGGTAGATGACACCACCGACCAATTGACATACTATTTCATCATCATCATCACGTCAGGCTATTGCTGTCCATTGCTGGACGTGGTCCTCTCCCAGAGATTGCCAACCAACGTGGTCTTGGGCAGCATGCAAACATCTGCTGCCAGCCACCTTCTTCAAATCGTTGGATCATCGTGCTGTAAGGCATCCCACATTACGCTTGCCCAAATGCGGTCTCCACTCCTCGCGTGTAAGAGCGTGTCTGCTCCATCTATTGTCTGTCCGTCTACAGACGTGGCCAGCACACTTCCACTTCAGAGTGTTAATTCGACACGCAATGTCGAGGACTTTAGTTCTCTGGCGAATGACTTCATTGTGAAACCTCGAGTATCGCTCTCTCTATAGCACGCTGATCTATAGAGAGAGCGACCTTGAACCTTGAGCAACATTGAATTTGCAGACCAACAAAAAAAATAAAGTGTCCACGTTTCTGTTTCGGCTCCGTAGGTCATTACGAATAGGATTGTGGGATCAACGATTTAAAGATATCACGTAGCTTCCCGAGGGCCGCCCAGCCTAAGCGTATCCTTCTGTTTGCCTCCTTTTCAAGTTGTGCCGCCACATTTGTATATTTTGGCCAAGATACATGTATTCTTGCACAAACTCGCGTCTTAAAGAATCGCTTAGGCAGTTTCGCATCACTTCTAGCTCCTCTCTGTCACGATGACAATATCATTCGCAAACCGTTGGTGCGAGATGTATTGACTGTTAACCTTTCGAATGTCTTATGTTACACAGTCCGACATAAGCAGCGGAGGTTTGACTTTCAACACTTTTGCCCGACAGTCGTTGAGTTAAACCAACACCTTAGCACCTCGACGTATCAGCAGTCGACGAGGCATCAATGCATGGAGTCCAAGTACAGCCTAGGTCTCGATGGTGTCGAAGGCTTTCTCGTAATCCACATACTCAAGGCACAGGGGCTGATTGTATTCCTCGGTCTTTTGGATAGCCTGAGGGTGTGTATGTAGTCTACGGTGCTGTAGCCTTTCCGAAATCCGGCCTGCTCCGGCGGTTGGAAATTATTGTACTTTTGAGCTAGACGATTAGAGATAACTTTCGAAAACAGCTTATAAACATGGCTCAAGAGCAAAATGGGTAGTTTTTAAGGAGAGTGTTATCACCTTTATTTAAGTTCAGTACTACCACGCTCCTGCTCAATGCCTCAGGTGGAATGCTAGTGTGGATGAAGGAATTAAATAGCTTTACAAGCTTAGTCAAAACAGAAGTTCCTTCTGATCTGAGCAGCTCCGTGAATATCTCGTCATCCCCCGGAGTTTTGTAGCTATGAAGCTGTCCGAGAGCTATTATAATTTCACCCAGATCAGTGAGGTGGCGTGTGAGTGGCTGGCTCGTGGATAATCCGCGCCGTGGGGAGACATGTTTTTTGGGAGTATAAGTCCCCATAAAACGTTTCGACTTCAGCAAGTATTTCCAGTTTCGAGGCGACGGTGGTGCCCTGGACGTTGTGAGTTTCGTCACAAATGAGGACATCATTAAATACCTTTGAGTTTTGTTCGTATATTTACGGGCTGTCAAATCGCGATTTCTTCATAAATGTTGTATGGCAATTTATACTTATCGACGTCTCATCTAATTAGCCATTTGCCAACTCAATTGATTCAATATTTATTGATTTAAAAGTAGCTAAAAATCTAATTTATAGTCAATTTAAATCCTGAATAATTTCTGGCCTGTCTGGATCAGGCATTTATCATATTAGTCACATATACATTTAAAGATTTTAGTACAAGTGGGCCTCGAATTATAAAACCTTTCGTACAATGACAAGGTCTGCTTACACCGGATATGTACAGCGTTATGTACCTATCATGTGGTGCACAGCCTTGCACAAGAAATATATTTTACTAGTAATTAGCGATCATTTGCCAAATTAAAGGGTCAGGGTAAGAGGAACATTTAATTAATTCGGGCTAAACTCTAAAATGACTTGTAATAAAGCCTGTGTTACAAAAATGCAAACTGTAACAACACAACAGTGTAGTTAGCGAGAAGACTCAACAGGCTCAATTGTAACGCAGCGTCTAAGTAGAACAGTCCACACACACGTATCTTGCTGAATGACGCTCGGTGCAAGCGGAGTACGTTCTTGCAAAGCTTTTTTTCTTCAGCTGTCAATCAATTTGTATGTATATAAATCATTATCATTACAGTATAAGTAAAAAAAAATATCTTAATTTCTTACTGCATCTTAAGAGCGTTTACGCCGTCCATGCGCTGTTTAGTTCAACAACTGTACTTTTCAAACCTGTTAATATCATCAATCACTTATTTTACAAATATATTATTTACCAAAAACTTTAGGTAATTTCGTTGTCTCAATAGTTTGTAAAGAAAACATTTTGATTAATAGATTATTTGTACATTCTATCAAGATAACTTAGCAGAGGTATTCAAAGTTTCCCTTTAAGCGTCTGTTAGCGGTTTTATATATTTTAGCCATCGAGCTAAAATATATAAAACCGCTAACAGACCTAATTAGCAAAAACATTTTACCAATTGCAAAGATTCTTATGAAAATAGTTAGTTAAAAAGATTTTATGTATATTTTTATCTTACTTTGTACCCGCATTCATTGCAAAAAAAAAATGATTTTGATTTTATGATTTAGGTATCTTACTTTAATAAATTAAAAATTCAGACAATGTGAAATATTAAGAAATTGAAATGCTTTTTTCACCGATATAACTTACTTAATTTAATACAGTATTAGCTTAATATAATAGAAGAACATCTTCTGTAAAACATACACTTTGAAATTTCAACTAATTTATAGTTATTATTTATCTATAAATATTTAAAAAGAAACCCGCCTTCAAAAACTAAAAAGTGATAAATAACTTTAGCACAGAACACACATTACTTTACTTTCGGAAGTCGGTGGCGGTGGCTTTGTGTTTGTTGTTTTGTATTGCCACCGACTTCCGAAAGTAAAGTAATGTGTGTTCTGTGCTAAAGTTATATGTCACTTTTTAGTTTTTGAAGGCGGTTTTCTTTTTTTGAAAAAACGTTTTATTTTTCGCTTTTTAGTGTTGCCTTAACATCCAAATCCAACCTCTTGAGCGTCCTTACGGTCAATTGCAAGGCCGTAAGACAAAATGCTCCAAGTGTCGCGTGGACACATGTAGGGGCATAAGGATCGTTCCTTATTGGCCGCCCATTTTTATAAGCAATATCGCATTTTGCAACAGATTATGTCTATATTTCCAATAACCGATAACTATTTAACCGATTTTAGTAACATTTTTGGTGTCACACCCTAATTCCGTGCCATAAAGAAAAAAATAAAAATGATCTGCCATTTTGCGCTGAGACTCGCCGCCATAGGCTGTTTGTGTGTCTGAACGGAATTGTTTCAGAAATGATTAACCGAAGAAAACGGTGAGTATTGTTATAATAAATTATGTAGAATTACTGAGAAATAAGTGTAGATTCCGTATTGAGTTGTAGTTTTTCGAAAAGTGATAGATATATCAGTGAAAAAGTGACGAAACTTTTGGAATGTACTAATTTCGGTCATGATGGCGGGCGGCTTACGCAATAATTTTACAATAAATTTTCGTTTATATAGTCTTGAATACACATAAGTTGCTAGTTTATTTATCTATGAACATATTTAGGCCTCGAGATCATAATATTGTTGCGTATTGACAACGAAATCGTTTTTCAAAGTGAATAAGTCACCGCCAAGTACTTACAAGTACAAGTACAAGTACGTGCTACACTTATTTCTCAGTAATTCTACATAATTTATTATAACAATACTCACCGTTTTATGTCTGCGCTGACTGTACTACCGCTGTGACGGCGCAGTGACGAAAATGGCGCGCCGCGCAAGCGATGCGCGTGTTCGAATTGTTACCTTTTTTTCTGCAAGTAGTATGTTTGGAAGTGAACTACGGTGTTATATGAGTGCCTAAACATATGTGTTGTCGTGTTATAGTGTTATTTAGGTGAATATGTTTGTGAATTCGGTGTATTGTGATCAAGTTTGAAGGTCATGTGAAGGTGTTGTGAAGGAAAAATATCAAAATGAAAATATTTCACGCCGCTGTGTGGTCAGGTTAGTGTGAATTTCTTAGATACATATACCAATAGATAGGTAAACTCATAACGAATCCACGAAGGTATATGTTATATTGTGTAATTATCTGTATAATGGCGAAATCTTGATTTTTCTGAAGGTCTACCTTAAATAATTTTATACCTACAAAATGCTCCGACGTTTTAGGCAGGTTCTAGGCAATGTTCGCGGACGCGTGACGGGGAAAAGGCAACACACTTAAAAGAGATTGTAAGTCCTCCAGTGATTGAAGAAACTAAAACGTCGTCTAAGTAATTTTTTTGGGAATTTGTTGATTTTCTCAAAAAGGGCTGTACCAATTTTGATAAAATGTATATGGGACCTTTTCGGAATAAACCCCTTTCGAACAAAAAAAATATTTTGCAAATCCGTTTATATATGACAGAGTTATGTTATGTTATGTGATGAGTTATGCATAAAAAATATATATATATAATATAAACATTCGAATTGATAACCTCCTCCTTTTTGAAGTCGGTTAAAAAACTATTTCAAAATCGCGGCGCACGATCCTTTCAAATTACCTAACCTTGATGTCGCGCGCTAGACGTAAACGCTCTTAACTCTTAAAAAAAAAAACTAAAATATTACCTGAACAATTATTCGTCTTCACAATGAGTGCGCAAGAATCTTGAACACTTTGAATAGTCATGTAGAATTTCTCACATTGCTTGCTGAGTATCGTCTGCCACGTCAAGTCCTTGATCACCCATATCAACAAGGGAAGTAATGCTATTGTTGCGTAATCCTAAGAAAAACTTAACTTTTGAGGTGACGAAAGAAACCATCACTGCTGAGTAAATTCATTAAAGCGAATGTGTTACAAAATGAAGCGTCGCTTTAGTTCAAAGTAGTGGTCCAAGGCTGGTTAAATACTCGATGCGATGAACAATATTCATACCAATGTTGACCGAAAAAAATACAAATACATGTTTTAGCTGATAAAGTTTACGTTCACACAAAATCACACTTACCATTTTATTAAAAAGTACTCCATTTTTCATTGTTTCAATTGCCATGTCGATGTAAAGTAGAGAGTGGACAAATGCCGCCATAATGTGATAAAGTATCTAAAATGAAACAATTTTAATTAAACACTCAGGCAATACAGGGCCCTTCATAGGAAAAGAAGACACGTAGTATATAGAGTAAGAGGAACTGTACATTTCTAAGAATACTTACGAATTGTTGAAAGCATTTGTTATGTATGTCATAACACTCTAGGATATTGACGTAAGCCTCAAACAAACTTTTGCAATGGCTTTGTATATACGTTTCTTCAATATTTTGAGACATTAAAGCTTGAATATTCCACAGACTAACTTTATTTTCCAATAACTTAATAACTCGCGTGGCGTAGATAACATTTATATTCATAAAGACCAAAAGATACATACTGTATATTATGTATAAAGGTAGACGTAGTTTAATGAAAAAATAAGTGTAAAGAAGGATATAACCAAGCTGAAACACTATCACTGTGATCCAATTCCAAATTATGAACTGTCTAGAGGTAGTTTCATTGTTAAGAAATTCGTGAACTTTTTGAAAAGTGAGGACAAACTTGATGTTTTTTTTGCAGTGAATTATCCCGAATACGAAATTTATAATGATTCCGGTACTATAGAAGAAGCAGTCGAAATAAGTGTAAGACGAACATCTTGAGCAATCAGCGTAAGAAATTAACATATATACGAATGGAAATATGAATATTATTGTTCCCATCATTGAAAAGATATTAGAAATCCAAGAATTTGGAGTTATTAAATCGTTTTTAATACGATATTTAGGACAAAATACAAAATATTGTATCAGGTTTAAAGGCAGAAATATTGACTGGACATCTTTGTTCACCAAATTGTTCAAATTCACAGGATATTTTGATCTAATGTTAAGGAATTTATTCATTTTAAAAAAATTGATAGTAGAGTACCTGTCGAAAACACTAGTGAAACAATACTTGATAGTATCCATTATAGCAATTTGTATGACATCAATGAATAGTAATCAAGCCCTTAAATTAATTTAATGGAGTATAAATGTGGAAAATTACAAGGAAGCTCTCAAATATTTATCATAATATTACTTTTTACGAAAATGGGTGCTACAAACTATATTATCCTCGCCATGATGACCGCCATCATTTCTAATACGATATTTGGGACAAAATATTAAATATTGCATCAGATTTAAAGGCAGAAATAGTGACTGGACATCTTCGTTCACCGAATTGTCCAGAGCATAATTTACAAGTTTCGACATTTTGGCACAATAGCTACCCTAAATACGAGTTTATCGTTAGTAAATGTATTGAAACTATTTGAAACACATACAAATAAATTACGAAAATATGTGGGATGAATAAATAATATGAACGGAGATCCCAGAGTCGCCAAACCTGCGATATTTAAGAATAATAATAATAATCTATACATATAATAAAACAGTAACAAAACTGTGTCTGTACATTGAATATATTAAAAAAAAAATAATTGAGGGGGGTTTAGGAACAGTAATAGAGCACGAATCAAAAAAAAAATCTGTCTGTTTGTCTGTTTGTTTGTACACGCTAATCTTCGGAACTACTGGGCGGATTTGAATGATTTTTCTTTTGTTGTATAGGTATTAAGTCTGGGCAACATATAGGCTATAATTTATCTTGGAAACTCGAACACCTGATGCAGAACCGCAACAGACCAGCTAAACTATGAGAGATACAATAATGGTACCATAGCAAAAATTGTTCCACGTGATAAGCATTCTCTGCTGCGAGAATAAATTTGAAGATCTGGAACACCTGATGTGGAACTCCAAGAGCCCTGTAGCTAGGCTCTTTTGCTAAGACGTCATTCCTATAATTGTGTCATTTCCTGTTGACTTATAAAAATTGAAGATCAGAAACATCTGATGTGAAAATCAAAGCTATCACTAATTTCACTGTATCTTATATAAAATAACATAAGCTGGGAGTACCTCCACGCGGTGAAGGCGGTAACAGTTTAGGACTGATTTTTGATGACGATGGTAAATCATTGAAAATTTGACTCTACTGGCCAACATTCCCATTTTTTTTTTTTTTTATCGAATAAATATGCCCTCAGGCTTATGTTATTTGGGTGTTTAATTTCCTTTTCCATTTATCTTCGTGACACGGTGGCCTACCTGGTAACGCAGGGGAACAGTCACTTAGATTTTAATTGATCAGGTATCTTCTTTACAATAAAACTATAACCATGCCTAGAAAGAGGTCAAATCTTTCCCAATGTTCTAAAGGAGCTTGTAGACCAGGTTACTTCGCAGTGTGCGGGTGGAATTTTATTCTTGAATGCAAAATTAAACGCAGAATAACGGCATT
Source organism: Charanyca ferruginea (assembly GCA_947361185.1). Classification (NCBI taxonomy): domain Eukaryota; kingdom Metazoa; phylum Arthropoda; class Insecta; order Lepidoptera; family Noctuidae; genus Charanyca; species Charanyca ferruginea. The sequence goes on from OX376060.1 coordinate 7,044,701, forward strand.
AAAGATTTACTTTTAACAGAGTACATTGTAAAGTTGTAAAGTTGTAAAGGTGTACAGTTGTATAAATCTTTGTAAAAAATATAATTAAAAGTTGTATGCGCACACGACTTTAAAGATGGTGTCGTAGAGAGAGTTGTTCGGCGCGTCGCCGCCAGAGGGCGCTCCCGCGCTTCCGTTCCACGTCGGTCACTGCGATGCATGGAAAGCGTATGTCCCAAGTATGGCATACGCAAGTGCGTCAACAAGTTGCCCCCCTTGGCAGACATTGGGTAGCTGATACTCTTCCACTGGTAGCGGGCACAGTCTGTTGAAGGCACGTCGCATAGTTCCCGAAGTTGTCTTCACGTCGACGACCCTGGTCACACTGTCAGAACCAGGATATATATAAGTGATACGCCCAAGCAGCCATCTGTTGGGAGGCACCCGATCGTCCTTGACCAGCACCATCATACCCAAGTGCAGGTCTCTTCCTTGCTTGCTCCACTTCTGCCGTTTCTGTAACTCTGATACATATTCCTTTCGGAAACGATGCCAGAAATGGGCCTTTAGTTGCTGAGTTCTCGCATAACGAGAGAATGAGCTAAACCTAGAGCTCTTTTGTGCTTTAGGATAAGGTAAGGCGGTTAAGGTTCGTCTAAGGAGGAAGTGTGACGATGTCAAAGCTACTCGATCTGAAGGATTAGAGGACATTGGAGTTAAAGGCTTTGAGTTCAAGATCGCCCCTATCTGTGTGAGAACTGTGTTCATTTCCTCATACGTAAAGTTGGCAAGAGCAAGTATACGTTTTAAATGATACTTGACTGATTTCACAGCACCCTCAGCTAAGCCATTAAAGTGGGCTATAGGCTAATGAAAATTTATTTTTTATTGATAAAGTTGAAACATAAGAACCTATATACTCAGAATTTAAATTTAAAAATCTACTGAGCTTATTACATGCTCCTACAAAACATGTACCACTGTCCGAAAGATGTTGACAGGTTTTCCCCTGCGAGCAGTGAATCTGCTTAAAGCAGAAATAAAGTTTAAAAGAGCTTAAGTCGGTTACAAGCTCAATGTGTATTGCTCTGACAGATAGACATACAATAATGCATATGTATGCTTTAATTAGCTTACTGCCTAAACCCTTTCGGTTCAGTATCAACACTGGTCCTGCACAATCTACTGCGGTGTTAATGAATGGGCAGTCAGCATGCAAGAGTAATTTGTGATAGTATCTAAAGTTGAGTACTGTAATGTGGTGAGATGCATGTAACAATATTACATGTTTAACATCATAAATATCTATAATGTGAATTAAAGTCTACCTCTAACTCGAATAAGACCATCAGAATGTAAAAACAGATATAACAAATTAAATAACTTACTTTTTAATGACAATTGTTTTTTTGTTTTGTTTATTAATGACTTATACTCCTGATGGAATGATTCTTGTTGTGAAATGTAACATAAAGTAATTAATGAAGAGTTAAGCTCATGTAAAGTTAAGAACCCTGTATGTTTGTTCTGTGGAAAACGACAGTTGTGTATAAACCGCTGTATGTAGGCTGTGACATGTTGCAGCCTACCAAGATCAGAGAACCTATGTCAGCAGGATTCAACTTCGTAGGTACATAACGCCAGGTGTCTGGTTCTGTAAGAGACTTAAGTTCATGAATTCTGTTATAAACAAATGGTTTTAATAAGTTGGCCTTGGAAGTATTGATCCAAGCCAATACAATGGTTGAGTCACACCAGTAGGTACAACTGTAAGTTCCTATTAATGAGGATTTAACTTTGTCAGCTAGACGAGCTGCAGACAGAGCCCCACATAATTCTAACCGTGGGACTGTCATGGGTTTAAGAGGAGCTATACGGCTCTTTGCAGTTATAAAATGAACTGAAACTTTATTGTCATGTGAAATAGAACGAAGGTAAACACATGCACCATAGGCTTGAATTGATGCATCGCTAAAAGCATGAAGTTCACAAATCACAGACTGATCACATATAACATGTCTTGGCATTCTTATATTATTAATAAAATGTAAAGATTTAATAAAGTTGCACCAAGTTGCTTGAATTTCACTGGACACATTTTCATCCCAAGTTATTTTTAACGACCATAGCTTCTGTAGAATTATTTTAGCTTGTAAAATGCAAGGGTTAATGAGTCCAAGGGAATTGTGGAAAGAATTGTGCGTTTTGTAATGTGTTCAGGCGATGTAATGTTTACTGAAGAAAGCGACACATCTTCTTTACAGGCCCAAAGTAATCCTAATGTCTTTGAATACTCATGGCTACTTAAATTAAGATATTCATCTTTGCTATTTTCACCTATAAGTTGTTGTATGATGCATGGATTATTTGAATGCCATTTTCTTAACGAAAGCTGTCCACTTTCAAGTTGGTTAATGACGTTTCTGCAGATGTTTACCAGCTGGGATATGTCATTTTTCCATAAATAAAGACATTAACATAAAACCTTTGATGATAGCATCTGACACTGCTTTGTCAGTGCATTCTTTTCCCAGTTGCATTAAACATCGTATAGTAAGGTATAGTGCAGATGCGGTACCAAAATGACAGTTATATTGTTTGAGGTGTGTGACCTAATGACGTGTATTCCTTAATGAATTCAGCATATTGCTGCTTGAATAACGGGTCACGCTTAAACCTGTGTTCTAATGAGTATGAACCTAGAAAGAGCTTGCTCAATTGATCTTAAAGTTGATCATTAAATTGAGTGATTGCAATGGACTGTATTATTATTATAATGTAATGACTCTGTGGGTCCAAATATCAACCATCCAAACTTAGTTTCACTTAATGAAGGTCTATTTTTACCTAGTGAAATGTTGTTAGACAACAATACACTTCAAAATAAGTCCGCTCCAAGCAATATATCAACTTGGGACGGTGTGTGGAATAAAGGATCCACTAATGTAATATTATGAGGTATGTCTAACATTCTATGATTAATTTGTTTGGAAGGCAATGCTAGAGTAATGTGTGGAACCACAAAACAATTAATGTTTTCAGAATATGAATTAATAAGTGATGATATAATGACATCACATCTTTTATAAATGCAACTAGATTGACCATTTAACCCTTCAACTAATGTTGAATAAGTTGACAATTTAAGTTTGTCACACAAGTTCCTGTAATAAAGCTAGATGTGCTGCCATTATCCAATAAAGCACGAACCTTGTGTTTATGGCCAACATGGTCAGTAACTTGAACAATAGCCGTTGACAACAACATCACACATTGGGTATTATGAGTACCTAGCAGACAAAACCACATTGTCTTGAGCACTTCTTAATGTCTGTGTGCTTGACTGTGTTGTACAGAGTGTTACACTGCTAGTACTAGTAGTGTGTTGTGTTGACCTTGGCTCCGGAGCAATGGATAGCTCTCCTAAATGTAACTTAGTGTTATGTCGCTTATGACAGTGTGCACAGCCACCCATCTTGTATGTGAATGATTTATGACCTTGTCTATATCTGTAGGTAACTTAAGTGTTTTCAAAGCTCTCAAGTAACGATTGATTGTGTCAATCAGGTTGCACAGAGCCTTAAAGGATTCCTTTGTCACAATTTCAATATTAAAGAATGCCTGAATATGATTGTAAACTAGAAGCCGTTTGTTTCTGTAACGGTCATATAGTAGCTCCCATGCAACATCATAATTCTCTTCAGAGAATTCGAGTGCACAAATGATTAGAGCAGAACTATCCTTTAAAGCTGCACACAAATAATGAAACTTACTTATTCTCAGAATACTGTCATTAGAATGTATTAACAATGTGAGTGTGTCACGAAACTCTAACCAGTTGTGATATTGACCCGAGAAGGTAGGCAAATGTATAGTAGGTAATTTAAGTTTAATCCCACCTTTATGTCCAGAACCCGTACCAGAGCCTGCAACCGACTCACCACTCGCAGAGGTCTCATGTTTCCTCAACAGTTCTCGGGCAGAGGCAATAGCAGCATGGTATTGATTCTCATATGTTTCTCGTTCCTGGTACTGTTTCTCTGGAATTTCAGACAGATTTTCTATGTTAAATTGTGTGCTGTCATACTCAGAATACATTTCTTCTATAGTAGTTAATCTAAATATCAACTCCCTAACCTGTAAGGTATTTAATGCATCACCTTTTATTAATGAAAGAAATGATCTAAATTGGGTTAGCTTAGCCTTATAGCTGCCACTAACGACTTGTAATCCATTATGACAGTTAACATGACTTTGAGTCTTAGATATAAAATAAAGAGCGACAAACAATACTTAAAGGTGTAATGAAGCAGCGAGGGCGCTTGCGAAACAGTCAAATACCAAGCATAAAGCAAGCGAGTGCAGCTCGCCAGCTAGGGCTCCACGCAAGCGTCGTGGAAGGCCGACACGTGGGCAACAGCGACCCCAGTCTCACCATGCGATTATAGTGCACTGTAAACACAAAATAATTAAGATACGGACACAGTATTCACACACACAGGGGCAATTCAAGATGCTTAAAGCCTGAGTGGGGAATATGTACTAGAAAAATATGAAGAATTCGAGGAAATTCGTAAAATAAGGTTAAGTTTTTAAGTTTAAAGTTTTAGGGAGCACGTGGAATGAAAGGATAATGGGATCACGATGGCACTTCTCTGTCTTGTAAATTTCCTTTAGGTAATGGCCTCCTTGATCTTCCTTCTATAACGTGTTCCACGTCTCTGTTTTAAAGTATTGGATATTCTTCAAATTTGGATTCCACGTAATGGCCGCAACGCGTGCTCAGTAATTTCCTAGATCTTGATAGCCGCTTTGTTTCCAAAATCCGGGTCGATGGACCAAAATGTAGACCAGGTTACTTCGCAGTGTGCGGGTGGAATTTTATTCTTGAATGCAAAATTAAACGCAGAATAACGGCATTAAAGATTTACTTTTAACAGAGTACATTGTAAAGTTGTAAAGTTGTAAAGGTGTACAGTTGTATAAATCTTTGTAAAAAATATAATTAAAAGTTGTATGCGCACACGACTTTAAAGATGGTGTCGTAGAGAGAGTTGTTCGGCGCGTCGCCGCCAGAGGGCGCTCCCGCGCTTCCGTTCCACGTCGGTCACTGCGATGCATGGAAAGCGTATGTCCCAAGTATGGCATACGCAAGTGCGTCAACAAGCTAATAGATTGAGGATCATAAGATCCCAAGAATCTACCGAAGAGCGTCAGGAGAGGAGCGTCAGGAGAGACTTGATGCTGTTCGAGAACATCAGGCTGCAACTCGCTCCGTGGAAACCTCTTCTGATCGCAAAGCACGCCTACGTTCTCAGCGTATTTACGCATCTACATCCAGGTCTCTAGAGACCATTGAAGAGTATGATGCGCGACTGACCGCTGATCGTGAACGTCACACATTGTCTCGCGAGTCGGAGACGTTCACGGATAGAGAAATGAGCTTGAGTTCTCAGCGTATCTACGCATCTGCTGCGAAACGTGATGCGCGACTGTCCGCTGATCGTGAGCGACATGCATTGTCTCGCGAATCGGAAACGTTTACCGATACAGAATCACGCTTGAGTTCTCAGCGTATTCGCACATCTACTAACAAGTCTTTTGAGCCGAATGATGAACGTGATGCACGACTAACTGCTGATCGAGATTATCATACACTAGCGACCCGACCCAGCTTCGCATTGGCCTATAGCCTTCCTCGGTAAATGGACTATCCAACACAAAAAGATTTTTTTAATTCGAACCAGTTGATCCTGAGATTAGCGCGTTCAACTAAACAAACAAACTTCAGCTTTATAATATTATAGTATAGATTGTCCCGAACACGCACACAACAAAATATTCATAATCAGTTAGAAAGTGAGAGAAAAAGAATAGCTGGAGTACGGCATGAAGAGACAGAAGAAGAGCGCAACGAACGTTTGAATTCTGATCGACTTCGACATTCTCTGAACAGAATGTCGATATCATCTGAAGAATCGGATGTGTCTCAAGATATAGCCGTAGGTCATGGCGACCTTCCTTGGGTTGGTAAGCAACGGAGTTTATTTACGTATACTCCTATGATTGACTACGCCACATATTCCGCCTTCGGAGGTATGATTCAAAATTGTACTTTCTGAACGTCTCAAATCATCTCGCGCATCCCGTTGTTTTCCCGTCCCCGGGCTCTTAGAATTCGACATCAGACGTTACAGATCTTCGATTTTGCCGACCCCGTTGTCTCTGGCATAAGCAACAGGATCCGCGTACGAAGTCGCGGGCAGAAGCTAGTACTTAATAATAATACTTTATTGAAAACAACAAAAGAGCACATTTACATAAAAGCCCTGCCTCCTGAAATAGGATTTTAGCCTGTATCTCAGTAGACAGTTCCCTTTCAGCTTACAGTTTACGAAATACTTACAGAGTTCTCAGATAACTAATAAAAACAGAAAAATAGTAAAAAAAGAAGAAGAATGAAAGAATGGCTAAAAGTTTACGTCGTTGATTGCCGAGCCAAAAATGTTGAAGGTAAAACCTCCATTAGCGTCGGACACCGATGTCCCCCATGGCGTTTAAAGTGTTAATGTAAAGCAATATGTACTTCAAAACATATGCATACTTGCTAACCTTGAAACTTCTTACTACTCATACTTTCTAACTATGTATATTTATTTCTTCATCTACTCTCATTAGGCATGATAACATAGGTCTGGCGATTCTAGGATCTTGAACCACTAGGTAAAAAACAAGTACATTAAGTAATTAAATGGAGTGACCCGTCCAAATTTACTGAGGAAACTCTTAGATATTTACTTACCATCATATTGTTTTTAACGAAATTAATGAACAAAGTATTATTGTATGGTATTAAATTCCTAAATTTTTTTAACAACTAAACAAATGATATTCGTTTTGTATTAGAGTTGGAAGTATTTAGATATACTATAGACGTACATATTACGTATAGGTCCGACAAAGGATGGGTATTAATTCGGGTACGCAACTCATTCTTCATCATTGTAAATAAATAATTTAAAAAAAGCAAATTGTAGCAGAACTATTACGTAATTGGTAATGAGCACTATCAAACGTATTGTTAGCATAACATCTATGTAGACCAGGCCACACGCGGTCCACTTACTAAACAATCGATTTACCTGTATAAAGTTCTTGCAGAGAAGTATAATATTTGTATTGTAATAATATATTTTAAGCGCTTTCTGTATACATTCGATATAATAACTCCAAATAGTTAATTTACGTACTTTGTAAATGTTTATTGATATCATACGGTTGTTGTGGTTGGTATGGTTATAACAGATGTATACGGTGTTTCCATGCATTTACTCTATCAGTTATTGTATCACTTGTGTTCTCGATGGGTACTGTACCTAAATGTTCTTTATAAAAATGAATAAATTCCTTAATGGTGTCTCGAACAAACCTGGTAATTATGTTTTGGACAATTTGTTGAACGAAGATGTTCAGTCAATATTTCTGCCCTTAAATTTGATGCAACATTTAATGTTTTGTCCTAAATATCGTATTAGAAATGATTTAATAACACCAAATACCTTAACTTCAAATGTTGTTTCAATTATTGGAACACTACTATTCATATTTTCATTTGTATACCGTTCCTATTACTTAATGTTTCACTTAGATTGCCCAGAGTGTTCGTCTTTCATAGACATCACCAAGAGGTGATGTGGTGATAGTGTTTCAGTTTGGATTTATTTTTCTTAACAGTTACCTTTTCATAAAAGCAGGTCTACCTTTCTATATACTATACTGTATGTCTCTTTTGGTGTTTATGAATTCTAATGTTATGTATGCTACGCGAGTTATTAAATTATTAGAAAATAAAGTGTCTCTATGGAATACTCTAGCTTTAAATTCTCAACATATTGAAGAACAGTACAAACAAAGCCATTGTCAAAATATGTTTCAACCTTACGTAAATATATTGGAGTGTTATGATATTCAGAAGGATTGTTTTCAACAATTTGTAAGTACCTATAGCATGAATGACCCTATTTTTTTTTTTGTTAAGCTTCGTTCGATATTTGTAGATACCGATGGTGCCCTGTTCTCTTTCTAAGAGGATCAAGTTATGAAAGGCACTGTCTGTACTTCACTTATTCACTTAATAAAATAGTACATGACACTTTTGAGGTAGCCAAAGTAAATTATATTAGAAAAATGTGTAACTTATTAATACTTCATTTCAGATACTCTATCATATTATATTAGCATTCGTTCACTCTCTAGTTTACATTCACGTGACAATTGAAACTAAGAAAAAATTTGTGATGGTTAATATATTAATTGTACTAAGTATGATTTTGATTTAACTTTATCATTTACCAATTGTTCACGCACCTATGCACGTGACTCACTTCGACTAAAACAGCTGATGGGCGAACGCGGGGAAGGCAAGGAGAGGTGGCGCGGGACGGGCGCGCGCGCGGCCGCCCGCTACGGACCGCCACTGCATCGACAGCGCGTCGTACTAGCTAGTCGCATATCTCTAATCATAAAATTATTCTGTAACTTGCTAAAGCAAATAAACCCTAGTATTATCATTTTATAAAGTCAATTATTGAAGAGTCCCTGCTGAAGTTCCTGACCCAACACATCCGAACACAAACAACACTCACTAACATAATGGTCCTTCGAGTCGGAAGTCTAACGAGATAATCATCCAAGATCAGCGCAATTCTGTCTGAGTGAAGAGTCGGATGTCTACCTGAAGATTGAGGAAGTAGAGGACGATTGAATTGGACTGAAGATTCAAGGTCTGATCAATTGAGAGTGACCGTTACGAGTGACGAGGGCACCGTCTGAGCATACCGCCACTTGTTGATTGACTATCTGACACCTTAATTGACTAGAAGCCAACCCTAACATAGTTGGAAAAGACTTGACAGATGATGATGGTCCTGTATACTTGCCACTGTTGTTCAAAACTGTTCATAATTTTCGTCATCTGCCTTGAAGCAATCCGCTACTTTGATTTTAACGACGCTTTACCTAGTGTTAAATTTGACATTGCATTTTAATTAATAAGACAGTTGAATTTCTTATAGGGAGATGCAACTCTAATGTCACTTCCTTTATTGATATGGGTGATAAAGAACTTGATATGGCAGACGATACTGAGCAAGCAATGTGAGAAATTCTACTTAACCGTTCAAAGTGTTCAAGATTCATGCGCACTCATTTTGAAAATGAATAATTGTTCAGGTAACTTATCAAATCAATATAATGACACTATGTATTCCAATTCAGCAAAAGACTTAAATAATAATGATGATATAAATATATTGACAAGTATTTATAAATTGATTGACAGATGAAGAAAAAAGACTCTGCAAGAACGTACTGTGCTTGTACCGAGCATCGTTCAGCAAGATACGTGTGTGTGGCTTGTTTTACTTAGATGCTGCGTCACAATTGAGCCTGATGAGTCTTCTAGCTAATTACACCATTGTGTTGCTACGGTTTGCATTTTTGTAACACGAACTTCATTAATAGTAATATTAGTGTTATAACAATGTTATATCTACTGTATTTGGTCTAAATCTAGTTCATGAATTTTGAATTAAAATAACTTAAGATAAAAATTTCGACAATTGAAAACTGAGTAGGTAACTACAAGCCATCTAGACCCGATCGGTTAGTGTCCCAATCCACATTAAAAAAAAAAAAATTTGACCAAATTATTACTTGGCCACATTCATCAGTCATTCATTCATTAGTCTTTTAGCTTATATCTTATAGGTTTTTTTTATTAATCATGTAAATATTGCTAACATATTTGTATGGACCGCACAATTAGAGTGCGCTGGGGATAATAATATTTACCCCTTAAAACATCCCTTTACATCTTCAAAATCTGAATTCCGCCCGGCACCCTGTTCATAAACACAAACAGAGATTATATGCGGAAGTATTTAAATAACAAATGCTAGCCTATTGTAAAAACACCTTTCTTAACAATTTATTAATTAATTAATGAGTGCTGTATTGTTTTACTTTGTATAGTATTTTTGTTGATTTTATAGTTGATTGTCATACTCATATTAGGAAGGCCATTTTGTGACTGTCTTTTAATAATTGCCTTAAAATATCCAGACCTAATGGTCTAGACAAACATCGTCGTGTAAACATTTTGTGAAACAGTTTTTTAAAAAAAGAAACTACCATAACAGGCAAAACCTTTATTCAAAAAGAATTACTAACAAGTAGCTATGTTTTTTTTATATTATAGGGACCAAGCCTGCTAATACAGTTGTGTTCAAATGCTCAATCATTGACATTGTAGGTTATTGTTTAGTTAATAAACTGACCAATCTTGATTTCTATTAAATTACTGGCAACCCGCCCATGCAGAGCGCGATCTGATGAGATTGCCGCGATCCTAAACATCGCAGTTTCTATATCTAGGAATGATACACGTAAACCTTTCGGGATAGTTACTTTCTCTAAAAAATGGTGAAAGCCACATAAAATCCATTGTGAAGTTTGAACAACTACACGGTGACTGACACAAAAGTGAATTTGTTTTAGTATTATTCTTCAAAATTGTTAGTATTTGACACATTTTTTATAAAAATCATAAAAACACATTAATTTGAACGGCAGTTGTCTCGTTGCTATCCTCAGTACATATACTGTTAAACGGTGTACGGCTGTTAAAGTAAATTAAACATGAAGACACAGATCACCGTAAACCCTATTACCGATGATTTCTTGGACAGAAGTTTCCAAAACGTGCTCCTCCTCTTTCGATATTTCCAGCACATGCTGTTCGTGTCCAGGTTTTCCATTGAGCACAATTGTATCAGACCGCATCGAGCATTTGATTACATCTTGGCACTCATCGGGTCACTCATTGGTACTTTGGGATTAATAATTTTTCAAGTTGTAAAATTTTTAAATATCGTCGGATTTTAAGGAAGTAATTAAACTCAATATTGTGGTTCCTGTAATTTCCTTTTATGCGCACAATATTTTCCAAAGAGAAGAACAAGTCGATTTAATTTTAAAGATTCAAATAGCACATGCTATTTCTGTCCAGGTTCCAGGACAAAATTGATCAAATTATAAAAAACACTTTAACATCAATTTCGAATGTGGCCCTGGACGACTGAGCATGGCTACAAGCCGCACTACCCATTCGTTTTGGTGGTATCGGTGTCCGCATAATTTCCAGTGTGAGTTTACCGGCTTACCTGTCCTCCGTCCACAGCACCAAAAAGTTAACCAAAAATTTTTTATCCCCATCACTGGTTGACTTTGAAGTGCCGTGCTTGACTATTAAAACAACAAAACAGACATAACAAGATAAAGCCCCAGAATAAACAAATATGTTTTATTCTAATCTGCGTAAAGGTAAAACGACAATATTAATATATTAAAAACTCGCAAAATAAATCTAAAATTCCGTGGCAAATAGATCTGCAACTAACAATAAAACAATCATCAGTTGCATTCAATACGTCATTTGGGCTGTGCAAGTCAAACTCTCGACATTATCGACAGTATTTTTTCTTTGGGCAGGATAATGTTGAAAATAAAATTATAAACAACATCAAACATGCTAGGAAATGAGGTAATTTGACCAAGCAATCAATGTTTATGCAGCATTTTCTTTAATCAGATATTATTTTAACCACTAAAATGCTGGAAAATATATGTACTGGTAGGTTTTGGCGGTAAATCTACAATGTTTATGAAATTTGTCATTGAGGTCAACACATCTGTATTAGAACATATTACTTACGTAAGAATTACCGAGAGCATGTACCCAGAAAACTCGAAAATAGTTATAATAAACTGCTACCGTAAACTGTAACCGCTCACGATCTGCTAGAAAGTCCAAAAAAATGCCTAAAACTACTAACTAATAGCTAAAAACCTGTATTTTAAAATATAGGAATCATGTACAACTCTATATACCAACTGTGACTGTCTGTCACGTAAACTTATTTAATAAACACATTACCACTCCTTTGCGTCGCACAGTCGGGTAATAACAAAATATAGTATTTATTTTAAAATCACCACATGGTTTGAGCCACTCAAACCCTCATAAATTCTGTATTTTATGAGAAACAAATAGGGACGGGTCGAAAGCAATATTTTAACAAATTCTAAGAAACGAATGGAATATCCTATTTCTAAAAACATTACTTACAATGCTAGCGCACCATGTGCATACCATAAACGCGACCCAAGTAACACTTTAAAAAGGGTCTTTAAAACAATTGAGAATCTATATAAAAACAGGAACGGTCAGGTACTAACAGATTTCACGAAAGTGTGGGAAGATGAACGAGAGGGAGGACAGGGCAGTCGGTTTGAGACCACTATAGAGTGCAGACAGGGGGTCTTGAGACGGCGATCGTCGAAGGGCTGTTCGTTTTAGGCTGAGCTACTTAAGTTAGGAGGCTGCTGAAATCGGAGAGGTTAGGTCCACGTAGAGAGTAGGGAGTGAGTGTAAGATCGTGAGAGGAAATCGGCCGAGGCGAGAAGCAAGCTTGGTAATTAAAGTTGTAGTATTTTAACCAAATCCACTCGAAGCGTTATTTGGTGAGTGTTAACCTTATTTTAATTTAATAGTTAAGTTCCTTAAATATTATTCCTTGTGCAGGTTTATTTGTATTGTAATTTATAGGTAGCAGTCAGGGGATACTGATGCGGGTCGACTAATAATCAATTGTTTATCCTAGATTTGGCGCAACTACTGAGTACTTTATATCATGATAGTGTTTAATAGTATTGTAAATGATGTTCGTCAAAATAGCAATCTGCGTAGGTGCATCAGCGAAGCATTCTGCGTAGTTTATTAAGCGTAGCGTAGAGCAGAAGCTTTGGCTTAAGTTCTAGGTACTTTATATCATGATAGTGTTTAATAGTAAATGATGTTCGTCAAAATAGCAATCTGCGTAGGTGCATCAGCGAAGCATTCTGCGTAGTTTATTAAGCGTGGCGTAGAGCAGTAGCTTTGGTTTAAGTTCTAGGTACTTTATATTACAAGGTAGTGTTTGATATTAGTGTAATTTAACCATACATTATGTGTCCATGTCCTAGTCCATACCTTGGCAGGGAATCATCATAAGCGTTTGGTTTTAGGGAAACGGGGAAGGCCTTCCGCTAAACTCTACCTCGACTGCTGACGATAACTGACTTTTAACTGACACACAAAATATGGAAGGCAGAACCGTACATACTCGGTTAGATTAGGTCCTTATAATAGTAAAATCATAATATTTATATCAGACTAGGCTGCAATGCCGAACTAAAATAATGTTAATGGTATATAATACTATACCTTCTCTAATTAGACCAAATGTTTTTGATGATAACTGTTTCCTATAGAAGGTCTCGCACGGAGAACTTTGTGATGGACTTGTTGTACGCATATCTCGGTAGTGGGGGTAGGCTGGGCTAAGTAGCTCTACTTGATTGGTAGTCGTTCTACGAACGCTAGGGTCTGTGTCTCGTTAAAAAATCACACCCGGCTAATTGTAATGGCCAGTTTATGCCTTCGACACTTTAGCGAGACACATGATTTGGGTGCTAGTGGCTGAAACATGCTACGACGCAACCTCTAACTGGGGAAGATTAAAGAGATATTAAATGACGACATACCATTTCGGCGTATACCAAGTACAGTCGCGATTTACTCTGCCACAGACTGAGTCTACGATGCACTTGTGCTAGTTTTGTGTTAATTTGTAAGAGGGGTAGTCTGTCGTAAGGGAATAATCACATTAGTACGCGAATAGGAAAAATACTGAAATCTTGTCTTCCTCGATGGCAGTTGGGCTTCTCAGTCCTCTGTCTTAGGATTGAGTAAGGCATGTCGATAGAGCCTAGGGAACGTATTCCGCTAGAATCGTAGCAGTGTCCTTAGTGGACCTATGCGTTCAGGTCTAGCCGTGCACGTACGACGGCACAAACATATTCAAATGGCTATCCATTTGAATACGGTTGTAAGTCACTGGGGTGGGTCTTTAGTATATTGTAAATAAGTAAATTAACGTAATCTGGAATAATGAATTTCCAAAGCGCAAGTGTAGCGATCCTATTGTCACCCTTTATATTTTATATTATACTTTTGCATACCCTCTTGTCTTGTTAACTTCATTGCATAATATGTTTATTTATATGTCCTCCCTGTGAATTCCCATACTAACACCTTTGTGTCCCCCTCCTTGTCTTGTCGGGACAAGGCAGTATAGTTTCATGGGAATTCAATTCAAATTGATAGAAACGGTGGAAGAGTGACCAAGTCTGGGACGAGCTCTACAGGATTACGCGGATTTGGTGGGGCGTATCCCTTAGCTGTACTTTAACACTAACTAAACCACTAATATCAGCACAATTAGGAAAAACGAAATTTTTATCAGCCTAGGGTATTTTAGGAACAGTCACACAACCTTTATACATCTTATGCAAAAAAACAAAAGGCTTTCATTAAAAAAATTAAGAGACATGACTATTTTAGATCGTTTAAAGAATGTTATGTCTGCAGTTAAAAAATACTTCCAACTGCGCTATGTACACAAATATGACTAAAACCTTTGACTTTATAGATCAAAAAATTCTTTTAGATAAATTACATTGCTATAGACATCTGAGGGACATCTTAAAACTACTAAAATCATAATTATGAAACAGATTGCAATGTACTGATTACTAAAACCACAAGTATGCTTAAAACAAAAATAAAACGAAAACATTAGTCCAAATTTAGGCCTATAAAATATGGAGTACCACAAGGTAGCATAATCGGGCCACCTTTATTTCTCATTGCTATAAATGATTTGCCCAAAAGCAATGGCAAATGATTTCAGAGTTTGCCATGATAACATGCCCTTTTTATTAACCTGTATTTCTTTGTAAGGTAGGTACCGTAACAAATAAATACAATATTATGATAATGTGGTGTAAAGCCGGCTTTAGAAACATTTATAAGTAAACTTAGTTCTTCTTTCTCTGTTACAGTGGAAGCCAAAAGACTTTGTAAAAACGTACAGCGACTGAATCGTGCAGATTTCCACAAGATGACTGCGTGTCGAATCTTTACGATCGATGGACGTCTACCTCAGAAGTTTAATAGTCTGATAGTGGAGTACACCGTTGTGATACTGCAGTTTGATGAACGGAATTTAATTGTTTGATTTTAAAGAAAAAGCTCTTATAAAATGAAACGATAAACGATTATTTTAATTCGTAGAGTTTAAATATATTGAGCATAAGCTTGTTTTCAGTCCTTATAACTGAACAACATTTTTTTTTTTCTTAACATACAAATATAGAGGATATTTGTATGTCAAGAAAATAAGGCTAGACCCAATGCAATTTTGTAGCACACTTATAAAATTAAATAGGTTTTACTGTTTTTACTGTTACGAGCTGGGGTTCGGGATAAATAATTTACACCAATTTACACCAAACAAAACACAAACACTTTAATTAAAGAGTCACATACGCAGTAATCACGCACTTACAAAAATCACTTGTTAATCACTTTAATCCTATTAGTCGCAGTCAGTCCGCTATTTACATTTGGGTTAGGTCATATTATACGCGAACATTCTAGCAAACACGGAATGGATCGAGAAAGTTGCAACACGACACTTAACCATCTCGAATATTCCTGAACTGTAGGTCTGCTACTCGATAATAGATGGCGCCAACGTGTAACGTAGTTCTGCTACTCTATAATAGATGTCACTATCTAGCGTAGTTCTGCTACTAACTGGATAACAAGTGACTGTAGCATGACGTTTTTGGTCGTACTGACCTACGTAACAGTATCACAGTAAATTCTAAATGTAGGTTTTTTACAAATTCACCCAAAGTGCAAAATAACAAACCTACTTCATATAAAAAAAACAGCTGTAAATAGTTGTGCTTTACCTAATACTAATCCTACCTCACCCCTTTTAAACTTACACCATTGCTCCATTCATTTCTTAGAGCATTCATTAAAAAGGATTTTTCAGAGGAAAGCGAACTGCAAAACTACAATGATGTAGTTAGTTAGAAGTTCCATGAAACACAACGATAGAGCAGCGTCTACATAGAACAGGTCACACGCGGTCATCTTAGTGAACGTTCGATTTGTCTGTAGCACGTTTTTGTAGAGATGTTTTTGGCTTTCTGTAATAGAAAAGTAAGGTAACGTTTTAATTCAGTAGTTAATATAATAATGCGGCCAGAATAGAAGATTGTTATACAAGGAGCTAAAATGACCCATTATATAAACCGAGTTTTAATGGGTTTTAGCGCTGTGTGTTACACTATACTTTTCACTACGATTGCAAAAAATTAATTACGGTCACTACCAATTCAATTTGCAATTAGAGAAAAATTATAAAGATTTCGCGCCAATATCTTTTTTTGTTTCTTCTGTAGCCGCAACACATTGCATGCATTCTACCAGAGATCGCCGATTTTAGTTTCATTTTCATAATTAAAATGAGGTTCTTTTTTTATGAAACAGTAATAAGTCGAGTCTTTATTCATGATTATTCTACTTATGACTAAAGACTTTTTCATTTTTGTAGGCTCATTGTCATATTTGACACACAAAAATTAAAAAAAAATAACTTTTTCCCCTAGAGGATGAAATGCTATTTTAGACCCGCTCTGGTATGCTACAGTGACGGCCTTTTTGAGCAAGAGAAGTGAAAAAAATATTAATTAAGTTTGAATTAACAACATAGACAAAACTAATTCGAGATGTGAATATTGTTGTTATTTTTTAAGATATCCCTAATCAATTAATTTGCGAGAGACATACTGTTAGTAGTAGTATGACGGGCTGGTGTCCGCAACTACACGTTTCTGCGCGTATGTTGCGTACAGGAGACACATTAATGTGACAGTCGTTGTAGTAACTGGGTCCCATTTACACCTTTTGTTAATAACCTATCCATTCCGTATTCAGGTAAAGTGAGCTTGAGATGAGCTGTCAATTCCTCACGTTTGATGGGAGAACAGCTCACCTAAAGCTCATTTCAGACTGGCTGACACCTAAAAAGTCACTGCTGTCGATATTTGACTCACTTGTACAATTCGGGTTTTTGACAAGCTGTATACACGCCGTCTCAGCTTCCTCGAATTTCATATAAAACTTCTCGCATTGCGCATTATGTATTAACAATAAGGTCATATTCTTGATTAGAGTAAATAAAGTCATCATGCTGTCAGTCAACTGGAAGGAATTTATTTCAAGGCTTTTATTCCTCCTGTCACCATAGAACCACTTCATGATTCTACATCTCAAGCGTTGTTATTTATAGAACAAAACAACAAATCAGTTACGCATACAAATCAGCAGCTATTCCCCGCGTCATTTTCGTGAACGGGCACAGTTCAAATTCAAATTACACACAGTCAGTTTAGATTGGTTAACTCTTTATTGCCATGGCGTATATCTTTGTTTATTTTTGTTTTTAGTGCTCTTCACCGACATTGTTTTCACATTTAGAAGCAACAAAAATAATAGAACCACTATTTTGTTAAAACTTGATTAAAAAGAATGCCCGTGGAATTTCTTGCTCATTCTTCTCCATACAGACATACCTACGTTAAGGAACGAGCAACTTTTTTCAACTTTTTGACTAACTTACCGACCAATTGACAATTTTAACGGTTGATAGTCTAGAATAAGGTGCTGAATGAATTCATGGTATAAATTTGTGCCACGTGTCTGTATAATGTTACGCTCCAAAACCAAAGATGCCCATTGAGCGAAAAAACAGCTCACAACGCGTTGTGGTCACTGTAAAACATCAGCATAGCGAAATTCGTGTTATGGAATGAATAAAAGTTGGTTTTAGTGCATCCTTGTAGTCGAGCCGACAAGTTACAACCTGTCCGTCTTGATATGGTTACACCTACTAATGCTCAGAACGCGTCACGGTTTTTCTACATTGAATGCGTTGTTGTCGTTCAACATGACAGCTACGACACGAATTTCGCTATGCGGTCTTTCTGCGATTGCCACAACGCGTCGTGAACGTTTTCATATCAGCCATAACACGAATTTCGCGATGTGGATTTTTTACAGTGACCACAACGTGTTGTGAGCTATTTTTTCGCTCAATGAGCGTTTTCGATCTTTGAGCGTAACATAAACATATAATAATTATAAAAACTGGTAACATCATATTATTTTACCGGGGCTTGCCAATATCGCGTTCCAAACATTTGCACACTTGACTCGCAGTAAAACAAAGTACAAATAAATGTATCCATTGTATGATATAAAATCTGTAAAATAAAGATTATCTATACCTACTTATACTTATAGATTATAAAGAGGTAAAATTTGTTTGTAAGTTTGTATGTAGGGGGTAATCTCTAAAACTACTCGTCCGATATCAAAAATTATTTAATCAATAGGAAGCTACGTTATCCCTGAATGCTATAGGCTATTTTGCATTATCAAAAAATTATAATTCCTTGAGAAAACATTCGCGGGCAATCTGCTAGTTCTTTATAAAATAAAATTTTAAAGAGATATATCATTTTCCACCTCATAGTCAGTCATGTAGATTATCTTACCGGTACTTGGAAAACCTTCTTGTACAAATTGTATGTTTTCATAATATAGTGATACGTGTACAACAGTTTTTTATAATAAATGTTATTGTTTATATCTGTCTCCTGCTCATTATTATGAGTCAGAATACATTTGATCCATTCATCCAAATACTTAGTTAACAATGTCAAAACACGAGTAGCATAAATGGCATTAACATCAAGCGATATAAACATTAAGTCAGAAATAAAATTTACTAGATCCATATAATTATATGATACATAATAATATACTAATATTAAGATGCTAAAGAAGAAAGTAATCAAAACCGAGATCCAATTCCAAATGATGAAACTCCGGACACTCTTAGTAAAATCAATGTTCTTGTGAATTGTTTGGAACATTAGAATAAGCAAGACGTTGTTATGGCGGTTTGTGACATCAACAATGAACATCACAATGCGTCCGAAACATACGAAAACGTCAAACATGTATTGTAATGCGTTCATCATTAAGCCGCCATTTTGGTTACCATCAACGAGAAACGTATGATATGCACACGCGAAAACAGTGAAAACTACGTTAACAAACGATAATGCAATAGTCTTTGTTCCAATCGGAATTATACAATTGTTTTCATCAATGAATTTTGGACAGAACAAGAATACTAATATAATGTTTAGAGGATAAAATATTCTCTGGACTTCATTTTCTATTTGATCGCTGTGTAACTCTTTTACTTGATTCGTGGTAGTAATTTGAATGACTTGATTATTTTGAATCATAGCGTTGAAAATTTATATGGTGTCTTTTGAATATGCGATACGATACTGATGTGTTTCTATTAAAAGACGAATGTAAGATAAATAATGTTTCATTACTGATCAAACAGCAAAATTTTCAAAACAACTTTTTAATAATGGTAAAAGCTAAAATAATCTTGTTGATTGCTTTTAAATTCTGTATTAGTCAACATCGTGTCTATCATAAATAGACTTAGGAGAGAGATGAACTCACTCACAAATTCTGTAGGTACCAGAAATTGATATTATGCCATGATACGATTAAAGTTTATAAAACCAAAATGGAGTCCCCAAAAATCTTACAACATGATCATTTTGTTTGCTGTAAGTTTTGATTTACCTTTTCCTCTGTTTATTTTGCGAATTTATATTTCAATGTAATTAAATCCATTTTTTTTAACCCTGACGCAAAAACGATGGGGTATCAAATGAATGGGCTTGACTAGTAGAATACTATTACACTATGAAAATATGTCGAGGGTTTTTTAAATTTACTGTGACTTTTTCGTACCTAGCCGACTGTTAGAACTTGGATAAAACTATTTCCTTCAGACGCCAGAAAGGCTTAAATAATCATGATCTTGGAGCTTATTAACTTCGTCATGGATAAGCTATACACTTCTTCTTTAGTGTTGTCATCATCATCATCATCTGTCTAACTGAAGCACGTTCATGAAACATAGACCCTAGGCATCGCTTCATAGACAACCGTTGTGTAATTTTTTTACAAATGCATTCACAACAACTAATAAAAGTTATGTAATGATTAATAGAGCTAACAGCGGTTCGTACGTTAAACATTAGTATTGAAGTAAAACAACTTAAAACAATTAGGTGGATAAGTCATGAAACTGTAATAAATTCAGGCAACACACTTATATAACATTTCATGAAGTTTGTGTTACAAAAATGCAAACTGTAGCAATACAATAGTGTAGTTAGCAAGAATACTCAGCAGACTCAATTGTAACGCAGCGTCTAAATAGAACAGGCCACACACACGTATCTTGCTAAACGATGCTCGGTGCAAGCGCAGGACGTTCTTGCAGAGTTTTTTTTCTTCATCTGTCAATCAATTTGTATGAATTTATAATCATTATTAAAAATGTTTAGCTGAGTCTCAATAATCTCTATAATGATTTTAAAATTACTTACCTGAACAAGTATTTGCCTTCAAAATGAGTGCGCAAGAGTCTTGAACATTTTGAACAGCTAAGTAGAATTTCTCGCATTGCTCGCTCAGTATCGTCTGCCATGTCAAGTCCTTTATCACCCATATTAATATGGGTAAGGACATTAAAGTTGCTTCATCCTATAAAAACAAACAACTTTTGAGGTTTAATTTTGAGACAAGCTCACCAAGCGACTCCCAATCCCTGCAACTTCTGAAAGTCAGAATCAAAAGTGGCGACAACCAGAAAAGCGCTAATGAAGCTTGACGAGTCCAAGAGTAACAATTCAACTGCCATGGATTCCGCTACAAAATTGATCTAAAAAGAACAACGGAGAAGTAAGAAATTTCTACTTCCCTCCATGCCAATCAGGCGACAGATCAGAACTAGGCAAATAGGCACAAAGGGACATTTACTGCGGAGTGACCGCAGTAAATGTCAAGGCAAGCCTAGTTGCTAAGCCACGGATTACAATTTAAGTTAATAGGTCTAAAATGTAAACTGTAATTGGTTCTCGTTTGCACAAGGTCCGCATTGTAAACAACTCCGGATTAAACCTGTATACCATCTTATAACATTGCATTGATTCTGCCAAAGAATACTACACTCCTATACGATCCGAAGTGTAGATCTTTTAAGAATATAAGAAGGCGTCACATTCCTTCTAATTAAAAAGCAGTGTCCACTGTAACGCTAGCGGTGCCTTAGTTCAAAGTAGTAAACTGGTTTAGGTAGATGATGAAGTTGATGAAAAGGTTTCGAAACGGGATATTTTTAAATGCACATCTGTATAATTTCTCAACATACTAGGTAACTCCAGTAATTAACTGAATGCATGCCAGAAAAATGAATACTGTGCAAAAAAACCAATTGATTAACTAAACAAGTCTTACAAAAAAGACAAAAAAAACACACAAAACGAGATGACCTTTTATATCGAATTTACGCCAAAAACGTGGTTCGTACATCGGATATATGATTTATGAAATAAAAATACGATTTGTTTATCAAAAATATTAACTTGCACTCTAAATTGTACAATCTTACTACGCAAAACCAGGACAATGCTGCAAAACCGACTTCACACAGTCTTGTCTGCCCTACACCTAGAGTGTACTTGAAGACCGCGTAGGCGCGGAGGGGTGGGGCGGCCCACGAGCTGAGGTACAGGTGGTTTTAAGGCCTGCCGTCGTGACTGAGGCTGGCTGGCGAAGCTGCGGTGGTGAGCGTTAACACCATCTGCGACGACAAGCTTGCGTGGGGCCGCCCAAACCCCGCAGCACCGGAGTCGTGACAGAAATAAAGCTTGCTGCATGTTGCATGCAGCATTACATTGGGTTTTAAAGTCAAAGTCAAAGCATTTATTTCAACTAAACCATTTACAGACACTTATGAATTGTCAAGGAGTCAGTTAGTCAGAGAGTTGAAGCTAGTTGCTCATTCCAAAACGTAGGTAGGTCTCTATGGAGAAGAACGAGCAAGAAACTCCACGGACACTCTTTTAAATCAAGTTTTTTACAAAGTACTGGTTACATGATTATTGTTGCTTCTATATGTGAAAACTATGAAGGTAATCTAGCAATACAAAACATAAAAAAGAAGCAAGATAAAGTCCATGGCAAATTAGAGCTGACCAATCTCTATCGACAGCGCCCGTTCACGAACATGACACGTGAATCAGCACCATTCAGCTCAACCATTTTGAAGAGAGCCGAATGATTCAACACACGCGCCACCATCAGCGAGACATTTGAGCTAGCATGACAATACTCCCAACCGCCATGTTCATTTTTGTCAAACATAATATGAATATTTAGTAAATGGCTCCATGGTATTCACATTTACAAAATTAAAATAATGCTGATAAATTATACAAAACGAAGGTTTCCAATGTATATTATTGAATCATACGAAGTGTGATACGTAAATAAATTAAAAATATCTATGTATAACAATAACGAAACTCGTTACTCATGTCAATAGAAAAAGGGGTAGGAAACATCCTCTTCTTTCAATTTGGAAATTCCCTAAACTGGCTGTGGAGCTGGACCTGCATTAATTAGCCAAGCATTTTTATCATTGATGTAATCTTCTAACTTATAATATGCTTGTCTACATATTTAGAATGTATGTTTATTTAGAATAAACGATGTTCTTAAAAGTAAATTAGGTGATGGTTTTCCTTAAAAAAGTTTTAATATGTTTGTTGAAGTAAAGAATTGTTAGATATACTATTCTGAGAATAGTTATTCGTTTAGTAAAACAGTTCTGCAAATACCATTAAACAGTATATTTAATTTGATTTATTTAGTGTGCATAATTTGTGTGCAAGTCAGTATTTTTGGTTTAACTTTGAAATATTTTGTTGGAATAAAGGGAATATACAGATATTGATTTAATTACATGCCTTTCGAAACCACCGAGAAAATAAAAAAGCAGGTAAATGGTAAAGCTCACACAAAATTACAATCACCATTTTATCAATAAGTACTCCATTTTTCATCATTTCAATTGCCACGTGAATGTAAAGCAGAGAGTGGAAAAATGCTGCCATAATGTTATACAGTATCTGTAACCAAACCATTTTAATTAGACATTTTTCTGGTATAGTTTACAATCCTAACCGGTTCAAAAGTCAAGATTTCAGAATCTCTAAAAAAATATATAACATCTCCAGTACGTGAAGAACAGTCAGTACCGTGTATTAACCTTTACCTTCTTAAGAAGAAGAAGCGGGGTCAGGTAATGCATGTCACTGTCTGTATATTTCTACTAATCATGCGAAACACGCATTGGAGTTATAGGTTACATTAGAACTTACATGTTGTTGATAACAGTCCTTATAGATATCATAACACTCTATAATATTAACGTAAGCCTGAAACACATTTTTACAATTGCTTTGTTTGTACGTCTCTTCAATATTTTGAAAATTGAAAACTTTAATATTCCATAGAGACACTTTATTTCCCAATAAATTAATGACTCGCGTGGCATAGATTACGTTGCAATTCATAAACACCAAAAGAAACATACAGTATATAAGATACAAAGGTTGACTTAGTCTAATGAAAAAGCAAGCGTTCAGAAAGGTAAAACCAAACTGAAATACTATCACTATGATCCAATTCCAAATGATGAATCGTCTGGAGTTCGTTTCATAGTTTAG
Organism: Charanyca ferruginea; assembly: GCA_947361185.1. Classification (NCBI taxonomy): domain Eukaryota; kingdom Metazoa; phylum Arthropoda; class Insecta; order Lepidoptera; family Noctuidae; genus Charanyca; species Charanyca ferruginea. The sequence continues at coordinate 7,068,377 of OX376060.1, forward strand.
AAATTCGTGCACTGTTTGAAAAGTGAGGAGAAGTTTGACATTTTTTTTGCAGTGAATTATCCCGAATACGAAATTTGTAGTGAATCCGGCACAATAGAAGATGCAGTCTAAATACGAGGTGATATCTATGAATGACGAACATTCTGGGCAGTATGTGTAAAAAAATAACATATATACGAATGAAAATATGAATAGTAATGTTCCAATCATTGAAACTAAATTGGAAATCCACGTATTAGGAGTTATTAAATGTTTTCTGATACGATATTTCGGACAAAACATCAAATGTTGCATCAGATTCAAGGGCAGAAATAATGACTGGATATCTTTGTTCACTAAATTGTCAAGAACATAATTCATAGGATAGTTTGACTTGGCGTTGAGGAACTTTTTCATTTTTAAAAAGAACATTTAGGCACAATAACTATCGAAAACATGAGTTTATCGTTAGTAAATGTATTGAAACAACATAAATTCATTATAATAATGCGTATGACATCAATCAATAATATGAACGGAGAGTCACCAGATCTGCGTCTTTTAAACATAATAGATATTTAAAGAACAGCTATAGGACGTAGTTAAGAAAGTAGGCATACTTGCTAGCAATGAAGCTACTTGGGCAGTAAGTAGTTTTAATGCTAGCAAGTGTGCCTACCTTCTTACTTCTTCTAACTACATAAAGAGACGACAAACCAGCGCTATTCAAGCTTGGCAAAAAATTTAAGGATAAGTAAAGACACATGAAGGTATAAGTTCACATTTGATAGAATGAAAACTTCTTACTACCCATACCAAAATTGCAGCCATGCTGAAATGATATATGTCTGGCGACTTTGGGATCTTAGACCATTAGATTACCAAGTACTTAAAGTAATTAAATGAAATGTACCGACCAAATGTACAAGGAAAACTCATAGATATTTATCGTAATATTTTTTATACAATAGTGGTAATAAATTCCTTAAATTCTATGGTAACCAAACAAGTGATATTAGTTTTGTATAAAAATTGGGGATACTTAACATATACGATAGACGTACAGCCTGTAGGAATACATAAAGGTCAGGCTGGGGCTTGTGTATGAATAAGTAAAAGACTTGTTAAGATTCTGGGAACCCAATACTTTCTTCAATATAAAAAAAAAATCCACAGATCTCGTGCCTCTCACGACCTTCGGGTACATTGAAAATTAATTAAAACAAATCAGGTTTTCAAATTTTTATTTACCTATTAAAAATAAGTAAAACAGAAACAACATTCACAGCAGCAAAATTTTAATGAACTCCCAACTGACGTGATTTCTTCCAAAATAAGCCACACCAAAATCTCTCGATCTTCAAATTACTTACTTTAAACTAATTCAACACACAAAATGTGTTCAGTACTCTCCAGCAATAAACAAAACTATCAAACTGCCTCTTCTTTTTCCAACTATAATAGGGACGGCTTCCAGTCTAATCAGGTGCTGCTGAATAACAGAGTTTTACATGATGCGACTGCCTATTTCTGACCGACCTTCACAACCCTGTTAGAGTCAATCTACACCGGGATGGCAGCGGCCCGGCGATCAGTCGCGTTCTTGTACTCGTATGTGGCGGTCAACGGCATGCGAGGCCGCACGACGCTGCGAGCAGCCGCTCGACTCATGTCAATCTTTAAGCGATACTATGCCTCTAGTCTAGTAGGTCTAGAGATAAAGTTGAAAATGATTTTACAGCAAAGTGCCGGCCGTTGCGCTGCTGACTGCTGCCATCCCGGTGTGAATTGACCTTTACTGGTCCTATGACGATAGTCAAAAATATATTAATGACAAGCGGGACCAAACGGTTTACGTACTTTCCGACGCACCGATACTCCTTGGTATGAAAACGACGCTAACCAATCCACGGACCGCGACAAGCGCAGTGTTAATCATAACCAATCGATCCAAACGGTTTTTATATAGCCGATGGGGTGTTGGCTATAATTAAAAAGGGTAACCAAAAAAACAACTAACTAAAAATGGCTGGCTACGAAAAATGGAGACGAGAAATTTTGATGTGTTAGTTGATTTTGGATGAATTACAAACAATTAAAGAAAAGCAAACTGCAGCAGTACAACAGTGTAATTAGTGAGTAGTGCCATCAGGCGTATAGGCAGAGTTATATCCACGTAGAACAATCCGCAAGTACTCATCTTGCTAAAAGACGCACGATGTACTCGCAATATGTTCTTAATAAACCTGTGTATCTGAAAATAAACAAAAGCATTGGAAGTGAGTGCATTGATCGGACAAAGATGGCGACGGCGTAGACAAAGTCAAGAATTAAATATATGTAGTAACCATTATACGCCATACGGTTCGACGATGGGTCCATTTCATACCGAGACATTTCCGTGCCTCGGAAAGCATAAAAAACCGTTGGTCCCGGCGGTCATTACCAGATCTTTGAAAATCGTAATTAGTTCGAAGCTAAAAATCTGACAACCAGCCTTACCAAGGGGTATCGTGCAACTGGGTTGTGGACGTCAGATAGGCAGTCACTCCATGGTAAATACCTACTGGTGTTCAACTGCATATGGAAAGACTGGAAACCGACCCCAACACAGTTGGTAAAAGGCTTACATGCTTTTTGAGGCACGGAGGGGTGCGATCACCGGAGTTTACCCATGGCCAATTGATCCGCTTTTACGGTTTTACCTTAGTAAAACCCGTTTTTTAGTAAGAAGTGACTCGAGGCTTACCTCTCTTCTTCTTACTAAAAAAACCGGCCAAGTGTGAGTAGAACTCGCGTGGAGAGGGTTCCGTACAATGCCAATTGATAGAATTCCTATATAGGTTTTCTTGTAATCTACAAGCAATGACTATATATTGTATTTTTTCAAAATTTTAGGCACAGTGAGTTCGGAGATCGATGGTCAATTTTCGTCTTCTTTCATGAATAAAATCAAAACTATTTATTTTACAACAATAACAAAAATATATTTTAGATCCTCATAATGAGCCCTTTCATTTGATATAATATATAATATGATACAGTAAGGTTTGCAAAACTTTTTTTTAATTGCCTAATTTAAAAAAAAAAATATTTACTTTTATTTTATACGGAACCCTAAAAATAAAATTAGTTTATACCTGTACATTCTGTCAGTAACATACGTTCACTTAAACTCTTCCCAAGCTTGACAGCGTCATAAACTGCATAAACTTCGATTTGCACGCTAAATGTGAGCTGTATTATCAAAGTCTTAATCATACCACTATACAGGAAAAACTCCTTACATATCAATGTAAGGAGTTTTTCCCTGGAAGAACAATGTTCATTAAATTATACATACTGCCGGACTATTGTGTAAAAGTCTCCCTCGGTATATTTAGGTAAACGAGGAAATTCGCCAAAGAACTAAGATCACCGACATAGCTCTCAGAATATACAAGTTGAAGTAGAAATGGGCAGGCCACGTCGCTTGAAGAATCGATAACCGATGAGGATAAAAGGTTCTCAAGTGGTGACCACGAACTGGAAGACGCAGCGTTGGTATCCCTCCCACCAAATGGATCGACGACATCATCAATGTTGCAAGTAACCGGTGGATGCAAGCGGCAGGTTGCCGCTCGTTGTGGCGTTCTATGGGGGATGCCTAAATTCAACAGAGGTCTTTCAACTGATTATGATGATGATGATGAGCTTCAGATGAGCTGTCAGAGTGAGACCACCACACACCACCATACTTCACCACAATTTTTATGGAATAGCATTGCTGAAGTCAGATGTTGAAGTAATGCAATGCGTGATAGCACTTAATTGTAAAACTTTGTATTGTATTTTCGTTTCGTTCGTTTCAATTTAATTTAAATAATGTTAAATAAAGAAATTGGTGTATCGCCAGAACCATATTTTATTTATTTTCTTGTTTTATGAATGGTGGAAAATAACAATGACATCTGACATCAATGATATTATACAAGTTTTTTTTATACAATCTCGCCACAGTTTTCCCATCCCACTGCGACTCTTGTAACAGTAAGCCAGAATCAACAGTGGTGACCACCAGAAAAGCGACAAAACAATGACGCTCGAAGACCCCAGGTGAAACAATTCACCTTGGATGCTGCAAAGACATTAATCAGAAAAGAACAGTGGAGGAGTAAGAAAAATTATATTTTCCACTTCTCTCTATGTCAAGCAGGAGACAGAATAGAACTACTCTAATAGACACAAAAGGACGTTCACAACTGGGAGAAGCTCAGTTGCCAAGATTCAAATCAACATAGGAAACTATGTAGTTGACCCGACAGACGTTGTCCTGTCCCTTTCTACTTTACCTACCTACCTACCCTACCCTAATTACCCTACCTACCCTGCCTACCATGCCTACCCTACCTACACTGCCTACCCTGCCTACCCTGCCTACCCTGCCTACCCGGCCTACCCTGCCTACCCTGCCTACCCTGCCTACCCGGCCTACCCTGCCTACCCTGTCTACCATGCCTACCCTGCCTACCCTGCCAACCCTGCCTACCCTGCCTACCCGGCCTACCCTGCCTACCCTGCCTACCCTACCTACTTTACCTACCCTGCCTACCCTACCTACCCTACCTACCTTACCTACCCTACCTACCAATATTTTCTCACCGTATAAACCATCCCGAGACTTCCACAAATATTTTAGACCAAAATAATTATCCGAATCGGTCCAGCCTTTCTCGAGTTTTAGCGAGACTAACGAACAATGGTTGTAGTTTTTAAGGCCAGCAAACAGGTCCGGATATGACCTGAGTGTGCACTATTTAACATAATATTGCGTTCTTTCTTCCAAAGAATACACTCCCGTAAAATACGATGATATTATATGTATATAATATGTATACTTACCAGAAACAAATTATGGAATTCAATCATAACTTGGACGTTAACCAAACAACGGGAAAATGTCTCAATCGTTTGATAAAGAACCTAAAATAGATAAATAACATAAACCAAAACCGTTCAAGATAAAAATTTGCGCAGGACATCAAAAAACAAATATCATGAAGCTTATGTTATGCTTAGAATAGATTTCAAATCAGAAAAATTGAGGGTTAGATCGTGTTATCAGAATTATGCAAAACTAAAAGTCACAGTTAAAAGACTAACAGATTGTTGGAAAACGTTTTTAAATATCTTGTAGCAATTTAAAATGTCGACGTAAATCTCAAAGGTTTTTTTGCTATGCATACCATTGCAGTCCACCACTTTTCGGCGAATCAAATACTTCAATATTCCAAAGTATAACTTTTTCAGTCAATAATTTAATTAAGTCAATGGCATAAATAAGATTACTATCAAGACTTATCACTACTAATAAATTGAAAACAATGTGCCATGGCGTCATGCACATGAAAATAAATGTTATAGTATAATATCCGAAGATCAATGCGACGTGGACCCAATTTCTTATGACAGACCACTTAAAATCATTATCATTGTTAATAAACCTGTGCACTTTTTGAAAGGTCAAAACGAATATCACCATTTGCTTTGATTTACTGAAATTGATGATGAAATTCATGATAAAGCCGTACAGTAAAAGACAAAATCGTAATAAGATGCAAAATACAAGAAAGTAATAGTGCCATATCGTCTTAAATTTGTATCAAGCGATATTTCCAAGACTCGGTATAAGTAAGCGGACAGAAAAGTTATCGTCCCGCACAAGAATATTAACTTATTAATACAATTATTCGGACTTATAATATTGTTTTTAATGCAATATTTTCGATGTAACACTAGAATTTGCATCAGATTCAGAGGGAAAAGCAACAACTGCACATCTTTATCGACTTTGTTATTCGAAGAGATTTCAGAGGAAATAATCATTGTTCCAATTTGGCGAAAGATTTATCTTATTAAGGACTTCATTGTATTATATACAACTAGCTTCTGCCCGCGACTTCGTACGCCGATCCTGTTGCTTATGCCAGCGACAACGGGGTCGGCAAAATCGAAGATCTGAAACGTCTGATGTCGGATTCTAGAGCCCGGGGACGGGAAAACAACGGGATGCGCGAGATGATTCGAGACGTCCAAAAAGTACAATTTTGAATCATACTTCCGATGGCGGAATAAGTGGCGTAGTCAATCATAGGAGTATAGGTACGTAAATGAACTCCGTTCCTTATCAACCCAAGGAAGGTCGCCATGACCTACGGCTATATCTTGAGACACATCCGATTCTTCAGATGATATCGACATTCCGTTCAGAGAATGTCAAAGTCGATCAGAATTCAAACGTTCGTTGCGCTCTTCTTCTGTCGCTTCATGCCGTACTCCAGCAATTCCTTTTCTCTCACTTTCTTACTGATTATGAATATTTTGTTGTGGGCGTGTTCGGGATAATCTATACTATAATATTATAAAGCTGAAGTTTGTTTGTTTGTTTGGTTGAACGCGCTAATCTCAGGATCTACTGGTTCGAAATAAAAAAATCGTTTTGTGTTGGATAGTCCATTTACCGAGGAAGGCTATAAGTATGCCAATGCGAAGCTGGGTCGGGTCGCTAGTGTATGATAATCTCGATCAGCAGTTAGTCGTGCATCACGTTCATCATTCGGTTCAAAAGACCTGTTAGTAGATGTGCGAATACGCTGAGAACTCAAGCGTGATTCTGTATCGGTAAACGTTTCCGATTCGCGAGACAATGCATGTCGCTCACGATCAGCGGACAGTCGCGCATCACGTTCCGCAGCAGATGCGTAGATACGCTGAGAACTCAAGCGCAATTCTCTATCCGTGAAAGTCTCCGACCCGCGAGACAATGTATGACGTTCACGATCAGCGGTCAGTCGCGCATCATATTCTTCACTGGTCTCTAGAGACCTGGATTTAGATGCGTAAATACGCTGAGAACGCAGGCGTGCTTCGCGATCAGCTATGTTATTCTGTAAGAACTCACTCCAGTTCTCACTTCTGATTCCGCAGTGAAAACTGTTTTAGGTAGTCTGTAACTCGATGAAAACTACGCTAGCGCTACTAAGTGTGTCGTTACTATTTAAGCGAATACCAAATACTTTTCACTTCAAGTAAGTGAAATCGGAAATGAGATAGGATTCGAATTCGTGAGTGAATTCTTACAGAATTGCACTGTTGAAGAGGTTTCCACGGAGCGAGTTGCAGCCTGATGTTCTCGAACAGCATCAAGTCTCTCCTGACGCTCTTCGGTAGATTCTTGGGATCTTATGATCCTCAATCTTTTAGCTCCTTTGGAACATTGGGAAAGATTTGACCTCTTTCTAGGCATGGTTATAGTTTTATTGTAAAGATACCTGGTGACTGCTCCCCTGCGTTACCGGGTAGGCTACCGTGTCACGAAGATAAATGGAAAAGGAAATTAAACACCCAAATAACATAAGCCCGAATGCATATTTATTCGATAAAATAAAAAAATAAATGGGAATTTTTGCCAGTAGAGTCAAATTTTCAATGATATACCATCGTCATCAAAAATCAGTCCTAAACTGTTACCGCCTTCACCGCGTGGAGGTACTCCCAGCTTATGTTATTTTATAAGATACAGTGAAATTAGTGATAGCTTTGATTTTGACATCAGATGTTTCTGATCATATATTGATATTTTTATAATTTAACAGGAAATGCCCATCAGACCGAACAACTTTTGCTAAGACGTCATTCCTATATGTGTCATGGTGTAGCTGGGCTCTTGGAGTTCCACATCAGGTGTTCCAGATCTTTAAATTTATTCTCTCAGCAGAAAATGCTCATCACGTGGAACAATTTTTGCTATGGTACCATTTTTGTATCTCTTATAGTTTAGCTGGTCAGTTGCGGTTCCTCATCTGGTGTTCAAGTTTCCAAGATAAATTATAGCCTATATGTTGCCCAGACTGAATACCTATACAACAAAAGAAAAATCATTCAAATCCGCCCAGTAGTTCCGAAGTTTAGCGTGTACAAACAAACAGACAAACAGACAGAATTTTTTTTTTGGATTCGTGCTCTATTACTGTTCCTAAACCCCACTCAATTTTTTTTTTTAATGTATTCAATGTACAGACACAGTTTTGTTACTGTTTTATTATATGTATATATTATTATACAATGAATTGGACTATTCTGCGATGGCAAATGCTGAAGATAATTTTATATCATGGAAAACTACTTGAAACTAATTTATTTTACTAATTTATTTCTCTACACTTAATCGAATAGTGTTATTGCTTTCATAGGAGTAAGAAGAGTCAAACATAATATGTTTGTTAATTTCATTAAAGTTTCTACGTTGGTTACGTAACCAATTGCACTAAAGGCATATTTTTCGATATTTTGTGAAATTAAATAAATTAAATCTAAAAAACAGAATAATGGAACGATTGTGTAAAAGTATTTTTTTCAGGAAGTATAAATACTGAAATGATTGGAGAAAAATTTACAAACTCTTAAATATTTAATGCCATCGAATAATACATTTTTTTAACACATAAATCATGATTATAGGCAAAGATAAAGATATAGGCAATTAAAATGATTATTTAATTGTAAAGATCGATATCTTTATGAAAACACTTATGACTTATGAGAAAGTAAACGACATATTTAATTATAACAGCGTCCAATAGTAGTCGAATATGCCCTAGTACGGTCGTTGAAGAGTATTAAACATGAAGACACAGATCAACATAAACCCTATCACCGTCATTTTCTTGGATAGAAGTTTCCAAAAAATGCTTCTTCCCTTCCGATGTTTACAGCACATGCTGTTCCTGTCCAGGTTCTCCATTGAGTACAACTGTATCAGGCCTCATCGTGCATCTTACTACATAGTGTTACTCATTGGTACTCTTGGGTTTATAATTTTCCATATACAAAAGCTAAAGACAAGAGAATTTGAAGGAGTGACCAATGAGTTCCTCGTCGTGTTTATAAAGGTCAATGGAATCTTTTTAGTAATTCCTTTCGTGTCCCTTTATATACTTAACGTTATCCAAAGTAAAAACCACGTTAAAATGATTTTGAATATTCAGAAAGCTTTTAGATCAATCAGTTATAAATACTACAAGATTTTTATTAGGAACTGGGTCTATGTTGTGAGACATTTTCTTTTCTTTCTTATTAGCGTGTCACTAACACGAGAATTAAAATTAGCAGTTTATTTTTATTCCTTGATTTGTATTGATGTAAACATAACTTATAGTAATGTTATAATCTGTAGTTGATATAATAAGGGAAGGAATTATTTCATGAATCTCTACCTATAGTACACTCTGCTTGGAGATACCTAGATGAAGGAAAATATAACGATGAATTGAATAGGCTCTTTCAAGCATACATCAATATAGTGAAAGCTTTCGAGATTTTCAAGAATATTTTCAAGTTTTCGGTAAGCGACACAGTTTTATAATGTGTTTTTAATGTAATTTTGATACTTGACTATTGTTTTTATCATTAATGAAGTATTTTCTTATGTAATTATTTTCAGACCTTGTTTTAAGCAATAGGTACATTTCTACTCAGCATACTTTACCTTCAAACAATTATAGAACTATCAAAATCAGGCGTAACTCATTTTAGAATGGTAATCATTTTAATAATATAATATAACAAAGAGATGAAAATAGAAGGCTATTTTAATTCAGATCTTTAAATAAACCGCGAATGTCGGGAGCCTTTGGAGTATAAGGTTTAAAACCAGAAAATTGGACCGAACCAGAAAACCGGACTGTACCGAACACGTCTGCCACATGTCAAAAGGATCATGTGGTAAATCAATCACAATGTGAGACCCAAAAAACATCTAGCGACATAGTGGCAGATCCAGGCGAAGATGGCGGCACAAACTTGATACGTACAGGGACGATTGGTCGACACCAGGTCAAGATAAAAAGGAGCCTTGCAGTGGAACAGCACAGACTAAAAATAAAAATAATATTAGTAACTTTAATTTGCAGTATGACGTCAACATATTCGTAACGGTGACGATACTGTGGATCTTGAAGAATATTGCTTTCGTCAGTGTTTTCTGTTCATATTGCGAGAAGTTTTACGTGTCTGTCACTGACGCCGACGCAAGTTGCTGGGGAGTCTGCAAAGTACTGGTAAGACCAGTCTGAGGTGTGTTTTATGTGTTTACTAGCACGTAATCATTTTTGATCTTTAATCCTGTAGTAGACATTATTAATACAGTCAGTAGACTCAGACAGTAGTGAGTATTACGTGAAAGCAGTTTTTTAGGTTTTTATTAAATTTTGTAATCTTAGTTCATAATTGTGTTCTTATGAAGGAAAATTGAAACAGAAGACGGTTGCCTATCTCTATACAAGAGGTATCTGTTCTCTGTTACAGTGAAAGCTAAGCGACTTTGTAAGAATGTACAGCGGCTGAACCATGCAACCTTCCATAAGATGACTGCTTTTCGGAAGTTCCCGATCGATGGACGTCTACCTAATACGTTTAACAGTCTGGTAGTGGAATACATGTGTTTGACACTACAATTTGCCATTTTATCATGAAGTATAAATAAAACTTAAATTTTAAAATAAATACTTCAATGTGAAAAGTATAATATATTCACTTTTGGAATAAATAAGTTACAATAGATAAGATAACAAAAAAGACAAAGAAATCGTAACGATGATATAAAAATGTAACTATTTATGGTAAATAAAACTCTGTAGTGTTGAGCATAAACCGTGTTTAATTGTAGTTGTAAAAGTAAAAATGTATGTTTTATAAAAAAGCAAACGGCAGCAGTACAATAATATAATTACTAATAAGGCTCATCAAACATATCGGTAGCGCAGCGTCTGCACAGATCAGACCACACGCACTCATCTTACTGAACAATAAATTCATCTGTAATACTTTCTTGCTAAGGTGTTTTTGACTCTCTGCAAGGAATTCAAATCAGACTTTAATATTGTAATTCATAATTTTTCGTGTTCTACATTTTTACTAGATATTGTTTATTCAAGAAATAATTATAACCCTATTTTATTTTACGTAATTATAAGCTAGGTACAACCGTAATGTTAATCACATCATTGCTTATCAACAGGTGATAAGCACAAGTAGTAACATTAATTCAACAAAGTAAACTTAAGAAACTGTTAAGATATATCTAATCTACCTATATAAATATAAAACTCCTTAGAACGCATGAAAGCCGTTGGTCCCAGCAGTAATTCGCAAATAATTGACAGTCGTTATGGATAGTCAGGAGCCAGACAGCTTGACAGTCAGTCTTAGCAAGTAATATCCTGTTATCCAAAGTAACTTACTGGGTTGTGGCGTTCAGACAGGCAATCGCTCCATGTAAAATACTGGTATTCAGCTGTATCCAATTAGACTGGAAGCCGACCTCAACCGAGTTGGGAAAAAGCTAGGCATATAAAAGTCACTGATTAAGTCAGTGATTGAGCGGCCGTGTGGTGCCGGTCACGAATTGCACCACCCCATTTCTACCCGTGGGTGTTGTAGAAGGCGACAGAGGGATATTGACCAGAGGATGGGCAGCAGCGTCCTTCTGAGTACCATAAGGGCCTGCGCACACCACGTATTTTAAGCGCGCCGTCGACGCGCGTTTCTGAAACGCGCGTCGACGGCGCGCTTTTATCCTACAGAGCAGTTTGTTGTCGTTTGTATCGATACACGCGCGCGTTAGCATCGCGTTTGTATCGATTTAAACGCTCTTAAAGTCCATACATCTTTTATGGGGTGCTATGTAAAGTGTTACAACAAAATTCCTAGTGATATACAACAACTAAGTGAAACAAAATTCAAATCATAATATATTAAAAGTACACTCTGTAAAGAAGCTTATTATAATTTAGAGGACTATATTCAAGATAAGAATGCTTGGAAACATGCTGGTCTAGCTCCATAGGACAATCGACAGTCTAGACAAAATAGAACCGATTGCTAATTTAAAATACCTAACTTCATACTTAGCATAAATATTAGGTCCTTACATATGAAATTGCCGATACTTAATACTGGCAACTTTGAAATCAAATATTTTGTGTTTGATTAGGAATTCCAAATTCAAAATTATTTCAAAATAAAGACTAAAGAATATTGTTTTAAAATTCGTGTTTCATTTGTTTTATCGTCATTTGTTTGGGCTTGAAAATTGCTATTGCAACAACAATGGAGAAATTAAAAATTCGCGATATTTACGAATATGAGTTCCACCGTGGCACCAGTGCAGCAGAAACGGCTCGAAGGATTAACGACGTGTACGGGCCAAGCACCGCTAACGAACAAACGGTGCGTTTTTGGTTTCAACGTTTCCGTTCTGGAAATTTTGATTTACAAAATGAGCCTCGTGGACGACCGGATACTCAAGTGAATAATGAAGAATTAAATGCGATAGTTGAAGCGGATCCATCTCAAACCACTTCTGAATTAGCAGCAGCCTTTGGAGTAAGTGACAAAACAATCATTATCCATTTGCGTCAAATTGGAAAAGTAAAATAGCTCGAAAAGTGGGTACCGTACGAATTGACTGAAGCACACCAACAGACACGTGTCGGTTGCTGCGCTTCCTTGCTCAATCGTCACAATAATGAGGGAATTTTAAATCGTATTGCCACTTGTGATGAGAAGTGGTAGTCGTGTACGATAATCGCAAGCGATCATCACAATGGCTTAACCCTGGAAAACCGGCAAAACCTTGCCCCAAGCGAAAACTGACCAAAAAGAAGATTCTAATTAGTGTTTGGTGGTCCTGTGCTGGTGTCATCCACTACAGCTGCATGAGATCAGGCCAAACGATTACTGCAGACATGTATTGTCAACAGTTGCAAACAATGATGGAAAAGCTCACCATTAAACAACCGAGATTGGTCAATTGCTCCAGCCCATTGCTCCTTCAGGATAACGCTCGACCACATACTGCACATCAGACGGTCGCCAAGTTAGAGGAGCTGCGACTGGAAACTCTGCGTCACCCACCATACTCTCCAGAACTTGCCCCAAACGATTACCATTTATTCCGAAATTTGGACAACTTTTTACAAGGAAAAAAAATCAATTCTGATGAGGCAGTTTAAACAGCCTTCAAGCAGTTCATCGATTCTCGCTCCCAGGATTTTTTTACCAAAGGGATCAATGAGCTCCCGATAAAATGGCGAAAGTGTATCGATAACAATGGTGCATACTTCGATTGACTAAATATATAATTTCTTTTAAAAATGTTATTTTTAATTTTTTGATACCGAGCGGCAATTTCATATGTAAAGACCTAATATGTGTATTTATATATATTAGACTCTTTTTGTACCTATACACTGCTCAGGGTCATATGCTGATTCGTTGTTTGTTAAAATATAACGAGTGGTCGTCTACTGTTTCTACATTTGTAATATGTAAACACCATGTATCTACGTACATAACTTAGCTGTCATTCCTTAATCTGTGATACTTTAAAATAGTGTTTTATGCAAGGTACATCGTATTCACGTATAATTATATAATTCCTGTAAATACAAATATTGTTAATATAGTTTTTAAAAGAGTAAGAATGGAGTTTCTCGGCCATTCTTCTCCGTACAAAACTACCTTTTGGAATCCGCAACTAGAATCAATTTTTTTCTCATTTGACGTTCAAAAGTGCCTTAAAATGGTCTAATTGAAATAAATGATTTGACTTTGACCTTACCAAATGAAATAATGGCAATGTCCAAAATCAAATATAATGTTGTATCCAATAATAGCCTCAACCAAAATAAGAAATTAAAAGCAATTAATATTAAGATATTTTAACAAAAAACACTTAAAACTGAGATCCAATTACAAATAACGTAGCTCCTGACACTCTCACTAAAATTGATGCTCTTGTGTAAAATATGGAACATCACTATCAACGAGGAGTTATGTTGACGGTTAGCAGTTTTAAGAAAAAACATAATTGCAAATCCAATATTAATGAGAATACAGCCGGAAACACTTAACAGGGGAATGACAAGACTGTCTTAAAGCCTAAGATTGTAACAGAACAAGCGAAAGGCAGTAGCACAAGTAATAAAGGTCACAATAAAAACCATACAACAATACGCTTTTTACCAATTGGAGAAATATAACCGTCATGAATATTGTACTTTGAAGTGTAAATGAATGTGAGTATAAAGTTTAGAGGGTAAAATATTCTCTGGACTTCCTTTTCTATTCGATTACTGTGTAATACTATAACTTGATTCATAGAACTCATTGAAATAAATTGATGATTTTGGTGCTTAGTTTAACACACCCGCTTATGTTTCAATTATATATTGTACCTACTAACTTTCTAATTAATGTAATGAACCCTATCATACGCTTGCATTGATTAGATATTAGTGTCTTTTCTCACAAATTTAATTCAGTTAAGAGCATTTTGCCATGAAATATGATATTGTATGAAAATTAAATCCTAGTTTGTACTAATACCATAAACGCGAAAGTGTTTAAGGCAAGATGTAAAGATAGATTGTGAATGTTCATGATTATTTCAGGCTTTAAAACCTGAATGACATTAACTAAAACTTGGATCCAGCTTAACACTTAGAATAATTTTCATTCCGTTTTTGTGTTTCCTTTGGAATCATTTACGATTTTGTTTTAATTAAAGGAGTCTACGCAAGAAAAGCAATCAAAAGGTAGTATATTTAAATTAAAGAAATCTAATTCTGAATAGCACCTAGAAATTATTCAATTTAGGATAAATAAGTAACAACTGGTAGGATAAAGTTTTTTTTAAGATAAATTTAAATATATATGTAAATAAAACTCCATAGTGTTGAGAATAAACTTTGTTCATTTCGAATCGCAAAGGTAAAAGGGTTACAAAGCAAAGGTAGTTCATAAAAAAGCAAACTGCAGCAGTACAATCACATAATTACTGATAAGGCTCATCAAACATATCGGTAGCGCAGCGTCTATACAGAACAGGCCACAGGCACTCATCTTACTGAACAATCGATTCGTCTGTAATACTCTCTTGCAAAGATATTTTTGAAAGTCTGTAAGGAATTAAAATCAGATTTTATTTCTTTACTATGCATTGTTTAATCACACAAGTTTAATAAAATTATCATAACCGATATTAAGACCAAATAAAGTCACTGTTAAGATTTTCCAACTCACTTGGACAGTTAGGGTTTTTCACAAGTTGTATACACGCCGTCTCCGCTTCCTCAATTTTCATATAGAACTTCTCACAGTGCACGTTATGTATTACCAACAGGATCATGCTCTTAATTAAATTTACAGTTGTTACAGAGGTCAACTGGAAGTATAAGCAAAATAATAACAACACACATAGGTACAATATATTATTATAATTTTTTATAAACATATATATGTTTACCGTTCTTATGGGATCCGTCTTCAAGTTAAGCATTTGTAAACAGGACTCGCAGTAACTTAAAGTACGATAAAATGTATCCATAGTGTAAAATAAAACCTAAAAATAAAAATGTTACATCATTAAGTCTGTTGTTTCATTCATATTAATCTAAACTTTTATCAAATATACTTCTGATCGAGCTTAATCTTTGATCAGTGAATCCTAATATCATCATAAGGACTTACAGAACCAAGACCCGGATATCTACTAAACGTCTACTTATTTTGTAGAAATCAGCAAAACTACTGGTTATGTCGACCTGTGACATAACCTGTAAGCAAGCCGAGCTGAAGCCAAAGCTGAAGGCCTGCCAGCCAGCCGGCTACAAAGGTAGACGCAAGCCAAACAATTAATTATTCTTACCAGTCCTTGAAACAGTTTCTTATACAAATTGTACGTTTTTAAAACATTAAAGTACGTTTCAGACAATTTTGCACAATACGTAACGTTTGTGTCGTTTTCCTGCTCACCATTCAACATAAAAATACTCTTAATCCATTCATCCAAATATTTTGTTAACAATATTAAAACACGAATAGAATAAACTATATTAATATCAAATGAAATAATTGTAACGTCACAAATAAAATATAACATCGCATCAAAAATGTTTGACATTAATGTGAAATGAAAAAATATTAAAATGAAGATATTAGAACAAAAAACAGTTAGAACTGAGACCCAATTCCAAATAATAAAACTCCTGACACTCTCACTGAAATTGATGCTCTTGTGTATGATTTGAAACATTACAATAAACAAGACGTTATAGTGACGGTTAGCAATTTTAGCATATAACATAATTATAAATCCAATCCAAATGAAAACACAGTAGCTAACACTTAACAGGGGAATGGCAAAACCCTCGTAAAGCTTAATAATATAAAAGAACATACGAATGGTACTAGCACAACTAATAAGAGTTACAATAAAAAACCATACAACAATACGCTTTTTTCCAATTGGAAAAATATAACCGTCATGAATATTGTACTTTGAAGTGCAAATAAATGTGAGTATAAAGTTTAGAGGATAAAATATTTTCTGGACTTCCTTTTCTATTCGAGTACTGTGTAGTACTTCAACTTGGTACATGGAACTCATTGAAATATTTTCATGATTTTGGTGCATAGTAACACACTGTAAGCCGCCTGTGTTTAAATTATAACTGTACTAAGTTTCTCATTAGTGTAATAAAGCCTGCAATAAGCTTAAATACGCTTGCGTCGAAGTATTGATTAGTTAATAGTATTTTTAATTACAATAAAATTATAATCTAGTAAAAGGATTATATTATGGAATATAATATTGTATGCTGTAACGCTGCTGTTGTGATAGTTGTGTAGTATTGTATGTTAGTCTTGCTCTACAGTCAGTCTATGGAAAAAATTATGTAAGAAGAAAATTTAGTTTTTTGTTGATTGATGTTGGAACCTACCCCTTTTTAAGGTTCCGTAACCAAATGGCAAAAAACGGAACCCCTATGGATTCGTCATGTCTGTCTGTCTGTCCATCCGTATGTCACAGCCACTTTTTTCCGAAACTATAAGAACTATACTGTTGAAACTTAGTAAGTAGATGTATCCTGTGAACCGCATTAAGATTTTCACACAAAAATAGAAAAAAAAAACAATAAATTTTGGGGTTCCTCATGCTCAGAACTGAAACTCAAATTTTTTTTTTCATCAAACCCATACGTGTGGGGTATCTATGGATAGATCTTCAAAAATGATATTGAGGTTTCTAATACCATTTTTTCTAAATTGAGTTGACACTTCCAAAGTGGTAAAATGTGTCCCTGTAACTTCTAAAATAAGAGAAAGATAAAACAAAAAAAAAATAGATGATGTACAAAGGCCAGCACATCAAGCTACAACAATCTGTCCAATTTCTTTGAAAGTTTTTGAATTTTATTACAAAAGAATAAAGTTCATATTGAATTGAGAAAATTTGACAGTTTGGTATGACTTGATGTGCTGGCGTCTGTACATTAACATGTAAACTTCCACCAAAAATTGGTTTGTACGAGTCTAGTAAGTAGTTTTTTTTTAATACGTCATAAATCGTATACCGCAATTTACCTTTCATTCAATCAACTCAAATATAAAACATCGATCAAAGTTACAACGAACTAAAAGAACTTTTATATTATGTTACTTGCTGCTACCCTTCATGGGAGAGCCCGACTCGCACTTAGCCGCTTTTTTTTTTCTTGACATGTGTAATGAGTATCGTTATTATTATGATGCATATTTTTACTTTACTTCATCTGACAAATTGATACTTTGGAAACCTTAGTTTTGTATAATTTAGCAGCATTATTTTAATTTTGTAAATATGGAGTCATGAGTTTGACATGCTTACTCAAATATTTTGCTGATGGTGACGCGTGACATCATTTTCTATTCGATTACTGTGTAATGCTTTGGGTACATATTTGAATGTCGATAATTATAATATCTAAGGGTAAAAATGGCAATGTTTAAAATATCGAATATCGAAAATTGTTATACCTAAGCCTCAAATGTCGAATGCCTAGTGATAAAAATATCTATTGTTTCAAAATATCGATAGTCAATATCAGTTCAAAAAGTCAACATTTAATACACTTTAGTTCATTATAATTATTTAAGTACGTTAAAAATACCTACTAGTTGAAATATCGAACAAATTTTAAAATAAAAAAAAATGGTGTGTTGACCCACCATTGATCATACCTCTGCTGGTATAGTGGATCTAAAACTATACCATTAAGAAAATCGTTTGGGTTAGGATAGGTTAGAACTGTGACCTGTGAGCGAGCGGTGCCGCGGCAGCGGCCGCCGAGCGCCAGACCCTGTCTATTGTTGGTGAATTATTTGGGTTAGGTTAGATGAGTGGTATAGTTTTAGATCCACCAGGGCTATGGCCAGTGGTATGGTGTGGAAAAATGTAGGTAGATTTGAAATTGTAACGTTTCGTGATCTTTTTATTTCACAAACAACTTATTCATGCATTACTTAGGCATTCAGCGTGCAAGTAAGCATGCAGCATGCAAGCATGCATCATGGAAGCAAGCATGCATCATGCAAGCGAACATGCAACAGACATGGTTTCTGTCACGGCTCCAGCGTTGAGGGGCTAAGGCGGTCCCACACGAGCTTTTCATCGTCGATGGTCGACCACCTCAGCTTCGACTTGCTGGTGGTTTTGCCGGCCAGCCTCAGCCGCGGCAGGGGGCGTTGTAGCCACCTCCACTTAAGTCCGCGGGACGCCTCGCCCCTCCGCGCCTACGCGAGCCTAAATTACACTCTAGTTGTAGGGTAGACAAGAACACGTGGTTGGTTGGTTTTGAAGCGGTTTCTGTCACTAACTTTTCTAGCATAACATATAAATAAATATCAATATTTAGGACATTCGATACTCTGAACTTCGATATATTTTAACCCTTTCGATATTATGTTTGTCGATAATTAGATTTTAGATATCTTGGACGTTGGTTATCTCACAATTCGACAATATAAAACTTCCTATTAATTAAAACAACCGAGCTTGCGTTGCACAGTAGACTGACAAAACGTTTTATTAACCAGTACATAGTTTACATTAGGTACATACTAGGTGTCGCTACTAGTACTTTGTATTAGTACATATTTTGATATACAATTAATACCCCCACTATATCAAAATAAAAATAAAATATTAAAAAACATTATTTTTGTTGAACTCCCAACAATTTTAAGAATTTAAAGTGTTTAACAGAATTTAAAGACTTTGTAAGTATATCAGCTGGCATATGAGCTGTCTGTAGATACTCAACTTTAACTATATTATTTTTAATACATTCTCGACCAAAATGAAATCTTATGTCTATATGTTTAGTCCTATTGTGAAATACAGGATTTTGTAACAACTTATGTGCACTCTGGTTATCATTCAAAATTACAATACATTGTATATGACCTGTGATTTCATTTTGTAAACTTCTAAGGTAAATTGCCTCTTTACAACATTCAGATATACCCACATACTCTGCTTCTGTGCTAGATAAAGTGACATTCTTTTGTTTTTTACTTCCCCAAGATATCAAACCCCCAGAAAGAGTAAAGCAGTAGCCTGTATAGGATTTTCTATCTGTGATGTCACTACCCCAATCTGCATCCACATAGCCTACTATCTCTTTGTTATCTGTACCACTATATTTAATACAATAATCTTTGGTTCCCTTTAGATATCTGAATATACGTTTAGCATGAGTCCAGTGCTCCTTATTGTAACAATTATTGAACTGACTTAAGTACCCAACAGGGAATGCTATATCAGGTCGGGTGAGTGTGGCAAGATACATCAAACATCCAATTAGTTGCTGATAAGGCAAACTTTTATCACAACTTATATCTTTAGTTAATTTTAATCCACATTCCATTGGTGTATCCACTGATTTACAGTCAACCAAATTAAATTTCAATAACAACTGTTCAATATAATCACTCTGATCTAATGTTAAAATCTTATGTTTTTTATCATAACAAACTGACATACCAAGACACTGCCTTATTTGGCCTAGGTCTTTAATCTTGAATTGAGATTCTAATACAGATTTTAACTTATCAGTCTCAGCACTACTGTTCGAAAAAACAAAAAAATCATCGACATACAAAGCTATTATAGTCATATTTTTACCATTATTTTTAGTATATATGCAAGGTTCATATTTTGACTTTGAATATCCATGTTTAGTTAAACATACATCTACTTTGTCATACCACATTCTTGATGATTGCTTCAATCCATAGATAGCCTTTTTTAATTTTAAAACTTTAGCTGAATCTGGACAGTTAAACCCTTCAGGTAATTGCATGTAAATGTTTTCATTTAGGTCACCATTCAAGAATGCGGTACATATATCTAAATGTATAATATCGAGTCCAAGTTTCACGGAAATGGCAAACAATAATCTGAGAGTACTGTACCTTACCACAGGTGAAAAAGTCTCAGTATAGTCCACACCGGGTTGCTGGGAAAAACCCTTGGCCACTAATCTTGCACGAAAACGAACTTTACCACTAGGCTCAACCTTTTTTTTAAGCACCCACCTACACTGCACAATTGTAGAGTTATCAGGAACACTCACTATCTCCCAAGCATCATTTTCCTCAAAGCACTTTAATTCCTCCTGTACTGCCTGCAGCCATTTGTCTCTTTCAGGCCCTTTCAGCACTTGCTCAAGTGTGAGATCCGTTCCAGTATCCATACCATTTTCTGTGTAGCACATACCAATACCATACCGGTTTGGTTTACGGCGTTCTCTGACAGGTCTATCTAGCCTATCATGATTATTATGAGTATCTGAACAATCTTCATAATCACTTGGTAAATAATCTGAGGATGAATCCTCCGTTGACTCTTCCAGCAATGTTAGATCTGTGTCCCCCACTGAATCCTGTAGAACTTGGGTTTCCTTTGTTGTTTCATTCATCTCAGATTCTTTTCCATTCTCTTCAGAAGCAATATCCATCATGACCGACTGTTTCTCCATAACAATTACATCTCTGCTTGTGAAAATTTGCTTCTTTATTGGATCATACAATCTGTAGCCTTTAATATTATCAGGATATCCAAGTAGTATACATTCAATGGACTTTCTGTCCCATTTGGACCTTTTCTCTTTATTGACATGGACCATGACAGGAGATCCAAAGATCCTTAGGTTACTCAAATCTGGCTTGACACCCATCCATAGTTCATATGGTGTTTTGCCATCTAAAACTGATGAAACAGTTCGATTATGTAAGTGCACAGCCGTATTGCAAGCCTCGGCCCAAAACTTCTTGTTCAATTCAGCATCATATAACATGCACTTAGCCTTTTCAATAATCGTTCTATTCATTCTTTCGCACAACCCATTTTGTTGAGGTGTGTAAGGGTTAGTTTTTTGGTGTATTATCCCAAATTTCTTTAAGTAATCATCAAAAGCCACATTTTTCCATTAGTTTGGTTTTCTGCCATTGCTTTGAAGTCTTTAAAATATTTAAATGCTTCATTTTTATGTCTTAGAAAATAAATAAAGGTCATCCGGCTGAAGTCATCGACAAACAATAGAAAGTAGGATGCACCACCTAGTGAATCTTCCTCCATTGGTCCACAAAGGTCACTGTGTACGACATTTAGTAATTCTGTACTCCTTGTACCACTATTTGTAAAAGGTAGTCTGCATTGTTTACCTTCACAACATGTCTTACACGTTGATTTATTTATGGTGAAATTCTCATCATAACTCATTCCCTGAACTGCATTTTTAGTTTTTCTTAAGCTATCACTATTCAAGTGGCCTAATCTGCGATGCCAAGTGAGACCTGAGGTAGTCACTGCAGCAATCAAACATTCTTGCACATTTAATTTATAAACACCATTACTCAATGAAGCAGTGGCAACCAACTCACGATTTCTATTGTAAATCTGACAACTATTATCTGTGAAATCCACTTTGTTACCGTTTTGAATCAACCTGCTTACTGATATGAGGTTGGTTGTCAATGTTGGTACACAATAAACATCTTCAATGTTTATTTCAAATTCACTGTCTTCGACAGAGGTTACAATCTTAACATCGCCAGCACACGTGACTGAAACAGTTTCTTGATTTGCTACCATTATTTCTTGTTCAACTTTCCGATATCTGCTAGTGATCCAACCTTGATTAGCCGTTAAATGAACACTAGCGCCGGAATCAATATACCAGTCTCTTTTATTGAAACAACCGCTCAGGAATACAGCTGAGAATGCGTTAGTCTGCTTGCGGACTTCATTTTTATTGAACTTAGGATTATCTGGGCATTGCGATGCATAGTGTCCTGTTTGTTTACATCGATAGCATTTGACAGTTTTGTGTTGGTTTTTGACGCCATCTTTGTTGCCAGTGTTGCCACTCATAGACGAATTTTGTTTCGACTTGTTTTGATGAACCTTTTTTGACACAGCGAGTGCGCCATCTATATTATCTATGTTTCCGGTCTCCATGTCTAGAAGCTTGCTTTTAATGGCGTCTGCTGTTACTTGAATGCCCGAATGTTCTATCGCCATAATCATAGGAGAGAACTTCTCTGGTAATCCAGCTAGTAGCAGCGAACCAATCCACTCATCATTTATTGCAAATCCTGTTCCACAAAGTTTCTGACCTGTCTCAATTATTTGCGTGACATACGAGGTCATAGAACTGCAATTGTCCAACCGAATGGATATCAAATTTCTTAAAAGACTTATTCTTCTGGTAAACCCGGAATCATCGAAGAGCGACTTGAGTTTATCCCACAGCTCCTTTGTAGTTTTGACGGTTTTAATGTGAACATATAACGATGAATCTATAGTGAGTATAAGCTTCGCTTTCGTCCTCGCGTCATCTGCAGCTGATACAATTACTTCTGTACCACTTTCATCTCGTTCGGTCTTGATACACTTCATCATGCCTTCGAGTATCAGAAAATTTTCTGCCGCGAACACCCATTCATCATAGTTCTCACGACCACGCAACTTTGGCACGTTCACTATATAGTTAGCAGCCATTACACCGAACCGGCACCCGCGTTCCACAACTCACGTGTTAAATATAAGTTCTCTGTTTATACGCGGAAACTTGCCAAACTAACGTTGAAAAATCGATATTCTATCGAACTGTAATTGATTGACGCAATTACTTTCACAATTAGCTTCACGGATATAATTCTGGGCACATAACCTATTAATTCAAACAACCGAGCTTGCGTTGCACAGTAGACTGACAAAACGTTTTATTAACCAGTACATAGTTTACATTAGGTACATACTAGGTGTCGCTACTAGTACTTTGTATTAGTACATATTTTGATATACAATTAATACTTCCGTTATTTAAATTGGTCGTTCGATATTTACATTTTCGCTATTACGAACTTTTACATTTTAACCGTAGATATTTAAATTTTCGAAATTCAAATATGTACCCAATACTTTATTTTGGTTCATGGAACTCACTGCAATAACTTGATGCTTTTCCCAAGTAACACAGTCTTGGAGCTTTAAAACAAATCTGTCTATTGACAGTCTATTCATGGTTAATCTTTAGATAACGGCTTTCTAAAGATGGTTCCAATAAAGAAAATGTATTCTTATAGAGTTTTTTTTCACAAGCTGGATTATATTCAGGGCATTTGTTCTATAGCACACTTATTTTAGTACGTTTATAGGTATATTCAATGTTTTAAGATAAAATGCTCTACAAATAGCCTAAAGGTACCTAACTTGTAGTCATTTTATAGATAAGATGGTATATTTTAAGATATTAAAACATTCTATTTTAGCTATTGGTACTCTTAACTTTGTTTTTAAAGAGACTTAAGTCTAGATAAAATACTTTAATAGATATTTTTCAATTTGTCTAAAAACAAGATAGTGAAAACGTGTTTTTAGTGTTTTTCTTCCTAAAAATGGCTTAATTAAGTGCATTTGTATTACATATTTGAATTGGATGATTTTATGCAATGGAGACAGTGAAAAAAATTAAATGTCTGGTGACTTTCGTCGAAAAATCGGTAGCGCACCTTATGTAGAGTACATGCATACCTATTCAAATAGGTACTTTCTGAAGATAGTTTTTACTAAATATAATACAATAAAATTACCAGCTAATACCTAATGGTATTCACTAATGATTCAAATTTCGTAGTTATAAAAATACCTTTATAAAGTTGTGTAGTTTTCAATTAGGTACCAATTCGTAACCATACACATCTACTAAGTATACAAAATTCTACACAAGGTGCGGTTCAATATAGGTAACTAGGTACCTACAAAGATTCGTTTTATAACATTTTGATAATACAGGATGAAATTGAATTCATTAGCAAATTTTTAAGGCGCGACTCAGACCACGAGCCTGAACAACTTTCAATAGGGGGCCAACTCAAAGTGCGAAAAAATATCAGCTGTTCCATACAGAAGTGCAATAGGTAGGTACTCGGCCAAAATGTATGGAACAGCTGTTTTTTTTTTCGCGCTGTTTGATTTGGCCCCGTAGTGTAACTTGTTCAGGTTCGTGGCCTGAGTCACTCCTTAAAAATTTGCTAATGAATTCAATTTCATCCTGTACCTGAGGTCATGCAATGCTTGCATGCCATGCAAGATTCGTTTTATAACATTTTGATTATATGGGTACCTGAGGTCATGCAGCAGCTCGAGCGCCTTTGTTAACTATTTAGATATCAATACGACACTATTTACTACGAATCCGTCCACTTTTGTATACCAGCCTTATGATAACACTTTGCGTCTTTGGCACCGCCGCCGTCGTTTATCTATACATACCTACCTACTATTATACCTACTATTTTTCACATTGTCTATAAATAAAACAGAAATATCTTTTACTTGCCCTACTTGAATTAATTAATTAAATTGCTCTATTATTGCATAAAATGGTCTTCCGTTCACAACACATCAAATTACCTGTTCACTGATGAACGTCTAGAAATACTGCTAGAAGATAATAAAGAATACATGAGATGAGATGACAGTTACTAGGTAATCTTAAACCACTCATAAATCTGTTTAATCTTTCACTAGATAGTTTTGTATGTTGCAAGTGAAATTATTCTTGTCATAGAGCTAGAGCCATACTACAGAAAATTCTCTAGAGTGTTTGTTCTATTAAATTCATTTTTCTAGTAAATTTTATCTTAACGCCATTTTTATTGCCTATTTTTGCTTCAAATGATTTTCGTTAC
Source organism: Charanyca ferruginea (assembly GCA_947361185.1). Classification (NCBI taxonomy): domain Eukaryota; kingdom Metazoa; phylum Arthropoda; class Insecta; order Lepidoptera; family Noctuidae; genus Charanyca; species Charanyca ferruginea. The sequence continues at coordinate 7,093,478 of OX376060.1, forward strand.
ATATTATAATGCTTATTTTTATGTTTGTATCATTAAATTATGTCTAAGTAAACATTTAATATGTTTTAAATTACTATAATTTAAATAAAATTTGTATTTTAAACATTAAAATGCAATTTAAAAAATTTGATTATAATGAATAATATTCATATTTGGAAAAAAATATATTAAATCATACATTTACAGCGGGCGCTCTTATTTTAAGAGAGTTTTACATAATATTTGACGATAGAATTTCAATCGCATATAGAATTGCTTGTTTACCCATCATTAACTAGCTAAAACACAAGTAATGTAACAAATAAGAAATTTGTTACGCCATGATGCAATACAATAATAAGTTTAAATAACTCTTGTAAGTTTTGCGCCATTATGTGTCGTTGTCTATTACAAATCAAATGTAACTTAAAGTTGTTAGTCTTGAGTTAATTTTGGTTTAAAAACTTGACGAGTAAAGACTTCTTTAAATGTCTCAACTTTATCTATAAATTATCTACTAGTAAAATTTGTGGTCTATAAAGAGTTTACTGAGACACTAGAAAAATCTCTACAGACAATTTGAAAATTTACAACTCTTATCTCTATCTATTCATGTTTTCTTAACTCATTCTTATGAGAAGGGATAAGGTTGTGCCCACTTTTACTAAACTGTGTCTATAAGCGTTCTTGAATATTACTTGGGAGATATTTTACTCTTATGGTAGACAACAAAATTAAATTCTATTAGATATCTAATAGTCCGTTTTTAGACGCGATTGTGTTACTTGGGTTAGTACATAGTTACTGCAACCTGCTTGTGTTCAAATGATAAATATACTTCGTTTCTATTGACTAAATGAAGGGTATTGTCTTGTTTTCCATAAAATCATTTGTACTATTATTGTTTTCCATAATCGTCCCCCGTCATAATCTTTACTTGCACTATTATCATTTATACTAATAACGTTTGTCATATTAACTTATTAGTCATAACTTTCATTTGCCATAAATTTAGTTGCCATAATAACATATGTTATAATCATTAGTTTCTATAAGTAACACATTACATAATCGTTATTTGACATAAGCAACATTTAATGAAATTTAGAAACGTTTATTGTTTTGTACAAAAATTAATGTCAAAAATAATATTTAGACATTTGTTTTGGCATAAATACAATTCGCATAATGTTACTAGGCATAATATGCAAATCTATTGTGCCACGCTAAAGTATTGTCTTAAAAAAACAATAAATTGTGCTACAAAAGTTAGTGACAGAAACGAATCGCTGCAAAACCGACTCCACGTAGTCTTGTCTGCCTTACCCCTAGAGTGTAATCTAAGCCCGCGTAGGCGCGGAGGGGTGAGGCGGCCTGCGAGCCGAGGAGCAGGTGGTTTTAACGCTCGCCACCGTGGCTGAGGCTGGCCGGCGCAGCCGGCCAGCAAGCCGAAGCTTCGGTGGTGAGCGTAAAACACATCTGCGACGATAAGCTCGCGTGGGACCGCCGGAGCCCCGCAGCGCCGGAGCCGTGACAGAAACCATGCCTGCTGCATGTTGCATGCTGCATGCTTGCTTGCATGCTGCATCCTTCCTGGCATGCTGCATGCTTGCTTGCTGCATGCTTGCTTGCATTCTGCATGCTTGCTTGCTGCATGCATAGTGTATGCTTGTTTACATGTTTGCGTGGTTACTGCATGCATAGTAAAAATATGTTTTAATATCATTATGCGTAAATAAATTTATGCTTTAGAATGTTAAGTTAAGCCTAATCATTATTATGATTAGAAAAATTATGCGTAAGCTGTTATACGTAAATAATGTTATTGCGAAAATATAATTAGGAAGAACCAAATGTATGCTAAGTTATATTAGGTCTTAAAATGTTATGCAAATGGATAGAGAAGGTTTATTTTAGGTTTCCTTGTAATTAAAAAAATTGTGTCTGTTATCATGATCATAACATCAACATTGCAGGCGATTGTACTGAACTAGCATTGTTGTACTAGTATGGGTAATGGTGAATAAATGTTATGGAAAACGAAATAATTGAAAATAAAAATTATAGCAAATAAATTTATGGATTAACATTATTATGACACTTGACCGGTTATGACCAATGAAATTAGTGAAAATTATTTTATGTCATTTAACGATTATAGCAACTGAAGCATTATTTCTAATGAAATTATGGCAAATAGAAGTATGGCATATAAAATTATGGGATTTTAAATTATGGCAAACATTAGTAAACCTAAATGAAGCCTACAATAAACTTTAAGACAACTGCGTCAAAGTATTGATGAGTTTATAATGTCTTTCATAAAAATAAATTTAGTTTAAAGCTGATAACTACTATCGCCCTCGTAGTCACTGAATATTAGTAAAGCTACTGTAATCCAATGTTTAACATTAATTTGCCATTTTATTTTGTACTTTAATATTTGATATTAAATTCTACTCCCTATCCTATGAAAATTATAAATGCAATAGTTTGTGACGCTTAAAAATCTGAATGGATTTAGCAAAGATTTAGCACACACGAAGATAATAAATTGTTAATAAATATAACAGAACATAAATAAGAGAACACGTACAATTTGTTCAATTTAGGATGGATAAGTTACAACTATAAGGATAACGAAAGAGACAAAGCATTTATTTCATTAGGAAGATTTAAAAAAAGGTAATATTTTTGTAAACTCAATTGAGCATAAATGGTGTTCGAATGGCAGAAATAAATGTTGCTGTTCAACAAAAAAGCGAACTGCAGCAGTACAAAATATATAATTACTGATAAGGCTCATCAAACATATCGGTAACGCAGCGTCTACATAGAACAGCCCCCACGCACTCATCTTACTGAACAATCGATTCGTCTGTAATATTTTCTTATAAAGATGTTCTTGACTCTCTGGAAGTAATCCAAATTAGATTTATGTTTTGTAATGGTATTTTTCTCATATCAGTAATAGATATTGTTTATTTAAGAAAGTATGAGAAATAATGATATCGTGACCCAATAAAGTCAATATTAAGATTTTCCAACTCACTTGGACAGTTAGGGTTTTACACAAGCTGTATGCACGCCGTCTCCGCTTCCCTTATTTTTATATAGAATTTCTCACAGAATACGCTATGTATTATCAACAGGGTCAAGTTTTTGACTAGATTAAGTGCGGTCACCGTGCTAAAGATCATCTGCAATGTCAATTACAACAAAACCATAATTACGTGTAAAGTAACAACAAAACGTTAATACAATTTTAGCGTTTCTAGATCGATGGAATCCATTTGCATTTTAAGCATTTGTAAAAAGTTCTCGAAGTAACACAAAGTTCGATAAAATGTATCTATACTGTAATATAAAACCTAAAAATGAAAAAGTATCATCATTAAAAATATTCTAAACTTTAACTTAGTGGTCTGAAGACGAGGGTTTTGATCAGCGCATCTTAATGACATTAACGTGTGAAACGGGACCGAGCCTAGCTTGACACACTTGTCATTTTAGATAATCTAATAGGAACTACCAGGTCACCATATAAGTTAGAAGCTGCCAAGACGAGCTGAAATGGCTAGCCGGCCACAGTGATAATAGCAAGCCAAAAGATTATTCTTACCAGTACTTGAAACAGTTTCTTGTACAAATTGTATGTTTTTTAAATATTAAAATACGTCTCACATAATTTCGTACAGTACATAACGTTTGTATCGTTTTCCTGCACAAAATTCAACATCAGAATACTTTTAATCCATTCATCCAAATCTTTCGTCAACAATATTAAAACACGGATAGCATAAACTTTATTTATATCAATTGAAATAATTGTTACGTCACAAATAAATTGTAATATCGCATCCAATATGTTTGACAAAAATGTAAAATGAAAAGATATTAAAATTAAGCTATTCGAACAAAAAACAGTTAGAACTGAGATCCAATTCCAAATAACAAAATTTCTGACACTCACTGAAATTGATGCTCTTGTGAATGATTTGAAACATAACAATGAACAAGTCGTTATAGTGACGGTTAGCAATATTAACAAAGAACATATTTACCAATCCAAGCCAAATGAAAACACAGTAGCTTACACTTAACAGGGAAATGGCAGAACCCTCGTAAAGCTTAATAATCTGATAGAACATATCGTCATGAATATTGTACTTTGAAGTGCAAATGAATGTAAGTATAAAGTTTAGAGGATAAAATATTCTCTGGACTTCTTTTTCTATTCGATTCCTGTATAATATTTTAACTTGGTTCATGGAACTCAATGAAATAACTTGATGATTCCGGTACATAGTTTCCCTAATACTGCAACTCACCTGTGTTTAACTTTGAGTTTTAAATATGAAGTCTGCAATAAGCTTAAATGCGACTGCGTCGAAGTATTGATTATTTGAGGCTATCAGCGCAAAAGCGGCGTAACCTTTTTAAGAACAATTGGTTTTCAATTGTGTCTGGAAAAGATACACCACTTCCGCGCCGACAGCCTCATTTAATGAACTCTTTAATGAAAATTATAATTTAGTTGAAAACTGAAAACTACTATTGCCTACAGAGTCATCGGATTCATGTCGCACATCCGCTTAACTTAATATAAAAAAAATCCGTTTCGACATTTCAGTTATGCCAAAATGATATAAGTCTGGCAACTCTGCGATCTGACTCCGTAATTATGTGCCGATGTACTTTACCGTATCTTTTTTTTTATTCCGGTGTGGAAAATCCTCACGGATGTCCCCCGCCCTGTGGCCGGCGATGAGGTCTGTCAGACTCCTACGGACTTAAAAACACCCCAGTGTTCTATCTCACACTTACATCGGGGGTCGCAGGGGGTCTAAAAGAGGCGCGCGTGGAATACTACGCTGCGCCACCTCGAGGTCCTCGTGTCTGTCGTCTCTGGACCCATTTAGGGTGGCTGGAAAAGTCCATTGCTTGCCCTCCGCCTACGCCCGGTGCGTCTGATGCGGGCCGGGTAAGAGGTTACGTTCTTCTTCTCCCTTTCCGTAGCCCCCTTCTGCGACCGCAGCCTCCTTCTACGAACTGTATCTAACTCAAGTTTGAATACTAAATGAAGAGACGACTTCTAAATTTCGTATCAACGATACGTCTTATCTGCAACAGTGAAAGCTAAACAACTTTGCAGGAACGTGTAACGACTGAACCGTGCAGCCTTTTACAAGATGTCTACTTGTGGGATGTTTACGATTGATGACTTGCTTCAAGCGTTTAATAATCTGGTCATGGAGTACATCGTACCTAGATTATTCTGAAAATTGTTAGCCACAGGATAAATACAATCTCTTTCTTATTTTTAACTATTTTCATTGCAGGGCTAATTTCTTTCTTGGGTTCTTTTTTAAATATTGAACGACCAAGGAACGTTATCTGCAGCATTCTTTTTTACCAAGATAACGCGCCCGCTCACACAGCTGCTAGAACCATGGACTATTTGAATACTTAGAGGGTTTGATACCCCATCTTCGGTATTGCGCAGATTTAATTTCATGCGATTTTTTTTTCTTCGTAAAAAAAGAAAGGCGATTTTTTTTTATGTATACGATTTCGTACGTTTTCAAGTTCCGAGTTTGCTGCGCTCGCTCTTGCATAAATTCAAGTGACAATGTTGACTGAACCTTGGCCATTAGGTGATTTTTTTCGCAATTTGAAAAACAAATCAATCTTAATAATTATGTCAAATAAATTGTGACAACTTAGAAGTAAGCCATTGTTAATTCGGACACGAACAATCGGCCAAACAAAAATTATATTAAATGATATTTATGCCTTAAAAATATTCGTTCAAAAAAAGAGCCAATGTGATATCAAGATTCTGCCAGATAGAGGGAAGAGAACCCCTGAACAGAATCAATAAAAATTTTGCACACATAAATATAAATATTGATCTAGCACAGTCAAAATTAATATAATTTATAACTCGTTTTTGTGTTCTTGAGAGATCATTTAGTACTTTAGTTTTATTCTGAAGCGTAAGAAGACAAAGTCGTTAACAGAAGCGAGTATTAAAAGAAAAATACCTGAGGTACGTACAATTTATTAAAATTATAAATAATTTACAATTAGTAGAATAAGAAAAGAGCCAAAGCATATATTTCGTTTCGAAGATTTTAAAGGGAAATCTATTTGGGAATACAGCTCCATTGCTGCATAAACGGTGAACTATCCGAATTGCAAAAAAAAAAACATTGCTGTTTCACAAAAAAGCAAACTGCAGTAGTACAATAATATAATTACTGATAAGGCTCATCAAACATATCGGTAGCGCAGCGTCTACATAGAACAGCCCACACGCACTCATCTTACTGAACAATCGATTCGTCTGTAATACTTTCTTGCAAATATGTCTTTGACTCTCTGGAAGGAATTTAAATTAGATTTTAATTTTGTAATAGTATTTTTAATATCAGCACTAGATACTGTTTCTTTGAAAAAATATAATAACCGATATTGGGATAAAATTAAGTCAATGTTAATATTTTCCAACTCACTTAGACAGTTAGGGTTTTTTACAAGCAGCACACACGCAGTCTCCGCTTCTTCTATTTTCATATAGAACTTCTCACAGTGCACGGTATGTATTACCAATAGGGTCATGTTTTTGACTAGATTCAGTGCGATCACAGTGCTGAAGATCAACTGCAAGCACAAGAATAACAAAACAAACATTATGTTTTAAACAACACAAAATTTAAATATAATTTTACCGGTTTTAGATCGAAGGAATCCATTTGCATTTTAAGCATTTGTAAACAGGCTTCGCAGTAGCACAAAGTTCGATAGAATGTATCCATAGTGTAATATAGAACCTGAAAGTAAAATTGTAACATCATTAAATTATCGTCATTCAAAATATTCTAAGCTTTTACCAAATAGTCTGAAGACGGAAGTTTTGATCAGCACATAATTATGACTAACGGGACCAAGACTTGCTTGACACACACTCTTTGGCTAGCGAGCTCAAACAGTCTAAAAGAAAGTACCAGGTCAAAATAACCTATAAACAAGTCTATTTGAAGTGGCTGGCAGACCACAGTGGTAGGTAGTAGCCCCAGACAAACGATTATTCTTACCAGTCCTTGAAACAGTTTCTTGTACAAATTGTACGTTTTTAAAATATTGAAGTACGTCCGAGACAAATTCGTACAAGACGCAACGCTTGCATTGTTTTTCTGCTCATTATTCAGTATTCGAATACATTTAATCCATTCATCCAAATATTTTGTTAACAATATTAAAACGCGAATAGCATAAACTATATTAATATCAAATGTAATAATCGCAATGTCACAAAATAAATATAATATTGTGTTCAATAAATTCAAAGATAATATGAAATGAAAAAATATGAATATTAAAATATTTGAACAAAACACAGTTAAAACCGATATCCAATTCCGAATAACGTAACTCCGGACACTGTCACTAAAATTGATGCTCTTGTGTATGATTTGGAACATTACAATAAACATCATGTTATGGTAACGGTTAGAAATTTTAAGAAAGAACATAATTGCAAATCCAATATAAATGATAACACAGCCGGTAACACTTAACAGGGAAACAGGGACCCTCGTAAAGCTCAAGATTATAACAGAACGACCGAATGGCAGTAGTCCAAGTAATAAAAGTCACAATAAAAAACCATACAACAATACGCTTTTTTCCAATAGGAGAAATATAACCGTCATGAATATTGTACTTTGAAGTGCAAATGAATGTGAGTAAAAAGTTTAGAGGATAAAATATTCTTTGGACTTCCTGTTCTATTCGATTACTGTGTAATACTTTAGCTTGGTTCATGGAACTCATTGAAATAACTTGATGATTTTGGTACATAGTTACTTTAACACTGCAACCCGTGTGTGTTTAGATGATGAATGTATTGAGTTTCTTATTATTGTAATGAAGTCTGCAATAAGCTTAAATACGACTGCGTCGATTTATTGATTAGTTTATAATGTATTTAATGAAAATTATAATTTAGTAAAAAGCTGATAATTACTATCGCTCACGGAGTCGCCTGATCTACGTCGCATACCTACTTAACTAAATATAACACTATTCTCAAAATTTCAGTCATGCTGAAATTATGTTTCAATGGAAACATAAATAATTATTTAAAACAGCAAGCGATGTACCTAGTTAAATTCTCGAAGCCGATGAGACCTTCACTCCACCTACCAAACTCCATACAAATGAAACGATTAAATTACCTACACTACTACCAAAATAACAGACTGTACAAATACGTGCATGTGTGTGCGTGACTACGCGCCGCGAGAACTAAAACCCGTTTCGAGAGCAGGTCCGACGAGTGAAGAGATGTGGAACAGTGTTTCATAGGGAGGCGAAGCGTGTCGCTACTGTACGGTAGTACTAATATTTATACTGTGCCCTCACAGACTCGTACTAAACAGTGCTCCCCGGCTTATAAAGTACAATAAAGCTGCTTAACTATGTGTATACGAATTTATAACAAATTAACTGGTAACCTGAAAATGTTAACATAAGATTTGCTTTTAAGGCTAAATTGTATGAAGGGTTAGTTAAAAACTACTTCTATAGCATAATTCAATTTCTAGAACAAAAATAACGATTTAAAATCAATTTTGATAAAATAATTGTTATTACAAACATTTGCATGCTATGTTTAATCTTGGCAAAACATGTCTACTCTATTTTGTTCTGTAAGACCTTCTTATACCATGTTTTACGCAAATAGGCATATATTATTATTAAATATAAGTTTCTAAAATCCTTTCAAAATTCAAAAACTCTATTCCTGTTTTGAAGCAAGTTCCCCCGTGGCGTTGGACCACTACTTGCACAGCGCTAGACCACTAGTAGAATTGAGCGGGTTGCATTCGCCTTGCTGCTCGGGAAAATTCGTAACGTGGCTGGGAGCAACTATTCACCATCCCTTATAGATTTTTTCATCAAAATATTTAGGCAATTAACCTATTAATCGCCAAAATGAAAATAACAGAGATATTCTTATGAGAAATAGATTTTATTATTCTTTAATAAACATATAAACTCAAAAGTATGAAAAACCTGAAAAAAATAATTAACCTACCTTAGAGTGGTGTGTACTCGTTTGGGCTAAATTTGTAATATTCTATTGATTTTAAAAGAATGTTCATGGAGTTTCTTGCTCGTTCTTCTCCATAGAAACCTACTGTTTGGAACGAGCAACTAGCTGCAACTTTTTGACTGACTGACTCCTTGACAATTCAAAAGTGCCTGTAAATGGTTTATTTGAAATAAATGATTTGAGTTTGTGTTTGAGTTTGGGTACAGAAGCATATTACAGGTGAAAATTTTCGAAGCATTGTTTTTCGATGCATAATGTTTTGAGACACTTTTTGCAATGCCAGCGAACTCTCGTGTGACATTTAACGCATCGTAATGGTTTTTCAAGCCTTTGAGTACTTATATATGTTCTACGCTGTCTTTAGGCAAGCCTAGGATTAATGAAGACCAAGGAGAGAGTATGTTATAGTAGAGTGTTATGTTGTGTTTTCTGAAGTTAGTAGAACCTCGCAAAGGTGCGTCGAAAGAGTAGCTGGTCCGTGCAAACGCCAGGTATTATAGTCATATCTCCCATGTAGGTTAACTAAACCCACCACTACTTTTTCTGTGAACTGCTGTATTGATTGGCCCCGTAGAGAAGACTTTGTAATTATCAAGCTAAAAACTTATTCATCAACTATTTGTACTGGGATGAGAACTTCAAGCTGTTCCTTTGCCTCTCCCTGCTTGTCTGGCGCTTCCTGTCTTCTCTTCTTTTTTGTAGAGCGGTAGAAGAGTATGCTAACGAACACGTGCACTTTGCCTTTTTAGCCAAATGCCCATCATCACTGCTGTCATTATCATCATTTGAAATATTCTCCTCGTCATCTTTAAATACGTAGATATAAAAAAAATAATAATAATAATATGTGGGGACATAATCACACACGGCCATCTGACGCCAAACTAGGAAGACCCTGTATTATGGGTGTCAGACAGCTGATATACATACAGATATACATTTTAAATAGTATTTAAATAAAAAACCTTAGTGTGAAAGGTAGATTTAATCCATTTTGGATAAATAAATAACAACTACGGTAGGACGACGAATGAGACAACCAAAAAAATTATTAATGACTAAATACACATATCAAAAAAGTCTAGGCAACATGACGGCGTACGATTTTGAATTTTTGAACGAATTTTACTATTGTAATATATTTATAATTCTTTTATAAATAATAACTAAGCATTGTTCGATGCATTGCAGTGACTAAAGCAAGAAAATCCTTCATTCAACTGTTCATTTAATCACAATAATTAACAATAATTGATGTTTACCGTAACATTATGTAAGTAGTATAAAACAAAGTTAAAACGAATTTAAATATTTCTATGTTTTACAAAATTAAGTATCGACAGTATTTGGTAATTATAAATATAATTATGTATATAGTAGTAGTAGTATGACGGGCCGGTGTCCGCAACTAGCGCGTATTTTGCGTACAGAATTATGTATATAACGGCTAAAACTTGAAGTAGTTTTAACCGGCTAGAACTAGGTGTAGCCGGTAGCAGTTGGTTAAACTACACAATCGATCAGGTGAATTGCGGTCAAACGCAAGCCTATTTAATAGTAAAAAATAAAATAAAATAATAAACAACAACAACAAAGTGCAACATATACGAAATGTAACCGCTTCAGTTGTTTAAAACTTGTCAGCAACGGTTTCTCATTGAATAAGACTAGCTTTTGCCTGCGACTTCGTCCGCGTGGATGTCGGTTATCACGAATGCAGACCAAGTCACGGAATAAAAAGTAGCCTATGTCCTTCCCCAGGGTTCAAGCTATCTTCATGCCAAATTTCATTGAAATCGGCTCAGCCGTTTCATCGTGAAAACGTAACAGACAGAGTAACTTTTGCATTTATAATATTACTAGCTATTGCCCGCGACTTCGTCCGCGAGAATGTCGGTTATAGTGGATGCAAATGAAGTCGCTGATTAAAAGGTAGCCCATGTCCTTCCCCAGGGTTCAAGCTATTCGCATACCAAATTTCATTGAAATCGGTTCAGCCATTTCATCGTGAAAGTGTAACAGACAGACAGTTACTTTCGCATTTATAATATTAAATAGTATGGATTAAAGTATGGAAGTATGGATAGTATGGACGTATGGATGGTTTATCTGATCCTGTAGCAATCGCTCCCAATAGAATTTAAACAAGTTTTTCAGTTATTGGGTTGTCCACACTCCATCCAGATTCTCTAAAACACATCTCTGGAGTATAATCTATGCGTGCTCGATGGAATTGAGGCCTGGCGATAGTGTGGGTCACGGCAACATCCGGAAGTTTTTCCACTGCCAAGTACTCTCTGATCTTCCGAGCTGTGTGCGAATGCGTGTTTGTCATGCATCAGCATGAAATCTGACCTAAACTTTGTGTGTTTTAACGTTCATTTCGCCTTCTACAAAAACGAGATCAGTTCGTCTGTTTTTCTTAATACCCGCCTACACCATCACTATGGATTTGTGGAGCCACTGTAAGGGTGCACTTCCTTGATGCATCTCAGCCGTCCAGCATTACTGAGACAATAATACACTCTTACCCTTCTCGTATCAGGCCTAAATCCATAACGGGACCTCATCGCTAGATAAAATTTTATAACATTGGTCCTGGATTCATAATATCAAGTGTTCCCTACACCATTCATTTCGACAGTCGCAATTCCGATGGCCTATAGGCTCATAATTGAACGTCGTGCTCGAAGGCCGTATTCATGTCGTCTATTTCTCATGATTTGGTAGCTTACTACAACACCGCTTGAGACTTGTAGCTTTAAACCTATCACCCGGGCGGTTAACATCGACTGACATCTTGCAGTCAGTTGTATGTATCGGTCCTGTCGAGCAGTTGTTGTCCTTCCACGTTCTGGGTGCTGATCAGCAGGATCCCCTATATTAAAGTAACGCTGCCAAAACGGCAAATTACACTCCTATTGACACTAAAATAACGAGATACCTTGGACTGATTTCTTCCCGTTTGTAACATTCCTACAGCTCTCTGCATTTCATTAGTAATCTAATGGCGTCGCTCCATCACAGAAAAGATGACTACATTTTTTAATTATTTCTCAAAATGATAAGAATAACGTAAATATTAAATTTATCAAGCAAGCACCTTTTGTTTTAATGAAAACAAAACACATTCACACAGCTTCTATTTTTTAAATCAGCCAGTACTTATATGTTTCGGAGAACAAAAAAGTTAGTATCCCGATCTACTAATTGTTAAGACAAAAATAAAGCATCAAATAATAAAACATGCAGTTTCTGTAAATGATGCGTGTTGCTTAGATATTTTTGATGTGTGTATTTATGTAAATAAAATTCCATTGTGTTGATTTATGTTATGTTGAATTTTAAATTGGAATCGCAGAAATAAATGTTGCTATTTTATAAAAAAGCAAACTGCACCAGCACGACGATATAATTACTGATAAGGCTCATCAAACATATCGGTAGCGCAGCGTCTACATAGAACAGGCCACACGCACTCATCTTACTAAACAATCGATTCATCTGTAATACTTTCTTGCAAAGATGCTTTTGACTCCCTGGAAGAAATTGAAATCAGATTTTTTTTTCAGTATTTTTGCAGTAGATGTTGTTTATTCAAGAAGTTATCATTTACTGATATTGAGACCCAATAAAATCACTGTTAAGATTTTCCAACTTACTTGGACGGTTAGGGTTTTTGACAAGTTGTATACACGCCGTCTCCGCTTCTTCTATTTTCATATAGAACTTCTCACAGTGCACGTTATGTATTACCAACAGGATAAGGTTCTTAATTAGATTAACAGTTGTCAGCGTGGTCATCTGGCAGTACATATAAAAACAATAATTAAACATAAAACAAAATATATATTTTGTAAATTAAAATATAATTTTACCGTTGTTAGGGGATTCGTTTGCATGTTAAGCATTTGTAAACAGGCCTCACAGTAATTTAAACTCCGATAAAATGTATCCACAGTGTAATATAAAACCTAAAAATTAATATAATTAAGTCTGTCGTTCCATTTGTAGTAATTTAAACTTTTATTAAATAAACTAAAAACCGAGGGTTTTGATCAGCGCATCCTTATTTCTTTAATATAGCTTACGGAATCAAGATCTTGGGCATACACACGTCCAGTCATTTTGGAGCAATCAGTAGAAACTATCAGGTCAACCTAACCTATCATAAAGTCGAGTTGAAGTGACTGACTGGCCACAGTGGTAGACAACACCCAAACAATTATTCTTACCAGTCCTTGAAACAGTTTCTTGTACAAATCGTACGTGTTTAAAATGTAATAATATGTCTCAGACAATTTTGTACAATACGTAACGTTCGTATTGTTTTCCTGCTCATCATTCAATATCAGAGTACATTCAATCCATTTATCTAAATATTTTGTTAACAATATTAAAACACGAATAGCATAAACAATATTAATATCAAATGAAATACTCGCAACGTCATAAAAAAAATTGAATAACGCCTCCAATATATAAGTGGACAACAATGTAAAATAAAAAAATAATAATATTAAGATATTTGTACAAAAAACAATTAAAACTGAGATCCAGTTGCAAATAACAAAACTCCTAACACCATCATTAAAATTGATTTTCTTGTGAATGATTTGAAACATTACAATGAGTAAGAAATTATAGCGACGGTTAGCAATTTTATGAAAGAACAGGATAGCAAATCCGAACCAAATGAAAATACTGTAGCTAACACTTAACAGGGGTATGGCAAAACCCTCGTTAAGCTTAAGGACATAGTGGAACATGTGAAAGGTATTAACACAAAAAATACAAGTCACAATAAAAAACCATGCAACAATACGTTTTTTTCCAATTGCAGAAATATAACCGTCACAAATATTATACTTAGGAGTGCAAATGAATGTGAGTATACAATTTAGAGGATAAAATATTTTCTGGACATCATTTTCTATTCGATTATTGTGTAATACTTTAACTTGGTTCATGGAATTCATTGCAATAACTTGATTATTTTAGTACATAGTTACTGCAACCCGCTTGTGTTCAAATGATACATGTAAGAAGTTTCTATTGACTAAATAAACCCTACAATAATCATAAAGACGACTGCGTGAAAGTATTGATGAGTATTATAAACTCATCAATACTTTCACGCAGTCGTCTTTCATAAAAATATAATTTCGTTAAAAGCTGATAACTACTATCGCCTTCGTAGTCACTGAATATTAGTAAAACTACTGTAATCCAATGTTTAAAAATATAAAGCCTTGGGGCTACATAAATATTTAACACTAATTTGCCATTTTTTTTGTACTATAACATTGGGAAATAATTTTTTGAACTGTTATTTAAACATTCGAGAGGGTATTATGATCAGTTGAAAAAAATAATTGTCAGTTATTTATTTTATAGGCAGTTGGTAAGTTTGTGCGACAGTAAAACATAGACAGTAATAAAAAAAACAATTGGCCGGATATTTCGTCTTACTATGACAGTACTAAATAAATGGCCAGTAAAAATGATGGAATGGGCAGTTAGATAAATCGAAGTGTCTAGTCGTCCGATATTCGGATGATTAGGTTATAATTCATTATACTACGTATGTTAATCCTTCTAGGGCGGATCCGAAATGGTTAGGTTAGCTTAGAACTGTGACCCTCTACGCAAGAACCAAATCGCTTTTCAGTCCCCCCACTCCCCACTCACCCCTCCCCTCCCACTCCCCATTCCCCTCCGCTTCCCCACTTGCCCAACTCCAAACCCCAAAGTCCCACTCCATCCACTTCCCAACCCTCTCTCCTCCCCTTACACACCACCCCCTCCCCCTCATTGTTTATAGAACTGCTTAGATTGAAATTTCATACCGACTAATTCATATATGTCAACTGCCCACTAACTTACTGCCTGTTTAGTTATTTTACTGCTCAGTATTTATTAAATGATCAATTTTATTACTTTTTTCGACTCATTTTTGTTTACTTTACTGCTAAGTTTTAACTACTGAACTTGTTAATGAATATGCATTTTGTATTTTTTTACTTTCCAAAACTACTATATACAACTACCGCTTTAAATCAGTGCCTATAATATTAGATATTAAATTCTACTCCCTGTCCTACAAATATTATAAATGCAATAGTTTGTGACGCTTAAAAATCTGAATGGATTTAGCAAAGATGCACACACGAATAATAAATTATTAATAATTATAAAAAAACCATAAATAAAAACACGTACACTGTATTTAATTTAGGATAAATAAGTTACAAGTGTATGGATAACGAAAGAGACAAAGCATTTAATTCGTTAGGATGATTTTAAAAAGCAAATATTTATGTAAATACAGCTACGTAATATTGAGCATATTGGTGTTCGAATGGCAGAAATAAAGATTGCTGTTCTAGTAAAAAGCGAACTGCAGCAGTACAATAACATCATTACTGATAAAGCTCATCAAACATATCGGTAGCGCAGCATCTAAATAGAACAGACCACGCGCACTCATCTTACTGAAGAATCGATTCGTCTGTAACACTTTCTTGTAAAGATGTTCTTGACTCTCTGGAAGGAATTCAACGTAGATTTAAATTTTCTGATGACTTACAGAACCGAGACTTACATGACACACTTGTCAATCTAAGAGGAGCTACCATGTTAACATAACCTATTAGAAAACCAAGCTGAAATGTCTGACCGGCTACAGTAGTAATAGTCAGCCAAACGATTATTTTTACCAGTATTTGAAACAGTTTCTTGTACAAATCGTACGTTTTTAAAATATTAAAGTACGTCTCAGATAATTTCGTACAGTACGTAACATTTGTACCGTTTTCCTGGTCATAATTCAACATCAGAATACTTTTAATCCATTCATCCAAATACTTCGTCAACAATATTAAAACACGAATAGCATAACTGTATTGATATCAAATGAAATAATCGCAACGTCACAAATACAATATTGTTAGGCATTTTAATATTTTTTGGTTGCGAGGGTAACTGAGTACTTTAAAAGCGCGTGCTCTATAAGATTCAGGTTCACTTGTTGCTGAGTCGTCCTACAGAAAGGGTTTGGTACCTACACTACCTTACAGTGAGTTCGTTCCATATATTGTGTACTTGTGTATTTCTTGATATAAATGCTAACGGATATTTGTGTTCGCTCGAGTTATTGAAATATTGTTGGAACTAAGTCTATTTTGGAATAAATTAGTCTTAGGTTGTTTATAATTGTCTTTTCTTTAATGCTTTCCACTTCTGGTTTCTAATATCAGAAGTGGGATTGAACTCATTTGCTCACAATTATTAGCCTTGATACCAACACAAACATCCGTTAACTTCAAATAACAATACTCCGTGAAAAGCTGGTTATGACACCACCTCGCCCTGGCGCTGGGTGTAGCCATCGCAGTGAACCATGACACACGTTCCTATGGTTCACGATCGCCTCGCTGTGTGGCTAGGTGTTGCCGTCACAGTGACCTGCGACACGCGTATGGTTCACGATTGCCTCACAATAAAACACGACGCCTTGCTCGCTGTCGCTTCCTGTTTTGTAGTAAAATCGTTTGTTCTTCTCAAAGTTGTAACAGCTATTTTGTTCACCGTAAGTACCCTCATCTTTGATTTTATAATGTCGGGACGTTCTTCGCGGTCGAACAAACGAGTTGACAGCTCGTGTAAACGTCGTAGCAGGTCACGTACGGTCAACTCGAATCGTTGTCATGGTGGATCTCGATTCTACCCTCATGTTTCCGTGAAAAATGTATTGGGCATCATAATGTCGCGACTGACTGCTACTAATGAAAATAAAAGTCAATTCGTAATAGCATACCGCCGCTAGAATGCTATCTCCGATTCTATTAATTTGAAGTTTAGAAGTGTTTTGG
Source organism: Charanyca ferruginea (assembly GCA_947361185.1). Classification (NCBI taxonomy): domain Eukaryota; kingdom Metazoa; phylum Arthropoda; class Insecta; order Lepidoptera; family Noctuidae; genus Charanyca; species Charanyca ferruginea. The sequence continues at coordinate 7,110,455 of OX376060.1, forward strand.
TTACCATGTTCTATTGCAGTGGTTTTGGAGGTTAATTACAAGAAAAAAGGTTCATACGTTACGAACTACCTCGTCACCAAAGTTGGACGAGATTTTGAAGAGACTGCCGCCACACCGCTGCCGACGCTTAACGACGCCATATGCATAGCAAAACGCTTTCTAGACGCTATGATGATAATCACGGTGAGATCAAACCAATGTTTTGTCTCTGATATTGATTTGAGTGTTTAAAATGGCTACACGTGGTGCGATGAAGTTGTATCGCGTAATCATTGGGAGGATGGTGAATGTCTTGCTCGCGTAGGTCATTGCCTTAAGGGAAGCCTGTACCCGGCTCAGCGAGTGGGCTAGCACCATGCGTACATGGTTCAATTTAAAATTGAGTTAAATTCCAAATTGAGTTTAAATCGTTGTGCCCACTGTCTGTCGATATTGCGAACATTCCGTGCAATGTTGTGTGTACCGAGTCTGACCAATATTCAACCTGTGCTGAATATGCAAGTTCGTACGTCCGGCGAGGAATGGTAAATTAACTCCTGAAAACATAGTGGACTACTTGTCGAGTTTTGTAAAATGAAATGTGCCAAAACCTCATATGTTACCCAGTGCTCAGTGTTTTCAATCGTAACGATAATAACCAGTCCTAACGAAAACCTTTCAATAATTCTAGGAGGGTATTTTCACATGATTACACTACGGTTCGAGCGTGGCGCACCGACGCCGCCTTCCCGGCGCCAGACGGTTTCGATATCGCAGCGCCGTGCCGAGCGCGTTGTGTCGCTGTTGCTAAGGCGATCGGCGCAAGCACCGCGGTCACGTACGCCACTCCTACCGTGTGGTGATAGCGCTTGCTCATGGGCGTATGAGCTACAGCTGGTTCTCGGTTCGCCGTAAGCGAATACAAGGTACCATGGAGAAGAGAATGGACTCCGGATACGTGTGCCACCTACTTTGAAAGAGCTCTGTGCCGGTCAGACTAGATGGATCGCGCCGGTGAACCACATGGTGAACGCGATCTGTCTAACCGGGTGAGATCTGACCAATATTTTATTTCTAGCATCGATCTTAGCGTGAAAAATATTAATGGTGGTGTGACGAAGTTGATCGAACAAAACTTCAAATAATTGCAGCGATCATGAACGCCTTTTGTAATTGTTTCTAGCTGATGCTCGTACGTGGTTTACCGAGTAGGCTATGATCGCTCATTATTGAAATTAGTTCAGAAATGTAAGTTGTTCAAATCAAATCTTTTATTTGTGCGTCGTTGTGTCCGCAAAAGATTATTTATGCCCAAACTCACGACGCTATAAACACCACGTCTAATTAAGTTGTTGACTTATGCTGACTATGCGCATCGTTCATTTTTATTAAAGTTACGTGTAGTAAGATGGTTAAGCGAATAACTTATGGTTCAAAAAGTGATACACGGTATCTGTGACGTACAGGTGTGCGCAGTAATTATCAATCTGACCTAGCGACAACCTACGTTTCGTAAATTTGATAACCCTTAGTCTGATGAATCTGACTCATCAATTTATGACTAAAGTACATGATTAACAATTCTGGTAGATCTGAAATCAAATGTGTTAATTGCGGTCAAACGATTGTAATAGTAATGCTAAACCCGTCTGTTCTTTCTGTAAGAAATTAGGACACAATAATAATTGTTACTGACGCTGTAATTGACTTTATGTAACTAACTTGGTTTCTTTTGTTCACTCTATGTACAGCTGTTAGTTTTCCATGTGTTAAATAAATAAATAGTGACCGACCGGTCCCTTGATCTGAGTTTCAAAACAACTGGTCAGGTAAGGCCGAGTCGGTACTAAATCGACATATTAGGTAACTGACCTACCCCTTCTAATGTCAAACAAAACTAGTTCATAGGCCTTGCGGGTTTCTTTCAGTGTTAAATCATTCGATTTAACAAACAGGCCAAAGTTCAATACATGGTGGAAAGGCTAGTGAAGTTGAGAACTGTGTGGTGTTTTTGAGAAGTTCCAACCAAACCTCTAATGTCTTTTATTTCTTTTCTAAGATCTGGTTGCACATGTGGTGTGTACCCGTGCGAGTGAGTGTGAGGCATGTACTTGCTATGCTGGCTGATGCAGCCCGGATCCGGTGCGCCCCATAGGCTAGCGCCCTGGAGTACCTGGTTTTGGAGTACGCGTACTGTGTGTGCGCTTCGGGTGCTACCCTGGAGAACAAGTGCCGCGTGCGCGCTTCGGGTGCTATCCCAGAGGACACGTGCCGCGTGTGCGCTTCGGGTGTTGTCCCTGAACACGCGTGCTTGTATGCGCCCCGACGCGTGCATGTGTATGTGCCCCTGGTGCTGACCCGGAGGACGAGCGCTTGTGTGTGCGCCTCGGGTGCTGACCCGAAAGACGCGTGCTGTGTGCGCACATCAGGTGCCGTCCGATGGGACGTGTAGCGTGTTGTTTTATAGCCGCGCGCGCTTGCCTTGTGACAGGTAGATCTTGGGGTGAGACTGTAGACGGACTGCGAGACGTCTACGTTAGGTAAACTGCGAGGTACCTAACCAGTCTCACAAAGAGTGGCTTTGACACCCACGTATAACGGATGTCGTGCCCGTATTATGTGTGTTTTGACGTGTAGAGGACGGACCGCGAGACGTTCCTTTTGGTGATTTGGTAATCACCCTACACGATGGTCATGTAAAGGACGGACTGCGAGACGTTCCTTTTGGTGATTTGGTAATCGCCCTACACGATGGTCATGTAAAGGACGGACTGCGAGACGTTCCTTTTGGTGATTTGGTAGTCGCCCTGCACGCGTGTCATGTAGAGTACGGACTGCGAGACGATCCTTTCGGCGATTAACGCCCTACATGACAGCGAATGAACGAATGAATCATGTCTGTGCTGTGTGATGAATGGAACTCTATGGAGTACTAAAATGACGTCTTGGTACCTCATAGACTATTTAGCTAGTTAGCTAGTTAGTTGTGTCTGAGGAATGAAAGAAAAAGGTCACGTAAGACGAATTGAGTGCAAGCAAAAGAATAGGCAGACGTGTATATCGTCACGTATAATAACCACTTGTTTCTCATACAGATAGCAATGACGACATCGCTGGTGAGCCTTCAGGTACCTCTACTGGTGCCTCTGCAGGCGCTGGTGCCTCTGCAGGCGCTGCTGGTGCCTCTGCAGGCGCTGCTGGTGCCACTGCAGGCGCTGGTGCCTCTGCAGGCGCTGGTGCCTCTGCAGGAGCTGGTGCCTCTGCAGGAGCTGGTGCCTCTGCAGGCGCTGATGCCTCTGAAGGCGCTGGTGCCTCTGCAGGCGCTGGTGCCTCTGCAGGCGCTGGTGCCTCTGAAGGCGCTGGTGCCTCTGAAGGCGCTGGTGCCTCTGAAGGCGCTGGTGCCTCTGCTGGCGCCGCTGGTGCCTCTGCAGGCGCTGCGGGTGCTTCTGCTGGTGCTGCTACTGCTTCTACTGTTAATACTGGTGCTTCTGCCGGTTCTGCGGGCGCTTCAAGTACAGACTGAACCAATTCAGACGAAGACGGCGATCAAACTCTCGCCGTGCCCACCAGCGCTTCCGAAGACAGCGTCCCTGGTGCAGCCGAGGACGGCGCACGGTCAGGAGAGGCCGTGTTAGGCATTTTAATATTTTTTGGTTGCGAGGGTAACTGAGTACTTTAAAAGCGCGTGCTCTATAAGATTCAGGTTCACTTGTTGCTGAGTCGTCCTACAGAAAGGGTTTGGTACCTACACTACCTTACAGTGAGTTCGTTCCATATATTGTGTACTTGTGTATTTCTTGATATAAATGCTAACGGATATTTGTGTTCGCTCGAGTTATTGAAATATTGTTGGAACTAAGTCTATTTTGGAATAAATTAGTCTTAGGTTGTTTATAATTGTCTTTTCTTTAATGCTTTCCACTTCTGGTTTCTAATAATATAATATCGTATCCAATAGATTCGATGGTGATTTGAAATAAAGAATTATCATTACTAAGATATTAAAACAAAAAACAGTTAATACAGAGATCCAATTCCAAATAACAACACTTCTAACATTCTTACTAAATTTGATGCTCTTGTGGATGATTTGGAACATTACACTGATCAAGATGTTATAGTGACGGTTAATAATTTTAAGAAAGAACATAATTGAAAATCCAATATTATGCTAACACAGTAGCTAACACTTAGCACGGGAATGGCAACACTCTCGTATCGCTTAAATATATCATAAAACAAACGAATCGTTTCCACGACAGTAATAAAAGTCAAAATCAAAAACCATACAACGATACGCTTTTTTTCCAATTGGAGAAAAATAACCGTCATGAATATTGTACTTTGAAGTGCAAATGAATGTGAGTATAAAGTTTAGAGGATACATTATTCTCTGGACTTCCTTGTCTATCCGATTACTGTGTAATACTTTAACTTGGTTTATGGTACTCATTGGTATAACTTGATGATTTTGGTACATAGTTTCTGCACACTGCAGACCGCCTGTTTAAAAATGATAAATGTACTAAGTTTTCATTGACGGAATGAAGCCAACATTAAACATAAATATGACCGCGTCGCCTGCGTCGTGTCTTTAATGAAAATTATAATTTAGTTACAAGGTGTTATTTACCATCGTCCACGGAGTCACTGAATATGTGGATATCTACTAAACCAATTAAAAAAAAATATGTATTAAGCCATTAGGTTGAGCAATAGATCATTAAAAGGAACAAGGAGGAATGGTTAAATTAAAATAAAACAAATATTGAGCAGTAAAAGCACATGAAACGCTTCTGATAGTAATATTTATAAATAACTAGGTTTAGCTGGCGTTAATTTAGAATTTGACAGTCAATTTGGGGTGTACTCTGCTTGTAATAATATAATTCAATCATGATTCGAAGAAGCTAGTATAAAAAAAAATAATATAAGTCGCTGTTTTACTAAAAAGCGAACTGCAGCAGTACAACAATATAATTACTGATAAGGCTCATCAAACATATCGGTAGCGCAGCGTCTATATAGAACAAGCCACACGCACTCATTTTACTAAACAATCGATTCGTCTGTAATACTTTCTTGTAAAGATGTTTTTGGCTTTCTGTGAGGAAATAAAATCAGGTTTTAATTTTGTCAAATTATTATTTCATTCAAGATTCCAAGCTCGCTTTGCTCGAGCTTACATAATTATTTAACAAGTGTAACATTTCTGACTTTTACCGGTGGTAACTTGTGGATCCAAGGGGCAGATTGCCGCTTGTCGTGGCGTGCTATGGGGGAGGCCTATGTTTAACAGAGAACGTCTTTCGGCTGATGATAATGATGTTAATGGATGGCACATTTCTGACTTTTACCATTAAGAGTAGGTTTTATAGAACAATCTTAAGATTTACCGTAGTTATTTATATATTTATACCTCATGCATAAAGGTACAAAGGCGGACTTCATGCTTTAGGCATTCTCTGCCAGTCAACCAAGGGTGGTGAAGAGATAATATTTCGAAAACAACTTTACTTATGAAGGTTTAATTTGGCAGGTAGGTAGTTTATAGGCAGCACAAACCAAGGGTCAAAACTCTTGGCCATAATCTTTGGCTTTTGAGGCGGACAGAGGTGGGGTGAAATGCTAGTATTATCATATTATTTGACTCTAAAATAGTCAGGGTATCTATTTAGCTAGTATTGCCCCACTGCTGGGCAAACCTTTTGTAAGATCGTCGCTCCAGTTACGTCTTGGTCTACCACGATGGTCGGCTAACATCGATTGAGACTCAGAAAAGTCACTGTTGGGATTTTTCAACTCACTTGGACAGTTGGGGTACATCATAAGCTGTATACATGCTGTCTCCGCTTCCTCTATTTTCATATAGAACTTCTCACAATGCACGTTACTTATTACCAACAGTGTCATGCTCTTAATTAGACTAAGAGAGGTGACCGTGCTGTAAGTCAACTGGAAGACAAAAAAAAACAAAAATTTATTGATTCATAAACAAGTGTTACAATGTTTAAGTACGACAACTAGGATACCCTGTGTCGCAGGATCCAGTCTCTTTCGAAAGTTTATGAATTTTAAAAGATATGCAAACTAATTACTAAAGGTGAAAATGAAAGCACAAGAATAATAAAACAAAACCAAATTAAAATGTAATTTTACCGTTTCTAATGGATACTTTTGCATTTTAAGCATTTGTAAACAGGCCTCGCAGTAACACAGAGTTCGATAAAATGTATCCACAGTGTAATATAAAACCTTAAAATTAAAAACAATACATTAAACGGATTACAAAATAATCTAAACTTTTACCAAATAGTTTGAAGACAAAGGATTTTATCAGCGTATCCTCAACTTATCATTATGACTTACGAACACACGCTCGTACTGAGTGTCCAGGTAAACACTAGCTAGTTAGAAAGCTGAATCTCAAACCACTGCAACTCCTATAACACAGAATTAACAGTGACCACTACCAGAAAAGCACCGAGGCAATGAAGCTCGACGAGTCCCGGGAGTAAACTGTCTTGATTTGTACCGCAACGAAATTAATCAGAAAAAAACAGCAGAGTATTAAGAAAAAAACAAATTTCCCACTTCCAATATCAAACAGGAGACAGAACAGAAGTAGGCTAATAGGCACAAAGGGTAGTTTACAACGAGGAGAAGCCCAGTTGCTAAGTACAACGGATTACAATTAACATAATTATTGGGTCCTAAAAAGATTCAAATAATAGGTGTGCACAGTGGTACAGCGGTAGTCCCCAGCCAACAATTATTCTTACCAGAACTTGAAATAGCTTCTTGTACAAATGTTAAAGTATGTCTCAAACAGTTTCGCTCCACAAGTAACGTTCGTAACGTTTTCCTGCTCGACATTTAGCATTCGAATTCTTTTAATCCATTCATCCAAATACTTTGTTAACAATATTAAAACACGAATAGAATAAACTATATTAATATCAAATGAAATATATGCAAAATGGAAAATAGAATATATTATCGTATCCAATTGACTCGACGATGATTTGAAATGTAGAATTGATATTACCAAGATGTTAGAACAAAAACAGTTAAAACTGAGATCCAATTCCAAATAACGAAACTCTTGATACGATCACTAAAATTGATGCCCTTGTGTATGATTTGGAACATGACAATAAGCAAGAAGTTATATTGACAATAAGCAATTTTAAAAAAGAACATAATAACATATCCATGGTATATGAAAACACAGTAGCTAAGACTTAATAGGGGAATGGCAAAACCATCGTATTGCCTAACAATATCAAAGAACAAACGAAAGAAAGTAGCGCAGGTAATAAAGGTTACAATTAAAAACCATACAACAATACGCTTTTTTCCAACTGTAGACAAATAACCGTCATGAATATTGTACTTTGAAGTGCAAATGAATGTGAGTATAAAGTTTAGAGGATAAATTATTCTCTGGACTTCCTTGTCTATCCGATTACTGTGTAATACTTTAACTTGTTTTATGGAACTCATTGGTATAACTTGATGATTTTGGTACATAGTTTCTGCACACTGCAGATCGCCTGTTTAATAATGATAAATGTACTAAGTTTTCATTGACGGAATGAAGCCAACAATAAACATAAATATGACCGCGTTGCCCGCGTCGTGTCTTTAATGAAAACTATAATTTAGTTACAAGGTGTTATTTACCATCGTCCACGGAGTCACTGAATATGTGGATATCTACTAAACCAATTTAAAAAAAATAGATCATTAAAAGGAACAAGGAGGAATGGTTAAATTAAAATAAAACAAATATTGAGCGGTAAAAGCACATGAAACGCTTCTGATAGTAATATTTATTAATAACTAGGTTTAGCTCGCGTTAATTTAGAATTTGACAGTTAATTTGGGGTGTACTGTGCTTGTAATAATATAATTCAATCATGTTCTAGTATATATAAAAAAAAACATAAATGAGATAAAATAATTTATTCAATTTAAGACAAATAATTTACAACTGCTAGGATAGCGTAAAAGAGAAAAGCATTTATTTCGTTACGAAGATTTTAAAAAGCAAATATTTATGTGAATACAACTTCATAGTATTGAGCATAAATCGTATTCATTTCGAATTGCAGAAATAAAAGTCGCTGTTTACAAAAAAGCGAACTGCAGCAGTACAACAATATAATTACTGATAAGGCTCATCAAACATATCGGTAGCGCAGCGTCTATATAGAACAAGCCACACGCACTCATTTTACTAAACAATCGATTCGTCTGTAATACTTTCTTGTACAGATGTTCTTGGCTTTCTGTGAGGAAATAAAATCAGGTTTCAATTTTGTCAAATTATTATTTCATTCAAGATTCCAAGCTCGCTTTGCTCGAGCTTACATAATTATTTAACAAGTGTAACATTTCTGACTTTTACCAGTGGTAACTTGTGGATCCAAGGGGCAGGTTGCCGCTTGTTGTGGCGTGCTATGGGGGAGGCCTATGTTTAACAGAGGACGTCTTTCGGCTGATGATAATGATGTTAATGGATGGTACATTTCTGACTTTTACCATTAAGAGTAGGTTTTATAGAACAGTCTTAAGATTTACCGTAGTTATTTATATATTTATACCTCATGCACAAAGGTACAAAGTCGGACTTAATGCTCTAAGCATTCTCTGCCAGTCAACCAAGGGTGGTGAAGAGATAATATTTCGAAAACAACTTTACTTATGAAGGTTTAATTTGGCAGGTGGGTAGTTTATAGGCAGCACAAACTAAGGGTCAAAACTCTTGGCCATAATCTTTGGCTTTTGAGGCGGACAGAGGTGGGGTGATATGCTAGTATTATCATATTATTTGACTCTAAAATAGTCAGGGTATCTATTTAGCTAGTATTGCCCCACTGCTGGGCAAACGTTTTGTAAGATCGTCGCTCCAGTTACGTCTTGGTCTACCACGATGGTCGGCTAACATCGATTGAGACTCATAAAAGTCACTGTTGGGATTTTTCAACTCACTTGGACAGTTGGGGTACATCATAAGCTGTATACATGCTGTCTCCGCTTCCTCTATTTTCATATAGAACTTCTCACAATGCACGTTACTTATTACCAACAGTGTCATGCTCTTAATTAGACTAAGAGAGGTGACCGTGCTGTAAGTCAACTGGAAGAAAAAAAAAACTAAAATCTATTGATTCATAAACAAGTGTTACAATGTTTAATAACGACAGCTAGGATACCCTGTGTCGCAGGATCCAGTCTCTTTCCAAAGATTATTAATTTTAAAAGATATGTTAAAAAATGCAAACTAAGTACTAAAGGTGAAAATGAAAGCACAAGAATAATAAAACAAAACCAAATTAAAATGTAATTTTACCGTTTCTAATGGATACTTTTGCATTTTAAGCATTTGTAAACAGGCCTCGCAGTAGCACAGAGTTCGATAAAATGTATCCACAGTGTAATATAATACCTTAAAATTAAAAATAATACATTAAATGAATTACAAAATAATCTAAACTTTTACCAAATAGTTTGAAGACAAAGGATTTTATCAGCGTATCCTCAACTTATCATTATGACTTACGAACACACGCTTGTACTGAGTGTCCAGGTAAACACTAGCTAGTTAGAAAACTGATTCTCAAACCACTGCAACTCCTATAACACAGAATTAACAGTGACCACTACCAGAAAAGCGCCGAGGCAATGAAGCTCGACGAGTCCCAGGAGTAAACTGTCTTGATTTGTACCGCAACGAAATTAATCAGAAAAAACAGCAGACGATTAAGAAAAAAACTAATTTCCCACTTCCAATATCAAACAGGAGACAGAACAGAAGTAGGCTAATAGGCACAAAGGGTAGTTTACAACGAGGAGAAGCCCAGTTGCTAAGTACAACGGATTACAATTAACATAATTATTGGGTCCTAAAAAGATTCAAATAATAGGTGTGCACAGTGCTACAGCGGTAGTTCCCAGCCAAACGATTATTCTTACCAGTACTTGAAATAGCTTCTTGTACAAATTGTACGTTTTTAAAATGTTAAAGTATGTCTCAAACAGTTTCGCTCCACAAGTAACGTTCGTAACGTTTTCCTGCTCGACATTTAGCATTCGAATTCTTTTAATCCATTCATCCAAATACTTTGTTAACAATATTAAAACACGAATAGAATAAACTATATTAATATCAAATGAAATATATGCAAAATGGAAAATAGAATATATTATCGTATCCAATTGACTTGACGATGATTTGAAATGTAGAATTGATATTACCAAGATGTTAGAACAAAAAACAGTTAAAACTGAGATCCAATTCCAAATAACGAAACTCTTGATACGATCACTAAAATTGATGCCCTTGTGTATGATTTGGAACATGACAATAAGCAAGAAGTTATATTGACAATAAGCAATTTTAAAAAAGAACATAATAACATATCCATGGTATATGAAAACACAGTAGCTAAGACTTAATAGGGGAATGGCAAAACCATCGTATTGCCTAACAATATCAAAGAACAAACGAAAGAAAGTAGCACAGGTAATAAAGGTTACAATTAAAAACCATACAACAATACGCTTTTTTCCAACTGTAGACAAATAACCGTCATGAATATTGTACTTTGAAGTGCAAATGAATGTGAGTATAAAGTTAAGAGGATAAAATATTCTCTGGACTTCTTTTTCTATTCGAGTACGGTGTAACACTTTAACTTGGTTCATGGAACTTATTGGAATATTTTGGTGCATTGTAACTGAAACACCGCTACTCGCGTGTGTTTAAATGATAAATTGTACTAAGTTTCTCAATCAAGGTAACTACTTTTTTTCTGAGAATACATTCCCATACTCTTACATTCCAATAGTTTCTCATAATTGTAGTTAAGTCTACGATAAGCATAAATACGGCTGCGTCGGAGTATTGATCAGTTTATTATGTCTTTAATGACAATTATAATTTAGTTAAAAGCTAATACCAACGAGTAGTTACTATCGCCTACGGTGTAAATGAATATTGATTAAGTTTCTTTAATCAAATGTTAAAAAAAAACATTTATGGAATGAAATATCTGCTACTGGGTTACTAATATAAAAAAAAAGATCGTAGAAGAGAATAAGAAAAATCTTTTAAAGTAAAACAACACACATTCGGTGGTAAATGTAAGTATATTATTGTATTTGCAGCATTATTTTAAAACAGTTGTTTTACAAAAGAGCAAACTGCAATAGTATAATTAGGTAATTACTGATGAGCCCCATCAAATACACTGGTAACGTAGCGTCGACATAGAACAGGCCACATGCAGTCATCCTAGTGCACATTCGATTTGTTTGTAATACTTTCTTCCATAGATGTTTTTGAGTTTCTGTAAAGATACACAACAAATATTTAACAAGATAAACAGTTGTCTTTGCAATAAATGTATAACTGCTAATTAAGGAGTCCCCAAATGTCGTTGACTTCTCAATCAGTATTGCACATCATGAATCCTGAATCTGGATAACTATTTCTTAATGGATGGCCATAAACCCCGTCCATATTACAATTAAGATTTTCTCCTGTACTCATTGGTACTCCTGTACAGTGTGGTGTTTGGTTTTCGTCAATGTAATGACGACTTCTTTGCGATCATGCGAAAGAGATCTAATAATATAATAATAATAATAATCTTTATTTTCAAACAACTTTGAGTACAGGTTAACTTAAATACTACATCATGAGCGACGAATAATAAATAATATATTATAGTGGATAGAGGAGCAAACCCAGTGCCGTGCTAGGAATTAACCTGTGTTACGGACACTAGGGCCGCTCCATCATCTCACTAGAAACACTACTTCAAACGTCCGTAGTAAGAAAATATTGAGTTAATGGGTTCCCAATTTAGGTATGCCTGTGTATAGGGAATCCATATAAAATTAGGTACTAAAATACAAAAAGAATGAACGTGCCACACTCACTACGTGCAAAAGTGTGTTGGTGTGTACTATGTGTGAGAGAGTAAGTGCATGTGTGGGTGTGATGTATGTGTGTGTTTGTGTTATGTTGCGACAGATGACGAATATTTCAATTAGGCTATTATTTAAGGTAGAGGGCGCGCTTTTATTTTATTAAATTATACTTAACAATATTTTATTACGTTTGCGTTATCGGTTGATTCCCTAGAATTTTATTAGTGCTGGTTGAGGAGGTCTTTGGTAGCTGTGTAATTGAGCTGTAGTAGCCATGATTTTAATTTTCTTTTTAACTCTATTTTTTCTTAAGGGGTACAGTTTTAGAATTTTGTTAATTTTATTGTACAGGAAGCAACTAATAACTTTGTAATGCCGCTTAGCCAGTGTCGTTCTGTGTCGGGCAGACTATATCTGCCCGACGTTTGCGTTTATAAATTAAAGGGAGAGATAAAATAAATTTATAAATAAGTTAGTGTTGTGTGTTTCCTAATTATTGTTTGCTGTATAAAGAGCTGTCTCACGGTTAGAGCAGTTGTGTCATTGTAGAGTTTAGCGGTTGGGTATCGAAACGTCTTTTTAGTCATAACCTTGAGAACTGCTCTTTGTGCCCTATGTAAAGGTAAGAAAATAAACTTTGCTGCACCACCCCAAGTTGTGATACAGTAAGATAGTATATCTGCATCGCTACTACGACGCGTGTGTGACAGCGGCAAACAGTGTCCTGAGTGTTGTTGCCAAGTGCCTCCAGAACGGGAAGGGAACAGGTGGTAGGTTTTAATAATGTTTTTTATTTCTTGTTTGTGTTTTTGTTATTTAAGTATACTAACGTAGTTTAAGTCAAAACTGACAAAATTATGGGTATTTTACATGTTGTAAAGAATAATAAACAAATAAACTCTAATTTACTTGGATAATTCGGGTCTGTTACGAGTTGTATACAAGCCGTCTCAGTTTCCTCAACTTTCATATAGAACTTCTCGCAGTATATATTAAGTATTACAAACAGGGTCATGTTCTTTATCAGGTAAAGGAAGACCATGATGCTCATAGCAAACTGAAAGAATAATGATAAATTTCGTTAGTTTTATTAAAAATATATTTTAAAAGAGTAAGTATGGACTTTCTTGCCCTTTCTTCTCCATACAAAACTGTATTTTAGAAGGGGCAATTAGATTCAACTTTACATATAAATGACGTTCAAAAGTGCCTTTTAATCTTCTGATTAAATTAAATAATTTGACTTTGTCTAGTCTAAACACAACAGTATTGTAAAGAAGCATAATTTACCGTTTCTTGCGCGTCTTTTCCTAACTCAAGCATTTGCAGAGTTGTCTCCCAGTACAGCAAAGTTCGGTAAAATGTGTCCACAGTGTAATATAAAACCTGTGAGAACGCCAAACTTAATACAGAAGTATTACTATTATACTGTGATTTATATATGTATTGAATATATTATGTAAAAATTCAGTGCTGCCGGAATTAACCATCATCATCTTGCTCTTGTCCCATATTACTTGGGATCGGCTCAACACGATTTCATCTTTTTTGTCGTCGTATCTATATTAATATTCAAAACTCTTTTGGTCACATGTTTTTCATCACTTCTCTTTTTTTTCTGCGGAAACGAACCAAACCACGTTTTTCCCATTTTTTAAGTTTTTTTTTTATTATCAATTAGGCTTGCGTTAGACCGCAATTCACCTGATCTTAAGTGATAATGCGGCCTAAGTTGGAACACGCTTGCCTAGGATGAACCGGTTCACTCATGCCTTGAAGATATGGGTATCTTCAAGTATTATACTAATCAGGGAACAGAGAGGTGGGCAGCGAATTCCACAGTCTGGCAGTTCGCACAATAAATGTGGAGTCAAAGCGCTTGGTTCGTGACCGTGGAACTTCAACCATATAGCGGTGACGCTTCGCCGTATCTCTGCTCGTCCGATGATGGAATGGGGATAGGGGAATTAAATTGTGTAATTCCAAAGCACACTCTCCGAAATGTACCCGATAAAAAGACTGATAGACTAGCAACGATGCGGCGATGTTCAAGGCTCTGGAGCTTAGCCCTAAACAGGGAGTCGTTGTTAATGAGCCTCTTGGCAAGTCAGTTATGGTCATGATTTTAGATATTGAATGCTGATTAATTTAAAATCCTAAGCAAAACTTTGGGATGTTTATTGAACTGTTATGGCTGGATGGTAATGCAAAAAATGTATTAACACATGTGGCATTTTAAATTAACTTGCATCGTTTTGTTATTCTTACCAGTAATTGAAACAGCTTCTTGTACATATTGTACGTTTTCATAATATTATGGTACGTCTTGAATAACTTCGAAGGATTGTCCTGCTCATTAATGAGTCGCAGTGTACATTTGATCCATTCATCCAAGTACTTTGTTAACAACAGTAAAAGACGGATAGCATAAACTATATTAATATCATACGTCATATACGTTATGTCGCTAATGACATTTATGGGATCAACAACTGTATGGTATGACAAATAAAAAAAGAATAAAAAAGAGAAATTAGAACAAAAAACAGTTAAAACTGAGATCCAATTGCAAATAATGAAACTCCTGATACTCTCATTAAAATCGATACTCTCGTGTATGATTTGGAACATCACAATAAGTAAACAGTGACAATGACGGTTTACTAACTCAACAATGAACAACATCGTGAAACCGAAAAATACAAAAATGACATAACTGACATTTAACAAGGTAATCACAAAACTCTGTCTAAAATGGTTGAAATCGAAGAAAAACATACGATATATACTGATGCATAGAATAGAAATCACGATAATATACCATATTCCAATAAGGTTTCTCCCAATCGGAGTAACATGATTACTTTGAATATTGAATTTGGGTGTTAACAAGAGTATTAACATAAAGTTTAAAGGACGAAATATTCTCTGGACTTCTTTTTGCAGTCGATTACTGTGTAATTCTTCTTCATGATTCATGGGGGACATTAAAATAACTTGATGATCTTGAAACATAGTTAGTAACTTCAGTTCTTTCGTTGCTATTGTACCAGCTGACCTGCAAGCATATTATTTGACCACACCACAACACGCGAAGCGCGCGCTGCGGTCACTAACGCGCCCGCGCCAGTAGCGCGGTATTTACGACCGCACCACCGAAACCCAAGGGTTTGACGTAGGCCCGTAAGCTTGTTTGTATGATTGGTCTAAAATCATTTTGTATGTAGGTATTACCAGTGCGCCAGTGCTACTCAAAACATGTCAATAGGATGGTCATTTCATAAATAAACAGTATGTGAATTATATACTAACGCTGTTTTAATACCACTACCTTGGTAAACTATAAACTTTTTCCGATATTTAATGATTTTCAATAAATACTTAATATTAATAAAACACGACTGCGTTAAAATTTCGATCAAGCCTTGTAGCTAAAAAACTTGTATCGATGTGTAAGGTACGCTCGGTTCTGAGGACGTTGACTTGTAAAAAAAAACAACTCAAGAAGTACTATTTACTAATCATTTACTAAATGATATGACGAACTGAGACATAGTCAATACGCTGAGTACGATGACTGACTGACTGATTATATAGATACCTTATTACACAGAGTTAATGGAAAAATTCCAAGAATAACAATTTCAACAAATTATTTGTATTAAATGAATAACCTTTTACTTTTCTTTTCTTTAGAAATTAAAGGAAAGTAGAGAGGTTTTTTCCTGCAGGCAAATTCAGCCTGATTATAATAATTTAATAGGAAAGTTGAAAATCTTTATTACATCAATTTTAATTTAACATGTCCATACTGCTGAAAACAACTTTCGTCACTGACTTTCCATACGCTAGTATGATGGAGTAATCTGCGATAGAGAAAACTCAGAAGTTGGGTAATTTTAAAAGTATCAACCCTTCATTCTTCCAAATCTACAACAACAGATATGGGCAGAATATTATATAAACTGAAGCAATAAATAACTGAAAAGGACTCGTAACTTATAGAGAATTTAAAATCAAACAGCAACATTATTTAAGCTTTTATCAAAATCAAAAAGTTGTTTACACTTTTCTGCTGTATGATAAGTTATAAATCATTCAATTTTAACATAATTCAACGTCTTCATTTAACAGAAACGCTTCAGTATTATGTCGTATCTTTAAGGACAGCATTGACATTTTTAACACTATGCTTCAAAACAATCAAGTCAATGACCGCCACTAATCAAGTAGAAGAGTGACACAAAAATCGAACACAAAATGAAGTCCAGAAAATATCAAAATTTTATATAATATTCTTGTTCTGTCCTAAATTCATTCAATTTTTGCATAACTCCGATTAGAATAAAAACTATTGCATTATCGTTTGTTAATGTCATTTTTACTGTTTTTACGCGTGCTTATCATATGTTGATAATGAACGCACTAGAATCCATATTCAATGTTTTCGTTTGTTTCGGACGCATAACGATGTACATTATTGATATCACAAACCGCCACAACAACGTCTTGCTTGTTTTAATGATTCAAAAAATTCACAAGAACATTGATTTTACTAGAAGGCGCGCACTTCCAGTTTCGTCATTTGGAATTGGATCTCAGTTTTGATTACTTTCTTTATCTTAATGTTAGTATATTATTATGTATCATACAATTATATGGATCTGATAGATTTTATTACTGACTTAAAGTGTACCTATATCGTTTGATGTAAATATAATTTATGCTACTCGTGTTTTGAAGTTGTTAACAAAGTATTTCGATGAATGAATCAAATGAAGTCTGATTCTTAATGATGAGCAGGACACAGACAAAAACAATGTGAATGACTGTAAACATCTCTTCGACACGTACTACAATATTAATGAAAACATTCAATTTATTCAAAAAGGTTTTCCAAGTACTGGTAAGATAATCTATATGCAATAATTTCATAAAAATCGTCACAGACAATGAAGTGGCCAAACAAAAAAATATCTGGAATGATTTTTTTTTCATAAAAAATAATTTTCCTTTTACTGATTTTATATCACACAATGGATACATTTATTTGTACTTTGTTCTACTGCGAGTCAAGTTTGCAAATGTTTGGAACGCAATACTGGCAAGACCCGGTAAAATATCCTAATACTATTTAATTTATAATTTACATAATATTACGTCACTGAAGGGACATCGTGACCAATTTTTACTTTTGGTAAATAAGTTCATCCAGTTAATTTACTGGGGTTACCAAACCACCAAGCGTTGAAATTTAAGAAAAAAAAATCTGCTCTTTCGTACTATTTGTCAAAGTCATTGCATTTTTATTATTTTTTAGTTATACCATTTACAGTCACTTTTTATTTGTCAACGAGTCTAACAGACTTGTTAGTCAGAAAGTTAAAACTAGTTGTTCGTTCCAAAACATAGGTAGGTTATTGTGGAGAAGAATGAGCAAGAAATTTCACTGGTTGCTTCTAAATGTGAAAACAATGTCGGTAAAGAGCCCTTAACTCATTGACTGCCGAGCCAAAAATGTTGAAAGTTAAACCTCCACTACCGCCGGTCTATGTGACCGGCGTGGCGTTTAACGTATTAAAAACAAGATCAGTAAAGAGATAACCAATCTCAACTGACAGCGCCCTTTCATGATATTGACACGTGGAATAGCTCATAATTATGTTTTGTAACAAAAAAAAATACAATTGGGTATCATTCTAGAATCATGAACTATATCTCACATATCAGTGTATAATAAATTAAAACATTGAAATAAATTCCTTCCAGTTGACTGATAGCATGATGATTTTATTTACTGTTATCAAGAATATGACTTTATTGATAATACATAATGTGCAATGCGAGAATTTTTATATGAAATTCGAGGAAGCAGAGACGGCGTGTCTTGCAAAAACTAGCTTGTCAAAAACCCGAATTGTACAAGTGAGTCAAACATATCCAGCCAGACTGAAATGAGCTTCAGATGAGATGTCCTCCCATCAAACGATAGTAATTTACAGCAGCTCACCTCAAGCTCACTTCATCAAAATTCACCGAGGGAGATTTTTACAGAATATATTGGTTAAACGCGCAAAGTAACTCCGAGCATAGCTCTCTCCATGGCTAGCTGCGTGACTCTGAGAGTAGGAGGCCAGCAGTTAAGGACCACGTTTCTTTGCCAACACTGGCAATACACACTGGTTATAAACCCTCGTCTTTAGGCACTGTGGCATTATGGACGAAGAGATATCTCGTAGTTTCCCGAAAGCTGCCCATCCGGCTTGGATTTTGCGGGTGACCTATTTGTCGAAGTTGGACCTACCTAGTTGGAAGGTTTGTCAAATGTAAACATAGTGCTTGACAACTTCAAAGGAATCGTTCCATAAACTACCGGTACATGTACATGGACATTCGATATTATTATCGTCTTATCCATATTCATTTAAAAACCCACCTATTGAGAAACGTTACAGAGCTTCTTTGTTGTCACTTCAGGTGTTGGTAGCACGCTTTATGACACGTCGTCATTCCTACCTTACAGCTGCCTTCCTCGTGCATTCATTGTGAATGTAGGAGTTATCAATTTTTTTAAATTATATTTCATTACAAAGTCCCTCACATCTCGTACTAGTTTACCTACCTTGTTAATGCATATTTATTTAAAAAAAAATCTGGCCGCATTATTATATAAATCACCAATTAAAACGTTACCTTAATTTGTTCATTACAGAAAGACAAGAATATCTCTTTAACGTGTTATAGACAAACCGGACGTTTACTAAGATGACCGCGGGTGGTCTGTTCTATGTAGATGCTGCACTGTCAATGTATTTGATGGAACTTATAACTAAGTCCGTCATTGTACTTTTGCAGTTCGCTTTTCTTTAAGCCCTTTTTATTAATGCTCTCAGAAATATTAGGTCTTTAAAAAAAATGATTTTGAGTTTGAGTTTAAGTTTAACGTCTGGAAAGTCTACAATCTTTGTTGCATCAATTTTAATTTATAAGCGTAGGCATAAGTTATTATACTGCCCTACCTGCCCTGCCTGCCCTACTTGCCCTACCTGCCCTATCTGCCCAACCCGCCCAACCCGCCCTACCTGCCCTACCTGCCCTACCTGCTGTAACAATTCAACTACTTTATGAAATAAAAAAGCTATGTAGAATTGTGCGTTAAAAAATTAATAGCTCACACAGGAACGAGATGAGTATCAAAAACAGAGATATAAAAACACTAACCTAGACGCAATAAGTTAGGCAGAGAATTCCAGGCTCCACAGCCTGGCCGGCAAACAGGATCGGCCGAAGATAAGACTGCCGCGGTCGGCTCCTAGCTTTGAGACGGAAGTCCCCGGGGATCTTAACAGTAAGACCCGCCCTGGGAGCAGCAGGCACGCGACTGCACGACGGCACGACTCGGAACCGTTACCGACTTTTGGTTGTGGACCGGTAGACTTGTAGTAAGTAAAGTATAAGTAAATCAGCGGGTTACTTAAGCGACAGCGAGATCTAGACTGACCCATTTGACAGGTTTCTTTCCTATCCGCTCTTCCGAAATTCATATTACTTTCCAAGTATGAATTTTATTTCTAGAACGCCCGTATGGTCATATAGCGGGGTATTATAGTACCGGCCAGACTCAATTATTGTAGACTGCCAGTTATTTTTATTCGATTAGTGCGTATAGGATTTTAAAGAACACCAGATACATTAGCGGGTGGCCAGCTGTTTAGTATAAAATACAGCAATTTTATATAAGCCGTAAACTAATTAAAATAATTACTGACAATTGTCAAGATTGACAACTGTCATTGACAAACATGTCATAACAAAACATTATTTATTTTCCAGATTTATAAAAAGGGAACTAAAATACATTTAATTTGCTTTATGCTCGATGGAATATAATGTAAGTAAAACTAAAGGGAACTA
Organism: Charanyca ferruginea; assembly: GCA_947361185.1. Taxonomy (NCBI): domain Eukaryota; kingdom Metazoa; phylum Arthropoda; class Insecta; order Lepidoptera; family Noctuidae; genus Charanyca; species Charanyca ferruginea. The sequence goes on from OX376060.1 coordinate 7,130,291, forward strand.
TGATCTGAGACACACATTATAAAGAAAGAGACGAGAGACGAGACGAGCATAAAGACTGTAAGTACCTTTAAAGGCCCATTTAAAATATAAAAGATTCCATGAATCTATAAAAACAAGTATTATAATATGTAGACAGCCCTGCCCTACCTGCCCTACCTACCTTACCTACCCTACCAACCCTACCAACCCTACCTACCCTACCTACCCTACCTACCCTACCTACCCTACCTACCCTACCTACCCTGCCTACCCTACCTACCCTACCTACCCTACCTACCCTACCTACCCTACCTACCCTAAATACCCTACCTACCCTACCTACCCTACCTACCCTACCTACCCTACCTACCCTACCTACCCTACCTACCCTACCTACCCTACCTACCCTACCTACCCTACCTACCCTACCTACCCTACCTACCCTACCTACCCTACCTACCCTACCTACCCTACCTACCCTACCTACCCTACCTACCCTACCTACCCTACCTACCCTACCTACCCTACCTACCCTACCTACCCTACCTACCCTACCTAAACTGATACGTCATCTAAGTATAATTTTTTGGTGAAGAAATAATTAAGTCATCTATGTTTTTTTTTGGCTTTTGTTGATTTTTTGAATGTTTCGAGCAACTTTTTAAGTTTTTTCTTTTATGTTCTTCTTCTCCTTACAATAACAAATACAACAAAACAAGAATTTGCGAAATTGTTCCTGCCGTTCACGCGTGATGCCGTGACCAAGGGATATAGAGATTGTTTAAGGTGTTTAAATCACCACAATGGAATAGTTTATCAATTGGTTAACAGTTAATGTTTTTGCAGTTATTGCATACTACAGATTTTACACAAAACTCCACACAAATTCTCGCAAAACACAATTTATTTTACTTAGCGAAGCGCGTTGACCTTGCCGCATATACGGACTAACGTTAATTCGACAAATGTTTTATTAATTTCATGTGTCAAATACTAATGGCTTACATTAATGTCAATAATGGTATAAAACAAAGTCGTTTTCTATATGTCTATTTTTCCATGTATCTGTTTAAACTTCACAATGATTTTTATATGGCTTCCAACATCATTTATTCCACAATGTTAGAAGAGGCAAAATATATAGATTTTGGCTAAATTCTCGATGTTTAGGAATGTCACAACATCAGTAGATCGCAGCACGAGGCATGGGCGGGTCGTTAGTTGATCAGAGAGTCATGTACTTTCTCAGGACTCCTCAGTTTTTTGATTAAACTAATTAAAATGTTAATTATGTAACCAGATTATTTATTTTGTGAGTTCGTTGTTGTTTGTTCAAATAGTAAAAGTTGTTGAAAATTTTTCCACTACTGCTACTTCTTCACCAGTCCCCATCGCTTGACCATCGCTTTCCTTTTTTTTAGTTATGTTCTGTAGATAACCACAGTGAAATGATACACCAAAATGGTGGTTAGAAACCACAGTGCTGGGGGCACTATTCAGTTGCATCTAACTCTTAAGAACTTTTTGTTTGAAACCCCATTCTATTATGGAGGTTTTGTTTTCGCAGTTAGCAATTGATGGCTGACCATTGTGTATAAGCCAAGGCGACCGTCATTCAAGCTTAGAATTTGCCAAATCAACAATCGTTTCTACCAAGTACCAAGTTGTTTTAACCATTCTCACATTATTGTCCAAGTAGATTACGAGGGCTGCTCTAAAAGTATCGGGAATGGAATATTTCCACTGTTCCTGTCATATTAAAATCTTTTTAATTGAAAACTCCTTGGTTTTAAAAATCGAATACCATTTATTTATTTAAAAAAAGATTCTCGGTCTTGTTACAAGGTTTTGTCAAACTTGTTTAGTCGTTGCGAAAATGGAACTTTCGAAGTGGTTTATCACAAAAACAGTGTGTTGACCGGATGATTTCTGCATTTGGTGATGAAGCCCCATCCAAAACCACAATTTATCGCTGATTTGCTGAATTTCAACGTGGACATGTCAAGCTCAGTGATGATCCCCGTCAAGGTCGTCCAAAAACTGCAGTCACCCAAGAAAACGTTGATGGTGTGCGTAAGCTGATTGAGGAAGATCGACATGTGACATACCGCGAAATTCAGGCAACTTTAGACATTCGCATGAGTCAATACAAATAATCTTGAATGAACAATTAGGTGTAAAAAAGTTGTTTTCCCGATGGATACCGCATTCGCTCTGTGAAAAGCAAAAAGCGGCTCGCGTTACTTGGTGCGTCAGAACTCTCGAAAGATTCCACGCAGGACCCTCAAATGCTGTATACAACATCGTATCAGGTGACGAATCCTGGATATACGCGTACGAACCCAAAACAAAAACCAGTCACGAGTTTGGGTGTTCGAAAATGAGTTAAAGCCAACAAAAATTGTTCGTTCACGGAGTGTTGCAAAAAAATTGGTGGCCACGTTTGTCTCCAAAACCGGCCATGTTGCGACTATTCCTCTTGAGGGACAAAGAACGGTTAACGCAGAATGGTATGCTAGCATTTGTTTGCCACAGGTCGTTTCTGAACTCCGTAAAGAGAACTGCAACCGCCGCATCATCCTCCATCACGACAATGCGAGTTCTCACACCGCGCACAGAACAAAAGAGTTTTAAGAGCAAGAAAACATAGAATTATTAGACCATCCACCGTACAGCCCCGACCTAAGCCCTAATGATTTCTATACTTTCCCTAAAATAAAGAATATATTGCGTGGTCAGAGACAAAACGGCCATTTTGGAAACCCCAACTTCCGAATGGAATGGTTGCTTCAATGATTGATCCATCGTATGGAAAAATGTGTCAAATAAATATTTTTTTAAATAGTTATGTTGTGTCACTTCCTTGATTCCCGAAATTTTTCAGTGCCGCCCTCGTAGAACCCAATGATGATAAAAAAAAACATACTTGTGCATTTTTTTTATTAATAAAGGTTTTGTTTTAATATTAATTCATTATTTTATTCCATTTATCCATGATACAACGGCGAACTGTAGTATCACAACCGTGTACTCCACCATCAGACTATTCAACTTCTGAGGTAGACGTCCATCGACCGTGAAGATCCGACAAGCAGTCATCTTGTGGAGGTATGCACGGTTTAGTCGCTGTACGTTTTTGCAAAGTCTCTTGGCTTGTACTGTAACAAAAAAAATTACTTAGCTTGCTTAGAAATCGATCTTAGGCCGGCTGTACACCTGTAAGTTTTACTTTCATGAGTCCCTTATGATAAAGCAAATCAACAAAGTATCGTTTGTCTATGTTTGATTAAATTAAAGTTCCTTGCACTTGTTAACCTTACACAGTGCAATGATTAATTTGTAAACCATTTTCTCAGTGAATTTAGTTAAAGTGAACGTGAGCTCACATCAGGGCTGTTACTATCCTAATTTTAGGGACATCGGTGATATTAGAGCTCTACACAATCTTACTCATTTCAACGAAGGTGATATCTACAGAATAGACAGATAGGTGTACAGCCGGCCTTACGTTAAAATGGTTGACTTCCATAACATGACATTTAGGTCTTACCAGTACTTTGTAGAATGTTAAGCAGCCTGCTGCAAGTAGCGTTTACATCAGAGAGAGTCATGTAGAACAGCTCGCAGTTAGTGCTGAATACAACGACGTAAATGATATTGTTAAACAGCCAAAGTATGGCGCCTATTACAGACTTTTCGTAGTCGTACTGAAACAACAACGTACAAATTAAAATAAGAAAATTATTAAACACAGATTTCCGAAGCCTTGAGTTTGATTTGTCAAACATTTATCTTAAACAAAAATTAAATATTTGGGTTAGTAAAGGTCACAAAAATGTGTATGTTTGAAACATGATTGATTCTGTATACAATTTCTACTATCAAATTGAATAATGGCATTAGTGGTGGAATTTGAAAAATAGAAATAATTATTTACTTCCTACTCTCAAATTCACACCACACACAGACATATTAGTCATTACTAATTAGCTTACCTCACCAAAATCACTAACACCCAATTTTGTTACTTCTATTATTGATTGCAGGTACAGTAAAGTATTAAAAAATATGTCTAGCCCTTGAAATAAAGCCTAAAAGAAAATAACATTTATCATTAAAATGGTACGTATCATAATGTGCCTACTTTAATATTTGAGTTGACTGACTGTAATAATGTAAAATAAAGATGAAACTACAATCGGTGTCGATCATTTGCAAAACAAAGGAATTTTAACAAGACACGCAAGCGCAACCATGCCCAAAGCCAACCAGTCAGTAGTTGCACAAACAGCTGATTGGTTTGAAGTGGCGCAGGTCCCGTGCTCCGCCATGCGCCTGCAGGCGTAGCATGACAATTCTATCTCTACTCTACGTAGAATAGACATAGTTCTTTCTATTCTACTTGACATCTCTACATAACCGAGCATGAGCCGATCGGTAGACTCGCGTTTCTACGTAGAGTAAGACATATCTTTTCTTTCCATAGCAACGGCGGGGTGCTGTGTTGTAGCTAGACGTTAAAAATTTTACGATAAAATTGCGTTTCGTTGTCGACAAAAATGTGTCAATCGTTACGATTTATCACCTTTTGAACGATTATTGATTTACTTAGAGACAACAAACAGTATATTAATAAGTACACATAGGTTAGAACTTAAGAATAAAGGTAACAAATAAATATTATGTACACTACTCATACCCACATTGTAATGTTATTCAAAGCAACAACGAAACGTTATTTTTATTGTGACGGGTGACGCTGACGGCTGTCGGATCAATCAATTCGGATTTGCAAAGTAATAGAGTAACTATTTATCAAAATATTTAAAATATTGTATGGATCTATGTGTCTAAAAACAATATTAAAAATGTAATTGTCCAAATGTTTCGATTTTGGAAAATAAACAGACTTGGGACCGCGGCAAAAAAAGTAAGTACGAGTAAATATAAGTAAGTGAATGAAATTACTAAATAATTAGCATTGTGCATTGGTGTAATGTGTGTGATTAATTGAGAATGTAGTCCTCGATTAGTTGAAAATCGCATTTGAGGATTAAAAGAAGATTGTCGCATCGTCTGATAAAAATTCTTGATTTACAAAGGGAAATTCTTCACTTTTATCTCCTTGCTATGTTAGGATAGGTACTTTGGTCATGCTTTTTTTTTTTTATTACTTATCGTCAGTGTTCTTATCTCATTCACATACATAATAAAACTGATTTATTTATTTATTTGCAGCATGCGAAGTACCAACCCACAGATTGAGATGTTGTTGGTGGACTACAATTTCCAAAGGAACTATTAGTTAATCTGTGACAATAAGTTTATTTAAAACAAACTAACTGAAAGGAAAATAAGACAAAGCCGTTTACAAAGGTACAATTTTTATTTACATAAAATAAATTTCTTATACGAGTAATGTCAGTTCTTCCATGAGTTGCGACTTGTAGAACCTCTACCTATGTGCCTCCGTAAAGGGCTACCTCTGTGCCTCTGTGCTTCAGGGTGTACCATGATAAGCATTCAAGTCATGAGCCGGTTCCAAAGTTTAGCCCTAACCTCCTGAAAATCAATAATAAATAATTAATTTTGTGTTTTGTTATTACAGATAACATAGTTCCCGAATGGTGAAACATTATGAGGCCCAAAAATGAATTACCTAGTTGTACATACAATAATTATATTAATAAATAAAACTATACATACACCTAAAGACTTTTTATTACTTTAAATTATTAATCTGTCCGGTTTCAGACAAATAAATTAAATACAATATATCTAGTATATAGTCTCTTATATGAATATTTTCTACTTTTTTACTTGTTTGCCAAGCACTCTGGCCTTGCATGCTTCCGTTGCCTTTTTATTATATTCTTGTTCTAAATATAAGAGAGCGCCTTGACTTCCATAGTACAAGTTTAGTATAGTACTTAGTTTGGAAGTCCAGTTTCAAAAATAAGTACAACCCTATTATGTGCAATATACTTTTTTTTTTATTTGGTAAGTACCTAGGTACAGTAAGAAATCTATCCTATACTAAACGGCTACTCACTTCAGCAATCAAAGAACTAGCAAATGATTGGACATTGTTGGATTCACGGTACCTAGGTAATATTTCTGACCTATTTGTATTAGAAGCAGTTGGAAGGCGTGGGTTCCTAATCTTCAAACAGATTGAACTTACTTTAACAGTTCCTGAGATTTTCTAGGAGACAGATCCTTGCTCAGCTCCCGGCACAGATTCTGCAATCTCTTCACTAACTTCATAATGATCCAAAACCTCGTTTTCGGGAAGAACGAGAGCCCCGGTTTAATGCATTCTTCTTTGCAAAAAAACTGAGAAGATGCTGACGGTAGTCCTCTAACATGTTTTCAAAATCAACTTCAAGTCGGCTTTTGTGGAAGAGTCGCCACAATTTTGCCAATATCACGTAGGTACTTATCAAGATTGGCCATTAAATGAAGGTGATTGTTCAATAACAACAAATTTGGATGGTAAAAAATATTAAATTGAGTTTTAAAATCAATATATATCCTTGTCTACATAGAAATAAACTTGTCTAGGTCAATTGTGATGTAGACTATTTGACACTTGTTGGAAGAAATGTTTCTACACCCAAATGTCAAAAGTAGAGAAAAAAATGGTCGTCATGCTCGGCATTGTAGACTTTTGTCTACTGTAGAGTAGAAACATTTCTTCTCTTCATCGCCATACTCGCAACGAAAGAAATCTTTCTACAACCGGCATTTTGTCTATTCTTCCTGTCAGTATGTCTATTCTTCCGTAGACATAGCGGTGGTCATGCTACGCGTGCTGATGACTGCCCAGTCCCCGCACCCCTCGTTCACTAAAGACTCATCAACGGGGAGAGTATGTAGTAAGTACGCCGTGACCTAGCGGCACGTGACACCGATTGTAATTTTGTCTTTATTTCAACTTTTTTCATGTTATGCGGTGTGGTGACGGTCGCGAATAGTACCACCCCATTTCTAAAACAAAAGGCAGATGGACCGCGCGGAACACTGAGAGTGTCGCCATCAAAGTAAATACAAAGTTAAAAGCGAATACCTACAATCGCGCTTCGTGCTGTACTAAATCGAGTCAGTAGAGTACGAAGCACCGCATAGTTAATAATTTTTGTTGAAAACACTAATATGCCACCAAAAATCGGCCAGTTTAATTTTAATAATTTTGATGTACCCAGTGTCACTCACACAATTAAGACGATTGAAACGACATCTTTCAAGCTACAAACTCTCAGACTCAACGTAAAGGAACTCAACTTAAAGGGAACGAACCTTAATTTATTTGTTGTTTTTTAGCATTTCTCATTCCAAATTACATTTAAACATATAAGTTATTTATATATTTGTAAGCTATTTATAAAACCCTTTATTTTGATACCCGACTCGATAGGTTTTGAGGAAAAATATTTTTATTTTAAACACTAATATGTCGCCAAAAATAGGCCAGTGTATTTTTTCTAATTTTGATGTACCCAGTGTCACTCACACAATTAAGACGAATGAAACGACACCTCTCAAGTCAAAATCCATTAAGCCGTTTGAGCTACAGAGCGTGCCAAAGAAATTCACATACATACATACATACATACACCCGAAAAACATAACCCTCCTTCTGGCGCAGTCGGGTAAAAACAAACAAATACTAACACAAAAACACAACCAAAAGCGGCGAATCACGAAATTGTCTCGCTTTTGAATTTGTATTTGCTTTGGTGGTTTCACTCTCAGTGTTTCGCGCGGTCTAACTGCCTTTTGTTTCATTATCTGAGGTCTCACCGAAAACTTAAAAATATTCTTGTAAATATCAAACGCTTCCATTAAATTGATGTACGCTTGGTAGAGTTTTTTAAATTCATCATAATATTTATCTTCTTCAAGCTCCATGTTCTGTTTACAATAATACTCGACTTCAGAGATCCATGAAATCATTCCATCTCTTATCAAAGCAATTATAGAAACACCGTAAGTCGAGTGGACGTCAAAATACATAAAAGTATATAAAAACGCAGCCATTCTGATGTCACAACTCATTGATACACAGACAATGTAGAAAATACAATGATGACAAATTGCGAACCAGTTCCTAATAATAGGTTTCTTGTAATGCCCATAATTGATTAATCTTAAAGCTTTTTGAATCTTCAAAATTAATAGGACATGTTTTTCTCTTTGCAAAATATTAAGAGTATAGAAGGAAACTAAGGGAACCACCATCATGACAATATTAAGTTTAAAAAAGACAATCATAAATGGACTAACTACTTCCTTAAAATCGGAAGACATTGAGTATTTTAGAACATGAAAAGTTATTAATCCCAGAGTACCAGCGAGCGACAAGATGTAGTAAGATGCACGATGAGGTCTAATACAGTTGTACTCAATGGAGAACCTGGACAGCAACAGAAAATGCTGTAAACATCGGAAGGGGAGGAGCATGTTTTGGAAACTTCTGTCCAAGAAATTGTTGGTAATAGGGTTTATGTTGATCTGTGTCTTCATGTTAAATTCACTTTAGCAACCGTTCGAATGCTTAACAGAATATGTACTGAGGAAAGCTAAGAGACAACTGCCGTTTAAGTTAAATGTTACATTCAATTTATAATAAATGTATCAAATACTAATATGGTTCACATTAATCTCATTAATGGTATATATACAGTCGTTTTTCATGTCGGTCTGTTTCACCGAGTAGTTGTTCAAACTTCACTATGGATTTTATGTAGCTTTCACCGTTATTTAGAAATTTTGTCCCACAATGTTGGATGAGGCAGATATATGGATATAACCCCAATGTTTGGATACGATACGACACAACATCATTAGATCGCGGTACGAAGCATGGGCAGATCGCTAGTTAATCAGAAAGTCGTTTACTTTGTTACGACTCGTTAGTTTATTGATGAATCGATTAAGTTAATTACAACATTTACTATGTAACCAGCTAATGAATTTTGCGATTTCAGCATTGTTATTATAATAATATTTATTATTCGTTTACCTTTCCACTTACATAAATACTTCTTTACCAGGTATCAGTAAATGATTTTTATTTCTTTAGGTCATCACAGGTCACTTTTCTATGTATTTTTAGATACGTTTGTGATCGAAAAACAGTGAACAGAAACTCAATAATAGCGGTTAGACGCAACTGAAGAGTGCTACCTCTCAAGAACTTTCAGTTTCACACCTCATTCTTATCAAGTTTGATTTACGCACTTAGCAATTGATGGCAGATCATTGTGCGCCAGCCATGGTGGCCGTCATTCAACCTTTAAATCGCATTGAACTTGTCCAACCCACCAAATGCCACGGTGGTCGTCATTCAAGTTTTGAACCACATTGAATCTGTTAAATCCAAAAAAGGATACCTAACATGTCAATGATTGACAATTCTGGCATAATTAATTAAATGAAATTAATAATAAAACCGGTCAATGTGGCGCCACTTGGGGGAGGCCTATGTCCAGCAGTGGACGTCTTTCGGCTGAAATGATGATGATGATGATGATGAATAATAAAAAAAACATACGAGTAAAAAAAAACAATTGAAATAAAGTTTTGCCTTTAATTATTTTATTCGATTAATCCATGATACGACGGCAAACTGCAGTATCACAACCGTGTACTCCACCATCAGACTATTCAACTTCTGAGGTAAACGTTCATCGAGCGTAAAGATCCGACAAGCAGTCATCTTGTGGAAGTGTGCACGGTTCAGTCGCTGTACGTTTTTACAAAGTTTCTTGGCTTCCACTGTAATAGAGATAAAAGAATTTATATATACATTTTTCTTTAGTCCTTAAGCGAATATTAACACAGTCTCTAGTGTATGTCGATCTAAAGTTACTTTCGTAAGCGAAGCTAAATGCAATGCTCTTTTGTAAAAGTCTACGTCATTTAATAATATACAGACGTATAAGTGTTAAGGTTAGGTACATATTCCTATATCAATTCTCAGAAATTCAGCTGTGCTAAAATCACGTCTATCTACCAACTCTGAATCACAAGTCATGAGGTGTGTTGCATGTAATTTGTGTGTCTATTATTAAGTGGTATGATAACTCATCTCAAACTAAAGTGAGCTTAGATTAGTAAGCTAAGATAAGTAGCCCAAATTCACCGAGACAGATTTTACAGAATAGACCCATTGTTTTTTTCTTACCAGTACTTTGCAAAATGCTGAGCAACCTATTGCAAGTAGCGTTTGCATCGGAGAGAGTTATGTAGAACAGCTCACAGTTAGTACTGAATACAACGACGTAAGTGATATTATTAATTAGCCACAGTATAATGCCTATTACAGATATTTCCAAGTTGTACTGCAAATTGGAATAGTAAAATTGATTAGGAAAGTAAATTTACTTTTCTGAATTTCAGGGGGAGTGAGGTGTTAGACTCACCCCCGGACGTCAAAGAGGGGCGCGCGTGGAACACTACGCGCCGTCACCTCGGGTCTTGATGTATGTGGGGAGCGACCGACGTCCCCGAGTAGGTATGTCGTCCCTGGACCCATTTAGGAGGGCTAGAAGAGGGCGTTGTCCGCCTTTCGGCGACGCCCGGTGCGCCTGCTGTAGGCCGGGTGGTAAGTTGAGATCTCCCTCTCCCTTTCTGCGGCCTCCTTCTGGGACATGACCGTTTCGCAGAATGAAACCACCGCGTCCCAGGACTCTGCGCTGCCGACCATCGACTCGACCACGGCCGGCAGCGACAGTTTACTGCCTACTTCTGAGACGAGGGCACGGCGCGGCTCCTTCCAAGCAGCAAACTCTGCCAGCGTATGCCGCGCCGTGTCCTCCCGGCAGTCGACGCAGTGATGACACCGGGCGTCTAGTTCCCAACTGATGGTGGACCATTGTGCATGAGCCATGCTTCGTTTTCTTATTTATTTATACAGCTAACATGTAAGTGTAACATAATTATACCTATAATCGTTACTCCAATGACGAAGTACAAAAATAATTAGAAAAAAAATATGAATGGCTGAGAGTGAGGAAGTAGGGTGTGTGCGTGCATATGTACAGTGTGGATATTTGTAAACGTATGTGTGGTACTGTGTGTGAAACGTGTACGTGCGACTAAACTAGCACTACTGATCCCGGTGAATATCAGACTTTTGACGGAGAAAATCATTTTTAAGTCTTTGAAAGTATTAATGGGGTTCCCCATTAATACTTTCAAAGACTTAAAAATGATTTTCTTGTTGTTAGGAATTTATCAATGCCTGTCTAGGTCTTCATTATTATTATATTATAATTATGTATTATATAATCGTCTTGAAGATCTAGACAGGAAGCGTCAACTACGTGAAATTCACCCAAAGCCTTCATATACTACACCTACAATGTATCTAATCAGCTTTTCTGTGCACGGTATAATGCGGGTAGGATTATGATGACTGTCGTGAAAGCTTTGGACCCCATTGAATCTGTCAAAACTAACAATTATATCTTCCATGTCAATGATTGATCATTCTGATACATTACAATTGTAGTAGCAGACGTGTGGCCAATAGTAACAAAAAACATGCTTATAATATTTTTAAATAATATTATTTTGACTTTAAATTTAATGAATTATTTTATATTGTTTATCCATGATACGACGGCAAACTGCAGTATCACAACCGTGTACTCCACCATCAGACTATTAAACTTTTGAGGTAGACGTCCATCGATCGTAAAGGTCCAACAAGCAGTCATCTTGTGGAAGTGTGCACGGTTCAGTCGCTGCACGTTCTTACAAAGTTTCTTGGCTTTCGCTGTAACAAAGAAAAAAGAACTTAACTAACTTAGAAATCTTTCTTAGGTCCGCATTATACCTGTGCTATTCTCTCTTTTCTTCAAAAATATACTTTAGTCTAGTTCAAATGAACATGAAATACTCACAACTACCAGGGCACATTCAAGTCAATGAAATACATATATAGAACTTAAGAAAGCTTATATTCAAAATAAGTAGTCCAAATTCACCAAGGGAGATTTTACAGAATAGACAGGTGAAAAAAGTATACATATTAAATGGAGTATGTTATAATATTGTTTGGTCTTACCAGTACTTCGAGGAATGCTGAGCTGTCTAATGCAAGTAGCGTTCACATTGGAGAGTGTCATGTAGAACAGCTCGCAGTTAGCACTGAATACAACGACGTAAGTGATATTGTTCAAAAGCCACAGTATGGTGCATATTACAGACATTTCGAAGTTGTACTGTAAATTGAAATAACACAATTAGTTAGAAAAGTCAATGCATGCATATAGTGGCATTTGAGATCCAAAACTGAGCATATGATTCATTATAAATTATTATTATTCATTTGTTATAAATGTGTGTGGCTATGATCCTTTGTGGTCGAATTAAACGTTTTATTATATATACATTAATATATTATTATTAACTCACGTGACCAAAATTGTTATCACCTAGTTTTAATGCTTCTATTGCTGCTTGTAGATACAATAAAGTGTTGAAAAATGTGTTTATAGCTTGAAACAATGTCTAAAATAAAATAACAATTACTATAACATGTTTTAAATATTAAACAAAAAAAATTGCCAAAAATAATGTTTTAGTAGAGACAATACATTTCGTTACATATTTTTCTTGGTTTAAAAACACACATCATAATAGCTAAAATTGCCTTCTCACCGAAAACTTAAATATGTTCTTGAAAATATCAAAGGCTTCCATTAAATTGATGTATGCTTGGAAGAGCTTTTTCATTTGATCATTATTTTTCTCTTCTTCAAACTCCATGTTCAGTTCACTATAACACTCGACTTCAGAGATCCATGACATCATTCCCTCTCTTAACAAGGCAATTGTTGAAATACCATAAGTTGAGTGCACGTCAAAGTATATCAATGTATATAAAAATGCAGCCATTTCGAAGTTGCAACTCAATGATACAGAGACAATGTAGAAAATGCAATGATGACAAATGGCGAACCAGTTCCTAATTATAGATTTCTTGTAATGCTTATATTGTATTAACCTAAAAGCTTGTTGAAGTTTTAAAACTAATTGAATGTGTTCTTCCTTTAGAAAAATACTGAGTGTATAAAAGGAAATTAAAGGAACTACCATCATAACAGCATTGACTTTAAGATATAAATTTATAAATGGACTGGCTTCTTCGTCCAAATCCGACGACCACCAGAATTTTCGACAATGAAAAGTTATAAATCCAAGGGTACCAATGAGCGAGAAGATGTAGTAAGATGCACGATGAGGTTTAATACAGCTGTACGCAATGGAGAATCTGGAAAGGAACAGTATGTGCTGTAAACATCGGAAGGGGAGGAGTATGTTTTGGAAACTTTTGTCCAAGAAATTGTCGGTGATAGGGTTTATGTTTATCTGTGTCTTCATGTTTAATTCACTTTAACAGCCGTACGAGCACTTAACAGAATAGGTACTGAGGATAGCTTCGAGACAACTGCCTTTTAAATTAAATGTTTTATTCATTTCATGTGTCAGATACTAATGGTTAACGTAAATGTCATTAATGTTATAAAACAAAGTTGTTTTCCGTGTTTGTCTATTTCACCGTGAAGTTGATCAAACTTCACAATGGATTTTATGTGACTTTCACCATCATTTATGCCACAATGTAATAAGAGCAGAATACTCGTATATGAATTTTTCCAAAAATGACGATGTTTAGGAATGACGCAACATCAGTAGATCACGGCACGAAGCATGGGCGGGTCGCTAGTTAAACAGAGAGTCGTGTACTTTTTTACGACTCGTTAGTTTATTGATTGAACGATTAAACTAATTAAAACTTTAATAATAATCTACTTTAGTAACACTGACGCAATGGCAGAATTAGAAGCGTTTATGACATCACTGTTGCAAGGTGACAGGTCCAGCCGAAACCCTTCAGCAGTAGTTCATAAACACACAATCAATCCCTGACAACTCTGCTAGAGGAGGTAGCGCAGTAATAATTAATGAAAACATTAGTCACTACGTGCAGTGTAAATATGAAGAACAAGACATTCAATCCGTGGCAATATCCATTAAAACCAAATTTTGTCACGTGTCCATTGCTGCCGTATACTGTCCTCCACGGCACATGATAAGGAAAGAGCGATATTTACATCTCTTTGAATTATTAGGCCAGAGATTTATCCTAGGCGGCGATTTTAATGCTAAGCATACGCATTGGGGATCAAGACTTACTACAACTAAGGGAAGGCAGCTCTTAAGTGCAGTTAAAGATACACATTCCAAAGTTATGAGCACAGGTAAACCAACGTACTGGCCCACTGACCACCAGAAAATACCTGACCTTATAGATTTTTTTATATGCAAAAATATATCTACAAATTACGTTAGCGTGGAGGAAGGTTTTCATATGAACTCGGACCACTCATCGATTATACTAACGCTTAGTCAAAAAATTCTACTCAAAGAAAGCCACTTAACCCTGGTTAATAAGTTTACAGATTGGGAAAGTTTTGCCCTTGATCTAGATCATATTATCGACCTTAAGACTCCGATAAAAACGCAAGATCACCTTGACTCAGAAGTAAATAAATATATTGTTAATATTCAACAATGTGCGTGGAACAACACACCGCAATTAAAACGTAAATATAAGGGATTTATCTATCCTAAGGAAATTGTGAATTTACTTTCTGAGAAAAGGAAACAAAGAAAGCAGTGGCAGCAAACAAGGTGCCCGCGAGATAAAACATCACTAAATAATCTAACTAAACGATTGAAGAGGAAAATTCTTGAATTTGAGGATGAATCTTTAAATACTAACCTCTTGCAGCTAACCAATGGCAAATCAACGGATTACTCTCTCTGGAAAGCGACAAGAAATTTAAAAAGGCCGATTATACAAATACCACCCATCAGAGATAACGGAAAATGGGCCATAAGTAATGACCAAAAAGCGGTAAGGTTTGCTCAACATTTAGAAGAAACTTTTCAACCCAATGAAAGCTCAATCGAAATACCTGAGAGTAGACATTTATCACAAAATCAAAAAATTAATCTTGTGACTCCGAAAGAAGTAATGAGAGAAATTCAAAATAATATTAGCTCGAAAAAGTCTCCGGGTTATGACCTCATTACAGGTGAAGTTCTAAAACACCTCCCTCGCAAAGCCATAGTAAAGCTGACTAAGCTTGTCAATGCTGCATTTATTTTAAAACATGTACCTGAGTCATGGAAGGTTGCTGAAGTCATTATGATTGCGAAGCCTGGGAAACCACCCCAGGAAGCATCATCGTATAGACCTATTTCTCTGTTGCCAGTATTATCAAAACTATTTGAAAAACTGTTATTGAAACGGCTAAAACCAATTATAGAAGATAAAAACCTTATTCCCAATCATCAATTTGGCTTCAGGGAAAAACACTCAACAATAGACCAGGTACATAGAATAACTAACATCATTGAAAAAGCTCTTGAAAATAAGGAAGTCTGCGCCACCGTGTTTTTAGATGTCGCGCAAGCTTTTGACAAAGTTTGGCATAAGGGTCTTATATACAAGCTCAGACGCATGCTACCAGAATTTGCAGATATCCTAGAGTCGTATATAACTAATAGAATGTTTAGAATACGGCAGGACGACGCATATTCCGAGTTAAAAGCTATAAAAGCTGGTGTACCTCAAGGAAGTGTGCTAGGTCCAATTTTATACTTGTTATACACATGTGACATCCCAGAACTGGAAAACAACACCATCGCGACCTTTGCAGATGATACTGCAATTATGGCCACTGGGTCAAGCCACAGAGAAGCAGTAGAAAAAGTTCAACTAGCTGTGAACGAAGTTTATGACTGGACAGAAAAATGGAAGATCAAACTGAATAAGTCAAAATCAATTCACATTGACTTCACAAACAAACACATGGACCATCACCCAATCTACATAAATGGCATGCAAGTGCCGTATGCTAATACAGCCAAATACCTTGGCATTACTCTCGACGCCAAGTTGCGGTGGAAAGCTCATGTCAAAAAGAAAAGACAGGAACTCGATATACGTTATAAAAGTATGTATTGGTTACTCGGAAGGAAATCCTGTCTATCAATACATAATAAAATAACCCTATACAAGCATATTTTTATGCCAATTTGGACGTATGGTATCCAACTTTGGGGCTGTACCAAACAAAGCAACATCAAAATAATACAACAGTTCCAAAATAAAGTACTCAGGGATGCTGTCAATGCACCTTGGTACATAAGAAACGACGACCTTCACCGTGACCTTAAAATGGAATCCGTCACCACAATTATCCAAAAATTTGCTGAAGCCCACGAACACAGACTTCATCGACACGTGAACATTGAGGCAATCCAGCTACTAGACAACACAGACTTAGTGCGTAGGCTAAAAAGAACTAAACCATTTGAATTAGTGTAGTGTACAAAGTGAATAAATAATAGTAACAATGTTGTGCTATACATATAACACATGAACATAGTGTTCCTATAATCTATATCAGACTCTAAGAAAGTGCTACGGACTTGTGTAAAAGTCCAAATGGACACTATTTTTAGTTTTAACATAATCTATCACGTAACATATTAAGTTAGAGTTAAATTGCTTATTAGTCTTCTAGGCTAGATCGTAATTAATTATTAAGAACTTTGTTCTTACTAATACAGTATAAAAAAAAAAAAAAAACAATCAAGCCTACTCGCTATCATACACATGATGCTGTTGGCGCTGCCCCGTACCCTACGGACCAAGAATGCGCACCGCTTCCGCATCACCGAATAAAACCATCAACACGAGCTTCAGCTAACATCCCTCAAGCAAGTATATATATGGGCAACCCCAACAACAGCCTGAAAGCGTTATTGTATTTGACGCGAAGGGCGCCGGATGATTTTTTAGTATAATGAACCCACAGGCAGCAAATCTAGATATAGTGTGTTTGACCTCTTTAGAGGCACGCTTGAACCTGCGGGCAATCATATTAGCTCTCACACACAGCTGTTCTTATCGCTCCTGTCATCAGTCACATGATTAAAACAACAATGGTACCTATTGTCATAAATAAGTGACAATAGGCACCACTGCTGTTTTGATCATGTCACTAGGTAAATTAGCATGACCCAGACAAAAAATAAAAAGTATAGCCAACACTCTTGGCTAAAGCTAAACTGCAAATCGGAGATGCTTAATGCTGAGACCATTATGACCGGAGATTTTCCTCGACGCATCGCGTTAATTCTGTTCAAGAGCATTTTAGCTGTAATTTTAACTTCTAAGTCTTTCCGTGGCTTAACATTGAGCATCTACCTTGATGGACCAAACGGTGATTGCATACTAAAATGATATACAAAGAGGTCAGCTATTAATTTGTCTAGGATCAGTCACGCCATCAATGCATACAGTCTCCCTGTATGCATTGATGGCGTGACTCTGACTAAGCCATACCAGATGACCAGCGATGGTGATTATGTGACCAGATTATTTATTTCGCGATTTTGGGGTTGTTTGTAAGCATAATAAAAGTTGTTATGATATCTTTAGGAATATTTATCACTAGGCCCATCATATGCCTATAGTCTTCCTCGATAAATGGACTATTCCAACACAAAAAGAATTTTTCAATTCGAACCAGTATATCCTGACATTAGCGCGATCAACCAAACAAACAAACTCTTCAGCTTTATAATATTAATAGGTAATTAATAATATATATATATATAATATATAAATAATAAGTATAGATTAATTTACCTTTCCAGTACAGCTACTTCTTTACCAGTAGTAAACAATTTTTTTTTCATTTGCTTTTTACACGTGTTACCAGTAATAGCTCTAAGAAACAACTAAACAGAGCTGCCATCTCTTAAGAGCTTTTAGTTTTTAACCCCATTCTATTATGAGGTTTGATTTTCGCACTTAGCAATTGATGGTGGACCATTGCGTGTGAGCCATGGTGACCGTCATTCAAGCTATCAAAATCAACAATTATACCTACCATGTCAATGGTTGACCATTCTGACATAATATTGTTGTAGCAGACTTGGGCTCAATAATAAAACGAACCATACTTGTTAAGAAGGCTTTTTCAACCGACTTCAAAATTTTTTTTTTTTTTTTTTTTTTTTATATTTGTTACCTGATTTCTCGGGACTGAGTGAACCGATTTTGATGATTATTTTTTTATTTGGAAGCTAGTGCTTCCCGTGTGGTCCCATTTTAATTTGGTCCAGTTCTGACTATGGCATCCATGAGAAAACCGTATAAGTCTCAAATTTGCATTAAGTATGTGCGCGATTTGTTACGCGATTTCTCAGGCAAACGTAAACCGATTTTGAAAATTCTTTTTTTTATAGATAGGGTATGCTTCAGGGGTGGTCCCATATAAATTTTATCAAAATTGATTCAGTACTTTTCGAAAAATCAACAAATACCCAAAAATTTTACATAGACGACGTTTTAGTTTCATCAATCTTTGTAGTAGTTAACTTTCAATCTCTTCTTAATAGATTTGAATGAGAAGGAGGTACTAAAAAGCGAAAAATAAAAAGCTTTTTACAAAAAAGACAACCGCCTTCAAAAAGTGAAAAATAACTTTAGCACAGAACACACATTGACTTTAGTTTCGGAAGTCGGTGGCAATACAAAACAACAAACAGAACAAAGCCACTGAATTTCGAAACTAAAGTCAATGTGTGTTCTGTGCTAAAGTTATTTTTCACTTTTTGAAGGCGGTTGTCTTTTTTGTAAAAAGCTTTTTTTTAATAAAGATTTTGGCTTTAATATTTATTATTTATTTTATTCCATTAATCCATGATACGATGGCAAACTGCAGTATCATAACCGTATACTCCACCAATAGACTATTCAACTTCTGAGGTAGACGTCCATCGATCGTGAAGATCCGACAAGCAGTCATCTTGTGGAAGCATGCACGGTTCAACCTTTGCACGTTTTTACAAAGTCTCTTGGCTTTCACTGTAACAGAAAAAAAGGAATTTAATTAATTTAGAATTCTTTCTAACGCTGACTTCACTCCTGTAATTTTTCCTTATATAAGTCACTTATTAAAGCACATGTACAAAGTATCTCTTGTCTGTTTTGTCGAAAGTTCTTTGCATGAGTTAATCTTACAGCAGTCCTAATTTGTAAAGTCTTTCTCGACAAATTCAGATGTAGTGAGCTTCATTTGAGCTGTTAATAGCCTAGGTGCGTCTTTATTATATAACATAACATATAATAAAACGTTGTAATGTAACATGTTTCGTTAATGTGGAAACTGAATGTTAAAAAACGTGTTATAGTAACAGTTATTTAACATGTTATTAATATTTACTACAATGTTATATAACTTATGCAATAGTGAACAGCATTACAGAACGACAAACGACAAAGTCATATAACATTCTTACATTGCATTGAATTTGTAATGTGTACAGTATTGTTAAAAAACAATGTTACATAATGTGGACGTGTTGTAAAACATAAGTTACACAATATGATACTTAATCTGTACGTACCTGTCCGTCCCATCCCGTCTCTGCTAGGGACATCAGGTAAAATAACAGTCCAGCTTAAGCTTTTTAAACATACTGAGAATTAGTTTTATAGAATAGAGAAGCAGGTGCAAGGCTAGCCTTACGTGAACATAGTGTAAATATTACATCACATTGTTTGGTCTTACCAGTACTTTGCATAATGCTGAGCCTACTGCAAGTAGCGTTAACATCGAAGAGAGTCATATAGAACAGCTCGCAGTTAGTACTGAATACAACGACGTAAGTGATATTGTTCAACAGCCAAAATATTGTGGCTATAACAGATGTTACGTAGTCATTCTGCAAATTGAAATAATAAAACGACTTAACGGAGATTTTCTAAAAGATGATCGAAGAGATGTTCTGTCTAGCTTTTTCTCAACTATGTTGGGGTCGGCTTCCATTCTAACTGGATTGAGCTGATTACCAGTTTAAATTGAGCGACTCCCTGTCCGACTTCTACAACACAGTAAGTGGGTAATACGCTACTCCTTGGTAAGCCTGGTTGGCAGACTTTCCGCCTACTGCCTACCCATAACGACTGTCTAAGATCTACGAATGACAACCGGGACCAACGGCGTTCCGTGCGTTCCAAGATAGAGAGGACTTAGTATATGCATAATAAATAGGTCTCCCATCCACAAATCGACCGTGGTTAACGTTGATTACCGAAACCCTCACGAGCCAAAAGTAAGTAGATTTATTTGTCATCATTAACTTACCTCGCCAAAATGTGTCACATGCATTTTCGACATTTCTATTATTGTTTGCAGGTACAGTAAAGTATTGAAAAATGTGTCTAGACCTTGAAATAAAGTCTAAAACAAAACGCAATATTTATCATTAATATAGGGTACGTTTCATAATGTGCCCCACCACCACCCTTCAATAATATTTCAATTAACTGATACTTGGACAGATAAAGGCTTTATAGTCGGCGAAAACAGACAAGCCAACCTACGTCTCGCTGACGATTTCGTACCTACTCTTTTATCTTCGGCAGCGGATTAAGGGGAAATATTGAGTGACCTAAATAAGGCGAGCCACGAGATTCGACTTCAAATGAACATGTCAAAAACCAAACTCTAGATTTACAGCGCCCAACGGAAACTACATGAGGAAAGTGTGGAGATTGCATATGATCCTGATTATATCTAGCTCGGCCAAATAGTCTCATTCTAGGCGAGACAGAAAAAGAAGTTTCTAGAAGCATTGAAAACGCCGAAGAGCTGTCGGTTGATGAAGGTTCTCATGAAAGGAGACCCTCCAATGTGTTATAAACGCAAATTAATGGACGCGCATTCTCCTAATCCTTACATACGCCGCTCAAACCTGGTCTTTGACGGTTCAGCTGAGACCCAAGCTTGAAGTTTGGCAGCGAACGATGGAGCGCAGCATCCTGAGAGTCACATTAACGAATCAAGTTAGGAATGTAGTGTTGCGAACCAAAATACAAATCGCCGGAGTCACTCAAAAAGTAGCCAAGCTTAAGTGGAACTAAACCGATTACATCTGCCTCAATTCAATGGTCATGGGATAAAATTACCACAATATGGGTCCCGAAAAGCGTCCAACAGTATTACAGTATGCGGTGTGCGGGATGGGCTTGAGGCTAACAGGAGGAATTGGTTCACTTTAGCCCTAGAAAGCGAGGGTTGAAAAGTAGAAAAGAGAGGCCTTTGCCTTGCAGTGAGATAATACAGGCTGAAAATAGGTGCCCAAAATTAAGATCAAATTCGACGCACAAACTTTTACCACGGTTCTAGATTTGGAACTTCAACGGATTTTTTAACGCTGGGAGACCTACAATCATTACTGAATCCATAGTAACTGGTTGCGCGTTAGTTTCTTCATCATGAAAGTTAAATATGCCTTCTTACCGAAAACTTAAAAATATTCTTGAAAATATCAAACGCTTCCATTAAGTTGACATATGCTTCGAAGAGTTTTTTCAATTTGTCATTGTATTTTTCTTCAGAAAGTTCCATGTTCAGTTTACTATAATATTCGATTTCAGAGATCCATGAAATCATTCCCTCTCTTATCAAAGCAATCATAGAAACACCATAAGTTGAGTGCACGTCAAAATACATAAAAGTATAAAAAAACGCAGCCATTTTAAAGTTACAAGTCAATGCTACACAGGCAATGTAGAAAATACAATGATGACAAATAGCAAACCAGTTCATAATGATAGACTTCTTGTAATGCTTATTTTTGATCAATCTAAACCCTTTTTGAATCTTCAAAATTAGTTGAACATGTTTTTCTCTTAGCAAAATATTGAGTGTATAAAAGGACATTAAAGGGACCACCATCATGAAAATATTGAGCTTAAGAAAGACAGTCATGAATGGACTAACTAATTCCTCAAAATCCGACGATATTATATATTTTACAACATGAAAAGTTATTAACCCCAGAGTACCAATGAGCGACAAGATGTAGTAAGATGCACTATGAGGCCTGATACAGTTGTACTCAATGGAAAACCTGGATAGGAACAGCATGTGCTGTAAACACCGGAAAGGGAGGAGTACATTTTGGAAACTTTTGTCCAAGAAATTGTCGGTGATACGGTTTGTGTTGATGTGTGTCTTCATGTTTAATTCACTAAAGGATCGTACGAGCACTTAACATAATAGGTACCGAGGACAGCTAAGACACTACTGTCGTTCAAATTAAATGTGTTTTACTCATTTCCATAATAAATATGTCGAGTACTAACATCTACAATATTAATCTCTTTAATAGTATAAAACTCTCTCGTCCCGACTTGATATTCTATTGATTAAACAAATAAATTAAGTAAACTTTTTACTATGTAACCAGCTTATTCATTTTGTGATTTCGGTGTCGATTGTACCCATAGTAAAAGTTGTTAATAAATATAACTAAATTATACTTTCCACTACAACTAGGTACTTCTTTAGTTCGTCTTTTATAGGTGTTTTTTGTTAAATTAGGTGATTCGCACACCGCACCGCAACACGCAGCGGGGTGCGTGGCGACGAAGTCACGCACGCTGTTGCGGGAATGTAGATATGCATCATCATTCAGCTTTCTTCGCACAAAAGTGCGGGGTTGCAGTATACCTACGATGGACCAAAAGTCTCATTTCACAGCAGCTTGCGGTAGTGATAATACTATTATTATTGTTTCCTGTATTCAAAATGGTTATTAATACAGAACTCATTCAGGATGTTGCAATTATATTATTTGTTTTTTTTTTTTAGAAGAAATCGTGCCTTTTGAAGATATTGGGCTCAGCCCTTTATACGAACAAGATCGACAAATGGGTCATTCAAGGTTCAGAATTACTTAGATTTAAGAAAAAAAAATCATTTACTATTAAGTTCTGTCAAAATCACGTACCATACTGCAGAATTCATTGTGCCATACCTTGCGTCTTGCTCCGCAACCACGCACGAGGTTGCATGTTTCTCTGCATGTAGGCGCGTGACCTGCAACACTGCGCGTGAATGCGTTTTCTGTGTGGTGCACTACGCGTGTTTTCAATACAAAGGGAGATACTTTCAAGCAACCTAAGAACACGCACTCCTGCGCTACGCTACGTGATGCGGTGCAGTGTACGAATCGCCTTAGTGATCGACAACAACTTAAACTCAACTCAACTCTTCAACTTAAATTCAATTTTGTATTAATAAAACAGAGTAGCTTACTAACTACGTAATCAATAATATTTAGCATATAAAGCACCCAGTGGTCTTCCTCCTCTCTCCTACTTGATTTATGCTGTGCCCGACAGGGTCCATAATTGTGACTTATATAATATTTTCCTACCAACTACATGATACATTATGGTACGCAATAAAGAATTGAGAATTGAGAATTGAGAATTGTGCCCATAATTAGTGGCCATAATTTGGGTTTTGAACCTCATTGAATTCGTCAAAACCAAGAATTATACCTAACATAGCAATAATTGACCATTCTGACATAATTTTTTAGATGAACAGACTTGGGCTCAAAATAATAAAAAGAAACATACTTTTTAAAAGGTATTTTTAATATAGATGTGACGGCAGGAATATTACGTGGTGATAAATAAAAGGCCAGACGTAAACCGATCAACATAAATTATACTATAAGAGAAAGGAGGCTGGTAGGTTTCCGGTCACTCATGTTTTGTATTAACTTCCCTTGGGAGTTGCACAGTACTCTCCTTGCTCAACCTTGGGGTAGTAAACCACAGTGGTGTGCCACATTGCAAGCGCCAGGACTGGAGTGGTGTCGGTCGATGGTGTTGCCAGATCCGTAGCGAGCTCGACACTCGGCACACTCCCTATGTTAACCTATCTAGGTAGAAACACAAAATTAGCAAACCTAATTAGCAGTTCAATACTTACCCAATATGGAGTTATGAATACACAGAATTTAATAACGTTGAATTTTATGAGTCAGTAAAATCTGATGCCTAAAGGAGGCAACAGGCAACGGATTTTAAAATGGTGAACACCACGTATGTAAGGTCACCAGTGATGCGAGATCAGGTGTACGTGTTTCTTCGCCTGGTGCAGGAATTCAAACGTGCTAGTCACCGTTAGTGAAGGCACTTCTGCGCGACCAGAGCTAATGTCATTCCTCTGTAACTAGATAACGCTAGCACAGATGGCTAGTTAAGTGATTTGGTAACATAGGACGTCCCTAATATTATTGCGTCCGTGGCTTGGTTTGACATTTAATTGTTATTGTTAATATTCGGCTGAGATTTTGTTCGAAAAAGTAACGATACAAACTTAGAAAGGTTTTGTCTTTAATATTGAATAATTATTTTTTTCCGATCATTCATGATACGACGGCAAACTGCAATATTACAACCGTGTACTCCGCCATCAGACTATTAAACTTCTGAGGTAAACGTCCATCGCTCGTGAAGATCCGACAAGCAGTCATCTTGTAAAAGTGTGCACAGTTCAGTCTCTGCACGTTTTTACAGAATCTCTTGGCTTCCACTGTAACAGAGAAAATAATAAATTAGTTTACTTAGAAATCTTTTTTGTGTGTCCCTGTAACTTTTTCTTACGTAAGTCCTTAAGCTAATATACACTGTCTCTTGTGTACGTTTGCTTCGTCGAAAGTTACTTATGTAAGTAAAAATTATAGTAGTGCTTTTCTGTAAAAATATACAAATGTCATTTTAGAATAGAAGACGTATATTTAGTATAATATTCCTATATCTATTCTCAAAATGTCAGCCATGCTAGAATAACGTCGGTCTACCAACTTTGGGATCTCAAGCCATGAGGTGGGTTGCAAGCAATCTCTAGTAAAAGGATGAGAGCTCATCCCAAGCTGAAATTAGCTTGGATTCAAAGTAAGTAGCCTTTCAACATGACAGACCGATTAAAATAGTATGCATAGCAGATATGACACTAATTGATCGTACCAGAACTTTGCAGAATGCTGAGCAGCTTACTGCAAGTAGCGTTAACATTGGAGAGAGTCATGTAGAACAGCTCGCAGTTAGTACTGAATACAACGACGTAAGCGATATTGTTCAACAGCCAAAGTACGGTACCTATTACAGACATTACGAGAATAAAAGAAAACTAAATTTTTACATGAGTAGTGATATTTGAGAACCGAAAGTAAGTATCATCATCATCATATGCCTAGCCTTTTTCCAACTATATTAGGGTCGGCTTCCAGTCTCACCGGAGGCACCAAAAGTAAGTATATGATTTATTATTAGCGTACCCAAAGTGTCTAGAGCTTGATATAAAGCCTAGAATTAAATAAAAAAAAATATCATTACAATATTAAACATAAACGATAACTTCATATTAATAGTGTAATAATAGTAACGAAAAATGTCGACTTCGGTGTACCAAGAATCATGTCTGTACGGAATCTGTGAAAGCAGGTTGCACGTGAATGCATTTTCGATAGGGACCATCCTGTACAAGAACATACATCAACACAAATCATAAAAGATAAAAGTGCCCTCTTACCGAAAACTTAAATATTTCCTTAAAAAAATATCAAACACTTCCATCAGATTGATGTATGCTTGGTACAGTTTTTTTAATTCATCATTATATTTCTCTTCTTCAATCTCCATGTTCAGTTAACTATAATACTTGACTTCAGAGATCCATGAAATCATACCGTCTCTTATCAAAGCAATTATGGAAATACCATAAGTTGCACGTCATAGTACATCAATATATATAAAAATGCAGCCATTTTGAAGTTGCAACTCAATGAGACACACACAATGAAAAAAATACAATGCTGACAAATTGCGAACCAGTTCCTAATTATAGGCTTCTTGTAACGCTTAAATTTTATTAATCTAAAAGCTTTCTAAATCTTCAAAATTAATTGAACATGTTCTTCTTTTTGGAACACGTTGAGTGCATAAAAGGAAATGAAAGGAATCACCATCAGTACAACATTGACCTTAAGAAAGATGATTATAATAGGACTAGCTACTTCGTCAAATCCCAACGATCACCAGAATTTTGTAACATGAAAAGTTATAAATAAAAATGTACCAATGAGCGACACGATGTAGTAAGATGCACTATGTAGTCTAATACAATTGTACTCGATGGAAAACCTAGACAGGAACAGCATGTGCTGTAAACATCGAACGGGGAGGAGCATGTTTTGCAAGAAATTGTCATTGATAGGGTTTATGTTGAACTGTGTCTTTTTTCTTAACGGAATGGGTTCTGACGACAGCAGGCTAAGAGACAACTTGTTCAAAAAAATGTTTAATTCATTTAATCATCAATGTGTCAAGTAGTAACATTAATCTCTTTAATAGTATACTAAACAAAATCGCTTTCTGTGTCTGTCTGTTCGACTGGGTTGTTACTCAAACTTCCAGATAGATTAGTTTTCACCATCATTTAGAGAATTTGTTCCGGAATGTTTATGACTATAATTCATGATTAAAGCAAAGAAATCTCAATGCTTGAGATTGACACAACATTAGAATATAGTAAGCGTACGAAGCATGGGTGGGTCGCCAGTTTATCAAATGATTACAACGTCTAGTTTACTTTGTCACAACTTGTCAGTTTATTGAATAACTAGCTTCTGCCCGCAACTTCGTACGCGGATCCTGTTGCTTTTGCCAGCGACAACGGGGTCGGCAAAATCGAAGATCTGAAACTGTTACCGCCCTCACCGCGTAAAGGTACTCCCAGCTTATGTTATTTTATGAGATACAGTGAAATTAGTGATAGCTTTGATTTTGACATCAGATGTTTCTGATCTTTGATTTTTAGAAGTCAACAGGAAATGCCCATCAGACCGAACACCTTTTGCTAAGACGTCATTCCTATATGTGTCATGGTGTGGCTGGGCTCTTGGAGTTCCACATCAGGTGTTCCAGATCTTCAAATTTATTCTCTCAGCAGAAAATGCTCATCACGTGGAACAATTTTTGCTACGGTACCATTTTTGTATCTCTTATAGTTTAGCTGGTCTGTTGCGGTTATGCATCTGGTGTTCAAGTTTCCAAGATAAATTATAGCCTATATGTTGCCCAGACTTAATACCTATACAACAAAAGAAAAATCATTCAAATCCGCCCAGTAGTTCCGAAGATTAGCGTGTACAAACAAACAGACAGAATTTTTTTTTTGAATTCGTGCTCTATTACTGTTCCTAAACCCCCCTCAATTATTTATTTTTTAATATATTCAATGTGCAGACACAGTTTTGTTACTGTTTTATTTTATGTATAGATATATTCAATGTACAGACACAGTTTTGTTACTGTTTTATTATATGTATAGATCAAATTAAAACTTTTAGAATGGGACCAGTTAATTTTTATTACTTAATTTCTTGGTACCATTTATTTGACACTTTGTACTTTATTCATAATCAAATTAATTAATTATTGATTATTTAATTTAATAACCAGAATTATATAAATTATTATATAAAAGTTGTAAATAACAGTAAATATGTATTTAAAAAAAATAAAAGGGAATGGGATGGAGGGAAAGAAAATGGGACATCAAAAAACTTGTCCACATCGCTTTCAACGGTACACGTGCTCAAAAGTCTGGCAGCATTGTTACGTGTTGACTCTGTGGCCCCAGAATTGACCAGCCTTCGGGGCATGGAAAGAGTCGATCAGTCGCTTGACGATATTCCGAAAAACTAGATGCGCACACAGACCCTATGACCCTAGATTTTCCGCCGACCATTTTCAGCCCGACGAGTCCCGGAGAAACGATTAACTGTCTCGGATTCCGCAAAGAAATACCGCAGCCACCGGATTCAACTTCCTTGTCTTGCTGGATAGGCCATGATGTTCGAGGTAGTCGACAGCTTCACCGCACTGACAGCTATGTGGAGCTCCGCAAGGAGCGCCCAAACAGGCGTAGCGAGTCTGAAGGTAGCATCACCCAGCATTGTACTTATGTTGGGTGACGGGAGTGCCTAAAGCCAGAAGCCCGACTCCCACACACCCATAGCCTGGTGGTGGGCCCAGCAAAATTGGTGAACGTATTTATTTAATTATTCTGTTCTAACCTGCTGTCCGTATGGTGTCGGACGGAAAGAATGGCACCATTCCATCCATATCTTCCCGTGGGTGTCGTAAGAGGCGACTAAGGGACTCACCAAAGAATGGGCCGCAGCGTTCTCTGTGCCTTTGTAACAACTATACTGCGATCGCCAATTCGCCTACCAAGCGTGGCGATTATGGCTGATCACGCGCTTGCGTGAGTTTTAAGGTTTTTCAATGAAATACGAAATTACTAGTACAATTCTATTAAACTAAGTGATGAGGTTCTTTACAATTATCACGGGACCCGTTACAATATTAAATGTTCGTGTTCGTCGGCCGTCGCTGATGGCGCGCGTAGGCAAGTGGCCGAGACCCGGCGCCCCCGATGTGCACGGAGCCCGGCGCGCGCGCGCGCCGTGTGGTGTCACGACGTCATTGGCCGGCAGCCGGATCGCATGATGAACGCTTGCAGCCATTGGCCGCGCGAGATCGCGCGAGGAAGGCGCGCGCAGCCATTGGCCCGGGCGAGAGGGCGCGTGTTGGCGCGCAGCCATTGGTTCGCGCGAGACGGCGCGAGTATGGCGCGATGCCTCGCTGCCCGACTGGGTTGCCAGGAGGCGGCGGCCGGAACAATGGCAAAAACCACCTCTTTGGGGGAGATCTATGACCAGCAGTGGACGTATTTCGGCTGAAGTGAACCTGCTGAGCGGCACATCTGACTGTTTCTGGGAAGATAGGTTCACAGGCTGATCTAAATCCAGGCAAGCCAATTTCTAGGCGTTCACAGAATAGGGGTAGTGTGGCTTTCAGTCACGCTCGGTCATCGAGGGTAACATTCAGAATTGATGTTAAAATACTCGTATTATTTATAATTTAATTAGTTTTGTCCAAGAGGTGTAGCTGCTTCCATAAAGTTGAAGACCGGAAAGAGTTTATAAAATTTGGGTCGAAACAACAATATCTAATGAGGGTAAAAGCGCAATGTAGTTTTACTTTGGGAAGTCTATCAGAAATATTATAAAATGTATATATTTTCTTCAATAAAAATTTAAAATTATCTTTTAAAATAGGAGAACCTAGGAGGTGTAAACAGCGTTATTATTTTTTTTTATCTGGTGCTATTGCATGAAATAACTCTGAGGTCGCATCTCTGTCAGTAAAGTAAATATCAAGTTTGGAAGGATTAAGGTCTAGGCCAATCCATCGGCATGTCTTTATTAGTAATTGTAGATCTTTCAAAATCACCTGGTGATCACCTGGTGTCAATATCACCTTCTTCTTCTTCTTCAAAAACTCAAAATTAAACGTGTGTTATTTAGACGATGGAACGCCCATCGTCTAAGTAACACACGTTTAATTTTGAGTTTTTTTGTTATATTATCGGATGAATAGCCTAATCAAAAATAACTGTCCCGAGAAGTTCATCTTGTTGGCATCCGATTTAGATTCTAAAACGTAGTCCTTATGAAGTGTTTCTAAAAAGTGCGTGCCACATAGAATTATACACACACACACTTCAGCCGAAAGACGTCCACTGCTGGACACATGCCTCCCCCAAAAGGGGGGGTTTTACCATAATCGCCACGCTCAGCAGGCGAGTTGGCGATCGCAGTATGGTTGTTACAAAGGTACAGAGAACGCTGCTGCCCATTCAGAAATGTCAGGTATTTCTTTTTTAATTCGGCCATGCTCTGTATTATGTGAAAATAATAACGTGTAGTAAGTTGTTCATAATGATACTAGATGACCTGTTTTCGGGTACATATGTGAAAAATAATTCATATGGAGATAAAAAGAAAACGCCAATCACATCTAGAATAATTTTATATTATTTCTACGTTGACAGAAATGTAAACTGAAAAAGCACAACAGTGTAGTTAGTGATTAGTCCAAGTAATCCTAGAGGCAGTGAAGCGTCCACGAAAGTCACACCGCATAGGTCAATCTTGCTAAAATTTGCTTCATGCAAACGTTGGATATTTCTGAATATTTTCTTTTCGTCGTCTGTAAATGCAACGTGTTCAATTTTGGAGGCCCACGAAAACATAATTTCTTAGTTATCGACTTTTTCCATATGGTGTACAGATATATAATAAGAATACAAACTATACATATAAATCAAATCAATATTCAAAACTTGTCCATAGAAAAAGAAGGGACTGAACTTTACTGCGTCGTAAAATATTTTAATAGTTATCTTATGCCTTACAGAGAAAAATAAAGAAGGTAGGTGTAGGTACCTGAACAATTTGAACGTAAACTAAGTGTGCACGAATCTTGACATTTTTTAAGTGATTCATAAAACATTTCGCAGCGCCAACTGAACAGCAATTGCAAATATAAATCTTTTAAAATATTTTAATAGTTATCTTATGCCTTACAGAGAAAAATAAAGAAGGTAGGTGTAGGTACCTGAACAATTTGAACGTACACTAAGTGTGCACGAATCTTGACATTTTTTAAGTGATTCATAAAACATTTCGCAGCGCCAACTGAACAGCAATTGCAAATATAAATCTTTTAAAATCCATAGAAGACTAAAACTAAATCCTGGTGGAAGATGCTGAAAAACAAATTATTTTGTACCTATGCGGAGTGTATAAAGACACATCACGGATATATTGTTCAAGAAACTAAGCAGAACACACATCACTTTAGTTTCGGAAGTCGGTGGCTTTATTCTGTTTATTGTTTTGTATTGTCACCGACTTCCGAAACTAAAGTCATGTGTGTTCTGTGCTAAAGTTATTTATCACTTTGTTTTTGAAGGCGGTTCTCTTTTTTATAAAAAAGTTTTTGTTTTCCGCTTTTTAGTGCCTCCTTATCGCTCAAATTCATTAAAAAATGGCAACACAGTTGAAACAGAGATTGAAAGTCCTCCAAAGATGGAAGAAACGAAAATATCTTCTATTAATATTATTTTTGCTTTACGTTGATTTTTTCAAAAAGCGCAGAATAAATTTCTTATTCTGTATACTAAAACCTTTTCCAGAATGTAACAAACACTTTTCTGAAAACCGCATCAAAATTGGTTCAACCCAACGGGAGATAATCGCGGACAAACATACATACATACAAACATACGGGTCGAACTGAGAACCTCGTTTATTTTTTAAGTCGGTTGAAAATTTCGGGTCATAGTACGTATTGTGTGTAGTAAAATAATAACGCACTCAAGACATTGTGCCCATAGGCTTATGCAATAGTATAGGGGGGTCGTGATAAATTTAATTTTAGCTTTAACATTTTTTTTTAATTGTCAATATCTCTATAACATGATGGTTCCCAGATGAGGAGGAGGACAGAAAAATAATCGCAACCATGGAATGAATAGGTATGTGCGATTCGGTTTTGTTAAGTGTCATTTTACACACGTTAAAATAATTATTATGTGAAAGCATCAACTAAGAATGTAACTAGTAGGGGAAGTATAAATATAAAAGGCTTACTGATGATTCGGACACCAATAATAAAAGCTGTTTTGTACGTCCTACAATATATAACAAAATACCTGACATAATTAAAGATGACACAATATGTAAATTTAAAAAGAAGTTAACAGCATTATTGATTGAAAAATGTTACTACTCGATTAACGATTTTCTAAATGACAATGATTTATAAATTTATCCTAATGTAAATTCTTATTTAATATAATTGTAATTTATTTACGCAATTTAACGACATAATAGCATATTATTCTTTTTGACTTGTAATTCATAATTTTGTATTTTGGCACTTAGTTCGCCATTCATTAATGTTTGCATGCCTAATAGGTAGATTGTACAAGGATCACAATTTTATTGTTCATTTAATACCTTATGTCATGTACCTACAATCTATGCAAATAAATAAACTTTACTTTACTTTACTTTACTTTACGTCTGATCAAAACTTCCAACGATGAAGTCCAGTTGAAAACTGTTTTTTTTTTACAACTATAGGCTGGACTGAAGACAGATTTTGTTCGTTGAACATTTTTTACCTGACTGTTCAAAACTGATTTTTATTGGTGTCGTGTCAATTCGGATACTGTGGCCGAATATATATTGTGTCTGAATCATCAGCAAGCCTAACGAAATACTTACAGACTCATCACTCACTATAGTTATAATAACTTGAACATCAAGAAGTGTGTGAAAACATGTATCAAACATGTGAAGTAGGATCTGCAAGCAGAAAACATATCAGACATACCTATATGTATGAAACAATGCCACTCAAAAAACTAGCCGTTATAGTTCAGATCCAAGATCATGAACAAAGGACTTGTATGTACATGACGCAGAAATACTTACCAAAGGCTGTGAAGATATTTTGAAAACATTGTAACATTTCAATATTTTTTTATATGAACGAAACTTACAAATCTGTATATTTTCATTGTTATAATTTTGGGGTTTAAAAACTTGTTCTTTCCATAAAACAACGTAAGTTTCTAAGCAACTAATGAATCTGATTGCATATATCATATTTGCATCAAAACAAAATAACAGAAAATTACATATAATCATAGTCATGGGTGTCCCAAGAAGGAAAGTAGTAATGGAAACTATTAAATGAAAGACCACAATCAGAATAACTGCAATCCAGTTCCACTTGACAAACATTTTGATGTTGTTCGTACAAAAAACAGTCTTAAACAGTCTCTGAACTTCTTGAAAGGTAAGGACTACCGCAATATTGATTTTTGTTAAGGTAATGTTAAGGATATAAATAATGACGAAAGCAAAAGAATAAAAGAAGATGTCAAAAAACATGAGAAATTGAAATAAGATTTTTGACTTTCGAATTTTCGAAGTCAGAAAAGAACGAATTGCAAATGGAATAATGCGTAATATTGTCCAAAATAATGATACAACTTTGGTTCTGAGCTTATTTGGTGTTATAAGGTTATGTTTGATCAAATATTTGGATAAGAAAATAATAGTCTGTAAAAGATTCAAAGGTCGAAGCACGGACTGCACATCTTTGTCAACAGTGTGATTAAATATAATCTTTACTGAATTCTTTTTGCAATCGTGCGGATGTGTTTTCTTCTTAAATATTTTATTATAAAATTCTTTAAGAGCCATGACAGTAACGTTGAAACAAAGAGAAGTTTACTTATAGAAAGGAAGTTTTGTATGTAAACTATGAAATAAATAATCTTTGACGTTATCAGGAATTACAATATTTTGAAGTAGGTAATTTATCATAAGGACACAAACGTTTATTTTTTTACTTTCTATTATGTTTTATGTAAGAGATAATCCATCATATATTATTCCTATATAACGAGTCTAGTTTTTATCTTCCATCACGGCATTCATCATGTACATTATTGTACACTTTCAATACAATGGGTAGTGAAAGCGTACAATAATGTAGATGATAGTTTAGATTAGACTAAATTATAGTTGTTAGTTTTAAAAAAAATTTAAACATGGCTTTAGTAACTACCTATTTGCACAAAACGTTGCCACAAACCGTTGCCACAAAAAAATGGTTTTATTAAGTGAGAAAGATGAGACGGCAAGACTTTGGTGAGAAGAAACACAACATCCAAATAGTTAAATGGAAGGGGCTCAGGAGTGGAACAGTACTTAAAAATAGCAAACAAGAATACTAAACTACGAAACGTCTCTAAAATTTACGATAAAAATGCATACAGGTAAAATATCGCCTCAAAGCTTAATAAAAGATACGAGTTTAAAGAACGATGCACAGTGTAGAAGAACGATATACGCATAGTTTATAACGTGTTTCTTAGGATTCAAGTCTATATTATGAATTAAAATATACCTATATATCTTCGCGTGGAAGTCGTAAACAATTAAGTACTACTTGAGTACTCAATAGCAATTATAAATTTTACTGGCAGACAGTGTACAGCTTGGTCTAGAAGCACGAAACTTTGCTAAGGAAAGAAGTTTGATTTCCGAGCTAAAGGAGACGAAAGTTTGTATGGAGATTTGTCTTTTACATCAATAGGAAATTCTGCCGTGCACGGTTTATGTACTTTTAAAATGCATGCTGAAAAAAAAGATTATACAATGATGACAAATTGCAGACTAGTTCCTAATTATTGGCTTCTTGTAATGCTTATATTTGATTATTCAAAAAGATTTTTGAACATTCAAAATTAATTGGACATATCGTTCTTCTTTTTGGGTGCATAAAAGGAAAAGAAAGGAATCACCATCAGGACAACATTGACCCTAAGAAAGATGATTATAAAAGAACTAGCTACTTCGTCAAAATCTGACGACCACCAAAATTTTATGTTGTAACATGAAAAGTTATAAATCGAAGAATATTCTTGGATTTATAACTAACAATGAGCAAGACGATGTAGTAAGATGTAGTAGATACAATTGTACTCGATGGAAAACCTAGACAGGAACAGCATGTGCAGTAAACATCGAAAGGGGAGGAGCATGTTTTTGAAACTTCTGTCCAAGAAATTGTCAGTGATAAAGTTTATGTTGATCTGTGTCTTCATGTTTAATTCACTATATCAACCGTGACTCCGAGCTCTTAACGGAATAGGTTCTGACGACAACTAAGAGACAACTACCGTTTACAATTTAATCATAAATATGTCAAGTAGTAACATTAATATTATTTTTTTAATAGTATACTAAACGAAATCGCTTTTGGTGTCTGTTTGTTTGACCGTGTAGTTATTCAAACTTCACAACGGATTTTATACTTTCACCATCATTTACAGAAATGATTTCGGAATCTGTTTGTGAATATAATTCATGGATATAGTAAAGGAATCTCGTACGAGTACGAAGCTTAGGCGGGTCGCTAGTTCATCAAATGATTACAACGTCTAGTTTACTTTGTCACGACTTGTCAGTTTATTGATTAAAGAAATTAAAACTTAGAATGGGATCAGTTCATTTTTAATTATTATTTAAAATATTAATTATAGTTTGATCACTTTTATCCTTTTGTGTGCCTGCTTCGATAAAGTTGAAGAGCGGAGGAGTTTTTAAAATTTGGGCCGAAACATTGATTGATTGGGCTATTGAGAGTAAAACCGGAATGTAGTTTTATCAAATGAGGGTAAAACCGGAATTTAGTTTTCTTCAATAAAAAGTTTAAAATTATCTTTCGAATTAGGAGAAACAGCGTTATTCATTTTTTTACGTGGTGCTATTGCATAAAATTACTCTAAGGTCGCATACATCTGTCAGTAAAGTAAATTTCACACTTGGAAGGGTTAAGGACCAGGTCAATAGATCTACATTTCTGTTTTAGTAGTAATTGTAGAACTTTAAGAATGTTGTCAATATCACCTTCTAGCGTTCCATCGTCTACATAGCACACGTTAAATTTTGAGTTTAGTTCGGATCGGATGA
The DNA here is from genome assembly GCA_947361185.1 of Charanyca ferruginea. Classification (NCBI taxonomy): domain Eukaryota; kingdom Metazoa; phylum Arthropoda; class Insecta; order Lepidoptera; family Noctuidae; genus Charanyca; species Charanyca ferruginea. The sequence goes on from OX376060.1 coordinate 7,165,649, forward strand.
ATAGGCTAACTAAAAATAACTGTCCCGAAAGGGTCATCTTGTTGGCATCCGATTTTATACTCTAAAACGACGTGCCTGCCACATAGAACCATAAATGTCAGGTAATTCTTTTTGGATTCGGCCACGCTCTGTATTATATGAAAATAATAACGTGTAGTAAGTTGTTCATAATGATACTAGGTGACCTGTTTTCGAGTACATTTATGAAAAATAATTCATATGGAAATAAAAAGAAAACGCCAGTCACATCTCAAAAGCTTTAATTATTATTGCTACGTTGAGAGAAATGCAAATTGCAATAGCACAACAGTGTAGTTAGTGATTAGTCCTAGTAATCCTAGAGGCAGTGAAGCGTCCACGAAGGTCACACCGCATAGGTCAATCTTGCTAAAATTTGTTTCATGTAAACGTTGGATATTTCTGAAAATTTTCTTTTCGTCATCTGTAAATGTAACAGTGACGTTTTAAAGGTCTTCAAAAAATATTTACTCAGATACTGACTGCTTCACAGTGTGAACAAATGCAACAAAAATACATACATATTAAGATCAAAATTTAAACTTCGCATATAAAATTAAATCAATATAATATATGAGTAATCCATTAATAACAAAAATAATCTATCTTTATTTCAGACATACGTCCATACATTTTTACAAGATAGCGTTTGTAGGTTTGTTAATAGTACACACAAAAAAGCAGTTAGTGATTTGTTAGTAAAATAGTAAGCAAATAAAAAAATGGGACTGAATTTTAGTAAGTTATTTTTTTAAATATTATTTTATTATGACTTACAGAAAAAAAGTATAGGTACCTGAACAATTTGAACTTATAGTCAGTGTGCAAGAATCTTGACATTTCTTCAGTGCTCCATAAAACATCTCGCAGCGCCAGCTGAACAGCAATTGCAAATATAGATCTTTTACAATCCACAGAAGACTAAAACTAAATCCTGGTGGAAGATACTGTAAAAATATAAAAAAATATTTTGTACCCATACGGAGCCCGGCGCGATCGACTGGGCATACTGTCCATCAAACTAAGTAATACTGAGCAAAAATTATTACTAGGAAACGACTTTTCATTTAGGTTTGAAAAGTTGCTGTTCATGGCGTGTGCATTGCGCACTGCAATTATTCTGCTCACAGGTGCATGCAATAGTACAGGGGTAGTCACAATTCAAAACTTTTACATTACATTGAAATCTAGGCTTAAAAAAAATGGATAGAAATGACCTTTAATATCTCCGAAGCAAGAAGTTTCGCAGGTAATGAACAAGAAAAAAGTAACGGCAAGAAGGACATAAAAGATCTTTTTAGACTCGTTTGTATATTATGAGACATTTATTTTGTGAAAGCATTGACTAAAACTCCAACTATTAGGGGAAGTGCTTCCCACCTAAATACAAAATACGCGCTGAGACGTAAAGATGCAGACACCGGCCCTTCAACTACTACTACTACGGAAAAACATATTAATAAAATACTTACGGACTCATCACTCACTATTGTTATGATAAGTTGAACATCAATCAGTGTGTGCAAACATGTATCAAGCGTATGAATTAGGATCTGCAAGTAGAAAAAATATAAAATCAATGTAATTCTTGAAAGATTGCCAGCATAATGGTTAGTTTCAGATCCTAGATTATTAACAAATGACTTATAAGCACAAGACGCATTCACACTCACCAAAGGCTGAGAAGATATTTTGAAAATGTTATAACATTTCAATATTTTGTCGTATGCACGAAACTTACAAATCTTTACATTACCATTATTATAATTCTGGGGTTTAAAAACTTGTTCATTCCATAAAATAACATAAGTTTCTAAGCAACTAATGAATCTGATTGCACATATCATATTTGCGTCATAGCAAAATAACAGAAAATTACATAAAGTCATTGACAAGGGTGAACCAAGAATTAAAGTAATAGCGGTAACTAATAAATTAAAGACCACAATCAGAACAACTGCAATCCAGTTCCATTTAACAAAACTCTTGATGATGTCCGTCCTGTTAAACAGTCGATGAACTTCTTGAATGGTCAAAACAACCGCTATATTGATTTTTGTGAAGATAATGTTAAGAATATAAATGACAATGAAAGCTAAAGAGTAAAAAAATATGTCACAAAACGCGAAACAATGCAGTAAAATTTTTGACTTTTGAATTCTCGAAGTCATAAAGGAACGAATTGCAAAAGGAATAACGCTCAGTATTGTCCAACATAACGATATAACTTTAGTTTTGAGGTTATTTGGCGTAATTAAGTTACGTTTAATCGAATATTTGGATGAGAAAATAGAATTTTGCATTAGGTTCAAAGGTAGAAACATTGACTGCACATCTTTGTCAACAGTGTGATTAAATATAATTTTCACTGAATTCTTTTTGCAATCGTACGGATGTGTTTTCTTCTTGATTATTTTATTATACATTTCTTTAAGAGCCATTACAGTAACGTTGAAACGAAAAGAAGATTACTTAAAGACAGAAAGTTTTGTATGTAAATTATGAAATAAAAAATATTTTTTAATGAAGAATTACAATATTTTGAGGTAATTTATCATAAGGACATAAACGTTTATTTTGTTTTTATGTAAGAGATAATCCATCAATTTACTACATAATGAGTCTAGTTTTTGTCTTCCATTACGGTATTAATCATCTTCATTATCGTACACTTTCGATATCCACTTTATTAGTTTTATTTTCTTTTCTTTTCAAAACATGACGCAACTACAAACTGTTGGAACTTGTTTCTCTTAAACGAAAAAGATGAGACGGCTTGACTTTGTAAGAAACAACACAACATCCAAAAGGAGAAATGGAATGGGCTCAGGAGTGAAACAGTATTTAAAAATAGCAAAAAAGGAATAATAAACCATTTGAAAGACGTTTCGCGTCTTTAAAATTTAGGATAATAAAACACTTTGAAGTTGCTAGGCGTTTGGTGTGGGAGGCAACATGTGTCGACATTCTTACGTCATCCCATCTTCCCGACGTATTGTACTAGGTCGGTTGCTGTCGGTGTCGAAAACCTCAAACGCCGCAAATATAATAGCCTTCTTGAAGCAATATATTTGAGCCGTTTGGAGGGGTCGCTAGGGTCGTGGCTAGTCGTGTCTATATGTGACCCTAGGGCTGGCCTATTTTTTGTCCAAAGAATGAGCATTACTACACAACGTGGCAATGCTGCGAGCCTGTTGGGCACATGTCCCTACTCAGTCAATACTCTTAGGGAAACTAGAGCGTATTGGTGGAATGGTGACTCTTAGGGAAAATAGAGCGTATTGGTGGAATGGCCCGGATATTTTCAAATAGAGGCTGTGTCATCAGGTTTGGAAATATCCAAAAAGATACGGAGACATTTGTTTTTTTTGGGTGGGTCTCATATCATAAGTTATTTCGTATATTTTCATTTCAATAACGTTCACAAGATAAAATAAACGTGAGATATAATATAATTTCTTATCATATAACATTTATATAGGCTAACACTTATTTCGCAAAACGTTTTTGGATATAACGTTTTTTTTTCGAAAATCATTAGTTCTATTGTTTAAAATACAATGATACTAATATTATGATTGACATCCCGATTCAGAGCAACCCGACTCGGAAAGGTGAGGTTAGTACGGTGGCCATTAAGGCCAGATTCCCTCTATTGTTGATAAATCATTTGAGTTAGGTTAGGTTAGAACAATGACCATGAAAGCGCGAAGGCAAGCGATCGGAGCGAGCGTGCCGCGGCAGCGGCCGCCGAGCGCCAGATCTCCTCTATTGCTGGTGAATCATTTGGGTTAGGTTAGAATTGTGACCAGTAAAAGAAAATATTTTTAATCCAAAGAAAATATGTCTATTTAAAATTTTTAAAAGAGAATACTGCAAAAAAAAATAGGTAATCGGTATTTTAATAATCGGAATTCGTATTTTTGCTGTTTTGAATTATCATCAAGACGGACTTTTTGTTATTCAATCTATTGAAACTCGGTATTTTGAGAATAGTCATTATAAACGTTAGGAATATTGCCATTTTTGAATTATAGGCGTTTTTATCATAATTATTAGACTAAATAGGTTTTATGTCTTTTGAGTGGTATATCAAAAGATTTAATATAATTATATGCTTATAAAAAATAGTTATTTTAAAATTATATCAATCGTTTATTACGTTAACTGATCATTATATCAAATAAAATTACAGATTCAGTGGTTATATCCCGTAAATAATAGAGATTTTGTAATTAAATCATATATTACTCATCCGTCTTTTTTATTCTGAGAAAGCTGTAACCGTGTCTTCTGTCGAAATACCGGCTCAAAAGCCGCATTGGTTTTCCGACAGTAGGTTATTAGCTCATATACCCTGTTCCCAATAAGATTAGACATAAACACAAACCTTTTTTACAGTCCCTTCAACCGATTTTGACTTCTATTCCGTAGGCTTAAGGATGACATTAGAGGCAAAAAAGTGGTTACAATAACAACTGTTTACTGCAGTTGCCATTTGTCATGCTACAAACGCAATATAAGTCAAAATCGGTTGAACGGACTGTAAAAAAGGTTTTTCTAAATGTGTAATCTTATTGTGTACAGGGTATAGGTAGGTAAGTAATTAGCGTAGTTATTTAAAATCTTTCCTAGAACTTTTGATAGGGCTGAGATGGGTTGTTTACATTGTCTTTGTCCCCACCTTTATGGATTGGGAGTAATAAAGCCATTTTGGAAGCGTCAAGAAAGAATAGGGGATATTATAAGATTGCAAATTATGTGTGTGATAGACTAGAGTCTTGTGCACTACTTTTTTTTTATTTTTTGTGAAACCGGCGATATCATTGCTGAATTCGCTGAATTTTATCAACTAGTAACTTACCATTACTTGGAAAGAAACGCTGTAGATAGCATAATACTCCAATATTTTAACATACGCCTGAAACATTATTTTAGAATAATTCTCTCTATCCACATCCTCCATACTTTGATACTGAAGAGCTTGAATATTCCATAGATCGACTTTAATTTTTAGCAGCTCAATTAATCTGATAGCGTAAAATATGTCGGCGTCAAAACTGAATAAAATTATTTCACTAAGTATGATATGAATCGGTACCTTAAGGGTTATGCCTAGAAAAGCAATGATACTCATGAAAGATGTTACCAAAGAGATGACAAATAACCAATTCATGGTAGTAAATCGCTTGAAACTGGTCTTGTTATTAAAATTCCTATGCATATCCTGAATTTTTAAGACGAAAACAATATTTTCATTTCTATGGAATATATCAAGTGGTAAACTCATTAAAAATCCTACTACGAAGAAAATAGCTTTAAAAATGTTTGATATAAACGCAATGTCATAATGGTTGTTATCCATAGCGTAAATGTGATACATTAATAATGATACATACAATATCGCGCCGCACAATGACATAAAATTAGATAGAAGGCTGTTTGAGGTTATAACATTATTTTTTATCCGATACTTTGGACAAATTGATTGATCCGGTTCCGGTTGTCAAAGTAGCAGCAGTGTCGTATAAGTTCTCCCGATTTATAATTAAAATACTAGCGAAAAAACATCGATATACCTCAGAAGTACAGTGAATTACCATTAAAAAACCATAACTCAACGGAATTTCAACATAATTACGCGCAAACAAAAGTAGCCAAGTGAATAACAACACAAAATAGTGCCGGCATAAAATTGGAGGTTAGAAAAAGCCATAGTCATCATAGACGAAAGCTCGAAAGCGACGTCAACTCGACATTCGTGTCAACCAACGTTACGGTGCAAACAAATTAATTTATCACGTCTTGTGTCACACGGTGCTATCAACCAACGAAGAAAAAAGTGTTTGAGACTGAGGTTTTTTGGGACAAGTACAAAAGTTACGTTTCGTTTTACGATGAACACCAAACTGTCAGAAGAAATGTCACTGCTATTTGAAAAAATGAAGGAGGAGTTACAGAAACAGACGATGGCAATAACAGTGAATATAACCACAGTAGTCCTCAAGAAAGTTGATGAGAAAATTGAACCGCTTATTAAAGAGAACGTGAAATTGAAACTAGAAGTAGACCAACTCAGCAATAAAATAGAATACCTTGAACTTAACAGTAGAAGAAACAATATTATAATCCACGGAGTTCTGGAATCAGCCAATGAAGGGGAGGCGGACTTGATGTCTTTAACCATAAAAACAATCACAGACCTCGACGTACCATTGGAACATAGCGAAATCAACAGAATCCAACGTCTTGGAAAGAATGTGAGTAAAGATAAGACTAGACCTATTCTTGTCTCAAGTACAACACTCCAAAAGAAAATACAAATATTGAGAAACAAAAAGAAAATGAAATCAAGCACGTATATCACTCACGACTATTCCAAGAAAGTATTATCTGAAAGAAAAACCAATAAAGCTAACCAAAATGAAAAAAGAAAGAGAGAAGAATCAGAAACGCCAAGCCCCAAGCTCTTTCACGAAATTAACTCCGAGGCAAAAATCAAAAAGATTGATGCATTCCAACTCATGCGAGGAAGAACAGACTCTCTGTCCGAACCACATAAGACCAAAAACTAACAAAAACAAAGCTACACACTAGCTACAAAACACCCCAAGCCGACTAGTCACCGTGGGGTTAAGCGACTATAACCCTCCAGAGAATCGTCAAGACAATAATATATTGCCAAAGTCAGCACTTAAGACACTACACATCTGCACATATAATGTCAAAACCCTAAGTACCAACGAAAAACTTATAGAACTGAAAGAAACTATTAAAATCTTAAAATATGATATTATAGGGTTAGCTGAAGTACGTCGTGTAGGAACAAAAATTACAGAAGATAAAGATCAAATCTTGTGTACTACGGGGCAAACTCCAGGCCAATATGGCGTTGGATTCCTAATAAAATCAGTTTTAAAACAAAACATAGAAAGCTACTCAGGAATATCGGAGAGAGTATGCTTACTAAAATTAATATTTGTTGACTATAATCTTACTCTTATACAAGTTTATGCTCCAACAGAAAGCACCAGCGACGATGAGATTGAAAAAATTTACCATGACGTTCAACTAGCCCACGATTTAGCAGGAAAAAATGTGATAAGCATGGGAGATTACAACGCAAAAATTGGCGAACTAAAAAACGAAGAATCACTGATAACTGGGAAATTTGGGTATGGAACCAGGAACAAACGTGGAGAAAGACTACTTCAATACGCATACGAGCAAAAGCTAACAATAATCAACACTATATTTAAGAAAAATAAAAATAAAAAATGGACATGGCTATCCCCCGACAAGAAGACTAAAAATGAGATTGATTTTATCTTATCAAATTCCCCACGTTCATTTACTAACTTCGAAACCATATCTACCGGTTTCCCAACAGACCATAAGATGCTAAGAGGTACAGTCAAATTAAAAGCCGCGAAATTAAGTAGGAGAAACTTCACCAACCCAAGAAACCAACTAAAAACAATAGAAGACCAATCAGAATATATCGCCAACTTAAAAAATGCCGAACACGGCCTCTCTGAAAAAGGAAGCGAAATTCTAGACGCCAATACATACTACAAAGTAATTGAAACCACAATTAAAACATGTCTAAACAAACGAAAAAAAAAAAAACAAAAATACTCAAAGATTACACCTTAAACTTAATGAAAGAAAGAACACCTAAGCCACGATGAAAAAGCTAGACTTACCAGTCTATTTAAAACAATTAACAAAGAAATTAAAAAGAACTATAAAAATCATAGACAATCCATTTTTACGAGACATTTAAAATCTTCCGGAAGTCTTAAAAAGGCGATAAAAGAACTAAATACCGCAAAGCAATGGATACCGTCATTGAACACGAACACTCCAAAACAGCAAACTCGAGCAGATGTCATAAACACCGCCACAGAATTCTACCGACGGCTATATAACGCCTCAAAGGACCTCATGCACCAGGAGAACACAGAAAGTCTAACAGCAACAAATCAAAATATAGAGACACCATATTTCAAAGAGATCGACATGTTAAGTAAATTGAAGAAATTAAAAGATGAGAAAAGCCCCGGCACAGACGGAATACCAAATGAAGCCATAAAATTAGCTAAAACAGAGATCCTTTACCCCTTAACATTACTATTTAACAAAATTATTGATGAAGAAAAGGTTCCAAAGTCATGGACAGAATCAGAAATAATACTGTTGTATAAGAAAGGAGATCCAACAGACGTAGGGAATTACAGACCCATAAGTATTATGCCATGTTTGTATAAACTCTTTGCTAGCTGCCTTCTAGAAAGAATTAACAACGATATAGAAAAACACCAACCAAGAGAGCAAGCAGGGTTTAGAAAATCGTTCTGCACCATTGACCACATACAAGTACTAGAACAAATAATTGAAAAATATTATGAATTCCGCAGGCCATTATACCTCGCTTCCATCGACTGTAAGAAGGCATTTGATTCTATATCTCACCAAAGCATCTGGAACGCCCTCTACGAACAAAATGTAAACAACAAATATATCAGAATTATAAAACACATCTAAGAAAACAGTACTAGCAAAATCAAACTAGAAAGTTCAGGACAAATAATAGAAATAAACAGAGGAGTTAGACAGGGCGATCCCCTGTCACCTAAATTATTCCTATCAGTTCTCCAAAACGCTATGAAAAATCTATCTTGGGACAAAAAAGGATTAAAAATCGGTAATGAACGTCTTCACCATTTATGCTTCGCAGACGACATTGTGCTGTTCTCAAAGAGCTCCGCAGAGCTCCAATCCATGATGTCAGAACTCGATAACGCAAGCAAAAGTGTCGGCCTGGAAATGAATATTTCAAAAACAAAAATCATGTCTAACCACCACAGAACTCCGATTCATATAAATAATAACATCATAGATTATGTCGATGAATATATTTACTTAGGCAAACAGGTATCCTTTCGCAAAAGTAACAACGTTGAAGAAATAAACATCTACCACATGGAAAAAGTTCTGGGGCTATAAAGAAGTTAATGAAGTCTAACATGGACTTAAAATTAAGAAAGAAAGTAATGGATTCATGCCTCTTACCTTGTCTCACATATGGATGTCAAACGTGAATATTTGATTCAACAACCAACAAAAAGCTAACATCATGTCAAAGAGCCTTAGAACGCAGCTCATCTTATAATATAAAAATGAATCGCAAAATGTATTGGTAAGCGCATAACTCAACAACGCCTGGACCAATTTGGCAAATTCTTTTTTTAAAATGTTCGTTAAAGTTCAAAGATGGTTTTTACGGCGAGAAAAATTCGAATAATTGCCGGAAAAGCCCTAAAAACAGCCCTTTTCTTTTTTCCATACAAACGTTTGGGTAGGTGTAGGGTAGGTGTAGGGTGGGTGTAGGGTAGATGTAGGGTGGGTGTAGGGTAGGTGTAGGGAGGGTAGGTGTAGGGAGGGTAGGTGTAGGGTAGGTGTAGGGTAGGTTTTTTTTTTTTTTTTTTTTTTTTTTTTTTTTTTTTTTTTTTTTTTTTTTTTTTTTTTTTTTTTTGTCCTACCTCCGACGCTATCGGAGTCTGTGTCTAACTAGTTTTCTTTCATTCCGGTTCTCACTTTTATTCCTCTCGCACTACCATTCTACATACTATTTCTTTCTATCATCCGTCTTCTTTCAGTCTTATGGGTGGGACTCCCATATATATACTGTCTACTCTATTCTGTTTTTGTACTTAGAATATCTATTTTTATTTATTTCTGTTTTGAGCTGGGGAAATAATTTACCAAGGCATGATTTAATCTTTTACAGTTACAGTTCCTTAAATCTAATACAATTTCTTTACAATTTCATCTTATGGTCTAGGTTTTTATTTAACATATAAATCTTTATTTATTAATCATTTATTTTATGCTTAACTAATATATACTCAATTATATATTGTTAATACATTTTTCTTAGCCTGTTTTATTCCTATCTATTGCCCTCTGTGCAATCTTTGTGCAGTAGTCCAAGAATTTTTCTCTGTCCCTTCCTCGCATCATTTCCCCTATTGTTTCCCTGTCCATTTTTATATTCAATGCCTGTTCAAGTGCATACCTATCTGCTGCATGTACGGGACATTCTAAAAGTAAGTGTGGCACGGTTTCAGGAGTGTTTGGATCGCAGATGCACGATGAACTCTCCTTGCACTTGAAGCGATTCAGGTACTCGGAGAATCCACCGTGCCCTGTCATGATCTGTGCCCTGATGCTGGTCATCTCCATCTTTCTTATTGTCCTATACGCCGCCACCGCATCCGGGAAAAACATTTTGGTGATGTTGGCGGTTTGGCCAGACTTGTATCTCCGATTCCATTCGTCAAGCGTCCTCATGCGTATGTGGCGTTTGACGAATGAGATCGGACATAGGTCGTAGTCCGGTCTTTTCTTCAGATTCGTGGCGGCCTCTTTTGCCAGCTGATCCGCTCTCTCGTTGCCTTCCAGCCCTGCGTGGGCTTTTATCCAGAACAGAGACACCATTTTGTTCTGGAGAGATGCGGCTGTTATATTCTGTCTGGCCTCTACTGCCAGGGGGTGAAGGCAACTGGGGTTTTTCACGGACAAAAGAGCCGCCATTGAATCACTGAAGACCCCGAAGGTAGGCGGTGTTGCTCCTGATTTCCCGCGTTGCCCGGCATATCGCGAGTAGCTCGGCCTGGTAAACCGTGCAGTATCCCGGTAGCGCCAACTTGAGGGCGCGCGTCTCGGCCTCTCCGTTCCATATGGACAGAGCTGCTCCGACGCGCCCCTCAATCTTACTACCGTCGGTGAATATCTTCACCTGCTGGTCCGAATTGGCGTCAACTTCCTCCTGGTTTACCAGGCCGGCGATCTTCAGGTCGCTTTGCTCCGCGGGATGCGGGGATTCAAGTGCAGAGGCCATTCGCTCTACCTCCCTGTCCCCCAGTATGGCTTGCGGCTCCCCTTTCTTGGCTCTGTATAGCGAAGCTACCTCCTGGATTCTAAGATCCAGGGGGAGTATCCCAGCTAGTAGGAGCGCCGAGTTTAGTGAGACAGTTCGGTAAGCCCTGCACATTTTCAGTGCTATTCCCCGTTGTACAACGCCTGTTTGATAGTTCCCAGCTTGTTTGCGGCCTCTGCCCATGCGCTGGCGGCGTACAGTATTATCGGCTCTATCGCAGCTACGTATATGGTTTTGACGACTTCCGGATTTAGGCCCCAACTTACTTTCGCAGCTCTAGTTAGCTGCTTGTGGATCTTGATGGCCTTGCGGCACACTTCTGTGACGTGCGCGTTGAACGTGAGCTTGTCGTCGATGGTGACACCCAGAACTTTAATCTTGCGAGACATAGCAACGTCGACCCCGCCCATGCTCAAGCGTGGGGCGTCATATTTTATCTTATTTGTAATGACCATTGCGTTGGTCTTGTGTGGTGCGAAGTTTAACTTGTTTTCTACGCCCCACGCTCGAACACGTTCGAGGGCGGCATTTGCCTGTCTCTCAATTTCCAATGCTGTGTCACCATCGAAGACCAGGATCACGTCGTCAGCGAAGGCTTGTGCGTAGACTCCACTTTTCTCGAGGTCTCTGAGGAGGGGGTCCAATGTGAGGTTCCAGAGAATGGGGCCTCCAATTGAGCCTTGCACGCAGCCTTTCTCCGTGCTTCTCTGGTGCTCGGCACCGGCGTACCTTACTCGTACTTTCCTGTCGCACAGGTAGCTGTCGATGACCTTCCTCAGGTTGACCGGACACCTTTCCTCAGCCAGTCGGACTCGTATGGCTGGCCACCAGGCGTTGTCGAAGGCTCCCTCTATGTCCAGCGATATTAATGTTATTATTTTCTTTTGTGTCAGCTTATTGCGTATTCTTTGCATTAGGGTATAGAGGGAGTCTTCGGTACTCCTCTGTGGCATGAACCCGTACTGGCGAGTACTCATCCTCGGTGCTATGTAGAACCTGAGTCGGGCCACCAACATTTTCTCAAAGATCTTTCCGAGTACTGGCAACAGGCCTATAGGTCGGTACGCCTTTGGTGTTGTGTAGTCCGATTTTCCTGGCTTCCGTAGTATTACCACTGTCGCTTCTTTCCATGGTCTGGGGAAGTGGTTGTAGGCAAGGCATTTGTTTATGATTGCCAGGAAAATTTCAGGATCTTTGCCGATGGCACGATTGCAAATATCGGCTGTGAGGCCGTCCATTCCCGGGGCCTTCTTTGGATTGAAGGACTCAGTTGACGTCTTCAGTTCGGCTATGGTGAATGGAGGGTCGTATGGTTCACCATTTTCGCCTTCATTCACCGATTCCGCCTCTAATCTGACGCGGCTGTGGTGAGAGTTGTCCGCAGCTGGGTGATCCTCTGGATACAGGGTCTCCGCTATGTATCGGGCCGACGCTTCAGCGTCCAGCACCTCCCCGTCTTTCACCAGCGGCGGGTCCTCCACCCTGCTCGTAATCCTTCCTATTACCCTGTATATCCCCTCCCATACCCCCTCCCTATCCTGTCTGCAGCAGAACTCCTTCCAACTCTCGGTTTGGGCTCTGGCTGCCTCTAACTCATATTCCTCCTTCTGTTTCAGGTACGCTTCGACTACATAGGGTCTACGGACTGGAGCAGCGCACCGTATTCTCCTCTTCTTGGTAGCGACGGCTTTCTTCAGTAGCGCAAGTTTCTCCGACCACCACGGCAAGGTAAGTTTTTCTGTTTGTTTTTTGATTGGCATGGATGCCTTACATGCTTTTGTAATCACATCTGTGTAGTTATTTACTATTTTATCTAATTGGTCTATTTTACAAATTTTCTCTATTTCCTCTTTTGTGACTTTATGTTCTTGGCTCAGCTGGGTGAGTTTCTCATGAAACTCAGACCAGTTGGCCTTTTTGGTATTAAATATCCTAGTAGTTCGTTCCACTTTTAATCCTTTTGACCTGTTCTGTAAAATTTTGAAGACGATGCCGTTGTGGTCAGAGCTGCATAGGCCCTCGACGACTTCCCAGTCTGCTACCTTGTCGAGGATATTTGTCGAACAAGCTGTTATGTCGACATAGCTGCTGTAGCGTGTTGCCCCTCTGACCGTATCGAATGTAGGAGTTTCCCCTACGTTGAGTATATGCAGCCCGAGCTCACCGAGAGTTCCACATACCTCCTCTCCCCTACGGTCGACCGTCGGGCTTCCCCACCACGTGCTTTTTGCATTCGCGTCGCCTCCCACGATTATGGGCGTAGAGCCATTTTTAGCCGCTATTTCCCTAAGGTGGTCTAAGTAGGGCTCTACTGGTTTGTCCGGCTCGAAGTAAATGGACACGAGGGTGATCTCCCAGGCACTGGTCTGGATCCCCACCACGGCGATGTTATTTGTGGTGAGTTTTGGGTACTGCTTTACGTTGAGATTGCCGTCAAAGACGGCAATTGCAGCTTTAACAGTCCCTTCTCCATCTTCAGTGCTCTGGAAGATCCTTACTCCCCTGTGGCTCTTCATTGTCCTGCCCCCCCCAACATATGGTTCCTGCAACAAGGCTGCGGCTACCCCTTGATTTTGCGCTTCGAGCAACAGCTCGAGTGTTGCTAGCCTTTTCCGTTGGAGGTTCGCTTGCATACAGCTGTATGTGGTGGTGACAACGTTGGCGTTAACAGTACGCGACGGTCGACCGGGCCAGTTCGTCCCACCGACGGCGTACCGGGCACTCGGAGCTGAAGGCGTTGTGCTCTATTAGCGTCAGCTTAGCCTTTTTACAGTTTCTGCAGGCGGGTGGCTCCCCAGCTAGCCAGTCCACGCACGCCGTTCTCAAGTGAGGGCCGCCACAGTGGCTGCATGCATCTGCAGTCTCTTGGCAGTACTTTCTGCCGTGGCCGTATCCTAGGCAGCGCGTGCACTGGACTAGCGGAGTCTGGTCCTCGGCTCTGACCCGCTGAAGGTCTATGTAGACATAGCCCCTCTCCGTCACCCGCCTCCAGATACTGGGCGATGCGCTTATGGCTTACATGGGTAGTGTGAGGGTTTCTGGCTCTCCTCCTATATTTGACAGCTACCCTGTCCTCCCCTTCACCGAGGCCGTGGAAAACAGCCCCGTTCTGGTTCCGAAGAGCCTTGAGGATGTCATCGTCGGTATTTACTGACAGGACATCCCCAAGCCTGATCAGCGGGTCTTTGTTTTCCACGTCCTCGATGGTGAGACTACCTCCTTCTTTCCCTATCCTGTCCTTAACCTTGTCCCGTTCCTCTTTGGACCCGAAACCCATGATCACCTTTCTGTTCTTAGCCTTTCTGACCCTCTCCACCTTTACCCATCCCTCCTTGGCGTCTATTGCCTTCCTTACTCTTTCGAGCACCTCCTCTCCGGTTTCTGACTCTACAGTCGAGGTGACCGCAACCGAGTGTAGCGTACGCTTTGGTAGCGCCACGTCACTCCGGGCAGCGGCCACCCCGGCGTAGGTGGGTGCTTCTGCTCTGTCGATTTTTTCGGCGTGCTTCTCAATCGACGCCTTCAGCTCCTCCATTTTTCTGTTGTTTTCCCTAATTAATTTGGTGTGCTCCTCCAAACATTTCCTGAACTGGCTTTCGTCGGAGGTAGTGAGGGGAGGGGGAGCGGAGTCAGGAGGTAGAGCAGCACATGCTCCAGCTCCCCCCTCCGCCCGCTCTCCCCCCATTGTATTTCCCTTGGTTTTGAGCTCCGCCTCGGCCTCCTTAACTAATTCATGGAGCCGTGCGAGCGCCTTCTCCACCCCCTCCTTTATCTCCGTCTTTAGGTTCCTCGAGTTTCTAAGGTGGGCCTTTGCCTTAATCAGGCAGGCTGTCGCTTCTGCCGCTCTGAGTCTCATCGTGTCCCGCAGACATCCTGCGCGCGGCGGCGAGGTTTCCTTGCGTGGGGGCGGTTGTCGTTGCGGGTAGCGCTGATTTCGCGGCCGTCCTTATTGGTGCTGCAGGGCCTGCCTGCATTGTCGCGCTGGGCCTTGTTGCTGCTACTACTGCACCTGTCTTTGTAGTGGGCTCTTCGCTTGGCTTAGCGGCCTCCCATCTGTCAATACTTTTACGGTCGGCTTCCTTTGGGGGTGACCTATTACCCTCAGGTTTTTTAACAGGCGTGCGGTGCCCAAACATTCTGGGAGATGATGCGGAAAGGGCAGGTAACTCTGTATAAGTTGTAAAATTTACCCTCACCCGCTAAGATTGCACAGTAATATTTGTCAGAATAATTGTATTATAGAGTCTCTGACTCTAGTCAATACACGAACACTAGTTAGAACAAAATAAACAATGAAATTAAAATAAAACACAAATAAATACGACTGTTTGGTCAGTCTTTGGTAGAGTCGACTCTACTTTAGTCACTACGTGCCGTGTAGTGTGTTTAATGCCCAATGTCTACTTGCAGGAGTTACCGGATTAATTTGAATTACGGGAATTTTCAAAATAATTTTCAGACTCTATGTAGAGTCGGTCTGATAAGTCGACCGAATAGAGCCCGCCGAGCCCGTTTCAGCGAATTCAAACTCGGGGTACCTAGCCCCAGGGGTTCCGGAGCAATCACGATACAAAAATACTGGTTATAACCCAAGACGGCCGCCCAAATATGGTTATACCGCGACTACTCCGCAACCACTGGTCCGAATTTACCCGTGTTTGGGTTTACCTGCGCGTGCTCGACAAGATCCAGCCAGCTGAGGCGGTTTCAGACTGAAAAGCTTTCAGGCGCTGAAAATTCCTGAAAGCCACCGGGGCGGGTGAAGAGTGGTCCGCCGATGACCCCGAAGAAAACCCGAGCTTTCCACGACCTCTAGTTTGGGAGTTATCCGGTCCTGAAAAATGATCTGACAGTTCAAGAACTGTCAAATTTAAATTTCAAACCGGTGTAACTTTCCTTGCAGTTGAGGTAGAAAACCCGAGTTTAGTTTCTTTCGGCTTGGCCCGCTCCGCTACGTCACACTACGCGACTTTCAGGCTCCTGAAAATTTCTAGCGCCGATCCGCCCGAAAACAGGTTTGCGGGACAGGGGAAGCCCCCCAAATCACAGCTGCGAAATTCGCAACTCTCCACGACCACCGGCTTCGGAGATACGTCGGCTCAAAGTTTAACAAGATGGCCGCCGAGCTGTCAAAGTCCAACTTTAGTTGGCTGTATCTCCGCAACCGTTTGTCCTAGAGAGACGCGGCCTCGAGTGCTGTGGCCAGCCTGACCTGCGCTATCCGCCAAATATGGTTTCAGCGCGGAAAGTTTTCAGACTTTGAAAACGCCTGAAAACCTATTCAGCCCAAAGACCAGACCAAGCCCCACAGTCCTAAAAAAGTCCGGGGTTTCTTAGGCCACCGGTTCTCCTGCTATCTTAATTGCTAACTTATAACCTAAATAACCTAAATGACGGATTAGAGTCAAAATCTGCAATTTTCAACGTTTTTGTGCCAACTTTGGGCTTAAAAAAGGTCAGATATGGTGTTTGAACCCAAATCCGTCGCAAAAAACAAATATTTTCTATTTATACGCTATTTATTAAGAAAAAGCATAAAAAATAAATAACTTTATGACCCGTGGTCCTAAAAATCTAAATTTTCTATACTATATACAATAAGTTAGGGTCTATGTGATGTAGTAAAAATAAAAATTTTTGGAAAAGATTTTCCTCGGGAATTTTCAATTTTCCAAAAATTTTCAATTTTGTTATCACTGTTTAAAAACTACTTATGCTAAAATTCCACCAGCTAGGTGATGTCTTCTCCCTGCAAGCGCGCCAAAGATAGCAGTTGCAGAATCCTTAAATTCTTCTTGGGTTGCCAGCAATTCGCCCTCCAAGTTGTGATCTTGCATCTGCTGTCAAAAATCAGCCGAAGGTCGAAAAAATCAGTTAGTTGCTGATTCTAAGCTTTGATGCAGTGCTCTTACTGCCGCCAAAGTTTGGTTGCGCTCACTCGTCTGAATCGGAATCGGTGCACGTTTTACCACTTAAACGAATTTTTTAATGCGGAGGACCGCGATTTCATGTCTGATCGCCACGAGAGTCGGGGGGGAACTGTGGGTGTAGGGTAGGTGTAGGGTAGGAGTAGGGTAGGTGTAGGGTAGGTGTAGGGTAGGTGTAGGGTAGGTGTAGGGTAGGTGTAGGGTAGGTGTAGGGTAGGTGTAGGGTAGGTGTAGGGTAGGTGTAGGGTAGGTGTAGGGTAGGTGTAGGGTAGGTGTAGGGTAGGTGTAGGGTAGGTGTAGGGTAGGTGTAGGGTAGGTGTAGGGTAGGTGTAGGGTAGGTTTAGGGTATGTGTAGGGTAGGTGTAGGGTAGGTGTAGGGTAGGTGTAGGGTAGGTGTAGGGTAGGTGTAGGGTAGGTGTAGGGTAGGTGTAGGGTAGGTGTAGGGTAGGTGTAGGGTAGGTGTAGGGTAGGTGTAGGGTAGGTGTAGGGTAGGTGTAGGGTAGGTGTAGGGTAGGTGTAGGGTAGGTGTAGGGTAGGTGTAGGGTAGGTGTAGGGTAGGTGTAGGGTAGGTGTAGGGTAGGTGTAGGGTAGGTGTAGGGTAGGTGTAGGGTAGGTGTAGGGTAGGTGTAGGGTAGGTGTAGGGTAGGTGTAGGGTAGGTGTAGGGTAGGTGTAGGGTAGGTGTAGGGTAGGTGTAGGGTAGGTGTAGGGTAGGTGTAGGGTAGGTGTAGGGTAGGTGTAGGGTAGGTGTAGGGTAGGTGTAGGGTAGGTGTAGGGTAGGTGTAGGGTAGGTGTAGGGTAGGTGTAGGGTAGGTGTAGGGTAGGTGTAGGGTAGGTGTAGGGTAGGTGTAGGGTAGGTGTAGGGTAGGTGTAGGGTAGGTGTAGGGTAGGTGTAGGGTAGGTGTAGGGTAGGTGTAGGGTAGGTGTAGGGTAGGTGTAGGGTAGGTGTAGGGTAGGTGTAGGGTAGGTGTAGGGTAGGTGTAGGGTAGGTGTAGGGTAGGTGTAGGGTAGGTGTAGGGTAGGTGTAGGGTAGGTGTAGGGTAGGTGTAGGGTAGGTGTAGGGTAGGTGTAGGGTAGGTGTAGGGTAGGTGTAGGGTAGGTGTAGGGTAGGTGTAGGGTAGGTGTAGGGTAGGTGTAGGGTAGGTGTAGGGTAGGTGTAGGGTAGGTGTAGGGTAGGTGTAGGGTAGGTGTAGGGTAGGTGTAGGGTAGGTGTAGGGTAGGTGTAGGGTAGGTGTAGGGTAGGTGTAGGGTAGGTGTAGGGTAGGTGTAGGGTAGGTGTAGGGTAGGTGTAGGGTAGGTGTAGGGTAGGTGTAGGGTAGGTGTAGGGTAGGTGTAGGGTAGGTGTAGGGTAGGTGTAGGGTAGGTGTAGGGTAGGTGTAGGGTAGGTGTAGGGTAGGTGTAGGGTAGGTGTAGGGTAGGTGTAGGGTAGGTGTAGGGTAGGTGTAGGGTAGGTGTAGGGTAGGTGTAGGGTAGGTGTAGGGTAGGTGTAGGGTAGGTGTAGGGTAGGTGTAGGGTAGGTGTAGGGTAGGTGTAGGGTAGGTGTAGGGTAGGTGTAGGGTAGGTGTAGGGTAGGTGTAGGGTAGGTGTAGGGTAGGTGTAGGGTAGGTGTAGGGTAGGTGTAGGGTAGGTGTAGGTAAATAGGCAGGTAAGTAGGTGGATCGGGACAGGACGACGTCTGTCGGGTCAGCTAGTTAAAAATAAAATTGAAGGACAGAGTTAATCACAGAGCAATAAGGAAGCAGACTGGCGTGATAGATGCCTTGTCCTTCGCACGAAGTCTGAAATGGAGGTGGGCGGGTCACGTGGCCCGCTACACTGACAACAGGTGGACGAAAACCGTGACTATGTGTAGAGGACCTCAGGGGCACAGAACCAGAGGGAGGCCAAAGGCAAGGTGGAAGGACGAGATAGAGGAGGTCGGAACACGCAATTGGTCCAACCTCGCAAGGAATCGCGACGAGTGGCAATCTCTGGAGGAGGCCTTCACCCGAAGAGGGGTCCAGATGGCATTGGACTAACAATATCCACACCCTTTACTATTCATATGTTTGTATGTACTTGCCAATGGAATAATAAAGGCTTTTTTATTTTTATTTTATTTTATTTATTTATTTACTATGGACAAAATCGAATTGCTTGCAACAAATTCAAAGGTAAAAGCATCGACTGCACATCTTTGTCAACGAAGTTATTAAATATAACTTCCTCACGATGACTGCTACGGTAATAATACTTCTTTATATTTATTGATTTCATTTTATTATAATTATGATGACTTCCAAAACACGAATAAATCTTTGGTTCAGAATTTTAGTGATATATTCATACGGAATGATCAAATTTAAAGATAACAAATCATCCACACTAATTTTATTAATAAGAAAGTAATTTTATCTGTCTTTCAGTTAGTAGAAATAACCACTGAATGAATTGTGATGGAAACCAAAAATGGGTAACTTTCATTTGGACAAAAACTTAGATTAAATGATGATAATTTTTTGTTTTTCAGTGTCGTTATTATAATATACCTACGGGATTTATAGACACACAACGAGTGGCTCGAAAAATCCAAAGGCATTTCTAAATGTGATTTTATTGATGTGGTATTGATCCTTTTCAAAGATAACAACATAGGCTAATACATTACAAAATTCAGTAGAAAGACCATGATTATTATTAAATTATTACATATCATCAAAACGATGAAAATATGAATGATGATCCAACTAATGTGAATTTGATTACAGACATAAGAATGAACAAATGATAAATTGCTATACACTAATTATTTTGATTTGAACACAAAGTCAAAGTCAAAGTCAAAGTCAAAGCATTTATTTCAATTAAACCATTTACAGGCACTTTTGAATTGTCAAGGAGTCGGTCAGTTAGTCAGAGAGTTGAAGCTAGTTGCTCGTTCCAAAACGTAGGTAGGTCTCTATGGAGAAGAACGAGCAAGAAACTCCACGGACACTCTTTTAAATCAAGTTTTTACAAAGTTTGGTTACATTCTTGTTGCTTCTATATGTGAAAACGATGAAGGTAATCTAACAATACAAAACACAAAAAAGAAGCAAGATAAAGTGGCATCTAATCCATGGCAGATAAGAGCTGACCAATCTCCACTGACAGCGCCCGTTCACGAACATGACGCGTGAATCAGCACCATTTAGCTCAACCATTTTGAAGGGAGCCGAATGATCCAACACACGCGCCACCATCAGCGAGACATTTGAGCGAGCATGACAATACTCCCAACCGCCATGTTAATTTTTGTCAAACATAAAGGTATTAATATATATGGCTCCATGGTATTCACATTTACAAAATTGAAATAATGCTGCTAAATTATACAAAACTAAGGTTTCCAATGTACCTATATTATTTTATCATATGAAGTGTGATAAGTTAATAATTTAAAAATATCTATATATAATAATAACGATACTCGTTACTCATGTCAATAGAAAAAGGGGTAGGAAACATCCTTTTCTTCCAATTTGGAAATTCCCTAAACTGGCTGTGGAGCAGGACCAGCATTCAGCCAAGCATCTTTATCATTGATGTAATCTTCTAACTTATAATATGCTTGTCTACATAGTGTGCGTTTAATACATGTTTTAAATTGTTTTTCATTCAATTGTAGAATATCAAGTGGTATTTTATTATAGCATTTTACACAGTACCCCATAAAAGAAGTATGTACTTTTGACAATCTGAAGCTTGGCTGATCTAATTTGTTCCTATTGATGTACACACATTGATGTACACAGTACTTACCTATTTTGTTGAGATACCTAAGTTTTGAGTATTTATGGAATAGATGATGTCTTAAATCTTTTGAAATATCAACAAATCTGTATATACACTAGAAGAGAAAAAGCTGTATGGAAGAAGGCAAACTGCGTCAACATAAAAGGAATAAGGATAATAGGATCAGAAATAATGATGTACCTAGGATTTAGGATTGAAGGAGCCGATCGAGCCATATCTAGCGTAAATTCAAACAGTTGCATGCGGTTAGACTGGAAGCCGACCCCAACAAAGGTGGGAAAAGGTGATCAATTTAAATAGGCAAGAAAAGGACAAAGTAAGCCCAAATTTTTTGAACGATGACAAAAATGTGCTTCTGGTGATTACTTACTGAATTATCAACAACCAATTAAAGCAGCATACGCGTGTCTGTCTATTTGGCACATATATTTATTGTATCGTTTGAGAAACTTGCGGTAAGTTTTTGTAATATCTGTAAAAAGGCGGTTGTGCGTTGTTTCATAGCTAATAGTTTTATAGAATTTCGTTTCACATAATTTGTTTATAATAATTTCGTTTCATAGAATAATCAATACGCAGAATACTTACTTTCAAGATTTTTAAATCATTGATTTTTGTTTCACATAAAGTTTATTGTTAGAATAATCATATCATAGAATAACAAATCAAATATTCTTTATCCTTATATTTTTTATTTAACATAAAACTTATTCCCAAGAATGGGAGTCTCAGTTCTAACTAAACCTACTGCGCGTGCGTGCAAACAACCATACAGCATGCAAGCAAGTATGCAGCGTGCAAGCACAAGAATGGGAATCTCAGTTCTAACCAAACCTACTGCGCGTGCGTGCAAACAACCATACAGCATGCAAGCAAGTATGCAGCGTGCAAGCAACCATGCAGCATGCAAACAAGCATGCAAGCATGTATGCAGCATGCAAGCAAGCATTTAGCGTACAAGCAAGTATGCAGCGTGCCCGCAAGCATGCATCATGCACGCAAGCATGCAGCGTGCAAGCAAATATGCAGCGTGCACGCAAGCATGCAGCGTGCAAGCAAACATACAACGTGCAAGCAAACATGCAGCGTGCAAGCAAGCATACAACATGTAAGCAAGCATGCATCATGTAAGCAAGCATGCATCATGCAAGCAAGCATGCAACATGCAGCAGGCATTGTTTCTGTCACGGCTCCGGCATTGCAGGGCTCCGGCGGTCCCACGGTTACACTCGAGGTGTAGGGCAGACAAGACTACGTGGAGTCGGTTTCGCAGCGATTCGTTTCTGTCATTAACTTTTGTAGCACAACATATTGACTTTTTAAGACATCATTTTTGTTATTGTCTATTTATATACATATTCGTTAAAAAATAATACTAGTGTTTGAAAAGTTTGTTAAACAACAAAATGTTCAAACAAAATAAAAAATTCATTGAATTGTGTTTCTGTGAAATATTTTTCATTGAAGTAAATAGTCTTTGAAACAATAATAGTCGAAATAAAAATATAAGAACCAAATATTATATGAAACATTTTCTGGGAAACGAAATACTATGAAATTTGTGTCTGCGAAACAAGGGGACACCGTAAAAAGGCACTTGACGAAGTTGCGTGTTCTTCCCGTCATGGCGACCCGTTTCATTCTGGACTATATATTAAAGCAAAAATAAAATAAACATCAGTTTTTATGTTATTTATTTATTTGTACATTATTCAATAAACAGTTCAAAGGCAGACTTCAATGCCTTAGGTATTTTCCACTAGTCAACCAAAGGTGCAGCCCAATTTAATGTACATAGTAGTGATACGACTACAGAAACGCAAACTGTAGCAGCACAAAAGTATAGTTCGCCAGTAATGTTATAATTTTAAACGGTAAAGTAGCATCAACATAGAATATTCGACAAGCGTTCAGTTTGTTGAATGTCGCTCGATGAAGGCGTTTGACATTCTTGCATAACCTCTTCTCGGCATCTGTAATGTTTGCGGAAGTCAGAAGCTTTTAAATCTTAAATGTTATACTATATAATACAGTGATTGGCAGATCGATACATTTATTTCTTTATTTATTTATACTTCATGCACAAACGTACAAAGGCGGACTTAATGCCTTAGGCATTCTCTACCAGTCAACCAAGGGTGGTGAAGAGATAACAAGGCAAGTGCATTACAAAAAGTAATATTAAAAAAGTGAAAAAAGATATATTTATATATATATAAAAACTACACATACATAATAATATTATGGAATATATATACCCCGAAATACATATATCCATACTCATAATAAATATATATTATATTAAAAGCAATATATATATATATATTATAATCTTTTCTTTTATTTTTATAATAAAAGAAAAGAGGTTTATGAGACGACTCTGCTCATTTGTGCTGAAAATAAATTCGCAATTTCCGCTTAAATGCATACAGACTGGTGGCCGTCCTGATATCGAGAGGAAGCGCATTCCAGAGAAGAATGACCTGGATATGAAAAGAAGAATGAACAAAATCAGAAGTATGAGAAGGGCAAAGTAACCGCAGGTTCTTAGCATGTGAGGAACATAGATATTGAAAGTGTGAGACTAGATAAGAAGGAGGGGAGAGAGAGTTGAGAAGGAGAACAATGTCATCAATGCACGCATACTTCTTCTCTGTCGAATGGGCAACCATTTTAACTTAGACCTGTAGCTTGAGACATGGTCGTATTTCCTCGGAGATCTCAACCTCCCACCCTGCCCGCAGCAGGCGCACCGGGCGTCGGCGAAGGGCGGATAACGCCCTCTTCCGGCCCCCCTAAATGGGTCCAGGGGCGGCAGACTCGGGGACGTCTGTCGCCCCCCACATACACCAGGACCCGAGGTGGCGGCGCGTAGTGTTCCACGCGCGCCCCTCTAAGATGTCCGGGGGGGAGTCTAACACCTCACTCCCCCCCCTGACCCGAGAAGTGGCCCGCTGCAGCGGGCCGGCACCAGCCGGGGGTTGCGGAAGTATCTCCAGTTCCCGCGACCCCCGACGTAGGTGTGAGATGGAACACCGGGGTGGTTTTTAGTCAGTAAGAGTCTGACAGACCCCTCCGCCCGCCCCAGGGCGGAGGACATCCATGAGGATTTTCCACCCCGTATCAAAAAAAAAAAATGGTCGTATTTCCTCAAGTTAAAGATAAACCTGATGCTGTTATTGAGAACCCTATCCAGCTTATCCAGCAAAACCGCGTTCAAGTCAAAGTAGCACACGTCACCATAGTCGATTATAGGGAAAATTAAAGTCTGCACAAGCATAGTCTTCGTCTTCGCAGGCAAAAAGTTCCTCAGACGATACAAGGTTCGCAAAGTTCCGTTTGCTCTTCGACTGACACTAGATAATCAACTAGTGCTTGAACCTTGAACTGTGTTGATTTTGAATTCTAACACCTTTGAATTTTTTTTTTTAAGTGAATCACAAACTATTATTGTACAATATTTACACGAAAAAATAAAAAAGGTAAACCTATAACTATTAAACCAAAAAAAAAAGCTAAGACAATAAGGCATCAAAAAATTCCCCCACATCGTCGTCAACTGGGAATGTGCCCAAGAGACTGGCGGCATTGCCACGTTGGATGGCAATGCTTAATCTCTGTCCGAGGCAAAAACCAGCCCTTGGATCACGGGAAGTGTCAACCAACCTTTTGGAAATTTCTTTAAAAAGTAGATGAGCACTCGGACCCCACGACCCGAGGGTTTCAACCCCAAACGGCTCGAAAATAAAGTTATCGCTTAGTAGGATACTATACTTTCGCCGTTTGAGGTTTTCTGCAGCCGCAGCCGCAGCACCAGCACAGCACACTGTACTAGGAAGATGGGATGGCGCAAGAGTATCGACACACGTAGCGTCCCACACTAAGGGCCTACCCAACTTCCATGGAAATAATGACATGCCGTCTGGTCTCATGCCATCGTCGCGTGCCAAGCCGTTGGGTTCCAAAACAGCCGGAACGCCGACGGCGACGAGAGCACGACGGATAATGTCAATGTCAACTATTAATTAAAAGAAATCTTTTCAACTATGGATGCAAATCTTATACTTCTCTGATAGCCGATGAAACAAAATAAATAACAATAAATAAAAAAAATGGCTATGGCAACTTTCTCAATATGACATGAAATTAATGGATGGATAGGGAGAGAAAGGCCATAGAAAAGGTTTTGAAAAGGATTGTGTGAAGAATGATAATATGAAAAAAAGGGATAGCATTTCGGTTGACAGGACGGAGTGAAGGAATGAAACGTACTGCGCCGACCCCGAGTAACATGTGACAAAGGCAGACATGATGATGAACATGAAATAATAAATCGGACTGTAATTCTGTAGATACTACCTACATGATCTAACCGATGCCGTGACCTAGGGCTCCACGACCCCACGGTTACGGCAATATATCCAAATGAAGACTAAGTTTGTTTTACAAATGCAATGAAATACCTACCCCATGGCATTTAAGTCGTCTTACAAAGTTGGAGCACTCAATGTATCCGATATAAACTACCTCTAGGCGCGATAAAAAAATCGTTCACAATAATCAGAAAATTGCTTCTGACGATCCTGTACCCGTAAAAGTATGAAGGAAGAATTAGTATTGTGGCTTTTACATACACCTTACTAACTGATATGGGGCTGCTGTGGGTTCGGTATACGCAACGACCCTGCGACGTCCTTTGTGTTCAGTATAATAATGCTTTCAGAGTGTTGTTGGGGTTGCCGCGCTATTATAATGAGTCACAAATGTTTGCAAATGCGCGCGTTGACGGCTTCCACGCTATAATGCGTAAGAAAGTGGCGTCATTATGTCAAAGACTGCGCGGTAGCACCAACATCATTTTGTAAATGATTGCATGCCACCTTGACTGTCCCGTACAGGCACACTGGGTGGGAACAGTTACGGGGAAATTTTAATTGTCTTATTTTACTTTATTTTGTACACTACTAATATAGATTTTAAGAAAATTGTTATTAGCACTTATATGGATTCTGTCCGAAATAAATGAATTCTTATTATTATTATATACTAAAAACATTAAGATTTCTGTAATCAGAAACCCATTTTGGCGCTAGGGTAAAGCTGTTGTAAGACGATTAAAATACCACAGTGTATAAATTGCCTTTAAGTGACATCAACAAATCGCGCCAATTACGAAGCAACATATACTACTGTACCGTTTATAAATACCTGAGCAATTTGAATTTAAGACAAGTGCGCATGAATCTTGAACATTGTTCATAGCTATGTAGAACTTCTCGCAGTGTAGGTTTAGTGCGATGAATAGCGTCAAAGTTTTTAATATCCAATAACCTAACCAAGTCGTTATAATAAATGCTGCAGACTGTAAAAAAGAACAGAATATTACAAGTTAGGTCCCCTTAAGTCAAAATTCACGTCACTTTCAGAGGCGTTCGTATTCAAATCTGTCGAAAATGTAATTTGTTTACTTAGACAATTTTAAACGTTTTCGATTACGAGAATTGGCCTTCGGGTTCAATCTTAATCTTAATTTTGCTTCGAATGAGATTTGAAATTATTAAACATTAAATTTCAAAACTAAAAATCGTTACAATACTTCAAAAAATTGAAGAAATTTTAATGTTGGTTCACTTGGTGCTGTTACTTGAAATAATAAAAACCGATAGGTATGGTACAAGATACTCACATAAAACTGGACACTCAATGCTGTTAGTTTTTTATGATAATATAAAAAAAGCTGAATATTATAAAGAAAGCTATAAAAAAATGAAACTGTTGTATAAAATACAATCTGAAATATAATACATTTTTGTTAGTTTTATGCCCCAGTTTCGAACGGGTGAAATTTGCTAATTCCTTGACATTCTCATACAAAATACTATAAACATTCATTTAAAAAACAAATCGACAAACAATTACAAATACTACAATAAAATGGTTAACTGAATCGGTCAAGCTGTTCGCATGTAATGATCTTTATACATACATACGGCAATTGACTATAGATTTCAAGTCAAGTCAACTAGTAACTTACCATTAATTGAAAAGAATCTTTATAGATATCAAAACAGTCCAATATATTAACATAAGCCTGAAACATTATTTTACAATAATTCTCTCCATCCACATGTTCCATACTTTGATACTGAAGAGCTTGAATATTCCATAGATCAACTTTAGTTTTTAGCAGCTGAATTAATCTAATAGCGTAAAAGATGTCGGCGTCAAAACTTAATAAAATTATTAAACTAAGTATGCTGCTAATTGATGACTTAAACTTTAAGCCAAGAATACTAATATTACTTATATACGATGTTACTAAAGAAATGGCAAAAAACCAGTTTATGACGGTAAATCGCTTGAAGCTGGTCTTATTATTGAAATTTCTGTGAATACCCTGAAGTTTTAGGATGAACAAAATGTTTTTATTTCTATGAAATATATCAAGTGGTAAATTCATTAAAAATCCCACAACAAAGAAAATAATTCTAATAACGCTCGATACAAACGTAATTTCATCACGTTTAATATCCATAGCGATGTCATATATTAGTATCGATATAAACAATATCGTGCCACACAATGACACAAAATTCGATAAAAGGCTGTTTGAAGATATACAATTATCTTTGATCCGATACTTGGGACAAAAACGAATGGTTTGCAACAAATTTAAAGGTATAAGCATCGACTGCACATCTTTGTCAACGAAGTTATTTAGTAAAAATTCCACCCGATGACTTCTTCGATAATAATACTTCTTTTCTTTTATTGACTTCATTTTATTTTGGCTTCCCGAACACGATTGAATCATTAGGTCAGAAATATTCGTGATTATTATTTATAAGGATGATCTCATTTAAAGATAAAACTTATTCGCATTAATTTTATATAACTCTGTTTGTTAGTTAATAAAAAAACCCACTGTAAGAATTGTGATAATAGACAAAAATGAGACGTAGATTTATTTGGACGATTTGATTATTTTCTGCTTTTCAGTGACTTCATTTTAAAATAAGGAAATACTGGACATGGCACGAATGAATGAAAGAATCCAAAGACTTTTCTAATTTTATTGATTTGGGATTGATTCTGTTCAAAGATAACACAGACTAATACATTAAAGAAACTCAGTAGGAGTACCTAATGATCCTAATTTAATTGTCATTATATTTTCCAGACGAAAACTAGACGATCGTCTAAAAATATTGTCATAAAAATATAAATTTGATTAATGATGTAGGAATGGACAAATGACAAATTGTTTTTATTTAACAGTTAACAATTTGTTGAGATAGGTACCCTACTTTTGAGTATATCATTATGTGGAATAGATGATGTCTTAAATCTATGGAAATATCTATGAATCGGTTCATATATAGTTCTACATATTATTATGCATGCAATGATGAAGAATAAGATACAATATGGAAGAAAACAGGCACTAGAAACAAATGCAAGGACAGGAGAGTGTTTCAATAATTATTAAAGTACTAGGTTTGGATAACGCCAAGAAGGCGTTCGCACTGTATGTAGTGTTAATTAAAAACAAAAGTCAATTGAAAACTGCTGGTATTTTTTTAAATTTTCCGATTTGTCTCTTTAGTTATTAGTTTACAAAATTAGGGGTTAATGTGGAACTTTTGTCGTAAACTGAGGACTCTAGTTCTTTATACTCACAAACTGTCTTATCATCATCTTCCAGGCCTTATACCATGTTACTTGGGGTCAACGGAACACGATTTTTTCTTTCATTCCATCCTGTCAACCATCATTCTATCACTGACTCCCTTTTTATTCATATTATTCTTCATACAATCTATTCATCTTTACTTTGGCCTTCTTCTACCTCTTCATCTACCCACATAAATATTCATAACTCTTTTGGTCACATGCGTTTTATCTCTTTTCTTCACATGTCCGTCCCAAGACAAATGAATCCCTTTGACGTGTTTGTCAACATTTACGCAGACAAAGTCGCGTGCAAAAGCTAATTCTAATATATATCAGTAAACCTAATAAACATGATTCATTATTTTTAGATTTAGAGATAAGCAGTAAAAAAATAAATAAAATAATAAAAATAAAATAAAATAAAATAAAAATAGTTTATTTCTCACCAGCTAGCAACAAGGATTACAACATATTAAATTTATTCAACATCATTTGTGGTGGTAAAGGGAGGTTAACGTAGGGTTTTGACTCTATCTTCTGAACTAGGCGAGGCCTGTATCTCAGAAGATAGCATTCAGTTGACAATTTATAATTTATAACCTAAAAACATGGTGTGCTACTAATTTAATTGATTAATAACATAAAAAAAATAGTAGAACATAAATCGAAACTTCCAACCAATTAATGTTTAGCTATTCCCTTAAAATTAACAGCTTTTTTCGTGTGGGGTTTCAGAGGGCTCGATTCTGGGGTCGATTTAGTTAATCATGAAATAACATCAATGAGAAAAAAACAAGTTAGTAAACTGTGACTGTTTCAATAATTTTGATGATTATGATTATGAATTGTGTATTCTGCTTCCATGAATTTATATCAAGTGAGCTTGAGGTGGGATTCACTACACCTGAATTCACCGGAGGAGATTATTGTAGAAAAGGTTAGCTGCGGTTATACATAGTAAAGGCTGAACTATCACTTACATCAGCCTATTAAATCTCACTTTAGGGCAAAGGTCTATTCTCGCACAGAGAAGGCATGTGTTGAGTATTGACCACCACGCTTCCTTTAGATGATTTCAAATTCATATTATTATGGTTTACAAGTTTAGGCTCAATATGGTCCAAAGTTAATAAATGAACAAACGACCATCACTCAGTATCGTTTATTAGCTAACAGAATTACAGAAACGCAAACTGCAGTAATACAAAAGTATACAATATTCTTGCATAACCACCTTTCGGCATCTGTAATGTTAATGAGAGTAAGAATTCTGTATATGTATAGCCTAGATGGAACTAAAGAAATAGACAATAAAAAAGATAAACAAAATCATTTGTTTCAAATAAACTATTTATAGGCACTTTTGTCAAGGAAGCAGTCAGTACAAAAGATGAAGCTAGTTGTTCATTACGAACAGTGTTTTATGGAGAAGAACATGCGAGAAATTACAAGCACACACGTTTAAAATCAATGAAATATTACAAATTTAGGTTACAACATTTATCTTGTTCTACGGGTAGATTCTGGAAATATATCGAGCGTATTATGTCAAGTTTTGCACGTTAAAAGCGGTCCTGAGTAAAATATAATAACTATAAATGCAATTTAAAATAAAAATAAAATAGCCGAGACAGCTAAGATATGACCAGCCCCAACTGATGTATCCCGTTCACGAACATAGCGTTCAGATCGGCAACATTTAGCATACCCATTTAGAAGGGAGCATAAATGTTCGAGCATAAATGTTCGAGTGAGCATGACACACTCACAACCTCTAGGGCATAAACAAGTCATTAAAAATACATATTTAGTAACTAGTAGCTTTAAAGTAAAAAAAAGCTGATTAAGACATTACCTGTACAATTTGATTTTAAAATAAGTACGCAAGTATCTTGAACATTTGTCACAGCTATGTAGAACTTTTCACAGTGTAGCGTCAATGCGATTTGCAATTCCAAACATTTCAGTATCCAAAAGGTTAATATTTTTTTTATTATATATACCGAAAACTGTAAACAAATCAAAATGTATAATTGTTAGCCGCCACCGTTGTTGGCGTATTGTTGTTGTTGCTATTCTATACTATAATACTATAAATAGGTAAAGTTTGTATGTTTGTATTTGAATGTAGGAGGTATGAAACTACTCAATCAATTTCAGAATGGTTTTTTGCTAAGAGGAAGCAACGTTATCCCTAAATGTTATTATTATCATTAAAGAACTTACATATCTGTACGACATTTCACGCAGATGAAGTCACGGGCAAAAGCAAGTATTATAATAAAATGCTATTGCATAAAATTTGATCTGTGGAACTACTGGTCCGATTACGAAAAATTCACGCGGTCGCAGTTGCGGGCAAAAGCAAGTAAAATGTTTTCACTTTTAAATAACTTATAAAAGGAATCTCTAGTAAAAGAACTCACATGAGACTCACTCGATGCGTTTGATTTAAAAAACTCAATAAATATCTGAATTTTAGCGATGTACTCGTAAAAAAACACCGTGAAGTGAAAAGCGATCTGTTAAATAAAAAAACAGTATTAATCAATTAGCCTCTACTATTATTAACAATTTTTTAGGTTTATTCTAATGCACCATTAGTTGAAACGAAACTTTGCAAACGTCAAACCAGTTCAAAATGTTAACTTATGCCTGAAACATCTGACGAGCTTGAATATTCCATAGATCAACTTTTTGTTTCAACACCTGAATGAGTCTGATAGCATAAACTAAATTTGCCTCAAAGCTCATTAAAATTCCAAAAATCAAAATGCAGTGGATAGGAGTGCTTAGCATTATGCCGAAAATAGTAGCAATACAGATATAATGTACAACCAACAAGATTAGAACAAACCAATTATTGAGGATAAAATATTAGAATCGGGTCGCATTATTGAGATATCTGTGAATTTGTTGAAATTTTAAAACACACAAAATATTTTCTTTAGTGTAATAAAAACTGACAGTTAAATTCATTAGAAATCCTAAAGAAAATAAAACAAAGTCGATGCTTAAATACACAACCACCTCCGTTTTATTATAAATCATGTTATTTTGATTAAAGCAAGCATAGTAAATGTCATAAATAAACATAGATATTAATAACACCGTGCCACATATCGACACAGAATTCGAGAGACGACTGTTCGGAGTTATAAAGTTACCCTTAATGGTAACAATGGTGGACAAAAACAAATATTTTGTAACAAATTCAAAGGCAAAAGCATCGACTGCACATCTTTGTCCACCAAGTTATTTAGTAAAACTTCCACACGATGACTGTTCCGATGAAAATGTATATTTTTTTTAATGGACGTCATTTTATTATGACTTTTCAAGCACGAATGAATCTTCAGTCTGAAAATGTTTCATATTATTAGTCACAAGGCCTGATCTAATTAAGAGATAAGGATCACACTAGTCGTTTGTATTTTCTATACCTGAGCGACTTCATCTTGGGATTTGGACATAAGCTATTTTTTAACACATGTTTTAGTCAGGTCCGGTGTTTATCAGCATTCCCGCAGGCAAAGTCGCCTGCCAAAGCTAATTATCACGATCACGATTCATTAAATTATTGATTTAGAGGTGAGAATCACAATAAATTGATACTTCGAAATAGTTAATATTGGGTATACCCTTAAAATTGACAGGTTATGTCGTGTGGGGTTCCAAAGGGCTCGATCCTAGGACCGCTTCTGCTAAACATGCAATATCATCAGCACATTCGTTCTAAAGGCAAGAAACAAATATTTTGTGATTGTCTACATAAGTATTCATCAAAACAAAACATATTTAAATAATTAAGTCATTATAACATATAGGAACTTCAGATGTAAAAAAGTCATCAGCATTGCTACTGCTAAATAAAGCTCCCTTAATGAATTAAGTTCAAGTGAGCTTGAGGTGAGCTGATGACTTTTTAGTATGAGATGAGTTCTTAGTATGTGGTGGGATGTCATTTTCAACTTTCAGGATTTTATTGGAAAATAGGGCAGCTGGTATTATTTTAAGGCAAATTTTTCAGCAAATCCTACAGTGTGATAATAATAAGCTAATATTACAGATAATATTAGGAAAACTTCATCTCATGAAGAGAAGGCATGTGAATTAATAAATTTACGAGCAAAGCGTGCTCGTAAATTTTCCTCAAGGTGGGCTGTTAAAATCAAAGCCATGCTTGATTGATCGGTCTTAAATTAAAAAAAAAGCAAACACCCATCACTCAATAGTTTATTAACCTAACAAAATTACAGGATCGTGAACTACAGCCACACAAAAGTATAGTTACTCCATAACCCTATAATTTTAAACGGTAAAGTAGCATCATCGTTGAATATCCGACAGGCATCCAACTTGTCGAATGTCGCTCGATGTAGGCGTTTAACATTCTTGCATAGCCTATTTTCAGCATCTGTAATGTAAATGGGAGTTAGAATCTTTTAAATAAACTTGATGGAACAACTTACAGCAGTATACGCCTTTTAAAAAGACAAAAGACAAACAAAACAAAATAGCTGAAAAAAACATACCTGTACAATTCGAATTTAAAATAAGTGCGCAAGTATCTTGAACATTCGTCATAGCTTTGTAGAACTTCTCACAGTGTAGCGTCAATGCGATTTGTAATGCCAAACATTTCAGAATAGAATAGGTTACAATAAATGTTACTAGACACACCAAAAACTGTAAACAAATCAAGATATTAAATAACTATACTTTTATATCTACTACTATTCATAATTATAATCATTGTTTGTTTGTTTCTTTCAATATATTTTCTTTTGTAGAAAGTAATTTCTGGAAGATCCAGGGCTTCGAGTCTGTTATTACAATAGTGTCAAAATGGTCTATTATTGATTTCATAATTGTTGATTTTGACAATTTTGGTAATCTACTAATATAATGGCGTCATTATGACTTTCCCAAGGTCAACCACTGACACGCCATTGATAGAAAAAATATAGAATGGTAATCTCGTACAAAATGACAACTGAATGACTGACTTAGGTGGTAATCTGCTAAAATTTTGAGAGCTCCTTTGATCAGTGACCTACCATTAGAAGTCAAGTCAGTCAGTCAAGGGGGCCATGTCTGCTATTTTTATAATTTTGTCATTGTGCAGTCATTGCTTTTAATTCGACCGACCATTATGAATTCAGCAGATTACGAACTTTTAGCAAAATGACAATGGGTTTGTGTTGGAATGACGAAATTATAAAAATAGCAGACTTGGCCCCCAGATTTCTGGCAGGTCCGATTACCGAGAGTCATATTCTTTGTTTTATGGTCTACTTAACTTTTACGCGGAGGCATTCATAATCAGGAAATCATGAAATAAAAATAAATAATTTTAAACAATAAGCTGTATGAAAGCAATGCATATACATATGCATACGTATTTACTTGAAAATCACTCGATGCATTTTGTTTTAAATATTCAATAAATATCTGAATTTTAAAGATATACTCATAAAATAATACAGTAAAGTAGAAAGCGATCTGTAAAAATAAAGTGTTAACATCTTGAATAATTTAGCCAGTATTATACAATGCTTTTTAGGCTTATTTTAACTAACCATTACTTGAAAAGAATCTTTGCACATAATCAAAGCATTTCAAAATGTTAATGTAAGCCTGAAACATTATTTTACAATGATCTTCTGTCTCCTTAACTCCTATGCTTTGGTATTGACGAACATCAATATTCCACAGATCAACTTTAGCTTTTAACAGCTGAATGAGCCTGAAAGCATAAACTATGTTTACGTCATAATTTAACAAAATTCCTGCATTGAAAGTGCGGTAATGGGGTCTAGCATAATGCCGAACAACAAATAAACACACATATGAAATGCAATGAAAAAGATGACAAGAAACCAATTTCTGATGATTAAACGTTTGAACCTAGTAGTATTATTGACATGTCTGTGAATTTCTTGAAATTTTAAAACGAACGAAATATTTTCTTTTATTTAAAAAAAACTGAGCATTAAATTCATTAAGAATCCTGAAGAAAATAAAACAAAAACGATGCTAAAGTATATAACCGCCACTGAACTGTTAGAAATCAAATTCCTTTGAATAACACACGAAAAGTAAAGGTCATGAATAAATATAAATAAAAAGAACATCGTGCCACAAATCGACACAAAATTCGAAAGACGACTGTTTGGAGTTATAAAGTTATCCTTGATGCAATATTTTGGACAAAACCAAATAATTTGTAACAAATAGAAAGGTAAAAGCATCGACTGCACATGTGTGTTAATGAACTTATTTAGTAAAACTTCCACACGATGACTTCTATTATGAGAATGTATCTTTTTTTTAATGGACTTCATTTTCAACCGACTTCAAAAAAGGAGGAGGTTATCAATTCGTCTGTATTTTTTTTTTTATGTTTGTTACCTGATTTCTTTGGACTGGGTGAACCGATTTTGATGATTTTTTTTTATTACAACATTCCAATCAAGAATGACTCTCTAGTTTAGTTTTAGAAATGTTGTAGAAATATTTCATACGATATAATAAGTCATTAGCATCTGAATATCTACTATGTATATCCTCGAGTGTTTTAATTTTTTAAATTAAACTATACTGAATTACTTAAAAATAACAGGCCACAACTTACAGGCCTAGATTTAACGTGTGTTGAATCTAATCAGACTAAAATTACCTCATTTTGTAAAGGTTTAGGGGTGGTAAAAACGTTATCGCCCAAAACAATATTTCAATAAGGAAACGTAGAATTTGCCTCCAAGACTTGCTACTCTCTGTATCGAAAGATACAGGTTGTGGAAAGGGCATACTGTATTTGTATTGTTCCCCCCGAGGGAAGCAGAGCGAGCGGTATGAAACAGATAGCATTTTAAAAATACCTTCACAATCCTCTTAACCAACATTCGCATAGACAAAGTCGCGCGTAAACGCTACTTCTAGTAAATATCAATAAACTCAATACAAAAAAAATATTACGTTATTGATTTAGAGGTGAGAAACAAATCATCAATCTTAACATGCAACTAATAAATTTTGGGTATGTCTTTGAAATTGCCAGGTTATGTCGTGTGGGGTCGATTCTGGGGCCGTTTCTGTTCAAAATTGGAAGGAGTGGAATTCCCTGCCTGAGTCTGTGTTTCCTGATAGCTACAACCCGGGAGTCTTTAAGTCAAGAGTGAATAGGTTACTTCTAGGCAAGCCTGCTCCATCTTAGACCGCATCATCGCTTCCCATCAGGTGAGCTAGTGGTCAAACGTATGCCTATTAAATGATAAAAAATAAAAATAACATCGCTAGAAACAAAAAGGTGAGAAATTATTATTAGTGATCTACTTAAA
Organism: Charanyca ferruginea; assembly: GCA_947361185.1. Lineage (NCBI taxonomy): Eukaryota > Metazoa > Arthropoda > Insecta > Lepidoptera > Noctuidae > Charanyca > Charanyca ferruginea. Next base: position 7,201,328 of record OX376060.1, read on the forward strand.
TATTTACCTTAAAAAAATATTTGGATAATCAGGCCACTATAAAGCATAAGAACTACCAGACGTTAAAAAAACATTAACAGTGTGTGAACTTTAACATGCGAGCTATAATTGCAAGTAGGTAATATGATGTACAATTTGAAAAGCAAACAGAATATGTTATTAGACACCGTCACAGATATCTACAATGGACGTTTCAACTTACACTTAATTACACCAGAACAACTATTGAACGCATTAGGTACGATTTCTAGCAAGCTAACCAAGGACGTCTCGCTACCAATTAACGACATACACTCGGACCTTCGGAAGATTTATGATCTTCTGGAAATAAAAACAAGACTTCTGGAAGACATTATCATCTTTGAAATCAAGTTACCGCTGATCAGTCGAGATCCGTATGAAATCTTCAAGACGATTCCGATTCCCAAGACAACAGGCCCAAGTGATATGATCAGCATAATCTCAGTATCCGAGTACATTTCTATCAACATGAAGAAGGACACCTATATCGACGTGTCCGAAGAAGACTTGAGATCATGTCGAACCGTAGCAGGTGTTTATTACTGCCACATCTTACGACCCATATACAAGATTAAAGGAGACAAGAACCTTTGTGAAACAGAACATTCAGAATGTAAAACATCATTGAAGGTGTCTTCTGTTGTTGTTTTTTCAAGGTTTTCTAAAAGATTAATTCCCATTATCATACCAGATGCCGAAAAAAGAATAAGCAAGAATGTTAAACGTCTACATCGAGTGACGTTCGACTAGTTGGATGCCTGTCGGATATTCTACGTTGATGCTACTTTACCATTCAAATTTATAATTTTATGTGCTAACTATACTTTTCTGTTGCTGCAGTTTGCGTTTCTGTAATACTGTGTTAATGAACGATACTGAGTGATTGGTATTTTTTATATTAAACCCCGACCATAACGACCCTAGATTTATCATTATGAATATAAATTTGAAATCACCTGAAGCAAGCGTAGTGGTCAACACTTAAGACATGCATTTTCTGTATCAGAATTAAATAGACCTTTATCCTAAAGTGAAACAATAAGAGGTTAAGGACGCGTATTCGATTTAGCGCAACTCAAAATCTAAACGATTGCTAGAACGGCGTAGCAGCATTGACACACACTAGTACAATACAATGGTCTGTTTGTGTGCATCAGAAAAAAAAAAGCACAAAATAAGCACAAATCATTGAAATTGGTCGGCCAACGATGTTTTACAGTGCTTTTTAAAATAATTGTCTAAAATAAATGAGTTCGTATAACGAACTGAAAAATATTTTGCATATTAAGCATAACCATTGTTTTCATAAAATTAATATATCAGTTATGTTTTTATTCAAACACTGGTGAAAAAAAAATTGGCAAAATGAACCGATTTCGTACTTTTTCAACATTGTTTTATAATACAAAATAGTAATATTTTCGTAATTTTGGCTCCGTAGTAGACTTTAAATGACGTCTATTTTCGTAAAACGCTATGAAAGGATTGTCTTCGCTTTAAAAAACCATAATTAAACATTATACTTTTACTCTGTAGTTCCCTAAATCATGACTTATTGAGAACAGTAACTGTGTTGTGGAGGTCCGATAGGCAGTCGCTCCATGTAATTTTTTTACTAAAACTGTAATTGTTTTTAATTAATCTGCTGACATCATTACGATATTGCTCTGGGCAAAACGCAAAAAACATGAAGTCTTCGTCATGAATCGAATACACGCTCTTAATGTAAAGGATACTTTTGCGGTAAGTTTTGGTGAAGTGAACGATCATCCCACTCATCCCACTTGATAGAAATTACTGAGGCAGGATACATGATTGCACATTATAGTAAGTATTTTTAATTGTGACCTAATTAGCTGAATGTTTTTTTATTGTAAATATTTAAGTAGACAATCATAAAATTGTCACCTTGTTATTTTTATTGCTTTCGTGACGAATGTGCTGTTTGTATTTAACAGAAGCGGCTCTAGAATCGAGCCCTATGGAACCCCACACGACATAATCTGTCAATTTCAAGGACATACCCAAAATTAATGAGTTGGAAGTTACGATTTATGATTGATTCCCTCTAAATCAATAATTTTATTAATCTTGTTTATGTGAATTAGCTTTTGCATGCGACTTTCATTGCGTGAATGTTGATTAACACGGCAGCAAACTAAATCGTGGCGTGTCACTTGATATGTACAGATCCCAAGCTGCCCCTTTGCTAAGTTTCATTAGAATCGGTTCAGTCGTTTTGCCGTGATAAGGTAACAAACAGACGAACAGACAGATGGAATTAGTTTCGCGTGTATAAAATTACTGATTATTCGACTCTAAATAAGACTATTATCTGAATTAGATCATTCCTTATGAGTACTAATCCCGATGATTTTTTCGTGCTTGGAAAGTTGTAATAAATTGCAGTCAATGAAAAAAATACATTCTTATCGGCGGCGACGACATCGTGTGAGTGTTTTTCTATATAACTTCGTTGAAAAAGACGTACCGTCGATGCTTTTACTTTTAAAATCATATGACAGTTTGCTTTAATGCATGGAGTTAAAGAAGAGACAAGAGCAGGAAGATGATAAAAGTAAGACAGTTTGTAGGTATACAGAACTAGAGCCTTCAACTGTGATAAAAGTTCCACAATAACCCCTGTTTACCTATTTTTGTCTTTCATTGCAATCGGTTCAGCGGATATTTTTACTAACTTACAGCCAAACAGAATTTCTTTCTTATTAATTAAATTTGTATGGATGAGTTATCTTTGGATTTGATCATTCCTTATGAGTAATAATCATGAATATTACTAAACTAAAGATTCTTTCGTGCTTGGAAAATCATAATAAAATGAAGTCAATGAAAAGAAAGATGTATTATCATGGAAAAAATCATCGTGTGAATGTTTTACCAAATAACTTCGTTGACAAAGATGTGCAGTCGATGCTTTTACCTTTGAATTGGTTGCAAAGCATTCGTTTTTGTCCAAAGTATCGGATCAAGAATAATTTCATAACTTCGAACAGTCTTCTATCGAATTTTGTTTCATTGTGTGGCACGATATTGTTTATATCGGTCATATTATACGATGCCTACTCTTTAGATACCAATAATTATGACATTGGGTATACGTCGAACATTATTAAAATTATTTTCTTTGTAGTGGGATTTTTAATGAGTTTACTACTTAATATGTTCCATACAAATAAGAACGTTTTGTTCATTTTAAAACTCCAGGATATTCACAGAAATTTCAATAATAAGACCAGCTTCAAGCGATTTACTGTCATCAACTGGATTTTTGGCATCTTTTTAGTAATATCGTATATGAGTAATATTGCTTTTCTTGGCATAAAGCTGAAGTTACCGATTCACTTTGTACTTGGTGGAATAGTCTTATTAAGTTTTGACGCCGACATCTTTTACGCTATCAGATTAATTCAGCTGTTAAAAACTAAAGTTGATCTATGGAACATTCAAGCTCTTCAGTATCGAAGCATGGAGGATGTGGACAGAGAGAATTATTGTAAAATAATGTTTCAGACTTATGTTAATATATTGGACTTCTTTTCAAGTAATGGTAAGTTACTAGTTGACTTGACTTGAAATTTATAACCAATTGACGTGTGTATGAAAGCTTATTATCACATGTTAACATAAAGAACGACGTAGTTGTTTTCTTTTTTTTGTTTGTGTTTTAGTATCAGGACAAGGTTTGCATAAAATATGAGTTTTTTTAATGTTGCTAGAAACGTCGTAAAGTTGGGTGGTACTTTTTTTTTGTATGAAAATGTCAATTAATTTGTGAATTGCACCAATGTAAATTTATGACGAGTTGCTAGTTTCTCGTAAAACTTGCTAAAACTAATTGTATTTCAGATCGTATTTTATACAACAGTATTATTTTTTTATAACTACCTATTTCAAATTCGGGTTGCTATTTATTATGTTAAATTATCAACACTGAGTGGCCGGTTTTATGTAAGTACCTTGTAACATAATATTTTATTGTTTTTTATCGTTTTTTACATTAATAGCTGCTGTGGATGACACTAAATCTACGTCACTCACGGGTAGAATGGGGTGGTGCTATTTGCGGCCGCCACCACACGGCCAATCTCATCTCAGCAACAAACAATGTCAAAAATGTAAGCAAAATAAAAGCATTTTGGACAGATAAAGACTGAAATTCCCGTGGGGTATCGGGACTAAAATAGCACCTACCCATTTCCTTCCGAGGGTGCCGTAGAAGCCGACTAAGGGAAAGGTACAAGAATCGCCCCTCTAGCACTCTAACTTAAGATTTTGACTGAAGTGGATCTAATTTGTACCTAAATTTTTATTATTTTTACAGGCTTTAGCATTTATAATGATAATATGGTTAGGTTATTGGATAATAAAAACTCTGACACTACATATCGCACTAAACCTACACTGTGAGAAGTTCTACATAGCTATGAACAATGTTCAGGATTCATGTGCATTTATCTTAAATTCAAATTGCTCAGGTATTTTTAAACAGTACATTATTTTTGTTGCTTTGTAATTTACGTGATTTGTTGATGTAAATAAAAGCCAAAACAATGATTTGGAAAAAAATAACTTTACCTTTGGATGCACCAGTTGGGGCATTTATGTACTACAACAGAAACACAGTTCTATATCATCATGTTCTTCATCATCAACTGCCTGTCCTTGTCTCATGTTACTTGGGGTCGGAGCAAAACGTTGTCTTCTTCTGTCAACCATTTCATCCTGTCAACCATCATGCTATCACTGTCTCCCTTTTTTTTTCATATTATTCTTCACACACCCCATCCACCTTTTCTGTGGCCTTCATCTCCCTTTCCATCGATTTACTTCATATTGTGATGAGAAAAATCACTTAACGACTGTCGGGCGAAAGTGTTGAAGGTCAAACCTCCGCTGCTTATGTTTGACTGTGTAACATAAGACATTAGAAAGGTTAATTGCCATGTTTTATGTTAATAGTAATTTATATTATTTCATGAAAATTCATCCAGAGTTGGATTTTTTTTTAATAATTGGTTTAATAAATATCGGCTGACTCAAAAAGTAATAAAAGTCAAAATGAACCCAGTTTAGACGAAATTTTCGAGGTTTGTTGGAAATTAATTTTCAAGAAATGTATTGAATAACCAATCGCCCTGAATGTGTGAAGTATAAATGTAAGCTTTATAAGAATAATAATCTCTGTAAACATTACAGATGCCGAGAAGAGGTTATGCAAGAATGTCAAACGCCTGCATCGAGCGACATTCCACAAGCTGAACGCCTGTCGAATATTTTACGTTGATGCTACGTTACCGTTCAAAATTTTAAAGTTACTAGCTAACTATACTTTTGTGTTATTACAGTTTGCATTTCTGTAATTGTTGTACTATAGGTCGATTCTGTAAAATTCAAACAACAACTCGCATCTCATATCGCTATTCACTTTCACTTCGCATAAGGTTCAAAATGACCTTGATATATTTGACACTTTGAATTGGGTTCGAGTGCGAAGTGAGCGTCGAAGTGACGGGGAAATTACCTAACAGAATGCCACTTCTTACGTCATCTCATACTTTATCTGTCAAAATCTCCCTGTCAATTTAGTTAGTTAACATTAACTATTTATCATTATGTTCTCATTGATCAAAATGCGAAACTATTAGATTGTTCTAAAGTTCGTAACAAGACATAGCGTTTTGTACACCCACAAACAGCAGCGGGCGGCGCAGCGTTCGGTCAGTTTATTTGAATTATCGTAGGTTTGTGGAAAATCGTGGATATGAATCGAGGAAAATTAATTACCAGTCTTAGTTTAGATAAAAAGGTTGGTAAATAATTTAAAAGATTAGTGAGATTAGCCGTCTTTTTTTTTTAATTTAACGAGTAGGTAGTTAAAATTTTATTTTTTTAAGGTTATTGTTTTAGTTCAAGTGCATGACTATTGGGTAGGTACTTGTAAAATAACGGAATATAACGTTTAAATCAAGACAGACGCCAGCACATCAAGCTACCCGAAACTGTCAAATTTTCACAATCAACCTAGTACCTAATGCTTTAGCAATAAAGTTGAAAATCGATTAAAAAACTTTTACAGATTGTAATACAGCTGATGAGGTGATATGTATGGAAAACCCGAATTTTTTTTGGCGGGTTAAGTCAAATTTAATTGAAGGTCAAGGAAACACAAGTGGACCAAACTCAAGCACAAACTCAAAATCATTTATTTCAAATAAAAAAACCATTTACTTTTGGATTGTCAGAGTCAGTCAAGCAGAAAATTAAAGCTCGTCCCAAACAGTAGGTTTCTATTGGACACACACTCTTTTAAAATCAATAATATGGTACAAACAGTAACATCATTCATATTGAATTTAGGAGTACAATGTGAGAACAACGTAACAAGTTGTGTACATTAAAAGAGGTCTAGATAAAAAGATTAATCATAATAAACAATTCAAAATAAATTTAAATTATCGAGGCAGTTAAGACATGGCCAGTTCCAACTAACGGCTCCCATTTACGAACATGACGCACGGATATGCATCATTTAGCTCAACCATTTTGAAAGATATTTTCATAGATATATTGACAAGGTACCGTCATTATGTTAATTTCCTGAAACACTTCCCTTTGGCGAAACGTCCGCGCGCGCTGACAAAGCTGCGGGTCCGACGTCCAGCCGCGCGGAGTCCGCGCGACCGCGTGAGCGCCGCGGATGCGCCTCAACGTAAACCTTATTGTTTAGCAAACTACTGCAACTATACCAAAAGTAAAAATACTTGTGTATAGCTGAAACTATAGAGAATTGACTTATTTGAAAACGAAAAAAACGACACATAGTTCGAATTACTTAAGTAAAAAGTTAAACTTGAGAACATGCGTATCGGAATACCAGGAAAATCTTTGTTCTAAGATATTACCAATAATGTTGTAGTTTGTGTCTTTAAAACCTATTTGTAATTAAACTAGACTATACAAGTTTTTTTTGATAACCATAAGTCATTATTTAGAAATTAGAATATTCTGAGTTGTACAATAAACCAAAACAAACAACCATTCTCTCATTAATTTAAAGCGCTCGCAAAAAATGTAAAAAAATAATAATAATAAAATAAATAACGTAATTATGAATTTACAAAACCTTACGTTACTCACGTTTTATTTATATCTAAGTGTTATAAATACAAAACAAGACAGAGTAAGAAGTACAACTATAAGATCTAAGACAAAAGTAACCGACGTTCTTACAAAGAAGTGGAGATGGACCGGGCATACACTAAGAAGTTACAAAGAAAAATGGAGCAAAATTGTCACAGATTGGTATCCTAGAAACGGCAAAAGGAGAAGGGGAAGACAACACAAAAGATGGGAAGATGAGTTAAAATTAACAGCGGGTCCCAACTGGAGAAGGGTCGCTAGAGATAGAAAGCAATGGAAAATGTTAGAGGAGGCCTTTGCCAACAGGCACACTCAACTCAGAGATATACTTAAACATGGTACTAATATAAACAACAACAGTATGTATAGTTCAGGATAAGAGGCTTAATGTAATGTTATAAATACTAATAATGAACGGATTTCCATATTTAATAGATTTTAAGTAAATAAAAAAAGTACATACGCGGACGGGTGCCCGTATTTTGTAATCCGATCTCATCCTCCACTCAACCACTTAGCATTTGCACATGTTTTTAAATAATCGTATTGCTTGTATCTTAAGGATTATTTTGATATCAAACACAAACACATTGGGTTTTAAATAAACAGACATATTGAATAAACACAGAGCATTTCACATCAAATTAAAATTTTACACTGACATTTTGACACATGACATTCAACTTTTTTCGTAAAATTAATTTCGAAGCTGCCATGGAGGTATATCTGTGGACAGTGTTGTCCATTTACCATAGATCATTATAAAATAGCATGCTAGAAGCTCAGATATAGTTAACAACCTACAAAAACGATGTTAAGCTGAAAAAGCTGGTAAGCATATCTAGTAACTGAGACGGCAGACCGGAACATTTATTACGCGTATCTAGTTGCTGAGACAGCTCAATGGAGAATCGCGCATATAAATGGCTCTGATGGCTCTTTTCTGCAGGATAAAAATAGACTCGATGTCTGCAGCTCGTCCCCACAGTAAAATACCGTAAGACATTATATTACGAAAATAATTAAAATAAACTTCTTTCGCGGTATCCACACCAGTAAATTGCCTGATTTTTTTGACAGCATATGCTGCCGTACTTAGCCGTTCTTTGAGAGATGTTAAATGAAGATCCCATTGTAGCCGTGAGTCGAGCGTGATCCCCAGAAAAATAGTTATATCAACGAATTCCTGCTTTTCTTTGTTCATTACTATGTCAGTCACTACGTTTGACATTTGGTAAAGTAAATCTGATGCACTTAACAATTTTGGACCTGCAGTAAGGCGCTATTTACGCAGTTGAGATTCTTGGCCCGTCTATCTATCTTAAATATTAAGGAAGTGTCATCAGCTAATGTTATTTGTATTTGGTTTTCAATCAAATGGGGAAGATCATTAATATTTAAAAGTGGACGAATCTCTTGAAGAAGATATTATTGCAGATACTATCGATAATAATGTGATACCTGGCTCTACTTTGGAACAGCAAATAGTAATTGCTGATGAAAAGAATGTTTGATTATTAAAGAAATGCCTGGGGAAATTGTGGCATCTAACAATATAACCAATGTGAATGAGTCTTTTAGAAGCAACACAATAAAAGGAACTGGACCTGGCACGTCTAAGGTTGCCGTACCTTTCCCCACTGAACTCCTTTCACCAGCACCACAATATAAAAACTTAACTTCTACTCCCAACATGGCAGAACTTAGAGCCAAGAATGTACCAAAAAATCCGCCAGAAAAAAAACAAGAGACGGGTGAAAAGAAGGATACTAATTATGATGAGTACTCAGATGTAGAAGATTTTCCAACGATAACTGCGCATGCATTTACTGTAATGACCTCTTTTCCTGTTTCAAACCCGGCGAGTGCCGGCTACGGTACAACAAATTGTTGACTTTGGGCTCATACATCATGTGCTGATGCAAAAAACTTCGTCTGTGAATTATCTACTTCATAAGTTGCGTGTTTATAATGTATGTAATTTGTATCCATACTAAATGGACAAAATCAATTTCCTTAAGGATTGTGATTCATTTTAATTATATTTTTTTCATGGTTCCTATTCAATTATAAGTTTATGTATGTTAAAACGAATGAACCAAAGATGATTATTAAAATCAAAGACTGATTGTAACTAGGTACGATAATTAAAAATATATTATGATTCAAAAAGAGAACCTTTTTACACGCTTCACCTATATGTTTTGTATGTTTGTTTGTAACCGACTTCTTTGGGCGCGATTTTGACCCACTTTAAATGGCCAGATTTCGTTCAAACTTTGTAGATTTATCGAAGACCGATGACAATACACTAAGTTGATAAAATTATTAAAGAAAAAACAAAAAAAAAACATAAGTCGTTCAAAATTAGTTGCCGAAAAAACAGCTATTATATACTAGGAAGGTACTGCACAAGCGCCCCTGGTAGAATAAATGTACATAATATTTATAGATATAGATATAACCAAACTAAAAAGTAAAAAATAAATAATAGTTTAAAAAAACTAAAAACACGCTTTTTATAGAAAACCAAACTAAAAATAGAAAATAAATTTTAATAAATTATTTTATTTTAAAAAAAACGTGGGGTGCATGGTGTCAATAGTTATAAATATTTTATTGACAGATATGAGTAGAGTGATTATCATTTTGATAATATCTTAAAAAGCACCCCACGCTTTTTTTAAAATAAAATAATTTATTAAAATTTATTTTCATTTTGGACGTCCGTCCCCTATGCAAAACATTTAATATTAATAGATTCATTGTAAATGTACTTACGAAGACTAAAGGTACGTGTCCTTTCACTTAAAAAATGTAAGGTTGTCTTCGCTATCAAGTGTTACGTTATTCTTCGTTCAAGAAATATCGTAATAAGCGCAGTTTATAAAATTGTATATGAAGTTACAATGTTCTTTCACAAATATTTTGAACTTTTCACTACCGTAACTCTCGAAAAAAAATTTATTAGGCTACTTACCGAAAAAAATATTGAATTTTCTTTTTGAAAAAAAATAAATCCAAAAGGTACCCCTTTTATCGCGATTCAAAGTGCGCAAAATCGTTTTTTGGCTCTCCTGTAAACCATCATTTTCGAGTTACAATTTAATTCCAATCGCGGGTCGAATTTATCTCAAGGAATAGCGACTGAGAGAGATTCAAACGCATAACGCATTCGTGTATTGAAAATTTATCATCTCGTATTATAAGATATTTTCTATGCAAACTTGTCACCCCACACGGCAAACTGTACAGTCCTTCTTATTGGAACATAGTTTACCTAATAGTCAAAACTATAACAAATAAGGTTGCTCTTGGCAAGAGCAGTTAGAATCCTGTCGCAAATTGTCAAAAAACTCAAACATTAGTGCCTTAAAAATCAATCGAAAACTTATCGAATCACATACAAAAAAAAAAAACACGGCATCGGTCAGTCTCATGAAAATACGGCATGCTGATCCCAGAGAAACTGTTAAATTGCTGCGTTAATACGGTTCTCAAATTAAATATTGCTCAGCTTTTAAATCGATGTCGTCGTAATCTTAGAAAAAGCAGTGTAAATTAAACTAAGGTTATTTAATTTCTCTTACAGTTTTTGGTATATCTAATGACACTTGCATTGATCTTTTGAATCTTAAACTGTTTGGCATAACAAATTGCATTAACGCTATACTGTGAGAAGTTCTACATAATTTTGATGAACATTCAAGATACTTGCGCACTTATTTTAAATTCAAATTGCAGGTATGACTTAATCAACTATTTCATTTTGTTTGAGTTTGTCTTGTGCCTTGTCTAAAGTTCCTTCAAGATTATTTATTAGATTCTAACTCCCATTCACATTACAGATGCCTAAAAGAGGCTATGCAAGAATGTTAAACGTCTACATCAAGCGACTTTTGATAAGTTGAATTCTTGTCGAATATTCTACGTTAATGCTACTTTACCATTCGAAATTATAGGGTTGTGTAGTAATTATACTTTTGTTTTACTGCGGTTTGCGTTTCTGTAATTCTGTTAAGCTAATAAACGATATTCAGTATAGAGTGTTTTTTATGGTTACCCGCGACCTACAGTTAATGGACTTATAAATAATCAAAGACGACGGTTATTCTCTATTAACTAACCTTTTCTCAACTATGTTAGGGTTTGTTTTGAGTCTAATCTAATGCAGCTGAATACAAGTATTTCAAATAGAGCTACTGTCTATTTGACCTTCACTACCCAGTTACTCAGCAACACGATACTCCTAGGTAAGACTAGCTGTGAGAATTTTTGGCCTCTACGAAAGTAGAAGATCTGCAAATGGCAGCCGTGACCAACGATATTACTTGCTTTCTGTGGTTCACTAAGAGAGCGTTATACAGAATAGCACTGATAAATTATTTTTTTACGTTAAGTAATTCGTATGTTTTTATAGTTTTTTTTTCATCCAAAAATTTCATAATTATGGTAAATATTTAAAACTGTATTTAAAGAATATCACAAATAATTTGTCAACATTTTATTCCTAGCATAAGAAACGAATGTACTGATGCTATTTCAAGTTTCACAAAAGCCGCCAAAGGTTCTAGCTTTATGGAACTCCATACGACATACCCTGTCAAATTCAAGGGCATACCCAACATTAATTAGTTGGAGGTTACAATTTATGATTTATTGCTGACATCTAAATCAATAATATAATGAATTTTGTTTATTAGGATTACTAGATTTAGCTTTTGTGCGCGACTTTGTCTGCGTGAATGTTGATTAACATGGCCTTAAACAAAATCATGAATTAAAAATAAACTTATGTCCTTATTTAGATCTATACCTACCTTTCTGTTAAATTTTATTACGATCTATTTAGTGGCTTTGCATTCATCGAGTAACAACCCGACCGACACACAGATAGAGAGTATCATTTGCATTTGTAATATTAGGCTGAGTTGTTATCTTTGAATAAGATCATTTCTGATGTAGAATAATACTCAATATTTTTAAACTAAAGATTTATTCGTGCTTGGAAAGTCGTAAAATGAAGTCAATTGACGACACGGTTGGCGCAGTGGCTGAGCGATCGACTGCTGCGCCGCGTGTTGCGGGTTCGATTCCCGCCCAGGGTAAACATTTGTGTGATGAGCTCTTGTGTTTGCCATGTGTCTGGGTGTTGTTTATCTATATAAGTATGTATTTAAAAAAAAAAAAAGTATTTGTGTATGTATATCAGCTGTCTGACACTCATAGTACAGGGTCTCCCTAGTTTGGATAAATGAAATTGTAAAGAAAGCCTCTAAATCCCTAGGTTTTATAATAAGATCGTCTACATGCTTCCGCTCATTAAAACCACTTAAAGTACTTTACTGTTCATACGTACGCAGTCACCTCGAATATGCATCACAAGTGTGGAACCCTCAATATGATGTGTATAAGGCCAGGATCGAGAGTATCCAAAAAAAGTTTTTATTATACTTAGATCACAAGACAAAGCAAAGCTCAACAGATTACACTCAACGCTGCAAAAGATACCACTTCCTACCATTAGAAAACCGACGCCAAGTAAACGATATTACTTTTCTTCTTAACATTGCCAATAGCTCTATTGATTGTTCCGAACTTCTCTCACACATATCACTCCGAACCCAACACGTAGGCTTTAGACAGCGGCCACTACTTCACGTTCCATTTGCGTCAACCAACTACCGACGGAATGCCTTCTTCTTACGAAGCGCAGCAATTTTTAATAATATTTCCTCTAATTTAAATGTCGATTTATTTAGAACCAGCCCTAGCACATTAAGACAAGCAATAAATAAAGAATTCTTTGGTAGAGATCGTAATAGCACACCCATAATAAGTACTCATTAAATTAAATAGCGCAATATAATCACAATTTTGTCTCATTTTGTTTTATTTTTAACTAGGATGTATTTTGTCTTAGTCTAAGAAATAATTATTTTGTTTTATTTTTTGTTTTTTCTGATTGTGTTCTCATGTAAAGAAAAGATTTGTTTCATATAATTTTAATGAAAATGTATAGTTTAAGTACCTATTAATATATTAATTTTTCTTCGTTAACTTTAGGTAAGTAGAAAATAGCTTATATGTGGAAGCTTTTAAATGGCAAATGACAGCGCCCATTATACATTGTTTAATATAAATCTTAGTCTGTAAGCTTTCTGAATAATAAATAAATAAATAAATATTATTTTATTATTTTATTTTAATTAAAAAAAAGATACTTTCTCATCGGAGAAGTCATCGTGTGAAAGTGTTACTAAATAACTTCATTGACAAAAATGTGCAGTCGATGCTTTTACCTTTGAATTTAATACAAAATATTTGGTTTTGTCCAAAATATTGCATCAAGGGTAACTTTATAACTCCAAACAGTCGTCTCTCTAATGTTGTGTCGATATGTGGCACGATGTTATTTATATATTTGTTCATTTATGAGCTTCACTATTCATGTTTTAATCAAAGTAAAATGATCTCTAACCAAACGGCGGCAGCTATGCTTTTTAGCGTCGATTTTGTTTTAGTTTCTTTAGGATTCATAATGAATTTATTAGTCGGTTTATTTTACACAAAAGAAAATATTTTGTTTGTTTTAAAACTTCAAGGAATTCACAGACATTTCAATAATACGACGAAGTTCAATCGTTTTATCACCAGTAATTGGATTGCTGTTATCTTGTTTGCTGTATATCATATTTGTTCTAATTTTTTTTTCGGCTATATGCTGGAAACTCCCTTTCATCGCACTTTGAGTAATGTGATTTTGCTAAGTTTTGACTCAAACATAATTTATGCTATCAGACTCATTCAGCTGTTAAAAGATAAAACTGATTTATGGAATGTTCAAGTTCGTCAATATCAAAGTATGGTAGAAAGGGATACAGAGGATTATTGTAAAAGAATGTTTCAGGCTTACGTTCATATTTTTACCTGTTTTAAAATATGCCAAGATTCCTTTCAATCAATGGTTAGTTAGAAAAGTCCGTTTTAGATTTTTTTTATTAATTTATTCTTGGAGAACTCTATAGTTTGCTTAAATAGGTGTAATAAAAATGGTAACATTATTTACAGTCTATATATTTTTTTAGATTCTATATCAAACCACGCTGTTCTTTTACCAGTATCTAGTTAAAATTCAAATTTTTATTGAAATTTTAAAACGAGCTGCATCGAGTGATGGTTTCTATGTAAGTACTTCATAATATAAAAGATTCCTTCCAGACTTATCATCTTCTGGCTAGCCTTTTTCCCAACTATGTAGGAGTCGGCTTTAGTCTAACTGGATGCACCTAACCTCCATAACCCAGTTACTGGGTAAAACTGTTGAAAAGGAAACAACGGAGTTAGAGTTTAATTTAAAGTAAATATCCCCATGGTTATGGCCCAGTACCTACATAATAATTGGAAACAGTACCTATTTTGTGAAAAGTTAGAAGTTTAGTTCCGAAAAAGTAACCGTGAAAAAACAAGTGAAGTTAGGTCACCCGCAGCCTCGGTTATTTCTTTTCCAGTGTATTATTTTTGCTATCAATATATTTACTTTAAATTAAACTCTAGCTCCGTTGTTTCCTTTTCAACAAAAACGATACCAGTGATACACAGCTGCACAAAGAAATACCCCTTGGTAAGACTCAGGCTTTCTGGCTTCTGTGTACCCGTTACGAAACCCGATGATTACTTCCAGATTACAGCAACAGTTATCACTAGTATGAATCTACCATATCAAAATATAATTTTAGTTGCAAAACGAACCCTTGTTATATTAAAATTATATGCGGTGGATGGAAGGGATGTCGTAACCGAACCTTTCCCATGGAGTCAATAAATGACTCTGGTCACCTCAGAGGTAATACTTTTCGTCGACTTTAAAGAAGGACTCCCTACAAGATCAAAAACTTATGAACAGCATTTTTCGATGAATTATAAATATATGTCCGAGGTGGCTCTGAACTAAAGTTCTTGGAAGAACATGGACTGGTTGTTGCCCGGCAACAGAAAGAAACAAAAAAATGCTAGTTTAATAGTGACCAATGGGCATGGGTCTGGAATTTTGTTCCTACTGAATTCTGGTAGGTGGGCGTTGTTTATATTTTGAAGATTTTTCATTTCTTGATTTTTACAGTTTTCTATATGGGTAATAACACTTCTATTAACCTTGTGGATCCTGAAATGTTTGGCATTACAAATTGCATTGCCACTGCACTGTGAGAAGTTCTACATAGCTATGACGAATGTTCAAGATTCTTGTGCAGTTATTTTAAATTCAAATTGTACAGGTATTTCTTTTGTAGCTATTTTTAAAGACTTAAAAATAAACTCGAAAATCATCACTTTTTGTACATCCATTACAATAGTGGTTTTCGCATGAACAATGGAATTCAGAAATTCGAATTATGGTACAATGTATGATCGTAATAACGCGTATACATATCGCCAGTTTTTTGCCAGGTTAGTTTGATCCTTAGAAGTGTTAGTTCAAATATTGTGTATCAATTGAAAGGGCTCGCTCGCTTTCTTTTAGAATACTTTTGGTCTAGTGATCTTAATATATAGCTCATTTATTACAAAAAAATATCGTATCAACTACTATTACTATTAAAAAAAACTATTTATTACAAAAAAATATGTTCCACTTTCAAAGTTATTTTTTTTTATTTAAATAGGATTCTTAGATATTGCAACAAAAATAACAATACACATTAATTACAATACAATTACAAATTAATGTTAGCCATTTACGACAGTAACGGTAAACAAAGTGATTCTAATCTCTAATCCACCACCATGCTAGGCTTAACGCTAACAATGACTCAAGATCGCAACAAGTGGCGATCAAGTATCAGAGGGCAGACCCCAAATAGGAAATAGGCCTAGAGAATGGTGATAGTTCTAACCTCTAATAACATTACAGATGCCGAAAAGAGGCTATGCAAGAATGTTAAACGCCTACATCGAGCGACATTTGACAAGTTGGATGCCTGTCGGATATTCTACGTTGATGCTACTTTACCACTCAACATTGTCATGTTATGTGCTAACTATACTTTTGTGTTGCTGCAGTTTGCTTTTCTGTAATTATGTTAGGCTAGTAAACGAAAATGGTTAAAGGGCGTTTTTTTTTCTGCAACACGATAACAAGAACATTATGTGAAAGTTTTTTCCCGATATCTCGTAAAAGGCGAAACGGATTTCGATACACCTTGCATTCAGATAGACCATTATCCTGGGTTTAACACATAAGTTACTTTTTCAGAAAAGCCAAAATACTTGCTATTCTATAAAATCTCACTCCGTGAATTCAAGTCGCCTCAAGTTCAGTTGGTCACCGTCGATGATAAGGGGTATAACTATATGAATACACACACTACATACACTATACTACAGTTCACTGTATGTATGTATAACTGTATGACTATTAAAAAAAATAGCAATTCCAATCGAAAATTTTAATACTTCAACATTGGCCGGTTGTCATTATTTTTAGGGCTCATTCAATATTCGCTCGGGACCCACCAGTGGGCCGCGACCCATACTTTGGGAAATGCTGATCGAAATCATTAGTCAGGATGAGAAATCACTTCAAGTTCTCTTTACCCAAATTCATCGACGGAGATTTTACAGAATACACCGCTTGGTTTTGCATACGTCATCGTTTCGGTAATTAGAAAATAATATTTGAGTAGTGTAGTGTAATTAAATGTTTACTTTAATGAAACATAAATTAGGTACTACAAGTCTAACGACTTCGTCCATTTCTCATTCAATAAAACAATTGAAGATAAATATTCGACCTTTACAATTTTATGAAGCCTTCAATATGATTGGAGGATATAGTAGGCTGTCAGTCGAATTCATTATTGTTGTACCTTTGTTCACGTGTATCGACGGGTATGTAGGGTACATGAAGGATCTATACACGTAGTAAGATCTTACAAAGAATGCAAACCGAAGATATCACAATATTTTATTTTTATTTGTTGTTGTAGAGGCCATAATAATACGCACTCTGTGAAAATTCAAGTATCTACCTATTACGGTTGAAAATATATAATTCTGTGATAGACGAACCAACGTACAGTGGAGACAACGTATTAGAGTTTATCACCCTTCGCGAACGAATCTCTGAAAAGGCAAAGTATAAAAGATCTGCAGGCAATGCTATTTCCTCTGAATCTATTGCAAATTCTAGTGATACATCCAAAATATCAAATAAAAAATGACTTTATTACTCCTAACAATCGTCTTAATAAGTTAATATCGTTGTGTGCAGTAATATTTTGTTTGCCTATTTTTTTTTATAATTATATAGTTGTTCTACTAGACGATAATATGATACGATATCAACCTATACGTTTCCTATACTTTGCTTCTGCTTTCGACGTAACGATTACCAGTGCGTTTTGCAGCATGAATTATATCACTTATTTCATTCAAACCAAAAAGAATGTCACCTTTGTTCTTACCTTTCAAGAAGTGCACAGATTTCTTAACAATAAAGAAACCAGTAAGAGCTTTATCATTATAAGTTGGACCTATGTTTTTTTAGTTATTGGGTTTTTCATATTTTTCATCATATTCGTCAACATACAATATTTAAATCCACCGTGGTATACGCTCTCAAATATCATGTTTCTACTTACTTGCGACACTGAACTAGTTTAAGCAATAAGATTAATTCGGCTATTAACAGACAAACTTGTCTTATGGAACACAAAACTATAACAAACACAAGAAGATGGCAAAAATGAAGTGTATTGCCGAAGAATGTTTTAGACGTATATTTGAATGCTACAAGATTGTACAAAAACATTTTCAACCAATGGTAAGGATTAGTAATGGCGTCAAAAATAGCGTGGCTGAAACTTGAGAATAGAGATGTAGTATTAAGAAGGTATACGTATTGTTACCTGTTAGTATCAATGCTGGCCCATTTTTAACCGACTTCAAAAAGGAGGAGGTTCTCAATTCGGTTGTTTTTTTTTATGTATGTACATCGGTTACTCTGAGATTTATGATCCGATTTACGTGATTCTTCTTTAGTTTGATGCGGAATAGTTGTAATTTGGTCCCATAAAAATTTAAAAATTTTTATCATTGTTTGGCCCAGTAGTTTTCATTTTATGAACATTTTTTTATTTATTAAATATTTATTTTTATGTTTAATTTGTTAGCCCCATTTCAAGAAAATACTAAGGGTTAAAAATTAAGGGATGACAGATTTCTTTTTGGTGTCACTGTTTCGTAATTAATTTCTATGATGAGAAGTAGGTACCAAAAAGCAAAAAAAAAAAAATTTTTAACAAAAAAGACAACCGCCTTCAAAAAGTCAAAAATAACTTTCAATTCGCAAGTCGGTGGCTTTGGTTTTGCGTGTTGTTTTGTATTGCCACCGACTTGTTAGGCATTAGTTTCAAAAGGTGCCATAATATCCTGTTCATCAATATTATAAAAACAAGCTGACCTTTGTGTACCTGATTTCTAAAATATGGTACGGTGCTAAACAGCACTCAAAATCTCAGTCAAGCTAAAATGAATTAATATAATCCAGATTAAACTGATCCAATAACAGTTTGGTGTTTGTCCTTTTTATCTTTGTGCAATGTTGCGCTTTGTCTTTTACTTCTATAGGTAAGCAAGATTGAATATCACTTGCAAGTTCTTAAACGTCAAGGTCTACTCTTGCTTTAAGACTTACGTAGTTTTGTCAAACTACCAAAGTCATCTACATCAGCCATCATTTAAGTATTTATATATTTATTACTTATGCCATCACCTGTACGATTACTATTCTTCACCACCATTACCTATGTAACGTTTTCTAATCGTAAAGCCATCTTTATTCACACAGAAAACTTTTCTTACGACATGACTCATTTCATCAAACTAACACAAGCGTTTTACACGACATTTCATTTTTAGATTTCCTCTTCACCAACAATTTTAATTATTTTTTAAAATTATTTCCAGACTCTTTTTAAAACGGCAGAATGTTTCACTCATCAATTAGTCAACTGTCAAATCGTAATAGACTTTTCCAAGTATATTTTTAATATGAATGAACCAGTAAGTACTTAGATTTTTACATTCTTTTTATGCAGAATTTTCGTAGAGTACAATAGACCTATTATTACATTGCTAGATAGATTGACAGTTGCGACATAGTTTTTTCTTTTGTAACTGTCATCGTTTCCATTGTGTAACCTAAATTTGTAATATTCTATTGATTTTAAAAGAGTGTCCATGGATTTTCTTGCTCGTTCTTCTCTATAGAAACTACTACTGTTTGGAACGAGCAACTAGCTGCAACTTTTTGACTGACTGAATCCTTGACAATTCAAAAGTGCCTGAAATGATTTATTTGAAATAAATGATTTGAGTTTAAGTTTGACCATGGCTAACTGTTTTACGTTCTAAAATTATAATAAATCTTTATCTTTATAGTCTGCCGATTTTCAATATGTCCATAAAGGTACATAATATTAATATTTGAAAAAAATATGTTAATGCACCACTGAGGACAGAAATAATGGTGTTCATTCTTCTTTACGTGACTACAATGCGAACATGCTACATGCTTTAACTGCACACAGTGTCTCATACAAACCAGTTCAAAATCTTTGAATTTATTAAACCAATTATAATGAAAGAGTCTTTTGGGAACGTTTATGAAAGCATTTATTTCAATTAAATCATTTACAAGCACTTCAGCATTTTCAAAAAGTAGGTCAGTTAGCCAGAAAATTTAAAGATAATTACCCGTTCTAAAACGTCGGTATGATTCCATGGAGAAGAACAAGCAAAGATTTCCTTGCTGATTCTTGATTGAACTTGATTGATTGAAAAGAGTGAACGTGGAATTCCACGTTCACTCTTTTCAACCTTTTCAATCTTTGACATAATTATGTGTAGTCATAAGCCTACTACCAAATAACTGGGTTGTGGCGTTCAAATAGGCAGTCGCTTCATATAAAACAAGGCTAGGCAGATTATGTTCTTTATTAGCCTTAATCAACTTTGATTAAAATCGTTCTACATTTTTAAAGCCACATTTACACTCAGCCCTGTTGGGCAGGGAAGTGAGCAGGGAAATGGGCAGCGCGAGAATGTAAACAGGTCAATCGCGCTGTCCCTGCTCATGCCGCTGCCATTGCCCGGCGCTACCTCGTTCAATAAAGAACTATGAAGGCTGAGTGTGAACACTCACTCGCTTCGATACTCGCGCAGAAGTATTTAAGGCAATATTTCCGGCAGCGGCAGGATCAGTGGCAGGGGCTGAGTGTAAATGGGGGGTAAGATTTTGGACTTGATAATTTGTATGCGTAACTGCAGTGCGTAAACGTTTTTAAACTTGAATGGGGTATCAAAAATATTCAATAGAAAGTGAACAACTAAAGAGGAGAATTGAAAGGGTTACATCTTGAAAGAGTGGAAGAGAGTTGGAGTTGGAACTCCCGATACTAGGGATTGACAAAGCTGACAGACGGATGACAGCTCACTTCACCTAGGTGTTCACCGAGGAAGATTGTAACAGAATAGCTGTACAGATCCTCAGATCGCGTTCAAACGAAAAAAAGTAATGTCTTTAACAAGAAGAACATGTTATTTTTGACATCGTTTAGTGTTATCTAACACCTGTTATCAAAAAATCAAAATGAAATTACTTTAAAGAACTTACAGTCTTGTGCTGATTTTAAAATAACATAACATCTAGCTCTTGTTGCTTCTCTGTAAAAATTTTCCTCTATGATCAACTTGCAAAAGCACATAATCAACCCGAATGTGTGGCTTATTGCTAAGTCTCTGCTCATCTAAAAATAATAAACAATTAGTCATAGACAGCCTGATACAAAGCTCCTGCTCGTAAAAGCTGTACGGTTTGATCATGGTTAAGGTACATTGGCTGCGATCGATTCAAGACCCCTCCGAGTCTCGAAAAGCAGATAAAGTCGTAAACCCTAGCTGTCATTCGTAGATCTTTAACCGTCATTATGGGAAGTAAGAAGACAGAAAGTCTAACTGCCAGTCTTACCAAGAGAGATCGTGTTACTCAGTATCTGGGTTGTGGAGGTCATACAGGCAGTCGCTCCATGTAAAACCACACCCACGACACTCCATATAAACGAAACGATATAATTGCCTACACTACTACCAAAATAACAGACTGTACAAATACATGCGTGTGTGTGCGTGTCTATGCGCCACTCGAACTAAAAGCAGTTCTGAGAGCACGTTCCACGCGAGAAGAGGTGAGGAACAGTGTTGAAACGGCACTCTGTATATATTATATATTTATACAAGAACTGCTCGTTTAAAGGTATTAGATTTTAGTTAATAAGAAATGTTGTAATTGCAATAAATTACATAAGATCAAAAATCTTGTATTTTATTCATTTCCGGTTGCAAGCCTTTGTAATTAGTTTGCAAACATATTCACTTACATACACGTCATATAACCAAACCAGGTACAACTAACTGTAGACCTTACCCATCTCCCATCATCATCTTACCCATTCTTCTCCATACGACACTACCTTTTGAAAGGGGCAACTAGAATCAACTTTTTTCTTTATATGACGTTCAAAAGTGCCTTTAATGTTCTAATTGTAATAAATGATTTGACTTCGACTTTGACTGTATTGTTTTCGTGCATGAAGTGAACCCACGACACGATAAAATAAGAAATTGATTAAAAAATTGATTTTCACTAAGTCTAGCTTAATGGTGCATGAGGAATATCACAGAGTTTAATATAACGTTGAAACGTAAGAACAACAAACATAAAAAAGTAAATAAAATGTTACAAACCTTAATTGTATTTGCAAATATTAATATCATCATAACGTACAACACAAACATGATAAACATTAAGACGAAATGGAACAAAAACTGAAACAATTTTTAAATGTTATATCTAATCTTTAAATATCCCCGAACCACTGTACGCACTCGTAAGCACAATGTTCTGTATGTATTGCTCGCTTCTATACATTCACCAAAATTGTTGTTCAGTGCTACTTTGTATAATGAGCAATATACGGACGCGTAATGTGTCTTATTACAAGTCTCATAATTAACATGTATTCACTATACAGTTTTTTAAATTCCTTATATTTTAAGCTATAATAATCAAATAATTACTAACCTTAAATCCAGTCATTTCATTCAGTTTCCTAGTTTCGCAGATTACCTTTATAACTTGATACATGGTCTTCATTTCGGTTCCTTTGTCTATCGTTATTTCTTCCTCTTCGTTACTATAATTATTATTTTCGACAACCTTGTTCCAGTTCTCAAGTTTGCAACTCAATATATAAACAATAGTAAGTGTGTAAGCCATTTCTAAATCAAAAATTAAGGATATGGAACCAAAAAATACCCTGACCCAGGACCAATGCAAATCAAAAACCATTTTTCCAGTCACGTTAGTCAGCCAGAGACAAAAGATTAAAGAAAAATAAATTGAAAATTTTCAAATCTCTACTGCTGTACAGACGATTGTTGATTGCCTGAAGAGATGTAATTATACGCACATTAAAACAGCTTCTGTATACATTTATAAAACTGTTAAATGCTAAATTAATACAAAATAAAATGTATAAACATAAGTAATATGATAGTTGTCCACAGCAAACATAAATATACAGAGTTTCCGATGACGGCATATATGATCTTCTTCTTAGTCCTTTTTTCTAAAATCTTATATTCTTGTTCACACACGATTCTATCAATAAAGAACAAAGGAAAGAAGACGCTCATGAAATCATTATCTATATATTTTTTTCTTCTCATTTCAATATTGGTGAAGGAAAACATTTTTTGGAGCAATTACTGGACATACTTCGTTTATCTTCGTTCTTCGAAGACGCTGTATAAAAGTTTTTAATGCTTTTAAGTGGTTGGTTTATGTTCATTAAATAACAGTGTTGACATTGAATTATTATGTTTCAGTAACGGAAGCTATAAGGAGCAATACACTTACTGCGATAAATAAGTAGTTCATACACATTACACTGTCAGTGCGATGGAAAACTATGGTAATTATAATAATGACTAAAAACGATCGTCCCCTATAATAAATTGTATTTTTAAACTGTTGCATCAAAGTAGATACTTCTCCACCGAATAATATTATATTTCTGTTAACTGTACATTCACCGCCTCATTTGTATCCACATTTTCTACATGAAATGAAGTCCATAAGTTATCGTGTGACTTTTCCGTTTAACAACTTGATTGATAAAGATGTTCAATTGATGCTTTTGCCTTTAAATTGTATGCAACACATTGTGTTTTATCCGAAGTATCGTATTCAGAATAACTTTATATATTCAAACAACCTAACATCGAATTTGGTGTCATTGTGTGCCACGACACTATCCGTCTTTATATTATGTCGTCACATATACGAGACGCATTTTAACGAGGTTATAAGAACATATTTCAATTTGATGTACATATTTACTTACGTAGACTTGTTCTTGTACTCCCATCGGATTTGCCATAAATTATGTCGTCCATGTATTGCAAACGAAAAGATATATATTATTTGTCCTGAAAATTCAAGACATTCACAGATTTCTTAACGACAACACCAAATTCAAGGACTTCATCATTCGGAATTGGATCACTGTGATCTTTTACTTCGGATTTAACATTTCAGCTATCACTTTGGCTTTTAATATTTACCCCCTTTCGATAAACGATTGCCTTTGTGGGTTTATAGTCATGTGTTTCGACGTAAACGTTATTTACGCTAATAGACTTATTATGCTGCTACGCAATAAAGTAGATTTATGGAACATTCAAGCTCAACAATTGCTGCAAATGGAACATATTAATAATGAAACGCATTGCAATAGTATGTTTGAAGCTTACGTAAATATTTTGGAGTGCTATGACATCTATAAAACTTCTTTTCAACATATGGTGCGAACAAAAAAATTAATAATATTCTTTCTAAAGAAACAGTTAAGAAAAAGGATGAAAAAGCTTAATAGAACAAAACATTTGATTTTCAGATCGTTTTTCACAATGTCGAATTTGTTTTTCGCGCTTTGATGAAATTACAAAATACACTTGACTTTCTGAAATTTATTGCTGCAAGTAACATACACGATGTATATGTGAGTATGGATTTAATTTAACCTTTATTGTAATAAATGTACAATTTCAAAAGAAAAGAAAAGACGTGTGCTTAGGGCATTTAAACACTTCCACATCGCTCTCAACGGGACACGTGCACAAAATGCAGGCAGCATTGCAATGATAATTCCTTAGCCTAAAAATATACCAGCCTGTGGGTCAAGCGAAGAGTCGACCAGATGTTTGGCGATGACCTGAAGAACAAAATGAGCATTTGGACATCATGGCCCTAGAGAGCTGCTGCTAGTAAGTTGGATTTGTGAACTCCAAACAGCTCAAACATATAACTTCCAAGAAGGCTGTTATATTTACGCCGTTTGAGGTTTTTCGCATCTGCAGTAGACGCTCCAGCACAACACGACGTATTAGAAAGATGGGATGGTGCGAGAGTGTCGACACACGTGCATTCCACACCAGAGGCCTACTCAACTTCCAAGGATTATGGACATTCCATCTGGTCTCTTCCCATCGTCGCGTTTGATTAAGTTTTAAAGCAGGCGCCCCGGCGGAAGCAAGGGCATGACGAATAATGCCATTAATGTTGGAGTGCCGTGCCATCCGGATTTCGGTCTTATTGCATAACAAAAAAGAAAGAAATATATTGTACTATGTATAAATTGAATAGGATAGGATAATCTTGGGATTGTTGAAATAGATATCTTTACGCAATTTATGATTAGGCTCATCACGAGAATTACGAGTATGTATTTTTACAGCTTTCAACGTGGTTTTCAATCTTATACTTGTACGTGTGGGTGTCCAAGAGTTTGACATTGATAATAATATTGGGCTGGTACAGTGAAAAGTTCTACATAGCGATGAATAAAGTTCAAAACTCGTGCGCAATTATTTTGAAAACAAATTGCACAGGTAATTTGATGATTTAAATACTTTTAGTTATTTTTCCTAAAGTTATAATTTGAAGTAATTAATTATTTATGGACAGACAAAATAAGAAAAACATGAAGTGGAAGTAAGTTTTTTTGTTGGTTACGCCTTCACGGTTAAACTACTGAACCGATTTTGGTGAAATTTGGTCCAGACTAAGCTGGAACTTCAAGAAAAAACATATACTTTTATTAATCTTTGACTTGGTCTACATTCGTGATAACCGACATTAACGCTGACGAAGCCAAAGGCAAAAGCTACTAGGTTATATTTATTATAAAAAAAAATTGATTCTCAATTCGGTTTAAAGAATTTATTTCTCTTAAGAACTTACAGTTCACTTATAATGAGATACAAAAAATAAGTATGATAATACAATACAATCTAATTGCCTCCCGAGTATTAAAAGTTATAGTGTACATACATATTTCTTAAGTTTATTTTTAAAAGTATTAATGTTATCGCATTCTTTTATGTCGTCCGGCAATTCATTGAACAGCTGTGCTCCTTCGAACAATATGGTTTTTTTACCGTAATTAGTGCGTGCGCTGATAACTTCTAGTTTGTTTTTGTATCTATTTCTCAGATTATATGACATTGTTTTTTTCTTTAGTTGGATGTTGGTTTGTATTGAGTTAGTGGTTATGTTTTTAACAAGAATGCAAGTGTAGTAGATGTATAGCTGTCTAATATTTAGTAGTTTAGTTTTTTCGTATACGGTCTTTGTTGGAGTGAGATAGTGATAATGAAACAGAGTTTTTATTATTTTATTTTGAACTCTTTGCAGTGAATTTAAATTAGTTACTGATGCGGATCCCCATATCTCAATTAAATATTCTAAATGCGATTTGACTAGCGAGTTATAGATTAGAGTGCGCACTTTGTTTGGAATACAGTTTGCTACTTTCCGTAATGCTGCCAATAATGATGTTAATTTATTTCGGAGATGATCAATGTGTAATTTCCAAGTTAGTTTCTCGTCTACCCTTAATCCAAGATATTTTTCGTTGGTTGATCGTTTTATAATTTCATTATTTATTTTAAAAGGTGAGAAGTCCGGTATTTGCTTATTTTTAGTGGTAAAAATCATAAATGAGGTTTTCGACGTATTAATTGTTAGAAGGTTGTATTTTAGCCACTCGTTGAATAGATCAAGGTCATGTTGAGCGTCCTTTATGATGTCGTGTAGTGATTTGTCAAAGTAAAAGAGACAGGTGTCGTCTGCATACAGTGTTAGGTTTCCTGTTAACCCTATTTTATTTATATTGTTTATATAAATTAGAAAAAGTAATGGACTAATAATTGAACCTTGAGGACAGCCATATGAAATGTTTTGGATCGAGCTAGTGTGTACATTTCCTATTTTAACAACTTGACGCCTATTCTCCAAATAAGATTTGAACATTTTATGTGCTGTACCTGTAACACCTATGTTATCCAGCTTCTGTAGCAGTTTTTGATGACTTACGGTATCGAACGCTTTTTTTAGGTCAATAAATATCCCTAAGGCATAGCCCCCTTGATCTATATAGGTTTTAATTTTGGTAATTAGATCGGTTGCAGCCGAGAGAGTACTAGATTTAGGGCGAAAGCCATATTGTTCATCTATTAGAAAGCTTTTATTTGTCAAATAGTTATTTAAGCGATTATATAATACGCGTTCGAATATTTTGGACATTACCGGTAACACTGACACTGGTCTGTAGTTGCTTGGGTCAGTTTTATTTCCAGATTTGTAAATAGGACTGACCCTAGCCACCTTGAGGGTCTCGGGAAAAGTACCGTGTAGTAAACATACGTTTATACAGTTAGTTAGCTGCTCAACGATTATCTTTTTTAAACATTTTATTGCCTTAGTACTAATACCATCCAGACCAGTGCTAGTGTCACTATCGAGGTCGTCAATTATTCTTATTATTTCCGCTGTGGTGCACGGCGTTAGTTCGTTAAGCGTTATGTCATGTGTATAGTTATGATCATACATTAGTGTGTTGCCCGTATCTGTGTGATATGTGTCTGGTATTTTTTTTGCTAAGTCCGCACCTATAGATGAGAAAAAAGAATTAAACAAGTCACATATTGAGTTACCTTCGGTTAGAATTTGATTGTTTGACATTAGTTTCGGAGGAGCAGCACTGTCTTTAATTTTATTTAATCCCAAATTATTAATCAGGTCCCACATTTTTTTGGGTTGATTGTTGCAGTTATGAAATAAATTGAAATAATAGGTTTTCTTATGCGTGTTAGTTAGCATCTTCACTTTATGTTGTTCTTTCTGGAATTGCTTTAGTAAAACTTCGTTTTTTGGGTCTGATTTGGTTTGTTGCCATAAACAATTTCGCTGATTGATTGCGTTTATAATGCAATATATATTTATATTGCAATTCACGTGACGAAGTGACGAGCAAAGCCTAGTATGTCTAAAAAGCGTTAATTTAGGTTATCTGATTTGTTTTAGTGCCATCAAGAAATTTGGAAGATAATGATAAAACTCAGTATTCCTATTTTACAGATGCTGAGAGAAAGTTGTGCAAGAATATTCAACGTCTACATGAAGCGACATTCGACAAGATGAATGTCTGTAGAATATTCTACATAGATGCTTCTTTTTCGTTAAAAATGACGGCTTTAGTAACTCAGTATACTTTTGTACTATTGCAGTTGGCGTTTTTGTAATCTTGAGCAGACACATTGTTGTAGTGTTAATCACGTGTTAATGTTTTTAGATTGTTATGAATACAATAAAAATTTTGAATTTTACAATATTGGGTTTTTCATTTGTTGTCGATAGCAGTAAAACTAATATTCTTTCCCCATCTTTACATTCATAATTATAATAGAATTAATGTATATCATCTATGTACACAATACAAGCGTACATAAATTTTGTTTGCATAGTTGTGCATAAAATACTTACTTTTAGTAGCTCAAATATTAATTCGGAAGACTAAATGAGAATGAAATTATTATCATGAGTATAACATATACTTTATAAACAAAATAAGTTTGCTCAAGATGGTGTACTTAAACCTCATGGAAAGTGGTCGATGAATCTTAGTAAACATACTTATTCATTAACGTATAAAACGTAAAAAATTAACGTATAATTATTACACATTTGTAGAGTTGCACGAAACCACCACGGAGATTTTAAATTGATGCTGTCATTTGCTTTTTCTTACAAAAGGTTAAGGATGGCATGACATTGGAAGTTTGAAGAATTTTCAAGTCTCCTTCTTAGGGCGCCCATCCCGTCCAAATTCCCATACAACCGCTCATAAGTAATTACGGCGTTATAACAAATGTTCCTCCAGATATTTTTAACACACGGGTATCTTGTGGTTAATATCTAGGTCTATTTATCAAACGTAATGAAAAATCAACTTTTTTGAGAAACAAATTCAGTAAACACGTCCGGAAATCAGCTTTGCTGCACAATTTTAATGTGAACTTTGGCCGTTCATAATGCACATATATATTGAGAAAGTAAAAAAACAGCTTCATAGAAACCTTGCACCTAATAAACCAAGAAATAGACTTCACTTATATTCACCTCTTGCAAAATATTTATAGAAACAGTACAGCAGCCATTAAAATTAGTAATATGACAGGTATGTCTTTTCAAATATACAAAGGAGTCAAACAAGGAGACCCGCTATCCCCAAAATTATTCACGGCTGTACTAGAAGAAGTCTTTAGAAAGCTGGCAGCAGGCTGTTCTTGAAGGGCATTATGGTCGGACATAAGAGATTATCTAATCTCCGATTTGCCGACGATGTTGTTTTCTTCGCGGCATCAGCTTCCGAGTTAACTCAGATAATAGACGATCTTAGCACGGCAAACCTAGAGGTTGGAATTCGGATGAATATGTCAAAGACCAAGTTGATGATAATTGCGCGGCGTGGCGGCCGGTGGGGAGGTCGATGAGTATCTCTTTCTTGGTCAAATAGTCTTTTTTCAGGCAGGACAAAACAAAGAAGTGGCAACACGCACCGAAAACGCCTGGAAGAGGTATTGGGCCATTGTAGAAGACTCCAAGGTGTATAAATGAATTAAAATAGTTAAAATTGTAAAATCGTGTATTCCGAGTATAAGACTATAAGAACAGTGACATTTAACCAATAAAAATTACGGCTCATTAGCATAACGAGAGCGAATCAAAAATCGTTGCTCTTGAACTCCTGCAGGCGCTCCAACATGCCCCCGGGCGTTGAAAGCTTCCTTTCAACAATCAGACTCATTCATTGGAAGCAGACAGAGTTTGCTGAACGATCGTCGGACGACTCCAGTCGAGGTTTTGATGTCTGCCACGCGACTGATTTGGTCGGAACCAGGATGAACCGCCACAATCCGACCGAGTTTCCATTTTAAAGGTGGCAAATGATCTTCCTTCAATAGGACAAGTGAACCAATCTTCAGTGGATTGTTGGGAATTTGCCACTTTGTCCGTTGCTGGAGCTCCGACACGTACTCCTTGCTCCACCTCGTCCAAAAGTGCTGCCTCAACTGCTCAATGCGGTGAAATCGCCTGAGATGATCAGTGTTGTGATCCTGGAGGTCCTTCGTTGGCAAGGAAGTGAGTGGGCGTCCGATTAAAAAATGTCCGGGGGTCAAAGGTGTCATGTCTTCCGGGTGCGATGACAAGGGTGTGAGTGGCCGTGAATTTAAAATAGCCTCGATCTGTACTAAAGTCGAGTTCAATTCTTCGTAACTTAACCGACAATTTCCCAGCACTCTAAGCAAATGAAACTTTGTAGATTTAACTCCCGCCTCCCAAATGCCACCGAAATGTGGTGAATAGGCAGGAATGAAATGAAAATCTATTCCTTCATTTGAAATGTCACCAGACAATGAATCAGCATTATCCTTTAGGAATTTAGCAAGATCATTGTATGCTCCAACAAACGTTGTCCCATTATCAGAGAACATATGAGAAGGTTTTCCCCGACGAGCTATGAACCTCCGCAAGGCTAACAAATAACTATTGCTCGTCATATCACCTACCAGCTCCAGGTGTATCGCTTTGGTGGTGAAGCATATAAATAACGCGATGTACACTTTAACAATGCGACAACCTCGTCCCTGACGACTAACAGCAGAAATAGGGCCCGCGTAGTCTACACCTACGGTTTCAAATGGAAAACCCCCAGGGGAAAGGCGCTGCCGTGGTAAATTACCCATCAGAGGAGCTGTAACCTGTCCTTTCATTCGCGAACACCTAATGCAGCGACGATAACACGCCTTTGTTAAATTACGGCCGCCTATTGGCCAGTAAACCTCTCTAATTGAAGCTAATAATAATTGTGGCCCTGCGTGCATGAGCTTTACATGCTCAAATTCAAATAATAATTTTGTAAAACGATGAGTGGACTGTATTAAAATGGGGTGTTTTTTGTCGTAACTAAAAGCAGAATTCTCAAGACGACCACCAACTCGCATAATATTGAATTCATCTAAAAACACATTAAACTTAAGCAAACTACTCTTTTTAGGCAAACCCTTATTTTTAATTAAAAGATTATATTCAATGAATGATTCCTTTTGTGACGCACGAATGACAACGTTCAGTGCATTACATAACTCGGTCTCAGAAAGATGATTAGTTTTAGCAGGTTGTCGTTTGCATGCCTCAATAAATCGCAGCATATCTGCACGCTTAAGCCGGTTTAAATTTGAAAATCTATTAAAATTAATAAAATCATTAGGTACCTCGTCTAGTTGTGCTATACCTGACAACTCGGTACGCGTTTCCGGTAGTGACTCAGAACTAACTGAAATAGAAGGCCAGCTAACTGCAGGTTCCTTCAAAAAGCTTGGACCAGACCACCAAATGTCGAGTGACTGAATAGACTCAACACTCACCCCTCGCGAAATATGATCCGCTGGATTGTGTTCCGTGGGAACGTGCCGCCATACACAATCGCCAGTTTTTTCTATAATTTCGCCTATGCGGTTACGAACAAATGTATGTAACTTACACGGCAACATCTTTAACCAACCTAATAATATTGTTGAGTCAGTCCAAAATACAGTACATACCGCCTTAACCCGTAATGATTTCACTACTTTTTCATAAAGCCGAGCACCTACCAAAGCTCCACAGAGCTCGAGCCTTGGAATTGTAGTAGCCTTAATGGGAGCTACTCGACTTTTGGCAATTAATAATCTAACTAAAACTTTGCCAGAAGGATCAATGCTACGGACGTACAAGCATGCACCATATGCTTTTTCTGAAGCATCAGAAAATATATGAAATTCTAATCGATCATATGAATCGATTATAACACGGCGCGGGACGCGAATGTTATTAAGGTAACACAAATTCTTGACTAAATCAGTCCAAATCTCTTCTATCTCTGACGATAACGGCTCGTCCCAAGACAATTTATGCAACCATAATTTTTGCAAGAGCATTTTCATATTTATTACTACAGGAGAAACAAGTCCTAAAGGGTCAAAAATTTGCGAAATAATAGATAGTATGCTACGTTTTGAATTTGTCTTGGTGATCGATGTACCGATGGGAAAACAAAGTTCGTCAGAGTCAGTTCGCCACCCTAAACCTAAAGTTTTGCTAGGTTCAGTCCCACCTATATTCAAGTCTAGGGGGAACTTAGCGGACTCCGAGACTAACATTGGTTCATTAGATTTCCATTTTCTGAGTGGAAGGCAAGCTGAAGCGAGAACCAAAGTTAGTTTGTGACGTATATTTTGTAATTCAAGCAGATCATCCCCACCACTTAAAAGGTCATCGACGTAAAAGTCATGTAGAATAATTTCAGCGACCCCCTTATCCTCACACTCAATACCTACCTGCTTAAGGCACCTGGTCGCGAGAAAGGGAGCGCTTGCAGTGCCATAGGTAACTGTGTTGAGCTGAAATGCCTTCAGTGAATCTTTCGGATTGTCTCGCCAAATGATCCTCTGTAGGTACCTATCATCAGGATGTACCACTATCTGCCTGTACATTTTCTCCACATCAGCCATTATAATGTACTTATGTTGCCTAAACCGCAGAAGAATTGATAAAAGGTCATCCTGTACAGTAGGGCCAACCATTTGTATACTGTTAAAAGTAACGCCAGTAGACGTTGGACTACTCGCATTGAACACAGCCCTTAATTTAGTGGTCGTACTGCTATCGCGAATAACACCATGATGGGGTATATAATGCTCATTATTGTCAGAAGTAAGTTTACATTCGGACATGTGACCCAATGACAGGTATTCTGACATAAAGTCACGATACATTTTACAAAGATTTGGTTGATTTAATAGCCTACGTTCTAAAGAATAAAAACAGTGTTTAGCACGATGTAAAGAATTGCCTAAAACACTCGGATTATTCTTCAGTGGAATTCTCACACAAAAGCGTCCATCTCCTAAACGTGTGGTATTTGTGATAAAATGATCCTCACACAATTTATGTTCTGGTGAATAAGTAGACCATTCGTTGACGTCTTCTAAACTCCAAAAACGTTCGAGCTGATGTTGAATCTGCTCATTAAATCTTTCTGCGGTGGTCGACTCAAGCTGCACATAATTACAAACAGGGTTGGATGAACTAGGTACATAGTTATTGAATGGACCAGAAACTATCCACCCTAGCCTAGTTTCGTAAAGTTTAGGTTTGCCAGTGCCTAGATCTATCCTCTGCGATCCTAATATATCCCAAAAGATGTCAGCGCCTATTATTAAGTCGACTGACGAGGGCGTATGAAAGTTGGGATCAGCTAAACATACATCAGTAGGTATATTAAGCCCAGATAAGTCGAAAGAACGGCACGGTACGTTGTCTGTTATCGACGGCAAAACAAAGCATTTTATATTAGTCATAAAAGTTTCATCCAACGATTTCATAGAAACTAAACACATTTTATTTATTTGTGACTTAATATTATTAATTCCTACAACTGATTTATCACTACGAATACAAGGCAGATTTAATTGACGATACATTTTATTTGTCATAAGACAAGAGGTGCTACCACTATCGAGAATGGCGCGAGCTAAGTGTTCGCGATTATTTGAATCATATAACTTAATTAATACCGTCGATAACAGAACGTCAGCGTGATGACCGTGTCCTTGGTGACTCGAGGCCGCGACGCTCGCCGACAGTGTTAAGTTGGGATTCGCATCGATGGTGGTGGGGGGCGCGCTGCTACTACTCTTATCAGCTCGTCCGCTATGCACAACCGGTTTTGCTTTATTGTTATGATCTGCCACATGAATTAAGGTATTATGCCGACGCTTACACAGTTTGCAACCAGGCTTCTTGCAATTATTAGCATAATGCCCACTGCAAAAACAGTTAAAACAAATTTTAAAACTAGGTAATAATTGAAGTCGTGCTTCGTTACTTAAGGCTAAGAACTGAGGACAATTGTTAAGCTTGTGATCGCCACTGCATTTAGGACATAAATTAGCTGTACTTGAACTGATTGCGTTAGTGTTAGAACTACTGTCGTCCAATGAAACCAAAGTTTTATGTTTTGATGATTTAGTGTTTGAGTTATTGTGTTGTGTAGTGTAGTGCTGTGTTTTGTTGTGACATTCTATAGTTTCAATGAGATCTGTGCGAATCTTCATGAAATCAATTAAATGTTGTAGTGTAACTTTTTGATCCTTATCTATGCGACCTTTGTACATTTCCCATTCACGAAACGTTTTGGAATCTAACTTATGTGTCATAATGTGAATGAGAAGCGTATCCCAGTACTGAACAGGTTCGCCTAAGGACTCCAGTGCACGAAGATTCTTATTAAATTGATCCATGATATGTTTTAAATTATCTGACGACTCTCGCGTGACTGGATCGATGTTAAATAAAGCTGAAACGTGATTGTTAACTAACAAACGTTGATTATCGAAACGATCACACAACAATCGCCAAGCTATACTATAGTTCGTGGAACAAAACTGAATGGAGTGAATTACCACAGCAGCTGAACCTTCCAAAGACGCTCTCAGGTAATGATATTTGTTAATAACATCTATGTCATCATTTGAATGTATTAAGCTATTGAAAGTGTCACGAAATTCGAGCCAATTATCATAAGATCCATTGAACTTAGGAAGCTGAATGGTAGGCAATTTGACGGGTTTGTTATTAATCCCACTACGAGAACTACAATCACTAGGCACGGGAGGTTTTTTGTGGTTTGCCACTATCTCCTGTGCCTGACAGAGAATCTTGTAATACCTAGACTCAAACTCTTCTCTGTCTGCTATTTGAGTGTCATAATCTGAGATACATTCTAATCTCGTTTGCGTCTCGTCGTAATTAGCATACAATGATTCAAGCTTACCTATTCGCATCTCGATTTCGCTAATATCTTTAGGTAATATAGATGAAATATCTAGTGACTTTAAAAATCCAGAAAAGATAGTCATACGACCTTTGTAGCTACTGCGTTTCTTAGTGAGCTCTGCTATTTCCTTTGCTACTTCCAATTCGGTTTTATCAGATTTCGTAGACATCTTGGGAGACGGTTGTTAAATCCTGGAATTTGATAACAATAAAAAGTCACTACCTGTTATGTGAACAATAAACTCAGGAGTTAACTATAATTTTAGTGAATATTTCGAAAACAATATTAAGTGGTAGACTAAATCAATAAATTAACATTTGATTACTCGAAATTGACTTTATAAAGTTGATATAATGACTTTACGCAACAATTTATTAATAATTATCTATTCTAGCCTGCATGTCAGGATATACCTAAAATGAGTTATGACGGAGAAACTAAACAAAATAGTTAATATAAATGTTATTTAAATACAATTAATAACAAACAATTAATAATTAACTAAAGTCTAACAAAATTAGACAATATGAAAATAGGTTAACCGACACTTGCTCAATGACACAGCAGGTTTTTACATTAGGTAAAGATAATTTGTGCAAGTACTAACCTTATTGATGATTTTAACTACATTAAATACTACCTTTAAGAGTGTTGGGTTATTAACAACATAAACCACTTCTAATTTTTAATGTCCAAGCCACTTTCTTCAAACACCTCTTGAACTTGTCCACGTTGTCACATTAACCCGTCGTAATTTTCGTAAAATATATGTTTATTCTTGAAAATTATCGCTGATCTTCATATATAATAATATTCCAATAATTATCCGGTTCGAATAGGACCATGTAGAAGACTCCAAGGTGTATAAATGAATTAAAATAGTTAAAATTGTAAAATCGTGTATTCCGAGTATAAGACTATAAGAACAGTGACATTTAACCAATAAAAATTACGGCTCATTAGCATAACGAGAGCGAATCAAAAATCGTTGCTCTTGAACTCCTGCAGGCGCTCCAACAGCCATGAAGGACCTCATGAAGGGCAATCTTCCAATGTCCCTTAAGAGAACACTCGTCGACGTGTGTATTCTTCCTATCCTCACATATGGTTCTCAAACGTGGTCTTTGACAAATCAACAGAGATCCACGCTCGCGGTTTGCCAGAGAGCGATGGAACGGAGTATTCTGGGCATAAAACTTCAAGACCGGGCTAGGAATACTACCATCCATTCCATCATTGGATTAACCATCAAAATAGCTGATGTGATTAGGAAAGCTACCACGCTGAAGTGGAATCGGGCTGGACAACTCTACCGCATGTCAGACAATCATTGGGCCAAACACGTGACCCAATGGGTCCCTTTACATGGCAAGCGACATCGCGGCAGGCCCAGGCGGAGGTGGCGGGATGATCTAGACTCTTTTGACAAAGACTGGTCTGAAATAGCCCTTGACAGACAGAAGTGGAAGGAGAGTAGAGAGGCCTTTGCCCTGCAGTGGGAAAATACAGGTTGAAAAAAAAAAACGTATAAAACTGTAGGAGTAAAATAAATTAAGCACGCTCAAATTAATTGTTTTATTAACTTTGCAACTAACCAGTAAAACTGGGGCGTTTCTAAATGTAATAACACTAGCATATTATTGTCCCACTGCAGGTAAAAGGAATTTTCTCATATAGAGAAGGCACTAGCATACCTTGCTTACTCAAAGCGGATTGACGACGATATGAATGAATGAATAAATTCATATCAGAATACTATAATTAAAAATCCAGGATTCCTCACGATGTTGTCTTTTACCGGTCAGTGATGTCCCAGATAAACTTACTGCAAAAGAAGGTTTCAAGCCTACGTTGATATTTTGGAGTGTTACGAAATCTACAAGAATTATTTCCAGTACACGTTATTTTTGATTTCTCTGTGAAATGAAAAATTGGAATTCGTGAACTACACAATATGAAGTAATACAAACATGGTTTCAGATCGCGTTTCAAGTTATAGAATTTATCTGTCGTTTTTTGTATAAATTACAAACTTCACTTGAGATATTTGAATTACCTACATTTACAACTGGAGGCGACAACGTGAGTATTTTATTAAAAGTATTTTTAAAGGTAACATTTCATTTTGATTTAAAGGACTGCCTTGTTAGACTTATGGTCAAGCACAACACCGAGTATAGTGCAGTCTTGTGTGGAATAGCACATATCTCTTTATTGCGTCGTTTAGATCTCAGTGTTTGAAATAAATGCAAGTTAGATTTTGCGAATACCGCAAACGGCGGCGACGACGGCGGGCAAAGTTAGGATTTTATGTGTTTACAACTATTAGTCTTTTTCAGTTTAAATACAGCACGTACACAGTACAGTTCAGTCATCCTTTAATTTTCCACTCTTAGGGGTGGAATATTTTCGACCCTAACAATGTTGGGAATAGGATAGATAAATGATGATGATATTGATAAGGTTATTTGTAAATCACTTTCATTTCAATAAAATAATAATTACCTATGTACAACATTTTTAATAATAGAAATACAACTTAGACTTCATCTCATCTGCTCATAGTAGACCGACCGATTGCAAGGTAATAATAGAGATAAAACGAAATATTCTTTTTTTGAAATCATAGAACAAACGTTGGTATTAATGACTTCAGTAATGTAGTCCTTACAGTAATTGGTGTTCTGAGAATAATCCTGTAAAATAATGAATATAGTTAGTAGCCTATATGCCAATATTACAGAATCAGATGCTGAGCGAAAGTTGTGCAACAATATTCATCGTGTACATCGATCGACATTCGACAAGATGAATATCTGTGGAATGTTCTACGTTAATAGTACTTTACCATTGAAAGCGATAGCTTTAGTAACCAACTCTACCGTAGTTATTCTGCAGTTAGTAAACCTTTTTATGTAATTGATGTACATTAACATTTTTTCTTAGTTTCACTGAGTTATTGTTAAAACATACACCCTGCAATAGTGTAGCTTTATATTAGAGACCAACCTTTAAATAAAAAACCATCGACTGATCCATTCATTTTGTTGAGCTCCGTGAACATAAATATATGGATAATCTGTTTTCTTTTGGGGTAAAAGTACTGTACAAAAACGATAAGATCGAGGTAATAAAACACTCGTAGAATACTATTAAAAAATTTAACCACTCGTGTTTTAACATTTACTTTATGAAATAGTATCCCTCGATAGATTAGGCAACTGGCCTGACACGGTTGAACAAATTGGTCCTATTTCTTGTGTTATAATTATATATGGCAAACTTGTTAAAGTTCCTCACTCTAAAGGAAAAAGAACTAACGCTAATAAAATCACTTCGTAGTCCGTCTGTCCATCTGCTCGGCTGGCATTCGTAGATATTTAACGGTTGTTATGAGTAACCCTAAGGGCGGGTAGCTTTAAACTATACTATAATAACGGGTAATAGTCAAAAATGGCGTTAACTATAGTGAAACCAAAAAATGGGTTGGTTACAAAATGGTGGCCTTAACGTACGTCAAAAAGTTACTATTACC